>OX376311.1:6230661-8630661 GCA_947369225.1 Hofmannophila pseudospretella | reverse complement strand
GCAGAGCTGGAGCTGAATTTAGGACCAAGCCTCTTTATCATTTAATTAGTTATTTATTTTATAATAACCCTTTTTACATAAGGTCCGTCTTATATGGGTCTTAAATTGTTTCTCTGTCATATTTATTACAGTATCAGGTATCTTATTATAAGATCGTACACAGTGACCCATAAATGATGTGTGAACTTTACTAAGTCCAAAGCGTGGGACTGCAAGATTGTTTTTGTTTATGGTATTGAAATTATGATTAGGTATCGCAGATTTTCGGAAACTACTAAGTTTTTGCGTACATAATATTTTCATAATATTTAATATGTATTGCCCTATAGTGTCTGATGAAATGGTCGAAGCCTCAGCGACACGCTGTGGTTTTCAGGCCTCGCCTAATGTGCTAGAATCTAGATTATTGAGATTGAGTTATTAGTTTTACTTATTTCTATACCTACTGATGTGCCTACATTGGAACACATCAAGCTATTCTCTGCCGAAGAAAATCTATTTTTAGATTAATTCATATATTTAAATGAAAATTGTTATACGCTGTTGATTACCCTAATAAATAAAATTAAAATAAAACCCTGTCGCAGTCTGTTTTTGTTTTGATTCCTTGACATTCGTATGAAGCCTATATGCAGCCTCAAATAAAGATTTAATGTATTGTATGAATCTGTCAAATAAATTACAGCGACAAAGTACTAACCTAGGTATAACTTGATGTGTTGTCCACTGTACTATCGACCAAAAATAATGTGTAAAATCACTTAATATTTTTAGGATAATTTACTAGGTATATGTACCTAATAAATTTGCTGTATGCAGCAAAGTCTCTGTTAGCTAACCTCAGTGAATGGTATAGACACTCTCTCAGACCCATAAACCCAATTGTTATCATCACAAGGAAGCTAAAGCCAGCTACATATTGTCATCCATTTTAATATAAAATTATAACGGAGATTTGACCACATAATCGTATTGTGTCCCGCAACCAGCGCTCCATCTAGCATGTTAGGCGAGACCTGAAAACCAGCGTGTCGCTGAGGTCTCGACCATTTCATTCTACACATAGGTCAATGCGTGTTATATATATATTTTATTTATAGGTTAAGAATTAGAATGAAATAACAATATTGTACCTTTTTACTAATGTGTGAATGAATAAATACTCTTTTATTATTTTTATTTATTTATTGTACAGAGTTATCACGTTGCACCATAACTACGAATACATATGACATGTTCCAGGAATCCCTTCCTATAGAAGATACATCCGAAAAGGCATTCTTCGATAAAGTTATTAAGAAAGTTTTCGGTGAGTCTGTTTACGGAGTGTGCTAGTGGCTCCATCTACGCAACGCTTTGCGTTTTACGTCCTATTTCTTCGTAGTCATACTAATTTATCATACTAGTATGATGAGTAGTTTGTGTTCAAGGTCATATTCGTGTTTATTATACTATAAGAATCAAACGACGTACAGTCACCCACATGTCAATCTACCCAAAACGTCAAAATATGAGAATCTGAAATGTATCATATTGCCCAGGCATAAAGTTGAGATTTAATCAAAGGTTTTTGACAGATGGTATACTATAGCTTGTGGTCGACTGTACAACTTTACGAAAACACACATACATAACTTCAAACTATGTCCATTGCGGAGCGCCACGAATATGTATTATTGTTATTTATTTATTTGAGGGTAGTATCTATTTCATACGACTTTTTCACCCGTATATTATGTATTTTCTGATTTTTCCATCACCTGAAGGTTGCCTGGAAGATACCGTTTAAAGCGATAAGGCCGCCTTCTGCACATTGTATTGTACCTCTCTTTATGTTGTATGTTTTGTTTTTGTCCCGGGTGTGCGATAAAGTATATTTGTATTTGTATGTCTCGGCACGCTTCTCTTTCAGCGTTTCACGCATGCTCGCCGATGGGGTCGTCTGCTCTGTATATTACAATCTAAGAGCACTCTGTCAATCTGATCTTTAAAGGTCAGTCTAGGACGACCTCGGACAAACTATAAAACTCTAAGCAAACTCCATACAAGCTCATACAAATTTCATACTTCACAGTTTTCAACTTTCAATTGTATGGCAACTTTCAAGTGCTCTATGCAAATAAACGGATCATGGGCGTCCAATTCCCCGAAGATCCAGTCTTCCTTTTGCCGGAACGTCCATTTCCCCAAACGTCCAGTTTCCCGAATGTCCATTTCCCTGGTCACTTAGATTTTTAAGTCCAATGAAAAGTGACAAATGTCAAAATGACAAATCTTTTGAGGTTGTATGAGTTGTATGGACATTAAGGGCATAGAACTCACTGACTGGACTGGGGAATTGTGATCCAAATAAACCTCTGAAATAAATTTCCTCTGTTTGAAGGTTGCCTGGAAGAATCGCTCTTAGCGATAAGGCCGTCTATGGTCTAAACTGTACTTCACTATTTCCTTTTCTATTCATGTTTGTTGTTTTATATTTGTGCAATAAAGTGTATTTTACTTTACTTTAGTTTAAACCTTCAATAAGATATTATAATATAACTTTTCTTTTTTTAGATGTATCGCTATCCTTCTTCGACTTACCAGATGAGACGAAACAAACGATAGAAGTTATCGGATTGAAGGTAGCCAAGAAAATAATGCATGGCCTCATAGATGGCAACGAGCAAATTATATTATAGCAGATTTATTTACTTATTATCAATATGAAAAATATTCAAGACCAAATTTTTTGTGTGCCAATAACAGCTAATGGAAATTGATTTGTCATTTGAAAAAAAAAAGTACCTACCTAGCATATTTTTAAATTATTAGTTGTTTATTACTAGTGTGTACGTGTTTTGTCTTAAGTTTATAATATCTGTGAACACTTTTTGTTTCAGTGTCAAAATGTTTGCTTATATGTATTTGTATCTATTTGTAAACTGTGTTCTTTAATAAATAAAAATAAAATAACTCTCTTCAACCATTACGGAGACGGTGGGCAAATAAAAATCCGCCAATAGGATCGGCTCATTATCACGTCACAATTAAAATGGAGCGATCCTATTGGTGATTTTTTTTCTTCGCTCACCGCATCGCTACCTCCTACAACTTTTGAGGTTGGCTGGTAGAGTTCTCAAACGTATCAAATGACACATTACGCTTTTACATTGTGTCTAAAAAGAGTAAATAGGTACTTTATTTAATTTCTACTAAAGTCATTACGGGAAGTGGTTATTTTGGGATGAAATTGTAGGTACGTACAGTCAGCATCAGAAGTAGATGAGCAGTGTATTAGTTTAATGTATATTCTGACATGTATTTTCTTAGAATATTTCGTACACAAATGTATATTTTGAAAGAATAAACAAACTTAAAACTTGAATAAACAATTTAGACCTATCTAAAAAAAAGTAATAAAATATAAATCTATCTATCTATCTATAGATAAAGATAAAATAAAGATAAGATAAAGTATAAACCTATCTATCTATCTTTAGATTTATACTTTATTGCACACAAGAAATTTACATATCAAAGGATAAGTGTACAAAGGCGGCCTTATCGCTCAGAGCGATCTCTTCCAGTCAACCTAGGCGATATAAGAATTACTAATAGGTTACCGGCAGTATAGGTTACTTCAGATTGTAACAAGATTGTATAATAAACAAAACGTTGTATTTCTGATATTATTTTATTTAATTATTTGTCAACAGATCTTTACAATTTTATAAATGCTACAAAATTAGAGCTTTCTTGCCCGTAACTGTACCAATATGGTTGCAAGCTAAAGCTTGACCAGGAATATGAAACCCCTCCTATTGCGGAATAAAATACTATTTTTTTCATAGCGATCTCCTTAACACAGATTATAAAAGGGCCACGAGGGCCTCATAACTTCCTGGTCAGGGTATAAATTTAATCATTCGTTAAACGATTCATTAAGTTGAAGACTGCTATCCCTTTCTACGTCACAAGTTTAAATACAGATGACATTCGATTTAAAGAAGCCCTAACATTAAGGACGTTTCTAGCAATTTACTAAAGAAGCATGTAAGACCATAATTAATATTATAAAACGAAATGTCCTTAAAGTTAAGTCTTCATTACATGCTATCCCTTTCTATGTCACAACTTTAAATACAGATGACACTAGATTTAAAGAAGCCCTTAACATTAAGGACGTTTCTAGCAATTAACTGAAGAAGTATTTAAGATCATAATTAATATTATAAAACGAAATGTCCTTAAAGTTAAGTCTACATTACATGCTATCCCTTTCTATGTCACAACTTTAAATACAGATGACACTAGATTTAAAGAAGCCCTTAACATTAAGGACTTTTCTTGCAATTTACTGAAGAAGCATTTAAGACCATATTATAAAGATATCACTATTGGTACTGACGACCACAACTCAACGTGATCCAAACGAGAATTAGAAATCGATGTAATTTAACAGGTATATACTTTAGCTAGTAGTCGAATGTACTGTGGAAACACACCAAGCTGTACTCTAAAGAACCTTGTCGTAATAAGTTTTATAATGATTACTTGGCATTCGTATCATCATCATCATCAGCCTATTATGTCCCCACTGTTAGGGCACAGGCCTCCCCTTGTACAAGAGGATACGGGCCATGAATGTTTAAAATAAGTTAAAAACGACAAAGTACTAACGGGTGCTGAATGTGTTACTTATATTTTTTGAATTTTTAGTTTAGAGTTAAGGCTCTGGGTACCAGCCCTATTGAGCCTGTCTTCACTATTATACCCTGACCAGGGATATAAAAATCCTCGCTATACGTTTAATGGTACTAATTTCTCATAACGAACTCTATTACAGATTATAAACCTACCAATGGCGTCCTCTAGACATGGTTTTTATATTTCTGGTCAGGGTATAATAGTATTTTTTTACATTATTACTATGAGAATACTAAAATAATATATTTTTTTAAATCGTAATGAGGGATTTTCCAGCTTAAGTTTCAGCCATTCGAGGTAGATGGCACTAGATCTGACAGGGTTGTTTTGATAATTTTTCATTGCAAAGTTGGTAACTTTTGTAAAAATATATAAATTCATCGAATTCATCATTTTCCAATGATAAAACAAGAACTACGACGATCAATTATTAAAAAAGAACTTTTTTTTTAAATTCAAACTTTATGGCCTAGGTACCCATATTTTGGCACATTTTGAGATTCCAGTATACAATCAGCGCCATCTGTTGAGTTGATTGAAAGCTGCCGGGAAATCCCTCATTCAGAAGAATTTGTTTCGTTTTTCGGGTGTTTAGTTTCTTTAGGGGCCTGCCTTAAATTCACCAACTTTTGAATAATTCTATAATTATTAAAAATGACTATAAAAATTGAATTACAATTTTTGGTAACTGGGTATTTTGTTTTTCTTAAAACCTATAAGTACATATATTATATACACTAATAAACAGTGCGTATACTGGGGTGTAACGAAAATCCCCTATAATCCCGAAAGCATCCCTTTGGGGATCATACGGAATTTTCAGTACCCATAACCATAACCACTATGGAACCAAATCTGAAATCGCATTTCGTTCGTGTAGGTGATATTTTTTTCTCGATTTCAGATTTGGTCCCATAGTAAAAGTTATGGGTACTGAACACCCCTTTCAGGACTATAGGGCGTTTTTGTTACACCCTATATAGGATGCTTTTTTATAAAATGCATTTAGAATAAATATTGTTAAGAAAAAGAAGTGCAGAGTATTCGTAATTATTGTAATATTTGACTTATGCGCTTTGCGGCCAAGAAATGGCGCCACCACAACTAAAGTTGGGTCACAACTTAAGGTTTTTTTTTTCGGGAGTAGCTTTAAGAGGCTACTAAAATGTACCTTAAGGTAGGTACTTTATTTACAATAAAGAAAAACTCCTGAAAAAATCCTCCTAAATTAAGGCATTTATCAAAAAGTGGGTAGTATGAAATTTTAAAAATGAAAATGCTAGTGGACAGTAGAATTGTTCACATATAAAGGAGATATTTTAATAATGGTTTTATATTATCATGGTGAAACAATAAGTAAAAAGCGAATGTGTCAAAAGTGGCCACTTTTGACACAATTGCTTTCTATTTCTCATTGTTTCAATGTGAGGGTACTAAACATTATTAAAAAATTCTTCTACATTCGTGGAACAATTCTGTCCACTTTTTTGATAAACCATATTCAGGAGATATTTTTTTTCGGGAGTAACGCTAGTGTCACACATTTTGAAATTCACCCTATGTAGATTCCTCGCTAGAGAAGTTTTATATAGAAACATTGTCTGCCAGTTGGCGCATGTGATGTGAGCATCTTCCCATACATTATTCGAAATATATGGAACTATACGTGCATTTGCACAAACCCTTTGGCTCGCTGTCAGTGCTCACATCATCATTCTAGAGGAGAGGGCGGTACTAGTCTGATTTCCGGTACGAGGCCATGAGCTATTTCTCATGAATCTAATCGCCATTTTGAATTTTGAGGAGCTCGTAGCCTAGTTGCGAGCACGGTCCGAAAGTGATCGTGCAAGTTAAGCGACGTTGGCGCGGTCGGTACCTGGATGGGTGACCGCTAGTGGCATATTTCATCTGAGCTCCTCCGTGCCTCGGAGAGCACGTTAAGCAGTCAGTCCCGGTTGTTGTCGTTCGGCAGCAATCGTTAAGCCATGTCAGATGCCTACGGGCGGCCTGAACAACTCTTGACAAATAGGTTGGTCACTAACCATACGATAAGCAAGCAAGCAATTTTGAATATACTGTAAACTCTTTATAGTTTGACTGGTTTACTTTATAATCCAATACATACATTATTTATAAGGCTCAATGTACATTGCCGCGGAATGGAATGGAAGCGAATTTTCGTAACGTAATTGTACATAGCATAATGAACTTTATGACAATTGTGTAACATACAAACTAAACACGCTTTACCGCTAGGGGAATTCTCGAGAATGCGCGAGGATTCCCCGGAAGACGCGCGACCTCCTTTTTGGCTCGTATTTAGTTTGTATGTTACACAATTGACATAAAGTTCATTATGCTATGTACAATTACGTTGCGAAAATTCGCTTCCATTCCATTTCGCGACAATGTAAATTGAGCCTTACGCAACAGCTTTTCTCTATAACGAAACTATACGTCATCATTTAAACGTTAATAAATATTTGTTATTAGTATTGTCTCTGATATCGGTTTATAAAATACTTGGTCCTTAAGTATCTTTATCGTTACACTGTATTTAAATGAGCATATTTCAACGGAACTTTGAGAAGAAAAATAATTAGAATAATTTTCAAAATTGGATACTAAAGATTCAAATACATTTGGTATAAAGCTATTCTTGTTGCAACTTGTATCTAGAGATCAATCGTTGCAATAACAAAACATGTTCAGATGGGGTTTCGTATCGCTTATGCATTTGGGTTCCGTGCCGTATCTGTAAAAAAAAAACATTTTTTTATTTACAGGTGGTTAACTTAAATTATTAACACACAACCTTAAAAAAACCTACAACCTTGGGATCTTCAAGGCCAGAGTGAATACGCATTTACTGGACCCGCATGCTCCATCGTCGACCTCATCATCGCTTACCATCAGACGAGATCGAGGTCAAATGCGGGTTTAGTAGTCAATAAATATATTTTTTTAAATAACACCCACACTACATTTTTAACCCCCGACCGATCGAGGGAATGTTATAAGTTAAGTTTAACACGTTTGTCTGTTTGTTTGTGGCATCATAACTTAACAACGGATAGACCGATTTAAACCCGGTTTATTTTATTTCATAGAGAATTTTGTTGACAGTGTTCTTAGCTAGGTCTGATAAAAAATGGACCAGTGGTTTCCAACATCTTGCAATATCCTTGATGTCAGATGGGATCTCTGGAACGGTAATAGCTAAATGGTTCGAATATGTGCTCAAATATTCAAGTTCTTAATGCGTTTCCGACGTCTGAAAGATTAAGGATCTGGTGATGACCAGGAAAAGTAAGCGAACTTCTATTTCACAGTATGAAACTTTAGATATCAGCCTATCGTTACATGGAGTCTTTTCGAACTAAAGTTGTAGGGAATCCTGAGACCTTTCAAGAGAAAAAATAATTAAACAGGCGGCCAAAACAAGACCCGACTGTGTCCAGTCTAACACAGCATTTAAGTGTATATTGTATGGCTCCAAAGCTGTACAATAAATTTCCCAAAGAAATTAAGGAATTTAGTCTAATGGAATTTAAATCAGAATTATTTAAGATGTTAACCAATAAGTGCTTACAGCATTACGGAATTCTTAAATGACATTTCTTTAATTGTAAATTGACCGGATTACTTTTTTGTTTATTATTTGAATTTATATTATTATCAATTACTGAATGACATTAGATAGATAGATAGAAACACTTTATTGTACACAAAATCAGGAAAAGTAAAAACAACAGGAATAATAACACGATATGTACAAAGGCGGCCTCTTATCACTTAAAGCGATCTCTTCCAGGCAACATCTGAAGTTAATGAATTGTTGACTAATAACTTTGCCATGTAATTTAAAAATAAAACTTAAAACTAAACCAAAGATTCTCCAAAGTATTGGATATAGAAGACTCTCTTGGCAGATTTAATGGAGTGGTTTGCCATTGCCTTCCCCATTTCGCACACTGGTCATCTCATTGTGCAGGTTTCCTCACGATGTTTTCCTTCACTGTCAGAGCAGTAAGTAAATGTAAGATTTCTGTTAGGTATATAAGAAATTCTTAGTTTTAATGATGTTTTAAATTCTAAGACAATGAAATTGAAACTTACGCATTGGTCCTAGATATTTCCCGTGTATCTATGATGAATTTTTTTTCATGTATCAAGTAGGTCATAGAGGCTTCGTATATGCCTTTCCCAGGGCCCACGACGATCTGAAAAGAATAAAAATTCCTTTAGAAACTATGAAATTACAGCGCCATCTATTGTTGAGTAGCTGTACTAAACTAGAATGTAACACTAAAATCATGTTTGAAAAAATAATGTCCTTTTTTTCAAAAACTACTAGCCTGATTCTTAAACTTCTGAAAGAAATTTAGAATAGGGTAGTTTCCAAATATCAAATACATATCTTAAAATTTAAGAAATAGTCATAAATTGATGGTCAAATGTGAAAACAATTAAAATTCGTTGAAAAATAAAATAGCATCAAAAATCAGAACGGTAGAAAGAAACGGCAATATGTGTTATGACGTAACTGTTCCCTAGCGCCGTACAAGCAGGTCCTGGCTGCATATAAAGGACTGTTTTGCTAGAAAGGGACAGAGCATCTGTCCAATACTTTAACCTTTAATATCTCTGATTTTAGTTGAGATATCGAAAAACTAATTTTAGATTCTTCTTTAGTATGTCCATGTAAGTTGATTCATGCCATTTAAAAAAAGGTTAATACCGTCTTAACAACTGGAAAGTTTTTGAGAAACTCTTATAATTTGACAGCTCTAAACCTTAAATGACACGTTCTGTCCTTTTCTTACCGATAACGAAAGAGACAGACAGACTGTACTTAAATTTAAGTTTGCAGAAATCGTGGCCACTAAATTTATATTCGAACACATTAGAACTACATTTAAGAGTTCCCTTTCTTAAGTTTTTCACATTCTTATATTTGTCTTATATTTGACAGGAAACGTAAAAGAGGCCGACCAGCGAGACGCTGGGAGGACGACTTTTCCAAGGGATGGAGAGGAGCGGCCCGTGATAGAGAAAGGTGGAAGGACTGGGAGGAGCCCTATGTCCAGGGATAACCTGCTGATGTCAAACCTAGTTGATAAATTAATAGCAGTTGATAAGTTAATTTATATTTGGCAGTGAATAAAGGCTATTTTTATTTATTTATTTTATATTTGTCTTCGAGCCAGGAACTACATTATCTTATGATAGGGGGCCGGGAATAACCCAGCGGCACTTCGACCCTTGAGGATCTTTTGTGCCTACCCCATTTACACACTGGTCATCTCAGTGTGCAGATTTCCTCACGATGTTTTCCTTCACCGTTAGAGCAGTCGGTAAATGTACGTAAGTCTTCGAAAAATACGAAAAAACTCATTGGTACATGGCATTGCACGGTTTCGAACCCGGACCTCTCGCATAGGAGTCCGGTGTCCTAGCCACAGTGCCACTGACGCTCTCTCAGGAACTACATACTTCCCAGCCTCAAAATTCGAATGTACTATGCACCTTTCCGAGCATTTTGATAAAATTCACCTTAAGCTGGTAACTTGCCGACGTCGAAAGTCCTTCACACATTCTAATGAGACATTATACACTCTTAGGCTAGGACTTCACGGATTCTGTTCCAGCAACGGTTCAATTCGCTGCAACCAACCACACGCGCTCAGCCCTCCCCCCACTTGAAATCAGCCCTTTGTGATTGGAAGCGGCGATATACGAGGATATAGTAATTCTACAACACGCACACACTGTTGCTTTCTTCGTCCGTGCAGTCACTGAGGTTCAGCTGAAAATCAGCGCTGTGACTTGCCTCAGCATTATGCTGAGCTGGTGTACCCTTTTTGGCACTGTACCACACCAGATGTTCTGTGCTGCATGTATTAGTTAATACTTGCGGTTGTTGGTACTTGGTGAAACTTGTAGTATATGATTCCAATAATATACTGTTTCACAGGTTTTTACTGTATTTTATTAATTACGACCGGTTTCGTTTACACATCTTCATGTATTTAAATAAACAAATACCTGAAGATGTGTAAACGAAACCGGTCGTAATTAATAAAATACAGTAAAAACCTGTGAAACAGTATATTATTTGAATCTAATCCTGAATGTATTATATCTTTATTACATTTTTGTATTGCGTACTTGCTGTATTCTGGTGTTTACAGTGCTAAAAAAATGTTATTCAATTTCAATAATCAATTTAGAAGTACCAGGGTGACATAACTCAATAGGAGCTCACCTTGAGCTGGTAGTTCTCCCTCGCTTGCCGCACGTTTTTGTTCACAAACTTGCCAACGTAGCCGTCCGCGTCCTTGGCCCCTTGGAACGAGAGCATACGACTGTTGGCCTTCTGACGCATCACCCACTGTGTTGAGGTCAGTGTGCGAGGAGCACATTTTGATCTGAAAGGGAGATAGAAATAGTTGTTAACGCTTTACATCAGAATCGGATCCATTGTTATTGAGATTAAATATAAGTTCATAATTGTAGTTTAAATTAATTTTTTTAAACCGACGTACCATTGTGGAAATCGAAAGCAATGATAAATATTGAGATACAATGGTTGCCTCGAGACTGTCTTACCTCTATCTCATCTTGGTCTCAAGATGACCTGCTCTTGCCTTACCTTGGCCCACTTGAGACACGTTGGTCGTCTTGAGACTACAAAGTATCTTACCTCACCGACACAGTGATACTGTTGAAATACCCCACTAAGGCGAGTGCAGTTTCATTGTTACATAGGATTATCTGGAGACACGATGGTCGTCTTGAGATACGCTGGTCGTCTGGTCTTACCTCTCCGTCTCAGTGATACTGTTGAGATGTCCCACTAAGGCTAGTGCGGTCTGCTCGTACAGTGGGTCCTCCTGAGACACGTTAGTCCACTTGAGACACGCACACCAGTGCGGCTCTATACTGGCTTCACTACACGACCGGTTGCGGGACACCTGGAAAACAGATATATTTTTTATTTACTTCGTTTTATAATTGAAACGCTTGAGAGCGTCGGTGGCGTCGTGGCTAGGACGTCGGACTCCCGTGCGGGAAGATACGGGTTCGAATGTCATGTATCAATGAGTTTTCGTATTTTTCGAAGACTTACGTATGTAAGTTCTGTAGAATTAAATTAATTAATTTTTGCAGATCTTTAGCCCCTGGTTTTGTTTATAAAGCTTAACGATCTACTTTTCGTCGTAAAATATGAGCTATTTTCCGCATTAAAGCTTAAATGGATGATGCACCTTTATGGTTTTGTTTGTCATATTTTATGTTACGTAACAATATTATCATTGTTTATGTTCCTGCTTATAGCGTCGGTGGCGTCGTGGCTAGGACGTCGGACTCCCATGCGGGAGGTCCGTGACCGAAACCAGGCAATACCATGCACCAAGGAGTTTTTCGGTTTTCTCGAAACACTTACGTACATTTACCGACTGCTCTGACGGTGAAGGAAAACATCGTGAGGAAACCCGCACACTGAGATAACCAGTGTGTAAAATGGGGAAGGCAATGGCAAACCACCACATTAAATCTGCCACGAGAGTCGTTCTATGTGATTAATTCCTTAGAATGATCACGACCCTCAGCAATGAGGAACTTATAACCAGTGATCGCATTAGGTAGTGCAATTTTGCGAGACATTCTTGTGAAATTTTTACGAGTCTAAATTTGCCGCCATATTCTTGGTTACTTTAGACTTAACAAAAAATCTTAGAAAATTTATTGTCTCGGCATAACAAAGGCGACGACTGATTCTGAGAAATCTGCGTTCTGAGAAAGTGTGAATGTGAGAAAGGGACAATAAATCCCGAATATAGTTCTAATAGTGGTATATCTTTGTCTTTCTCTCGCAAGGGGGATGATGAGATGATTTCCTTTTGGAGTTCCCATTAGGAGAAAAAGTATTTTATATATACAGAACATTTACGAAATCCCGCAATGCCGCGGGCGTACCCATACTAATATAACGTTTGAGGTTGTTAACCCTAAATTGCGCTACCTAATCCGATCACTGATTATAACACGCCCTCCCTCGATCGATCGAGGATTATCTTATCTTACGATAGGGGGCCGGGAATAAACCCAACGGCACTTCGACCCTTGAGGATCTTTTGTGCTTACCCCATTTACACACTAGTCATCTCAGTGTGCAGGTTTCCTCGCGATGTTTTCCTTCACCGTTAGAGCAGTCGGTAAATGAACGTAAGTCTTCGAAAAATACGAAAACCTCAATGGTACATGGCACTGGCAACGTCACATCTTCTCGTCGCCCATACCTCAATGTCTAAAGACAAGAGTCTTTAACCAGTACGTCCTACCAGTAATGACCTGCGGAGCCGACACGTGGACACTGACGGTGCGACTGGTTCACAAATTGAAAGTCGCTCAGCGTGCTATGGAAAGAGCTGTGCTCGGAGTGTCTTTGCTGGATCGAAACCGAAATGAGGAGATCCGGCATAGAACAAAAGTTATCGACATAGCTCATAAGATTAGCAAGCTGAAGTGGCAGTGGGCCAGTAACATCTGTCGCAGAACAGACAACCGCTGGGGGAGACGAGTTCTGGAGTGGAGACCGCGTTTGGGCAAACGTAGTGTGGGACGAGCGTCCCTGCTAGATGGAGCGACGATCTGCGCAAGGTGGCTAGCAGCGACTGGATGAGAAGAGCCGAAGATCGGGCTCAATGGCGCGCCCTGGGAGAGGCCTATGTCCAGCAGTGGACTAAAGTAGGCTGCTGATGATGATGACATGGCACTGTATGGTTTCGAACCCAGACCTTCCACATGACTCCGGTGCCCCAGCCACTGTGCCACCGACGCTCTTGGTCAGGAGTTAAAAAAGAGATCACTCACCGGCTCCAACAACGTAAGTCCTCTATACAGATCCGCTCCAGTAACTTTATAAGTATTCCAATACTGAGTCAAACCGATCACGTCTAATATCGTAGCGTATATATCGTGAGGCGTAGTTAAAGCGTCCACGTTGTTTTCTAGGTTAGTTTGTGCGGACGGGTGGTTGCGTTTCAAGTCGTCGGGTAGCACTATCGCCATTAATGGTAGACGCTCTTCTAGTTTCCCTTGGAATGTGTCACGGACGTTTGCGTATCTGTGGAGGTAAAATAAGGTTTAAAAGACGAATTTCAATTTTTCCGCAAAACGATCAATTCATAATTCATTTATTTATCGGCTATATACTTACACCTAAGGCCAAAGTATACATATTTGTCATAAAAAAAATAAAAGTTAAGCTTCTAAGTTAAGCTAGTTGCCATGCAAACATCAGCTCTGTTATATTTTATGTTTTAAAATTAATTCTATTGATATTTCGAGAATATAATTATGTAATTGTGAAAATAGTGACGTAATAACTAAGTGTAACTGTTATCTACTAAATCGCATTAAGCAATTTATGAAAACAAATGAGTTTTAATGACAGACTATAAACCACTAAAGTTAGACCAAAATACCTAGTGAATAAGTGCAAATATATCAAAGTACAAACCGTTAGAACCAAAAACAAATATAACAGAAAAAAACTGTGACTTGATTAGTGATTTTCGGATAATATTATTGTGAATTATGTGTTAGTTTTTTTTTTGGACTGTGAAGGTGGCCGGTGATAAATGATAATACGATAAAATACCTTCTATCTTAAATTATCACATCTTACTGCGCCATAGGATGACAAATTTCATCGCGAACCATAAGGAACAGTTGGTCTAGCGGTTTTACCGGCTGGATTAACTCGAACCGCGCCGCCCGAAGGCCCCCAGTTCAAACCCCGGCAAAGGAGTTCTTTTTGTATTGCATAAAAATATATTCGAAAACACAGAATAAGTATAGCGGCATCTATCTACGCATTAGCTAACATGGCAACGAAAACTAAAAAATATGCTAACTGCAAAACAGACCTTATTAACAAAAGTGAACCGCTTTTAACCCGATCACAAACCATCAAACAAAATGAATCTATCATAAAGGATCAGGAAAAAATTATTGACGAACTTAACAAAAATGTTAAAAGATATGAAAGAGAAATTAATGATATACAGAAAAAACTAGATAATAAAGACCAGCTTTACAAACTGTTAATTGAGGAGCAAGAACAAAACAGTCAAGAATTTAATAATTTATGTAAAGAAAACCAACATCTGAAAAGAAAATTAGCGGAAATAGAGGCTACCAATATAGATTTGCAAAACGACATTTTTAACATGAATACAACCAATGAGACTTTAATTGAGGAACATGAAGAGTTATGTAACATAAATATGACAACTGTTACTCCATTAAAGTGTAAACTTAATGAAATCCAGAGAGAGCACGCATTTCTTCAGAAAAAATTTATAGAAGTGGTGTCTGAATGTAATAGGTTAAAAAGTGAACATCAAAAGGAACCTAAGAACTCGACTATTAACATAGGATTAAAGTTGCGCAGTAGCAGAAAACTATACAGGAGAATATACCTGCAAAAACGAAAAGTTAAAAAAATAGAAAATGAATGCAATAAAATAAATAAAGAAAACAGATATCTACAAAGACAAATAAATGAGCTAATGAATAAAAACACAACAAAAACCGACAATGAAATCATATTACAAGAAAATGAAAATGTACTGAAAAATTTCGAAAACAAAGCACCGGATACAGAAGGAAATAAAATTGAAGAATTGAGAGAGGATAATAGTAAATCTATCCAGAGCAGAAATGGAGTTACACCTCAAACAGTAATATTCTCTGACAAAACCGGGTGTGGACTGTCTATTAAATTGCATCATCTCATGAACCGAGATAGTAATATAATAAATTATTGCAATCCAGGTAAGCATTTATCTACACTTTTCGAGGATATACAAAAGAAATGTGAAGAGTTATGCGAAGAAGATACTCTTGTCTTACTTCTAAGCGACTATAACGACACCCACTATTCTGGAAAATACACCGACTTCATCTACAAACTGCTAACTGATATGCCAAACAGACCATTCAAAATTGTGTTGGGAAGTATAATTTACAATGGAAGGCGAAATAATGACATATTCAGAACTAATAAAAAATTACATCACATCTCGTCAACTGATAGAAATATAAAATACTTGGAACTAAACAATGGACAAACAACGAGACTGAAAATGAGCCATTCAAAACATGTTGCTAAGAAACTTGCACACAGCCTGCAGGAGTTCCAACCCACTACACCATGTACTTTCATTAAATGTTTAACAACTACACAGGACACAATGGAAGCAAATTTTCAAACAATAAACCACCCAAAAATAATAAAATAGTAGTGGTCCATGCTAACGCCCAAAGCATTAAAAATAAGCTGGAGGACGTAGAGACACTCACTCATGTAACAAATTGTGATGTACTATGTCTTTCAGAAACTTTTTTAGCGGAACATCAAGTTGATGCGACAAATATTGATAATTATATTCTGGCTTCTCACTATTGTAGAAAAAAACGTAAGCATGGAGGTGTAGCGATATTTGTAAAAAAAGGGTTAAAATATAAATCTCGTACTGATATTAACAAGCTATCAAGTGAAATGAATTTTGAAGTTTCAGGTATCGAGTTAAAGTCGTCTAATGTAGTGATCGTCTGTGGCTATAGACCCGATTACGATATTAAAGTTTTTGAGGAAATTATTATCAAAATTTTCAATAAAATAAGTCGCGAAAATAAACGATTAATTGTAGCCGGCGACTTCAACCTCGATTTTCTAAAAAAGTCTGATAAGCGTGTCAAAGATCTTAAAATAATTATGAAAAATTATAACTGTAGACAAATAATTACTAATCCCACCAGAATCGCTGAAGGCTCCTCCACATGTATAGATAACTTTTTTGTAAACTTTTATGACAATTCCCTAAAGGGCAGCGTACTTGATTACAAACTTTCTGACCACAATGCTATAATATTAAGTTTAAATAGCCGCGCCTATGATTATAGTGAGAAAATTGAGCGAATATACGGTAGAAAATTCACAAAATCTAATTGTAACTATTTTGACTACCTAATTAACAAAGATGAACAGTTTGTAAACAACATATTAATGACGACAGATGTAGAAGAGAAAATGAGAATATGTATTGATACCATTGAATACTGCTATAACACTGCCTTTCCTAAAGTAAATATTTATGTGCGCAATAATGAAAATACATGGATAACACAAGATATTCTAAACCTAAGAGAAAACCTAAACACGTTAGAGATTTTACAAAGCTATGCACCATGTGAACGAAGAAAAGACCAAATTAAAAACTTAAAAAAAGACATTAAAAAAATAATGATAAAGGCTAAAAAGCAACAATTAACACAGAGGATAGAAAAATCAAACAATAAAGTGAAGGAAAGCTGGAAAATAATAGGAGAACAAACTGGAAGAAAGAAACGATCAGAGGATAATACTATTGAAAAAATAAATAATGATGGTGTAAAAAAAGATCCAATTCAAATTGCAGAAGCATTTAATACCTATTTTGCTACCGTTGCTGAAAAATTGAGTTCGCATTTACAAGCCAGAAAGGATTATTGCATTAAGTTTCTAGAGTCCATAAAACAACCAACAGAAAGTATAACATTTGATACAGTAAATAGAACAGAGATTAGAAATCTGGTCAATGCTCTACATAACAAAAAATCCAAAGATGTTTATGACATGGATATAACTATATTAAAAATAATAATGAAACATGACAAAGTAATAGATTTATTAATACATATTATAAACTGCAGTTTTGAATGTGGGATATTTCCAAAGCGCTTAAAAATAGGCCGAGTGATACCCATATACAAAAAAGGCAATAAGGACGAACTCAACAACTACAGACCGATTTGTATACTACCGGTTATTTCTAAAATTTTTGAAGCTGCTATAAAAACCAGAATAGTTAACTTCTTTGAAGATCATCGTCTGTTTACTGATTGCCAGTTTGGATTCAGAACTGGTAAGAACACAAGTCTGGCTATAAACAAAACAGTAAACTTTATATTGGAGGCCTTGGACACTTCTCACAAATGCTCAAGCATCTACTGCGACCTGTCCAAGGCTTTTGATAGTCTTAGGCACGACATACTGTTGCAAAAATTAGAATATTACGGCTTTAAAGGAAACGCATTAAAATTGTTGCAAACATATCTCGAAGATAGACAGCAGTTGGTAACGGTCAATAAAGCATCGTCGTCTGTGAAATCCGTTAACATTGGGGTACCACAAGGGTCGATACTGGGGCCGGTTCTGTTTTTGATCTATATAAACGACCTCCCTAGTAACCTTCCTGATTGGGCATTAGTTAATCTATTTGCAGATGATACTCATGTTGGTATAAAAAGCAAAAATGACTCGGAATTAGACGAAAAATTAATCATTGTTAAAGATAAATTGGAGAAATGGTTTAATTTTAACGGTATTCTGTTGAACAATGATAAAACTGTATATATAAATTATAAGACTAGAAAAGCCAAAGTTGCAAATAGAAATGACATATTCAGTTCAGAAACGACATTCTTAGGCTTCGTAATGGATGAGACTCTTAGCCACGAAGGACACATAGACAAAGTTTGTAAGAAAGTATCCTCTGCTAACTACGCGTTGTTTAAGCTAAAGCCACTGATAAGCAAGAACAGCCTAATATCAGTATATTACGCATACTTTCAATCCGTGATTAGCTACGCAGTCACAATATGGGGAAACGCTACAAATATACGCAAAGTTTTGATACTGCAAAAGCGAGCAATAAGAATAATATGCGGCATACACAGAAGAACATCAGCTCGTAAATATTTCGAAGAGAACCAAATCATGACTATTATATCTCTGTACATCTACAAATGTCTCATAGAGGTTCATAAAGAAGCGACAAATTTCCCAAAAAATCAAGACGCACATATGTATCAAACACGAAACAGAGAAAGGTTGATTATTCCTAGGGCAAGATTAAGTAAAACACTAAAACAGGGGATCCTAGTGAAAATGAAAATGTTTAATATGCTCCCGATTGAGGTCATCAAACTCCCTGCTAAAGAGTTTAAGGCCATTACAAAAAAGTACTTTCAGAAAAATGCCTACTACAGTCTAAATGAATTTATGTCTTCAAAATTAAAACCTTCTCATTTCCTATGACCCGGGAAATTGACATGTATACGACTCTTAGCCTCTGTGACATTTTAAAATTATTTTGACATTGTATCCGCACTTTTATTTTATTTTTTATTGACTGTACACTATTGTACTATTATAGGTATTTTTTTTGTAATGTTAATAGTTTAATTTTTTAATAATTTGATTTATTATTTAATTTAATTTATTATTGAATTATTTTGTACGACTTATCTTGCAACGGATTTTGTTGCTTTATGATGAAATAAATACAATTTACAATTTACAATAAAAAAAAAAATATATTATAATACAAATTAAAGACCTCACTCATTATTTTGTATCTTGTATTAAGATACTTTGTATTTTGGTAATCCTAAATACTTTTTACGCATCTTTTACGTTACGGCATCATAAAGACAACAACGGAATGCATTCTGAAAATTGCTCTATTGCTAGTTTCAATTGTTTGCTGAGTTCCCCCCCTGTGAAGCGACTGTTCTCTTTCTAGGGGATGATAATGATACCCCATCGAAGAAAAATGAGTGATCAGATGTCTGAAGAACTGCCTTTTACTTAAGTCTCATATAAAACCTTAAAGAACGTCTTGTAGATTGTAGACAAGCAAATATGTTTATATATAAAAAATATATCATGTAAAAAAAGTATTTTGAAAACACGTATTTTGTATCTTGTATTTTAAATACCATTTCCAAAAGTATCTTGTATCTGAAATGTCAAATACATTACTTAAAAGTATCTTGTATCTTGTATTCCAGATACTTTTTATGGGGTATCTTGTAGGTACATCTCCGATGATATCGGGGTTTAGAAAGGAACAATTGAAATTGAGGCTAACCGTAACATTTGATAGGAATAGATGAGATTGGAACTACCATAAGGGCAGATGACATTTGACGATTCCATATCACAGGATAGAAACATGAGTAGGAGAAAATGAGGATCTACCACAAGATAAATTAGGGGTGCTTCACACATACTCGGCACGGCACGTTCGGGTCGACTTTAACTGTCTGTTCGCGCATTATAATTTACCTAATCAAATCAAATCAACATGTTTTTATTGTAAATACCTTTTTTTAAAATCTCAGTTTAGAGGCTTTGGTACGAAGAAAAGGGAAGGGAAGCTCAAGTATTATTAGAGTCAGCCCTCACTTTGAGAGCCCACTTAGCAAACAACAGTAAGTGAAGTATATTATCAGAAAAGTAAGTACCTTATAGTACATTTTTACAATGTCATTTTTTTAACTCTACCATCGCTTCGTATAGTTGAAAGGAAAGAAACGGCGCAAGAAACTTTCAGCAGCACATCTTTTTTTCAATATTAACGTGTAACAATATTAAATTAAATTCACGAGTATTTAGAATTAGCTAACTAAACACTGTCAAATCTAATGGTTAATACTTGCGGTTGTTGGTACTTGGTGAAACTTGTATTACATGATTAGACTTAAATAATATACTGTTTCACAGCAAAAACCTATGAAACAGTATATTATTTTAGTTTTTTTAGTTATTTTATTTGCTACTAAACCCGCATTTGACCTCGATCTCGAGTGATGGTAAGCGACGATGAGGTCGGCGATGGAGCATGCGGGTCCAGTCACCATATTCACTCTGGCCTTGAAGAAGGTTGTAGGTTTCGGGAAATACAGACGCCGGCAGGCTGTTCCATTCCTTAGCCGTTCGCATAATGATCGAAGAAGCAAATCGCTTCGTACGAGCAGATGGGATATCAACAACATAAGGATGGAACCCCTCCCCGCGCCTGGTAGTCCGAAGGCGGAATGGAGATGCTGGAATTAGGTCGTGCAATTCCGATGCGCACTCTCCGAAATGTATCCTATAAAATACCGATAGACAGGCAACCTTGCGCCGATGTTCCAGACTTTGCAATCTAGCTTCCACCAGCGATTCGTCACTTATAAGGCGCTTAGCGCGTTTCTCCTCTGAGTCAAGGGCAGCCAGTTGGTACTTTGCTGAGCCGTCCCACAGGTGGCAGCAGTACTCCATGCACGACCGGACTTGGGCTTGGTAAAGGTTTAAAAGCTGTCTCGGCGTGAAGTACCGCCTAACCTTACTCAGGATGCCCAATTTTTTGGCTGCGGTCTGAGCTTTTGACTCAATGGAGCGCCCAAAGTTGAGATTGGAAGTCAGATCCAACCCCACAGTCTAACCATGTACTGAGGGGCCAGCTGAAAATCAGCGCTGTGGCTTGCCTCAGCATTATGCTGAGCTGGTGTACCCTTTTTGGCACTGTACCACACCAGATGTTCTGTGCTGCATGTACTTTGTATACTTTGTATAACTTTGTATACTTCTGTATTCTGGTGTTTACAGCGCTAAATAAACGTTTTCAATATCAATTTACTGTCAAATCAGTTAATACCGAACCGAACGTGCTCAACCGAGTTTGTGTGTAGCACCCCATACAAATCATCTGTATTATACCCACCTGGGTCCATGGTCTCCCATGACAATAAGCAAGGTGTCTTCAAGGCGACCCTGCGCCCTGAAGTTTCTCAGGAAGGCCGTGACGTCATCATCCGCGGTCGCGATCATATTGAAGTCGTCGTGAGTGATGTCCGCAATGAACGTGAAACAGAAGCGCTTGCCGTCCAGCTTGAAGAACTGGTAAATGTAAAGGATAATAAATAAATAAATTTAACGACAACACTATACAACGGAAAGGTACAATGAATACTAAAAAAATTAAATAAGGAGATAAGCTCTACCTGTGTACGTCAATTTTTTTGATATTGTTTCTTTTGTAATTGATATGTGTGCAAAATAAAGTATAAAGATAAGATCTCTGATGTTAGTTGAGATATCGAAAAACGAATTTTAGATCCCTCTTCAGCATGTCTTATCTTATCTTATGATAACCTCAGGGCCGGGGATAACCTCAGCGGCACTTTCGACCCTTGAGGATCTTTTGTGCCTTCCCCATTTTACACACTGGTCATCTCAGTGTGCATGTTTCCTCACGATGTTTTCCTTCACCGTTAGAGCAGTCGGTAAATGTACGTAAGTCTTCCATAAATACGAAAAACTCATTGATACATGGCACTGCAAGGTTTCGAATCCGGACCCCCCGCATGTGATTCCGGTGTAATAGCCACTATAATAAGCCACTGTGCCACCGACACTCTAAATCTTCAGGATGTCAATGGAAGTTGATTAATGGAATAATTTATTTTTTTTGCAAAATACCCAATTACCTGTTCAGTGATATTCAACATAATCCTATACTGAGGCGTGTCCCCGACACAGAATCTCGGCGACCCTCCTTTCCACCACTTCTTGCCATTTCCCGACTCCTCCAAGTAGAACGCCCGAAGGTAGTGGTCTGCCGGCTGGCGGCGGAACCCGTTGAAGCGGTACTGAAACGTCCCCACCCAGGGCATGTCTTCGTAGTACGCTGTGCGGTAACTGTGGAGTTGTAGAGTTATTTTTTTAATTTTATTTTAATAGCCTATACTGTCGAGTTATACGGTTAATAAAATACATAAATTTCAGTTTCTGATCTCATCATCATCATCAGCCTATTAACGTCCCCGATGTTGGGGTACAGACCTCCCCTTGCTCGAAGGGGGTACGGGCAATTTGAATGAATGAATGAATTAAAATTGCCCGTACCCCCTTCGAGTAAGGGGAAGTCTGTACCCCAACAGTGGGGAGTGAATGAATGAATGAATGAATTAAAATTTATTTGCACACATATACATAACAAGATTACATTTCATTAGGTACTTAAAAGAGCTACTTTTTTACATTTTCTAGAGGAAGTTTACAATTATGTACTTGCATAAAAGGGAAGGCAGTGCTGAATGGTGGATTTTACACGTCTTCGGAAACTTTAATTTCCTCCGACATACAGGTTTCCTCACGATGTTCTCCATCACCGTTAGAGCAGTCGGTAAATGTAGGTAAGTCTTCGAAAAAATCGGAAAAACTCATTGGTACATGGCACTGCATGGATTCGAACCCGGACCTCCCGCATGGGAGTCCGGCGTCCTAGATCTTATAATCTAACACATTGCTGGCTCCCACGACGCCACCGACGCTCACTTATGTTAGCTATCTTATCTTATGACAGGGGGCCGGGGATAACCCCAGCGGCACTTCGACCCACAGGGATCTTTTGTGCTCACCCCTTTATATTAGCTAAATAAGATATCCTTGGGGCTCCCATTGTCTATATCCAATTTTTGGGGTATCAACGCAGTAGCCTCCCAGTGTGTGGTGGGTTTATGGTTCTGGCAGATGTAACAACCCTAAAGGAAGACAAACCCACTGCACCGGAAAACCCGGTAACTCGGTTAGTAACTGATACATAGAAAGAAAGAAAGAAAAAATAAGAAAAACATGACCGATGACCTCGCCAGTGTCGGCGTTGTTGTTCTTACAACGCCGACACTGGCGAGGTCATCGGAAATGGTTGCAGATGCTCCAGAACCCCTCATACCCCTACCCTTCTGCTGGATAAAGACGTCGCTGCGCCAGCGCAGTTCCTGCGGCTCAGTAGAGTCCAACTGCGGAACAGCATGCCTTTAGGCAGAGGAGACGGCTGGTATTTCCATCACACGCAAAATTGGCGGAAACCAGCCTGTTACTACAATACAATCCTCTCACCCGTCATCCTTTAGCTTGTAGAACATGAAAGGCATGGAGTCGAGATGTCCACTCCCTCTGATAGACTTTCTGGACTCTGGCAGCTCCAGTTCAGTCTTGCCGGTCAGGATCGGGAATAGAGCCGCCGGCGTGCCATCTCCCACAATGTTGTAACTGGAAAATTAAGGGGTACTTTTAGATTCGGGGTATAAAGTAAATACATAGTAAATAAGTATTTACATTTACGTTAATTTTCAATGTTTTTGTAAAAATTGTGTATACTCGTAAATATTTGGCAATATTGTAAAGGTTTTATTACACTGGCGAATTACAAGCGTATTTCCAGCTAAGAGATCAAGCAACGTATTCGCCGCGTGTGCGCGCGAGCTCGACGAATTTGCGCAACGAATTCGCCACGATAACGCGACGTGGATGCAGTGTTTTGCTGCGAGCGTATTGCTCGCAACTCGTAAGTGTATTAAGGCTACGGTACGGGCCATGATCCACCGAGCGGGTCCAGTGCTGTGCGGTGGATTTCACACGTCTACGGAAACTTTTAATTTCCTAAAACATGCAAGTTCCTCACGTTTTCCTACACCATTAGAGCAGTCGGTAAATGTACGTAAGTCTTCATTTCACCTCAGTGTAATGTTATTAGAGGGTTTTCGATGCGCTACTAACCTTGAGGACTACGATACAAGGTTGCCTAATGTACACGTTAACTAGGTTTAACTAGGTCACGGGTAACTAGGTTTTAGTAGCACACGTTATTATGCGCAATTATAACAGCAATAAAAAAACCTTAGAAGAGCGTCGTCGGTGGCCTAGTGGCCAGGACGTCGGACTAACATGCTAGGTCCGGGTTCGAAACCACGCAGTACCAATATATCAATGAGTTTTTCGGATTTAATCGAAGACTTACGGACGTTTACCGAATGCTCTAACGGTGAAGGAAAACATCGTGAGGAAACCTGCATGTCTGAGGAAATTAAAAGTTTCCGAAGGCGTGTGAAATCCACCGCACAGCACTGGGCCCGCTCGGTGGATTGTGGCCCGTACCCTTTTGTACAAGGGGAGACCTGTGCCCCAACAGTGGGGACATTAATACCTTTAAATAACTCTTATTAGCTTAACAAATGACAAAGGGTGTACAAACTTACCCGTTCAAAATAGTAGCTTTCAATTCGTCCCTCAACACCTTGTAGCTCTGCGGCATTCGACGAATGAACCCGTTCTTGGAGGTGGAGTCGAACCCTAATATGAGAACATTGTAGGAGTCCTCCCGGCCCAATGGGGGGGTCTTAGGGTGGATTGTGGACCGGTAGCCTATAGAGTGGCCAGTCCATTTTGAGGGCAGGATACTGGAAACAGAAAAGAAAATCCATTCGCTCAAATCGTCTGGCTCTTTGAAAATATCGCCGGCGCTCGCGCCGTTATACGTGGGTTTAGTGGTAAATAAAAAATGTGTAACTTCTTATGTTAACCCTTTATTAGGCATAGTAGGTTTCATCAACCACATAAATAATTTGAGTTTATTAGAGACCCTTAGCATTTTTTAAATTAGCATATTTATTTTATTACTTTTTCAAAGTATGCGGCAAACTCATTATTCAAAGTATGTGGCAAATTCATGCCCTACGCCTGACTAGGGGCTGTTAGATATAGGCACTGTTTCCATTACATCTACAATTTTATTTATGACTGGCACTGCATTCATTTATGAAATAAAAGTACCACAAAAAGTTAACTTAAATTTTTATTTAAAATAATCGACGATAATGAAAAAAAAAACTAGTATGCAGTTTCCTTTACATAGGTAATAATGGAAACAGATATATACAGCTATACAACTACACTAACAGGCATAGGGCATAAAACGACCACATTTTTTGGGAACAATTTTATTATTTAATTTTATTAAGTTTAATGTAACATAGGCTTAAGTTCCTACTCCATTGTAATCTTACCGCACAAATAAACTATTCTTATTCTTATTTCTTTTTAAAATAGTTAAGTTAGTTAGGGATATATTCCTCAGGTAAAAATATGGATAATATCATATTTAAATATATTTTTATGTCTGAACTAATGGGGCCTGATAAAGTGTTAATTCCCTTATGAAAAAAAACTTCGTTTATTATGCGAACGGCTCAGGTATGGAACAGCTCGCTGGCGTCTGTGTTTCCTGAAACCTTCAACCTTGGGATCTTGAAGACCAGAGTGAATAGGCATTTACTAAACCCGTATCCATCCTAGACTTCATCGTCGCTTACCATCAGGCGAGTTTAAGGTCATATGTGGGTTTAGTGGTAAATAAAAAAAGTCTAATTTCATATGTTGAAACTAGTTGAAAGAGTCGGTGGCGTAGTGACTAGAACACGAGAGGTCCGGGTTCAAACCCGGCAAATATCAAGTACCAAAGAGTTTAGTACATTTACCTACAGTTTATTTATTTATTTATTTATACTTTAATGCACAAAATAAAAAGGTGTACATTAGGCGAGCTTAATGCCTTGCGGCATTTTCTACAGTTCTAACGGTGAAGGAAAACATCGTGAGGAAACCTGCACACTGTGATAACCCGTGTGTGAAATAAGGAAGAGATAAAAGTACCCCATGGGTCGAAGTGCTACTGGGGTTATCTCCGAGGTTATAAATAAAATAAACAATATTAGATAAAAACTGGCTATAAAATACGTCATACTTCTGAATTAGTTATTGTAATCGGGCAGGAGAAACAGTTAGCAGTCTGTTATTTATTGTTCTGAAGTTCTCTCACTCAAGTTGTATGAAAATAAATGAATGAAAAAAATAATTGAAAAACTTTATTCACTTATACAAGGCACAATAATAGGACATCCGACTTACAAACCAGGTACCTGTATCTTGGAAGTCGGGATGCCGTCGCACTTTCCGTGCAAGAATATCACAATTTATAACATTACATTAGTGTAAATATACGAGGGTTGTTCCGAAATTTGTTTGTAAACTCAAAAGTTATAAGTTTATCGTAAAAATGTATTTACAGTTTTTCAAAATACTCCTCTCCTGCCTCTATACATTTGTTCATTCGACTGAACCAACGTTCAAAATATTTAAAAAAAGATTCTTGCGGAAGGTCGAAAAATAGTCGCCTAAATTCATCGACGGCCTCGTCCGAAGTCCTAAATCTTCGCCCACGGAGCATTTTTTTTACCGTGGGAAATTAAAAAAAATCACACGGGGCCAGATCTGGACTGTAGGGTGGATGGGGTAATAGTTGAAGTCCCGTGGTTGCCAAAAAGTCCAAGGTTCTAGCAAACATGTGAGCAGGAGCATTGTCTTGATGAAAAAGAATGCCACGGGCGCCGCTCCTTGGACGGTTGTCATTCAGCTCCTCTAAGGCTTTGGGCAAACAAACTTCGCAGTACCACTCACTAGTAACCGTTTTACGATCCTCTAGTGGAATAATGGCAACTGGACCGCTACGCCGGAAAAATACGGCAATCATTTTTTTGTTTACACTTCGGCCGCGAACAACTTTGGTAGGTAACTCGTCCTCCTCGAACACCCATTGTGTGGATTGCTGCTTGGTAAAGGGATAGTAGCTGTAGATCCAAGATTCGTCACTAGTTAAGATGTAGGATACTTGTTGTGAACTCCCTCCATTGAATTTTTCGAGCATAAATTTATACCAATCGACACGTCGGAATTTTTGCTCTTCTGTGAGAGAATGAGGTATCCATCGCGAGGCAACCTTCCGGACACGAAGATGTTCATGCAGAATATTCGAAACTGCCTGTGATCCGATCTTTAGCTCAGCCTGAATCTCTCGGTGTGTAATGTTCCGATGTTCCTTTAATAACCACTCCACCATGATGACGTTTTCATGAGTAACAGCAGTCGGCGGTCCGCCTGGTCTAGGATCATCTTCTAGGCTTTTCCGGCTACGTTTAAATTCGCGATACCAGTAAGTGACGGTGGCTAACGAAGGAGAAGACTCACCAAAAGCAGTTTGTAAATTTTCATGAGATTCCTTAAACGTTAACCCTCGTTTGAAGTCATAGAAAATCATTGCACGAAATGCTTCACGGGACACGTCCATTGTTGCAATCAATTTATTGATGACATCTTGCCGCCAAAAATTCATTAAAAAAAAACTAATCGGAACTGGGCAGTGATTTTTACCATAGAGATTTACATTGAAATAAGCCTGCAAACGGTTATAAACATAGGGATATTTGAATAATATTAACGAAGTAGCTAATAACTTTCAGAACAGCCCTCGTATTCGAAACCTAAAAGGAATTTGGAACCAATTATCAAAAGGAATTTAGGTAAGATAATGTTTAAGAGTGTGTGAGGGTGGGGGTGTGTTAGGTTGTGTGGGGGTGTGTAATAATGTAAGTGTGCATCTGTAGTGTACAGTTTGACTTCAAATAATACTATAGAAACAATGACATCTTATCAAATATAATATATCGTATGTCAGTGAAGGTTTAATTAAATTCTTAAAGTCAAACTGTGTGCATTTAAATAGCTTTAAATTAGTGTAACGTGCTGTTGGCTATATCTAGATGTTAGGCGTAAATGTGGCTAAGATGTACAAATAGGACGGGATTATTAGGATCAGCCATAAGATTAGATTAGATATTAAATTCGAATTAACCCTGTCAAACCGACATAGGCGTACTGTATACTTAGTGTGGGAAATCCATGTTTACTTTAGTCAAGTACCGGAGTATGGGACAAATATCACCAAATGCAAAACCCTACATGATACACATTAGTAATAATGCCTATTAATTTAGCTTGAGTCTCTTGCCCCATTTGAAACCAGTTTCGTCCACCCTTAGGCTCAATTTACATTGCCGCGGAATGGAATGGAAGAGAATTTTCGCAACGTAATTGTACATAGCATAATGAACTTTATGTCAATTGTGTAACATACAAACTAAATACGAGGCAAAAAAGAGGTCGCGCGTCTTCCGGGGAATACTCGCGCATTCTCGAGAATTACCCTAGCGGTAAAGCGTATTTAGTTTGTATGTTACACAATTGACATAAAGTTCATTATGCTATGTACAATTACGTTGCGAAAATTCGCTTCCATTCAATTCCGCGGCAATGAAAATTGAGCCTTATAATATACGAAGCAATATGAATTTTTATAGTTTTTGGTAATTATTGCGTCGCTAAAGATATGTTAAAATCGTGAAAAATGTACTTGTATCTACCCATAACTAAACAAATCTTTTCTGGATTTCCGATTTTTCTCATTTTAGAACTAAAATTCAACATTTTAATAGACCGAAACGTCGGTGCAATCTCCACGATAATTATGAAGTGAACACCCGTTATATCTATAATAATGATTTTTCTGATCATCCACCAGCCGGTCCGAAAGGGGGAAAACACCATACCCAGCAAGGGTACATTACATCACAAGGGTACAAGTGCATTACTTACTCATTAGTGATGGAGCCGTTACTGGAAAAAAAATCATGCAATGAATAATTACCAAGGAAAATACATGGATTGTATCTAAAAAGCATCCCGACAAAATACTTAGACTTTGCAACGACAAAATACTTAGACTTTGCAACTACAAAAAAACCGCATGCAAATCTGTGATCGCATTCCAAATCTATGATAGCATACAAATCTGTGATCGCATTCCAAATCTATGATCGCATACAAATCTGTGATCGCATTCAAAATCTCTGAACGGATGCAAATCTGTGATCGCATACAAAATCTGTGATCGCATTCAAAATCTGTGATCGCATTCAAAATCTGTGATCGCATTCAAAATTTGTGATCGCATTCATAATCTGTGATCGCATTCCAAATCTGTGATTATGGGTAACTGACAACATTCTCAAAACGATGAAATTATATCATGAAAATGGATATGGCGGGTTAAACAGAGACATCGCTACGCGATAACAAAACTGTCTCCGTTATTCACGCCATCGCATGATATCATTTAATAGTGACGCCCTAAATCAGGTATCTACAACCTTGTCAAACTAGAAATCCATACAAAACCACATACTTTTCAACGTGTGTCCCAGTACACTTCACTTTGACATGGTCGCTCTTCGAGAGCGTGTAGACCTGGTCATCTCTGAGAGTGGTCGGTGGACCTATGGTGTATTTGTTGTCACTTTCGTACAATATGTCTCTGTAGACACATTGTATGTTTTTTGTAGTCTTTAGAATCTCTGACACTACTCTGCATTTTGATAACTGTGGACAAAAAAATCATACATACTAGAGATGCACCGTATATCCGGTTTGTATACGGTATCTATCTACCTATGCCTAAACAGTCTTTCATTACTTTTTTAAGAAAAATATTTATAAAACAACATTTGCAGACAACAGGACATAAAACGCAAAGCGTTGCGTAGATGGAGCCACGAGCACACTCCGTAAACAGAAAAGAAAACGAATCGTAATTTTTGAAGATATCACAAATTTGACAAATTTCTCGTTATTTGGATTAATTTCATTTAATTTCTCAGGCTATCGAGATATTCGGAAGTTTAGGAATTTAAAAATATTAATACCCGTTTGATGGGGGTAGATGGAGCCACGAGCACACTCCGTAAACAGAAAAGAAAACGAATAGTCATTTTTGAAGATATCACAAATTTGACAAATTTCTCGTTATTTGGATTAATTTAATTTCTCAGGTTTTCGAGATATTCGGAAGTAAAGGAATTTAAAAAAAATAATACCCGTTTGATGGGGGTAGATGGAGCCACGAGCACACTCCGTAAACAGAAAAGGAAACGAATAGTCATTTTTGAAGATATCACAAATTTGTGAAATTTCTCGTTATTTGGATTAATTTAATTTCTCAGGTTTTCGAGATATTTGGAGATTAATAATTTAAAAAAAAATTAATACCCGGGTTAAAAAAGCAACTTACATAGCATTTCACCCAATCCCTGCCTTCACAGACAACTTTAGGCAGTTCTTTGTCAAACTGCGTGACTTCATGAGCAAACGGGTCTAATTTTGGTATCTCACAGCCCGTTCCTTTGTCCTCCTTCAGAGCTTCTTGCAGTCTGTTCTCTATGTATCTGGAATTAAAAATAAATAATGAAATAAACTGGCGGTAAGGTATAAGGAAGATTATACCTTACAGATCACAAATCCTAAAAGTTTTTTTAAAATTTATTAAAGTAAATATTCTAGATTATAATGTGCCACAATACCTAAGAATCAGAAAATGGTAGAAAGCATTTACATTGTTATGCTTCTAAGGTACAGATATTGTCTAAAATTATAAGAGTTCCTTACTCCCATGAATATAGAAGAAATAACAAAAAAAAAAAATCATGTGTCCCGAAATATAATGAGCGACCGTATTGAATAAAATCTTTTTAGGACATTTATTTGTTCATATTCTTGAGGGGAACAATTGTGTTTAATAATTTTATTAATACAGACGCCGCTTACAATTATTTTTTATCTTTTTGACAATTAATGATCATTACTGAAATAAATGAATATGAATAAGTTGCCAGTGCTAAACACTTTCTGACCCCCACAGTACAAGATATGACAAAATCAATGAGCTAATTTGCAGTTACTTATTAGCAAAGGCATATATCAATAAGTCTACATGTTAGTTATTATCAAAATACATTCCAATAATACTTACGCAATAATGGAACTTCTGAAAAACAAAACAAAAGGACTCGTAAATACCATCATTCAACATGCTTCAACTTTCTATAGTAGAACTCAAATGAAACTGGTTCCTAATGTAAATAAACATTATTTATTGGCGATGTAGATGGTTTGATTAATTATCGTAGTTTTTTTTAATATTTCATAGTATAATGTAGTTTAGGATACGGAAAAAAAAAGTTAATTCCACGTGAATTAAACTATGGTTAATCGCCCTAATAAATGAAGGTGGTGATATATCAAGGATAGGTTTGTTTACATTATGAACAAATTCCATTGAACCCGACTTTTAACTAGAGGTAGATAGTTACATACAAAAATAAAACAAACTATAATAAAACAAATAAAAGCCCAAAGCAATTATTCTTTAGAACCTTGAACAGATATAATCGATTCCTCAGTGGCCGTCAAAAGTGGCGAACGCTAAACGAACCGTCCCGCTCACTCGTACAGTCGACCACAAGCTATAGTATACCATCTGTCAAAAAACCTTCAATTAAATCTCAACCAACTGTACATAATGTAGTACAATTTGGGTGAGCGTGTCAGTTTCATTTAGGTTTAGCATTAGTTTCGGCGGCCACCCCAGAGTCGATGCCATAGTCTGATTATAAAGAATAGAATTCAAATTTGACACGATGTCTGTATCTTTCGTTATCGGTATGAAAAGAACAGGTGCCATTTTAACATAGAGCACACTATTCCACAACTTATTAACAAATTATTCCACGACCACCAATTTTAGACGGCATGTATTATTTTTTCTTTAAAGAATGGCCACTGCTAGTGATTTACACTGCAATTTGGCTAATGACTGTGTTGGAATCTTGAAAATAAATCGAACGTTTTGACGTCTGTTTTGAAAAAAAAAAAACAGTTTACCAACGTCGAGATTAAGGGAGAGTTTGAGGCGTGTGCACTAGGAATGCCTAGTGTCTCGCATTCCAAGTGCAATTGGAGGTTAAGTTGCCGGATCCACGCCATCTGTAGTATTTCACTCCCATTTCACTGTCTTATATAACGTTCACTTAACACTGACGATTTCTATATAAAATACACTAGTTTTACGAAAAAATAACCACAGTAAACCGTTTTTAAACAATAAAATAGGACGAACACACCATGACAGCATGAACGCAACAACTTAACCGGCATGTATTTGTATCCGATCTAAATTTCTATGGAGATTAATTTGACAGCTCTAAACCTTAAATGACACCATCTTCTTCCGTCCTTTTCTTACAAATAACGAAAGAGCCAGACGGTCATGCAGGAATCGTGGCTGGTTACGTAGAAAATATTTAATAAAAATAAAATAAAAATTATTTAGCATTATTTAGCAGTCGCACAACGCAACAAACTAACAAAGTTATATTATTAGAACAAAGCGTAATATGCCAAAACTGATAACAATAAAATGAAAACATTCAACACATGCATTCATCCATCCATCCAGATATCATATTGATTGGAAGTTTATGTACAGCGTAACTTGATATTATGGTATAATGGCGCAGATAATGAATGGAATTGAAAATGGCGGTAATTCTATATACCCACATGCTGGTTCCATTGCTATTGAGCGGGATAAACATAGATTCGCTTCCATCTTCAATGCCATTCTTTAACCATGTAATGCCAACCTAAAGCAATTGTAAGTGTTGTACTCGTAAACTATATTTTTATGTCAATTGTAAAGTCAAGTGGATCAAATAGTCTCGCTTTTTAAAAATGACTATGGTTGATCGTCTAATGTTGATAAGTCAAGGTTAGGTTTGTTTAAAACTTCATTTGCTTAAATAGTTTGTTAAACGGTCTATTACTGATTGCCACCACCTCTACCGCCACCACTGGTGGCAATGAGGAATATTTTTACCGTCCGCCACCACTGGTGGCAATGAGGAATATTTTTACCGTCCGCCACCACTGGTGGCAATAAGGAATATTTTTACCGTCCGCCACCACTGGTGGCAATGAGGAATATTTTACCGTCCGCCACCACTGGTGGCAATAAGGAATATTTTTACCGTCCGCCACCACTGGTGGCAATGAGGAATATTTTTACCGTCCGCCACCACTGGTGGCAATGAGGAATATTTTTACCGTCCGCCACCACTGGAGGTAATGAGGAATATTTTTCCTGAATGCCACCAGTGGTGGCGGTACGGTGGTGGCAATCAGGAATAGACCCAGATGACACTACGGCATCTTATGTTTATCTAACATGTTTATTTATTTTCTAATTTTGAAGGAAAAAAATAATTTAAAAAATTTCGGAAGTTGATTTTTTTTTCATGTCATGTCATGACTTCATGAGTGAATGAAAACAAAATATTAGTTTACAACAAAAATATTAGAAGCATCGTTAGGTAACACTGTTATTTTATGTGAACTAAGGACATGCATACGAGTATCTTATATGACCTAATATATTTTGTTCTTTATGGCATAAATATGTGGCGACCCACGATGCGCCACTACGATTAGTACCTACTTATATCGATGTAGAACGCGCTATCGAAATTTTCCTGGGACTTCGCATATATACGACTTCCAAACATCCATAGTAGGACCAGGACATCTGGAGATCGATTCCACTATGCCTAAGCCTACAACGCTGGTATTCTGTTGGACCATGACCGATGGCTGGCCAAAACCTATCCAAGAGGACAAAGATACGACACAAATAAATTTAATTGAAGATAGGTAGTATTAATAAGTGAAAATATATATATACCTAGATTTACCATGACACATAAATGATAATAAAAACGTAAATAAATATATATACCTACACACAAATATATACATACAGGGTACAGTGCGGTATGTTCAATAAGCTAAGGAGATAAAGGGAATAAAGGGAACACATTCAGACTAGGGCAACAGTAATTGCATGGTGATTTTTTTACATTATTTCTTAACACCCTGTAGGTATAATAGGTAATAGAAACATGTACAATCATAACTCATAATACAAGGAAACGTACATCTGTTTAAACCGACGCAACTCGAATTAAAACATAATTATTTAAGTTTCCATTAATAAGACTTCTACCTACCTACTGTAATTCTCACAAACATTAGCAGATATCTTGTTTTGCAAATATTCTACAGTAGTATTAAAAATAATAGTTTTAATTTAGCGTCGATCGTCATCTATCGAGCCAAGGTAACGTAACTGTGTTTTGTTTGAAGTCGTAATAAAAAAATGTGAGCGACCTAAAAATAGGAATGTAGGAATAGGAAATAGGGTTATGTATGATAGATACATAGATCTGTTCCTATTCCTGTGGTGACCGTAAACTCTGTTTGTAAACTAACTGTGACTATCCTACTTTGTATAGGTAACTATACCTTGTTATATATTATATAGGTAACTATACAATCATTTTTGGATGATCCTTTTAGATAGATGTCATAAAAATAACTAACTAATTTTTGCAAAAAAAATACATTTTTTTTATCAATTCGGTAGTTAATCTTTAAGTTAAGATAAAGCTTTTTTTGTTTTTATGTTTACTTTGTACCTGTAGGTAATTGTAAACTACACATATATAGTTACCTGGTGCTTTGGAATATTCTGTAAACCAGACATCATTATTGTCATTAAGAAATTTGTCGTGTTTTGCGAATGTCAAAATAAAAACTTAAAACTTTGCTACCGAAAACGGCTATAAATATACTTTATCTATAAAAACGCATTTTTATATTCAAATTATTATCTATTTATAGATTATTTCATGTATAAAAAGGAAGAAATAAGATTGATACTTTTTTTTAATAACTGCGCAGTTACATACTTACGTCGAATCGTCTAGAAAATGACTCATTGAAATCGACAATTATTGTAAAAAATCTCCAATCGATTTCTTGTAATCGTGATGTCGACTTCGAATATCGGGGTCTTAGTGGATACTATTCCACCCTGTACACGGCATTAGGCTCGCCACCACGTTTGTCCACCAAATCTTACGGCGTAAAGGAACTACCTTTGAAGATGGTTCCTCTGTCTACCTCCACGGGGATTAGGGACGTGAGAGTTTTGCTTATGGAATGTAAATTAATTAATCGAAATAGTTAATCTATTATTAAAAGAATCGAGTCGGTAATGTTCGAGCACCGAATAGATATCCCTATATGATACGTCAAACAAATTCTCTTATATAAGGTTTTCCATAAACCTTGCACACCTACTACCTCTTTCTCGATATCATTTCCTCTGCCGATAGTTTCCTGGAAGAGATCGCTCTTAGTTATAAGGCCGCCTAAATTGTACTTCACTATTTCCTTTTCATGTTTGTTGTTTTATATTTGTGCAATAAAGTGTATTTTACTTTACTTACTTTACTTTACAAACTTCTAAAGAATCGTCTCAAAATTAACAAGGTATAAGAACATAATCAAGTCAAATGATAGGCATTTGACTTGCTTATGTTCTTATACCTTGTTAATTTTGAGACGATTCTTTAGGTATAAGAACATAATCAAGTCAAATGCCTATCACCCTCCTTGGGTCAGGTTTTTTTAATAGCCTATAGACTGTCCCACTGCTGGGCAAAGGCCTCCCCTCCTCCTTTCCATTTTTCCCTATCCTCGGCGTCGTTATACCATTCTTTTTGGAAGTGGTCGATATCGTCCTTCCACTTTACGTTACCCGAAAAATTTCTTTATACTTCTGGAATTTCGTGGACATAAAGCCAAATCCCCCTCCCAAATCCCAAGCTACAATCTGATCTAATTTTTTGCTACCAACTCTTGCGCAACTCCACAGAATGTTGTCATCATATTACCATATCAACAGAAACATATGGAAAGAAGATAAGAAAGGATGTAGATTGGATCAAGTTAATCCTGCAGTTTTTATATCACGCTTTTTGAAAGCTGTTTACAATCAAACGAGCATAATTGCTCGCACACACTATAGCGATAAAGTGAACAATTATTTTAATTCTCAATAATTACACCTTATACTACACAGTTAATTAATGCTGTGTATTTAGTTCGCGTTCGATTGGTCATACTCTCGCGGTTGATATTCTAACTAACAACAGCTACTAACGAAGAATGGAAGTACCTTAATATAGCATTCCAGGTCTTTTCCAGGCCGTCCCTGAAATCGAATAGGAATCGACAGGATTTCATCTGATACGAATTCCTCCAATATTGTCCAAACTTTACCTACCAATGGAGATTTAATTCAAGTTTAAAATATCATTAAAACTTACCAGTATAATTTCTAAGGACAGATATACAGACAGTATTTATGTCATGGACCAAGTGACACTATTTATAATGCCCGGGCAGTGTGAATAATGACAAGTCGAATTGAGCACTATGTCACAGAAACCTAGTGGATGCGAAACCGTTTCGAATATTGTAGGTTATGTTAGGTTGTATTATGACAACCATGCAAAGAGCTCTGCGTAGCGGAGGCTCCTTCGACTTCTCTTTACGCCCCCTTAACGACACTTTGACCAGCCATAGTTGTTATTATATTGCCGCCTCATTTTGGGCATTATTCAAACTGTCTGGACATTAAATAAACTATTCTTATTCTTATTATGAATAATGTCCTATTAATCACTTGGTCCATAATATATTTTGTGTACAGGGTGTTTGGTGGATCGATGAGAAACTTAAGGGGATGATAAAGAAGGTGCGAACATTTTTGGCCAGATATGTTTATATGTAAAGTCTAATAGTTTTTTTAAAATATTGAAATAAAAACGGATTGGCACGTGCAAAGGTTCAAAGGAAACGTTTATTATGCATGTGCAGGCAAATAACAACCAACCAATCGCAAGCAAGAGTACGTTCCCACTACGCAGGTTACGTGTAATACAGGTGTATATTTGCGCGTAGGTAACCTACACATGCTTAATGGAAACGCTCCTGTAGATAAGTGCCATGTATAATTAATGACTTATACACTTTTAGTAAGAACATGTATACAAAACATTAAGGGATAATTTTAATGTAGTAGTTTTCTTCTCTTACCTAAATTTCACGTAAGTCTTTATTTTGGGCTCGAAACAGTGTGGTATCCTAACATATACTACGTAATAGTCTGTCGATGAACTGCAAAGCAATTAATGAATGATAGTTATAAGCTCAAAATTCGTTTCAGCCCAAATAGAAATTCATAATAAACCCATAATCAGCCCAAAAGTGTTAAAGTATTGTATTTTTTACTTCACTGAGTTGCTCACTTGGGTTTATCACGAATTTAAAGCTTATGTTTTAGACTTATACCGAATTTTGAGTTTATGATATGGACTTAAAACATTTTAGACTTTTTTATTCTTTATTGTCGATACAAAAACCGTTATAATCTCAAAATCCATAATCACATCTGACACCGATAGAGTAAAAGTTATAAGTAATGGTAAGCCCAACTGATGTCAGATTATAGCAAAAAACTCCAAAATTCGTATCAAGCCCAAAACATAAACACTAATTAAAGATAAACCTAAAACATAAGCTGATACATTTTGCACAGATTTGCAGAAAGGCGATGAGGTGAGAACGAGGTCCAAGTGTCGAAAAATTCAACTAAACAGCCTTTACCTGTCTCTGAAATCTGGTTCCATACTTTGGTGCGTAGAAACATTTGTGCTAATGATTTTTCTACGACTGTGCTTCTCTTTAGAGATTCCCTTTCGTACCTTTGCCACCACGTGATTAGTAGTATGAAGCATGAAATGTGCTCTAAGACAACAGTGTGGGAAAAAAAGAAACGGAAAATTAACTTGCATGGAATACAGGGTGCAACAAAATAAAATTTTCATTGTGCAAGGAGAGCGGACGAGCAAACGGGCTACCTGATGGATATTTCCTTGGAAATTAATAGTAATGTCACAAATAAATTAGGTAATAGCTTTGTGAAAAGATACACAGATTCATGACAAATTATATGGTCTGAAAGAAATTTATAGTGATAAATGTTGTAAAAGAAATTTCTAGCGCTTGTATTATTAAAAAAATAATCTTTCTTAACATAAAATCCTTTACCTCGACAACTCATGAGTGTATTACAATCATTGGAGACCATTCACCAAGCATTACTAACACCATTACAATACATTTACAACACAAATATACTACATGCTTTAAAAACAGGATTGCAGTCTTTTATCAAAAACATAAAAAAAGGAGAACAGCAAATTGTATGAAAGATACCCCATCAGCACCGGTTCTGTTTATTACACAGACGACAAAGTTGAAATAATTCGTGGCTTAACGCACACATAAAAAAGAAAATCTCTAAAAAGATCTTTGGTTTGTTACAGAAATTTTCTGCTTATTGGAAACATATTATTGTATTATAGTACCAATATATTTTGGTAGGTACGACAAAAATAAAAAGTGTAGATTCGCACTTTTCTCGTTGACTGTACAATTTTATTCAAATGTGTGAATACTTTTTAAAGGATTTAATAATCCAGAAAGGTCCAGTAAGGACATTGCCTTGCCTTGTAGCTACCCTGGTTTACCACTCTGTATATTTTGATACCCTGGTTAACCAACCTGTATATTTTGAGAATTCCATTTTTTTTTGCAATTGGCTATCCTCTCTTCTCATCTGTGAGAAGTTTGACAGGTTCCGAGATAAATTTTGCCTGTTCTCCATTTAAAAAACTTTGTTTTGATTGATTATTTCATACGTACTTATCTCTATTAATATATCTGGTAATGCATTCCTGTCTTTTGAGAACTAACAGCTACATACTGTTACAGCTACGGCTACAACCACCACCAAATGTGTGCAAAAGAAGATAAAGGCAACACCTACTATACAGGGTGTTGACAAAAACATTTGCCGAACTTTTACCAGGAGATCGCCAGTGGATGTGTATGATATGACATATTACTTACTTACTTGAACGCTGTTAATCGTCGTCAAAAATTTTTGAAAATGGCGAATAAGTTTTTCAGACTTTCCGTACAATATAAGCGATGTAGAGCGATTGATTTCAATGTGTGAAAATTTAGACACATTCAATTGGAACTCCAAGTAAAAGTCCGATGAATGTTTTTGTTGACCGCCCTGTAGAAATACTACTGCTTTCATTAAAAAAAATATAAGCTACTCAGGCACCTGTCAACATATGAAAACCACAAATGCTCCGCATACGGATAATGGACTATATTGAAGATTGTGGGTGTTAATTGTCTGTTAAGAGAATTTTTTTTTAAAGACTCACTGAGGAATAAGCATTCATGGTTTTCGTGAGTTTCGCAGGTTCCTAGTTAATTAAACCTGGTAGCAACTAATTTTGAAAATATGTGGAATTTTCAGATCTTTCATTACTTAGGCCGGCTTGCGCGAAAGGCGAGTTAATAGAAAACCCGACAGTTAATGCCTAACCCGGGTTAGTGAGCTTCGGTGGCACAGTGGCTAGGGCACCTAACTCCCATGCGGGAGGTCCGGATTCGAAACCGTGGAGTGCCGTGTATTAATGAGTTTTTCGTATTTTTCGAAGACTTACATACATTTACCGACTGCTCTAACGGTGAAGGAAAACATCGTGAGGAAATCTGCACACTGAGATGACCAGGGCGCAAAATGGGGTAGGCACAAAAGATCCTCAAGGGTCGAAGTGCCGCTGGAGTTATTCCCGGCCCCCTATCATAAGATAAGATAACCCGGGTTAAAACACAAAAACGTCTTGCACCAACGATAACCCTGATTTTTTTTGTATGAAACCATAGACAAGTCGGGGTTAGCTAACCCAGATTAAGAACAATTAACCAGCACTGTCGCGGAAGCTGCCTTTTAGACTTTTATTACCTAATATCTATACAATTAGAGAAATCCAAAAAGGTATTATATTTCATACAAAGATGACCTTAAGTGTGTTGATCCAAGAACTAACAGTTGACGGCTGAAAGTATATTTGAACTTTTCTAACGGCAGGTGCAAAGGATTAAGTGCTGTATCTTCTACCTTACCTCCGAGTGATATCCAAGTCTGGTTCCCTGGGTACACCATCGTACACAGCAATGTAATAAAACACTACCAGCATAAACGCTGTGAATAGCAGGAATTGGTTGCGACGGGAACGATACCATCTCTTCACCGTCATTGTTACCTGTGAACAAATGTTAAGGATTTAATGCCCGCTCTACACTCGCGCGTATCGCATTGCGAACGCCGCGAAAGCCCCGAAATCATCCACACCAGGGATGTTACGGAGCTTCGACTCCGACTCCGAAAGGTCGGAACTTCCGATCCCGTACTTCCGAGCTGAAGTTGGAGTCGGAGGTGTAAAATCAACCTCCGCCTTTGGCTCCGATAATTTTGAATCGGAGTTTATACCGAAGATTTGTGAGCAAACATATTCAATTATCAATATTTAATTAAATAGTGTAGGACTACATAAAGGAATGTTTTATTGCCGCAAACGTCATCATAAAAAATATTGGCCAATATTTTGGTTCAGCTATAAAAAATTAAAAAACGGTTTAAAATGTGAACTTCTTCTGAGCATCTCCTCCGCCTCCGACTCCGAAAAATCAAATTTAAAACCTTCAGTTCCGACTCCGGTTCAGGTAAAACCACCTCCGTAACATCCCTAATCCACACTCGCTAACGCAAATGTCGCGGCACGATAAAAGTTTTTTAATTTTTATTTATGACTAAACTAATGTTTGCCGTCAACCTCACCTGGTGGTAAGTTATGACGAGGTCGAAGATGCAGCACTCGGGCTTAATAAGTAAAATAGAATAGAATAGAATAGAAAAACGTATATTGTGCTGTCTGCAGCACAAACACAATTCCACTTACTGGCTTCCAGTACTGGCTCTTCTATAACATATCAGCACCAAAGCAAAGATATTTGATAACAGACTTTATATAAAAGGGTGGTCACTAACTCGGATGATAATTTATTTCACACACAACATACAGAAAGAGTTAAAGAAAGACAAATGGTAGGTAACCATGTGGTACCCAGATTATCAATCTGTCCGGAGGCCTGATACACTTAGGTCATTAAAAATTAAATAGATAAATATGTACCTACCTACCTAATGTAGGTAAGTGTTAAGGTATATCAGCCCTGTAGTCTCGGGCGAAGAATAGAGCCACGGTAACTCCTGCCTGTCGTAAAAGGCGACTAAAAGGAGGGATCAGGGTCGGTGGCGGTCGAAGTGGGGGCTTTGGCCGTCCATTGGCGGGCGACCCTGGGGAGGGCAGCAACGTGCTATGGCCGCACGCTGCTGTGACGGGAGGAACCTGGAGGTGGAATGTACACCTCCCAGGAAGAGCCCAAGGCAAATGCTAGGAGGGCACCGGTACGTTCCTCTGGAGATCCCGGAGCCCTCCGATAAGCACGAGGCCGGTCATCAAGGCGGTTTTAGTGAGTAAAAATCTCACATAACCCAGTCTCTTCCCCAGGAGGCTGGGTATCTTTCGAAGATTTCCTCCGTTACCAAAAAAAGTGTTAAGGTGTACAGAGAAACGATTAAATGTTTGTATTTTTAATAGAACTGAAGTTTTACCCACAAGGGTGAATTTTAATAAGTTCCCTGTTCCCATACAAGAAATTTCCTTGCTGTACGTCCAATGTTTATTTCTGTATTAAAGTTATATCCTGCTCATATATACTTGGATGTCAGACTAGGGACAAAACTGCGATCATGAATCATGATCATGAATTAGTGTGATTCATGGGACAGGGATCCTGTTAAAAGAAGGTTACAGTTTTAAATTATTTACCTTGTTATATAAATATAATTAAGAAGTCATTATTGGTGGCACTAGAATAGCAATATAACTAAATATTATGTTGAATTGAATATTAAAATAGCTGTTTCAAATCCTTAACATAAATAGTGCAAGAAACATAACAATGATATCACCATTACTTATGTTTCTACAAGGTAACAAATTTACATAATTATCAAAGTAAATTACCGTAAATAACAAATTCTACATGCCCACGCAAATGAACAATGTACTGGTCATAAAACTCTTTTATAAGCACTAAAATTTAAGCAGCCTTAATAATAGTCAAGGAGGTATCCCATTTAAAAAATATTATTTTTTGTAAAGATATTTATTAAATTTAGGAATCTCAAGTGGAAATGGGCTGGACATAAGAGAGGTCATGAGAGATCCAGACAAATGGAGCAAAATGATCACAACATGGTATCCAAGAGGCGATAAAAGAAAGAGAGGTAGACCAATTAGACGCTGGGATGATGAAACAGCGGTAGGATGTGGTCTAGTGTGGCGTTGAAAAGAGAAGAATTCAGAAGACTCGGGGAGGCCTTTGCCCGGAGGCACAGATTCTGGTTACCGTAAAAAATGTAATAGTATGTAAGTAAACAAAATCTGAAAAAGGCTGTAATAAGTAAATAAAAATATTAAACTACGAAAACGCGAAATAATATGCAACTCTGTTAAACAGAGATTTTAAACTTACAGGATTTGTAACAGGGCTATTGAATTTTTGGTAAAGTTTTCTGTGGTTACCTTTGTACCTTTCTGCGACGTTTCAACGCGATTAAGCCCCATTTTCATAGTAAAAAATGAACTCTGTTGAAATGTCGAACAAAGGTAATGGCAGCTATACTGCCACTTACAAAAATAAATACATACACAATTAAGCCCCATTTTCATACTTAAAAAAAACTAGTGTTAATTCCATCCATACCATCCATCGATCGACCTAGGAATCTAAGTATTTGATACAGCTGAAAATAAGCGCTGCGGCTTGCCTCAGCATGATGCTGAGCTGGTACCCTTTTTTGGTGTTGTATCATACCAGATGTTTTGTGCTGCATGTATTAATCTCTGTATACTTCTGTATTATGTTCTATAATCTCATGTTTAGTGCTAAATAAACGTTTTCAATTTCAATTTTAATAATTTTTTTGATATAATCAACATCCAGGTAAAAAAGCCAGTAATTCCATGGCCCTACTGAAAAATCTGTTAGAAGCCATTAAAATACATTGATACCCTTCCCTCCACTTAATCTCAACCTCCCTGAAACCCTCCTTGTCAATATATCAGCCTATGTGATGGCTACTATTTGTTTTTAGGTGTGTTGCTATGTTTAGTAGCGGTCGGTAAGATACAAGGCTAGACATGGTGATAGCCAGTGAACCGATGCCCTCTAAAGCGGTGGCCAAAGGAGGAAAATTGAATGGGGTCGTTCAGCAACCATGTGAACAGTTATCTTATGATAGGGGGCCGGGTAGTCCCGGCCGCGGCACTTCGACCTTTGAGGATCTTTTGTGCCTTCCTATTTTACACACTGGTTATCTCAGTGTGTAGGTTTCCTCAAGATGTTTTCCTTCACCGTTAGAGCAGTCGGTAAATGTACGTAAGTCTTCGAAAAATACGAAAAACTCATTGGTACATGGCATTGCATGGTTTCGAACCTGGATCTCCCTCGAATGCGACTAGTACAAGACCGGGATGACCGGTATACCCAACAGTTTGATATAGGCTGAGGATTATGATTTGACGATTTATTTATTTTCTTTCAAACGAAATGTTTTTAATTAAATATCCGCTGCCGCCATAGGAGATTACATACCGCTCAGCAGTAAACTCAATATTTATAAGAACCTCCTTAAATAGCCTTAAAATATACTTTTTCCTTAAAAGGGTACGGAATAAACCACCTGAAATCCACCCATGAAAACATAACTAGTACTTACGTTAAATGGATTTTATTACAAAATACTTGCAACTTACCATGTTATACAGCCGCATGCATTAAACATCCGTAAATTATGAGAAAAACAGTAAACATAGAAAATTATGCCGAACTCGACTAATAAAAACTATAAATAAAAATCACATAGCATAGAGATTAGAATAATTTTCCTTAATGAGTACTATTGAGATCACGGCACTCCGATATAAAGTTTTTAAATTACATAATTTTCAATTTATAATTTACATACATCCACCCATCTATTTCCATCCACTTCAAAAAACTGCACAATTTTCAATTTGCACAAACGGAGACATTTGGTTGGAGTTCATTTCTATGACATTTCTATCTCGAATTTATAGACTTATGTAGTCTATCTCACATACTCTACATTAGGAAGAAAGAAACAAAACATCATTTGGTAGTCGACGGCTGTAAATTAGACCGATATAATTTTCCAGTAAGACCATAGAGTAACAATCATTCACTATGGTTTTTACGGCTTTGGATTTAAGGCTTTTGGCAAGTTCGCACCATAGACTTGTTGCACGGAAAGTACGACGGAGTCCCGACTCCTAAGGTTTCGACCTAGTTTGTAAATCAGAGGTCCTATTATTGTGCCTTGTAATAAGTAAATAAACTTTTCAAACTTTCATATATTATCTATAGAATGAAAATAATATTGTAGTTAATATTTCTTGTCGACATGCCAAAGTTTCATTTGATGTTTTTTTTAAGGCAAAGGGAACTGAGCCCATACAGCCATGTCTGATGTAAACAACTCTTTCAAGTCGTCATTAAAATGCTGGTGTGACACATTTCAATGCTATTTGGGAAAATCTTCCACGCTTCTGCACCATCCGAACCAAAGAAGGCGTCTCGGACGCAGTACGGCTCTTCAAAATCCAGCCAAGTACGGATCGAGTTGCAGCGTTTATTTTACTTTACTTTACTCCACACATTATTCACATCTTGTCGTAGTTCTTCGAGCAAGAAACACCATTCTTACTATAAAAGCCCTACTGTAAAACAATTTGCAGGACAAAACGAAACAAAGCTGACGTGGGTACCACAAAAACGCGAGAGAAACTAGCCAAAGTTTAATTTTGAAACGAACGAGGGTCATCCTCTCTAATCCGCGGCGGGAGAGAGGGTACGGGCCTTGAGGTGGGACCTCTTTACCCGGGCGGGTCTCGGAGCGTTACCGCGCTCCGGTGCTGGGTGCCGCTGATACGACAGCGGACTCAATGAAGTGATGAAACTATACTTTACGGGTGGGTGGGGGTGGGGGGTGGGGGGTGTATAGAGCTTGTACGTCGCATTCACCGCGCGTTGTCACGTCGCTCCTCCCTGGCGCCCTCAGGCGTCGGAGACAACAACAGCTCACGCGGGAGCGGGTACCGTGCGTCGGGCGGGCGCGCGTGCAGCGGGGCAATATTCCTCAAGTGTTCGTGGTGACCGTTATCAGCGCGGTCGTACATCGACCGCGCTAACCTCACCACGAACTGTTGGATGGATTCTATTTGCACATCGCGAGCGATTACGTCATTTCTGACGTAACGGCCCGCGCCTGTGCAAATACGCAGAGCAATATTCTGCTGAACCTGTAGCCTTTTCCTTTGAGTAGGCCTGACGAATGGGTACCACGCGGGGGCGGCGTAAGTAAGTCGGGACCGGACGTAGGTCTTGTATAGCCTCAGTTTGGTACGTAGGGGTAGCCGTGACGACAAGACCGGTCGTAGGAGGGCCCGCGCGGCTTTTGCCTGATTGACCAGGTGGTCAACCATGGGTTTTAAGCTCAACGACCGGTCTATGTTGCACCCCAGGTACCGCACCGATCGCTGCCACTCTACGTCCTGTCCACGAAGAGTGAGATTAGGTGGTAATTTGAACTGGCGGCCCGTAAGGAGAGCGGCCGTTTTCCCCACGTTTACGGCCATTTTCCATTTGTCAAGCCACTCAGGCAACAGGTTCAGCAGGCGCTGCATTTTGGCAGCTGCCAGGGTGGAGCGACGCGACGACGCGAAAAATGCGCTATCATCCGCGAAGAGCGCGAGTTCGACGTCTTCTTCCCACTCCTGTAGGTGACCCTCCAGGGTGGGGATGTCGTTGGTGTATGCGGCGTACAAGCTGGGAGAGAGGCAACTACCCTGGGGTACTCCCGCCTGGATTGGTCTAGGCGACGAGTCCTCCCCTTCAACCGAAACATAAAAGCTTCGGCCTTCGAGGAAGGACGCTATCACCCTGACCAAGCCAGGCTGGGCGGTGGACTCCATCAGTTTAAAGAGGAGGCCCTCGTGCCACACACGGTCGAAGGCTTTCTCTATATCGAGGAAGACCGCGACCGTGTATCGCTCTCGGTTACGCTCCTCCGCAAGATGATGGAGCACACGTACCAGTTGTAAGGTGGTGGAATGGCCGCTACGAAATCCGAACTGCTCCTCACGGATGGAAATGTGAGGGAGCAGTCGGCGTAGGAAAATGCGCTCAAATACTTTCGCCAAATGCGAAAGTAGGGTAATCGGCCGGTAGCTACCAGGGAGTCGCCTGTCCTTCCCAGGTTTGGGTAGGACGATCACCTTACCCACTTTCCACTCCGACGGAAAGTGCCCTGTCCTCAAGATGCCGTTGAAGATCCTGGCCAAAACGACCAGTGTCCTCCTCGGCATCTGTTGGAGCGCCAGAGTAGGCAGACCGTCGGGTCCGGGCGCTTTGCGTTTGTTTAAGCGGATGATCGTCCTAGCCAATTCTGAGGGAGAAACGAAGTAGTTCCCGGGTAGGGGAGGGGGAGGCACGGCTAGGTTTGCGGTCACGTGGTCGCTGACCATCCTATGATGGTCAAGTGCTGCGGCCGGGGCGTCAGATAGCACGGGGTGCGGCGTGAACTGCGTCTCTAAATGATTGGCGAGGATTTCGGCACGATCTCTGGGCTCGAATATTCGATTACCGTCGCTATCCACCAGAGGGCACCTTGGGGTCGGAGCGGTCGTGAGCTGGCGGCAAAGGTGAGTGAGCCCAGTCTCGTTTTCGCTCACCTGGTCGATACGACTCTCCCAGGTGTAGCCGCGGTACGCTTTCACCTCTGCCGAAAGCCTCTCCGAGATTTTATTGAGCTCAGTTTTAAGCCTAGGACAACGCGAGCGCAGCCATAGCTTTTTTAACTCACGCTTCTTCCTAAGCTTCTCTTGCAGGTGGCGCGGAAGCTCAGGGCGGCGGCCCGTTCCCCGCGGGACGAAGGAGGTCGCGGCCTCCTTTGCTCTAATGAGAGCCCGCGTGAAACCAGCCGCCGCTGCCTCCACTCCATCGGCAGTCGAAAGCGAGCCGGGTAGGTAGTAGGCTGTTAGGGCCGAATGGAACAATTCCCAGTCCACCTTGGGCTTGAGAGCCGTCGCTGCCGCACAGACGTCAGGACGGTCTAGTGTGATTAGAATAGGGAGGTGCTGCGAATTGATGTCGTATAACACCTCCACATTGATGTTAAAACTAAGATTTTTGTGGACTACTATGTCTATGACGTCTGGGCGGAAGCGATGGTAAGTTGGGACGTGGGTGGAGTTTAATTTTATTTCAACATTATTTGACAGACGAGCATTCATTTACGAAGTAAGTTTAAACATTTCAAAGTTCCAGATTTGCATTTTGATATTGTAAAGGCATATAATTTCCATGTTCCAAATACATCATGAATTAAAGTTCCAAATAACTATTAAAATATTTTTAATAAATAATTTATATAATATATTTTTTATGTTTTATCTGCTCTTACTTATCTTTTTACAAAACTTGTAGGCACTATGGGTGTATAACCTGACAATAAAGATCTTTTGTTATTATTTATTTTTTAACAATAAAAAACAACAAATCACTGAGTAAAATTAACAAAAACTTTTGCTCTTCAACGAAAGGTGACGCTGTTAGCAAAAACCTCGGTTGATCTCGCACAGATCACCACATGTATTGATTAACGAAAATAAAATAGCCTATAAGATCAAAATACAGATTTGTTAAAACTTATACTACTCGACAATAGATGGCGCCACATTGTAAAATATACAAACTGGTTTTTATTGTTTTAACTTTCTCATTATCACAACCATAGCCCTAAATCCTCCTACTTCTTCACGAATCCCATCGTAACGATAGTAACGGCTTCCGTGCTTCCAATGTACGACTTGCTACACAGTTAAGTAGGTAGCAAATTTTACAGTAGAAGCACGGAAGCACCATTTCCAAGTCTCGAGTTAACACAGTACACTAGTATAAGGCCTGGACTTCACGGATTCGGTTCCAGTGCAGGTTCGGTTTCCCACTTGAAGTCAACGATTTGTGATTAGATGCAGCGAACCGAACCGGGGCTAGAACCGGACCTGTAAAGTCCTAGCCTAAATTCCGCAGAAATGCGAGTTTAGAGTCAATTCGCTCAAATTGTTACGCTTGTGGCCGCTTCGCGACACAATGACGGCGCATGCGCGCTGTGCAGACTGCGCGCGCTGCTGACGTCTTAAAAACAATCGCCACCGCTTTTCTTATACTCGCGCTGTCACTCCTCTTCCTTTCATCATCGCAATATCTATATAATATATTCCATCATCGCATCAACATGCTGACTTCCATTCCATAGGGCACATGGCCCCATACGCTCTTTGAAAATGCCGCCTGCGGCCCGCGCCTTTGTTAGTTAAATGATGATCCTATGGTTGATCGTCTAATGTTTTATTTTTTATTAAATAAGGAGCCAGACGAGCAAACGGGCCACCTGATGGTAAGTGGTCACCATCGCCCACAGACATCTCACCTCACTTTATTATATTAGAGGGTTTTTGATGCGCTGCTAACCTTGAGGACTAAAATAGAATGCCTCGTATGCCGGAAATTACGCTGGCTCTCAGCCTTCAAACCGAAACACAGAAATGCAAGCATTTATGCTTCACGGCAGAAATAGATAAGAGGGTGGTACCACCCCAGGCGATCCTTCACTTTAGGATCTACCACTACCAAAAATGTTGATAAATCAAGGATAGGTTTGTTTAAAAGTCAATTCGCATAAATAGAATCTTTCAAAGAACGAGACGATTTAAGCTAATGTGAATTGTGAACTCAGCATTTAAAGGATCCGGTTTAGAAGTTAGAACCCACCATATCCCACGGCCATGCTAAAGTGTGTTGTGCGGAAGGTAACCCTCCAGTTTTTATCTTCGGAAGGTCATTCAAGTTCAACACCAGTGGCCGTCACCTCTGCCAGCATATTACGACATTGTTTACTAGTAGCAATACTACTCAATATATAGGATCCACGTTAACTAGACTTTTTCCGCGACATCACTCGTGGTTGCAGTTTTTAACCTCCGACCAAAGGAAGTGATGCAAGCACCGAGTGGGTGTATATTTGGCACGTATGTCTGCCTGTGGCATCATAATAACAACAACCGATGATCATTTGGACGCGGCTTTTTTTAATTAAATAGAGGATTTTGTCGAGTGTTCATAATCATGAATGTCTGATAAAAATTGGACAAGGATTTTGCAAAATTTTGGAGTAAGTATCTTGGTTGTCAGATGGGATCTCTGAAACAGTAGGTGGTGTTAATTATTATTATGTGCTCATATGCTTAGGAGCATGTGCCATTACACCAGGAACCTTGAGGACGAAGATGGTTAAGACGTTAACAACAGTATTGATTTAACAATTCGGTTTCCATGTTTACATAACACATTTTTCGTACGAGGGGCGGTCCAAAAATTGTTAGTCAACGGCTTGTTATCAACCTCATTGTATATGTTTACAATGTTTGTAACCTCATGTTATACTTTAATTATCCCTTGGAGGCAAATATTATTACAAACTCCTTGGCCAAATATCACTGGCTAACGAACTTTAGTTATTTTTTAATTAATTATTTTTAAAAACATGTCTATCACTTTTCAATCGCTACGATGGAGGAAGCATTTCGTGCTATGATCTATTATGATTTTAAAAGAGGGTTAAACATTATAAGGAATCACATGAAAATTTAATCAGTGTTTTTGGGGAATTAGCTCCTTCACTTGCCACCATCACCTATTGGTTTCGTGAGTTTAAGCGTGGTCGGAGCGACCTACAATGGGCGACCACCAACGGCAGTCACTCAAGAAATCGTCATCAGGGTGGAGTGGCTAATAAAGGAATGTCGTAACATTACCAAGCGCGAGATTCAGGATGAACTGAAGATTGGATCACAGGCAGTTTCCACCATTTTACACGACCATCTTAAAGTTAGGAAGGTTGTATCGCGATGGATACCCTACTCTCTCACAGAAGAGCAGAAAGTCCGACGTGTAGACTGGTGCCAGTTTATGCTAGATAAATTCGTCAGAGGTAGCTCACAACAGGTGACCTACATCTTGACTTCCGATGAATCTTGGATATACAGCTACAGCAGTAGATCAATTTAGGCGGCTTTTTTTCGACCTTCCGCAAGAATAATTTTTCACACGTTATGAAAGCTGATTCAGTCGAATGCATACTTGCATACTTTGCTGTTGCATAAAAGCTGTAAATAACATTAATTTGTTATATTTCTTTTATTTTCTATTTGACTAAAAAATAATGGATCGCCCCTCGTACCTACCACACTAGTCTAGTACTCGTTTCCAACTAATAAAAACACTAAAATATAGCCAGCAAAAGTTCTCTGAGAGGACACTCCCCCCAAAAGTAACCAGTGTGATCAGAATCAGACATACAGACGCGTCATCCATACAAATATGTAAAGACATCGGTAGGTATAACAATTATTGGTTTACGTAAGCAACTAGTTTGCCCCACTGCCCTAATGGTAGTGCCTCGCAAAACAACGACCAACAGTGACGTGTTATGTAACTTTAAAACGATATTTCGGTTACAATTATTTGGATTTGTGCAGTGAAGAAGGTAAGTTTAGATTGGATTCTAGATAGTGGATGAAATCACGTGTTACTATGCGGAAATCTATTAAAAAAGAGGGAAGAATGACCCGCCACTCACCCTCGGATTTACCCACCCCAACGACTACCAAACCTGGAAAGATTTACGATCGCAAAGGATGACAAACCCGACCGCCTTAGGAGAGATACGAATAGACCCAATTCTTTTTACACTCCCTCAACTCAATCCTTATCACATTCGAGGTCAGATTTGTCATCGTAATATTCTGGGTTATGAGAGAGAATCCAAGGATGAGTGGCGGGTCTATCTTCCCTCCATTATTTTAATATTCATTAGCTTAAATAAGTTTTGAAATTTTTCGATTGTTGAAAATGACAATGGGGCTACTAAAACGCTCGAAACTTCGATGATTTAATACTTCCGAGCAGTAATTCGAACTTACTTACGGCCGTAAGGATTCCGATTTGAACCAGTTCAGAAATTATCTTTTTCTAAATCGTATTGCTCATTGTTGTCATTCTATAGAAATAACCACGTACAAGGACTTTTTTGATAGATTGAATGGGATGATTTACCATTGCCTTCCCCATTTCACATGTAGGTTTCCTTTACCGTTTTCCAAAAAACAAATATTTTAAAAAACCCGTTACAAATCTTTTAAAAACAATTTAAACAATGTACAAAACTCTATTATACATTTAAAGTTCTGCGTCCATTGCGTCGTCCTCGCAGCGTATGCTGCGAACGGAGTGTCGGTATTTAGGAATTGCTTGGTCAAAATGCTGATTTTCCCTATGGTGTAGTGAACGCAGTTTCATAGGAATCAATTAGGGAATTCGATCCCGGTCCTTATTTGTAATCCCGGGATTTCGGGATTATACTTAGTCAATCCCGGGATCCCGGGATTATTTCAGGATTGAGGGTTACTAATAAAAAAATAAGAAAATCTTACAAAAATTAGCTCTTTAAACAACAAATCAAAATTTAAACAAAAATCAACGTATGTCACGGTATACATCTAGCTAATCTAATCACTCTTACTAATCAGATTTAGAGTAAGACTAACCATACTCAAAACACTTAGTCTCTATATGAAAGTTATTCCTTTTTTAGAATCAGGGAGATCTCTTTAAACTTACATAAATTGAAAAAACCTTTATGTAACAAACTATGCAAAAAAAATATTTTATAATTAACAAAAACCTGTCTTAACATCGAATAAATCGAGACTTTCATGTAATAAGCTAGTAAGTAGGTAGTAATTTTCTTAGAAAAAGTATGTAAAAGTAATATTAATGTCACATTTTTCGTAAATTATTTTATTAGAGGATTCGATCCCGGGATCCCGATTTTCCGGATCCCGGCATCGAATTCTCTAGAATCAATACAAAACAACTAATCCGTTCGCTGCGATGTCGACGCAATGGACGCGAGCCATTAGTTCGAAGGTCAATTGAGCTTGGCACACACTTATAACTTAATTCTTTTATCGACGGAGCCAGCCGACAGACGCACTTGTTTGTTGTACCGAACTTGGCCCCATTTTTCATATATTGACGAGATTCATTATACTTACTCGGAGAACAGTGTCATCCAAATACAACCTATTCTAAACTTTATAGGTACTTACACTTTGTACTTACTTTTCTTAGAAATCTTAACAGCATTATTATGAGTCGACCAGAAATCCTTATCATTTTACTGCTTTAGGTAAAACGAAAAAACAGATCCTTTAGTTATCGTTAGGGAGGCCGAATCCGAGGGTGAGTGGCGAGTCGTTCTTCCCTCAATATTTTTTACAATTCTCTAATTGTAAAAAATATTGATCTCTAATTGTAAAGTTTCTGGAACACTTGCACTCTGTTTTGTCTACATAATAAATAACTTTATTACTTTTGTTTGAGGTAACTTTAACTTTGGGATTAAATAATTTTAACATTATTTACCTTTTGGTACAATAACATTAATCTTTGATCTTTGGTATAATATATCTTCCAGATGTCTTCATCAAATGTCATTTTAAGTATGCATTTATTTACGTCATCAATTTCGCCAGCCAGTAGCAACATCAACACAACTTTCTACTTTCTCCTCACTTTGTTTCAAAACTGGTTTAGAACTTGTATCGTATCAATAGTACAGTTTGATTTTAAAGACTAGAATTCATGAAATTACTACATTACCCTCTTCAGATACGCAGCAGCTCACTCTAGTCCACTGCTGGACTCAGGGCCTCTCCCAGATCGCGCCATTGACCCCGATCTTCGGCTCTTCTCATTCTGGAAACTTCCACTTGAACTTGCAGTGGATTATCAGATCCTATTGTGTAACTAAATCGATGTTACGATTCACCAAGCATTTATTTTCTTTCAGATTACCATGAAACTCTTCGCTTTACTCGCAATCTTCTTCGTCTCTACATTAGCTCAGAGATGTCCTGGCATCAACTTCAACGGACGACACTTCGACGTCGAAACCCTAAAGGAAGGCATCAACAGAATCCACCAGATAGTCTTTAACCGAAACGACAATACTCTCTACTTCATCTTCGATCAAATCGCTGAAGTACCAACTAGAGTCTTAGGTTATCTAAACATAGATAACAAGACTTCAGGAATAATTGAAGGTATAAGGAACGCTAGTGCTATATCCGTTGACCATGGTTACAGTATAGTTTATGTTGGTGGTTCAGAAGGAGTTTACAGGCTGAATAATCAAAGACAACCAGAAAGAATGCCAATAAGGGATGATATCCAATGCGTTTTCTACAAAGATGTCTTGTACTACACGAATAGCAGAAACGAAGCTTTCGTTTACCAAAATGGATATATCAACCCCGTTTTTGAGTTACAAGGTGTAGCTGCTCAACATTTGGTTTTAGATGATGATAACAACATATTTTTCAGTCAAGGAAAGAGTCTTTTTAGAGTCAAAATAGGCACTCGAGCAGTTAACTCCCATGAAAGCTACAAAGTCGATCTTTTGACCGTCGATGCCTTTGATAAACCTTATGTAGCCACAAAAGATGGAGTCTATGTTTATAATAAATACAAGTATGTGCTAGATAAGGTTTCAAAAATTACTAATCTCAGAGGACTTACGTTTGGTAATAATAATTATCCCATTGTTGCGATCCTCGATAGAATTTATAAGCTTAAGTTAAGTGCAACGAAATGCTCTGACACTAACGTCATAGATTTGTATTAAGTAGGTACTTAGGTTAAATACTTAGAATATGATCCATATTCTAAGGTTAAATATTATGTCAAGAAACCTCATTAGATTACAAGATGTAAGCGTGATGAAACAGGATATGAAGAGGCGGTTTCTGAAAACTGAGATCTAAAGATTCTGAATGTCACCCTGGATACCAATTTCACTATTTTACAATCAGGTATTTTCATTTTTGTATTGAACAAATCGTATTCTGCAATGCCATGCACGCTAACACATATGAGCTTAGCGAAAATCGCATTTTTTTAATAGCCTATCGACTGTCCCACTGCTTGTCAAAGGCCTCCCCTCCTCCTTTCCATTTTTCCTATCCTCGGCGTCCTTATACCATCATTTTTGGATTTGGTCGATATCGTCCTTCCACCTACGCCTGGGCCTGCCTCGGCACCGCTGTCCGTCTCGTGGCACCCAGTGCATGGCGATCTTTGCCCTCCTTTCCGGATGCATGCGGCATACGTGGCCTGCCCAGTCCCACTTCAATAGAGATGCTTTAGTGATTGCATCAGCAATGCGTGTTTTGAAGCGCGGGGTCGTGTTCCTAACGCGATCCGTCCTTTTCACGTTTAGTATGCTACGCTCCATAGCACGCTGGCAACCTTAAGTTTGGACTTTAATCGCATTTACTTAATTTTAATTCTAAAAAATCGGATTGGGTAGTAGCGTCCTATAGTAGGAAAAAATATCTTCGATTAATCCGTAACAGAAACATAGAAAATGATGTTTAGTATTAATTTAAGAATAATTATTTAATTAAGTTGTCGGAAATTTGTATAAACAGCCTGTGTTATTGTATAATACTAATTTATCTTATCTTTAAGTCAGACTCCAACTTAAAGTTCAAGAAATCAGGAAAATAACAAGCTTGTTACCAAATAAAATAAACTCTATGATAACAATCATATAATTTGTTATTATTTGCTGTTAATACCTGAACTAAATTTTCATAAATCGTGGCGGGGCTTAACGCGCTGATCCAACTCCGTGCAGCTAGGTTTAGGGATAGGATTTTCAAAAGTAAAAATAGCTTGTTGCTATATAGATTGTTGCTATATCAACCCACTATATAAAAATAAATATATAATTTTTGGAATAAATTAATGATTTTGTAAAATTTATTTTAGTTTAGTCAAAATTCAACCAACTGCTTTTTCTGTGTGGTTATGCGATATATTTTTTGTCATTGTATGTTGTTTGATATAATTTTTAATGTTATAATTATGGACTCATTTGTCTGATTTAATAAATGATTTAATTTACCATTGTGGAGATTAACTTACTTGTACCTGGTACTAGCATCGTGGCTAGGACGTCGGACTCCCATGCGGGAGGTCCGGGTTCGAAACCACGCAGTGCCATGTACCAATGAGTTTTTCGGTTTTTTCCGTGGACTTACGTACATTTACCGACTGCTCTGACGGTGAAAGTAAAACATCGTGAAGAAACCTGCACACCGAGATGACCAGTGTGTAAAATGGGGAAGGCAATGGCAAACCACCCCATTAAATCTGCCACGAGAGTCGTTCTTTGTGATTAATTCCTTAAAATGATCACGACCCTCAGCAAAGAGGAATACGACTTAGAAGAAGACGAACGGCTGTTACCGTTTCATAGATCCCATCTGACATCTTCAAAGATACTCCAGAGATCTCAACTGCCATCAATGATACTCCAAGATCTTGGAAACCACTGGTCTAATTTTTATCAGACACGGCTAAGAACTCTCTCTACAAAATGTTCTGTTAAATACAAAGCCGCGTCCAAATCGAATCACCCATTGTTAAGATTTAGAGAAACATACAGGAAAAACAGACAGACAAACGAGTCAAACTGACAATACCCCTCTTCCGGTTGAGGGTTAACAGAACCGTTGAATAACTGCAGTACTGAAAACCCCGTGCGACGCCCGACAAAAAACCAGTTTATAACTCATATAAAAGTGTCGCACGTGTAACAAACGACAGCAATCGAAACAGACAGTTTAACGTGCTCTCTAAAGCACGGAGGGGCTTACATGAAAATGTGCAACTAGCACCCATCCTGGTTACTTTCTAACCGTGATGTTGGCACCTATAAAATTTTGATAAACCAAAAGATTCATAAGCAAATGCAAAGCTAAATTAAAATTGATTAATAATGCATAACAAATGTATGTATTTTCTTGAAATAAGCAAGATAAGATAATAAACCACTATGTTTTATAACTTCAATAGAAGTCAAGTCAAAATGTGTGTAATAAAACTGAAATTACATAGATTGCATACAGCGTAAGATTACCCAGCAAGTTACAACAACCAGCAAGTTGCAACTTCATACTTTACCCACTAACACGGCATTTGCGTTCATAGTTTTCCTATATTTTAATTTAATTTAAAAGTTTAAAAAAGATGTGAAATGAAATGTGCCTAAATCATGAAATTCAACAGGATCAATGTTTCAAAGAAACTTTATACAACTATTTTGTTAATTTCTTGTACTCTGTCGTTAATATACATGATGATATTGAAGGAACATACGGTTTTAATCAGCTTACCTCGTCATCTTGCCAAGGAGTAAGTATACTCGTAAAGTCTACTTGTCGCGAACTACGCGATTTCCGAACGGAGGTAAGTAGAATTGAGTAGACGCGCTGGTAACATTTAGCTAGTCACGTTTTTATAAGAAATTAATAACGAGGGTAGAGATTGAGTTAGTGGTCAATTGGGAGGGTAAGAAAATGTGGAGAGAGGAGGGAGACGCCGCCAAGACAAGACGGTGGCGCAGATTAACGAATTTTACGAATAGGAAGTAACTAAAAGAAGAAAACTACCCCTGGTGAGTTGCACACTGATTACTTTAGAAACGAGGGTAATATATCGAGAAGTTATGTATGAAAACTAAGATTAACGATTTGGAGGTATATGGGGAAGGCTGGAGGACCATTTTCAGCATAACTATGAAGTTAGTTCAAGAAACCTACGCTCTCAATATCGTCAAAAATTATATACTCGTAAAACTGCATGTTAACATTGATATCCAAAAACTCGTTCATAATGTGCGTCAAAATTTATAATAAGCTTCCGGATGAATTTAAAACAATGAAAATTAATAAACTTAAATTTACTTTGAAAACGTGGCTTGTGGAAAGATGTCTTTATAGCGGTCAAGGAATTTTTGAACGATACACGATAATTTTGTGATTGCTGATTGTATATTTATATTTTTATTTGATTATTATTATATCAATAATTGTATTAATATTATTCACACAGCATTAATTATTGGACATTTTGTAAATTTAATTTTATTGACATTGTATAAAATTTAATGACATTATCTTTTTCTTTTCTGTTTTCTTCTCAAAATCTGTATAAACATTATTAACTTGTGTATTCGGTGTATATGCCTGTAAAGGAGAAGTTTAGTGTGACATGTTTATGCAACTATATCTGTCATATTTGTAATTCTTACCTAATCTTTTACACAACAAATCTTATCTTAACTTATGAAAAGTTGTGAATTATGCAGCTATCGTGGTAATTGTCAACACTACGGGATTCTTACCACGGTTTGCGATTGTTTTGAGGTCCCGATATTTCGGCAGGCGAATATTATGCAATTTTACCGAAATAATTATGATTCTGGATGTTCTTCTTGCATAACGTACGCCATAAGGCCTTATTACACTATGCTGTCAGTAATAAGAGCTGTCTAAATCGCAGAGTAAATCGTATACTGCATGCAGCATAGGGCAATACGGTACCTAAGTAATTTCTTCATTAAGCTTTTCTTCAGATTAATACGAATACGGTTAGAAATGAGCATTCTAGAGGACAAGGGCATGGGGTGTATGATGCCACAGTTGGACCCGTTCGCTGAAGAAGTGATGAAATTCGACACAGACCTGCCCAAAGTTGTCTGCGAAGGTAAAGATTGGGTGCACTGCCATGTAAGTAACATGAAAGACAGAATTTTTGTCATTTTAAGGTCAGCGTCCGCCATATTGAATTTTTCGTGATATCCTATACCATCCACTACATCAAGGCAACTCTAACGATACCTCATTTATATAAATCGGTTTAGTCGTTTGGACTACACACTAAAATAACTTTAAACATACAGACGTACATGAAACATGACAACTTCACCGTAATTGAGAAAAATTTACTTTTTTGATTTCAGAAATCAGAATGTTACGTAATCCAAGAAATACTAGAGAAAATGACTGACATAGAATGCTTCTATAAAGACATTATATTCATAAATGATCAGAAATATGAAATAGGTCCAACAGTGAAACTGTATGGCAGCGAAATATATAAACTGAACCGGAGTGATCATGTTAAAGTGACTTGTTCTGGCAAAAATGTTAATGGGTGAGTTTTAACAAGATTAAAGAAGAAGATAGAAGATTCAGAAGGCATAAGAAGTGCAGTAACGAAGAGGTCGAAAATGACCACCACGGGTTAAAAAGTTAAAAAGAACTGTTCTTTGAGCTCAAATAGTACCACCTAACTATTACCGTTCCTGAGAACCCAGCTGCCTCCAAAGTTGCTCCACGGTCTTGGAAACAACTGTTCTAATTTTAAACATAGCTAAGAATACTCCTAACAAAAGTCTCTGCTGAATAGAATAAACCGCGTCCAAATCGGATCACCCGTTATTGAGATATTATGCCATGATAATACATCAAACTATCCTTCCTCATGTTTGGGGCTAAACATGTTTATTTTCCTATGTAACCTTGTATTGATCCTGGTGGTCTTTCATCTCCCCAGCTCGATCCTCGAAGGTCTATTACCATCTCGATGGTTCGGTTACAAAGGCGGATTACGTCCTATCCAGCCCAAGGTGACTCCGAAACGCAACAACACCTTAGACGTGATGATCCTTACCTTCGACACCGCATCACACAACGGGTTCGTGAGGCGCATGCCGAAGAGTTATAAATTCATCAGGGAAGAGCTGCAGGCTGTTATTCTTAAGGGGTAATTGTAGAACATTATTTTAAAGATAAATACGATTGGAAAAGGAATATTACTACCAATAAATCTTATCTAAATTAAAAATGTAAGACTTACCATTATGGAGATCCATTAACTTTTTCCTGATCGTTTGGGTTTAAATAATGTCAATTTCCCAAAATGACCAGTTCTGGATTGGTAATTTTGACCAATCCCAAAATGACTGTTTCAAAATAACCAGTCTAAAAATTCTAAGATCTTATAATATTCAGAAGTTGTTCTAAGATAAGAGGTCTGGATTTTGTACTATATCAAAAACGAAAATTTTACTTGTAGGTATCATAATTCGAAGAAAGTTTCTTGCGCCACTTCTTTTCTTTCAGCTATAGCAGCTTACGAAGCAGTGATAGAGTTTTAAAAAATGACGAAAAAATTTACTATAATGTACTTTTCAGATACAACATAGTAGGAGATGGCACCTCAGCAGCCCTCTTCCCTTTGTTGTCGGGTAAAACCGAACTGGAGATGCCTGACGCAAGGATAAACGTAAACATGTCTAATGGAAGAAAAATTGATCACAAGAATTTCATATTTCATACAATGAAAGAGCATGGGTAAGTAAGTATTTCTTGTATTCTCATTCAAGCAAGAAACATGGAAGTAGATTTTTACGCCATTTGAATGATATAATATCATGAATTCGTTGATATGAACATATTTGATGATGTGATGTTTCATAAAGCTAGGAAAAACTAGAGAATAGAAGAGTTAGATAAAGAAGTTTGTCGCCAAGTATCTTTGCTTCAGCGTTGGTGGGTTTCGGCAATATTTTTGATTTTAAATTTTAGTTTGTGAAACTAAAATAAATAATACATTACCCGCACGTAAGGCTGAGATTTAATCGATAAAATTTTGCAGATGGCAGATAGTATAGGGTACTTTAGCGGTCGACTGCCTCATCGTCACTTACTACTAGGTGAGATTGAGGACAAACGCGAACGTGTCGAACAAAAAGTAATCTCTATGGATCAGTGAAACTGTCTCAGAAATTCCATTCCATTTCAAGAATCTAATCTTTTTCTGTTCTTTCTCAGCTACCGCACAGCCTATTTCGAAGATATGCCCTGGATTGGCACCTTCCAGTACCGTTTCAACGGTTTCGAGCATCAGCCAGCAGACCACTACCTCCGGGCGTTGCTTCTCGAGGAGTCCAGCCATGGCACGAAGTGGTGGAAAGGAATCAAGGGGCGGTACTGCATAGGATCGGTGCCGCAGTACGCTTGGATGCTGGATCTCACTTCTCAAGTAAGATGTAGAGACTGCAGTGAGCGGTTAGATAATGTAGGTCTATGCTTGAGTTTGGTTGATTTAACGATAATTGTAGCATCTTCTTGGGTAATTCAATAAAGTATTTTCCTAGGATTTCTTTATAATCAAATAGATATTATACCTTCTCTCCTCGGATCTCTCATAATTTTCATCTCTGTTTTCTCTTCTCTTTCCTCTTTCTTCTTTCACTTTTTATTTCTTTTGAAAGGATCTCTACTTTATAAATGCGCTTTCTTCGAGTATTGGATAATTAAACTTAGCCAGAAGAAAATCTGAAGCAAAATTAGGGACCTAATCATATGACTCTTCAAGTTCTGCTCTAGGAACCACCTCGATACCCACCTTCACATTTGTTTTCAGTTCTTGAAGTTGAATGGCAATCATTTTTGCTTCACCATGATAGCGGACATCAGCCACGAAGATTTCAACATGATCAGCACGGCTGAAGATGACTTGATAGCCTTCCTGAAGAGATTCAAGGGCGAAGGGAGATTGGAGAATACTCTTCTCGTCGTCATGGGAGACCATGGTGCCAGGTAATGTCTTGTCAATAGAGACGGTAATTCATCTAGTCAATGACCGTATAATATGAAACTAGAGGGATTTGTTATCGGTTACAAATTGAGGTTTCTAATTCAAATTCAAATTTCAAATTCAAATTTTTTATTTATAATATGAATTACACGACAAGAAAAGACAAGATTATATTACATAGCAATAACACAAAAAACAAACATTTGAATTAATAATTAGATTTAAAAACATCATTGTCAATTATTTAAATAATAAATCATAATAATAAAAATATAAAATAAATAAATAAACTGAACAATGTCAAGTAATACATGTAATGTACTTAAAGTCATTTGAAATTCATGAATTCATCAAAATTGTAAAAAGTCTGCTCGAATAGCCATGCTTTTAATCGGTACTTATGGAGACATCGTAAGATTGGCTTTTCTAAATCTTAACATTTAGAAGATATTTGGCAACATACATTATACCAGGGAGTTGCTAGCCAGGTAAAACCTAAAGTGGTCTTTAAGGTAAAACGTAAGCACAAAACAAGGTTCCTCTAGGAGAATATATTGCACTAGGATTCGCCTTTGCAGAAGTTTTACTCTGATATACTTACCATCTTCTTTCCCTATCCTTTCAGATTTTCCGAAGTGCGAAAGACATACCAAGGCAGACTCGAAGAACGCCTACCGTTCCTAGCCATAGTTTTACCAGAGAAACTGAAGAGGGATAGACCAGATGCGCTGCCAGCTTTAGAATCCAATGTAGATATTTTGACTACCCCGTTCGATGTTCACGCGATGTTGCTGGATGTTGTCGGATTGCAGGAGAAATGGAATCTATATAAAGTACCAGGGTCTGATCTTCCCAGGGCTATAAGTTTATTGCAACCCGTGAGTATTTTTTTAATTGTATAAAAAATTAAAGACAGCCGATGAGCAAACGAGCCACCTGATTGATTACCATCGCCAATGTTATGAGAGTGTTTACGATGCACTGCTAACCTTGAGAACTAATAAGAAATGTCTCGTGTTCTGATAATTACGTTGGCTCTCTTGCCCTTTAATCCGAAACAGCAATCAATGGAAGCATTGCTGATTTGCGGTGGAAATAGATACCTAAAAACGTGGTACCAACCACCTCAGACTGACCCCGCACTGAGCCATACCACCTTCAAATAATCTTTTTACCAAAACCTGCACTCTGCCGGTAACAGTTGTTTTGTAGAATAACTTTTTTATTCACTAAGAGTGGTGACACCTGTAGTTGTAGTAGTTTAAAGGTCCCTATATTCCTCGACAACTCCACTATTTCTATCCTTGGATATCTGTCCCTTCCAACGGTCTATTGGATTTCCAAGAACGCCTAAAATACCCCCTCTGTAAATCATCACCCCTCCTCCAGAATAACACTTTTCCATGGACCTCATATCCAATCATTCCCTATGAAAACTTAAAACCCCAATTTCTAATGCAAAAGGCTTGCTAGCATGATCAGCTGATGAAGATGACACGTCCCCAGATCCCGAGATCCCGCACGTGCGGCGAAGCGGGCGTGTTGCCGCACTGGTGCGCATGCGCAAGGTGGCACCATGTACCGACTCATAGCCCCATCTACGCGCACGCAGCGGATGCACTCGCCGATTACATCAACCAGCTCACTGCGGAGAAAAGGTATGGTAAATGATAGTATACATATTATATGATGTTGTATTAACTATGAGCAGAGTGACAGTTGGTACCACATTTTTAGCTATTTTCCCGGGAACTTTTAACTATTTCCCTATTTTCTCGGGTATAATTCATAATTTATTTATTTATTAAACTATGAGTATACAAGATGTTGTTTTATATAGTAACATACATAGTTTAGACCTCGTCGGTATTATAATATTATCATGCAATACCGACGAGGTCTAAACTATGTATGTTACTATATAAAACAACATCTTGTATACTCATAGTTTAAACAGTAAATACAGTATGAATTATACCTATGCTATACATAGATAAGATTCAAGTTCAAATTCAACTAAAAATAATTATACAAAATTAAATAGAATATATTGGTACGATATTGATAAATAACAACAAAAAGATAGTGTCAGTACATCTACCCACATGTTTGATATTCAGAAACTTTTTCTTTATATAAGAAAACCTGATGGTAAGTGGTAACCGTCGCTCATAGACATTTCACCTCACTATAATGTTAAAAGAGGGTTTTCGATACTGCCAACCTTGAGGACTTTGATGGAGGGACCAAAGAGTGACCTTCCTTTGAGTGGACCTCATGTGTCGGTGATTTCTTACGCTAGCTCTCTTACCCTTCAAACCGAAACACGGCTACGCTGCTTTGCGACAGAAATATGGGTGGTAAAAAGGGTGGTACCACCCCAGGCTGACTTTGCACAAAGACGTGACCACTTTCAAAATTATTCACCACTCAATACACATTAAGAACTTTCCTCCAGCTTAGAATCAAAATCACTTTTCTGTTCAGGTCGCAATGCGAGGAGCGAAGCCTGATGTCCGTGGAATGGGTGATGAAACACGGTCCCAACGATGAGGTGCTCAGGTACCAAGGCAATGTAGACCAGGATGCTTTCGTGGGCAAGTTCGGGAGGGTATCCGTCAGGGCCGCCAACGAATATTATCAGGCTAGGGTAAGTGCTGAGGAGTTTTAGCAAAGCTTGAGTGCGAGGGTCATCAAAAGGAAGATGGAGCACACGGACTTGGTAACTACCGGCTGTTCTATAAACACTATCGAAACACATCAAGACGAAAAGCGCAAAACAGACATCAGATAAAGAAATTTTAGATACTATTGCAAATAGAGTTACAACAGTCACTAAGATCCGCCGGGAAATCCACGTTTCTAAATTTTTGATTACAGAGCTGTGTATAACGGTGAATTTGGGTAGCATCACGCTCACCCCAAATCACATAATTACTACGTATGTTTTTCACTACATTCTTATGGCTCAATAAATTTATGTCACAAATAATTTCAAGTGGGAAATGGTCAGATCAATATACATCATAGTGAACTTTTACATCAGTAACCGATTGCCAGGACGCCTCTTTTTTTAAATTATCCTTTACCAAATCTTATAATCGGTCATGATGGAACTCTGGTCGGTGGAGAAAGGACAAACCGAAATAACAATAACTAACAACTATAACTAAATATAATAACTTTTTCCTCGAAATTCCTGAAGCTTATAGAAAATTTAGAAGGAATAAAAAGAATTTTCAGTGAAAGTAAAGTTTAACCACGAAAAATTTATAGAGGTTCAAAAACCAATTATGGAAAGATGTTGATCGTAAATTCATAAATTTAGTGCAAATACTCACATCCCTTACAAAATGTTTGGATTTTCAGATAATAATGAATCCAGGGAAGGCAATATACGAAGGATCCATGGTGTATAATGTAAAGAAGAACACGTTTAAAATAAGTGAGAGAGATATTTCTAGAATCAATGCGTACGTATTGTGATAGTCCATATGTCTGTTATTTTAAAATAATGGTGGAAGAATGACCCACCACTTACCCTTCTTCCTTGGGGATACCTCTACGATACGATACCAAATCTTAAACCCGCGTTTGATTCTCATCTCCATCACTTGATGGTAAGTGATTATGAGACCAAAGATGGAGCACTCTCTTCTCATCTAAGTCGTTTTCGTCATTGCTGAGGGTCGTGATCATCCTAAGGAATTAATCACATAGAACTACTCTCGTGGCAGATTTAATGGGGTAGTTTGCCATTGCCTTCCCCAAAGATGGAGCACACGGGTTTACAAAGGCTCTTTTAACATTGCCGGAACACTAAACAAGGAAGTGAAGATATTTGGCGACGCAATTCATTATTAATGATGAATCGTCGCTAGCAAGGCAGATACTAAGGATGTAGGACTAGGACTCTACCAGTCATATGACGAGCTTATTTTAGTGGTGGTAGAGTTTTTTCCCTACCCGGGAAGATCCTCATTAGGGAAGTCGAAAGTAAAATCAATATCCAGTCAAGTTTAAGAAACGTATGTCCAGCTGTGTCTAGACAATGTAGCCCTATAAACAAGTCCCAAGGTAATAGAGTGCGTAACTCCTTTGAAACTATTACTTACAATGTTTCGCCGCAGTATGCTCTATGACAGGAAGCACCCTATTGGCGTATGCAGAGCAATATAAGTGCAATAAATTACGAAATTACAGATCATGTCGAGTTGGTGCTAACTGTAGTGTGCATTGCCAATTTACGAGTACTAACCGCTTTGTCCACCCATCCCGTATTGAATGTTCTACTTTCAAAGCATTAACTCACTCCCTGTCGGGTGACATGTCAGAAACGTGCCAAAACCCTAAAGCAAGGCTTGCAAATAAAATGTATAATAAACTTCCAATAGAGATCACTAAACACTCCACTAAAGAATTTAAGGTTGTTTTAAAAAAGTTCTTTCACAGTAACGCATATTATACGCATATTAGCTTAAACGAATTAATGTCCACAAAATCAAAGCACACTCATTTTCTCTGACACATTATTCCTTACTAACTATAGAAATTCTATACTTATACCTATAGTAATTGATTATTATTATTTTTTATTTCCATTCTCTGACGGTGTACAAGACTGTACCTAACTATTTTATTTTATTTTAAGTATTTGACAGATACTATAACTAAAACTTTTATATAGTTTGAGTTTATATTATTGTTAGAGTATATTTAATACTGCTGTTAATGACGTATCTTGAAACGGTTTAAGTTACTGTAAGATAAAAAAATTAAAAAAATATCTAAATGTAATGTATACTCTGTGTTGCAACTTTTACTTGACGATGCAAAGCCATTAAGTAACTCAGAAACTATAAGTCCTAGAATGACTTTGCTATCATTAAAGCAGCCACAAGAAAATACTTGCTCTGCCAAAATCAAAATAAAGTCTACTCAGTTCTGGACCGTTCGTTATGTCTATAAAAATATATAATAAAATTTCACAATTCATCGAAATTGAATTAAAAGACTTAATATTCAATAAAATATTAAAGTTATATCTTCTTAACAAATGTTCCTATTCACTGCAGGAGTTTTTTGATGATAAAAACAATACCTACCTTTAAAATCTATTTCAACTTGTAATGACATTAATTTAATTTATCTCGTTAGTATTTATTACTATTCTAATTTATTATAATTTCTTACTTTATATTGCGGTGCCCTACTCAGGGTTTCATGTATGAACATATAATATATTTTTATGACCAATTGTTACACATGAAAAGCAATAAATAGTATGATAATACATATATGTACATTTTCCCCCAAAGCTTGTATTCATGTCATTCCTTCGACTACGAATCCTGGTCTGGTCACTGCAGGCTAAACAAAGACCTTAGTAGAATGGGTGTCGCTGACACAACCACCTGCAGATTCTGCTGTGAGGAGGAGGAAACGCCCATATATATCCTTTTTCTAAGGATTTTAAAACTCTATCTCCAAACAGCATCAAACGGTTCTTAAAGAACGTTGGCCTTGAAGAGAGTTGTAACTAGCATGCACTAAATAATAAATAATAAAAACGTAGTCCTGAACCTAGTCTTCGGTTCTCTAAATAAACATAATTGTAAAGCCAAACTTAAAAGATGGCTACTCTCTTTAAATTACGACAAACCTGACGCTCTACTCATTTAACATATAATTTTACACACTAAACTCATTATGTTCTTCAGACTCGTTATTAATTAACACTTAACTTCCCACACTCACACGCTCACTCACCCTACACTACAGATGCACACCTACATTATTACACACTCCCACATAACCTAACACACCCCCACCCTCACACACTCTTAAACATTATCTTTCCTAAATTCCTATTGATTAACTGGTTCCAAATTCCTTTTAGGTTTAGAATATAGTTACAAATGTATTAAATTGTAATTTGCTTGCACGGAAAGTGCGATGGCGTCCCGACTTCCTAGATGCAGGTTTCGACCTCGTTTGTAAGTCGGAGGTCCTATTATTGTGCCTTGTAATATAATATAAACTTTTTCATTTATTTTTTTCTCAGCGTCCAGTTACTGCCAGCCACCTAACATTTTTAAAACATTTTTGTTTCAGTTACAGCGACGAACCTAACTGCATAATGATGACACACCCTCACTGGGACAAATATTGCTTTTGCAAGGACAAACTAGTGAAAAAAGAAATACATAACTAACTGAAGAAAGATAAGGCAGTAAATATTTATTTCACCAGAATAATACATGTTATATCTTATACTAAAATACAGCTTCAGTCTTAGTCAAACTTATTCTTAAACACATATCTACACCCTCCCAAATCACAAGCGTAGATCACTACCTTCAATCGACCCACTTTTAGAGAAAAGGCCGTAGCAAGCGAAAGGGTATGACCCATAATATATCTACCTTTGTAACTACCCAGTCAATTACCTAAATATTGGGAGTACCCAATATTTAAAATCAAATAAATAAAAATAATAATAATAATAATATAATAATAATATTTATAATCAATATTTTAAATATATTTTTATCTGAGGAAATTGAAGATTTTAAGTCATGGTATGAAATTAGTATTTCTCTTAGTTTACTAACTAAGAGAAATCCTAATTTCATACCATGACTTAAAATCTTCAATTTCCTCAGACATGTAGGTTTTCTCCAGTTTGTCTCTGAGGAAATTGAAGATTTTAAGTCATGGTATGAAATTAGGATTTCTCTTCTAAGAGAAACACTAATTTCATACCATGACTTAAAATCTTCAATTTCCTCAGAGACAAACTGGAGAAAACCTACATGTCTGAGGAAATTGAAGATTTTAAGTCATGGTATGAAATTAGGATTTCTCTTAGTTAGTAAACTAAGAGAAATACTAATTTCATACCATGACTTAAAATCTTCAATTTCCTCAGATAAAAATATATTTAAAATATTGACTATAAATATTATTATTATATTATTATTATTTTTATTTATTTGATTTTAAATATTGGGTACTCCCAATATTTAGGTAATTGACTGGGTAGTTACAAAGGTAGATATATTATGGGTCATACCCTTTCGCTTGCTACGGCCTTTTCTCTAAAAGTGGGTCGATTGAAGGTAGTGATCTACGCTTGTGATTTGGGAGGAAATTGAAGATTTTAAGTCATGGTATGAAATTAGTATTTCTCTTAGTTACTAAGAGAAATCCTAATTTCATACCATGACTTAAAATCTTCAATTTCCTCAGAGACAAACTGGAGAAAACCTACATGTCTGAGGAAATTGAAGATTTTAAGTCATGGTATGAAATTAGGATTTCTCTTAGTTAGTAAACTAAGAGAAATACTAATTTCATACCATGACTTAAAATCTTCAATTTCCTCAGACATGTAGGTTTTCTCCAGTTTTCTTTCACTGTTAGAGCTATTGGTAAATGTTCTTCTTCTTCAGGTCCTAGAACACCTAGTGGTGCATAAGGCTGAGACAATATTCTCCCACAGCGCTCTGTGCGATGCCGCAGACTCTATGGTTTCCCAGGATACTTTAGCCGCATCCAGGTCTTTTTGAAGACTACGTTTCCATGTAGCCCTGTGTCTTCCACGTTTGCGAGATCCTCCTGTAGGTTGCCAGTTCAAGGAGGCGTAGGCGATGCTTTTTGGGCGACGTAAGGTGTCCCTATCCACAACCATTTCCTACGGCGGATCTGTTCAGATAATGGTTTTTCACGCGCCCTAGCCCACAGGTTAATGTTAGAGATTGTTTGCGGCCAAAATATCCTGAACATGTAAACATGCAAATTCGTAAATGTACTTAAGTCTAAAATAGCATATATTAAATTGACCTTATAGAATAAATTATGGACGTAGTGCTCCGAGTATAAGCTCAAATATTAGAACTACACTGCCATTGTGATATCAGGAAGCTTAAAGAGTTAAGCTTCCTGATATCACAATGGCAGTGTAGTTCTAATATTTGAGCTTATACTCGGAGCACTACGTCCATAATTTATTCTATAAGGTCAATTTAATATATGCTATTATATACGTATAATATACGTAATGTCTTACGTAAAAAGTTAACATTTACTAAACTGATAAATTACAATCAGCACAATTATTTAATAAACATAATATCAATCGCATGGCATCGAAATGCGTTTAAACTTATATACAGTACCATTAATTGCAAACACAATATCACCATCATTGAGAAACTCTAACCCTTGCAAATTCATCAAGTGGCTGTTAATCTTCTTGAAGTTTTGTTCCGAATCCAGTTTAAAAAGACCATCTACAGTACTAATGTACATAACATCGTTAGAGTCCACAGCGATTGTCGAAGCTTCAAGATTGTTGTACATAGTGAATCTACTGCCCAAAACTCCGACTCTTTTGTCATTTGTGATTATTATAAAAATTCCCTCTTTGTTTGAAGCCATATGTTGGACATCATAGTCTTCGAACACGGTTCCTTGTCGCTTAATGGTGTTTCGTAATACATATAGTTTGCTTTTCGAATTGATTATGTACATTATGTCTTCGCCAACGGAAATTGCTTTTATACTATCTTTCATGTGAACTGGCCTGGGTTCTCCGTGTATATTCAGCTTATATAGTCCATCATCAGCTCCTATATATACTACGTGACCATTATAATCAAATGCTACGGTATTTGTATTATTCAGATCGACTATGTGATTCTCATTGTTGTCTAAAGTGACAAATGCGGTTCTTCTTATGTCGTCCTCCCATTTAAATGTATAAAACAGAGTGGTATTTTCTTGAATGGCTAGTTTCCTCAGATCTGGTACCCCATCTATGATGATTTTGTCAAACTGGTAGAAGCCAAGATCTTTGATAAAAAGGCCCTGGCGGTAGCATTTTCTGTTATACTCTACGCAGCATACCAAAGACGCCATGGTTGATATTATTATGAAGGGGATCTTCATTTTGGTCGTTCTTGAAATCTGGAAAATATATAGGAATTTTAATGCTTTGTATAGAAAATATTATTTATTTTAATATTCTACTTCCTACTTGGGTGATAGAAAAAATAGTCTCCGGGGCTTTCGTTCCTTCAAGATTCTATAATTTCTTTTTGTATACAGAAAGATTTTCTTATGAATTCTTTTTGTATATGAGATTATGTCAACTTTAATAAAATCGCTAAGTATAATATTCGCATAGTTATTGTAACGCGTATTTCATTCTTATTTGTCTAACTCATATTGGTGTATTTTATAAATAAACTTAACTCCGATACTTCAAAAATTGCAAAATTTTGATATGTGTAAGATCAGCATAGGATTTCGGAGTTATTTCGGAATTTAAAAACTTGTTATTTCGGTTTTCTATTGTCATGCAAACGTTACATCAAGATTTCTAGAGTTTGGTCAACTTTTACACACCTTCACATAAAAATTAAACAAAAATAAACGAATTAAACAAGAAAAAAAACATACCTTCAAGAGCAGAACTAAAACCTGAACTTGTTTCGGTCTTCAGATATTGCGCGCGCATCTAAACCACGACTAAGCGTCCCGTACAATTTCGCACACTTTATACCTTAGACTATCTGGACTAACTGGTTTAAGTGTCGTCCAAACAATTGGATGGAGAGCACTCCAGTGCATCGAGGCCACTACAATGTTGCTAAGATCATTAGATGTCGCATCCTCCCCTATACTATTTACATACATACATAACTTCACGCCATATCCCCCGCAGGGTAGGCAGAGAGATCGGAGTACCACGAATCTTTGCCGAGGGGCGCCTCTCTTGCTTCCTCTACAGTAATTCATCCACGCACCATCCAGTTTGTCATCAGAATTACATACATTTCGGAGAGTGCGCATCGAATGCGGAATTGCACGACCCCCCCCCCCCCCCCCAATGGAACAGCCTGCCGGCGTCTGTATTTCCCGAAACCTACAACCTTGGGATCTTCAAGGCCAGAGTGAATACGCATTTACTGGACCCGCAAGCTCCATCGTCGACCTCATCGTCGCTTACCATCAGGCGAGATCGAGGTCAAATGCGGGTTTAGTAGTACATAAAAAATATTAAAAATTCAGATCCTCAAGGGAAACCTTACCAAGCTGGTCAGAGTTGGTAATAGGACCATCCGTTGATGAAATATGAAGCCACAGACAGACAAACACGTGTCAAAATTATAAAAGAAACGATAAATTATTTGCATTAATATATTTCTTATAAAAAACAATACTTGTACAAAATGCTTATAAAACTAAAATGAAATTAAGCTAACATTAAAAAAAAATCGTCGCTAAAAGTTCTATGCTTTGCATTTGGCTAAACATTAAGGTTACATTAGGTTTTTCTTACAAAAAGTTTTATGGTAACTTTAATAGTATTTACATAGTAACTGATAATACAGCTACATATATACAGGGTGTTTCAAAATATATTATAATTATATTAATTATTTATTAGTTATTTTTTGTTTCAATCCACATATTGTAAAACGGTCATTCTCAGGCGCGGAGAGCTTTCCGTTTGAATGAAAAACTATTAATTTAATTTTGAAAATCGTGACGGAACTATGCTAGTCAGTCATTTTCAGAAGCTGGCGTTTTTAAATTCAAATTAATAGTATTTACAATCAAACAGAAATTAGGCACACGGAAATTAGGTTCGCGCGCCTGAGAATGATCGAAAATATTGTTACCAATAAAAAAATATATTTTGATACTCCCTGCAATGCATTCTCACAATTTGAGCGTCGTCTTATCGACTTAACTAACTCGCACTTGACCGGCGGATGTTTCCATCATTGACAACACTGTAGTTAACTATTACGTGTATACTAGCAACACCCGCGGCTTCGTTTGTGCAAAAAATAAACATTTCTTAAAACAATTCTCTAGATACAAGAGCACCACAGAGTGCCCCAAAAATACATAAAGAAAGAGAGGTTTTTGGCCGTTTTTTTAGATTTTACGTTGACGGATGTCGCCATCTTGTCAATAAAAAATACGAATCGATGAATTTATTTATCATTTAGGCTGCAATTTCCAATAACGCTTACGAGGAAAGGTCGGTTAGGGTTTAGAGGGAATTGATGCCATGAGGAAGCTCCGCTGGTCTTATTCATTAAAATTTTGATCAATGTAATTAAAAAACTCTTTCAGACCTCAGCAAAGTTGGGTAGTGTACTGCACCTAGGCTGCACTTTGATCACGATTCTGTTACAATCAATGTTGAAATATAGAGTGATGAACTTTTTCGTAAAATTCAGCTAGCAGTGGGTCTATGCTTTGGACTCTACAGTTTGACAGATTGTCTTTTGTTTCAAGATGCGTTGGGGTTAAACAACAACTAGTCCCCATGGGGTTATGTTGTCGCATTCGTGCTGTCATGGCGTGTTCGTCCTATTTTATTGTTAAAAAACGGTTTACAGTGGTTATTTTTTCGTAAAACTAGTGTATTTTACCTAAAAATCGTCCGTATTAAATGAACGTTATATAAGACAGTGAAATGGGAGTGAAATACTACAGATGGTGTGGATCCGGCAACCTAACCTCTAATTGCACTTGGAATGCAAGACACTAGGCATTCCTAGTGCACACGACTCTTCCTTAATCTCGACGTTGGTAAACTGTTATTTTAAAAACAGACGCTAAAACGTTCAAGTTATTTTCAAATTGCAGTGTAAATCACTTGCAGGGACCATTCATTAAAGAAAAAACTAGTCCCCACAACACAGGTTATCCTAGTGTGGGGATTATGGCTCCTACAACTTCTAATTGGTTTTGTTTATCGGTGCACAATAAATTATTATTTATTAATTTGATAAGGATAACATGATGTAGCGACATTTTAGTTTAATCAATATGAAAGATAAAGAAGCCACCTCTATGTTAGTTACCAACGAAAAATGTATGAAAATAAATTCTTGATTATTTTATCTAGATCTTCAGGACAATTTCCAGTTCTATTTTTGGACGTTCTAACGCATTTCAAACACGTTTAACACATATTTTCGACTTCTATTTCATAATTGTTTCGCGTCCAAATGTCGAAGTGAAGACTACAAATTTGACCGAATTTTGAATTTTCACCGAATTTTCATGGGCCACATTTCAGTAGAACTTAAGTGATCTTACTTGAGTATTTATTATTCGTAGGTTGAAAACAACTGCATCTAAGGGACCAGCTTAAAATCAGCGATGTGGCTTGCCACAGCATTATGCTGAGCTGATGTACCCTTTTTGGCACTGTACCACACCGGATGTTTTGTGCTGCATGTATTAATCTTTGTATACTTCTGTATTGTGTTCTATATTCTGGTGTTTACAGTGCTAAATAAACGTTTTCAATTTCATTTTTTTTTTATACAATCAACATCCAGGTAGAAAAGCCAGTAATTTCAGGGTCCTACTGAAAAACCTGGTAGAAGCCATTAAAATACATTGATACCCTTCCCTCCACTTAACCTCAACCTCCCTGAAACCCTCCTTGTCAATATATCAGCCTATGTGATGGCTACTATTTGTTTTTCTTGCTATGTTTAGTAGCGGTCGGTAAGACACAATGCTAGACATGGTGATAGTAAGTGGACCGATGCCCTCCAAAGCGGTGGCCTAAGAAGGAAAATTGAGTGGGTCATTCAGCAATCATGTGAACGGTTATCTTATCTTATGATAGGGAGCCGAGTATTTACTGATCGAAAAATACATTTGTATTTTAATCAACATTCATTTTAAAGGAACAATTTAGGCACTGACTGTACCTTTATTTTGTAAATAATATCCCTGATCAATTCTAAATACAGGATTGAATAGAATTGCATTAATTTTATATTTATTTTTGCATTTAATTTATAGCTATTTGTTTTTATTTTGACTATACCTCGCATATAGTCGTCCATGGCAATCCCCCGATAGCTTTAGACAATTACTTACTTACTTGCTTACCCATATTTTTGGGCCCTTTAAAATTTTACTGGAAATAAATATCATCTTATGTAATCTTATTACACTCAGATATTAGAAAGACAATTCAAAAGATCCTAAGTAACGTTGGGTTTCAAACATAAAACTATAGCGGACAGTGTCTAGTCTAGATTTTCAGTGGTAGCCAGGTGCTCCGTAGGATGTCGAGGGCTTGTTACCATGGAAACCGGTTAGGGATCCGCTGAAGTCTGAAGGTGTGTTGTAGTTGTAGCCTCCTCCTGTATATGGAGAAAAAAATCTTAATAATTACAATGAACGAAAGTAACTAAAGATATACCTTATCTTATCTTATGATAGGGGGCCGGGAATAACCCCAGCGGCACTTCGACCCTTGAGGATCTTTTGTGCCTACCACATTTAGACATAGATAGACACGCGAAAAATGTTTCATTTTGGTGTCGATCGCTCGCGCCGTTAGCGTTCCGCCCGTCCTGGATAGGAAGACAGCGTTCCCTGTCAAAAATTATGTTACCGTGTTTGAAGTGCACTTACCCTGGTTGTTATTATGCGAGGGTTCCGGGTACCTGGCCTCCCCTTCGTATCTGACATCAGCATGGAAGCCCGTCTGCCAGTCAGCGTGGTACGTCACTGGAAGCATAAATAAATACACGGTGTTGAAGAACATCAGGATTACATGACCGTGGACCTAATAATAATGACCCAGGGCTTTATCCCAAAGTCTGTCTGTGGCATCAATATTTTGACAATCGATGAACACTGTAGGTACGCGGTTTTCTTAGCGAGATCAAACGTTTTCATAGATTTTGGAGTATATTTGATGTCAGATGGAATCTCTGGAACGGTAATAGCTAGATGGTTCGAATTTTAGCTCAAATATTCAGGTTCATGGTGCGTTTCCTACATCTGAAAACTTGAGGAGATCCTCAAGGTTTCAGATGTAGGAAATGTATTTACTTTTTTATTATATGAAACTTTATGAATGTGGAAGATACTAATATCTTCCACATTCATAAAGTTTCATATAATGAAATATAAATTCATTCACCTTTTTATTATTATTTTTTTACTAATTCATATATTTTTTCGGGCTAACCCGCCGAAACTAAAAAGATTTGTAGAGAGAGGCCGAAGGCTGAGCGTAGGGAGAAGTGGTCCTACCACCAGCAAATTATTCGGTTTAGTCGCTTCGTACGACCGTTGACCAGTGGTGGTAGTAATATTCTAATCCATACACGAAAAAATATCCTGCATATAGCGATAGCGAGTAGTTATTTTCAACCACCACGTTGCCATCCGAGCTCTACGTTAACAACCGTAACCGAACGACCGAACGACCGAACGACCGTAGTCGTTTCCCGACTGCGAGTCCTTCACCGAGTACCTGAACTCATAGGATTTTGACTGTATTATTGTTTATTATAAACGACGATTGCCACTTCACTTGGTTGAAGCAATTTGTTCAATGGTCTGGTCTATTAATGGTCACACTCAGTTGTTGTTGACGGACCTTGTGTTTGAAACGCCATCCATGAAAATCGAAATTGTTTTGCCTGGTGAAGAATGAGGCATCTTTGTGTACCATGGTGGATACTTTACGCTTTGTCGAACTTTTCTTAGAACCTGTATGGACTTCCCATACAAGGAAGGATGGGCCAGTAGCTTTGGATGCCTAAGGCGGCAAGTTGTTCGATGTGTTCGGTAGGTACAGAGATGCCAGAAAGTCGTTAGGTACTGCAGCGAAGGAATTGGAAAAAGGGAAGATCTTCCGCCAGGCGGGGTTGTGGAACCTAAAGAAACGAACGTCCTAGGAAAACTTCGATAGCGCGTCGCACAGCGACATCTGTTGGCGAGTTGAGTGAACTAATCTTAGCCATAAACCGTTATTTCTAGTTACATGAACCTACGTACCGATCTGCGTGCGCCCGTCCGGCAGCTGGACGCGGTACTCCCCTCGCACCACGTTCCCGTCCGAGCTCTCCCGACGACCGTAGTCGTTTCCCGACTGCGCGTCCTTCACAGAGTATCCGAATTCATAGGATTTTGGCTGAAAGCAGGAAGTACATATGTAAGTAAGTAAGTAATATGTTTATTTTACACACAGCAATGACCGAAACAGTTATAATTATGATAAAATAATTATGTAAAGTCCATTCCCTCAATTAATCTCATCATCAGCCTATTAAAGTCCCCACTGTTGGGACACAGGCCTCCCCTTGAACAAGGGGCCATGATCCACCGAGCGGGCCCAGTGCTGATTGGTGGATTTTACACGCTTTCGAAAACTTTTAATTTCTGTTTTGATGTTTTCTTTCACCGTTAGAGCAGTCGGTAAATGTACGTAAGTCATCGAAGAAAAAAATAATCTCTAATTAATCTCGATACACCAAAACTGATTGTGGGACTGCGGGTGTTTAAATATAAAATAGGAAAGTTAATAATACACAAACGGAAGCGATCGGCAGTCTGCATCCTCTGATGTCGCGGCGGCATCGTTTGACTAGCGACGGCGGCAAGAGCGCGGGCGGCGTTTTTGCAAGCTAATACTTTATAGGTAAAGTAATTAGAAAAGAGTCTTAACTCAGGTTTGAAGCGACAACTGCTCAAAGATTAGGGCACGAGACTGCGATGCAAGCGTCGCACGATCGAATCCTCTGGATCATTGTGATTTGATTGATTGATTATTATTTTTATCTTTTGATAACATAGTTACGCTTATACACGTCATGGAACAATTATTATCCGTTATATTACAACATTTAAATTATTACTTACATGCTACTAGCTGCTGTAAAAGGGCATTGTCATAATAAAAATATGGCTGCTGCATAAGGCATTGTCAAATAGGAATGTATCAATGTACATTATGTTATAATAGGTTTGTAGGTTTGTTTTTATCTCTTATTTTAAATTGCGGTGCCCTACTCATGTATGATCACATAATATATATTTTTTAAACCAATTGTAACACATAAAAAGCAATAAATGGTATGAGTATGAGTACACAATTTCAAATTTAAATTTACTTTGGTGGATCACTCCTAGCACAGGCATTTCAGCCAGACATCGAAAAGCTTTGCATGATCTGCCAAAATTGACGTAGGTAACTTAGGTAACCGCTTTCGAACTCCGGTTGGTACCGCCCAACATTTTTTTTACGAAATTTTTCATCCATAAATTTAATCTTTTTTATTCATAATATGAATTACACGTCAAGAATAAATAAAAATAAAAATGATTACATTTCATTGCAATAACACAAAATCAAACATATCATATCAGTACGACCACGAGAAAACATCCGATATAAGTCCATTCGCTATCGTATCGCTCTTTGAAAATGCCTCACCTATTTTTTATTTATCAACATTACACGATAAACCATAGTCATCGTTTGACTAATAACGGCGCGAGCGCACGAGACAATTTCAAATCAAATCAAAATGTTTTATTGTGTAGTTCCTTGTGCTATGTGTAGTAAAAATATTTAATTAAACTTTTTTCAAAATGGTAACATTCTGTGATGAGCAGCGTACCCGTGACTGTGTGGGGCACAGTATACGGACACTACTGTGAAGTACTGTCCGATAACGCACACAAGGGAATAAACGTGATTCCTTGCCGAAGCAGTGCACTAGCACTGGACATGCACAAGCACAGTGCTGTTCTTAACACACTCACAAATATTATGCGACCGTCGACGGTCTGTCAGTGTTCTTAACAAACCTATATTGGTTTTTGTTTCACTGTGCATGTAATTTTTTTTAATGAAATTATGTAGTTTTTCAATAAATAAATTAAATAAAGTTCCTTGGAAGACTGCTCTACTTCATAAAAGCATATTTGTAATGGCTCCAAAAATTTATAATAAAATTCCGGCACATATACGTAACTGCAACGATCTCAATGGTTTAAAAAAATACTATTTAATTTCTTTATTGATAAATCATATTATAATATTAAAGATTTTCTATTCTATTCTAAAAACTACAGTAGATAATGATAAGTCTTTCTCAATGCATTATACCCGTGTGTAGGCACTTTGGTCTCTGTTGGTACTTTACCAAATACTTATATTATTTGCCTTGTTGGTTTGTTGTTTCTCATTTGATCTATATAGGATGTTATGTTTTTATTTTGAATTTAACTGTGTTTAAAATGTTATTTACTTAGTTACTTAAAGATTACTTAAATTACTATATATATATTATAATTGTTGTTAAGAAAAAATGTATGTTACAACTTGTACCTACTTACAATCTACATTTATAAATGAATAAATAATTTGAATTTGTAAGTAAGTACCCTATTTATTATATAGTACATTTTTACATCATTTTTTACTCTACCACCGCTTCGTTTAGTGCTATAGCTGAAAGAAAAAGAAAGGAAAGGCCAGTACAGGATGTAGCTTTATATCTTACCACTTCACTATCATGTCCACCGTGCCCATGGTCGTATCCTTCAGACCCGGAGTGGCCGAACCCTGAGTGTCCAGAGCTGGAGTGGGGGGCGCCCCCCGAGGGTCCGGAGCCGAACGACGAGGGGGGCAGGTAGCTGCTGCTTGGAGGATTGTACCCTGGAACGAGACGTGTGTTTTGTGCCTAAGTACTTTATGCAACTGTCAAGTAATTATGGCCATTTTAACACGAGTGCTTGTTTGTAATACGAGGCGCAGTTGAGTTTAGAATAGATAGCACGAGTGATAAATGGGTCATTACTTTGTATTCGTATTCTACTTGATAAGCTCTAAATAAACAACGATAGCATCCAGGATTTGCATTTTAGTGAAGGTTTTGTCGCTAATTCGCTATTCGTATAAAAAGTCGCTATGCGTATCTGGGTTAAATGAATACTAATGAAATTTTGAAGTCTATAGGTATCTTGTCCCGTTTCCGAGTTAAAAACGCGAGACTGACGGACGGAAGGATGGCGGAGCGATATCAATAGTGTTCTGTTTTCCCCTTCGTGGTACGGATCCCTAAAAACAAGTTTTACCTGTGCTGGGAGGGACGTAGCTATTCCTGTTAGAGTTGTATCCGTTTTGGTAGCTCGGCTGACGGTAGTTGTACCCTTGTACGGGGGGCTCACAAGTCGCCAGAGTGGCCAGTATAGTTAGACCCACGACCTGAAAGAAATTTATAGATACAGGGTAAATTGATAAATAAAAGGTTTAATTGTTAAATCACAGTAATATAGATAGATAGAAACACTTTATTGTTCACAAAATCAGGAAAAGTAATAAAAGTAGTAGTAATAAATTTTTTTTAATATCCTATATGTCTGTTTTCTTTTCTAATTTTTTAATTTTTATCTTTTCTATTTTAGCATCCAGTGTTAGGCCATAGACGTAACAGTCCTATGATGATCCAGTTTTCATTATCTTCATTATCTTGACTACTCGCCACTTTAGTAACTATGAGGCAGTCTGTTATTTGCCTTATTATCATTAATTCACTTTAAATTAAAATTAAAATAAAAAATATAAATATTTGCACACCCAGAAAGGTAAAATATGTTGATACTGCCTATATAATATTGTAATAAAACAAATGTACACGGTAATGTATATATTACATTACGGATTAGCTCAGCTATCCAACGGGGCAACGCAACCAGTCTCTTGGGTTGATGTGGGGGACTTAACCCATTTTTTTTATCTTTAGCTTTCTTAGCCTTAGTTTAGTTTTAGCTTTAGTATTATTTTAGTGTTATATTATATTATATTTTCTATTTGTGCATAATAAAACAATTTTATGACTGCAAATAAATATTTACTTATTTACATCCACCTTTCCGCTTTATAGGGGTGGATTTTGTTACACTCTGTGTATAGCACATTACACATAGTAACACAACTTTTTGCGAAACAAATCTAATTTCCCAAGAAATTTTTATCAACCACTTAATCGTCTAACTAATTAGTTCCTAGACCACAGTCCAAGTCTGCCTAGACATCTAATCTAGACGACCTGAGTTACTCAATCCTATGGGAATGCCTCTGCCATTATTTCGTGGGAAATTTGTAAAGAAGCCCACACCATGTAATGTAATTTATATGGAAAATTTATGGGGTATTTGGTCATCGTTCTCTTAATAAGGGTTATATCTACCTGTAATCTATACATATGTATATAATAAAATAGTAAAGGTATTTTTTTGCAATACCTGGGGTATTGCACGTGTGTTGCGGCCGTGGAGGGAGAGGACTTTTTAATGTTTTTTTTGAAGCATCCCATTTCGTAGCGCTGCGGGAAAACGTCGGGTGGAAGAGAGTTCCACATTTTACAGGTGCGTGGCAGAAACGCTCGTGTAAAACGGGTCGTGGTAGACACCCAAGGCTTTAGAAAGTGCGGGTGAAAACTGAGCCGCCGATTATTTTGCCATCCTATTTCTTCGTCGTGTAATTAGTGGCAAACCTATTGTCAGTTGCCAGAGTTGTTCAAGCCGCCCGTACATCCTCTGACGTTGCCTAACGACTGCTGTCGAACGATGATCCGGGATTGACTGCTTAACAACTCCGAGGCAAGGAGGGGCTCAGAGCGCAACCAACGTTGCTTAACCTGCACGATCACTTTCTAGAACAAGCCCTCACAATCATCATCATCAGCAACCCACTCTAGTCCGTCCGGTATCCGTGGATAGATCGCTTAGTTAGATCAATCTGACCACGGCTACTATTTTGTGTCCCTGGTCAGATTATAAATTCAATGTATCCGTAGTCAGATTACAATAGGTATCCATAGTCAGATTGCTACTTCCTTCCGATCTCACTAAGGAGATTATTTTATTTATTTTATATCCACGGATACCGGACGCTCTAGTCCACTGCTGGACAAAGGCCTCTCCCAGGGTGCGCCATTGAGCCCGATCTTCGGCTCTTCACTCCAGAGCTCGTCTACCCCAACGGTTGTCGGTTCTACGACAGATGTGATCGGCCAACAAAAAGTATATTTACTTCAATCCCTCGAGTGTCACAATAAAATATGTACCAATTGCTCTAAGTTTTCAACAAATAACTTAACCATACTAACATCATCATCATTAGTACAATAGATGACCTATACCACAATGAAATAACCACAACATAGATGCAATAACAGGATAGATTACGTCTATGACATGCTTACTTAGTTACTACATACTCGTAATTTGTTATTTAAAACACCAGCTTTCCCCAAAATTGCCAAATATTTTATTGTAGATAAAACCTATTGTTTTTACAGCTTTTATTAAATTTAGCCTTTGTATTTGGTCAGTCTGGTTACCTAACTGATTATCTACGTTTTTAGTCCGGAACAAAATGCTTGTATATGATGAATTGATCATTTACGTACCTATGTACGTAAATATCTCTGTATTCAATTATTATTTTTATTGTTTATGGAGAGCAGATGAGCAAACGGGCTATTTGATGGTAAGTGATCACGGTTGCCAATAAATATTTCACCTCACTATAATGTTATTAGAGAGTTTTTGATGTGCTGCTAGCCTTGGGGAATTAGATAGTGTTTCATGTGTCGGTAATTAAATTACACTGGCTCTCTAATCCTTCAAACCGAAGCTATGCAAGCATTTTTTTCGTATACATGTAATCATAAGATTTAACAACAATAAATCTGAATGATTTTTTGAAATAATACAATTCTCAAAAGTGCCTGTTTTCCAAATTTTTCACGAAAATGTATGCATTTCATCATCATAATCAGCCTATTAATGTCCCCACTGTTGGGGCACAGGCCTGTCCTTGCACAAGGGGGTACGGGCCATGATCCACCGAGCGGGCCCAGTACTGATTGCGGATTTCACACACCTTCGGAAACTTCATTTCCTCAGAAATGTAGGTTTCCTCGCGATGTTTTCCTTCACCGTTAGAGCAGTCAGTAAATGTACGTAAGTCTTCGAAAAAATCCAAAAAACTCATTGGTACATGGCATGTATGCATTTATTGAAACAAATTCATTAATTTTCTGCTTGCAATTTAGGCTAACAAGTATGGGAAAATCATTGTCTTTTTTATACTTACTCAATACTGAACATTCAAAAATGCCACCAAAACTCTTCTCTGTTTACGTCTATGGTAACACCACATCAAACTCCTACATAGAATGAAGGAACTTCGTTATTCGAGTACCTAGGTAGATCACCTATCATTGCATTGTTCATATTCGGTCGTGCGAGAAAGAGCCCTAGACCGTCATTAGGTCCCTTCATGCCCTAGATGCCGCAACAAATTCGCACCTTGGTGCATAATAATAAGCCAGCGTGCGGCAAAATTACTGTTTATGCATCTGTGATACAAATACTGAACAAGAATCTGTTAGGCGTATACTTAATTATTTTAATTGATTGAATGACATGACAGTTACGCTTAGACACGTCAAGGAACAATTATTATCCGTTATATAATATTTTAACATTTAAATTAATAGTAGATTGTCTAACTAGTGAGGGAAGGGTCACATTGACGCTACGCTACTAGTGTTATTTTGCAACATGAGCCGAAGGCGAGTGATTATACGACGTGACACATGGTCTTCCCGTAGGTTTAAAAAAAACTACTATTCTCGCATTTGACCTCGATCTCGTCTGATGGTAAGCGACGATGAGGTCGACGATGGAGCATGCGGGTCCAGTAAATGCCTATTCACTCTGGCCTTGAAGATCCCAAGGTTGTAGGTTTCGAGAAATACAGACGCCGGCAGGCTGTTCCATTCCTTAGCCGTTCGCATAATGAACGAAGAAGCAAATCGCTTCGTACGAGCAGATGGGATATCAACAACATAAGGATGGAACCCCTCCCCGCGCCTGGTAGTCCTAATAAATAATGTATGTAAGTATATAAATAATGTATCCTATAAAATACCGATAGACAGGCAACCTTGCGCCGAATGTTCCAGACTTTGTAGTCTAGCTTCCACCAGCGATTCGTCACCTATAAGGCGCTTAGCGTGATAAGATAACACGATATTTTTGTTACATCTGCGAGAAGAGAACAAAATTATTTGATACAATAGGTAACGACTTAATTGGTGTTCAATCCGTACACTTAATGTGGGAATGTGGCACTAACCGGACAGTTTACAGTCCATAAATAAGCCCATTTTCGAACAGGTGTAACAAAAAAAAATATTTTTTTCAAAACCTTTCACAATATACGTGACCGCCATCGGCCACTACTCGTATATATGAGCAATTTTTTATTTACCAATATAATAATTGTAGTTATCCAGTAACCGGTAGTTAAATCATGTCGTAACTTTCAATGTCAGTTAGAATTATACTATATCGGTCACACATGGTCATTAACTCGTGGTTTTATTGTATTGTAATGGTTTGAAGCACGGAATAACTAACTTTTACTATTGCTTATCGTATGGTTTGTGGCCAACCTATTTGTCAGAGTTGTTCAGGCCTCCCGTAGGCCTCTGACATGGCTTAACGACTGCTGTCGAACGACAACAACCGGGACCGACTGCTTAACGTGCACTTCGAGGCACGGAGGAGCTCAGATGAAATATGCCACTAGCGGTGACCCATTCCGGTACTGACCGCGCCAACATCGCTTAACCTGCACGATCACTTCGGACCGTGCTCGCAACTAGGCTACGAGCTCCTCACTTACGCTTAAGTTTCTCACTTAAGCTACGAGCTTTTACTATGAAATATGTATTGTGAACTAATTTGAGACAAAGAGGTACCGATTCCGAATATTCACAAAACTGGGTGTAACAAAAACGTCCTATAGTCCCGAAAAGCGGGGTTTCAGTATCCATAACTGAAGAACTTTCACTATGGGGCCAATTCTGAATCGCGAAAAAAATGAGATGTTTCACACATTTCGGTCGTGTAGGTAGTGAGCTCTTGTATAGAACAGCTGATTTTTTTTGCGATTTCAGAATTGGCCCCATAGTAAAAGTTGTTCAGTTAAGGTTCTTACTTATCTTATGATGAGGACCGGGAATAACCCAGCGGCACTTCGACCCTTGAGGATCTTTTGTGCCTACCCCATTTTACACACTGGTCATCTCAGTGTGCAGGTTTCCACGCGATGTTTTCCTTCACCGTTAGAGCAGGGTAAATGTACGCAAGTCTTCGTAGAAAATACGAAAAACTCATTGGGACATGGCACTGCACGGTTTCGAACCCGGACCACCCGCATTAGTCCGGTGTTCTGGCCACTGTGCCACCACCGCTCTCAGTTATGGATACTGAACACCCCCCTTTCAGGACAATAGGGAGTTTGTCACTGTTATACTATACAGGGTGTAACACTAATAATTAAGTATCAAGCGTGACAACTATAAAAAGAAAAATTAATAACTATAAAATTATTCGTTTAATTTAGTTTTAGCTTAGCTACGGCGGATTCGATACCAATGACTCAATCAAAAACACAAACACTATTATCTATTCGCGTACTTCAATGACTTCCTTGTAGATAACGAAGTCTGATAACTAGTTTTTTATGATACCCTATGTACCTCATGTATTCACGCAGATTGGATTTTATTCCTAATTCAATTTTTTTTATTCGATTCGATTCAATTGGTACGATTTTTAGGGTTCCATACCTCAATTTGAAAAAAAACGGAACCCATATAAGATGACTTTATTGTCCGGCTAAGTGTCCGTCTGTCAAGACCCTTTTTCTCACGAACCGATTGAGGTACCTAACAAAATGAAATTGCGAAAGAAATCAGCTGTTCCATACACTTGATCGAAATGTATAAACAGCTGATTTTTTAGCGATTTCAGAGTTAGTTCCATAGTGAAATTTATTCAGTTATGGACAGTGATCCTTTTGGCTTTATAGGTTTTTTTATTACAATCTGTATACCTTCTTCTTCTTTCAGCCTATCGTAACCCATCGTTGGGTATAGGCCTCTTCACGTGCACGCCATTCCCCTCGGTCTCTAGCCGTTCGCATCCACATCCTCACCGCCGTCTTCACAATGTCGTCGGTCCACCTCGCGGGCTGTCTACCGACACTCCTGCGCCCCACTCGGGGTCGCCACTCGACCAGTCTTCGGGGCCACCTATGGTCCTGAATTCTACACACGTGCCCTGCCCATCTCCACTTAGACCTGGAGACTATACTGGCTATATCCGGCACACTCGTCTTTTTCCGGATCTCTATATTCGGCACTCTGTCCACGAGGGAGATGCCTATCATGGCACGCTGTATACCTTAGGGCGGTATAAATCTAGACACACGGGAGTGTGTTCGCTAAGTTCTGAAAGAAAAAGGGCGTCGACGCACTGAAGTGTGTTATATTACAGGATATTTCTAAGTACTAACGTTAACGTTTACGTTAATTTCAATTGCAATATATTCCTTTATAATTATGCCGACGATTGACTGTAGATGAAGCAAGAGAGGCATGCCAAGACAGAGATTCGTGGCGCTCCATTCTCTCTACCTACCCCTCTAGGGATATATTAGATAGATTAGATTTTAATTCCTTACATTGTCAATCTCTAATTTAATATTATAATTCGATATTTATAATAATTTTGAATCTCCGGTTTAACTCTACTTTAGTAGAGATAATTTACTTTTATAATTTTAATAGACAAACTTAGTGTCAACTAAGTACCTACATATTAATAATAATAGGAGCTCGTAGCCTAGTTGCAAGCACGGTCTGAAAGTGATCGTGCAGGTTAAGCGACGTTGGCGCGGTCGGTACCTGGATGGGTGACCGCTAGTGGCATATTTCATCTGAGCTCCTCCGTGCCTCGGAAAGCACGTTAAGCAGTCGGTCCCGGTTGTTGTCGTTCGACAGCAGTCGTTAAGCCATGTCGGATGCCTACGGGCGGCCTGAACAACTCTGACAAATATGTTGACCACTAGGATAAGCAAGCAACTTACACATTTTTCCACACGATGAAATCGGTAAGTAACATATACTAGGTATAGGTTTTTCTTAGTATTTTTCGCATTAGTTTTAATACATTCCATGTTTAGACTTCGTTTTATTTTTCCCGGAATACATACAATATCGTATATCAATCATATTATTTCTGAGTTTATCTCGTTAAAAAATAAAAACTTCATTTTTTTCAAGCAAGCAATATTAATACTACAATGATATGTTGACTTAAACTTGACGAAACATTTTTTTGCAATATTACCTGCCATTTTACAAACATTGTATGTATTAGAATAAAAATGTAAATAAATGATTTATTTATTTATTTTATTATTATTTATACCATGAAGTTATATGCAGCTAGTTAGCAGAATCATTCCTGTCAAACTTGTAGTTTCGGAGTTATTCAATCGTTTTGTGTCGTCATACAAAAGTTACATCAAGAGTTCTGAAGCGTCATCCAATAAAGTAAACTTTTTAAAACTAATATAAATGCTAGGAAAAAGTAATCGATTCGCTATCACCAATCACTTTTTGTGCGGCATCATAATCTTTCCAAAAATATCAAATTCGCGAAAAAAATTCACTTTTCATATGAAATTGCCTAATGCTGCTGGCCTAACGTCATTTAATTTCTTCACCGATAGGTTTGATTTTTTTGCTAAATTCAATCATTTTGATCAATCCGTCTAACAGTGATGTAAAGCTGAACCTAAATGAAACTGCCACGCTCACTTATATTCTATGTGTAAGAGTAAGGTAACGTTTCGTTGCAATATTTTAATATGGTTTTAATTTAGCTATAGGCTATAGACTAGGGATGTTACGAAAGTTGTTAGTAAGCGAAGATATTTGACGACAGACTACATAGAATGTGGTTGCTAGGCAGGCGAGCCTGAAAGGGTCCTACCACCAGGGTTGCCAGATGTGATATTTCAAATTTCGCCAGATTGATAATTTTTTTCCCCAAAATTATACCTTTTACAAAAAAAAACCCCAAATTTTTATGATAGAAATATCTTAGCGCTCATCCTAAATTCTGGTAATCAGTCAACATTTATAGTTACAGACGCTAAGTTTCACTAAGTAAAGACCAGTATACAGTATACAGATAAGTAAAACCAGAAAATTGAGGTTCAGCTTGGGAAGCCGGCCTATAACGTCTAGCTATTTTATCTGAACATAAAAAAATCACTTTTGTTTGTTGACAAAAGGACGCATGACGCAACGCAAATGCACTTAATTCACGGTCCACTTGGGATGCGTTCGGAAAGAGTGATTTTTACACCTATCAGGCGAAATTCATCATATTCTCTTTGGTTTTGACGGTTATCAATCAGCCATAGTTTTAAAAGTAGCTGTTAGGATAGGCAAATGTATTGAGCCATGTCAACCACAGTCAACCCCAAAATTTCCCGAATATGATTATTTTTTCCCCAAAAATCTTTCCCTATACACCAATTAATTCCCGAAAATCGCGAAAAAATCCCCCAATCTGGCAACCCTGCCTACCACCAGCAATCTGCTCTGTTTCAGTCGCCTCGTACGACTCGCTTGACCAGTGGCGGTAGGAATATTCTAATCCGAAGTTAGTGGGTCCTAGCTATTCCACAGAAATTGGTCGGTAGCACCCTCCTTCGTCTATTCCAATATGACCGTACCACTATCGAAAGATAATACCTAATGCATTAGTTCTAGCAACACTAATCCAATCTTATACCTTCGTACATGTTAACGATATTTCGCAACGTTTCGACAGATGTGGAGTAATTTGAATTTGATTTCCTTTATTATCCGTGGAAAATTGTGTCATTACATTATTGTTGTATTATTTTGTGATTACTTATGTTATATGATCCAGTTATAGCAATACATCTTCTATAAGTGCAGTAAATAACTAACTATTTTAGTATACCTACATAATTATTGATGTAGGTATATCATATTACTTTTATTTTACTAAATTTACTGTATATTAATTTACTGTGTGTTACAACACAATTCTAAATTCAGATTTTAAATTGTGAATACAGATTTTGAACTCTAAATTCAGATTTTGAATTCTAAATTCAGATTTTGAGTTCTAAATTTTAATAGTAACCTTTTTCATATCTTTACACTACACTGTCGCTAATCTCTTTAATGTCCAATTAACTTCAGAGGTTGTTTAAGCGATAAGGCCGCCTTTGTACATATCGTGCTACTATCCCTGTAGTTTTTACTTTTCCTGTATTTGTGTACAATAAAGTGTCTCTATCTATCTATGTAAATATCTACCTAGGTACTGAGCGCAGTTGCCCGGAATTGCGTTAGGAAATCTAAATTCAGATTTTAAATTATGAACACAGTTTTTGAACTCTTAATTCAGATTTTGAGTTCTAAATTTTGGTTATACTTAGATCGTAAAAATTCAAGTGGTGACTTTTACAGTATGAATTTTTCAACTAAGTACGAAAACTGGACTTAATAAAAATGAATACAAATCGCTTAAGTTTAAAATTTCATATTTCAGTATGAATTCTAATTTCAGATGAAAAAGTCCAAAATAAATAAATATTGTATTAAACCTAATCGCGATTGGAAAATATCAGAAAGTTTATCTAGAAATATGCAATTGCTAGAAATAATTCCTGAGGTGGTATTCTTTCCAGAATCATTCCTGAGAATTGCTAATCGGATTATAAGAATTCTTCAATTGACATGTTTCTTAATTATATTGTGTATTTCCATCTGACAAATATAACGCATTGGAATATTTTGTTTTTTTTTATTAAACAAGAAGAGCAGACGAGCAAACGGGCCACCTGATGGTGAGTGATCACCACTGATCGGAGTAGGTAGGGCTCTTTCGGGTCAATGTCCTCAAAGGTTATATTAATATGGATATGATTTCGGGATCCCGTTTTAAGTTATCGAGCAAATGTTGTAAATTACTTTTATAAACCTCGCCCTTACTCGACGGATTACGATTTTTTTTAAATTGTGAACTTCCGAAGAAGTTAAAACACTACCATAGGTACACTAGCGCCATGAATCTTAAAAAAAAATATTTCGCCACCAATCTTAAATGTGTATCAAAACAAATATAACGTTAAAAATCTAAATAATATATTTATTCAATCCCGGAAATCCCGGGATTATTTGGCATACTAATCCATATTATGACCGTATGTGGCAAGTACCAAAAACAGCCCTACCTAGTCCGATCATAGGTGATCACCGTTCCCTATAGACATCTCACCTCACTGTATTATTATGAGGGTTTTTGATGCGCTGCTAACCTTGAGGACTAAGATGGATTGCCTCATGTGCCGGAAAAATTATTTAATTTTCTGTTGCATATATGACTAAAAAATAAATTAAATTAAAATAAATAAAGTTAAATCTTACCGTTAAATACGCCATTGTGATGGAAATCTGTGAAAAAAAATTGAAGTAATTATTATTATTAAATATAAAAGTGTTACTTTATTAATTTGTATTTTTTGTTTCTTATTTTGATTTGTTTATTAATTTTAAAAAACCACAAAACATAAAATTTTAAGCTTTTTGAAGTAGATACCTAATTTGAAAAACAAAATATGTTTGTTTATTTTATTCATTAATTTTAGCAACCAGTTACGATCCATCTTGCAACAAAAGTGTAAGTCGAAATGTTCCAATAACACGATACCGCGAAAACTGTTAAACGCTAGTTGTCATAGCTTGTCTAAATGTCGTAGGTAGGTATTTAGTGCACACCGTGGGGTAATACCTAATACGAGTAAGAGCGTCGGTAGCACAGTGGATAGGACACCGGACTCCCATGCGGGAGGTCCGGGTTAGACACCGTGCAGTGCCATGTACCAATGAGTTTTTCGTATTTTTCGAAGACTTACGTACATTTACCGACTGCTCTAACGGTGAAGGAAAACATCGTGAGGAAACCACAGATTTTAAATAATTTTTTTTAATTAAATAAGAAGAGCAGACGAGCAAACGGGCCACCTGATGGTAAGTGGTCACCATCGCCCATAGACATCTCACCTCACTTTATTAATATTAGAGAGTTTTTGTTGCGCTGCTAACCTTGAGGACTAAGACGGATTGCCTCATGTGCCCGAAATTCACTGGCTCTCTTACCCTTCAAACCGAAACACAGAAATGCAAGCATTTCTGCTTCACGGCAGAAATAGATAAGAGGGTGGTACCACCCCAGGCGATCCTTCACTTTAGGATCTACCACTACCAAGAAATAGATAAGAGGGTGGTACCACCAAAGACCACTACAGATGACCAGTGTTTAAAAGGGGTTGGCACAAAAGATCCTCAAGGGTCGAAGTGCCACTGGGGCTATTCCCGGCCCACTATCATAAGATAAAATAATTCGAGTACCTATTTTAGTAATAATACCTATGTAAGTAACCACAAAATTGGTCACTAATTTAATGAAGAATTCGACCGAATTATGCATAAGTAAGATTCTCTTATTATACTCGTACTAGGTAATACTGGATGTAACAAATGGGTTTGACTCGTGACCCCACTAATTTGACCCACTAGTGGTACAGTATCTCGATATAATGGGCTCGTGGTCCCACTGTCTGGTGGGATCATCAGTCAGCCGTAATGTAGTGGCTCTTGGTTCCACTAATTTGGCCATAGACAAAAAAATATGGTTAATGCTTGGGGTTGTTGGTACTTGGTGAAACTTGTAGTACATAATTAGACTTAAATAATATACTGTTTCACGGGTTTTTACTGTTTTTTATTAATTACGACCGGTTTCGTTTACACATCTTCAGCTACTTGTTTAATCAGCAAAATCAGCTGTTCCATACAAAAGCTCAATAACTATTTGCTGAATTTTTTTCACGATTTGAACGTTGTTCTGTTATTCATACTGAACACCTCCCTTTCGGGACTATGGGGAATTTTTGTTACACCCCGTTAATTTACAAATGGCGCCCTTTAGACAGAGTTTTTATTTTTCTAGTAATATGTAGTACCGTGTAGTGTCGTGCCGACCGTTAAAGAACAGCACCACCCCAACTCTTCCCGCGGGTGTCGTACGGCGACTAAGGGTCTTAGTGGATACTATTCTACACCGACGGCGATAGGCTCGCCACCAAATTTTACGGCGATAAGTGTGAACTACGAGTACCTATGATAAAGGTGGTTCCTCTGTCTACCCCCTCGGGATTATAGACGGGATAGTTATGTAGGTAAGTTTGTTTACGTATCTCAAAGTTAATCTAATTCTGTGTCAGTCTGGAGCCCTAGAACAATAATTAAGTAGTTGCATCATTTCGATATGCATCTTTGCTTTCCTCCCGTGAGAAAAGCGGCGAAGCCTTTGTCTCATTCTGTTTGATTGGTCCGAAGATAAGGCACTTTCCAGAAACCAACAGTTTTGGCCTTCCTTAAATAAGTTTCTCATATAAATTACTAAGTTATTACCTTTTTTTTTAATAAATAATGTGACTAATTAAGCAAAAAGTTTAGTAAGTTAGCTGTGGGTCGCGCCTCGTTAAAAGATTATTTTATGCGTAATTTATAATTTTAGCGTAATTTTTATAAAGTTATACCACTTTTGTTGTTTAGTTTTTAAATTAAATCTGGTAATAGATAAATAAGTTTCGTCTGAATCGGTTAACAATTAAAATACCTAAGTATTTATTTCAAATTAATAAAATCAAATAAAATAATTAGTATAATTACACATAAACAGTAAAAGTTTTCGCCAAAAGCTCGTGTCAATCATAGAATAACTTTTTTTAAACTTTTTCATTAATATAAATAAAATAACTATCTAACTACTTATAGGTAAAAAACATACTAACTTTTAAAAAACTAAAACACTCCACAAAACAACACAACTTTTTAAAGCAGTAAATTAAAAGCACTGGCAATTTTTTCGACGAACTTTTCGCGCGCAAAATTGCGTTCAGAAACGGAAACACCGCACTGCTCTAGTTCAAACGACGTAATGTGTTCCAATTTCGAACGAAATGATGTTTTTATACAGCCTGATGGGTAGGGCGCATCTCTATACAGCCTATTGTTGTGTGGTTTTTTTTACGTGATACTTTTATGGTTGAAGACCTCGTCCTAAGTTGTGATCTAGCCTTGATAAAAGCTTGGACGTGGTTTTCAGAAATTTATTTTTAAAATAATACAGAGAGGTCAGGTCATTGTACAATAACATTAGAAAATTGTTTCTTGCAAGGATTCTGGACAATATGACGCATTCGGAAAAAATAATGGGTTCTAAAGAAAAACTGATAGAGCGGCGAAGTAGTACGTATTGTATTTATTTATCTTAAAGTAACTAAAACCGTTACAAGATACGTCACTAACAGCAGTATTAAATATATAAATTCAAAATATTTTTTATTTTTTTATTTACTACTAAACCCGCATTTGACCTCGATCTCGCCTGATGGTAACCGACGATGAGGTCGACGATGGAGCATGCGGGTCCAGTAAATGCCTATTCACTCTGGCCTTGTATTTCCCGAAACCTACAACCTTGGGAGGTTGTAGGTTTCGGGAAATACAGACGCCGGCAGGCTGCTCCATTCCTAAGGCTCAATTTACATTGCCGCGTAATGGAATTGAAGCGAATTTTCGCAACGTAATTGTACATAGCATAATGAACTATGGATGTTTGTAACTCGTATATATACGAAGTCCCAGGATAATTTCGATAGCGCGTTCTACACTAGTAGAGTAGGTACTAGTCGTAGTGGCGCGTCGTGCGTCGCCACATACCCCCCAGACCGGAAGTCGATACGATGTGCAAGTGCATTATTTATGACTTCTTTTAGATTTACGCATGTGACGTCAAGAAACTTTTGACTCGTCCCCTTGTCACACGATGTCACACTTTGTTGACCCCCTCCCCCTTAACGTGTGACGTATTTTATGGATGGCCCCATACCTAGAACCATGAAGATACTGGTAGGCGGACAAATGCAAACAACTTCTTGGAATGTGACTACGAAAATATTATTCACACTACCTACATTAATGTTAAAATTACATAGCGTACTTATAAATGATAACATCAGCGGATCACAGTTCTTCATTGTATGGCAAGTATACGGAGATACGGTAAGAACACTAAACGTAGTAGGTATTTATTTACTATACTGTTTCGTTGTAAAATGATTTTTTTTCTGAAAAATCTTACAAAAAGAAAGAAAGAAAAACAGTTTATTTCCAAAGAAAAATAATACATTTTGTACAAATATTCAGCATATCAGTCAAAAAGACAATATCCGTTGCAGATACTCTATGTATATTTGGCAAAAGAGGGGAAAGTCAGCAAATGCTGACATACTCGGGTACCAAATATGCAGCGCTGTTTTTCATTTCACCCCTTATCTCAAGATGTTAGTGGGAGCGATAGTGTAGTGGGTAAAAAAATTAAAATAAAAAATAAAAAAGATTAAATACTTATGTGAAGAATTTAGGTAAAAATTTGCCAAAAATAAATAGCAGCAACAGCTATACAATTCCTGAATTGTTGTTCTTTTTTTTTACAATCGTGCAAGCCAAAAAACAGGTATCCTTATTTATACAATGAAAAAATAGTAACAGCTGAAATAATAAAATATGGAGGTTGGAAAGTGGGAAAGAGCAAAGAAAAGGGTATGTGTGTAAGTATGTATTCGTTGTGTAAGTATGTGTGTTGAGAGGGTGAGTGTGTGTGAGAGAGAGAGGGTGATTTGTGTTATGTTCTGTATGTGTAAAGGAGTCTACACACAAAACCCGCCGACCCGCTGACACAGCACGGCGGCTTGGTGTCGGCGGCTTTATTTTCTTCAGAGGCTTAAAATCCTTTAATTGCACGCTGATCATGTAATCGAGCCTGCGCTTCTCTACCCAATCTCAGTCATTACCTGCTAATTGTGTGTGAGTGTATACTGTGGTTTTGTGAGAGAGAGAGGAAAAAATATATGAAAATGTTAAATCTTATAACGTGAGCAGATCTTTTTTTTTAAATTGAAAACAAAAATCGTTTATCACATATTAATTTCACATTAAACTATAACCTCCACGCTAGGCGTCGCCTGTGTCGTGGAGATCACATGTATTTTTCTTACGAGGAACGTTATTACTATATTGTGAATAGTGTACATACGCGTTATTTATACTGAACCAGCATTTATCTGTACAATGACTCTTTATTCTCAAAAATTATGTCCACAGAAATTTAAAAAAAAACTCGTTTTTAAACGTCTTCTGGAAAACAATATCGTGAGAAGTTCATTGAACTTCAGTATGGTTTTTTTTTGCAAGAAAGTGTAAAAGGTTTACTTAATAATGCTAAAGTTTTTTTTATTTTTTTTTTATTTACTTCTAAACCCGCATTTGACCTCGATCTCGCCTGATGGTAAGCGACGATGAGGTCGACGATGGTGCATGCGGGTCCAGTAAATGCCTATTCACTCTGGCCTTGAAGATCCCAAGGTTGTAGGTTTCGGGAAATACAGACGCCGGCAGGCTGTTCCATTCCTTAGCCGTTCGCATAATGAACGAAGAAGCAAATCGCTTCGTACGAGCAGATGGGATATCGACAACATAAGGATGGAACCCCTCCCCGCGCCTGGTAGTCCGAAGGCGGAATGGAGATGCTGGAATTTGGTCGTGCAATTCCGATGCGCACTCTCCGAAATGTATCCTATAAAAAAATCTGTTTATGAAAAAATACTAAATACTACTGTTAAATAATTCTTACAGTTGCGGAGATACTTACTTTTTCCTGCTCATCATCACCATCATATCCTCAAGGAACCGACAAGCACCGTGGTTTAAAACCAGATAAGACCAGTTTTTTTTTATTAAATAACTAGAGCTGTCGAGCAACCGGGCCACCTGATGGTAAGTTATTATTAGAGGGTTTTAGATGCGCTACTCATCAGTTAAGATCATAAAGTCGAACCCCATGTCATTTTACCGTTCGTTTCTAAGTTCCCATCTGGCTTCGAAGATAGTCCAGGATCTTTGAAACCACTGTACTAATTTTGAATTGACATGGCTAAGACATTCGAAAAAAAATTACATCCTTATCTGATCATCCGTTATTGAAATACAAAACCATAGAAAAACATTATCAATAATGTTTACACCACCATGTTTAATGGTTTTATGTTTGTTTTTTAATTTGTTTTCACCCTATTGAAATGTCAAATGTATGGAACTAGTGCGCAAACAATTTGGCTCGCTGTCAGTGCTCACGTCATCATCACAAGGAGAGGGCGCTACTAGCCTAAGAGCGTCGGTCGCGTCGTCGTGGCTAGGACGTCGGACTCCTATGCGGGAGATTCGAGTTTGAAACCAGGCAATGGCATGTACCAATGAGTATTTCGGTTTTTTCAAAAGACTTACGTACATTTACCGACTGCTCTAACGGTGAAGGAAAACATGGTGAGGAAACCTGCACACTGAGATGACCAGTGTGACCAACAAATTAAATCTGCCACGAGAGTCGTTCTATGTGATTAATTCCTTAGAATGATCACGACCCTCAGCAATGAGGAATACGACTTAGAAGATGAAGAATACCTCCCCCCCCCCCCCCTCCTAAGAAGGCAATCCTGTGTCCCAACAGTGGGCTAAAAGACCGATAATTAGAGATCCGTAGGTCAACGTACGATTAGCCAATAGTTCTGAACGTCGAATTTGATTTATTGTGGGAAGAACGCCAGCGGTACGCAACCTTTGACGAAGTATCCTAAAGTGATTACCGATTACCGATTATTGATTGTTGCAACTGATTACCAATGATCGGAATTAAGTAGATCAGTTTTGGTAGGTAGTTGGAATATTGATGGTATAGTCGACCACTAGTCGTTCGAAAAATTCGCATACAATATACATTGTGTGCGAAATAAAACTTAAGACTAATTGCGGCCTCAGTGGGGACTGCATGTTTTTGCCGTTTGGGGTGGAAACGCTGGGGCCTTGGGGTCCTGCGGCGCACCAACTGCAACAGGACATTGGGAGACGGCTGGTGGAGGCGTCCCATGACCGGAGGGCTGGCGGCTACTTTGCCCAACGCCTAAGCCTCGCTATTCAGCGGGGCAACGCCGCCAGCCTTCTGGGCACTCTGCCTGTTGGTAGGAGCCTGGGAGAAATCTTTTATTTGTAAATATTAGTCAGATTAGGTTAAATTAATTATATTTTTATTATAGGTGTAATTTATATAAATTAGACTAATTAAAAATTTCATAATTACAAATGTCAAACTAAGTCTCTAATGATGTTAAATAATGAATTATGTTGAAGTAAAGATTTTAATTCAAGTCCATTATGAAATGTTACGTGTCCTCTATCGAATAGCAACACTTTTCAACAAGTAGAGCTCTTAGTTTACGCTTAAAAATATTCACATTATTTTTAATTGAACCGGCAAATACCATCTGTCAAATTTCTTCGATTGAATTGAACCTTACATTCATGTAGTAAGGTTTATTACAGCTTCACTTTTGACCGGCACATGAGGCACTCCATCTCAGTCCTCAAGGTTAGCAGCGCATAGAAAACCCTCAATAACATTTTAATCATCATCATCATCAGTCTATTAATGTCCCCACTGTTGGGACACAGGCTTCCCCTTACACAAGGGTGGTACAGGCCAAGATCCACCGAGCGGGCCCAGTGCTGATTAATGGATTTCACACGCCTTCGGAAACTTTTAATTTCCTCAGACATGCAGGTTTCCTCCACTTTTTCTAATTAATTTCAGTACAAAATCTGTTACGTTACCAACGTTTCGGAGATTCTTTTTACATTAGACAACAAATTCATTAATTTTGACCTTAAATTCGTTTACTGCTTCTAAAGCTCACGACTTCGTAACCAAAATACACAGTAGTTTTTTAAGGAAGTAACAGTTACTGTAATAATAACATGGGTATTGAAGTCATCCGTCAAATCTGTTCGTTACATTTGTACAATAACATGCTCTAACAACATGAATACACTTAATTAATGGTATCTCATTTATTCGTCATAAAAATGTAGCCGAAGGTTGCGCTCGTCTGCAGTTTCTTTGTGGTCCAAGGTTAACGTAAGGCTCTATCCATACTGCACGCGATTATTGCTGCGATTTTAACCTAATAAATAAATAGTAGGTACTGGTATAATTTATTTGTAACAGACATTGAAAATGAAATGAAAATGAAAATGATGAAAAGAAATGATTGAAAATGAAATGAAAAATGAAAATGAAATAAAAAATGAGAATGAAATTAAAAATGAAAATGAAATGAAATGAAAATGAAAAGTAATGAAAATGAACATTGAATCGTAGTAGACAAGCGACGAGTCTTTTGAGAGTAGAGAAGAATCTGTTTTATGTCATTATGACGCTTTAGACTTAGTAAACACATAATTTGTGGGTCACTGTGTACGATTTTATAATAAGATACCTATACTGTAATAACTATTACAGAGAAACAATTTAAGATCAACATAAAAGACGGACAACGTAAAAAGGGTTATCATAAAATAAATGACTACTTAAATGATAAAGAGGCTTGGTCCTAAATTCAGCTCCAGCTTGCACATTGTGTACATATATGGTTGTATTGATAATTATTGTAAGATATATTTATTTCAAAAGATGTACTGCTGAAAGTTTCTTGGCCCGCTTCTTTCCTTTCAGCTACAGCACCTTACGAAGCGGTGGTAGAGTAAAAAATAACGTTGTAAAAATGTACTGTAAGGACAACCTTACAATAAAAATTTGAATAGGACCGTTCCTTAGTGACATAAGAGTCAGCGTAATTATTAGCATATGAGCAGCGCATCGAAAACCCTCTAACCTTATCATCAGATAGCACGTTTGTTCATTTATCCGACTCTGCCCTCCTTATATAATAAAATGAACGCTCTGCTCTACCTTATGCCAAGCCAGAGTGAATAGGCGTTTACTGGACCCGCATGCTCCATCGTCGACCTCATCGTCGCTTACCATCAGGCGAGCTCGAGGTCAAATGCGGGTTTAGTAGTCAATAAAAATAAAGAATCTGAAAATTAAATTAAGTATTTTAAATGATTTAAAGTGAAATCTTTATTCATACAAATATGAATATAGCACACAGTTCTATCTCAGTTGTGATTAAACAGAAGGTAACTTGATATCTTGATGTTAAGAACACTGAGCAAAATAATAATATAAATAAATACATTTATTTCACGACAACACTGTATGCAAATATGCACTGGAAGGTACAGTACAATGAATACTACAATAAAACAAACATACATATTTCCTAATACCGAGCCTACGATTAGCACCCACACTAGGTAATCCTGTGTCGTGAGCGCTGCGGTGGGGAGTGTGTTCTGATTTGTACCTAAATGTACTGTAAGTAATGTGATTTGGCGAAGTAGAATTGTGTGAGTAATATTGGTGGAAAATAATGAACAGATAAAGCTATGACATTTTTTTTTAAAAACTTAAAAGTAAATAAAGTTCAGTGGTTACAAAAAACTCCATGAATAGTTTAATCGCAGATAGAACTTTTTTGTGTGGCAAGAGCTTTACGATTTGTAATTATGGTTCTCAATGGAGTGGAGATCCGAAGAAATTAGGTTTGTACAAATAATGTACCCATAATGATCAAGCTTAAGAGCGCCGGTGGCGTCGTGGCTAGGACGTCGGATTCCCATGCGGGAGGTCCGAGTTCGAAACCAGGCAATGCCATGTACCAATGAGTTTTTCGGTTTTTTCAAAAGACTTACGTACATTTACCGACTGCTCTGACGGTGAGGAAACCTGCACAATGAGATAACCAGTGTGTGAAATGGGGAAGGCAATGGCAAACCATCCCATTAAATCTGCCACGAGAGTCGTTCTATGTGATTAATTCCTTAGAATGATCACGACCCTCAGCAATGAGGAATACGACTTAGAATAAGAGAATGAACAAGATTAACGTAAAGACTTAAGCACTATTGATGCCTGGGCCCGTATGGTGGATCATCGGCCATACCCCTATCGTTTATGGGGAAGTGATCAAAGATACATCAAAGACACATGGGTTCGCTGCAGACAATCACGAGGCGCTGACTTCAGCGAATTGGCTGCAGCGAACCGAGTCGCGGCTGCAACCGGACGCGTGTACTCCAGCACTAAGGCTCGGACTAGAGCGTCGGTGGCACAGTGGCTAGGACACCGGACTCCCATGCGGGTGGTCCGGGTTACAAAACCATGCAGTGCCATGTACTAATGAGTTTTTCGTATTTATCGAAGACTAACGTACATTTACCGACTGCTCTAACGGTGAAGGAATACATCGTGAGGAAACCTGCACATTGAGATGACCAGTAAAATGGGGTAGGCACAAAAGATACTCAAGGGTTGAAGTGCCGCTGGGTTATTCCCGGCCCCCTATCATAAGATAAAATGAGGCTCGGACTACACCGCTACCGGCCGTGTAGCCGACTGCATTCAAACTCATGCGTTGCGCTCAAGCCCCGCGCACTCGGTTCAGGAACCGAGCAGGCCGGTTCCTAGTGGAACCGTTGTACGTGTAGCCGACAGCGCATTTTTGTTTGAGTTTATATGAAGCACCGGTTCCATGGAACCGACCGATACTGGAACCGACCTAGAAACCGTTGTCCGGACCTAATTCTCATTCTCAAAATCTTTATTATGAAAATATTTATAGTTGGAGTACGAGAAATGATCAATTTATGTACACCCGTGTCGTTTGTTAAATGGATTTCAATTGCCGGTTTTTAGACGGAATCTATTGATAATGTATATGTATAATGAAACCTACATCAAAACTAGGTTAAAGATGTGTTAAAATATAATTCTAACAAAACATTTAGCTTTACACCTTTGTTAAAATCCATGTCGTGAGAGAAGACCTCGGAACTTTCGATCTTTTTTTCTAAGCAATATCATTTGCATACACCATGGTTTTGTAATAAAAGCGTAATTTCCGAACGGTTGTGGGAAAAGGCGGGAATAATGGGTCCTTTATCGCGTTAACAAGATAATAGTTTTCTCTAAATAGTTTTTTTAGTGTCTAGTGGCTACATAATAGTAGATTGTCGAACTAGTGCGGGAAGGACTGTATTTTTTCTATTATACGGAGTTTTTATTTTAATAAAATATTAATCATAAAATAGACGTAGCAGGCCTATGATGATAATGATGATGATGTATCATAAAATATAATCAGGTATTTATATAAAATATTTCGATTAGTTAGAAGGTATAGTTTGTTTGTTATACGATATAATAAGTAGCGTCTTAATTGTTGAGTACTTCCGATCGTAGGTAACTATTCCCGCACATAGTGCGGGAATGTGGCATTTCCCGCACATGTGTAACACAAAATACTTGAAATTTAAATGTTTTTAGTTTTACCAGGGCTAATGTTTAAAGGTGTTCATTTCTTTAAAAATGTTGAAATATAAAATAATGTTTTGGAAATAAAATAAAATTAAATAAACAAGTTTTAGTACCTACCTATAAAACTGAACAAACTTCTTATTGATTAATTAAAATATTCTGATTTCAAGAAAACGGTTGGAAACTTTTTGCAGAAGCAGGATTAAGCTTTTTTAGCCCAGTTGGTTAGAGCAATGCCACGAATCGTCAAGTTCACAGGTTCAAATCTAGGCCGCTGAAAAAAAATCAATCATTTTATAATTTAATTAAGATTTATTTAAGTACACCTAGCATGGCTTAATAAATGAACAATATATGTCTTGCATTGATATCTATGGGTCAATTTGATTATCTAAAATTACGCATTTTTTTTTACAAAATGTATTTTATCTTATGATAGGGGGCCGGGAATAACCCAGCGGCACTTCGACCTTTGAGGATATTTTGTGCCACCCCATTTTACACACTGGTCATCTCTGTGTGTAGGTTTCCTCACGATGTTTTCCTTCACCGTCAGAGCAGTCGGTAAATGTACGTAAGTCTACGAAAAATACGAAAAACTCATTAGTACATGGCACTGCACGGTTTCCAACCCGGACCACGGGAGTCCGGTGTCCTAACCACTGTGCCACAGACGCTCTCTTACAAAATGTAGGTAAGAGTTCTTTGTAAAGAACAAAACCATAGTAAATTATTCATAAACGTCATGTTATTTGTCATCGGCGTGACGTACATTAACTAGTACCGAATAATTGAACTTATTTCTGTGTAGTTATTGCATATATGTACTTATATGCATATATATTATAGTTGTCTTTATACAGGCTGTAACATTAAGAACGGTCAGTATGGGAAAGTCTGAAACTATAAGACATACGAAGATCTGTTCTTAGGTACCATGTCATCAATTTTAGTAACAAGAAACACTGTATTCATACATTTTTTTAAAAAACCTGTACTCAGCCTGGGAATCGAACCCGGTTGTTTTGAAAAAAAATCCAACACTATTTCTATTTAGATATCGATTGTGTAGGTCTTAAGGAATAAATATTAGTATGAAACGTGATGTTTAAAATTAATAAAACGCATTGTTTCCATATCTTTTAATTTATTTTAGTAGTTGTTCGAAATGACTACCATTTTGTAAAATACAACATTCAACTCGTTTAGGTAACGATCTTACTATTGAATGTTGTGTCTTCAGGTGGTGAATTTGCGTTAAAATTGTCTCTATGGCTGCTTTTAGGTCTTCAATTGTGTCGTAGCTTGTTTTGAACACTTCATCCTTAACGTAATCGATATCTAAATAGAAATAGTGTTGGATTTTTTTTCAAAACAACCGGGTTCGATTCCCAGGCTGAGTACAGGTTTTTTTTTAAATGTATGAATACAGTGTTTCTTGTTACTAAAATTGATGACATGGTACCTAAGAACAGATCTTCGTATGTCTTATAGTTTCAGACTTTCCCATACTGACCGTTCTTAATGTTACAGCCTGTATCTATTTTTATTTTACGTACACACTATGCCTGTCTACCTTTAAATTATAACGCATATTCCTGTCGTGTAAAGTGTTTCTATCTATCTATCTATGAATCTGTAAAATAATTCGTCTTGTTCTTTCATCTAATACTTACAAGCTTTTAACAACAAATAAAACCCATAGATGTACAAAATGAATGTAACAGATTAATGGTTTGTAAGTTACATAAGATAACCTTCAAGATCTAAATCATCACACACTCATCTTCATCCATTAGATTAGAGTATCATCATTTAGGCCGAAATTACAACAATTGGTAACAAATGCATTTAATTTAATTAAAATTTGTGCAATAGAAAGAACATATAGCATTTTTAATGCTCCTATTTACAACAACCAATAAAATAGGACATATGATTATAGCCTGTAATATTGAACGAGATAGTTCATGTAATACTGGTCGATAAAAGTACTTTATAATAAGCATTCCCTACATGGTAATCGAGAACAAAGCAACGAGACCGAAATTAGTACTGGCAGCCAACATCTCTCCACCAAGGACTAGTGGAACACGATGTTCGAAATTCGAACAATAAAGGCGCGCGAATGCGTTCGGAATTTCGAAATTTTGAATAATGACTTGTTTTTGTTTTTAATGGAACGTTGATTTGAGATTAGGCTCTCTGTATGGATTCAATTAAAAATTGTGAGTGGCGCCAAAATGGAGCAATGTCCGTTTTCCTGTGATAAGTTATAACCACTCAGAAGTAGAGATTTCATCTTGGCTTGTACTTAGGTATTTTTATTTTATTTTACGTTATGCAAAGGTCGTTTATATTCGTTTAATGCAAAAAAAAAGATATGAAAAAAAAAGTATTCTTAGTCGGACTTTACCACCGATTTGAATAGATCGAGTCTTCCATACAAACTGGCCATTGAAAATCATTTCGCCTGTAGATTCAATATAATTCTTATTACGAAAATGTTGATCTTTGCTCTATCCGCAAATAGATTTCAATTAGATTTTAGATTTCATTTTTTTTAGATTTCTCTGTAAATTTCTTGTGTGCAATAAAGTAGGTATTGGTAAGTTCTATCTAGATTTCGTAAGTTTATTCTCAACGTTGTTTCCGATATACCATAACTATATTTGATTTATTAACGTAACTATTTCGAACTAACCTTATCACCGTCTGTTGGCAACACTTATAAATTGTTTCTTTTTTGTAAACTGTGGATTATGTGGTTGGTTATGTTTTTACCTTATACTCGTATTAGTTACTATACTTATGTAAATATAATGTATAACTGTTTGTGATCCCTAATAAAATAAAATAAAGGGTAAAAAAAACATTCTGTATACTGTCTCATTGCAAGAGGCATGTCCTAAAATATAATTCTGGCTATCTCTACGGTCGGCATCTGCCTTAGTCATTGGCTCCATATGGTCGTAGCTATGACCTTAAATGCTTTCAGATGGTCTAAGGTGCTTCACTCCTAAAGTGCTCCAAGAACACAGGGTCGTAAATATCAATAAAAAAGCCTTAGTGGTAAAATCCCCTCAGGCCATTGTTACCAGACTTACGGAAAAATCCGTAGATCTACGAATTTTATGCCTTGCCTACGGAACTACGGAAATTAATTGCAAATCTACGGATTTTTGAACTTAATCTAGTTTTCCACCAAAAAGTATAAAAATTAAACGTAGCCAAATTGCGTAAAACGAAATGCAACTGCAAAAACCCACATTGTTGAACTGCGTTTCGTTACATGCAGCTCGCACAGTGTTTTTTGAATTTATTTTATGTCCGTTCCGTTCACTCCTGTGGTGGTTCATTTCATTCCTCACCATTCGTCCTTAATAGCATACATAGCAAAGAAGAAGAATGACAGTGTGACGACTTTACTTTGAATTTCTCTACTCCATACAATGAGCCGCCTAGGGATAGGAAAATAAAAAAATTTAAGAACAGCTAAGACTTTTTTTTCTTTCTGTCTTGGACTCTTGAACATGTTTTGCATAAGTTTGTTCTAGTTTTTAATTTCTTTGCCAGTTTTGAACTACATTATAAGGGAACTACGAATTTTTCCAGAGGCAATCTACGGAATTCTATGGATATTTCAGCCTCGCCCTACGGTTGTTTAAAAATCGGATCTGGCAACACTGCCTCAGGCTTCGTAAAGCTAATTATAATTGATTGATTTCCCGTCATTAAAAAATTCTTTTCAAATAAAACTTTACGCGCGAACAAAGTTATTGTATGAACGATTACTTATAAACGGATAAACTTATATACATTTAAAGGGCGGATAAATTGGTAGTGGTAATTTGTAATTTTATTGAATTACTTATTTTTCTTTTGTTAAAAAAGTTCTTTTGTGTACTTATCGAAAAAAAAACTATAAGATTTATTTAAAAAAAACATCAGCTGCACTCTGACAGGATAAGTAGTATTTTTAGGGTTCCGTACCAAAATGGTAAAAAAGGAACCCTTATGGTGAGGCTTTGGTGTCCGTCAGTCTGTCAGTAAGTATGTCACAGCTGTTTTTCTCCAGAACTACTGAAGCTATCGACTTGAAATTTGGCACAGTTGTGTGAACCGTCTCTATTTGCCATGTACCAGAGTAGATTTGTATAAAAAGAATTCCTTCTGTATGGCAATTTTAGTGTATAATAATCTGCCTAGTCGCCTATAAAATGGTCCTGCTATCCAGTTTAAAACTAATATTTCCAAGTGGCTTCTAGACAAATGTTATTACTCCATAAAAGAGTATCTCAACGACACTAACAAATAGCAGAAAAGATTTGCATACCGTTGTCGGTGGAACATATGATACCTATGCTTTTTAAATCACCTATAATTTTCACTATGTTCTGGCAAATAAATTTCATTTCATTTCATTTCAACTTTGGCAACTTTCATCATTTCATTCCTGCATCTATTCTAGGAAATAATTTTATTTTTATTGAAGATGGGGTCCAAAACGGTGGATCGAAATCAGAAAGTGGAGCAACTGGAGCAAGTGGGGTGTCAAATGAAAGGGTTTTGTTTGCACATTACAAAACTATTTTTTATTCATTTTTACATCCTCTAATTTTTAATTTATGGCCAATAATATGAAAATGACCGTTCCTTCCCCCTTATCTCCGAAGCTGGCGAGCCGAAAAATCTGAAATAATTCTGACTTATATAATCTCCTATATTTTACAGGAAAAATAAGTTTCAAAATTTTCAATGTTTGAGTAACTAAAAAAATGAAGTTTTTATTTTTTAACGAGATAAACTCAGAAATAATATGATTGATATACGATATTGTATGTATTCCGGGAAAAATAAAACGAAGTCTAAACATGGAATCTATTAAAACTGATGCGAAAAATACTAAGAAAAACCTATAGTATATGTTACTTACCGATTTCATCGTGTGGAAAAATGTGTAAGTTGCTTGCTTATCCTAGTGGTCAACATATTTATCAGAGTTGTTCAGGCCACCCGTAGGCATCTGACATGGCTTAACGACTGCTGTCGAACGACAACAACTGGGACCGACTACTTAACATGCTCTCCGGGGCACGGAGGAGCTCAGATGCAATATGGCACTAGCAGTCACCCATCCAGGTACCGACCGCGCCAACGTCGCTTAAGCTGCACGATCACTTTCGGACCGTGCTCGCAACTAGGCTACGAGATCCTGTGTGACACAAAGGTGTAGATAAATTTTATTTTTAGTAATGTAACTTTAAATTAAATAAAAAGCTTTGTCCAGTAATTGCAAATACCATTATCTATAACAATATTATAAAGAGGAAAGGTTTGATTTTTTGTTTGTTTGTTTGAATTGAATAGGCTCCGAAACTACTGGACCGATTTGAAAAATTCTTTCACCGTTGGGAAGCTACACTATCCCCGGGTGACATAGGCTATATGACGCGAACGAAGTCGCGGGCAACAGCTAGTAATATATAAAAATATTTTCATGAGTTGTATTTAAAAACGCCTCTTATTTTTTTTCCTCTAGGTGGAATGAAAAGCAGAGCGTTATCACTCGGGACTAAAATTATTTCCAACTCGGGAGACGTAAATTGAACGCTATGCTCTGGATTCAATATAACGCCCTCGCTGTAAATATACTATTTTAGTCCCTAGTGTTACAATCTACAATTTTTTTAATGGTGGCACTAGTATGCGCGATCAATCCCCATAAAGAGAGCGTCGATGGCACAGTGCCTAGGGCACTGAACTCCCATGCGGGAGGTCCGGGTTCGAAACCATGCAGTGCCATGTACCAATGAGTTTTTTGTATTCGAAGACTTACGTACATTTACCCACTGCTCTAACGGTGAAGGAAAACATCGTGAAGAAACCACAGATGACCAGTATGTAAATGGGATAGGCACAAAAGATCCTCAAGGGTCTTAGTGCCGCTGGGTTATTCCCGGCCCCCTATCATAAGATAAGATTAGATAAAATAATCCCCATATCTTATTTTATCTTTGGATGGGGGCCGGGGATCCCAGCGACACTTCGAGCCATTGATATCTTTTGTGTTCAACCCCTTGAACCTATCCCTTGACTACATCACCGAATATGTCATGCATGAGCAAGACTGTGCGTCTTCGTGGGAGGGATTTGAATTCCCTTGGCTCTGGATAGGCAGAGCCTAGCAGACCCATCCTTTTTCGAAACCGTCACATTCACATAGGAGATGTGAAACGTTCTCCAGTTGTTCACCACGGGCTCTGCAAGATGTGCTGTCAGCCAGCTTCATCTTGTGTAGGTGGGCATTGGTGCTAAAGTGACCGGTGAAGGCACCAACCAGTAGACGCACTTGACGAGTATAATCCCCATAAAACAGTAGCCTACCTGGCTGTACCCTGTAGTAGTACCCTGGAAAGAACCCGCCAGAAGTAAGATGCAAGCTGTGGCGGGAGAAATACCCGCCCAAAGGTTTCATACCGCCAAAAGAAGACCTACCACCGGGTTTCAAACTCCCGTGGCCAACCTGGAAAACGCTTAATCGCCTGCGAACCCAGGTTGGCTGTTGCGGAGATAATCTTCACAATCGGGGGTTTTCCAGCGATCAAGTAATTTGTGAGTGTGGTGTCTCCCCTCAAACCATGGAGCACTTGCTCTGCTGTCCCGCGTGTCCGTCCACCTGCACGCGGGAGGACCTTTTCGAGGCCAACCAGAGGGCTATCGATGTGGCTGCCTTCTGGTCGGGAAAAATTTAATTCGGATCATGAACACGAAAGAAGCAGAAGTAGCCTACCTTCTACGCAGAACCAAATTATGGAATAAATACATATCGACCTTGCTTTCTTCAAATCCCCAAACAACTGACAACGCATCAAACTTCATACAAACGTCAAGATCTCGCTATACACATAAAAACAATAAACAAAACGTTTATTGTATGTATGTCTTTTGGTGTGTGGTTCAATTTGTAAGTTGTACGGGTGGGATAAAAATAAAAGTACTTAGTGTGTTTTAGATTATTTTGTAACAAATAGGCCTGGTTGTAGCCAAACTAGATTGCACAACCTACCTACTTGCATAAAATAAAATAAATACTATTCCTGTTAAGTATGAACATTTACCTGTGTTCAAAATTCATTGAAAATAATAATTCCTTTTTGGCCGATCTATTGCCGTTTGACCGACGGCAGCCATCTTCCTTTTAACCTGTCACTTTCCATATATATTATTCCTGACAAAACCAAGTTGCCATCAACCAGCATGAGGGCCCTCAAAACTACGACATTGAAGAACATGAGTGAGTCAGAAACCTCCTAATCCCACCCAAAGTCCATTATTAATTTATTGCATCCACAATCTGAAATATCTATAATATTTTAACGTTATGTTTTAAATGTGTGTTAATATCTAAATACTTATTGTATAAGTTTTAAAAGGTATAGCCTCGTAAACGTACCTACGTTTACGAGGCTAAGTTTATTCAAAATAAAATAATACTAAAATACATAATTAAGCCAAAATTACAAAATACCTAACTATTTTACAAATAAAAGACCTGGCCCAGGTCGCTCCCCGCGAGGCTTATACGCTGAGCAAAGTAGAGGCCAGCCTTCTGGTCCCGGGATGTCTCTACGAGGCGCTTGGCTATTTCCCGGTAGAGGCAGTGGGCTCCAGGCCCCCACAGCCACATTATTATGTATATTATGTTAAATAAAGAACTTACAAAATCAAATCAATCAGTGTTTGTCAAAACCAAAAAGTTTGTTTTTAAATCTCATTTTAAAGGCTTTGATACACGACAAGGTGACCATGTCAACCTCGTTAGGGTCACTAAGAAAAGCGGTTGATGAGGATTAACGGACATGACAAGAACAACTTTTTTTCTACAATTTATTATACAGGGTGGCCCAAAATAAAGTTGACAACAAATTTTACAAAAAACTTAAGTAACTATACACATACATGATACATGAAACAGATACATGAAATTAAGTTATAAGTTATAAAAATACAACAATTTTTGATCCCTCCTTTACCGTTGATACAAAGCGTCAAACATAAACATAAGCGTCAGGCATAAAAAACTAACTCGAAAAATTTATCGAGTTAGTAATAACCTACATACATAACAGCACCAATTATTTCGTTATGATATTTGTGCAAGTGAGTTCTCAAATCACGCACAACACTGATTTCATAGTTAAAACTATAAACCCGCTCCCGCTGCCTCTCATGACGCGCCACTCGCGATGAACTCCGAACAATCGGTTTATAATTGCAGCAACCTTGCTCCACATCTCATTGGTTTGATCACGCAACCTTAGACTTATACGTGATACCTTATGTGATACGCCAGCCCTGGACAATGACCTGGAGGCATATTCTCAATATTACTAAATTTAAAAAAACCCGCACATCTGCTCATAAAGTGCATAGTTACGCAAAATATAAAAATCCTTTTTTAATAACCTATAGACTGCTGGGCAAAGGCCTCCCCTCCTCCTTTCCATCTAATCTTTACTAGATCTTATCTTATAATAGAGGGCCGGGAATAACCCCAGCGGCACTTCGACCCTTGAGGATCTTTTGTGCCTACCACATATTACACACTGGTAATTACAGTGTGCAGGTTTCCTCACGATGTTTTCCTACAGCGTTAGATTAGTCGGTAAATGTATTATATGTAAGTCTTCGAAAAATACGAAAAACTCATTGGTACATGGCACTGCACGGTTTCGAACCCGGATCACCCGCATGGGAGTCAGGTGCCCTAGCCACTGTGCCACCGACGCTCTTCTTTACTAGATAAATTTAAACAAAAGATTTTGTATTCACCTATATAAATTACACGCTAGAGAAGTTTTATATGGAAACCGCGTCTGCCAATTAGCGCTTGCGATGTGAGCGTGTCCCCATTGAAATGTCAAATGTATGAAACTTAAATACTTTAGAAAAAGGGATGATTTTTTAAAATGAAATTTAACAAAAATTCACCGGTTGGGGTGACGCTGAGGAAGTGTTAGAAAAATTCTGATTTTTCTAATTAAATTAAAAATTTAAGAAACCTCCGACGTACCATTGTGGAGATCCCCTTACATTTTCCTGATCATCATCCTCAAGGACCTGTCCTTGAGATTTCATATGTGGGAAGGGCTCCATGGTCCTTAACATTTGAGCTCAAATTCGAACTATCTAGCTATTACCGTTCCAGAGATCCCATCTGACATCAAAGATACTCCAAGATCTTGGAAACCACTTATCCAATTTTTATCTGACATGGCTAAGCAAACTCTCGACAAATTTCTCTATTAAATAAAAAACACCGGGTCCAAATCTGGTCATCCGTTCTCAAGTTATGATGCTACAGACAAACAGACTGAAACACGTGTCAAACTTATAACACGCCCTCCCTCGATCGGTCGGGGGTTAAACATATTTCTTTTCAGAATCGAACCTTAGATGCGCGAGTCCAACTCGAACTTGGCCTGTTTTTTAAAAAAATAAAAGTAAATTACTAGTCTGTGACAAACGTAAATAATGGCGGTTTATTCTCATCAGGAGTTTCTCCCGCGCTTTTGTGGCGTCCACGTCAGCTTTGTTTCGATTTGTCTTGCAAATTGTTTTACAGTAGTGCTTTTCTAGTAAGAATGGTGTTTCTTGCTCGAAAAACTTCGACAAGATGTGAATAATGTGTGGGACAGTGAAGTAAAGTCAAATAAGACGCTGCAGCCCGATCCGTACTTGGCTGGATTTTGAAGAGCCAGACTGCGTCCGGGACGCTTTCTTCTTTGGTTCGGATGGCGCAGAAGCGTGGAAGATTCTCCCAGATAGCATTGAAATGTGTCACACCAGCATTTTAATGAAGACTTGAAAGAGTTGTTTACATCAGACATGGCTGTATGGGCTCAGTTCCCTTTGCCTTAAAAAAAACAACAATTATTCTCATCAGTTACCTCAGATTAATCCCAACATTTTTATTTTTAAACTATGATCAAAAAGTAAAAACCGACTTTACTGAAGTCGGTGACAAAAAAACAATAACAAAAGAGCTGACTTCTGAAAAGTCGGCTTTTATTTCTACTTTAATTTATATTTTCCCGACTACGCGAAGCAAAAAAGGAGGGTTTTGATTTTGACTTCAACGTTTCAGTTGGAATAGGAAAGGCTTGTCGTGAGTTCAAATACCGCTAGTGTTAAATTCACACTACTAGATTTCCACTTCGCATGGTGTACGTACTAAATATTACAAGTATAAATACGAGCGCCAAGAAGTTAGCATAAGTATCTAAGGGCCTTATCAGAGTTGTGTGGATTTCGTCACGTACGCCGGTTTCACGCAAAATACTGAAATGTTGTGTGATACAATGTGATGCGTACATGTGTGACGAAATACGCACGACTCTGAAAACGCCCTGTAAGTACTAATATATGGAAATATCTAGACGAGCACACAATATCATTTGCATAAAAATCGACTCATGACAACGTTTCGTATTTTACTTAATACACACAATTTTTTCATTAAAACAAAATAAAATTTGTAGAACTTCAGTGCTATAAATAAATCTCATTTCCTATTAGATTAAATAAAGTTCTACCGAGTAACACTATCAATTTGTAGGTACATGTTGCTAGAGTTCTTAATGTTATTTGTTATCGTTATCAGTAGTAGGGCAAGAACCCTATCGCATTATGAGATTAGATATAAGAGGATATTTTGATATAAGGAACTACCTATATAAAGTCCAACCTATGTCCAATGTAATGCATTCTAAGGCTTGTGCCTTGCGTGCGTGGGTAATCCTTACAGGTTACATGTTCTTTAAATCAGTACATTTGTTAGTTTTGGGTTCAAATGTAGTGAGAGCAAGGAAATAATTTATTCACATTACACGAGTATTTTCTACCTTATCGTTACTTATTTGAGGTGAGCTTAAATCTATTTAAACTTTAAAGAAAATAATATAATTTTATATCCAGTTTTTTTATTAAGCATTTAGAAATGCTGGGCGTACTTATATAAATTGAAGAAAAAATAATTTTAGTGCCAATTTTTTTATATCAGCGTCATGCTCTAGACTACTCTAGAGTATGGCATTATGCTGAGCTGAGGCCTATTTGGTGCTGCAGCATGTACGCCGTCCATTATTATTAATTTAGTTTAAGAATATGTTGTATAATATATATACAAGTTTTATTTAGCTTTAGTATTTTATTTTAGTGTTTTTTTATATTGTTATAAGAGAGTTTAGTAGTTAATAAAATAAAATATATATACACTTATATATTATACAATAAAATATAAGTGTACTCATACTCATACCATTTATTGCTTTTCATGTGTTACAATTGGTCTTAAAAATGTATATTATCTGATCATACATGAAACCCTGAGTAGGGCACCGCAATATTAAATAAGAGATTATAATATATTATAATAGTAATAAATGCTAACGAGATAAATTAAATTAAATGTCATTATAATTGTATATAAAATAAAATATATATACACTTATATATTACACAATAAAATTTAAGTGTATATATATTTTATTTTATTAACTACTAAACTCTCTTATAACAATATAAATAACACTTAAATAATAAGTGGTATTGCATGTGTGCTGCAGACACAAATAAACGTTTTTCTATTCTATTCTATTCTTTCTTAGAAAAAGCTTCTAGTTATTCACGTTTGTTTAATACAATTTGTTTTATACGACTTTTTCAACGATAGTATTAGAGTCTATAATTTTAAGGTATTAGAGTCTATGTTATAATAACGTTACTACACGGTTTTTATATTAATTATTTTAGTAGTATTCGTTGAGTCATGCTGTTTGTCGTCTGTGTGTTAATATAGTTAATTAATTTTCAACTTTGAATATTTGTCTGAAACCTAAAAGTGCATAAAATAAACCATTTCATAAAATGCATTGTAATACATTTTTGATTTGGGACAGTAGCTACCACCAACAACACGATTGATTTGACGGCAATAATATTTCAGTAAAAATTATATAGCATGAACACGACAAGAATGTGTAAAATGAAAACCGAGTTGCAACGTTGCACCGTTGAAATCTGGATATCATTTCTCATGAAGTTTCTTGTTTCAGAAGTACGAGCCAAAGTTGTGAAAGTCATGGATATCCCTGAAGATTACGAGCCACCACGGGCGCGGCCGCGTGTTGAACCTGAAGCTGATTTGAGAACTGACGCCGACTCTTCAGAAAGTTCGAAAAGCGATGGCGACGCAGCACGCCAAGCTATAGATAACATTATATTATTGGTAGAAGATGTCAAGTTAATCAGAAAAGTAAAAATCTTGCAAAACTGTATCAAACTAATGGACTTAATCAGTAAGTTTGAGAATAAAAGTAATGCTATCGAAAATAAACTTCATTTAGAGACTCACAAACGTAAAGCAGCTCAGGTACCAACAGGTGCCAACATAGAAGAAAGGGGCAGAAACGTACCAAAAATCGAAAAAAGTAATGATAACAATAAAACTAATTTAGATACTCGTAAACGTGATACAGTTCCGGTTCCAACCACATCCAATACAGACAAATATCCAATTCAGGATAATGATAAAATTGTACCGAAGGATGAAAAAACCGATGATAAGGATGATACTGAGAATATAGATCATTTAGAGGTTCCAAATACATCCAGCTCAACAGGTAGAAACAACGGTGAAGAAAGTGAGGAAGTTGTAGGTACAACATTTACGTTTTTGGGTAAATACAAAAAAGTTGATGATAAAAAGAATACTAAAGAAAAAGTTCATTTAGAGAATCGTAAACGTGGCGTGACTCAGGTTTCAACTGCATCTAATTCAACAGATGGAAACCACAGTGAAGAAAGAGAAAAAGTTGTATCCAAAAATAAAAAAGTTAATGATAAAAAGGATACTAACGTAAAAGTTAATTTAGAGTCACGCAAACTTGACGCAATTCAGATCCCAATTGCAAGCAATTCAACAGATAGAAACAACAGCGAAGAAAGAGACAAAGTTGTCTCCAAAAATAAAAAAGTTGATGATAAAAAGGACACTAATGATAATGTTTATTTAGAGGCTCGCAAACGTGATGCGATTCAGCTTCCAGTTGCATACAATTCAACAGATAAAAATCACAGTGAAGAAAGGCACAAAATCGTAACCAAAAATAAAAAAACTGATGATAAAATTAATATTGAGAATAAAGTGACTCGCAAACGTGATGCTAGCAAAGAACCAATTGCATCCAACTCAACAGATAAAGACCACTGCGATGAAAGGGAGAAAATTGAACCGAAAAGAATAAAGAAATACGACAAAAATTATATTGAAGGAATACCTTTGTTAGAGACCAGTACAAATGATACAACTGACATTATCTCAACTCCATCTACCTCGAGAGATAGGCAGACCAGTCATGAAATTATGCATAAAAGCAATAAAACCAATGACAAAAATGAAAATATCAAACGTGATTATGTTGAGAGAAAATTGAATGAGGCATTGGCGAAAGCGAAATCTAATGCAGCAGATGGGATCTTAGATCCATACGATTCACGAGAAAGACATTATAGTGAAGAAGAACTAAGATTTAGAAGATCTGATGACAAAAGTAATTTTATATACCAAGAGCAGAACCTCGGTCGCATCGCTTTAAAATTTATATCTATCAACAAAACACCTGTAGAGGTAATTGATATAATCCAGCGAACACTCTATAACGAAGACCCTTACTGGACACCAGAAGTTATTATAACAAATAATGTGAGAGCATTTATAATAAAAATAAAAACAGGTGACTTGTGGGTGCTGGAGTGTTCATTGCACCTAAAATCTGTTTTAATGACACTGAAGGAGTTTATATATAACGGTCAAATTATATTCGTGGATGACTTTGTGATTTCAAGACGTTGTATGAAATGTCATTTATACGATCACAGCACGGAAGAATGTTCTGACACTGAAATTATATGTGGGAACTGTGGGTACCAAGGGCATTCTTTCAGGCGATGTTTTAGAAAAAAACCTGCCTGTGCTACATGCATACATTTTTGTGACCCTGACGCATCGAGCCATAGGGCTGGCGATTTCATATGCCCCCTGCGCATTTCTGAAGAAATGAGAAGAATGCGGATAAATGAATATTGGCGGTCAGTAAGAAATGAACGGAACCCTAGACACAATGAATAGGAATAATTATCGGGGCTCTTCAACTGCTGGTCGTATGTTATATATTAAATAGTATATTTCAAAATAAAGTTGAACTTTATTTTGAAATATACTATTTAATATCACTGGCAATTATTTTAGATATTCTATGGTTCACATCCGGCTAGAAGGACCAAAAGGCTTATCGTTTAAGTGTGTGAAATTAATTTTTGTATTATTTTTATTGATGACATAGAAAATAACGAAATTGTAATATTTACGAATATGTATACTGAGTACAAAAGAAAACTGAGATACATTATATATGTACCTACCTACTGAATATGTAAGGCGAGCCACAGAGAAGGGCCGTTTCAACTCCTACCCACAGCCACGATTAAAATTAAGAAAAAAAAAATAACTCGCCCGTCCGCCAGCCCGATGCACTTTGTGCTTTACAGAAATTATATAATTTTTTTAAGAAAAAATCAAAGTTAATTCAAGACTACCGTGGGTATGGAATCGTGGGGGAGATGAGAATAATCCTTTTGAATTTATTACCTATTACCTGTTTTTCACATAGGTTTAGGTAGGTACCTAAATATTTATATACAAAGATAAAGATACTTATCTTTGAGTTTTGTAATGATACAATGATTGTATTGAATAATCCATAGGTAATAAATCAGAAAAAAATATGAGAAAGGCAGCAACAAAGCAAAATTGATACAAAATATTGAAAAAATCACGTAACAGTGTTGAAATATTGAATGATCGGCACCTAAAAATACCTATTTGAAGAAAATGCACTTAATAAGGTACCTACCTAAGTACAGTCAGAATTTTTTTACAACGTCGTATTAAATGAACATTTTGATGAAAACCGGATATTGCAAGACGAACTGATCTTACTTACGCCCCTCGGGTGTAGTAGATGTACTAAAAATATGTTTTTCTTATGGTTTGGTTAAACAACCAAGGTTAGGTTAGGGTTTTAAAAAAAAATTCTTTATTGTCAGGTTATACACCCATAGTGCCTAAGTTTTATAAAAATATAATTCAAATTAGAATAAAACATAAAAAATTAAATAATTAAAATAAAAATAAAAAAATAAAATAAAAATTGAAACGAAATGAAATTAACCAGAAAACAGAAAATTAAATTAAAAGTAGAAGTAAAGAAGTGAATGAACACTATACAATACAATAAAATACATTAAACATAATAAAAGTGAATAAAAGTGAATGTTCTACTTTTTGTTCGCAGTCCGGTGCCATCTTCAGCCAGTGTCCATAGAATCTATTTTTATGGATATCCTGACCGACAACTTTCAAAAGTTCGTTATTTGTGTCACATACCCTCTGCCAGAACATGGCGACCCTGCTCCTAATGATCGCGAAATAGTCCGGGACCCCGGCGTCCGCGAACATGCTCGACGCGCTGCAGTATCTTGGTTACTTCATTAAGATACGAAAGGCATTGTTATATTGCACTCGAAGGATGCTAAAGGCTTTCCTTGTATACCTGGTCCATAACTGGCAAGTATAAAAACATTGGCAAAATGCTTTAAACAAGGTAATCTTGACATCCTTCGAGCACTTTGCAAATCTGCGCGCAAGCATATTGCACCTGACCGCCAGGGCCCGCCGCTCACGCTCGATGTCGAGGTCGTCGCACATGTTCTCCGTCAGGATGTGACCCAAATAACGGAACTGCTTCACAACCTGAACCGATGTACCATCTACGTACACCGGAGGTACCCTCTCCGGACCCTTGCCCACCCGAAACACCATCATCTCTGTTTTTTTCACGTTATATTTCATTCCGTGCCTTCGGGCAAAGCTTTCGCAAATAGAAATAAGTTTACTTAGTCCACCGATCGAGGGACTTAGGAGCACCATATCGTCCGCATAACTTAGATTGTTTAGGTTATTTGATTGTTTTAATGTGATGTTGTTTTTTCTATTGTTTTTTTTCTATCTGTAATTAAAATGGACTTTAAATAAATACATTCATTTATGATTTCTTGAAAAAAAATACTACATTCGCCATCTATTGTTGAGTAGCAGTAATTACAACGCTGCAAAGTTTCTTTGTAGGTGGTCATATTTGGTACTACTTAATAAATTATGAGATTTGACATTTCCTTGTACAAAATGTTCACCGACAGCGCCACCAATAAACGAAAATGACATGGTAATGTTATAATTCGGCTATTTTACTTTTGCTTGTGGAGGAATTTGGAACTAACGAATTTGGATTGTCTTTTGGTACCGAAATGACAATTTTCTTCACCTAAAGCGCCATCACAAAATCCGCAAACTTGATGGTAAGTTTACACGTGTCGTCCGGTGGCGGTATCCTTTTGTCGCCTTTCGAAAAGAAAGTAGCTTCACTCTTTGATGTGTTCTTGAAACAATATTTAGACGTTGGCATTGGTAATTATAAATGAAAACGTGTTGGTTATCGTGATTCAAAAAGTTTTATAAAGCGTTTGTACAACTATTAGGTACCTACCTAATTTTTTTTGGCCATACTTACTTATTTTAAATATAGAAACACTACCCTAAATCCAAATAAATCGGACTACTAACGCCCTCTCCTCTAGAACAATGGCGTGAGCAATGACAGCGAGCCACGGAGTTGACCCATAGGTCACTTGCTTTCATACATATGTATGACATTTAAGTGCCCAACTAATGAATGGCGATACGCTGAAATCGCATACGCGAACTGGCAGACGCGGTTTCCTTATAAAATTTATTTAACAAGCAATCTACATAGGGGTGAATTTCAAAATCTTTGTTTAAAAGTTTGCCTTTGGTTTAGTTACTTATTCAGACAGCGACGAAAGCAATCAAGGTTCAACTCCAACGCCTGGTGACACTGGCTAATGGTAATAAAACAACACAGAAGAAGGTAAACATTTCGAAAATCGAACTTATACTCATCAGGGACACTTACCACTGAACCCATTGCGTTTTTTACCCCTTTGATGAAGCCGAAAAGTCATACAAAATTTTCACTTGTCAATAAAAGTTCATCAAGGTTGGAAGTGTCCTGAAATATTTGAAAAAAGTTACCTAATACATTCTTAGTAAGTGTTATTATTTGGTAAGTATTGATTTGTTTTATTATAAATACATTAAAAATTTTGTTTTGTTTCAAGAACGGCTATTTGTCTGTATATTGTAGGGCAGGTTGTATAGGTAGTAGGTAGAATTGTTTATTAACAGTTAAATTATTCATTGAAATTACTGAAATGATTTGTACATTTTCCAAAAATAATCAGAAATACAGAAAATAATAATTTTAATGAAATAAAGAAGATTTCGAAAGTACCGCCAGGTATTTTGAAATATTATTCTTTATTGTCTGAATTTATTTAAATACCTAACTTACATAATTGAAATATTATTTTAATTACTTTAATTTATTTAAACAATTATTTACTTGACTTTCTTAAGTTATTCCCTGTATTTTATTATTTAAAAGGATTTCATTTGAACTCCACTTCCTGTAAAACTTTTCACTGGGAGTCGAAAGGTTGTTTTTTCTTTTTCGTAAAATAAATATGTAAATAAATTGTAGATACAATGGATTCACCGTGACTTTCAGATTATAGTACATAATGTTTCCATTGTACCCACCGAAAAGTACGGTGGAATATAAGAATGAAATGAGCAGATTGTTTCCCAGGACTAGCACTGAAGATGGTAAGTTATTTCCATATTCTTATAAAAGAAAAGAGAAATAGCAATTATCAGTTCATTAGTCCTGGCTCCTGAAGATCAGAATATTTTATTATGTATCTATTGTTAGGTATGGTAGGTATGTTAGGTTTATTAGGTATCTATTGTTCTAAAATCTAGGTTTTATCATAATTATAACATAATTAAACCAAATTGGCCCCATCCAGAGGGGGGGGGGGGGGGGGGAGGAGGATATGGATGGTTCTGTTTGACCCGCTCCCCCTCCCCTATTATGTTTTAGATGTGATTACGCCTGTAATAGATAAATACCTTAAGTATACTGCTTCATTAAATATTCCTATTGGATAAACTATCCATCTCAGTCATCTGATCTGAACTCTATCCTATAGAGTTTAGATTAGAGAGAGGATATGTACCAGAGATGCATCTGAATATTTGGTTAGATGGTAAGAAGTCCTGCTATAGTCCCGTGCACAAATTGACTTCGAAAACTATGACATTTGAGTATTTATAATAGAGTATTGAGCAGACAGCAGACATGCATTACCTGATGGTAAGTAGATTTTCGATGCGCTGCTAACCTTGAGGATTTAGAGTGCCTCATGTGTGAGTTATTAAGCTGGTTCTTTTATATTCTTTTGTATATCTATTTTTTTTAACTTATTAAATCTGAGAGCAGACGAGCAACCAGGCCTCCAGATGGTCACCGTCGCCCATAGACATCTCACCTCACTGTATTATTATTAGAAGGCTTTTGATGCGCTGCTAACCTTGAGGACTATGCTGGCTCTCTTACCCTTCAAACTGAAACACAGCATTGCTGCTTTGCGGCAGACTCCCAGGCGATCCTGCACATCAGGATCTACCCTAGTACTCGTCACAGTTACCTTCGAAAGAGTTTCGAAATAGAGACAGCTATTCATCAACAGTTCTTAGGCCTTGTCAGAGGCCTATTGGCACCCTGAATAACTCTGGCAATAGGTTAGCCAGCCACTTACCACAGAACAAAAGAATAATGTGCTAAGGGTTTCCAAGGCTGATATTTTGCCTAATCTTCAATGCTGTTCACTTACACAGTACTCACGCTGGTTAATAATGAAGCCGCTGTTTTTATCAGATCAGTGGACAGGTATATTATAATACCTAGTTTAAGAGGCCAGGCCTTCATAACAACACACTGTACATTTGTATTAATTACACCATCACCACCATCTGAGAATAAGCCGCACCAAAACCGCAACCAACGTCGCATATCACCTTTTAAGTAATGACTGACTGTGTAAAAACTGTGAACTGTGAAATCTATAAAATGAAACTAAGAACTTATAACTTTCCAACACTATGACATAGGCGCATCAGCATATGTGCTGCCTGTCTATGACGTGATGGCGGATTAAAACTGCAGTAATGAGTTACGAGATTTTTAAAGAGTAGTACCATCCACCTTCCGCCAGGTGCTCCGGACCCTCAGAGCAATAGTTCCCCCCAGTCTTGGCCAAATTCTTAGGGTATTCGGCTATTTCACTGAATTCGGCTATGTCCCTGCGACACATACATACCTTCACGCCATGTCCGTTGTGGAGTAGGCAGAAATAACGGAGCGCTTAGAATCTCTGTCTTGGCACACTTGATTGTACAAGTTTTAATAATAATTTTATTTATTTATTGTCCCTAATCTCTTCACTTTTATTTTCAGAGGTTCCTAACATGTACAACCCGAATTTCTCACTGTACAACGAATCAGGGACGGCCAACCGTTCATCAAGCTCAGCCGATTCTATATCCCCGGATTCTCATTTTGACTTTGAGTCGATGTACCATGCTAGACAGATGCCTGAGACACCGAGAACAACGTATGAAAGAGAGGCATTTGGGAATAATAGGCAGCATCCAATTACTGGTAGGAGAATCCTGTCGAATCCTGGTATCATGGAGCTTTGTCCTGGTATCATGGAGTCTCCAAAACAAGCTACGCCCGCTAAAGTGCCTAAACTTGAATATGATTATACCTGGCAACCTGAAGAAATCCAACAAACCCCACCGAACAGAACGTTTTTTATAGAAAACAATAATTATACACAGAATGTTTATTACGAGCTGTTCCCTGTCGAGAACAAAGGGTTTGAATTCAAGATTCCTACGGAGTTTCCAACTAGTAGCTCGGATGTTTCGCCAAACCTGAGCAATCTTTCGCCAAATCTGCCGCGTGTTTCACCAAAACTGCCGCATAATTCGCCAAAACAACCACATCATTCACCAAATCTGCCGCAATTTTCGCCAAACCTGCCGCATGTTTCACCAATGTCGCCTAATGTCACGCAAACTCCTGTGAACTACGCTGGAATTTTTCCAACCCCGTATTACCCAACTAAGTCACCGGGCAAAGCGTTTCGGCCTAATTTTGGAACCAATTCGTCGAAAGAACAAGAAATCTGTTCACAGGGGATGTGCACATTTTGCCGCAAGAATGGGGAGACGCCACTGGTTTATATGACCCACTTGGTGAAGGAGAAAGTGAGGAACAGATATGTTGTGACTTGTCCTATATTAAGGTCACTTGTTTGTTCCACATGTGGTGCTTCAGGAGACAATGCTCATACCATGTAAGTATCTTGATTTCAACAGTTTTTCTTTATTGTATAAGAAGAGCAGATGAGCTGGTGGTAAGTAGTCAAGGTCGCCCATAGACATCACCTCACTATAATGTTATTAGAGGGTTTTCGATTTGTTGTTAACCTTGAGGACTTAATGGAGTGCCTCATGTGCCGGTAATTACGCTGGCTCAGTCATATCACCTTAAATTCTTCAGTTGCATGAAGCTTCCTTAATTTTTCGTAGATATGACAGGACATTATAAGTTTCTGAAGCCATGTGAAATCCTCCAATCAGTACTGGGCCCACTCGGTGGATCATTGCCTGTACCCCCTTGTGCAAGGGGAGGCCTGTGCCCCAACAGTCTGATGATGATAACAATAGAATAGCTGCTCTTGCTCGCCACCTATCACGTTTGTCCACCAAATTTTACAGCGAAAAATGGGGACTACGTATGATGAAGGTGGTTCCTCTATCTACCCCCTCGAGGAATATTCACGTGATAGTTATCTACGTTTGTATTTGAACTGATGAGGTGTATTAAGTTTTGAATTTGTGTTTTTATAATCCTGTGTTGCTGTGAAGTTTGGGATGCTTCAAAAAGAACATTAAAAAATCCTCCCCCTCCACGGCCGGCAACACACGTGCAATACCTCTGGTATTGCGGTGACTACTTACCATCAGGTGGCCCGTCTGCCTGTTTGTCGTAGCCAATTTATATATTTTAAAAGAAAAAGTTTAATAAAATAATAATTCAAATTACGTTTCCCAGCACATATTGCCCAGTGCTACGTAGCTACAACAACGGTGTTCCGTTACCATCCACTACCGTCACTCTCAAGAATACACGCATCAAGAGCAATGGTAGGAGGCGCTATTAACTATTTACACTAACTTTACTAATAATGTCTACACTAACTTTACTAATGATATCTACACTAACTTTAATGATGTCTACACTAACTTTACTACTGATGTCTACACTAACTTTACTAATGATGTCTACACTAACTTTACTAATGTCTACACTAACTTTACTAATTATGTCTACACTAACTTTACTAATGATGTCTACACTAACTTTACTAATTATGTCTACACTAACTTTACTAATTATGTCTACACTAACTTTACTAATGATGCCTACACTAACTTTACTAATGATGTCTACACTAACTTTACTAATGATGTCTACACTAACTTTACTAATGATATCTACACTAACTTTAATGATGTCTACACTAACTTTACTAATGATATATACACTAACTTTACTAATGATATCTACACTAACTTTACTTATAATGTCTACACGGAATTTACTAATAATATCTAAACTGATTTTACTAATAATATATCTAATCATGTCTAGACTAACTTTTCTAATAATTACAGTGACCGTCAGTTGCACGCAATGTCCTTAAAGTTAAGTCTTAATTAAAATACTCGTACATGCTATCCTTTTTTACGCCATAATAGAATTAAGATAGTCTTAACATTAAGGACGTTTCTTGCAACTCACGGTAACTTTACTAATAATATTAACACTGAATTTACTTAATACGGTCTACACTAAGGCTCAATTTACATTGACATAAAGTTCATTATGCTATGTACAATTACGTTGCGAAAATTCGCTTTCATTCCATTCCGCGGCAATGTAAATTGAACCTAACACGGTCAGTATACAGGTCGATTATCTAAAGCTGGCACGTTCACAATACTCACACCAATGCTATTTCATTATACAGTTATGTAGCAATTACATAGTATGAAATAGTTAAAAACATACACAATTTCACGAGATTGTCCTCTTAAAGTTTTGCCAGATCCAATTGTTTCAGAATTCATTGTATTCTAACCTCAAAATATACAATATTTACAATAATGCGCGTCGGTCGAATGACTGAGCGCTAACCGGTTTAAATTTGTAAACATCACACTGTATTTCTTTATAGTAGTAAAAACAAAACAATAACAATCTCAGTCACGCTCATAAGCTTGTCCGCGTGCGAGTGAGACAGAGACTTTTCATGTTGCGTATGCAGTGTGACGTCATGCCGCGTGCTTTTTCACAGACACTACACAACGCAATGTGTGAATGTGTTGTACGTGCCAGCTTTAGATAATCGACCTGTACACGGTATAATACTTCGTGTTTTTTATTCACAATACCTTGTGATTTTATTTTTTTGATAACTAAATCATGCTTGAAACAATTTATTATTTGGACTGTCAATTTTTTTCTATATTTTTGAATGTTTAGTGATGTCTGCGTGCATTTTAATATTTTTTTACTAACGACAGATCGTTAGTAAAAAAATATTATGATTTGAGAGGATTATGATTTGATTATGATTACTGACTAAAAGTTATCACTAAAATTAATAACTATAAAATATTATAAATACAACAAACCAGTTGACAATATATAAAATCTTTAAAATTATGACTAATTATGTTTAGGTGATCTTTTTTAATATTTTCTGTAGTTAATAGTTTCTATTGCCCATTTTATAAAGATGTTTTTTAATTGTTTTATTATGACAGCTACATGCATTTATAGTTTTAGGTCTTTATTGAATAACTGATAACTAACTTGCATTTTAATATTTTTTTACTAACTTTCTGGGATGAGTAACTTTGATTATTATTACTGACTAATAGTTATCACTAAAATTAATACAGCAAACCAGTTGACAATATATAAAATCTTTAAAATTATGACTAATTAGGTTTTAGGTGATCTTTTTTAATATTTTCTGTAGTTAATAGTTTCTATTGCCCATTTTATAAACATGTTTTTTAATTGTTTTATTATGACAGCTACATGCATTTATATTTTTAGGTCTTTATTGAATAACTGATAACTAACTTGCATTTTAATATTTTTTTACTAACTTTCTGGGATGAGTAACTTTGATTATTATTACTGACTAATAGTTATCACTAAAATTAATACAGCAAACCAGTTGACAATATATACAATCTTTAAAATTATGACTAATTATGTTTTAGGTGATCTTTTCTAATATTTTCTGTAGTTAATAGTTTCTATTGCCCATTTTATAAAGATGTTTTTTAATTGTTTTATTATGACAGCTACATGCATTTATATTTTTAGGTCTTTATTGAATAACTGATAACTAACTTGCATTTTAATATTTTTTTACTCACTTTCTGGAATGAGTAACTTTGATTATTATTACTGACTAAAAGTTATCACTAAAATTAATGACTATAAAATATTATAAATACAACAAACCAGTTGACAATATATACAATCTTTAAAATTATGACTAATTAGGTTTTAGGTGATCTTTTTTAATATTTTCTGTAGTTAATAGTTTCTATTGCCCATTTTATAAAGAAGTTTTTTAATTGTTTTATTATGATAGCTACATGCGTTTATATTTTTAGGTCTTTATTGAATAACTGATAACTAACTTGCATTTTAATATTTTTTTACTAACTTTCTGGGATGAGTAACTTTGATTATGATTACTGACTAAAAGTTATCACTAAAATTAATGACTATAAAATATTATAAATACAACAAAACAGTTGACAATATATACAATCTTTAAAATTATGACTAATTAGGTTTTAGGTGATCTTTTTTAATATTTTCTGTAGTTAATAGTTTCTATTGCCCATTTTATAAACATGTTTCTTAATTGTTTTATTATGACAGCTACATGCATTTATATTTTTAAGTCTTTATTGAATAACTGATAACTAGTATAGATGACTAATTGTCACTATTTTTATTTTAAATTTTTATGTGTTGTGGGTAGTTCTTACCTAAAGAGATCGCGGAATGGCTGACTTGGAATATTATTATGACTGTGACTAAATGTCACTTTTATTATAATAAATAATGATAAAATAAACCCGTTAAAATGATTATTATGAATATAAATTCATATTATTTTTATTATCCTGACTGATTTTTATGGATAACTTAGATTTTATTTTTAACTTAGCAAACTAAATCGTGCCCGATACAATATTTTATTTTTATGACCCATTTTACTAGATCATGTTTTATTAAGTGACTATTCAATGACGTGTCTAAATAAATCACGAGATGACTAACTTTGATTATGATGATGACTAAAATATTTTAAATAAATATCTAAATTAATCACTAAAACGCATAAAACTAATGACTACAAATGCAAAAAGATATAGGAAATCCCAACACACTACTTAGATAGGTAATGATGATATACGATAGATAACATGTATAACATATTTTATTTAAACGGATGTAAAAAACCTACGAATCTGAAAGTGTTCAGTACCCATTAGGGATGTTATGGATCTTCGACTCCGACTCCGAAAGTTCGGAACTTCCGATTTATTATACACCTCCGACTCCGATTTCGCCTCCGAGGATTAAAATCGATCGCGACCAGAGTGCGTACAAGTTTCGACTTGTCGCCCGGGGAATCCCCTCATGCTCGCAACCAGGAAGGCGATTCTCGCAGGTGGAATGTCGAATACGACATTAGTCTTATCTCATTACATGTGAGCGTGACAAGACGTTCGTAGTGCTCGACTTTTGTATGTCGAACTCTGCAATAATTGGCTTCCAGGATATCGCTTATTTTGCTATGCTACTTATTTGGCCGGTTCTGTTGTTTTTTTAGTGAATTGTGTGTCAGACGCGCTACATTTGAATTTGTGACAAGTTTATTTATATAACAATGAAGCCAAAAACAAGTGCTATACATGGAACTATTTTTATGAAGTTGACGCGAATACGGCAAAGTACAAAATTTTTGAGAAAACAATATGCAAATATCAATATTTTATTAAATAGTTTAGAACTACATTAAGGAACATGATTTATTGCCGCAAACGTCATCATTAAAAATATTGGCTAGTTCAGCTATAAAAATTTAAAAAACGGTTTAAAATTTTAACTTCTCCTGAACATGTCTCTTCTACCTCCGCCTTCGACTTCGGTTCCGACTCCGATAAATCAAATTTCAAACCTTCGGTTCTGACTCCGGTTCCAACTCCGTAACATCCCTTGTACCCATAACTGAAAAACTTGTTCTACTTTATTTTCGCTAAACATCTATTATCCCTACATTTTATTTGCACCGATTTTGATTGACTTGTATGAAAAGTCGGAACATTTTTGCGATTACTTAAGTCGTAGAACAAAAGTTGTTTAGTTTTGGGTACTGAACATTCCCCTTTCGGATTTATAGGGGATTTTTATTACAACCTGTATATCGTAGCTAGTAAAAGAAATGGTTTCCATGTCAAGTAAAATTCTATGAAATTTTGATGCTAATTAGATGAATTAGCATTTATGAATAATTGTAATGTGCCTTTTTAGTAATATTATGTAAAATGATTAAGATACAGGTGTGACTGGACTAGTGACAATAAATAATACTTAAGTTCCTTTAGGTGTAAAATAAGTCAGTAAATTAGTCTTTTAAATTGTCGCATCCTGTTTATTTTAGAATTGTAGGTAGGTAAGGTTGGTTATTTGAACACTTCAATTAAAATTTTGAGTCTTAACTCGCTTTAGTTCTTCGTACAAAAGGATTTAAAGATTTCCTAAGGGATTATAAATTTATAAGATTTTATTAATATAAGATAGGTTTCTTTTAAAACGTACACTAACGTACAATTTATATTATTGTTTGATTATAAGAAAAGATTTGATGCATGTTTTTAAAACTAATATAGAATTTTATGACTAATGATTAATTATTTGTTTAATTTCTAGTTTTATTATGGTGATGGTATTTATAGTCAAAACCCGAAATCGTTTAAATCTAGGCTGTACTAGTGAAATTTAGTTTGTCAGTAAAAACTTGGTGATAACCAGAAGTGAAATACTTTAGTAACACAATTTTGCAACTGATTTTATCATATCGTAATAACAAGTACTGAATAACTTAGGATTGAAATAATTGTTTAAAAAGCTTTGTACTATGATCATGTATGAGCAACAAAAAAATGCTTAACTAATAAATAATTATTAATCAAATTATACGTAAGTAATCCATTTTAAAAAGAAATTCATTAGGTACCTAACAACTTCAAAATTCTAGTTTTTTTATGGATCTGGATCGCTATGCTGATCCTTTGGGCGAGATAGCCGCCAGCCCTTGGATTTTCACTAATTAAAACAAGTTTTAACCGATTACGGGTTTGGGCTGAAAGATGCAAGTATATTAATTAAACCCTGACCAGGAATATTAATACCCTCGCCATACTTCGGCATTAAATGGTACTTTTTTTTTTCATAGCAATATCTCACAGACTAAAATTATTAATGTCGCCATCTTGACAGGTCTTTTATATTCCTCGTCAGGGTATTACAACTAATAAAAGCACTTATTTACTATGCAGCAACTCATAACATTCTAAGACCTCTTTATAACCAACATTTGCTTCAACAATTGTATCATCGTTCAGATGACCCCAGACCTACACAATCGAAACTATGAAACAGCTGATTTTTTTGTCCCCAATGAGTTGGCCCCATTGTGAAGGTTATGGATACTGAAAATCCCCCTTTCGGGGACTATAGGGGGTTTTTGTTTTGTTACACCCTATATCCTGTATACACATACTAAAAACAATTGGCATGCCTTTGGAAAAAGTCAATAAAAATTAATTTTTTATTATTTATTATATATTTAAATCAGACGAGGGTCCATCCATACAATAAAGTTAGTATATTATATTACTTAAAGCTATGTTTGAAAAAAAATATGTTAAAGCAATAATACCAAGCCCATGGTACCGATTCCAAAGCACTGGACGACTACTTCGCATTGACGTGCAGGTATATCCAGTGCCTCAGGATCGGGGAGCCAGGGGACTCGGCGAACGTCAACAGGACGCTGCTGGGACTGCTATGTACACGGTGCATCAGGGAAGCAACCCTTTTTCGGATGATTGCGTGAAAGCCACCCACGCGGGCTTCTGCAAATTTAATAATTATATAAATATAATTAACAGATAATAATTCAAACTGAATCAAAATCGATGTCCAATTACGTATTCACATTCACAGGCGGCGGAAGTTAAAAAATTGGGCCAATTCTATTTTAAACCCAGTCCACGGCCACTATAACACTAGTTTATTTTCTTCTATGAGAATAACACGTGCGTTAAATTCAACGCAACGCAATTGTAATAAAACGAACATTAAAAGTGCATCTGTCTACCATACGTAGTACCATGTCATACAATAAAAGTACCCAGTAAAATACTTGATCGGAAGAAATCCATGTTTAAAAATCTTGCAAATTCTTCATTACTTTTTTCTGTAATTCTGTTTATATTCACGGGTACTTTTACCGCATAAATTATTCACACATATTTGTGTTTCTGCAACAAAAACAAAAGTATTCTATAGTAGTGGTGTAAAAATACTAAGAATCCAAAATGCCGGCGTACGACTGGCCTATAGATACGGAGAATCTACCAGTGATGCGGATTGTGACTCCTCGGAATGTGGTAATGTGTGGGACTTTCGGAATGTAAGTAATATACCTATTTACTTTCAATCTTCGAAATTTGCTTACTTTTCAATATAAAGACTCAGATCAATTACTTAAAGATCAAGCGCTAATATACAAACAACTTTTCTTTACACTCCAGACTATATTTTTGCAAGTAGATCTATTTTCGAACTGAAAACTTGCTGAAAACATGGGAAATGGTAATTTTGGCATGTTTCTGGCGACAGTTATATTATAGTAATTTTCTTTTGAAAATAAATGCATGATCTGTTGATCACCTCAATAGATCATTGAGCTTCGGTATGTCTTGTGGAGTAGGTAGAGAGAATGGAGCGCTACGAATCTATCTTGGCAGGCCTTGCTCGCTGCATCCAATTTAAAATAATCAATCAAGCATCCTCCGTAAACACAAGTGCCTTCATTGCAACCGCAATGTTGCCAACTGCGTATTTTATTTGCTAATTTTGGCATATTTTTCCCTTAATTATTGTTACTTGTTTTTCATACCATATTTCTAACATATTGGATTTTCTACCAAGTATTAGTCTATCAAGTCTTTCTCACCACCTGTGTGTGATAAAATACATGTAAGGCAACAAAAATATTTGAAATGTCAGTGACTTCGATGGCGTAACCGCCATAACTTAAATCAAATTGATAATCTCATTTAATATACTAGACTGCAAGAGTGAGGGTGATGTTTCGTTTAAGCCCGCTCTTCAGACACACGCGAATCACGCCGCGACACAAAACAGGAGTGTGGAGGTGTAGCGATATTTTAATTTTTGGTTGCTATCAGGGGACTCTCGTATGGCCGGTTACTATTGAATGTCTAACCGGTGACTAGTTGTTGCTATTGAGACAGTTGACCCGTGGCTAGTTAATATCGAGTAACTAGGCAGTAACTAATTTGCTGTTAAATAACTCTAAAATAAGATGATTGAGTCAATATAGTTATAAATTATATTTTGGTGGCTTTTTAAAAAGCAAAAATAGAACCACAGTGTGAGGACAACCCGGAGAATGATAGCGGGCCATCTATACCCTTACCCTCTGATCTGACATATAGTATATAATAGTTATAAAAATATTTTATTTACACAATGCTTTCGCGATTTTTTGTTTAGCCTGCCTGGTTGACTGGTTGGCAACACTTGCAAATGTCAATGTCACTCCAATGTCAATTTCAATTTTCAAACAAAAATTCTCGAGTTTTCCGATTTCCCATTTTCCATCAAAATTCCAGTTAGAAAACACATTTTTCGTTATGAAATAGACTGAATTTTCAAACAAAAAGACAAAATAAGTCAACAAAAAATGAGTAAGCCTCCATCACCTAAGCAATCTAACACAGTGCGTACGCCTAGTAAACCAACGAATGCAGGGCCTCAAGAGGTTAGTCTGTATTCTGAAGAAGATCTGGACGGGACGATGCCAGACTTCATTTACGGCGGACCGTTCATAAAAGTGGAGAAACCTACACCCTTCCTAGAAACTGCGACTCCGATAAACGTTGAGCTTCAGGGAACTTTTAAAAAGTATGTATATTTACGTATTTGTTTTGGTTTTTCTAGTAGGCTGAGGGCAAAAATTTTGAAATTCACCGTATGTAGATTGCTTGTTAGAGAAGTTTTATAAGGAAACCGTGTCTGCTAGTTGGCGCATGCGATGTGAAAATTTTCTCATATTTTAGTTATGGTATTGAAATGTCAAATGTATTAAACTATAAGTGCATTCACACAAACTCTTGGCTCGCTGCTATCAGTGCTCACATCATCATTCTAGAGGAGATGGGGACTACTAGTAAGATTTCTGTGGCTAAGACCTTTCATACCATATTTTATTTAATTCACAAATGATGCTTAGTGGAACTAAATGGGACTCTTTCTCATTCCTTGTAGATCCACCAATATCATTTTCATTCGAAAACATAGGTATTAGGTTGGGACTTCATGCACCGGTTCCTGCGCCGTTTGGGTTCGCTTGAGCCAATCACGAGGCACTGACTTCAAGTGGGGGGAGGGCGGTACACTTGTGATTGGCTGCAGCGAACTGGACCGGCGCTGGAACCGGACATGTATAGTCCAGCACTAATACTACTCCTAGGACTATATGATCCGGTTCCAGCATTGGCTCGGTTTGCTTTATCAAAACACGAGGTGCTGATTTCAAATGGGTGGAGGGCAGAACGCTTATGATTGGATGGAAGCAAACCGAGGCTGGAACCGGACACATGTAGTCCAGCACTTAATTTGCCACACATGACCTTCCCTCTTCTTATAACCTTCCTTCCTTGTGGTATCACCAGGGGTACAAAGTAGTGGGAAGGGAAAGATCCCAACTAAAAATGAAAAAAAAGTCTTTTAGATGTTATGATTCTGTTATGACTCCCAGAGTCAGCCTGGGATGGTATCATCATTTTACATGATATTTCAGCTGCAAAGCAGTCTTGCTTCAGTATGAAGGGTAATAGAGCAAGCTTAATTTACCAGCATACTAAGTGCTTAAGGTTAGCAGCACTTTGAAAACGCTTTAATAACCTTATAGTTAGGTGAGATATACATCTCACCCTCACCAATATATATGGGTGACGGTGAACATTTGCCATCAGGTGGCTCGTCAGCTCCATAAATACAATAATAAAAGGTGGAACTGAGTTTACTAACTACCACTTAGTTTTGCTAGGTGGTTTTAAAAACTGAATGAAAGAACGAATGAATACTCTTTATCAGTTTCTTTATTAGTTACTTTTAACATTAGAATAAAATTTATAATGTCAATATAATGTTTATATATGTTATAAGAAGATCGTTCCAGTTTATAACAGTTGAAGTATTCTTAAAAATTTACAAAACATATATAAGACCTCTACTTGAGTACGGGTTTCAAATATGGAACCCATACTTTGCGAAGGACATAGACCTTCTGGAGAGTGTACAAAGAAGAGCAACAAAGATTCCTTACAGCCTGAGACGAAAGTCCTACGAGGAAAGACTACACATTCTGGGATTACCAACTCTCAAAGAGCGAAGAATGAGAGGAGACTTGATTGAGACTTTTAAAATCCTCACCTACAAGTACGACCTCCCGGACCTTCATGAACTGTTTGCAATAAAGGACACACGACCGTTACGAGGACACCATTTGAGAATTAATCGCACGAACACAAGCACTAATGTCGCTTATCATTTTCTAAGCAACAGAGTTGTCCAAATTTGGAACGCGCTCTCTGATCATGTTGTGTCTGCAACCTCGGTGAACTCTTTCAAGAATCGTCTTGACAAATTTCTTAAAACGAACACAATGGCTATTTGAATTATATTATGTGGACTTGACAGTGAAAGTGAACTAAAAGAAAAACTATTTCCAACACTGTGATGTAGACATACCAGCATTAGCTGCTCGTCTATAATCTTCAATAATAATAATAATATAATATAAACATATTACACCTGTCAAAAGCCTTAATCTAATAAACCGCCCCAAGTCGCACCCGGCGGGAAGGTGCCCATCAAGCTGGCAGCGTTTCCACGCTGAATAGCCAGCGAGATGCGCTGCATCAGGTACGACTCGGCGCGGGGTCACCTGAGCGCTCTCTCAGTCGTCGGCCCAAACCTCGGATAAAAATATTGGCCTCCGTGCACCATACGCCCGTGGTCTCCACAGCGAGTGGAATGAAAATATAGGCCGTTTCGAGCCCCGCGTACTTGTCATTTTTTTGTTTGGCCTTCCACTCAGCAGCCGACCCTGCTGTCCGGAGGGTGCGGTCTAGGTGGACTTTTTAACTGTTATCAGTTATATAATTGATACAACGATATTCTTGTACTTCCTTTTCTGTATAATGATAAGGGGACAATGAAACCTTAGGTGTTTCTTTGCAATGATATTGGTGTTATTTTAATATATTAGTTAGTGATTGATTATTCATATTGCACATTCTTATATGTAATTTCCATTGCACTTTTTTGTTGGAAAATGCAACAAATTTCAGATGACTTATAATAAAAAAATAGCCTTTATTCACTGCCGAATATGAATTAACTTATCATCATCATCAGCAACCTATTAATGTCCCCACTGTTGGGGCACTGGCTCCCCTTGCACAAGAGGGTACGGGCCATGATCCATCTAGTGGACCCAATGCTGATTGGTGATTTCACATACCTTCGGAAACTTTTCATTTCCTCAGACATGCACGTTTCCTCGCGATGTAAGTCTTCGAAAAAAATAACTTATCAACTACTATTAATGTATCAACTAGGTTTGACATCGGCAGGTTGTCCCTGGACATAAGCCTCCTTCAAATCCTTCCACCTTTATCCCAGGCCGCTCCTCTTCCTCCCTTGGGCAGGTCGTCCTCCCAGTGTCTCGCTGGTCGGCCTTGTTTCCCATCTCGTGGGTACCACTACTTCTCATCCATTTGTCCCTTCTGGATCTGATCATGATGACTTAATAATTTACAAATCATTATTGCCTCTTCCTGTGGGTGTCGTACGAGACTAAGGGTCTTAGTAGATACTATTTCACGCCTTTTGTTTACGGGGGGAAATCTTTGAAAGATACCCAGCCTCCTGGGGGAGAGACTGGGTTATGTGAGATTTTTATTTACTAAAAACCCCTCGATGTCCGTCCTCGTGCATATCGGAGGGCTCCGGGATCTCCAGAGGAACGCACCGGTCCTAGAAATTTGCCTTGGGCTCTTCTTGGGAGGTGTACAAACCACCTCCCGGTTCCTCCCGCCACAGCAGCGTGCGGCCATAGCACGTTGCTGTCTTCCCCAGGGGCGCCAGCCAATGGACGGCCAAAGCCCCCACTTTAACCGCCTGCGACCCTGATCCCTCCTTTTAGTCGCCTCTTACGACAGGCAGGAGTTACCGTGGCTCTATTCTTCGCCCGAGACTACAGGGCTGACTATTTCACACCTAGTAGATACCGGTAGGCTCGCCAGCTATAATGTTTGTCCACCAAAACGAAAAGTGGGATAAGATATGATATATAGATAAGAGGCCAATATAGGTATTGTGTGACGGGTGACAGACTCAAGAAAATGAATACAAATATTTTTTTTATTCACTAACATAATTCAATAAATCATCTGTTCAAATTCAAATGTATAAAAACTACATACAAAAATCTGTTCGAACAAAATTCAACCCAAACTCGTGTTCATAAAGCACGATTTTGAACAACAAGTTTGCATAACGCGGCAATTTTTGTACTTACGTAATGGGTATGATAATTTCGCGCGGCACTAGCAAGCCCGGATAGCTCAGTCGGTAGAGCATTGGACTTTTAATCCAAGGGTCCAGGGTTCAAGTCCCTGTTCGGGCGGCTCTTTTTTGTTTCGTCTTATGTTTTCTTTTTGTCAGTTACTTCATGAAATGTGGTTTAAAGAGTTTATTTATAAAATATCGTTTTGTTTTAGGTGTTTTTAAAAAAAAAATTATCACCCGTGATTTTCTCTGTCGATCAATGTTGTCGATTCCGAAAATATGAAACTTCGGGCTGAAATTGTGGTTTTAGGGAAAACCTTAAAATCCCGCCTATTTTGAGGTTACATAGATTATTTTTAATTTGGGGGAGAGGGATTTTAAATCGAATGAGACAATATGGTTTATAAACTATCGTAATTAAACCCCGATTAGTAATGTCAAAAGGTTAATATGCTTTATGAAATATGAGCTCACTTAAAATTCCACAACATAACGCACTCTATTATACTCCTGGTCGGGCATTACCAACCACAACACTATTACCTATTTTATTGATATTAAATTACCATAATGTCAATTTTATCATAATGTCAATCATAAAAACAGCTGTGACATACAGACGTGTGACAAAGTGTTTCTTACCACCATTCCTTTTTTACGGAATTTGATTTTGGTACGGAACCCTAAACATGTTCTAATATGTAAAAGTTCTGTACAAATAAATAATTTTGAATTTATAAAATTTTAATTTTCCGTATATCGTCTAACACTTAATGTTTATTTATGGTGATTTTTTTTTGCAGGAGCTTCGCCTACTACTCGTTAAAAGATCGCATGCCCAGAATACTGACCAAGGTCATAGACTATCTGTCTAGGGAGGGCAACAGAATCAAATCTGCACACCGGGCAGTAAGTGATTTTTGACAAGCTTTTGAACCCCCGAATTTGCCTTGCCATATTGCTGTATTATTATTATTTAATAATAATCTACTAAACGAGGTATCATTTGCTCGTTGACACAATTCACAGAAGTATCACTGACTTATCTACTTGGCGACGGGGCCACTTACCATTTGCTCGTCTGCTCTTCTTATTTAATAAAAAAAGCCACAACGCCATCGACGCTCTTCTCTTTAATTATTAATTTTAAATTTTTAAATTTTCCTTACCACAGAACGACGATGACATCCGTGGCCTCATCCAGTACGTAACGAAACTGAAGAACGACTTGGTAACAAACAAGAAGTATGACAAGTTCACTTCAGATGGAGATGACGTGGACTTGTGGAATAACTGGATTGACAACTTGGAACAACCCAAATACTTCACTAATACCTGGGTCTGGACGGAATGTTACGTGTACCGGCGGCTTAGAGAAGGATGCGAATTGAGGTAAGTGCTCCAAGTTTTGACCCCTCTTCCCCCAGGTTTGTCCCCTCTGCTTTCAGTTTTGACATCGCCTATCCCTAATTTACTGCCTTAGAATAGAAGAATAGAACAGAAAAACGTTTATTTGCTGTCTGTCTTTATTTGCCTTCAGTTTTGACTCTGCTCCCAGTTTTGACCTGGCCTGTCCCTAGTTTCGACTCCACTACCTCCAGTTTTGACTCCTCTCCCTCCAGTTTTGAGCTCCTGCGTCCAGTTTTAAACTCGCCTATGCCTAGTTTTCTGCTCCCATTTTTAACCCCTCTATCCCCAATTTTGACCCCACTGCCCCTAGTTTTAACCCCGCTACTTCCAGTTTTAAGCCCCAGCTTCCAGTTTTGACCCTGTCTCTATTTTTGAGCCTCTGTTCCCAGTTCGATCCTCTCACATCGTCTACCCCTACTCCCCTAGTTTTGACTGCTCTGGGAAGCAGGAAGCATGAGAAGCTATGACTAAATAAGGGAAACGAATAGGTAGACAACCTGGAACAACCTCAATACTTCACTAATACCTGGATCTGAATGGAGTGTTATGCTTAGAGAAGGTTGCCAATTGAGGTGAGGGGTAACCCTCATGTTGAGAAATAACACCGCAGCGACAATTTGGCCCTTTCTGCTCTAGTTAGACAATCTATAGTATAACTCTCACGTCCATAATCCCCGAGGAGATAGATAGAGGAACCACCTTTAGTCTTATAGTAGTTCCCACTTTTCGTCGTAAGATTTGGTGGACAAACGTGATAGGTGGCTAGCCTATCGTCGTCTACTAGGTGTAGAATAGTATCCACCAAGACCCTTAGTCGCCTCGTACGACACCTACGGGAAGAGTTGGGGTGGTGCTATTCTTTATGCGCCGGCCATAAATCTAGCAAGAGAGAATAAAGCAAGAGAGGCGTGCCAAGACAGAGACTCATTGTGCTCCATTCGCTCAGCCTACCCCGCAAGGGACTTCGAGAAGTTACTGTGTGTATGTATTGTGTATTACTAATCTGTGGTATTGGTGTGTTCCCAGCAAAAACCTGAAAAACTTCGACCCGTTCGACGAGCAGAAAAACCAGCAGTGTGCGGACAGTCTGGAGCCAATGTGTGTGGTTGCGGAGAAAGTGCTTGGTATGCTGGCTGAAAAACCCAAGGACCAGCGGAAAGCGGACTTCGTCACACTTCTGAAGGTAATCCAGCGTAACCGTTGAACCCGCGCTAATTTTTTTCTAGTGAATGGTCCTTCAGGGTCCGCCTGCTAGCGACCACCTTCTATGTAAAATCTGTCGTCAAATATCTTTGCTTCCTCGTTGATGTGTTCCGGCAGTGTTTATAGAAGAGCCAGTACTTACTAAGCCCGAGTGCTCCATCTTCGACCTCATCGTCACTTACCATCAGGTGAGGTTTAGTCGTAAATAAAATAAAAAACGAAAATGTTGTCTGGATATATCTTTGGAACGCTTCCATGACTCAGACATCAGTTTTAGAGATCCCTCGGAGTTACAGCATCGATATTAATTCTCCTTTACTTTAAGTAAAGTAAAAAAAAAAGTTTCTCAAAGTTTCAAATGTGGGAATGGCATCATGGTCCTAAACATTTGAGCTGATATGAAAGATACTCCAAGATCTTGGAAACCCCTCCTTCAATTTTCAGAACACTGGACGATTGTTATTTTTATTGTATAAGGAGAGTAGACAAGTGAACCGGCCACCTGATGGTATCTTATCTTATGATAGGGGGCCGGGAATAACCCAGCGGCACTTCGACCCTTGAGGATCTTTTGTGTCTACCCCATTATACACACTGGTCATCTCAGTGTGTAGGTTTCCACACGATGTTTTCCTTCACCGTTAGAGCAGTCGGTAAATGTACGTGTCTTCGAGAAATACGAAATCTCATTGGTACATGGTACTGCATGGTTTCTAACGCGCACCTCCCGCATGGGAGTCCGGTGTCCTAGCCACTGTGCCACCGACGCTCTCACCTGATGGTAAGTGGTCACCATCGCCCGTAGACATCAATCCTCACTATTATTATTAGAGGATTTTCGATGTGCTGCTAACCTTGAGGATTTGGATTGGGTGCCTCATGTGCCGGTAATGCATGTGCCTCTCTTACCTTACCATACCATACCATGTAAGTACACCCGCACCATGCCATACATCAACGTTTTCAATTTACCTTTCAAACCGTTATTATATTTGGTTAACAATAAAATTAGTAAACGTAAAACAATTCTATTTTCAGCTGACGCTCTGGGCCAATAAATGCGACCTATCCCTCAGTGCTGGAGAGAGTGCTCCTCTAGGAGGGAAAGACAAACCAGCAGACAAGCCAGGATCTAAACCGGGTGACAAAGCGCCTGAAGTACCGCCGGCACCACCTTCGTTCCTCGACCCTTTTCAGATGATACTCGACTGGAAGGATAAGGTGAAATCAAAGATTTTTAAATTCACCATAAACCCCCTATAGTCCCGTAATAGGGTGTTCAGTATCCATAACTGAACAACTATCACTGTGGGACCAAATCATGTAGGTCATGTAGGTAGGTATTGATTGAGCTTTTGTATGGAACAGCTGATTTTTTTTCCTAATTCCAGATTTGCCACAGTGATAATTGTTCAGTTATAGATCAAATCAAATCAAAATGTTTTTATTGTAAGTAAGTACCTTAAAGTACATTTTTACAACATCATTTTTTACTCTATCACCGCTTCGTAAGGTGCTGTAGCTGAAAGGAAAGAAGCGGCGCAAGAAACTTTCAGCAGCACATCTTTTGAAATAAATATATCTTACAATAATTATGAATACAATCATATACACAATGTGCAGAGCTGGAGCTGAATTTAGGACCAAACCTCTTTATACTTACTGAACACCCCCTTTTCGGGACTATAGGGGGTTGTACCCTGTAAATATATTTCTCGTTAAAGAAATTTCGTTGGAAACCGTGTCTGCCAGTTGGCAGTTGGCAAGTCCTCAAGGTTAGTAGCGAACCGAAAACCCTCTAATTATAGTGAGGAGAGACATCTAATATAGGCGACGGTGACCATTCACCATCAGGTGGCCAGTTTGCTTGTCTGCTCTCCTTATACAATAAAAAAAAATTGATCCTTGACATTGGATCTTTCGCTTCGCTCTAGATTCAATATAGCACCCTCGCCGTAAATATACTATTTTAGTCCCTAGTGATACAATCTACTATTTTATTCGCAGCTGCTGGTAGACGATTCGGCGAAGGTTTTCGACCAACTCACTACTAAAACTGAAGCTATGAAGAAAGCTATAGCAGGGGTGAGTTTTTAATGAAATAGCTTTACATCATGACCGTCTCGTCGTCACACCAGTGTGACTACCAGTAAATTTTTTTCTTCGCCGTCACACCGCTGTAATAACTACATTTTACAGTATTGTATAGGGTAGTCACACTGGTGTGACAAGCTGGTGTGACGATAAGATGCTCATGCTGTACATACAGGGTTTCCGGGAAAATGCAATTCTTTAAAAAATAATTAAATTTTAGTTTTTAATTTTAATTCTTTTACCCACTATCACTATCGCTCCCACTAACATCTTGGGATAAGGGGGGAAATGAAAAACAGCGCTGCATATTTGGTAAACGAGTATGTCAGCATTTGCTGACTTTCCTACCTTTCCCAAATATTAATAAAAACTCTTGGGTGAATATAAAAAGTCTAAAGCTAAAACTCCTGACTACTGAATACGTCTGAATATGGGAATTGGGATTTAACCACGTGATTCAAAGGTCAAAAATCATTTTAAAAAAAATAGATCTCTGGTCTATGGTGGATAAAAACATCCACTTGGATCCGTCAATGGATTCGACCACGGGATCCAAATGGACGCTACGGGTTCTATTAGGGTCACACCATGAAATGTATCAATGAGTTTTTCGGTTTTATTTCGAGTATTCGGACAAAATTCCTAAAAATCTGTCGTGGAAATACTTTTTTTTCGAATTGAAAGTTTTTGTTCGTAGAGCATCGGTGGCCTAGTGCTAGGACGCCGGACTCCCATACGGGAGGTCCGGGTTCGAAACCATGCTATGTACCAATGAGTTTTTCGGATTTTTTCGAAGACACATACATACATTTACCGACTGCTGTAACGGTGAAGGAAACCTGCATGTCTAAGGAAATGAAAGGTTTCCGAAGGTATGTGAAATCCACCAATAAGCATTGGGCCCGCTCGGTGGATCATGGCCCATACCCCCTTGTGCAAAGGGAGGCCTGTGCCCCAACAGCAGGGACATTAATAGGCCGCTGATGATGATGTTCGTACTCATAGATGCTTGAATGGTCAATTTTTCTGGTATTTAATGCGAATTCCCCCTACTTTTTAATCGACTTCCAGGAAATTAGTTCCTATAAGAAAATTAGGTTCTTTCTTTTTAGTCCTGTTTAAAATCGCAACGCATCACAGTACAGTCGGCCAAATAATTGGTTTACCACCCTAAGGTTGAATGTCATCAGCACGAATTGCACGTCAAAGAACATTAAAAACTATTTTTGCTGAATTTCGCTTGCGTCCTTTGAAGGTTCCTACCAAGCATGAACATTAATGTTATTTTCATTTCATTAAACCACTTTCTTGGCATACCGTACGACCCTATCGCCGAGAGCGATCTCTTCCAGCCAACCTATGGTAACCATAAGTTAACTTCCAGAACACAACGTTCAAACAACAATGCAGTTGCCATAGACTGGCGACTTTGTTCGGAATACCTAAAGTAACTGAAGTATGTCTCATTTGTTTTATAAAACCTTTGTAGATGACTGTAGTTAGTGCGTTGGAAGTTGTTAAAATAATAAAAAATATTAGAAAAAGTGGGAGGTAAAATATACGTCTGGTACACAGAAAAAGAAATATCTTCTACTTCTATTAATGTCTAGTAAAAAGTATTACTGTAGAGTTGCTTATACCCTGACCAGGAATATTAAAGCCCTGACACGATTATAACTTGTAAGTCTGATATTGTAAGATATATTTATTTCAAAAGATGTGCTGCTGAAAGTTTCTTGCGCCGCTTCTTTCCTTTCAGCTACAGCACCTTACGAAGTGGTGGTAGAGTTAAAAAGAATGACGTTGTAAAAATGTACAATAAGGTACTTACTTACAATAAAGATTTAGAAATTTTAAGAGCGTCGATGGCACAGTGGCTAGAGCACCGGACTCCCATGCGGGAGATCCGGGTTCGAAACTGTGCAGTGTCATGTACCAATGAGTTTTTCGTATTTTTAGAAGACCGTAAATGTACGTAATTTACGGACTGCTCTAACGGTGAAGGAAAACATCGTGAGGAAACTGAGATGACCGTATGTAAAATGGGGAAGGCACAAAATATCCTCAAGGGTGGAAGTGCCGTGGTTATTCCCGGCCCCCTATCATAAAATCATAAGATAAGATACTTACAATAAAAAATATTTTGATTTGATTTGATTGAGGGCGCCATAGGTAGTTCCTGGTTAGAGTATAAATAATATTTTTATTCATGTATGTTAGTCTGTAAAGTATTTATCTACGGGCCTAGGCAGCCTGGACGGCGATTCTCGTAGTGGAATGTCGAATTCGACATTAGTCCTATCTCATTCGCTCACATTACATGTGAGCGTGACAAGACGTTCGTAGCGCTCGACTTTTGTATGTCGAACGCTGCGAGAATCGCCTTCCTGAAATAAAGATTTATTATTATTAGACCATTTGTTACACCATGTACAGTGGAAGACACATCAAGCTATATTCTGACATTCTTAATGTGTCAAATAATTAGAACCGACAAAGTACTAAATCCGTTTGAGTGATGTGTAGTCCACTGTTTTACTCTAAACCGTTAACTAAGTTAACCGTTAATCCGCCAGCCGCCGCCGCCGCCCCCCGTGCCGGCCGCGGAGGGCGCGGACCCCGCGGCGCCGCCCCCGGAGCCCCCCAAGATACCCTGCCCCGCCAAGGTTACCATACCCAGCGCTGTCATGTTTGGTAAGTGTCACTTTGTTCGGTAAATGTCACATTGTTCGATAACTGTCTTTTTTTTCGATAATTGTCACATTGTTCGATATGTCACATAGTTCGACAGCCTTAAGTAACTGTCAGGTGTGTTTTATTTGGGTTATTATAGCGCTCATGGTGGTCCACTTATCCCTACCAGGGTATCTGTACTATATTCCTATAATTTGTACAACAAGAGTGAAAAGTGGAATTAAAAGGTGCATTTATTTATCCCTCCCGGTAGAAAAAAGTACATTTTTTTCACTTATCCCTACTGGTGTCGATAACCAGGTAAGTATATATAAAATAAGTGGACCACCCGGTTTTATTTGCAGATATCGTGTGCGACAACGCGGGCTACGAGCTGTTCGCAGACCTCTGTCTAGCTACCTTCCTCATCAGACAGAATATGGTGCAAAAGGTATCTCATCTCATCAGCCTCCCATGTCCCCATTATCCCGCGGGATTGCGGGATTTCGTAAATGTTCTGTATATATAAGTATAATTATACAGAATATAAGTATACAGAACATTTCCGAAATCCCGCAATCCCGCCGGCGTATCCATACGAATATAACGTTTGAGGTCGTTAACCCTAAATTGCACTACCTACTCCGATCACTGCTGATTTATTTATCGTTCGGTCGTCACACTGCTGATGATGTAGTATCATGGAAATCGTAACTGCTTTGCCTGTTATATCCTTATGCTACGGTAATGTGTAAAACTTGACTTGCTTAAACTTTGCTTGCGTGTGGTCTCTTAACCAAGGTTTTCTATTTCTTGAACAACTTAAGTATTATTTCACTATAGTCCACTGCTGGACATTGGCATCTCCCAGGGCGCTCCATTAAGCCCGATCTTCGGCTATTCTCATTCAGTCGTTGCCAGCCACCTTGCGCAGATCGTCGCTCCATCTAGCAGGGAGCATCTTCATCTGCATCGTCCCACACTACGTTTGCCCAAACGCGCTCTTCACTATTCAAATCTATTTAAATATTATATTAATTAATAATATTAATATATAAAAAACGCGTATGGAACGCTGTGTCTCTCTATAAGGAACGCAGTGTGTCTCTATAAGAAACGCTGTGTCTCTCTATAAGGAACGCAGTGTCTCTCTATAAGGAACGCTGTGTTTCTCTATAAGGAACGTTGTGTCTCTATAAGAAACGCTGTGTCTCTCTATAAGGAACGCAGTGTCTCTCTATAAGGAACGCTGTGTCTATCTATAAGGAACGCTGTGTTTCTCTATAAGGAACGCAGTGTCTCTCTATAAGGAACGCTGTGTCTCTATAAGAAACGCTGTGTCTCTCTATAAGGAACGCTGTGTCTCTCTATAAGGAACGCTGTGTCTCTATAAGGAACGCAGTGTCTCTCTATAAGGAACGCTGTGTCTCTCGATAAGGAACGCTGTCTCTCGATAAGGAACGCTGTGTCTCTCTATAAGGAACGCTGTGTCTCTCTATAAGGAACGCTGTGTCTCTCTATAATTTAATAATTAATATATAATATTTATTCAAAATATGTATTATTCCTGTAGTTTTTACTTTTCCTGATTTTGTGTACAATAAAGTGTTTCTATCTATCTATTTATATTTTCAGATCAGATTCCACGTGAAGCAAATACCCTGGTTCGTGTCGGATGTTACTATCAGAGATTTCCAGTAAGTTACTTGATTACATACAGAATTATAGGCACGATTTTATAATAAGATTTTATTTATTTTTTATTTTTATTAAATATGGAGAGCAGACGAGCAAACGGGCCACCTGATGGTAAGTGGTCACCGTCACCCATAGACATCTCACCTCTCTGTATTAATGTTGGAGGGTTTTTGATGCGCTACAAACTGATACTGTAATAAATATGACAGAGAAAAAAATTAAGACCCATATAAGACATACCTTATGTTAAAAGGGTTATTATGAAATAACTGACTACTTAAATGATAAAGAGGCTTGGTCCTTAATTCAGCTCCAGCTCTGCACATTGTGTATGTGATTGTATTCATAATTATTGTAAGATATATTTATTTCAAAAGATGTGCTGCTGAAAGTTTCATGCGCCGCTTCTTTCCTTTCAGCTATAGCACCTTACGAAGCGGTGGTAGAGTAAAAAAAAATGTACTATAGGTAATTTATGTGTTATGTAATGATTCTATTCCAAATACTTGAATTTAATGAAGTTAACTCTAAAATATTTGCATGCCAAAGCTGGCGAAATAATTGAGACCTAATATTTAAGATTTGTCATCCAATGTACCATATTTCTGGCGAATAAATAATTAATTCATTCATACTATAAGGTATTTACTTACAATGAATAATTGATTCATTCATACTATAAGGTATTTACTTACAATAAATAATTGATTCATTCATACTATAAGGTATTTACTTACAATAAATAATTGATTCATTCATACTATAAGGTATTTACTTACAATAAATAATTGATTCATTCATACTATAAGGTATTTACTTACAATAAATAATTGATTCTTTCATACTATAAGGTATTTACTTACAATAAATAATTGATTCATTCATACTATAAGGTATTTACTTACAATAAATAATTAATTCATTCATACTATAAGGTATTTACTTACAATAAATAATTGATTCATTCATACTATAAGGTATTTACTTACAATAAATAATTAATTCATTCATACTATAAGGTATTTACTTACAATAAATAATTGATTCATTCATACTATAAGGTATTTACTTACAATAAATAATTGATTCATTCATACTATAAGGTATTTACTTACAATAAAAACATTTGGATTTTATTTTATTTTACAGTTATGTCGTAGATTCATGCAAGAACGCGACGTTCACCAAAGAGATACCGCCGGAGACTCAACCAGGTAACTTCATGTAATATTTTTACATACAATACACACATAACTTCACGCTATGTCCCTTGCGAGAATGGAGCGCATGAATCTTGTAGCAATTTGACGAAACTCCTAAAACGCCTATAGTCGCCTTAATACAAATTTGTGAACAATGTACAGTGGCAGACGTCATCATGGTAAAGCTTAGTGTTGAAAATTACCGAAGCTATTGAATTTGACTGACTGTCATATATGGTCAAATTGGTAAAAAACTGTCGTAAACGGTCATTTACTGTCAAAAACGGTAATTTTCAGTCCTTTAGATTTTTTTGTGTTTTTGACGTTTTATCTTGGTTTTATGCGATTTATAAGATTAGTAAAGAAGCTACCTTAATTGTTTTACAGTTTATTACATTTTATAAGATTAGTAAATAAAAAAAACGGTCAAGTTTGAAGCAACTTTATTTAAAAAACTCTAAATATAACAATGTTGTATTTAAAAAACATGAAATGGATTATAGGGTTAAAGGGTCATTTTAGAAATAGTAATATAAATAGAAAATCCTTTATACATCCTTTATCCATATAACAAAAATTATGTAAGAAATATCACACGATGATACTCTTTGGAATTCTGTCGCAATAAGATTTTATTATGATTCCTTGTCCCAAACCCCACAATAGTTGTGGGGAATGAGACGCTAGAGATGGTCGATCACTATATCTATCTTGGGCAATGTTTATCTTTTGGTAAAGAACACCAAGCGAAAGAGATCTCCAGGAGAATACAGCTGGGATGGGCGGCATTCGGCAAGCTCGATGACATCTTGAGAGATAGAAAAATGCTACAATGCCTGAAGACCAAACTGTTTAACCAATGTGATCTACCCACCATGACTTACGGTGCCGAAACATGGACGCTCACAAAAGAAGCTGTGCACAAAATATGGGTCGCACAAAGGGCCATGGAGCGTGCCGTGTTAGGTATCACCCTAATGGACAAGATCCGCAACACAGCGATCCGACAACGAACTAAAGTCCTAGACGTGGGAAAGCGGGTTGAGACGCTAAAATGGCGATGGGCGGGACACTTGGTTAGACGTGGTGACGGCCGGTGGACCAGAGCCCTCACTGAGTGGTGGCCAAGGTTGGGGAAAATAGGAGTAGGTCGTCCAGCAGCTAGATGGGCGGACGACATCACCAAAGTCGCATCGAAGACCTGGATGCGACTAGCACAGAAGAGAGGAGGCTTTACCCTGCCGTGGGACGACATGGGCTGATGATGATGATGATTCCTTGACATTGAATGTGTCAAATGTAGAGCGTCGGTGATCTAGTGACTAGGATACCGTTATCCCGTGCGGGAGGTTCGGGTCTGAAACCATGCCATGAACCAATGAGTTTTACGGATTTTTTCGAAGACATTTACTGACTGCTCTAACGGCGAAGGAAAACATCGTGAGGAAACTTGCGTCTAAGGAAAAGAAAAATAACAATTCCGAAGGCGTGTGAAATCCACCAATCAGCACTGGACCCGCTCGGTCCATACCCCCTTGTGCAAGGAGAGGCCTGTTCCCCAACAATGGGGACGTTAATAGGCTGATGATGAATGTGTCAAATAAGTTAAGGCGACAAAGTACTAAAGGGAGTAGTTTGATTTCTGGTCCACTGTACAAGGGCCTGAAAGTGTTTACTAGTTTACAATATCGCGATGTTTCCATAGAGACTAGAGCTGTAGCGACCCTTTCTGTTCATGGGTACATTCACCCCCAGAAGTTGTGGTACTAACACCCAGATTGTTTCATTTATTATAGCAGAAGGCGAGGCGCCTCCTCCAAGCAAGGTTATCAGCTCGGAAGCGGTGCAGCAATTGGGACAGATATGGAGCCAATATTTGGAAGACGGCACTTTCATTCTGTGGGTGAGTAGCGTTTATAAAAATTGGATAAATTTCACGCTTTGTGATTGTAAATTCAATTCTTCTGTATTTGTCTATCGTTGGGGAGGGCGAATCCGAGGGCGAGTGGCGGGTCCTTCTTCCCTAATAATTTTTATAATTTATAATGGATTTTCGCAAAGTAACGTCTGATTGATTTATTGATTTGTTTGATTTACAAGTATTGTGATGTTTTCAATAAAGAATATATAGAGGAGCTCGTAGCCTAGTTGCGAGCACGATCCGAAAGTGATCGTGCAGGTTAAGCGACGTTGGCGCGGTCGGTACCAGGATGGGTGACCGCTAGTGGCATATTTCATCTGAGCTCCTCCGTGCCTCGGAGAACATGTTAAGCAGTCGGTCCCGGTTGTTATCGTTCGACAGCAGTCGTTAAGCCATGTCAGAGGCCTACGGGCGGCCTGAACAACTCTGACAAATAGGTTGGTCACTAACCATACGATAAGCAAGCAATAAAGATTATGTTATTTATTTTATTCTATCAATTGTCAAATACGCTAGAGTCACCGATTTTTGAAATGCAACCATGTAATGTAGCTGAGTTGAGACCCCTTTTCACAACAACAGCAGACCATCAGACATGATTTCAATATGTTTACCTTTGACTACATAATTATTATAATTATAACTGTTTCGGTCATTGCTGTGTGGGAAATAAACATATTACTTACTTACTTAATAAAAACTTTCTTTCAATATACAAGGTGTAACAAAAACCCAGTGTTCAGTATCCACAAAGAACCGAACAACATTCACTATGGGGGCTAACTTTGAAATCGTGAACAAAAAATCAGCTGTTCCATACATTTCAATTTGTATTGAACAGCTGATTTTTTTTCGCCTTTTCAGAATTAGCGCCATACCAAACACACACACACACACACACACACACACACCCTTTCGGCTCCATAGGGGGTTTTGTTACAACCTGTATTTTATACGTATTTTTACCACAGTGAAAGTTGTTCAGTTATGGATACCGAACACCCCCCTTCGGCTCCATAGGGGGTTTTGTACCTGTATATTATACTTATTAAAAAAATCCCCTTTTTCTCTCAGGACGAAGACTACTGGACCTACCCTCACGTGTACAAAGATATGAAGAAATACGACTTCAACATGTATCGCAAACTACAGACTGCGGTCGCCATATTGTTCAAAGGAGATCTTAATTACCGCAAGCTACTGGCTGAGAAGAATTGCAACCCCGTGCAGGCTTTCGACCCGTCGTTGCAGGGTAAGTGGATAATGGTAGATTGTCTAACTAGGGCGGGAAGGACCAGATTGTCGCAGCGAGTCTACTTGTGGGCAGACGTGTGCGGCAAGTTGTCTTCCCGCACACGCTGAGAAGAATTGCAACCCCGTGCACGATGCAGGGTAAGTGAATAAAAAACTCAAATGCCAAAATTGTAAAAAGACAGTAATATATAACCGACGAAATACAACCTCTCCTTACAAAGTAAATGTTAAAAACCCTTATCACCAACAACAAAGAGAAAGAAGAACAAGAGAATCTGAAAGAGAACGCTTTAAGCGATAAGGCCGCCGTTGTACATATCGTGCTATTATTCCTGTAGTTTTTACTTTTCCTGATTTTGTGTACAATAAAGTGTCTATCTATCTATCTAACAAAAAATGTTGTTATAATTATTAAACCGTATTATCGACACGTGTCAGTAGCTACTATTAATTAGAAGTAATTACAATGTCTTTAGAATAAAACTATTTTTTTAATATTTTTTTAAATTCATATTTTAATGAAAGAAAATCTCCATATATGAGATTGTATCATCACGAACTGAAAATATTTCGTTTAGAAGGAACGCTTTGTATACAGGGTGTAACATTAAGAACGGTCAGTATGGGAAAGTCTGAAACTATAAGACATACGAACATCTGTTCTTAGGAACCATGTCATCAATTTTAGTAAAAAGAAAAACTGTATTCATACATTTTAAAAAAAGCCTGTACTCAGCCTGGGAATCGAACCCGGTTGTTTTGAAAAAAAAATCCAACACTATTTCTATTTGGATATCGACTGTGTAGGTGTTAAGGAATAAATGTTAGTATGAAACGTGATGTTTAAAATTAATAAAACGCATTGTTTCCATATATTTTAATTTACTTTAGACTAGACTATTAATTACTATCTTTTAATTTATTTTAGACTAGACTATTTCTTGTGGGGTTACGTTAAGGATGAAGTGTACAAAACAAGCTACGACACAATTGAAGACCTAAAAGCAGCCATAGAGACAATTTTAACGCAAATTCACCACCTGAAGATACAACATTCAATAGTAAGATCGTTACCTAAACGAGTTGAATGTTGTATTTTACAAAATGGTAGTCATTTCGAACACCTACTAAAATAAATTAAAAGATATGGAAACAATGCGTTTTATTAATTTTAAACATCACGTTTCATACTAACATTTATTCCTTAAGACCTACACAGTCGATATCTAAACAGAAATAGTGTTGGATTTTTTTTTCAAAACAACCGGGTTCGATTCCCAGGCTGAGTACAGGTTTTTAAAAAAATGTATGAATACAGTTTTACTTGTTACTAAAATTGATGACATGGTTCCTAAGAACAGATCTTCGTATGTCTTATAGTTTCAGACTTTCCCATACTGACCGTTCTTAATGTTACACCCTGTATATTCTGAATAATAATAGATAGCGACTTAATTGTTGAGTTCTTCTGATCATAGCCAATTATACCCGCACTCAGTGCGAGAATGTAGCATTTACCGCACAGTTTTCAGTCGATAAATAGGCCAATTTTTGACCATGTGTAACAAAAACCGTATATTTTCGTTTCAGGATTCAACCCAGCGCCAATAATAGCAGTGCGCACGATAAAGGCCGACCTCGTGTGCGGCCTACCTAAGGGCAAGTGGGAGGCCTTAAATAAGATCGACGAGAAATGGATGGAGACGGGGGACTACGGGTAAATATATATGTTTTGTTAGTTTATAAGATATTATATGTTTAAGATAGCCATGGCGAGGCTGAATGCCGAACTCCGCGTAGGGCGAAGCCCGGAGTGTCCCCCCGCCTTCAGGCGTCGCAGGTCAAATATACTGAATGTTCTTAGCCATATCAGATGAAAAATGGATCAGTGGTGCTAAGATCTTGAAATATCTTGGCATGTTAGAGTATGATGGGATCTCTGGAACGGTAACAGTTAGGTGGTTCGAGTTTGAGCTCAAATTCCCAGATTCCCACACCTGAAATCTTGAGGACCTGATGACCAGGAAAAAGTAACGGGATCTCCACAATGGTACGTCGGGAGTTTCTTAAATTTTTAATTTAGAGTAATTAATAAGTCAGAATTTTTCTAACACTGTTTTCCATAGCGTCTAGTTTCATACTATAACTTCACGCCATGTCCCTTGCGGGGTAGGCAGAGATAATGGAGCGCCACGCATATCTGTCCTGGCAAAAAATAATATATAAGTAAGTAAGTAAGTAATACGTATATTACAATCTTATCTTATCGGGAATAACCCAACGACACTTCAACCCTTGAGGATCGTTTGTGCCTACCCCATTTTACACACTGGTCATCTCAGTGTGCAGGTTTCCTCGCGATGTTTTCCTTCACCGTTAGAGCAGTCGGTAAATGTACGTAAGTCTTCGAAACATCATCATCATCAGCCTATTAATGTCCCCACTGTTGGGACACAGGCCTCCCCTTGCACAAGGTGATACGGGCTATGATCCACCGAGCGGGCCCAGTGGTGTGCGGTGGATTTCACACGCCTTCGAAAACTTTTAATTTCCTCAGACATGCAGGTTTCCTCACGATATTTTCCTTCACCGTTAGAGCTGTCAGTAAATGTACGTAAGTCTTCGAAAAAATCCGAAAAACTCGTTGGTACATGGCTTTGCATGGTTCCGAACCCGGACCTTCCACATGGGAGTCCGGTGTCCTAGCCACTAGACCACCGACGCTCTACATTTGACACATTGAATGTCAAGGAATCATAACAAAATCTTATTGCGACAGAGTTCCACAGAGTATAACTTGACTAGAGATGTAAAATGACCGAATTTGACCAGTCACTATGGTATTTGACCATAAATGACCGGTATTGTCAATTACAGTAAATTTGACTCTACATTTCCGTCATTAAAAACTAACTATTGTGCTCTACGTGGGACTTTTTGCCGAAAGTGAACAGGCTCCTGCTTCAATGTATGTTACGAGTTCAGACTCAGGAAAACATGAAAATGTCGAATTCATAAATGCCACGGAACATGCCCATGATGATTTTGACATAGTCTTCGAATATATCACAATAAATATTGTTGTATTTTCAGAGTAATCCAATTCTCTCCAAAGGGCGAAGCGCTGAAAGTGTCAGACAGACCGTGCCCCGATTATGGGGACACATGCTTCGGCACCACTTGCCCCATTCACTCGGACCTATGATATTCGGTCTCATACGTATTATAGAGACATTTCTAGAATAATACGAGAATATTCTGTTTATTTTTTATTGAGATTTTTTTTATTAATTTAGAAAAAATCCGAACTAATTTTTCAAGTAAAATTTTATTTTTTTATTTTGTTTTTGGAGCGATATTACTGAATGTATACATAGTCAATTATTGTGTATGAAAATATTTGTAATTTTTTTTCTGTTTTGTATAAATTCTTTTTCAATTGATTTTACATTAATTCTAGATAAATTATTGTTACAGTTAACCTAGAGGAAATTTTTGTAAAATCTTTGCACAACTCTATTGTAATTTAATTACATTAGGTAGGTTTTTCCAAAATCATTACCAACAAAAAATTACCAAAGAGAACTTTTTTCTACTTTTCAAGTGTATTTTGATCAAAGTTTCTAAAAGTTATAGAAAATTCGAATTGTAAAATAATAATTTACTATTTTTCTGTATATTTGTAAATATTCAATTCACTGTCAGAACTGTCTGTCACTGTCTCTGGAAAGAGATTTCCACCAATCAAACTTCCGTGACTCTTTTTAAATCTTAGTCGATCGAATTTTCTTAAATAGACCACTGGTAGAAATCACTGGGCAGGACTAGTTCACTTCATAACCCTAATTTACATCTTTTTTTAGATTTGATAGTATGGATATACAGTTGTAAGTAAATATTTACCAGTCCTATTATAAGGTGGAAAATTTAAAAAAAGGCAAAATATACGACTATTTTTATTGAAATCAATAAATATTGAAATAAAAAATCAAATACCATCAGTTTGATTGTTTTGTAAATAATTGTTTTTCAGTAATTTACTTAAAAAAATCGCTTTTAATTAAAAATGATTTCACTTATGTAGTACTTTTTCCTGTAATTTTTAGAATATGTATTTAGTAACATTAAAATATAAACAATTAACCTATACCTATTACCTATTGTTATTGGATAATTTAATAAATACCTACTCTATAATTTAAAATTTTGTAACTAATTTTATGATAATTTTTTTGTATATAACTACAAAAAGGGTGTAAAAAGATCTTAACCCAAACCTGGCACCATAATTTGGTCGATAAATATAACAGCAAAATTTGTCTAACAATTCTGATAAAAGAAAATTTAGATAATTTTAAAACATTAAGTTTCGACTAAAACATTTTTAGTGTAGGTTTTTTTACGCCCTGTATTTAAGTCACCTGTAATCGGACTGGTTAATGATACCTACCCTGTATACCAAGTAGATAGGTGGATTTCACAATTACTATATTCAATCAAATTTTCACTTTTTGCTTCGCGGGTCGCTTTACCAACGAAGAAAAACTGCGCATCTTTAAATTTTTGTACCAAATAACGAAAAACACAACAATTTACCATCTCAAATACTTAAAACTGAAGAAACACAAGTTTTCTTACTTATTTGCGAATAAATACATGTTATTTCTAACGTACAAACTTTGGTGTGAACTCATTTGTTGTTGTCAAAACATGAAAAGTTTTCAGAAGTCTGTTTTAAGATTAGTATGTATTTTGGCGAAGTTTTATTATATTACACATGTTTTCACCCAGAGCGCTATGAAATTTGTATTCTTCCCCGATGGCGGTGGTTTGTCTTCTTTTGATAAGTTTTGCTAAGGCCCAGCGCACACGGAGGAGGCGCAGTGACTTGCTGCGATAACAATGTGAACTAAACCTTAACGTTTAACCTTAACTATTCTTGTAGTTATTACTTTTCTTGATTTTGTGTACAATAAAGTGTTTCTATCTTAACGTCTTTAAAATTACGGTTCAAAATGTCATGCCATATTGCATTTGCCTGTGCTAATCCCAGGCTAGCTCGTATTCGGAGATTTAGTTTCAATTGTTACCGAAGTTAATATGTTGATGGAAATAAATATGTCATATTATTCAAGACAAACATTTGGATTTTAAGATTACTTGCAACGATTTACTTTGTTCCTTACATTTGCATGCCACAATGTGGTTGAATACTACTACTATACGAGTATATACAATTATAAGATCTTTTGTTATATAGTATTCTAAGCAAATAAACAATTTCTATTTCTAAGAAAATCGCTGCGACTCTATTCTTCTAATGATCGCTGGGTCTAGATTGTTTATGTATTTATGAAATTCCTACCATTCGCTAGATATAATATTAACGCCCAATTGTAAGAAACATCCTCAAAACAATGCCTACCTTAACACGTTAACTGTCCGTGACCTGTAGACGGGTCATTTGCTTTTTTTACTACTTCACTTGAATTTTGAAAACCTTCTAATATGTTTACGATATAAAGCTCACATTTCAATGCGATGGCCTTTAACATGTTAAGTATAGCGATATCTTTCTTTCTAGCGACAGAAAGGTAGAATATGTTTTAAACTTGGGGATCTTAGGAAGTTTTTTTAGGCATTTACTGGACCCGCATGTTCCATCGTCGCCTACCATCAGGCGAGATCGAAGTCAAATGTGGGTTTAATAGTGAATTTAAAAAAATAACTGTATTTTTAATCTTTACTTAAGAACTTCATGCAAACTAACCATTTCATGATTTCATGTACCTACAGGGTAGAATATATAATTTTACGTACCACCGTTTGGTTCAGTTATTTAATAAACCTCCATCAAAAAGACATTTCTGCAATACAGATTCAAAATACTCAGTAATAGAATAATAAATCAATGGTTGGAAAAAAATCATGGTTGAATATTTACTATTATTATTTATTACAAATAAAACAATACGTAAAACCAAAAGCATTTTATTTTCAATTACATAATAAATTCAGTATTTACAATTAATACCAGTACCAGTAAAAATGTGTACTAAATTAGGAGGTCGCTTGTTCTCTAATAACTTGTATTCTAATCTAGTATATGAGTGAGCGTAAAGCCGGGTATTCATTAGGCAACATTTGTGAATAAATACTGTTTATAAACAGTGTTTCACAATGTTTCATCACCTCTGTAAACAGTTTATAAACTGTTTATAAACAAAGGTGATGAAACATTGTTTATTAAACATGTTGCCGTGTTTCCTACTTCAAGTGGAGAGCAAGACGAAACATCTAGTTTATAAGCAAAAATCAACAGGTGTGGACGTGTGTTGCGCGAGTTTAAAACATGGAAGTAGTGTGGTCCAACAACCAGGTCACGATGCTCTTAGAGCTTTATCAACAGCATAATATACTTTGGGATGCTTCAAATAAAGATTATAAAGATAAATTTAAAAAAAATGATGCTTGGGTCGACATTGCTGCAGAATTGAATATGTCGCAAAAGGAAGTGGAAACGAAGATGCATATTCTACGCTGCAACAACTGACAAGTGTGGACTGTTAAGTTTCAGAAACAGCGTTTACGGTAAACTTGTTAATAAACAGGTCATAAACAGTTTATTAACAAATGTTGCCTAATGAATACCCGCCTTTACAGTTTCATTAGAATTGGCGGCCACCCCAGAATCGAAGCCATAGTATATTTTAACCTTGATTTAACTAAAGATAATTTCATAAGTTATTAAAAATTACATCTATTACTAATTAACATTGATATTGAATGCGCAGCTGTACACATCTGAAAAATCCGTATTGATTTTTATATTGGCTTGTGTGTAGGTCAAGGAATTTTCCCAAAAAATTCTCCCAATGTGCAAGTTGGGGAAAAAATGTATTTTATTTTCATTAGATTCTATTCGCCCTAAAGTAATTTCACTATTATAATTTAATTATAATATTATTAACTGATGGCAACCCAACCGCTTGTTCCGTTGCTGAGCTGTATCTGCACCAATCGCATCATGCCACCGTCTTCTGTACTCGCCACCATCTGTCGAAAAAAAAATATTTTTATTCATGTCATATCATTTATATATTTATTCATAAACAATCATAAATTGTTTGAATATTTACATATCAAAGATAAAAAGATTTATTATTATTTTTTAAATTACAAAACAAAAAATGATTAAAAAGCATGTCATAAAAAATATATATAATAAAAAAATCTTAATCTAAGCTTATTTATTTATTTTTATTAAATAAGGAGAGCAGACGAGCAAACGGGCCACCTGATGGTAAGTGGTCACCGTCGCTCATAGACATCTCACTTCACTGTATTAATGTTGGAGGGTTTTTGATGCGCTGCTAACCTTGAGGACTAAGATGGAATGCCTCGTGCCGGAAATTATAATGAAATTTATTAAAAGTTAGATGAATTTTACGTGCCTTTGAAATATTTTATACATACATACATATCCATAATCCCCGAGGGGGTAGACAAAGGAACCACCTTCAATCACAGGGTAGTTCCCACTTTTCGCCGTAAGATTTGGAAACGCGATAGGTAGCTCAATACCCACACGACCGCAATGTTTGAAACAGCTGATTTTTTCGCGATTTCAAGATTTGGCTCAATAGAGAAAGCTGTTCATGAATACTGAACAACCCCCCCAACTATAGGGGATTTTTCTTACACTGTATCATTCATTCCAAAACACGACTAACTTTAAATTAAATTAGAAGGGTGAAAAATTCCGCGAGCAGGATTTGAACCTGCGACCTTGCCGATCCGTGGCAATGCTCTAACCAACTGAGCTATCGCGGCTCATCCTGCCGGTTTCAAATTAGTCAACACTTCTTCTTTTCTTTTTCTAATTCATAGTATCATGAGAAATGCATAATAAATAAAACGACTACTATATATAACTATATTCGGTAATAATTACCCACCCAACAACGGGAAGTTTTTTTTTTTTATCGTACTGATAATTGTTGTTGGTCCTAATGACCTTTACAGCTTCACCGGGGTTTTTGGGGCGAGCGCTAAATGCGCTCCAGCCTAGAGGAGGACTTCAAAACTACTATAAGAAGCGACTGCCTAAGGGCACCCGGGTGGGTACGGACCTCGGCTTAGGACGTCGCTGGGGAGGGAGGGGTCGGGGAGAAGCGGCCTGGAATACGCCGATAGCGCGTGTAAGCGCCAGAAGCGGGTCGCGTCGTATGTAGGTGCTGTGTGTGAACTACTATCGGGTGGGGAACGGGAAGTGTTTCGGAACGTAGCCTTTTGAGGCCTTTTGTACTTTGGGTTTATTTCTATAATAATTTACCTCGGTCTGATCAGATATCTGTTCCATAGTGACTCCTTGCATTATCTCTCCCTGATCCACTTTTTCACCCTCATCCATGTTTTCTGCAACCAAATTATTAATAAAACCACAGAAATCGCACTACAAAAAGAAATGTTGATTTTTTTAATTACGTACCTACCTTAGATAAAAATATTTAAAGTTTGGATACTGGTTTATATATGGTCGATATTCGCCCATAACATGAAACTATGACTGTATAATAATTCTAGTGTAATTACGCTGGCTCTCTTACTAACAGAGTAATGCAATTGCTGCATTGCGGCAATAATAGGTAAAGGGTGGTACCACGCCAGACTGACTGCACAGTTATACCACTATCGAGCAAACTCTCTTTAAATAATAAAACTAAATTATACACAACTCTCACGTCCATAATCCCCGAGGGGTAGATAGAGGAACCACCATCATCATAGGTAGTTCCCACTTTTCGCCGTAATGTTTGGTGGACAAACGTGATAGGTGGCGAGCCTATCGCCGTCTACTAGGTATAGAATAGTATCCACGACACCCACGGGAAGAGTTGGGGTGGTGCTATTGTTTATGGCCGGCACGATACGGCATATTAAAGTATAAAATAACTTACGTAGCGTGATCAAAGTCGGGTCTTCACTGTCTTGCACTAGATTTATCGTAGATTTGCCTGAAATCATAAAAGAATCGATACATGAACAATCATTGGAATCTGTCGTATTTCTCGTCGGGTCCTGATCATTCTATGGAAATAACCAATAGAACGACTCTCTTGGCAGATTTAATGGGGTGGTTTGCCATTGCCTACCCCATTTCACACACTGGTTATCTCAGTGTGCAAGTTTCCTCACGATGTTTTGCTTCACCGTCAGAGCAGCAAATGTATTCCCGACTACGCCATAGCTCAAGATTGAGATGCTTGCTTATCGTATGGTTAGTAACCAACCTATTTGTCATGGCTTAACGACTGCTGTCGATCGACAACAGCCGGGACCGACTGCTTAACGTGCTCTCCGAGGCACGGGGGAGCTCAGATGGTAAGTATTCCATCTATTTGTAAAATATCTATTAAGACAGAGATTCACAACTTACCATCTTGCAATATCAGTTTCTTATCGTTGGTTATAAACAATTTGGGTCCATCTCCGGTCGTTGATACTGAAATTAACGAACATTTAATTTTAAAATAATCACACCAAAAACCCAAAGAAAAAAGGGGCCAAGTTCGGTATAAAGACCAAGTGATGTAGGCTTCGCCTATGAAAGAATTGAGATTTAACTGGGTGCCAAGTTCAATTAATTTTCAAACTTATCTATAGAAATATGTAACATTGTATAAAAAGACAAAATAGGAGCGTTTCAAACCTTTTTTATACTACTACTAATGATCTGATAAAGGGTACTCAACTAATTGCATTTTTACTACTAATTACCCGATAAAGGGTACTCAACTCATTGCCTTTTTACTACTAATTACCCGATAAAGGGTACTCAACTCATTGCCTTTTTACTACTAATTAGCCGATACAAGGGCACTCAACTGTTGCCTTTTTACTACTAATTACCCGATAAAGGGTAGTCAACTCATTGCCTTTTTACTACTAATTACCCGATACAAGGGTACTCAACTGTTGCCTTTTTACTACTAATTACCCGATAAAGGGTACTCAACTAATTGCCTTTTTACTAGTAATTACCCGATAAAGGGTACTCATTGCCAGACAGGTGAAATAGTGCCGGTTCCAAAACCGATTAGGCCAATGTTATAGGGTAGTAATTACCGGTTCCAAAACACTAACTTTACTCGGCAACAAAGCGAAAGTGGTTTTGGAACGTAATTCTTAGGAGTGCCTCGTATGCCGGTTATTACGTTGGACCTCTTGATCACACATAATAATCCAATTAAATAGTGTACTAAACTTGTAATAGAATATCCTATTATATTATAAATAAATGAGTTTAATAAATTAATTTTGACATTAAATATTATAATTAACATTAATTGAATACTTACGAATAGATTTGGTATCAGCTGAATTTAGTTCTATTTCCTGAGTAGATTCAAATATCTGAAAATGAAAAATGAAATGAATTAATAATATTAATTTATAACCTATTTTATTTAATGAGCTCTAAACAACGATACACACGATAGGTACAAAAATGTATTTTTTATCGACAACTTTTACTTGAATAAGACTAAACATTAAAATTTTGAGGTCCGTATCAATTCAATTTATGAGCTAGAAGCACGTAACAGACGGATGAACAGACCAACAGCAATACGTTTCCGTTTTCCCCTTCAGGAAACACTGATATTATGTATCTCTTCTCTTCTAAGACGTGTTCCTCATTGCAGAGGGTCGTGATCATTCTAAGGAATTAATCACATAGAACGATTCTCATGGCAGATTTAATGGGGTGGTTTGCCATTGCCTTCCACATTTCACACACTGGTTACCTCAGTATGCAGGTTTCCTCACGTTGTTTTCCTTCACCGTCAGAGCAGTCGGTAAATGTACTTAAGTCTTCGAAAAAACCGATAAACTCATTGGTACATGGCACTGCCTGGTTTCGAACTCGGACCTCCCGCATGGGAGTCCGCCGTCCTAGCCACGACGCCACCGACGCTCATATTATGTATAAAACGTGTGAATTTCTTTTAACAGCATTTCCTTACCGTGTCTAACCTGTCCGGTTTCAATTTTATCGCGTCTACGATATCTGATGCTGTCGACGATGCAATCTGAAAGAAAAAAACTCTTATTAAAAAGAATTTACAGCTAAAAAAAATCTAACGGTTGGCTGGAAGAGATCCCTATGGGATAAGCCCGCCTTTGTACATATTTTAATGATTTTTTATTTTCTGTGTATTTTTTGTGTGCAAAAGATACTACAAACAAACAAACGCAGTGAAGTGTTGTCATGACGCCAACTTATTGTCAGTTGTTCTGGCCGCCCGTAGGCCTCTGACATGGCTTAACGACTGCTGTCGAACGACAACAACCTGAACCGACAGCTTAACGTGTTCTCCGAGACACGGAGGAGCAAATCAAAATGTTTTTATTGTAAGTTAGTACCTTATAGTACATTTTAACAACGTAATTTTGTTTCTACTCTACCACTGCTTCGTAAGGTGCTATAGCTCAGATGAAGCATGCCACTAGCGATCACCCAACCTGGTTCTGACAGCAGTTGTTATACCGGGTGATAAATTAAAAATCTTACTTTTTCCGTGACTTTCTGAACTCTAGGCTGGTTCACGACTATAGATTCTGCAAGATGACCCTGAAATCAAGAAAACGATAATATTGTTTATTGTTTTATATTTTATCAGCGAGGCTGTATGACCAGGAGAGATTTAGTAAACAATACTAAATACAGAAAATAATTATAAGTTAACGAATAAAGGCTATCGACTAGACGCGAACCCGACACGAACTCAACTCAGAGAAAAGCATTGAAATATGAGCCTTATCATCATAGGCCTGTTACGTCTATTGCAGACGATTTAAGCAGCGTCGCGAAGGCATCGCTTTTCGTGGCTAAATAACCCTATTCGGGAGCGGCACACACGCCCGCACGCGCGGCAAGCGAGTGGTGCGCCGGGTAGATGAGTGATCTCTCGGTTTTTGATTGCTCTCCTGGCCGCCAGTGCTTCGAACCACTTTCCATCGTGTTCCTGACATCCCTCCCGAACACGTTTCCTCCATGCATCTCTGTCATCCGCGAGCTGCTGCCAATCACCGTGTCTGATTGCGAATGCAGTCATGTCACGCTTAGCTCAGTCTTTGAAACGCAACAGGGGTCTACCGACATTACGCTTTGCCTAGCCTTATATCGTATTACATTCAGTAGGTTTTTAAAATTCAAGTGAAGTAGATGTCGACGAGTGGCCTCACGCGTTGACAACTCATCGAAGACTACTTCACCTTCTACTTTTGAATTTTGAAAACCTACTGTATATAAAGCTCACATTTCAATGCTTTACTCTGAGTTGAGTTCGTGCCGGATTCGCGGCGAGTTGGTATAATATGCGATGGCCATAATAATATCACAAATATTAAGCTGTATAATGTCGGTCTCACGCTGTATAAGACGGTCTCATGCTAAATAACGCCAGTCTCACGCTGGATGACGGTCTCACGCTGAATAATGACGGTCTCACGCTAGATAAAGGCGGTCTCACGCTAGATAACACCGGCCCAACGGCCGGTCTGTCTTCCAATATCTTTGCTTGTGTTCCGGCAGTGTTTATAGAAGAGCCAGTACTTACTGAGCCCGTATGCTCCATCTGCGACCTCATCGTCACTTACCACCAGGTGAGGTTGAGGGGTGAATGGGTTTAGCCACGAAAAAAAACTTACGCTACTATTCATATGAGCGTAGAGCAGTTGTTTCCTCATGTACCCCGCGCCACATACGAGACACTCGTAAGGTTTCTTGTCGCTGTGCACGAAGCGGTGGGTGTTCCGGTTGTCGCGAGAGTTGAAGGACTTGCCGCACACCTGGAGATAAACGTGTGGTGGTTGAAGAGTGTGAAAACATGGATTATAGGTATAATGTCAGACTCTCAAAACGTCAAATTTATGTCCTAATGTTCCTGTGATTAACATTTTTTTATGTGAGTAACGTTACTAACTGGAATTTGTGTGAGTTGTGTGGTTAAACAGTTCAGAAACGTATGTGTCGGTTAAACAGTGTATGTATCCAGAAACATGTGTATCTGTTTAAGAAAGTGTATCGTTTAAATAGTCCAGAAATATGTGTATTGTTTAGACAGTCAGAATCAGAATTTTTTATTGATAGTAAGTACATGAAGGTACATTTTTATAACGTCACTTTTTTACTCTACCACCGCTTCGGAAGGTGCTACAGCTGAAGGAAAAGAAATGGCGCCAGAAACAATCAGCAGCACATCTTTTGAAATAAACATACTTAACAATATTTATTTAATATATTTGTTTTAATACAATTATGTATAAATATAATCATATACACATACAATGTGCAGAGCTGGAGCTGAATTTAGGACCAAACCTCTTTATCATTTAAGTAGTCATCACAGTCCAGAAATATATGTATTTTTATACAGTCCAGAAACATGGGTATCGTTTAATTAACATGTATATCGATAATTATAATGTATATAGTTAATTATCATGTGTCGTTAATTAACATGTGTATCGTAAATTAACATGTATATCGTTAATTGTCGTGTGTTTAATTAACATGTGTATCGTTAATTATCATATATATATCGTTAATTTTCACGTGTATCGTTTAATTAAACAGTCCAGTAATACTCGTACCTCGCATACGAAGGGCCGGTCTCCACTGTGTATGCGAATGTGCTTCTTGTAATGCTCGGGATACACGAACGTCGCGTGGCACACGGCGCACTGCAGCGGCCGCTCGCCCGTGTGCGCCGCCTTTATGTGGTACTCTAGTAGGCTGGGAATAAACGGGGATATTTTTTTTCATATGCAAATTTAAAATTATTAATTCGTATAAAAACATTCTTTAATATATTTAAAATTACCGTTGAACCCCACACTAGGTTAAGCCTGTCCCGTGGGTACTTTTTAGAGTCTTGTCTAAAAAGTCAGTTGATTTGGGATTCTTAGTAGAATTCGGTATTTGACTTTAAAAAAATATTCCATCTTCTTCCTTTGAGTTGATGATCCGAACTAAATGTTTCCCGACCAGAAGGCAGCCACATCGATAGCCCTCTGGTTGGCCTCGAAAAGGTCCTCCCGCGTGCAGGAGTATTCCATCAATCAACTTACATGGACATCCTGACAAAGGATCTAAAATTCGTTTTTCGATATCTCAACTAACATCAGAGACATTAATAATTTAAGTTAGTACTAGTTAGATATGCTCTGTCCCTTTTTAGCAAAATAGTTCTTTTATGTAGCCAGTATCTGCTTATATGCACAGTGACGTCATAAAGTAATGTATCTGTTTCTACCGTCTGATTTTTGATTGCATGAAGCTATTTTATTTTTCAACGAATTTTAATACTGTTTTCACATTTGACTATCAATTTATGTCTATTTCTTAATTTTTTTAAATGCATTTATTATTTGTTTTAAATTCCAAATTTTGTTTTGAAACCATGCAATGTCATGTACCAATGAGTCTTTCGCTTTTTTTCGAAAGACTTATGTACATTTGCTGCTCTGATGGTGAAGGAAAACATCGCGAGGAAACCTACACACTGAGATAACCAGTGTGTGAACTGAGGAAGGCAATGGCAAACCCTATTAAATCTGTCAAGAGAGTCGTTCTATGTGGTTAATTTCTTAAAATTAACACTATTCTCAGCAATGAAGAATACGACTTAAAATAAATAAGTATAGCATAGCATAACTCTAACGTCCATAATCCCCGAGGGTAGACAGAGGAACCATCATCATCACAGGCAGTTCCCACTTTTCGTCGTAAGATTTGGTGGACAAACGTGATAGGTGGCGAGCCTATCGCCGTCTACTAGGTGTAGAATAGTATCCACTAAGACCTTTAGTGCCTCGTACGACATCCACGGGAAGAGTTGGGGTGGTGCTCTACCGTATAAATCCAATACATTGTAACTTGAAAACATCGAGTTTGAGATAAATGCGTAAATATACATTTGTAGGCCTTGTAATTGTTAGAAATACAGTGTAATGTCTGTTATCATATCTCAGTATCAGAATAATAGAGTTCGAAAGTTACAATACCAAGGTACTAAACAGATAATTAGAAATCAAATAAGCGCTATTAAATCAAAACAATGTATCTTAACATACAATGTATTGGATTTACATGGCAGAGCTGATATTTTTTATAACCGGCACGATACGGCACAAGTTGCTGGAAAAAAAAATGTTGTGTTTACACGTTAAGGGTTACAACCTAGCTTATAACTTTATATTGATTTTTCTGTAATTTCTCTGCTTGTAATCTGTTGTGTTTACCTAATAAATAAATAAAATTAAATAAGTAATACTTATATAAAAAAATCTTACCGTCTTCGCTTGAATCTCTTGGGGCAATCGTTGCACTGGTATCGCTTGTCGTTCATATGTGTCGCTCTCTTGTGAGACAGCAGGTTAGAGCGCTGAGCGAAAGATGCGTCGCAAATGTCGCATTTGAACGGTCGCTCACCTGCCGAGTGCCATAGAAACTACATTAGATTACAGTTTACTAAACAAACTCAGGGGGTAGACAGAGGAACCACCTCCTTCCACTTTTTTCGGGTTCTGGGATCCATATCATATCTCTGTATCAGAATCATAGAGCTCGAAAGTTACAATTAAAGTTATAAGGCTGGCGTTGCGTCGTATAAGGAGGTCAAGTGACATGTGCCCTAGACAGGACACAGTGGCGTTTACTACACCGACAAGAGCATAGCTCTTAAATTGAAGAAGAAGAAGGGATCCATATCTGGGATTAATAGTTTTACTACATGTGTCATTTTAATGCTGCATTGTTTTTTTTTTAAATTCAATATTTTTTTAAGTTTAATAATGTATGCAGTGTTAAATAAATGTTTTTCTTTCTTTCTTTTACTGCTCAGTGCCCGGAAATCGAATTATTTAATGATAAAATTGGCAGAATTTACAAGAATATGGTAATATATTTGAACAATATAACCATATAGTGGTGTTATGTAAATAATTGAGCTCACATATGCTTTGGTGAGATGAAACTGTAAATATGTGAGTTTTTGAAATGTATAAAATAAAAAATATCCCCGTTGAATTGAACGATCCAGGACCGAGCGCGATCCGAACCTGGGTATGTTATTAGCGTTCTCGAAACGATGAAATGATATCATGGGACGGCGTGCTTCTTCTTGTCGTGTTGTTAGTGGGCAACCTATTGTCAGTGATGTTCAGGCCGCCTGTAGGCCTCCAACTAGCTGTCGGACGACTTGTTAGGTCTAGGTTGTGTCGTGTATCCTCTAGGTTGTGTCGTGTGACCTCTAGGTCGTGTCGTGTGACCTCTATGTTGTATTGTGTTACCTATGTCGTGTCGTGTGACCTCTAGGTTGTATCGTGTGACCTCTTAAGTCGTGTCGTGTGACCTCTAGGTCGTGTCGTGTGCCTCTACGTTGTGACGTGTGACCTCTACGTAACATGTACCCTGTGTGTACGTACCGGTGTGTGTCCGCATGTGGTCCCTGACCTCAGCCCTCCTCGCGAACGCCTTGCCGCACACGCCGCACACGAACGGCCGGCTGCCCGAGTGGACCACCCCGTGAACTTCTAGATTGTGTTGGGTGCCGAATGCTTTACCTACGTAGAAGAATTAATTATAATGATATTTTCGTTGTCGAATGTCTAACCGGTGACTAGTGGTTGCTGTTGGGTGACTGGACTGCGGCTAGTTGCTATCAGCTGGCTGAACAGTAACTGGTTGAAGTTAAGGTTACTCCGGAAGCTATTGGTTGCGGTTAAAAATAATTAATACGTGACCGGTTACCGTTGAGGGATAGGACTGTAGCCTATTTCTGTTAAATAACTCTAAAATAAGTTGATTGAGTCAATATAGCTTTTTTTTAAAGCAAAAATGGAACCACAGGGTGATGACAACCCGGAGAATGATAGCGGGCCATCTATGCCCTTACCCTCAGATCTGACATATTATATTATTAGGCGAGACCTGAAAACCAGCGTATCGCTGAGGTCTCGACCATTTCATTAGACACATAGGGCAATACTGTTATAGATATATTTTGTTTATAGGTTAACAATTAGAATAAAATAACAATGTTGTACCTTTTTACTATAATGTGGAATGAACTCTTTTATTTTTTTGTGGCAATAGTGTTTTTCTTTCTTTTCTCAGTGCTAAATGTACTTATTACAATGATAAACAATTCTCACCACAGACGTTGCAAACGAAGTCCTTGACCCCGGAATGCGTGTTCTCGTGCTGCTTGAGGTTCTGCACCGTCAGGAACGACTTGGGGCACAAGGAGCACTTGTGCGGCCGGGGGCGCTCCTGGGAACAGTGGCATTGTTCTAGGTTGAATTTCAGTCTGTCTAAAAATGTGGCATAACAGGTAAGGGTAAACAACAAGATCTGGGGGCTGAATAGACGTCAAGTGCGTCTACTGGTCGGTGCCTTCGCCGGTCACTTTAGCACCGATGCCTACCTCTAGCTAGCAATACCTACATTTGGCTCGTATTTAGTTTGTATGTTACACAATTGACATAAAGTTCATTATGCTATGTACAAAAACGTTGCGAAAATTCGCTTCCATTCCATTCCGCGGCAATGTACATTGAGCCTTAAGCCCTGTTGTCGTGGTTTAAAAAATCTATTTACCAGATGCGTCTTGAGATGGGCCTGGTACGTATACTTGGAGGCGAATGATTTGCTGCACGCCGTGCAGACATACGGCCGCGTCCCGCTGTGGATGTTCATATGCTCCGCCAGCAATGTGCGCGAACTGACGACAAAAAAAACAATAGTACAGTCGACCTGGCTTCGAGCCGACGATGGCTTGTTTTTTAAAAATCACAGTTTTGAGGTTTTGGTACACGACAAGGTGACCATGTCAGCCTCGTTAGGGTCACTAAGAAAAGGGAAGGGAAGCTCAAGTATTATTAGAGTCAGCCCTCACTTTGAGAGCCAACTTAGCAAACAACAGTAAGTGTTTCATATTATCAGATAAGGACTGACTCAAAATAATATTGAGCCTCGCATTTTGGAGCCCATTGAGGCCAAATTCCTTCCTCTCAATTTTCAGCAGGTGGTCACACTCGATGGCTTCCTGAAAGATGTTTTTATAGCGTCAAGGAATTTTTGAACGATAAACGATTTAATGGGTGTAACAAAAGTTCCATAATCCAGGTTCGGTATCCATAATTTCACTAAGGGGCCAACTCTGAAATCGCGAAAAAACGCGCTGTGCGTTTTATGTCCTATATAAGACACGCGAATGTAAGACAGACACAGAGCTCGATTTTATCCGATATCAGAATGTTTTTCCAAGACTTCGTGTACTGTAGTTTAATTTGACAATGCCCAAAAGAGTAGCCAATAATTCTCCCCCCACCGTACCTGTATTTCTTTTTGCAAAAGTCACACTCGTGCATTTTGCTCTTGTCCGCGGGCGTTAGATTGCGGCACTTTGCTGCGTGCTCCTCTGAAATTACAACAAATTGTGTTTAATTATAATATACTGGATGGAGCGTTGGTCGCGTCGTGGCTAGGACGTCGGACTCCCATGTGGGAGGTTCAAATAAAATCAAAATGTTTTTATTGTAAGTACCTTTTTTTTAAATCTCAGTTTAGAGGCTTTAGTACACGACAAGGTGAGCATGTCAGCCTCGTTAGGGTCACTAAGAAAGGGAAGGGAAGGTCAAAGTAAGTACCTTATTGTACATTTTTACAAAGTCATTCTTTTTTACTCTACCACCGCTTCCTAAAGTGCTATAGCTGAAAGGAAAGAAGCGGCGCAAGAAACTTTCAGCAGCACATCTTTTGAAATAAATATATATATATTACAATAATTATGAATACAATCATATACACAATGAGCAGAGCTGGAGCCGAATTTAGGACCAAGCCTCTTTATTATTTATTTTATAATAACCCTTTTTACACAAGGTCCGTCTTATATGGGTCTTTAATATTTTCTGTCATATTTATTACAATATCAGGTATCTTATTATAAAATCGTGCACAGTGACCGGGTTCGAAACCAGGCAGTGCCATGTACCAATGAGTTTTCGGTTTTTCCGAAAGACTTACGTACATTTACCAACTGCTCTAACCGTGAAGGAAAACATAGTGAGGAAACCTGCACAGCACCTGCAGAATCTGAAAAACTCATTGGTACGTGTCACTGCACGGTTTCGAACCCGGTGTCCTAGCCACTGTGCCACCGACGTTCTATAATCCCCGAGGGGGAAGCCAGAGGAACCACCTTGACTTATGCTATAATCTCCACTCACCCAAATGCCTGGTGTATTCCGCTCTCCGTCTCATAATCTTCTTACAGAACTGACAGACGTACACCCTCGCGTCGTGCTCGGTTCTCATGTGCTGCATTATTCTCTCAGCGTCGCCAGACCACGGCGTGGATGACGAGGATAGGGAATCTGCAAAGATTTAAAAAACAAACCTTTTTAATGGAAGAGCCTAAATCCCGCGACACAGGGTATCCTAGTGCGGGATTTAGAGCATCAACAACTCTTGTATTAATGTAAGTTGCAAAATACATTTATTTGTATTTAACCTTTTTTTTACCTTTTTTTTAAACACTTTTCCTTCCTAGTTCGGAGGTCAGCGTTTATTGTAAACTAACTTGTTGCTCACTAATTTTATTTAGTTTAATATAACCTACGCTTAAGTTCCTACTGGTGTATGGACTGTGAATACTTTGTCATCTTACCGCACAAATAAGCTTACCTATTCTTAATTTTCACCCTATCGCCGTTGATATTTTACTTCAGTGTGTCGTATGTCAAAAAATAACATGTTTTATTAATGCCAATGTATACAAAATGACAGTCTCTATTGGGTAATAACCATCATTCAATAATACATAAAACGCAAAGCGTTGCGTAGATGGAACCACGAGCACACTAAGTAAGTAGAAAAGAAATCGAAACGTCAATTTAATTTCTCAAAGCTATAGTAAAATTGTGATGATATCATGGCATCATGTGGCCATTTCAAAATAGCAGACCTAAAAAATATGTTAAAAGCTCGCCTCATGTTCTATTTTTATGCATTAAAGTGTTAAATAAATAAATAAAACAGCGTGGCGCGAGTCTGAAGGAATTATTTTGAAAGGTAAAATTTATAATTTGGTGGAAAAGTACGTATCTACATGTTGATATTTGCCTTTAGTCTCAGTAGTTCGGTTATTTTGTCCGGTGCCGAACTGTTGAGACCCTCTCAGTCTCAATAGTTCGGTTGTACAAATTTACCGAACTACTGAGACTAAAGGGATATTTGGCTTTATGTGCTAATTTAAAGTTTATTAAACAAAAAACTTGTAAAAACATCAATATTGGATGATTTTACAAGCGAGAAATCAAAATCAAATGTTTTTAATGTTAATACCTTATAGTACATTTTTACAACGTCATTCTTTTGTACTCTACCACCGGTTCGTAAGGTGCTGTAGCTGAAAGGAAAGAAGCGGCGCAAGAAACTATCAGCAGCACATCTTTTGAAATAAATAGACGATTTAAGCGAATGGACTTTAACCGTCGTCGGTTGGAATCCACTTCTAGGTCATTATGGTGGACCAATGCAACAAGGTAATTATAATTTTTCAAAGCTCAATATTTTTTTTATTTAAAAAACAAAAAATGAACTTTTACAGACAAACAGTCAAAATAATTATACATACCCTTTCCAAGCTTCTCACATAGTAAACATTTGAACTCGTTGCCGTCTTGTGCGACAATCTGGAAAAAAACATTTAATTTAATTATTATTAGATTTTTATTTGCCTTTTAATCGAAAATATTTTTACCGACCCCTTTACTTTAATTTAATTAATGAGTCCCGTTTTAAAATATGATTGTACAGAATTTTAAAGTAAAATTTTCATGCCTATTCCGTTTACGAGCTATAAACCCGTGACAAACAGACGGACGACGAAACGCCAGCAATAGGGTACCATTTACCCCTTTCGGGGTATGATGCCAAAGACAGACTTACGTGTCAAACTTATAACACCCGCGTTTTCCCTCAATCTCACCTGGTGGTAAGTGACGATGAGGCCGAAGCTGGAGCACACGGGTTTAGTAAGTACTGACCTCTTCTATAAACACTGGCGGAACACAGCAACACTGAATCGAAGATATTTGACGACAGACTTTACATAGAAGGGTGGTCGCCAGCCAGGCGGATCCTGAAAGGGTCCATCCACCAGCAAGTTACTCGGTCAGTAGCCTCGTACGACACGCTTGACCAGTGGCGGTAGGGATATTCTAAATCCGTCTCATACAAGGATAAATATAGATTGTAATATTACTAAAACTTACCGCCTGCATTTCACTAACCCCCGACTTGATTTCGGTCTTGCTTTTAACAGATTTCACTCGGAACATCTCTCCCGACTCCACTTTGATGAATGCACCACCTAAAAATAAATTAAAAATAAATATAAATGTACCATCATTTTAGGGGTTTACAGTCGCCAATAGGAGATAATCCTGCAATGTTTTACGTACGTAACGTCGTATTTTTGAATGTTTTTAACTGTGCTAGTGGCGCCTCTAGTGGCGCCACTAGCTCGTAGCCTAGTTGCGAGCACGGTCCGAAAGTGATCGTGCAGGTTAAGCGACGTTGGCGCGGTCGGTACCTGGATGGGTGACCGCTAGTGGCATATTTCATCTGAGCTGCGCCGTGCCTAGGAGAGCACGGTAAGCCGTCGGTCCCGGTTGTTGTCGTTCGACAGCAGTCGTTAAGCCATGTCAGAGGCCTACGGGCGGCCTGAACAACTCTGACAAATAGGTTGGCCACTAACCATACGATAAGCAAGCAAGCAAGTGGACAAAGAAGAAAAAGAAGCTTCTATGTATGGATTTTGCGAAGTTTGTCTTCGTCAAGAGTCCAAAGCCGTAAACTTCTAGACGCTGAAGGTCAAACCCTCAAGGTAATTGGCGACTGTATAAGCCTTGAGGAGAGCAGACGAGCAAACGGGCCCCCTGATGGTAAGTGATCACCGTCGCCCATAGACATCTCATTTAATGATAATCATAATTTTATTCGCTGCCACACGGTTAATAAAGGTGTTACAATAATATATAAGTACGAGTACATAACACTAAATTAAACAATTAAGAAACCCCCGACTTACCATTGTGGAGATCCCTTTACTTTTCCTGGCCATTATCAGATCCTCAAGATTCCAGATGTGGGAAGGTCACCATAGTCATAAACATTTGAGCTCAAACTCGAACCACCTAACTGTTACCGTGCCAGAGATTCCATCATACTCCAAGATCTTAGAACCACTGATCCATTTTCATTTTCAATTTCAATTTATTTAATCACATTTTGGTTTACAGAGATATACAGAGATACCTCCAAAACACCATCATGTCATACAATACTTACATTATACATAATATTTACAATTGAACTAATATAGGTACTTATTTACTATTTAAGTATATAAAGCTATTTCTTATAAATGTTCCCATGTTATCAACAAATATATGACATGGCTAAGAACATTCAACAGGTTAGAATTGCGAAGCCTGAAGGCGGGGGGACGCTCCGGGCTACGCCCTACGCGGAGTTCGCATTCGACATAAGTGCCATGTAATTTAAAAAATATTTTGTATTTTATTACAACATTGTATAAAACATACATTATATAATTATGTTTTACATACATTATTATAAAAATTATCCTGATTTTTTATGTGGTTTAGGGTCACGTCATACTTTTTGTAGGACCGATAATCGGGCAGATTTTTCCTCCGATTCTTATGACCGATTTTGTGACCGACTCAACGCACACGGCCGTCACTTTGTCTGTAGCTTTCGAGGGAGTAGCACGTCATGGAGAGTGATAACGTATACCATGTCATTAATCTTAAGAGGAAGTTGGATATACAGAGGAAAGTTTGTGTTTTATTTCTGACCGACGTTTTGTAGGACGTGTGCGTTATACTATTGCAATCAGTACGTTCTATTTTCCTCCTACAAAAAGTCGGTCACCGTTTGTCGGACGTGGGCACCCTGAGGATGTTATTATTTTGAATAGCCATTAAATGTGGACCTGACCTATACAAGTGGAGAGTAGTTGAAGGTAGTTTTAATTTATTTAAATTTCGTATACTCATTGCGTATTGAAGGAATACCTTCAATTGGTGAGTATAGATTTTTATTTCTTGTAACGAATTTGCAGCATATTAGAGGGTTTTCGATGCGCTGCTAACCTTGAGGATTTAGATGGAGGTCCTTCGTGTGCCGGTAATTATGCTGGCTCTTACACTTCAAACCGAAACACAGCAATTAAAACATTGCTGCAGTATTAAGTAAAAAGGGTTGTTACCACAATAGGTTGACGGTTCGGTTCGATATATCAAATGACGAAGCGCTGACTTCAAGTGGGGGGAGGGCACCGAACCGGGGCTGGAACCGGACGTGTGTAGTCCGAGGTTTATACATGATTCAGATACCTTGCTCCTGCGCGGCGGCGATGATAGCGTTGGCTGTTTCTTCGTCGCCAGACACCTGCAGTTCGATCTGCGATTCGTCGTTGGAATCTGGAACCAATTAAGATAAAACATAAGACAAATTCTATGTATTACTGGATAAAATCAGAATAGGATAGAACCTTGTCGTACCAAGACAGTTTAGTATGATTATATTGGTATTTTATTGGTAAGAGCGTCGGTGGCGTAGTGGCTAGGACGCCGGACTCCCATGCGGGAGCTCCGGGTTCGAAACCATGCAATGGCATGTACGAGTACCAATAGACCAGAGAAGACATCCGACTGCTCTAACGGTGAAGAAAAACATCGTGAGGAAATCGCCATGTCTGACGAAATGAAAAGTTTGCGAAGGTGTGTGAAATCCACTAATCAGCAGTGTACGCAGAGACTGCGTGTGCGTGAGGCAATATCGCACGTTTGTATTGAGCGGTATATATTATATATATTGTATTTGACACGCTGGCTTCACTATTTCCTACGTGACGGTCAGTGTGACCAGTGTAGGAAATATGAGTACTAATATTATTAATTGCCTCCTTTGCTGCAGCTTAAACGTTAGTCTATTTTTATATATATTTGTAATTTTCTATGTATTTTATTGTAGCAAAAATAAATAATATTTTATTTCATTCCATTTAAATGGGTGGGTGTTTCAAGTCAAATATATATTTATCTCAGTAAGTATAGTTACCGTTCCCGCCGTCGTGGTCCTCCCCCTGGTTTGAGTTGTCATCATCCGCCACGAGGGATATCTCTCCACCCTCATACACCAGTTTCTGACCCGGAACCACTCGCAGTATGGACCCGTTCTCGCCCGCCATTACTATTGTTTCTGTAATGTTAATTATAATGAATTAATAATAAATAAACCACCGTTTGTTTTTAACTCCGGACAAAAGAGGGGTGTTAGGGCTAATTTTAAAGTTCCTTAAATATTTTTTTATTAGATAATAGCGTTAATGAGATAGACCTGATAACAAAAGTGGAAAATTGATAACTTTGACAGGTGCTTACATGATTCTTTCTCTACGAAAAAAAATATATCTACTCGATGAGTTCTAAACGATATTGCAAGCGCCCCCTAATTAGATGTTGTAGTAAGGCAACACTCACGTTCATCCTCATCCCATCGTCGTCGTTGGAGAGCACGGTCTGGCCACTGTCCCGAGTCTGAAGCTAGCAACACTGGCATGTACTGACTTGTTTGGAGGTGGAATACACTCACAGGTGGGGCCTAAGGCAAAGTGCTAGGGGGCACTGGTGTGTTCGATCGCGGGGGTATCTTTGGAAAACCCCTCCCCCCGGGAACAAACAGGAATACGCACGAAAAGGAACGCATACGCATACGCATTTTTTACCCACTATCACTATCGCTCCCACTAACATCTTGGGATAAGGGGTGAAATGAAAAACAGCGCTGCATATTTGGTACCTGATTATGTCAGTATTTGCTGACTTTCCCCACTTTTGCCAAATATACATTACAAAAAAAGGCGTGTAACTTCATGCAGCTTTCAACATCGGCGGCGGCAACTACATGAGCCCTCTAATTCTGATATAGTATGGCAACACTCACGTTCATCCTCGTCGTCATCATTTGACAGCACGGTCAACTCTCGCAACACGAGCTCGTCTCCCCCAGACTGGCCCTCGGAGTCTGAAGCTGGCAACACTGGCACGTCGTAGTACTGGTTTGTTTGGTCGCTTGACTTGTCCTGAAAATGGTCATTTGATCACCAGGGCTGTAGCCAGTGCTGAATTTATGGCAGGGCAGTGAAGGTGCACCCCCCCCCCCCCCCCTATTTACCCCTATATGCAAAAAAAACTGTAAGCTGAGTATGTTTTAATTAGTCTTGTCCTGAAAATAGTCGTTTAGTGACTTGACTTGTCCTGGAAATTGTCATATGGTCACTTAATTTGTCCTGAAAATAGTCGTTTGGTCACTTTCTTAGTCGTGAAGATAGTCGTTTGGTCGCTTGACTTAACGTAAAAATAGTCGTTTGGTGAATTGATGTGTGTTGAAAATAGACGTTTGGTCACTCGTTTTGTCCTGTTTGTCCTGAAGACGGTTGTTTAGTCACTTAACTTGTCCCGGAAATAGTCGTTTGGTCACATAATTTGTCCTGAAAATAGTCATCTGGATACTCGATTAGTTCAAGAAAGAGTTTAGCCTTTCTCAACTCTTTCTAACCGGGGACCGTTAAAAAACGAAAGTTGTATGTTATGGGGAGGATAAAAGTACTAGAATGATTCATGTAAACAGACACAAGGTGGACTTCCAGGGCAAATTTAAAATTGGTGGTTTGCCATTGCCTTCCTTATTTCCACACTATACGGATAATTTGACAGCTAATTCTATGAAATTACCTCAGCAGTGCAGGCTGTAGATTGGTACTACCTTCTTCTAAGTCGTGTTCCTCATTGCTGAGGGTCGTGATCATTCTAAGGATAATCACATAGAACGACTGTCTTGGCAGATTTAAAGGGGTGGTTTGCCATTGCCTTCCCTATTTCACCCACTAGTTATCTCAGTGTGCAGGTTTCTTCACGATGATTTCTTTCACCGTTAGAGCGTTTGATATATATGTTGCCTGGTTACTTAAATTAATTCTACAAGGAATCGCCATTGCAATGAAACTTAATTTCGGTCAAAACCAATAAATTCGCCAGGCTTTGATTTCTACCAAAAAATTGGTTATTTTCAGCGTAGAAAAAAAAATTGTAACCTACGCAAGCCTCGCACAGCATACATACTTACATACACAACTTCACGCTATGTCCCTTGCGGGGTAGGCAGAGAGAACGGAGCGCCATGAATCAGCCTTGGCACGTTTCTCTTGCTTCCTCTACAGTCATCCGTCGTTTCGCACATGCTCGCCGTTGGGCACAGCTTTAACCCTAAAACAACCTATCATAATACAACAGATAATACCTTTTCTTCGCTCAAATCGATTTGGACATCATCATTCGCCACATGTAGTAACGTGCAATCTGAAATATCAAACATTACATATCTATATATTTTAGACCTTTATTTCGCTAAAAAAAAGAATAAAATCCACTTTGCTTAGGGAAATACAGGATAAACTTATTGTAATTAACAGTGTACGGTAGACATAAGACTTATAAATTAAATTACTAATGTATAATATGATCTAATTTAAGAGCTGTAGTTTTTCTTAGCTGCGGGTAACTGGAAGACGAGTAACACACAAAATAGGTATAATTAGGATTCTATTAAGTATCGACTTGCAGATGCCATTTGGTTTGGTGATAGATATTGCAATTACTATCAATTATTTAAACTCGGTAAATTGGCTCAAAAGGTGGTGCTTTAATTTAGTTTTGAATGAAAGGATAGACTTTGCTTCTTTGATACAATTTGGCAATTTGCTATACATAATATAAAAGTATCATAATATAAAATAAATTATAAAAGTATCTGTGGCACTCTTGACATATATTATATAGGGTGTAACAAAATCCCCTATAGAGCCGATAGGGGAGTGTTCAGTACCCATAACTGAAAAACTTTCACTATGGGGCCAACTCTGAAAAGTATACTAACAATAACAGGTGCACACACACACACACACTCACAGACTCTACACACGCATACACTCACCCTCAAACACCCTCTCACAACAGGTATGAACAACAATATAATGGATAAATAATTACGTTTTTTTAATTTTTTTATATAAGTGTATCCCCCAGGCCATTAGACTGTTGCTATCTACTATGCTGCAAGACGGCCGACAAGGCCAGTGCGGCTGGTAGAGACCGAAATTTACTTATATATACATTGTAACTACACTGTTGTTAAATGATTATAATTTGAATATTGTTTGGCTTAATACATATTATTGAATTGTATGAATAATGATAAGTCAAATTGGGCAATATGTCACAGAAACTTGGGCTCCTTCGACTTATCTTTGTGCCCAAGGGGGCACAAAGAAACGACAAGGAACGACACTTTGACCAGCCATATTATTATCATATTTCCGCCTCATTTTGCGCATTATTCAAACTGTCTGAACATTATGAATAATGTCCTATTAATCACATGGTCCATAACAGGGACATTAATAGGCTGATGATGATGATGAATTCAACGGACTAACCTGTCAAGCCTTCATCAATCTCCATAGACTCTTCATTATTCTCGTCCTCATTCTTCATTTCATCTTTCAATTCAGCAACATGATCAATTTTCGTCAAAACCGCTGAAGAGAGGAAGTCTTTGGGCATCGAGTTGACGTTGAAACTCATTAAGTTTGTAGTTGGTGAGGTCGCTTGGGTTATGTTGATGATGTTTGAAACGTATTCTTGCATCTTTGAAGGGGAACTAGTGCTGCTTGAAGGTTTCTGTAAGGATTTATTGGCTGGTGTTGTCTTGATGCTTTGAGTGAGCACAGAAGAGCCAACCGTTACTTTTAAGTTCACTGTGGATGTTGTTGTAGACGATACTGACTGCAAGAGAAGAAATTGTAGCCTTTAGGCTCGGACTCCACGGGTCCGGTTTCATCCACGGTTCGATATGCTGCAACCAATCACAAACTGTTGACTTTAAGTGGAGTAGAGCAGAGCGCATGTGATCGGTTGCAGCGAAACGAACCGGGGCTGAAACCGAACTCATCTAGTCCTAGGTTTAGACAATGGTATTTTGAAGGTGGTATGACTGACTGTGCAGTCAGCCTGGGGTGGTAACCTATTTTTGTCGCAAAGCAGCAATGCACGCTACTTAACTAACGCACTTGACCAAGGGTAAACCAGGCCAAACAATGTTTTACCACTAGAGGCGCACGAGCACAATGTTACGTAGCCAATCAACATGAAGATACGTTCCTTTCCGCCAAATCTTTTTTTACTCTTCAGACTCGCGTTTTAACAGATTTTTTAGGTCTGCTATTTTTAAATAGCCATGATATCATCACAATTTTACTTTAGCTTTGAGAAATAAAATTAACCCAAATAACGAGAAATTTGTAAAATCTTCAAAATAACGTTTCGTTTTGCTTTTCTGTTTACGGAGTGTGCGAGTGCTCCATCTACGCAACGCTTTGCGTTCTATGTTCTATTCTGGAATTGTTTTTAATATCTGTGAAGCTAATATTTCCAAAGAAAACTAACTAAATAAACTACAGGTTCAAACATACCGTAATCCTAGGCATGGTAGGCACCTTTAGACTAGAACATATCGCAGAGTTCAGCTTCCCGACACTGATGACGTAATCCGGCGGTAGCGGCTGCAATTTCGACGCTGGCAACACCAATCGTTTCACCGAGCCCTTCTCAGGTTTGACCTCTATTTTGATGGGGCTTGCCGGCTCCCAATTCACCTTGTCATAGTGTAGATCGTGCTTTGTTAATGTGCTTTTGAATTGAGTGAGGAGGTCGGACTTTATTACTTGTAATCTAAAAAAAAAAAAGGAGTTTATTAAGTTGGTAAATAGAGCGTCGGTGGCACAGTGGCTACGACACCGGACTCCCATGCTCGGAGGTCCGGGTTCGAAACCATGCAGTGCCATGTATCAATGAGTTTTTCGTATTTATGGAAGACTTACGTACATTTACCGACTGCTCTAACGGTGAAGGAAAACATCGTAAGGAAACCTGCACACTGAGATGACCAGTGTGTAAATGTAGTAGGCATAAAAGATCCTCAAGGGTCGAAGTGCCGCTGGGTTATTCCCGGCCCCCTATCATAAGATAAGATAAGTTGGTAAATAAACGCATCATTCCCTAGGTTGAAGAGCTAAAAATACCCATGAGTACAGTTACGAGATTAATCGCAGAACTACCCGGAATCGAATTTTCTCGAAATCAAAAGTCAAAGTCAAAATTCAAATTCAAAATGTATTCGTAAGCATATATAATACTACAATACAATACAGTATTTAATACAAGTAGGTAGGTATCTATTTACAGCTATCAACTCCTGGCTCCTGCACTAGCCAAGGGTTCTCTTGCTCCTTATAAAGATAGCCAGCGGGATATTATACTGTCCGTATGTACAGGGGTGAGGGTGTAAGAGTGTGTTTTTGTGTTGTGTTGTTTTGGTGTATGTGTGTGTGTGTGTGCGATGTGAGAGGTTAACAATGGCCATGATAAATTACCACTTAACGTAATGCATAGGGTGTTTGAAATATATATAAAAAAATGCTAATATACCTCGTACGAATAGTGTCATAATCCATGCAATTCTTGTGACATTTCTTGCATATCACATTGGAGTATAAACTCGTCTCAGGTATTGATTTGTCCAAGACCTCACTTAGGACATTCGCCAGGGTCTTGCCTGCCGCCGTCTAAAAAGGGTTATATTTTTTTTAAAGTCAAAGACAACGACATTTATAGCATAACTATAGGTAGGTACATTAATAGATCTTATAAATTATATTCGTTCACAGTTACAGCCTACCATTTTTCTTGGCGTACAACATATAGTAATAGTTACATATTGTGACAAAATAGTGATTTAGTGCAAACATTTAATTTAAATAAATAACAATGATTGACTGTGTAAAAACTGTGAACTGTGAAATGTTACTAAGAACTTATAACTTTCCAACACTATGACATAGATACATCAGCATATGTGCTGCCTGTCTATAAATATATAATAACAATATTTAATTAATTTCTGATACATTATTTTATTTGATATTATTAAAATTTAAAAAAATATTACTATCAAATTTAAACCACAATGTTAAAACTTTTGTTACAATGTCAAATTTAATACCACAATGTCAAAACTTATTAAGCAAATTAAAGAGGATATACATTTATTTTTAAATAAACTTTTATTGAAAAATACTTGTATGTAGACTAAGATAATCGTGAAAAAATGGTTCATATTATATTTCTTTAGGTTGCAGGTCTAGCTGGAAGAAATCTCTACAATTCAAATTCAATCTTTTTATTTAAAGCTTATGTAATACATAATACTACAATACAATTTATTTGTAGATAGGTAATAGACGAGATAGATAACGATTTCCCTACCACCACTGGGTAGAGTATCGTACAAGCTGCTGGTAGTAAGACCCCTTTCTGGGTAGCAACCACCCTACTATGTAAAGTTTATCACTAAATATTTTCGTATCGGCGTTTACTAAGCCTGTGTGCTCCATCTTCGGCCTCATCGTCACTTACCACCAGTTGAGAGTAGTCAAATATGGGTTTAGTCGTAAAAACTTACACATTCTTTAAATATGTTGAGAGCATGCCTCTGTGTGACCCCGACCCGGTTATTACACACAAAGCAAGACTGGTTCATCCTGAAAATAATTAAAGTGTAGGTAGGAAGAGTGATAATGATAATAGGGCCATTATGGCAAGCTTGGTTGGTTGGTGTTTAGCATAGTGGGTAAATACAGTGGTGTAAACTGATCGGACAGTATAGTGAACTTGGCTTTCAAGCTGCCTTGCCAGTGGATTTAAATAGTCTTTGACTGGCTGTACTGTAGTGTAAACAGTCACTGGCCAGGCACTCGCCTCTATTCGCTACTTGCCACTGTCCTTGTGACTTGCACCTGCCACTGTACTTGACCAAATGTAAACCGGCCATCAAGAACTACGCACCTGACAGACCCATATCTCTCTTTCAATACCTATCAATCGTCCTTGAGATGAGATCTTCAGGAAGAATGTCCTCATACGAGATATGGCAGTCTGGGTTAAAGTGTCGTTAACGGGGCGCAAAGAGAAGACTCTTTACTTGGTTGTCATAATGCAAACTAACATAACCTACTATATCGGAGTCGGTTTCGCATCCACTAGGTTTCTGTGACACAGCTAATTTTTTAACAAGTTAGAATTTTCTTAAGACTTTTTCCCTTAGTGCCCCATTAACACCTCAACCGCAGTCTGATTAATAATATCTAGATCGGTGATCATCATTCATTTAAACGATTTTAGTTTGTCTGCGTTCTACTTTACTGTCTCTAATGGTTTTATTATAGCAAGTATGAATCAATTATGTAATATGATGGCATAAAACATTATAAATGTTCAATTCCTAGCATTGGCGAGTTTGACGACTTATCAATTTGTTTATTTACGTTCTTATCAATAACCATTCAGTTACCAATTTCGACATTGTTACCACCATTCCGAAATGACAAATTACCTATTCGACGACAGGAAAATAGATGATATTATTTCGTTTTGCAGTTTTTCTTCCAAAAAGACGCCATTTTGACAAACAAATCATTGAAAATGCAATGAAATACAACATTATCAATAGATATACCTGCTAAATTCTGCAAAAATCCAACGAGTTCATAGGTTTTTCATAGGTTTCAGAAAATATTTTTGTAAAAAAGTTGTCAGCAATGATTTTTCCGCAAGCAGCCACCATTACATTTTGCAAAGTAACAATTTACGCCGCTACGATGCCGGGTGGCGCTACGTACTTCCGTGAAGTTTGTTCTCTGTTACAATTATTTTTCGGTTAAAATACGGTTTTTAATAAAAATTATTATTAACGATTCTCTATTTGTTGATGATTATGATTATTTATATTCCCTCTGTTCACTTGGCTGCCCTGGCACGGATCCATTGCCGGATTCCGTGCAAAAAGCCAGTCGTTGACATAGAAGTTATACACTCGTACTTACGAAGCATATATAACACTTGTTGAAAATATTACTAAAAGCAGAATGATTTCTTTATCTTTGCCTGAACTTGGTGCTCAATTAAAAAAACAATTTATGGCGGGAATTTTGACGGACGGACGGATTTTCTAAGTTTTGTTTCGTGCAGTGTTTTTCAAAAATTCTTGGTTGAGTGATTTTCAAATAAAATTTCTCGGTGGTTCTTCTAACAAAGCTTTTATTGTAAATTAAATAAATACACTTTGATTAAAAACATCATTTATTTTTATACAATTTACATACATTTTCGCTTCTCATATGTAACGCTGACTAAGGTAAGTAAAATTTTACAATATTTTTTAAAATAATACAACATGAGATAATCCATGGTTTGCTAGATAATATTTACAGAGTTAGTAATGCTTTCTTCATAATTTTGGCAATTATTTCTATTCCATAAATGCACACACAGTGTGAGACAGATTCAAAGTTTAGCAAGTAGAGTTGTGCAGAAAAGTGTAATCGAAAAATATTTAATTTAGACAGAATTAAGTCATTCAATGAAAGTGAAGGTTAGAATTAGGTGTATTAACTAATAATATCGTACCTAACGTTATTCATCTTATTCCTATGAATATGCCATGCTCGGCGCAATTTAATGTTTTTGTAACACCTATATAATCATAACGACAATGAACGTCGGCAGATTTCCAAGAAATTCAAAATTACAAAATTATTTGAGAAGTGTTTCTTATTTCCTTTGCAACAAAATGCCTTCGCTTTTACCACGTTTCACTTACATGTTTAATTCGCTCACATTCAATTTACCCATTTACTCACAGACTCTACCTTTGCCACCACTTACCCACGGTGTTGGTAAATAGCAAACTGTTGCTGTTGCCAAGCTATCTATTTTTGCGTGTTCATTCATTTCACAATGCAGGTACCGCAAACTAACTAATCGATCAGCAAGAACTAGAATTAAAGACACGAGGATTATTGAAAATAATCAAAAATATATGTACTCGGCCACCGCGACAGTCCCAATGTTGCCTTTAACCGGGGGGTCCCCCCCCATGGCGCCTTGAATCCCCTCCCCACCCACCGGCCAGGCTACGTTTGAGATCAAAGGTTTAAGACCATTGGTGTGGTGTCATTGCCACAATTTAACTTGTCTTATAAGTTGTGTCAGGATTTTTAACATGCAGGAGTATTGTAATACCATACACATTACGTAACACTTGTTTTTATCTGTAGTAGTATCTTGTATGGTTGTGTCAAAACTGAGAGAAAATGTTGCATGGATGCCAAATACGTCAGCTCTGCATGACTGTGTTTTGGTAGTGGGTATATTCGTAAACATCGAATAACAGATTCAACTGAAATATATTTTAAGAAAAAATACTTGTTTTAGTATCAGGTGGGTACTATTGTAAGTCTACATACTTAGCGTGAAACTGGTAATTTTAAATGTAAATAAAAAGTTCAGTTACAAGTTACTCGATGTTACATTTTTGACATTATGTATGTTCCCATACAACATGTATCGACGTGTAGAAATGAAAGAATATTTTGTTGTGTTGACATGTATTTAATGTTTAACTACAAATACCTAAGTTCCAATGAAAGGTAGGCTAAAAATATAATAGTGAAAACAACTAAATCAAATGGTTACATCACCTTAAATGTAAAATATCAGAGTGCCGTTTCTAGTGTTATTTTTTGTATGAGTTAAAAGTCCTATGCTTTCTCCGTATTGTATGACATGAACATGTCACAGGAATTTAGGCAATACAATTGACATAAATCATAGTACAAAGTACAGTCGCGCACACGAGTTGTACTTGGATATACAACTTTTTATATAGTTATATTTAGTCAATTTTACTGTCTAAATGTCATTTAAAGAGAGAACAGTGTCATTTGTCTTGTTCTAACAGTTTACCATAACGTAGCAACACTATTCAATCGAGTAAAATTATTGACATTGAAAACAATATTATATACTTCTCTGTACATAATATATAACAAAAAAGGAATAAGCTAACACGACACCAATCTCCTAACACTAACATTTAGTTTTTTTTCATTCGAAAATATTTCTAGAGAAAAAGATATGCATCTATTTACTTGATAACATTGATTTTTAATGTTATTTCTATATAATTCTTCAGCTATTTTAGAGAACTATTTGTTATTTAATTCTGGCTGGCTATAAAACTGTTTACGTTATGTATATAATGTTTTTGTTTGGATTTAATATTTTTTTAAACTCATGAGCTTATATACAACAGGCTGTTAAAAAAACATTCGAACTTTTATCAGGAGATCCACTCACGAATAAAAGATTTGAAAATGGCAAATATAACTAACTCTGTACGAAATTAGCGACAGAGCGACCGATTTGTATTACTCCATTTTCAAAACTTTTTGGACAAAGTTCATGACATTCTTAATGGAACTTCTCACAAATTTTGTTAACACAGTATAAAGGTTGTAAAAGAGAAGAATTTTGAAGAATAAACTCAAAAACCATACCATAAACAGTAGAATAGACAAGCTAGCACAAAAACCACACCATACAGACATCTATACTTAGACATAAGAACAAAAAAACAGCGTGATAATGGTGTTATTTATTGACGAGGATCTAATTCTAACATCCTTGTGCAAGGCTTAAAGTCGAATCGTCACTTCACTATACTTTATTTTTTAAGAAAATTTATAGAAAATCCTTTACTGTCATAATTTTCCACTAATCGAATATAATTGACATTGCCATGACACTTAACTAGCCTAAAGAGTGCTAAACTAGTTCTTACACTTAGATATTTTTTTGGTTCTTAAAGATTTATAGAGTAAGAATGGTCAAACGAAGTGTAACACTCTAGACATGACAAAAACTCATGCAAAAATAAAGAAGAAACATGCACACTCCAAGCATGTAATACATAATATTTAAAAATAAAAATGAAACTCAAACGTTCTACCTTATACCACAGTTTCTTTATTTCTTGTACATTTTCACAACTGTCAAGTTACACAAACAACCAAATAGTCAGAAATTATAAAAATAATACACATTATAAACGCACGGACTGTAATTTATTACCATTTATCATGTCAGCCAATACCGTACAAAAATGGGGAATACGAAATGAAAGGCATTTCGTAAAAATGTCTTGAACTTTAAACAAACTCGCAAACTAATATCGATATAACTATGAAATAATCACTAAAAAAGGGAAATTGCAGTACCACCCTCAAAACTCAAGAAAAAACTGAAATTTCCACATGAAATAAACTTATAAACAATTGATGTCAATTTAAAAAATACACCATCGAGTTTGAAAATGGCACTGTCAGATTACAAAACTAATTCTAAGTTTACTCAAATAAATGGGAATATTCTTAACCGATACCTACGCCGCTAGTTTAAAAAAGAAAATGCACCACATTGCATTCATCGGAGCATTTAGAACTCCCGTTTTGAAAATGAAACCAAAAAAAAACAACAAATAATATGGAAATGTAATAAATGTGTTAATAACATGCAAGTCCTTGTTGCTGTGTCTAAATTTATAACTAAAAAGAACTAACTGTTAATGTCTTTATATAGAGTGATCTAGATCACTAAAATTGTAAAATAAAGGAATTATTAAGAATGTTGCCATTTTGAAAAAATGCCCTTATTTATCAGATTTTTTTCATTTTAATAATGGTATGTTCATATTTTTAATTGGCCTTTCTTTAACTAATTAGCAAGAAAACCCCGAATTACTTCAAATAAAGGTATTTTTTGTTTATTTTTTAAATGGCAACCCCGGTTCCCCCCGCACTCGTAGTGGTGTAGCTGTGTGTGTGTGTTTTGCCGTCCTTCTTGATATGTGTGAGTGTGTGTGCCCGCCGCATCGCCGTTAGCTAGAAGCAAATTTAAAATGTGAGTTTGCATGTATTTCTGTAGTCTTGACTGAAAATTGAGATCTTTTTGAGAGATGTGGAAAATGACATATAGTTTTGTGTATAAAGAAATCTAATAAAGATTATCACCTCCCACTTGACTAAGACGACGTTTTAGGTAGATGCGCGGTGTGGGAGGGGTAACGGATGATGCGACAGCCCCAGAAGAGGGTGCCCTCGCACCCTTTCCGTACCCTCCCAAATTGCGCAGCTCTCTAAGACACCGTTACAATTAAACGACAGACCAAGATAAACATTTTCATTTACCTGAATACCATTTTCATTTACCTGAATACCAAGTAATTAAAAAAAATGCTTGCCAAGTCGTAAGCATTCAGGTAAATGAAAATCTGAATACCATACCATTTGTTTAAAAATAATGACCAGGTGGTCATATTTTTAAACAAGTGGTATGGTATTCAGGTAAATGAAAATGAAAATCATATTATCTTGATAAAGGTCAAATTGATAGATACCAAATTACTTATTTGTCTCCAAAATATCTCATTTTCAATCTAGACATTGGAAAATGTAGATTTTACTGTTGGTAAGTTTATTATGTAATAAATAATGTAAGTATGAAAAAACTAATAGGGAACAAAAAATAACTAAAACCAATGTTTTGAGCAAAGTTTTGCCGTGTATGTCACTGTGTCTATAGAAAAAGACATGTAGGTAGTGTGTTTTTACATTTTTGCTATCCTTTATACCATTATTTGTCGTTTTGATATGTAATTAAGGTAAGAAGCAGCATTTATAATACAGGATGTAACAGAATGTATATAGTAGTCTCTAGTAATGTGTCAGTAATCGACATTTGAACCGTTCTGTTCATACATATTGTAACATTCTGTATACAATCATACAGTACACAAACATACACACCATCGATGAAATGAAAATAGTAAAAATTGACATGTTTTCGACAGGACAAGCTGTACAGTCGGGCACGACTATTATTAATTCTATTTATTAATTTTTAGCCTACAATTTACCTAGCTCAGCATTTAAGTACAAATCTATAATAAAAAGCATCATACTGCGGTGACACTCACAAAATATATGACAGTTATGCGCGACTGTACATTTATATTATTCGATACACAGTATGTATACACTTATACATATCTACGGGCCGATACTTAGCGGATTTTAAAATTGACACACTAACAATTTGTTATTGTTACGAACGTTAGTCACAGAGATATGTCATTCCTTTTTTATTACATTTAAAAATTTACTATTTCTTTTTTAATTAGTCCGATAAAATTTCTCATTTCTTATACATTAATATTTCCATTTAATTAATATTTTTAATGAACATGTACTTTTATAATATTTGTAACAACTATTGGCGCAAAATAATATACTTAACAGCATTTCATAATGTATGTACATCAGTAATTCACTATATGTATACATGTTTATTTCATGTCATATATATTTAATTCTAACATTTTTTTAATAAACTTTGGCTTATTTATTTGGCTTAGACGAGACAGAAGAACCAAAGCACAAAGATCACTTTAAAATGTTATAAAAAGGTGCTTTTTTTTTGCTTGAATTTAGTCAAAAAGATATTTTTTAGAGAAAAATAACTTGTTCTGAAATATTAGTGTACATTTTTATATAAGAATATATATTTAGTCAACGAAGAAGGTATATTGTTTTAAAAGCTCATTTTATCTCTATATTTTCGCCTCACATTTACGTTTGAAATTAATTATAACAAAAACTACTACTAATATGAATTTTGGTAGTGATAGATCCTAAAGTGAAGGATCGCCTGGGGTGGTACCACCCTCTTATCTATTTCTGCCGTGAAGCAGAGATGCTTGCATTTCTGTGTTTCGGTTTGAAGGGTAAGAGAGCCAGCGTAATTTCCGGCACATGAGGCAATCCATCTTAGTCCTCAAGGTTAGCAGCGCATCAAAAACCCTCCAACATTAATACAGTGAGGTGATATGTCTATGGGCGACGGTGACCACTTTCCATCACGTGGCACGTTTGCTCGTCTGCTCTCCTTATTTAATAAAAAAAAAAAAAATGAAAATCTTACATATTATATTTTGGAGAGACTAGTAAAGGAAATCACTCATATTGTATTAAAAAACAATTTTATTAAAGAAAAAAAATAGTAATTCACGACTGAAAAAAATTTAGTAATTTACGACTGAAAAAAAATAGTAATTAACGACTGAAAAAAATAGTAATTCACGACTGAAAAAAAATAGTAATTCACGACTGAAAAAAAATAGTAATTCACGACTGAAAAAAATTAGTAATTCACGACTGAAAAAAAATAGTAATTCACGACTGAAAAAAAATAGTAATTCACAACTGAATAAAAATAGTAATTCACGACTGAAAAAAAACACTTAAATACACAATTTAACTAACCTAGAAAATATTGGGGAAAGCAATAGTTTTTTGTTTTTGTTTTCTTAGTATTGTAACTATGTTCCTGTAAATATATATTTTTTGTAAATAAAGGCGATTTGTATGTAATAGATGTCAGAAAATTAAATGAAATAATGTAAACGTTGTATGAAAAGCAAAAATATAAAGACGAAACATTCTATGGTCCCTACTATGAAAGGTTATAAACATATAGAAAACTGTAATACGAGTATTTCAGTCAAATAGCACATGTTTCGTAAGAGACAGCAAACCAGATTTTTAGGTATTTTTCGTGGTATTTTAGAAGGAAAAATAATACGTATAGTTTTTGTGTTTTTAGGCCGGTTTAATATAGCTCTTAACCCTTAATTAAGAGTTAAGAATACTGAAATATACTAAATTTCCATTAAATATTAAGAACTGGTGCCAAATGGCAGAAAAAGACATAGGATAATTATAAATCAGTCCACTAAAAAAATACAATTGCCTACCTACTTTGTGCAAGAAAAATTTAATTAGGCGTTCAATTAATAATTACAAATTTCACTACAATAAAAATTTACAATAATAAAACCGAATTGGATAACTATGTACTTAAAATTTCCTATTTCAACAATAATATAATTTTTAAGATGGTAACATTAACTCTTTGGCTTAACGAACAAAAAACCATTTTATATTCAAGACTGGGTGCTGAGAATGATTTGGGTAAAACATTATTTCAACGTGGGATCGCGTAATTCGTGATTTAATAATTAGCCGACAATCGGATAGCCGTCGGTTTTTCGTACACACATCAAAGGAATACGATCGCCCATCACGGCCATTCGTATTGAGGAGCCATGAGTATATTAACACCGAAATCTGTCTCAGCCCCCAATCACGGCCACCGAGGCCAATTCCAAACTCTCCGAAACGACTTATAATTGGTCCAACGTCCCTAAAACACAATTTACATGTCTTTTTTTCGAAACACTTTGCTTCCACCGAGCCGTTCCACTTGGAGAAAGTGCCTAGCTGTACATTAGTTTAGTTACAGTGAAACTTCACCAAATGGTTTTTATATAGAAGTCTATGCACTTTCATGTCGTATTTATGCAATATTTTAGTGAACAATGGTTTCGATTCAGGCCGCCAAATCGAAATCTAAACCTAAATGAAACTGTCACGCTCACTCATATATTAGACGGTGTACGAGTGAGCGGGACGTTTCGTTTAGCAGCCACCTCAGAATCAAACTAGATAATGTTACTATATTATAATGTCAATATATTTAAACAATTCTTTTCTTATTTATCCACTCAAACTAGGCTAGATAAGCATGTGATCCATCACACATGGAATGGTCCTCTACAATGGTGGATATCTGGTTGACAACGAAGCTGCTATATAGATGAGCTAAGACACAGGTTCCACCTAGTTTAGAGTTCAGGCGCTCGAAACAAATCCCGCTGTACAACCATTGTGTACTATATTTTTCAATAAACGTTTTATTTATTTATTTATATGGTCCAAAGGTGGATTCGATCAGGTGACGCTTGCGCCGCAATCTCGCGTCCTAACCTCCGAGCCATTGTCGCTTCAATAGATCTAAAAGTAAGTCAATATTTCAGTAAAACATTGCACAAATAAAACAAATAATTGCACAAACTTTTGTACAGAAACCAATCGGTGAACTTTAACCCTTAGAGTGTCAAAGGCTTACTAGTACTCATGGTCATCCATTCCGTTGTTTTGCCGCTGTTGTTCGGAGTCCCGCTTGCTTGGCAACTGGCCCTTTCCTTGGCCGATTTGTCGCGACGAAGAGAAGCACAGCTTCATTACGAACGGGAATTTTGCACCTGGAAATTTTTGAAGGCACAATTTAGTCTGTTTCACAAAACGTTTCGTTCGCAAAGGGTCCCATATAAATGGGAGTTATATAAACCATATAAACATCCCATATAAACGTCATGGTCACGTTAGTAGGTAAATAACTCTAAATTAAAAATTTAATATACCCCCGACGTACTATTGTGGACATAAATGTAGGTAAATGTAAATGTATATGGTAAATGTAGGTATATATATATATATATATATATATATATATATATATATATATATATATATATATATATATATATATATATATATATATATATATATATATATATATATATATATATATATATATATATATATATATATATATATATATATATATATATATATATCACTTATTAATACTACCTATCTTCAATTAAATTTATTTGTGTCGTATCTTTGTCCTCTTGGACAGTTTTTGGCCAGCCATCGGTCATGGTCCAACAGAATACCAGCACTGTAGGCATTCTTACAGTATAAAGTATAATAAACGTATTACTTACGTATTTTTTTTTACATCCCCTTACTTTTTCCTGGTCATCATTCCTGAAGGTTGCCTGGAAGATATCTGAGCTCTGAGCAGAAGATATCCTTCTGCACATTGTATTGTACCTCTCTTTATGTTGTATGTTTTGTTTATGTCCCGGGTGTGCAATAAAGTATATTTGTATTGTATTGTATCAGGCCCTCAAGGTTCCAGATGTGGGAAGGTCACCATGGACATAAACATTTGAGCTCAAACTCGAACCACCTAACTGTTACCGTTCCAGAGGTCCCATCATACTCCAACATCCCAGATACTCCAAGATCAGACAAACAGACAGACAAACGTGTCGAACTTATAACAGTAGTGGTAGTGGTCACGAAACATCACTTCATTTCACTAAACATCCTGTTCACAAAACGTCCCTTTAGCAAAACGTACCATTCTCAAAACATCCTTTTCGCAAAACGTTCCATTCTCAAAACATCCCTTTCACAAAACGTTCCATTCTCAAAACATCCCATTCACTAAACATCCCTTTCACTAAACATCCCATTCTCAAAACATTATGTTCACAAAACGTCCCATTCACAAAACATCCCGTTCACAAAACGTTCCATTCACAAAAAGTTCCATTAACAAAATGTTCCATTCACAAAACGTCCCATTCGCAACTCGTCCTATTTATGTCCTTTCCATTAACTTTGTCTGACGATGAAAATTACAACATTGAAACAGACCTGGATGCTGTATGGTGGCGTGGTTGCAGGCCATTATCGCCATCACCGACTGCGATATGTTCTGGAACTCCATGAGTCCCGACGACGATCTGGAAATTAAATCGTCACGCGTTACAGAGGGGCTAGTGGCTAGGACACCGGACTCCAATGCGGGAGGTCCGGGTTCGAAACCGTGCAGTGCCATGAACCAATGTACCAAAGTTTTTCGTATTTTTCGAAGACTTACGTACATTTACCGACTGCTCTAACGGTGAAGGAAAACATCGTGAGGAAACCTGCACACTGAGATTACCAGTGTATAAAATGGGGTAGGCACAAAAGATCCTCAAGGGTCGAAGTGCCGCTGGAATATTCCTGACCATCATAAGATAAGAAAGATACAGAGCTTAGGTCTAAGGCCTAGACTATACGCGCCGGTTCCAGCGCCGGTTCGGTTCGCTGCAACCAATCACAAGCGTTCCGCACTCCCCACACTTGAAGTCAGCACCTCGTGATTGGCTGCAGCGAACCGAACCGGCGCTGGAACCGGTGCATGTAGTTCCAGGAACCTTATAGGCTCACCTACTTTCCGCCATATCGAAAAAATGACTATTTCTTGGCGATCGATCCTACATTATATCAATAGAAACATAAAATATTATAATTTTATTTGACTCAGTAATCTTACTAAAAAAATAATGCGGCTTTTAACATCAAGTATCTGGGTTCAGAGATACTTAGGAGTTTCTGTCAAGGTATGTTTTATGTATCTGTTGATGTCTTCTATCGAATTATCGAGCTGGGATGGATCGCCAAGAAATCGTAATAATTTTCAAAATTACGGAAGGTAGGTGTGCCAGGCTTCATACTAAAATGTTCCATGGCCTTTATCGTTAAAAATATTCTACGATATTTTTAATTATTTAATTTAAAATACTTATGTATAATTTATAACAAGAATGTAAGAATACACATAAACAAGAATGTAAGAGGTATTTCACCTTCACGCGTCACTGGCGTTGCCATTTTTACCGCTGCCATCTTCTTGTGCCATGGGCTACCCACGACAAGAAAACTAGACCCGTTTGACAGACGGACGGACAGCTATAGCAAAGTTTTTGTAAAAATTGTATATACTCGTAAATATTTGGCAATAAACGTACTCCTTTTCTATTCTATTCAATAGGGCTCCGTTTTCCCCTTCGGGGTACGGACCCCTAAGAAGACGGAAGAGATCTCACCTCTCACTCTTGAGCGGAAACTTGGAGATGGTATGCGGCGGCGTGACTCCGTAGTCCTTGAACACTTGGAGCAGCTGATCGTCCGACACGTCAGGAGGCGTGTTGAAGAAATGCAGCACCTGCGGGCAAATTTTACAATTGGTTAACATTGCATATCTCTCACGTCCATGATCCCCGAGGGTGTAAACAGAGGGAGGAACCACCTTCATCATAGGTAGTTCCCACTTTTTGCCATAAGATTTGGTGGACAAACGTGATAGGTAGGTGGCGAGCCCATCTCTACTAGGTGTAGAATAGTATCCACAAAGGTCCTTAGTCGCCTCGTACGACATCCACGGGAAGAGTTGGGGTGGTGCTAATCTTTAGGGCTGGCGCGACACGGCACAAAAAACAAATAAGAAAGTTAACCAATTGGTAAATAGAAAGTTAACCAGTTGTTAAAATAAATCAAAATTAAAACAGTATCAACTTACAACCAGCACTGAAAATATTTGCACGTAATATAACTCTTAAATTAACTATTATGTGATTCCCTTACCCTTTTCTGGTCATCAAGGATCCAGATGTGACAACATCATGGTCATAAACATTTCGAGAAAGCCCCATCTAACTATTATAGTTTCGGCAGGCTGATAATCTTACGATTCTTCTAGTTTCATATTGTGAAAATGATGTTCACGAACTTTTTCCCTGGTCATCATCATCAGATCCACAATTTTTTCAGGTTTCAGATGTCGGAACGCACCATGAACCTGAACATTTGAGCTCAAATTCGAACCATCTAGCTATTACCGTTCCAGAGATCCCATCTGACATCAAAGATACTCCAAGATCTTGGAAACCTTTGGTCCATTTTTTAACAGACCCTAGCTAAGAACACTCTCGACAAAATTCTCTATTAAATTTTAAAAACCGGGTCCAAATAGGATCATCCTTTGTCAAGTTATGATGCCACAGTCAAACACGCAAACAGACAAACGTGTAAAACTTATAACACCTCTCTGGATCGGTTGGGGGTTAAAAAAATTACCTTGGACGGTGGCTGTATTCTGTTCTTGTGAATGGAGGCGGGCGTGAGGAAGCGGTTGTTCTTGTTGCCGACGTAGTCTTTGAACGAGGGGCTCTTGTCGGGGAGCGGGTACGGGTTCATCACCTCCGATAGGTACGCTTGCTTCGAGAATCTGGAAACGAAATGAATGCATCATACCAGATGAAATATAAACCCGTCTTATTCTTCAATGTAGGTTAATTCACTCTGCACTGCACTGAAAGAAAGCTTGTTTGATTTAGAGCATATAAAGTAATTTTTATTCATTTGAACAAATTACTTGATAGATACGACTAAGATCTTGGTTGAAGTGAACAATGTCTTGGTTGAAGTTAACAATACGACTTTATATGCTCGTATTGAAACAAGTTCTTGTTTGAAGTAAACAAGCTTTTCTTCTTTTTTTAGGGATCCGTAACCCGAATGGAAAAACGGAGCCCTATTGCCTCGCTCCGAGGTCATGGAATAAAATAAATTTCAAAATTTCATTCCCTTGACCGAATTCCGAAAAGCGAAATAAAATATTACACAAAACTTACAAATGGACCTTACACTTACAGGTAAACCATTTAAGCCTGCCTACGGCCGCGATGTAAGAGGGGCGCGGGGTGGGACGACAGAGGGTAAACGGGGAGCGAACGGGAGGCAGGTCCCACCGCTCGCCGCACGCCCACCCTCTGTCGTCTCGCCCCGCGCCCCTCTCACGTCGCAGCCGTAGACAGACTTAAAAAGTTTATCTATAGTATTAGCGTATTAGTGTGAAGATAGTGAGACCCGAATCGCACTTGGCCGGTTTTTATTTATAATTAGGCTACGACAAACAGGCAGACGGTGGTAAGTGATTGTAAGTGGTCACCGTGGTTAGAGATACGTGAAATACCAGGGGAACATTGAAAAAAAAAGTTTAGTTGTCAGTAACAGTAATATTTCAGTAACCAGTGTTCGGGGGACTCCTCAACTTTTAGCTCTCACAGCTGATCTGTTCATAAACTGTACATAAAATCTAAACTTTAGTAACTTGAGTTAGCTTAACAGTTCAGAAAATTAAGCAACATTGATTTTTCAGTGTAGGTATTGCTTGTTTGTGACCGTGGAGGGAAAGAATGTCTGGAATAAAATGTAGCATGGCAGGTAAGTGAAGTAGAACCTATATCCGTGGTTTATATTAAGATTCAGTATCTCGCCACACATAATTTTTATAAAAGAAAACTTTCGTGACCAGTTGACGAAAACAAAATATCGTTTATTTCTAGTTTCATCATCTGGTCCCACGTGTGACAAGTTCTCTGTGACCAGTTAGTGAATAACCCATCTTAAAGATTTTGTCAAAATAATGACTTTTTAAAATAATTTAACGTATGACAAAAACAACGAAACAGAACCCAACGTGATATAGCTTGGTAGGGATAAGTGCACCGGGCGGATACATCCAGTAGTAAAATACTCACGCCAGAGTCAAAGTGTAGTCGCCCACAGTGACATTATTAAGATTCTGCACGCATCTCTCCACGGAGACCCCGTCGCCCATCTGAACCATCGCCGTGCCTTCCTTCGTCTTCAGGAACTTTATCTGAAACAGACAGATATTTAGCAAACTCAAACTCAATTTTTTTTATTGCAAGTACCACTTCGTAAGGTGCTATAGCTGAAAGAAAAGAAGCGGCGCAAGAAACAATCAGCAGCTCATTTGTTGAAATAAATATACAATTATTTTCAAGGTTTTAGTGTACCACAAATCTGTGACACTTTTTGATTAAAAAACCAGTCAAAAGTTCTGGACTGGACTTCGAAGAAGAAGTGAAGCGATTTACTTATTCGTGCATTATGCGAACGGCTAATGTACTGAATGTAACAATCTGCCGGCATCGGGGTTTCTCGAAACCTATCTACCTAAAACCTTGGCTCTTCAAGACTAGAGTGAATAGGCATACTAAACCCGCATGCTCCATCGTCGACCTTGTCGTCGCTTACCATCAGGCGAGATTGATGTGGGTTTGGTGGTACATTTTTAATTCGATTCGATTTGAACGAATTTTTAGTGAAAAAATTATGGAATGGTATATTCCGTTATCTATATCGATGGAAATAACATTTGGTAAAGTTAAATTAGACCAGATATTACAAAGTCTTTGGCATGACTTTCTAGTCTCCTAATCCGTTATTAAATGGAAATATGGTATATGGAGAGTCTAGAATATATGGCAGTTACTACAAATATACAATTATTGTTACTCAAAGTTCCAAGGCGGATAATTTGACAGCTAACTCTATGACCTTAGCAGTTTAGACTGTAGATTGGTACTACCTTCTTCTAAGTCGTGTTCCTCATTGCTGAGGGTCGTGATCATTCTAAGGATAATCACATAGAACGACTGTCTTGGCAGATTTAATGGGGTGGTTTGCCATTGCCTTCCCCATTTCACACACTGGTTATCTCAGTGTGCAGGTTTCCTCACGACGTTTTCCTTCACAGTCAGAGCAGTCGGTAAATGTACGTAAATCTTTCGATAAAACCGAAAAACTCATTGGTACATGACATAGCATGGTTTCGAACTCGGACCTCCCGCATGGGAGTCCGACGTCCTAGCCACGGCGCCAACGATTCTCCGAAATTTGGTACTACTATACAGTATTAAAATCTGAAACTTATAAGTTATAAGCAAATAAATAACTTAAAAATTTTCTATGGAGCTCTCGAGATTTATTTCGGAGGACGTCAAATCTAACTTCAGACTTTGTGGATCAAGGTTGAATCCTCTATTGGCAGTAAGTAGAGGAAACCTTTGCCCCAAAAAACTGATTAAAGACATTCCTGAATCTACCACAATTTCGTTACAGAAGGTCGACGGTCAAATCCCAGCGGATGTTACCTCGAAAACGATTCCATTCTCGTTAATGTTGAACGAAAAACTTGTTGTCACGTTTTCGCTATAAAATTTGCAGAATATCTAGAACTAAAAACTCAACCGGTAACATCTGGATGCTGTCCAAAGTTACGACTTTTTAAAATTAAAAGAACACTAGAATTTTAGTTCTGTTTTTGTTAAAATCTTGACCGATGGTACGACTTTTTCAAAGAGAACACATGACCGTAATTAGATACTGGTTTTAATGAGGGTCCATTCGCGAAATGTTCATTTCGCAAAATGTTTCATAAAATGTCCCATTCTCAATATCCTTTCCAAATAAATTTTAATTTATTCATTCTTTCCAAAACATCCCATTCGCAAAATGTGTTATCCGCAAAATACCTATCACATTCGCAAAATATTCTGTACGCAAAACTTCCTTGTTCCAAAATGCCCTTTTTTCGGTGCTGCACATACCTTCATCAAACTTAATTAATTTTGTTTATTTATTTTTATAATATATTTGTTTAATATTATTTTTATCTGTACCTAATTGTTTGTATGTGTGCGCTATTGGACATAAATTTCCATTCTTTCTTTCTTTTCTTTCTCTTGGTAAAATATCCTGTTCGCAAAAGCCCCATTCCCCAAATGTCCAAACGTCCCATTCGCAAGGTATCTTATGCGCAAAATATTCCATTCGCAAAATGTATTGTACGCACAACTTTCCGTTCGCAAAACGTCCTGTTGGTAAAATGTTGTGTTCGCAAAAATTCCCCATTCCAAAAACTTTGAATTTGAAACTTTGAAAATTGAAACCGCGGGACCATGAGGTTCCGAGGCCAAAGATCTGATTCGCGCAGTGGGGAGACGAATAAAGGAGAGAGGAGGTGATCCTCGGGCCGGCCACTTTTAAAGTAAAGTAAAAGTAAAATACACTTTATGGCACAAATAAAAAACAACAAGCAGCAGCGCATTCCTCGCCATTCAGCGAGGGAATATCGCTATTTTAGGTATTTTCGTCCAGGGGGCACTTCGCGGGGGGCTATTTGACTGAAATTATATTATATAATTTTACCTAGGTATTGTAATATTCAAAAAAAGAATTGGGAGATATTTTTATCCCACCCGCAAAATGTTCCATACCCAAAGTCTCCCGTCCCGGAAACCTCCCGTAGTTTAACAACTTAGCAAACAAAGAACAGAAGCAGTCATCCATCACTCACTCTGACAACGTTTCCGTAAAGACAGCACAAGTTGAAGAGGCGGTCCGCGTTAGCCGTCTGTGGATCCAACCCATACACCATCATGACAGCACCTTGCTGTGGCGGGCCGCCCTGCGAATACACATCATCCTGTAAATAACAATGTAAAAATACTGTAAAACACACATAAATCAGAATACTACCCTTTCCTCTGGAACGATGATACCCAAAGTGGTCTATATCGATCCCCCAGGGGTCGACTACAATCCGCATGGGGTCCATCTCGTGTTTTAATTTGGTTCGTTTTAATTTGAATTCAATTAATAAATGTATAAAACTTAACATGTGTTTTTCAAGTTTCTCACACTACAGTTAAAATTTAAATCTTTCAAAGTGAGTAGAGCTATGCCAACTCTCAAAAACACATTTGAATGTAATGAATTTGGAAAAATTAAATATTAGGTAAGCAGGGGTCTACCCAAAACCGGAAAACTTGGCAAGTGGTCTACGAGAGAAAAATGTTTGCTAGAACAATGATGTGAGCACTAATAGCGAGCCACGGGTTTGCCCCATAAGGCATATATTTTCATACACTTGACATTTCAGTGCCCAACTAATGTATGGATAAATACTAACAGCGCATGCGCCAACTGGCAGATGCGGTTTCCATATAAAACTTCTCTAGCGAGCAATTTACATAGGGTGAATTAAATTTCAAAATCCTTGGCAAAAACACATTATTCACATCATTAAACACATTAATCTCAACCTTATGCCTGCGTATTATGGCACATTTCAGATTCCCAAATTTTTACGTTTTACCTGTGGTTGACTTTACGAATGTATAATGTAATTTGTGTACAATAAAGAATAAATAAAATTAAAAAAGAAGTAGAAAACCTTTCCTCGGGAAAGAAAAATCCTTTCCTCAGGAAAGGATTTTTCATTCCTGAGTAAATGTTTCCTCGTAACATTTTGCCAAGTAGATTTTTACCTGATTCTGTGGCGGCATAGGAGGGTGATGCATCGGTGGTGGCGGTACGAATCCCTCGCCACCGTAGCCCTCTGGCCCGTACCCACGCTCGCGCTGTGGAAACAAAAACAACCTTTATTTATTTTTTATTGTAGGTACTCGTATAAAGAGAGCAGACGAGCAGACGGGCCACCTGATGGTGAGTGGTCACCGTCGCCCATAGACATATCACCTCACTGTATCAATATTAGAGGGTTTTCGATGCCCTGACAACCTTGAGGTCTTAGATGCAGCGCCACATGTGCCGGTAATTACGCTGGCTCTCTTACCCTTCAAACCGAAACACAGAAATGCAAGCATTTCTGCTTTACGGTAGAAATAGATGAGAGGGTCGTACCAACCCAGGCGATCTGCACATTAGGATCTACCACCTTTCAATATCTTCTCTCCACGACATATCGTACTTAATATTATAGAGAATACTACACTGCCTACATTAATTTTAAGTGGGCAATATTGCCCATCAATATTAACAATTTATTCATTGATTTTTATCAAGCCTGGGTAGTAATTACCATAGTAAAAGAGAGAAATAGCGAAAAAATCAACTGTTCCGTACAAAAGTTCAATTACCTCACGACCGAAATGTATGAAACAGCTGATATTGCTGCGTCAAACAAGCGTCTGATCTTATCCTACCTGAAGTTCGGCAGTGCCATGTACCAATGAGATTTTCGGATTTTTTCGAAAGACTTACGTACATTTACCGACTGCTCTAACGGTGAAGGAAAACATCGCGAGGAAACTTGCACACTGAAATGACCAGCTTGTAAAAGGGGGTAGGCACAAAAGATCCTCAAGGGTCGAAGTGCCGCTGGGTTATTCCCGGCCCCCTATCATAAGGTAAGATAAGATCCTTACCTGAATGTTAGTGATGATGATAAAGGAATACTTGGAGCTATCAAGTTAGCTAACCTTTCAGTTAGGTACGTTAGTTTTCAGACAAGTTGGGAAAACTGACTTTTGGCTATTAGAAAACCAAGAAACATTTCTATGAATCGATTTGAGAATTATCACTGACACAATCCGTTCTTAAAACGATGAAATGTTATCATGCAATGGCGTCGTGCTAAACAGAGAGAGCGCTATACCAATGCGATAGTATTGTATCTGATTAGTTTAGCATGCCAACTCTCATTTCATCGTTTTGAAAAACGATATAGCATAGTAAAAGAAAGAAGTAGGTCATCTTCACACAAACATACCCGTTTTAGTTTGTGCGTGCGTCATCGCTACGTACTACTACATAAAATCTCACCTAGTCTCACCTCAATTGATCTGATGAAAATAAACTGAAGATTGTTTACTTCAAACAAGTACTTGTTCCAATATGAGCATATAAAATCGGTTTGTTCACTTAAACCAAGATCTTAGTCGTATCTTTCAAGTAATGTGTTCAAGTAAATAATGTTTTTTTTGTGGTTCTTTCGGCTCTATATGGGTTTTTATTATACCTTAAATACCGGGTGAGGCGGCGGTGGAGGACCGTGTCTGTCTTTCATCATCCCTGGTGGCGGCCCTCCGCTGCCGTAATCCATGTCTGAAAGAGAAAGAAACGGACACGATAAAAATAACTTCGTTTTACAAGACATTGATAAAAACCCGAAAGCCTAGTTGACATTGTTCCAATACGTAGGCATCCAGTCCCGCAATCCAGTAGCTACTTGCAGAGAAAAGAAAAATATTTTGGATAGATATTGCCAAAACTCAATTAAAGATAATCCTCTAACAATAATCAGGGACCGAAAGCATGAAATAAAGGTAGAATCTATAATTAATTATTTTGATCAAAAATCGGTAACTGATATTTAACAATAATTTTTATTGTAGATTGTACCTTAACACATGCTCAATTTTCCATGTGCCGCAGAATGTCCCAGCCAATAATATTATAGTGAACGAATGTAAACAACATAATTTCCGGAAAGATCCTATATTAAATCATGACCCTAAAATGACATCTAATTGGATTTCTAGCGGTAGAAGAATTACAAAACAGGATATACACTTGACGAATAGAATGTGGACGTGTCAACATTGACTGTTCATTTTTAACAGTAACGTAAATATAAAATTAGTTTTTCATTTATGGCATACGGAAAACCACGTGCTTGATAATATACTTATTATAAATTGACATATTTATTAGGAAAGATATAGGTAGGTATAGATAGTGTTATGGATTCTTCATGCAACAGACTGTAAAGGATCAATAAATGAAACACTGTGTTTGTGTGAATTGTTTTATTGTACGTATAATTGTTCAAAATGTGATATACAATGTAGGTAATAGACTAAATGAAAAACATTGTAACAATAATGATTATGAAATGTAATTTAGGTGATTTCAGTCTAAACTATAAACCGCATGGAAATCGTAAACCTCAATACGAAATAAATGGCTTCAATGGCACAGGGGTTGGTACCATAATGATTAAATTTCAAAATGACAAGGTTCTCAGATTGTCTAAACTCCAAATGTCAAAGCAGCAAATTTACGAAGCAGCACAATGATTCGAGGTTACCGGTACTACGTAGATATTTTGTGATTTCTCCATTTTGATATCTGAACATATTGCTGTTTTGCCTTTCTATATCAGAAGGTTATTTTAAGATTTCACATTAGACTGAAAACACGCTAAAACATTGTAAATAACAACATGTAGATAATGTAACTGCTAGATATTATGTTCAAAATACAATAACGTTACACTAATCATTGTAATAAGTTTGGTGGTATCCCCAGCATAAATAATACAATGTTGTATAATGTCTAAACAGTAAAGTTAAATTAACTGTAGGTGTAAAACTAAACCTTGAATGTTCAACGTCACTTAACATTTAAATACCACTTTATTGTATATTTTACGTCGCTCTAAAGTCTTAAGTGATATTATAGCATTCAGTAGTGTATCTTAGTGTTGCAAGAATATAATATAGTTTTTCGATAGCCTATCGATAGTATAGAAATCTTGTAAATCACTCGTATTATCGATATTATTACTCAACAAGACTGTTTGGTATCGTGACTGGACGATAGTGTGGGTGTTTTCAACTTAAAACGATCGACTATTAAACTATCGATAGTTATGCAACACTAGTGTATCTGTTACTATGTAGTATTATTATGCAGTAGTATATAAGTACTAAAACATTACATTATGAACTAAACAGTTAGTATACTAACACAAGACATATTTTAGTTACTAAAACTATTTAGGGACGTACACAGGCAACCGAGGATGGCAAGTGAGCTACCTGATATTTAAAATAATCAGTAAGAGTGGAAGGACACAGATACAAAAGGATAAACATTTAAACAAATGTATGAACGAAAAGAGAGGCATACAAGTGACTGACGGTTTTCTATGCAAACAAGTCGACTATCGCATTAAAAAAACAAAATTAGCAACGTCAAAAATAATCTGATAAAAAATGGAGGTGACTTGTTTTCACAGAAAATACGTTAGGTTAGGTTAGATAGCTAGATATTACTAGTGTGGCCAGCTAAAAATTTCACACGCATAATAATTTGGTGTTAAGAATTTTGGCTAAGCAAGACAAACATGCTAAATCTGGTATATTTCTCAAAACTCTTCCAAACCTGCAAATTCTGTACCTCTATACGTCCCTAAAACTATAGTTACTTACAACACCTTATCAAGTCATGCTAATACAATATCATCTATGTAACTTGTGGTACAGAACATCAGTTTAAGGACGGTACTCACCGGGAGCATTCGTTATGCGAAGTTTGGTTAGCGACCATTTGGTGTGCGAGCGTTCACTAGGCGAGCAAATTCTTTCGCGAACCGAACTTTCTTTCGCGAGCAAAACTTCTAGCATTAGTTCCGGTTATTCGTTTCAACGAACTCACTAAATGTGCTCGAGTTTGCTACGGGAGCAAATGCTTGCGCAACAAACGCTCGTTTGCGAAATGAATGCTCGCCGGGAGCATTCCTTTAAGGATACATTCTTATTACGGGGATGACATATTAGTAGTTGCATACAACTATATACCATTTGGGGTCCATACACACCGTTCTGGGAATTTTCGCACGAATGCTGACTGTGTTGACTGCAGGTTTCTTCGCTGCATGCCCTTGTGGTAGTCTGCGTCGTGGTGCTAGCTGGATCTGTCGATATATTTCGGGTGAGCCCATAAATCCTTTGGGGTTGGTTATACACTTTTTTACCTGTTTTGTAACATTATTTATTACGTGTGCTATCTTTTGAGTTAAACAATATTTAAAACTTTTTTCACATGCGCTTTCCATCTGGTGAGATTGATCAGAAGGATCTACTCCGAACCTAAAAAAAACTTATATTATCATTTGGATATGTCCAACCTAGATGTAATTCATAGTACTATGTATTTATGAAGACATCGATTAATAATATGTTCATGCTGAATTGTTCTTCCAATCCATAAATTTTCTATTTACATCTGTATTGTATGAAAGCGACATTTATATCGTGTGTTCTTGGTGACAACAGCTTATTATCTTGCACTTTTGTATTATTGTGCAGTATCTGTTTTACAGTAATGTTATTCTTTTGTTTTGTTTCTCAGCATAATTGCGATGTTGAAGTTAAGTTTACTGCACTTCTCTTCATCCCTTCTAACCTTATAACAGCAACTTCTTTGTGTACATTTCAAACATAATAAAAGCTCTGGGTTAAGTCTTTTCTATAAAATTAGGCCAGGCCATAAAATTATTAAAAACTATGCTAAGACCATGTTTTGTAGCCGTTAAATATATTAACATTAAATTTACAACGAAAATGTTTCCTCTTTTCTGATACAGAACACAAAATAAAATCCTGAAAACATTTCCTACTACCGCTACAAAACTATTAAAAACAATTTTATTTCTTTATCCACTAAAGTCCCAGTTGGTTGCAGGTGTGGCTGATGAAAAAAAATGGATAAAATTTAAAACCTCGCATACAGGCAGGTGCGAGAGAAGCAATGAAAAACATTTATTTTTTATTATTTTCATTTGCACTGGCAACACCGAAAATGCGAAGGTTCACGGGAACAATGTTTAAAAAAATAAACTTCAGTCGAGTTACGATGGCTATGACATTTTGAGATCGTAACTTTGAATGTTTATTACAACTCTACAACCATAGGTTAATAAATGAAGACACGTCAAAATTTGTCGGGTTTTATGTTATTTTTACGACCTTCGAAATGACGTCCATTGTTTTATTTTCAAGAAGAAGAAGAAGTTTAAAAAACACTTGATGGCCATAAAAAAATAAAAAATTTACATATTTAGTTCACTCTTCCAGCTTTTCTACTAATTGTAGTAGCATCACGAAATACACATACAATTTCATTCTACAATAGATATACAATGCAAACCCGGTTTAATCTTGCCCACTGCACCCTTTTCAACCTTTCGACCTTAACAAAATTAAGGTACATGCAATCCCATGGGACCCTATGGCAGTACAAGTAAATCCCAAGAATCCAATCCGGATTTCTACTTACTAAATCCGCACCGCCCAATCCTGGCTGGAATCCACCTGCGATACGCGCGGAATTTATGAATTATTTAGAGCTTGCAACGCTCCAGTCCGAGATTAGGGTTGGCCAGATATTTCCTTGGAGACTGCGGCTCATTGATAGAGGATGCATGAATCAAACGAACAAAGTGAATTCTGGAAAGTCTCAGTGGGGCAGAGGCTGACGGAAACTACTGATTAAATTCTTCAGAGCCACATGGAATGAATGAATACACTTTATTGCACAAAATTAGCGTGATACTGTGCGTACAAAACAACAAGAGCGATCTCTTTTGGTGGAGTAATTTTGGTAGAAAAAGGTAGGTGCGTTCTTAAATTATTAAACTAAAGAGACAAATTAAATATTAGACTAATTAAATACAGTCCTTAAAACAATAAACGCAAATAGAGATATTATATTCAGTCAACTTCGAGTTACTTTTTAAGATGATTCGCATCTTAACGATTAGATGCCAATATAACAGCGTTGTTACGGGATAACAGGAAAAATATAGCGAGGAAGAAAATGTATGCAGTAAATATAATGTTAGCATTCATAATGCTTTGATGAATGAAAAAGCGATTGAACATGACGAGATCGCTGAATTTGCCGCCCCACACGTCAGCTTATAGCGTGTATCGGTAGTTAATCTAGAACATAAATAAGACATAATAATCGAAGAAATCCCGAAGAAGATCAAAGACATAGATAGAAATTAATCAATGAAATTGAATCATCTTCGGAAGGTATTTGTGACATCATACCCAACCGAACAGCTCTTTCGTTAAAAGAAAGCTAGTGTGCTGCTAAAGGTGAAAAGGAACTAGACGCAATCCTAGATTGAAAACTGTCTATAATATCTAATCTATACTTAGATATAGATGATGAGGAAGTAAGCTATGCTTAAAATCATCGGGTGTCTTGAGTCTTGCCCACCACTGTAGCGGAATTGGATAACGCGCCGGCTAAAGTTAAGCCGGAGATGTGCGTTCTAATCCCATCGGTGGTCAGAGGTGGACTTGCAGTCTTGGCCGTCCAAGGCCGTGTATTACCAGCCGCCACCTTCTCAGCTCCATCATTTACTGAGCTAAGATATAGGAATTTACTAGCTGTTGCCCGCGACTTCGTTCGTGTTGAATTGGAAAGCATTATCCATCGATATTTACATGTTAAAGTCCTAGATGTGGGAAAGCGGGTTGCGATGCTAAACGGGTGGCGATGGGCGGGAAAATGGCACTTGGTTAGACGAGGTGATGGCAGGTGGACCAGAGCCCTCACTAAGTGGTGGCCAAGTGCGGGGAAAAGAGGAGTAGGTCGTCCAGCAGCTAGATGTGTGGATGACATCACAAAAGTAGCATCGAAAACATTGATGCGACTAGCACAGGATCGTATAGGGTGGCACAAAAGAGAGGAGGCTTATACCCTGCAGTGGTACGACATGAGCTGATGATGATGATGATTTACATGTTTAATCGGGATGATAAATATCCTACGTTCTTCTCTGGACTTCTCCCAAGTTGTATCAAAATCGGTTCACATTTTTTTCCACGATTGTCCGCTCCTAATATATGGCCGCCCAAAGCCCGGGGCTCTGTCGGTGGTGTTTTCTTTGTACCGCTTATTTCTGATATTTGTCACAACCCTGCCATGTGTCAAAACCACGTCGCCCGGGCGCTGGCCGCATTTCACGCGACTACTATTCATCACACGGCATCGCATACTGATGTGCATCGCTGAAAGAGCATGACCTACATACGACGCATCTTTTCAGTTGCCATTCTTTAGAATTGTAGGCTCTTCTTTTAGAAGTCCTTTGTGTAGGGTTTCAATTCATCGTGTTTATTGCTTATTATTATATATTAATAAGTCCGGATTAGTATTATATGCATAATTTCGATTAAAACTTAATATATTATTTATTCCTAGCTCCAAAATATTTTCACTTATTTTTTTGCCGCTATCTTTAATATTTTTTTATCTTGTAATGTCTTAGGATTCCCTACAACTTTAATTCGAGAAGTCTCATCTAACTATAATAGTTTCGGCGGGCTGATAATCTTCAAATTCTTCCAGATTCATATTGTGAAATTGAAGTTCGCTTATTTTTGCCTAGTCATCATCAGATCCTCAAGGTTGCAGATGTCGGAAACGCACAATGAACCTGAACATTTGAGCTCAAATTCGAACCATCTAGCTATTACCGTTCCTGAGATCCCATCTGAAATCAAAGAAACTCCAAGATCTTGGAAACCACTGGTCCAATTTTTATCAGACCTAGCTAAGAACACTCTCGACAAAACAAGAGCTATTTTCGAATAGGTGGAATGACAAAGACATTGTTTTAAAAATATTCGAGAGTTAGGATTTTTTTTAAAGTTTCCAAAGGCTTGTGAAATCCACCAATTAGCACTAACTGAACCCACTAGGTGGATCATCGCTCGTATCCCCCTTGTGCAAGGGGAGGCTTGTTCCCAATAGTGGGGATATAATATAAGTACCTACTGATGAATGAGGGAGGAATTTAATAAAATCTGGATGGATTTTCATCCAATACTGTCAACGAAGAAAATTTTTAAAAATGTATATTTTGTAACGGCTGCCAGTAATGGAGTAATCTCCGGACCCACCACTAAGGTGTAATATGGGCAACCATCTTTAATGCATTAAAATTTCAGCCTCGGAATAAAATTTATGGACACCCATCTTGAATCGTATAATTTTAATAATTCAGGTGTTCTAAATGGAGATTCGTTGCTGTAAGATTTCAATTTCAAGCAATTTTCTGTGCTTATTTAAAGTTTTATAACTGTGTGAAACTTCAATAGTAACATCAGTAAGGCAATTTCTTTTTATTTCGATCATCCATTCAGCAACAGGGCAGTTCAATAATTATGTAATGACGATTTTGGCCATTTTTGATCCCCCCACTCCCATGTAAGGACACATAAGATTTCTCGGACTCCCCTCCCCCTTCTTACATAAGATATTACTAGCGTCTCCCTAAAAAGCGTTAAATAGTTAAATGTCGTTAGAAAATGTTACACTATTATTAATTTGGTCTATTAATTATTTTTTCTTTATTTTATTTTCGTTAACAGCATTGTCATATTTGCATAACCTTATTGTGTCATCATAATATAGAGATATCGGATGAGACTGGCCCCCACAATACAGGGTATCCTAGTGTGGGAGTCAGGGAAATCTGAGAAAATGTAAAAGATACTCTCTGCATGAATACATTTTTAGTTATTATTTTTATTTTATTTAATTTTTTTATAAATCAAAGATATTTTTGAATAATTATTTAGTCTTTGGAAAATGCGTATTATAATTAAAGATTTGAAACAATCTTAAAGTAAAGAAACAGCGGCGGCGCGGCGTGCGAAATACGTATAGGCAGAATGACGCGCTCCCAGACGAATTTCAACTCGTAGTAAAATATTACGTAAGAATGGCTTTAGCCACCCTCCCCCCAGGTAAGATCATGTAGAGATTTTTAAAAAACCCCTCCCCCTCGGGACCATTACGTAATTAATGAACGGCCCCAAACTAACCCAGTAATAATCATACACATGTAAACTAATAATTACCTGTATATTGTTACTTGCGTAACCGCGGTAAGACTTGTAAAGTTTGAATATTTTCTTCGTATTGATTCATTTTATACTCAATTTTTATTTATTAAGCATTTCGCATGCTGGGCTTACTTAAAACAGAATAAGTGGTTGGAAAAATGTTCGTGAATAGTTTTTGAACCTGCAACCTTGGCGTTCCGTAGCAGTGCTCTAACCAACTGAGCTATCGCGGTTCATCCTGCCGGCGTCAAATTTGTGTAAAATGTATATTATTATTTGTACGACAATGCTCCTTTACAGCAGATATATTATTTTTATTATTTATTAATTTAGATAAATGACAAAGCTCCTTTACAGCTGCTACAATATAATTTTTTTAACTAAATTTTTAAATGTGCATCGGCTGGTCTGTTCACTCCTCTCCAGTTATGTTTATAGTTAACATGAATTGTGTTTGAATTTTAAATTTATTGTAAAAGCATACACGCAACCAAGAGTTCATGGTGTCACGATGGTGTTAATAAATGAGTATGAGTATAGGTCACGTAATGACATCTATACCATCGTACTATATAAGACTAGCCAACAAGTCTAACATTCGAATTGATGTTGTGTTGCAACAGTGATTAATTATGCTATATGTAGTTATGGAAGAACGTACAAAACATATATAGAAAAAATATATAACCTACAAAAAGACTGGTGAAAACGATTGTACCAAAAAATATCAAAGTAAATACTGCCAAGATTATTCTAAATTATTTCATTATTGTAAGTACAAATTAAGACTAAATTAGCTATATTAAAAGAAGAGCAATATAAAGTTATTGAATTAGAACAAAAAACTGATGTGAATGTTTGTGAAAACTATGTAATCAAGGTCACTTTAATATATAAGGTGCGAGAAACTATAGATATATATTACCCAAAATAATAAATAGTTTGCCAGATGATGTGAGAGACATTTACCTAATTAGAATTAACTTTATGAAAACATTAAAAGCACATTATATAGAAAATGATACTAGCTTCATATTATAAGTTACCTTAGTTATATTGTGATATGTAATAGTTTAACTACTATACAATAGTTTAACTACTATAATGGCGAACTCCCTATCGGCATACAAACTTTTCAAGGTTTTGCCTAATGGGATACAGTACGTACCTACCATGTACTTTGTATGTGTTAAACTATAAATAAAAAAACTGCAATCAATTCTTTATCAATATAAACTTCAATCAATTAATTATCAAAAGCCTTTATAAAATCCACTTCGAATCTTCCACTCCTAACATGTCTATTCCCGAACTTTCAGAGCTGTGTTCATTTCGGTCACCATTCTGGCGCGAGACAAACTTTGGAGCTCCCGATTTAGTTCCAAATACAGTTAAGTCAGACCTATTCGGGTTTTGTGCAGTCACTTCGTGGAGGCGAAGCGTCTGAATTATTGAAGTCTTTATCGATTTTACTTCGATACAACTGGACTGTGGACTCCATTGGCCTTTGAAAACATGTTTGATGTAACCTAGAAAGAAACCGAGGATCGTCCAAGTTTAAATTGAACTTTGTCAGTTATTATTGGAGAAGCCTGAAGCTCTTGGAAGTAATTTACAACCACTAACTAGAGTAGTATCTTCACAAAAAGACGTTCAGCTTTCGTCTTATCATTTATCACCCTTTGGATCTGATCTATACAGGGTGGAAAGATTCTACGGGGCAACCAGGGCAGCTACCAGATCCGTTGGAGCTACGAGAAAATGGTCGTAGGAGACATTTCAAAATTTTTGGCAATGTAAGTGGCTAACATTTTTTCGGAATCCATTGTTCCACAGTATCACCCTTTGGATCTGATCTATACAGGGTGGAAAGATTCTACGGGGCAACCAGGGCAGCTACCAGATCCGTTGGAGCTACGAGAAAATGGTCGTAGGAGACTTTTCAAAATTTTTGGCAATGTAAGTGGCTAACATTTTTTCGGAATCCATTGTTCCACAGTAACCTTTAAATCATAAATCATAACTCATACTAAATGTATGGGAATAGTGTTTTGCTTATTTTGAGAGTTCTAGTACTCGAACCTCGGTTGACACCATAGAGTATTTTGTTCCTGACACGAAATAGAATCGATAGGCATCAAAAATTTTTTTTGGGAAAAATTGCTATTTTCTCACTGACTGTACCTTTTTTCAAAAATCAGTGAATGCAGTTTTAAATAGCTCCAAAAGTTAGGGAAGGTGTCCTAAGACCATTTTCTCGTAGCTCCAACAGATCTGGTAGCTGCCCTGGGTGCCCCGCCGAATATTTCCACCTGTATAGTAACACTGTCGGTTTTTGGAGTGTCATTCGTTAAATTAAAACATCGCTAAACGAAACAAGCTAATCTAGTCTAGTATATGAGTCAGCGTGACAGTTACAATTAGTTTTAAACTTAAAAGTCGCGTTAGAATCTACACCAATGTTTTTATAAAGAGACAAAGACGCGAGCCCAGAACTACTACCTTTCACAAATACCTCTTAAAAGTTATATTCCTTATTGATGAGAGAATTGATAATTCTATGGAATTAACTACACAGAACGACTTTCTTGGCAGACTTAATGTAGTTTCCTCTCCCATTTCACACACTGTTTTTCTTGGTACGCAGGATTCCTCACGATGTTTTCGTTCACCGGTAGAACAAACCCATGAATTCTCGAATCTCACTCAAAACTTGGAATAGTAAACCAGACTTTGCATTCCGTATGCACAATAACAAACTATTACGGGCTTTGAGAACTGGGTCCAGTTTTAAAACCCTTAAGGTAGGTTTATACTGTGGAGACAGATACTGTAGTCCGTGCTGGCGACCAGTACCGATCTATTTCTTCACTGACTTGTCAGTGTTTGCCAAAAGATTGTAGTCAATATCTGACTCCGTATTCCTTAAGACTGGTTTATACGGAGTCAGTTGTATTTTTGATACGCAGCTTACCTTGAGGACTTGAATAGTCTTAGATGGAGTGCCTCATGTGCCGGTAATTACGCAGGTTCTCTGGCCTTCAACCAATTGCTGGTTTGCGGAAGAATAAGGCAACTTTTTTGACATGTAATGGTTTATTTCTTCGTTTGTTTTTATTTATTTCGGTCATAAATGTATGTTTGATAGCGAATAAATGAATTGAATTGTAAAAGGTTGCACTGATACCACCACCATCAAAAACTTCCACCTTCTGATTTGTGTCAGCATTTGTCAAATATTTGACATCAGTGTCTGACTCCGTGGAAACCATTCATTCTGGTGTTTACAGTGCTAACTAAATAAACGTTTTTCAATTTCAATTTATTATACGGAATAGTTACTTGCCTTTTTATTTTATTTTTTAATTTCGTTGTTCGCTCTAGTTCGAGTCAGCGCTTGCTCTAGATTGAAGAAGGTAACTGCCTCCGTGTGTACACGCCTTTACGAGCAATCTCTGCTGTTACAGTTCCCTAGTTCCCGAACTGGAGGGGATTTGAGCCGGATTCCCGCCCGTACGGGTGCGGGCATCGATGGACTCGGTAGAGCAAACATTGGATTGTGTATTATTACGATTGGCCCCATTTTATAGGGCTTTCACGCTTTTTGTGGACAAACAGTTGCATATGTTATTGTACATCTTGTTTGACGGTTTGGGTATGGGGTAGGTATTTTTAGCGGAAATACCCACTGGGCTTTATTTACTTTTTAGTTGTTTTTTTTTTAATTCTCATAGATTTATCTGTTAATTATTTTTCAAATAATTTAGTTTTACAAATAGAGACACCAACATTACTCACACAATTCTACTTCGTCAAATCACATAACTTACAGTACATTTAGGTACAACACAACACACACTCCCCACCGCAGCGCCCACGACACAGGATTACCTAGTGTGGGTGCTAATCGTAGGCTCGGTATTAGGAAATATGTATGTTTTTTATTTAATTTTTTGTAGTATTCATTGTACCTTTCCGTTGTATAGTGTTGTCGTTAAATACATTTATTATTTATTTATTATATTTGTAAATGGGAATGAGTATTGAACCTTCAGGGTCGGCTGGCTAGCGACCAGCTATGTAAAGTCTGTCGTCAAATATCTTCGCGTCGGCTTATGTTTCAGCAGTGTTTATAGAAGAGCCAGTACGTACTGACTAAGCCCGTGTGCTCCATCTTCGGTCTCATCGTCACTTTTCATTAGATGAAATTGAGATTAAACGCGGGTTTATCATCAGTCTATTAATGCCATGATCCACCGAGCGGGTCCAGTGCTGATTGTGGCGTTCACACGCCTTCTGAAACTTTTAATTTCCTCAGACGGTAAAAGAAAACATCGTGAGGAAACCTGCATGGTTTCCTCACGATGTTTTCTTTTACCGTTACAGCAGTCAGTAAATGTCTTCGAAAAAATCCGAAAAACTCATTGGTACATGACATGGTTTCGAACCCGGACCTCCAGCATGGGAGTCCGGTATCCTAGCAACTAGGCCACCTACATTTGACACATTCAATGTCAAGGAATCATAACAAAATCTTATTGCGACAGAGTTCCACAGAGTATAGCTTGATTAGAGATGTAAATTAAAAAAAGAGTAAAATGGTTTTCAATATAAGGTGGTTACGAATTTGGTGCCATATATTCTGAAATGTAAATCAATCTCTCTAGTTATTTATCTCTGTGTCTAATAAGCTCATCCGAATAATAGGTATAGATGCATAACTACCTATTGTGTTGACTACAATAAAATAGTTGATTTTTCATCATGCTTTCATGGTTTTTGTAAACCCCAAACCATGGCAACAATCCCGTGTCTCACTACAGTAATAAGTTGATAAAACCTTAAAGATAAAGATATCGATAAGATATAGAATTTATTTTTGTTGAATGTAAGTGATAAAAAGTCTTAAAAATGATATTCCTGCTAATTTCTACCACTATTGGCTTATTTTAAAGAAACATTAATTACATTTACATTTACATTAGTTACAAAAAAATCATTTAAATTATAGATACATTTGTCAGTGAAAAAGTCTTTTAATCTTTTTTATTGAAATTAAATTATATGCCTTATAGATTTTGGTAATCTACTAAATTACATTAAAATTTAACAGAACTACGTTACTCTCTATAGTAGCGTTAATTAATTTATCCCGTAATCAAAAGTTCCATGGAAAATCCACAGTACCCACAATATTGAAAATTCCTAAAAGTGGAAAACTCCCGATACAGCATTCTAGAACTATCTAGAACATTCCAGAAAAGCATGACGTCACACCGAAGCTCGGAACTATTCCCGGCAAAGTTCCTCCGTTAGAAGTTTAAAGGACTCCTTTAAATGGCCATGTTGTGAAACTTTTCTGTATTTTTGATGGTTTTTATTCCAGAACTGCGATACACCGGTTTTAAAATACTGTTTATGGTTTTAGTTCTTGTGTGACTTCATAATGCAATGAGAATATTTGGCAAGATAATACAGAATTTTAACCGGAGTCGGAACCGAAGGTTTTAAATTTGATTTATCGGAGTCGGAGGCGGAGGAGATGTTCAGAAGAAGTTCAAATTTTAAACCGTTTTTTTAATTTTTATAGCTGAACTAAAATATTGGCCAATATGTTTTATGATGACGTTTGCCGCAATAAAACATTATGTTATTCCTGCACTATTTAATTAAATATTGATATTTGAATTTGTTTTCTCACAAATCTTCGGTATAACCTCCGATTCAAAATTATCGGAGCCGAAGTCGGAGTCGGAGGTGTTGATTCTACACCTCCAACTCCGACTTCGGCTTGAAAGTTCCGATCTTTCGGAGTCGGAGTCGAAGCTCCGTAACATCCCTAGTATATAGATACACTAATGTAATGTTATAAATTGTTATATGCTTGCACGTAAAGTGCGACGGAGTCCCGACTTACAAGATACAGGTTTCGACCTAGTTTGTATTATTGTGCCTTGTAATGAGTGAATAAACCGTTCATTTTTTCATTTTAATTTTTTCAGAATTCAGATCCTGAACAGTTTAACTGAAAGAGCACTTCAAAAAGAAAATGGTTTCAATAGAAACGAAATAACTCGTCACGATTTAGAATAGGAAGGAACCTGGTCGCACCAAGACAGTTTAGTATAGTTTTGTTGGTATGACAAGGTTTTGACAGATCCCTAACCATACAGTCTTGGAATAACAAGGTTCCATTATATTCTGATTTTTGTCGGATAATGCAACCATCCGTTCAAAATTCAGATCCCACACCTCTCAAATGAATCACCATCAACCACCCTGAATCATGCCGTATCCATACACATGGGTGGAAAAAAACTCCATGTAAGGATGCAACCTCCCGCTAGTGTCTTAAGGTGAAACATTACGACATGGTTTTCATACGAATTTTTTCACACATTCCTGTCGTACATTTATACTGAACTTTACTTAATATCGATTTGACGACAGTACAAAAGCATGATTGGTTGGTAACAAAATTTCAGTAAAATATTGCACGAATACGACATTAATATGAAAAATGACTTACACCTTAAAGTAAAGTATTAAGTATCTAGTATTACAAACATGTATATTTAATATAAAATCCGTACACATGGGTGCAATAAAAATATACTCACTGTACGGCTGTGGCCTCCCGCCAGTGTACTGCGGCGACTGAAGAAGCGGCGCGCTGCGCTGCACCGGCTGCACATCCTCCGATACTGCGGCCAACAAGAAAACCATTTCTTTACACATGATTTCTTCATTCTTAACAACTCGAAGATAAGTGAGAAAATAGTAGATTAGGGGCGGGAAGAACTAGATTGTCGCAACGAGTTTATTTCGCAACACGAGCCGTAGTTTTGTGGACAAACGAATGCGACAAGTGGTCGCACGTGTTTGGCCCATGGTCTCAAATGAATGAACTGTTTTATCTAGTTCCGTTAGCTACTATCAATTAGAAGTATAACGTCATTTAATTTTAAAACTATATTTTTTCAAATTTTAATTTAGAATTGTTCTTCCGTTTATAAGGCACTGTTTGTATTCGGTTCGGGAATGTGGCACTTCCCGCACTGTTTTCTGTCGATTAATAGGCTCATTGCAGATATAACATAAAACATTTATTGTAGATTCCACCTAAAACCAGCATGCGTTTTGTGTTCAATTTTGCATGTACAATAGATTCAGATAACACCTTTCGGTCTTTTATGTCAACCCGTCTGTCATTAAAACATAATTAATGTAATGAATCTGCAACGAGGGGAAATTACCCTCAATTGCACCACCTGTGCACCCGTAACAAAAAAAAATGTAAAAGTTAAGAGGGTAGCCATTAAGTTTAACGTCGACACAGGTGACAAAGGTACGCCATTATTTTTTATTTCTCTACCATTTCACTGAATGTTTGAAATTAATCCCACTAATATTAAAAATCCGATATAATCCGGTACAGTGGCGGAAAAAAATAATGGATACATATTTAAAACCTTGTCATATTTACGTCATGTCACTGCTTGCACACAATTGACAGCTTTGCAACAAATGACTAGTTGAACTTTATTTTGACAAAGCTCAAAAGAGAACGCATTATTTCTTTCCCCACCCGACCGTAATTAATGTACCAACCTACCTACAACTACAACAGCCAAGCACCGAGGATTCCATTCTCAATATTTTTCGTCACAAAAAAATACAAATATTTAAAGGTACCAATTTACAACTCTACTCTAAATTATCAAATTTAGACTTTCCGTGCTATGTACAGGCAGTTCAGAAAACATAATTTAATAAATAATTCCCCATCGGTACAGTTATGAAGACCGTTATTGGATTGGGGGAGCTAAATTAATTACAAATTTCCAAAGTGCTCCATTAGGCCGATATCGGAGGTAAATAATTTAATTACAGCTCACATATTGATGGACTATGGGAAGTAAAGTAATCCATTGTGGCTTATGTGATCAATATTTTATTCAAATTATTATCTTAACAGGATAAGTCGTTTAACAATATTCTTAGGTCCATGGAACAATAATGAAGTATTTACTGTGTACTTTATTAGCTACTTTAAAATCGAAGTGATTACAACATTTTTAAATATTTGAAACTGTATTTTTAACCCCCGACCGATCGAGGGAGGGCGTGTTATAAGTTTGACACGTTTGTCTGTCTGTTTGTGTGACACCGGTTGATCTGATTTGGACCAGGATTTAAAAAATAATATAGAATTTTGTCGAGATTGTTCTTAGCTAGGTCTGATAAAAATTGGACCAGTGGTTTCCAAGATCTTGGAGTATCTTTGATGTCAGATGGGATCTCTGGAACGGTAATAGCTAGATGGTTCGAATTTGAGCTCAAATGTTCAGGTTCATTGTGCGTTTCCGACATCTGAAACCTTGAGGATCTGATGATGACCAGGAAAGAGTTAGTGAACTTCAATTTCACAATATGAAACTGGAATAGTTGTAAGGTTATCAGCCCGCCGAAACTATAATAGTTAGATGGGGTCTTCTCGAACTAACGTCGTAGGGAATCCAGAGACATTATAAGAGAAAAAATAATTAAATATAGCGGCCGAAAAATAAATGAAAAGGTTGCCTCGTACGACACCCAACGGGAAGAGTTGTGGTGGTGCTATTCTTTGTGTCTATTGCTAGACAGTGTGCTATTCATTAGGTACCTACTTATACGAAAGTTTTCGATTAAAATATACAATTTGTTTGTACCTATTCGGTATAATAGGTAACAACTAGACTGTTGAGTACTTCCGATCGTGGGTTTAATACATTCCCGCACTCATGCGAGAACGTGGTACTTCCCATACAGTTCAGTAGATCTATAGACCCATTTTTAAGCAACAAACAAAAATCTCTATATCTTCAGAAGTTCTCGAGTTAAAAGGGAAGCGTACCTACATACTTAAATTTTAGGCTTAAAAGGTAATAGTAACGATGTAAGCGCCAATAAATTTTTTTTTAGGAAATTATTTAATTACAACCTTTTTTTTTAATAACGTTAATTTAGAGGTAACCGAGTTGCCCCTCTTTACTGGCATAGGAGTTCGGCACGTGTCTATACCTACGTCCTAGCCAGGGTATGTCTTCGAGGAGTCATCTTCAATGAGACACCGGACTCGTTAACCGATACTTATATTTCCAAACAGTACACCATACATGACGGTGGTGGAGACACGACCAGCCCGACGCGGACGCAGCCGCGTGACATTTAAAACTGCTGACATAATAATTCACAATGTAGAACACAGTGTGCACTGTGTCTGTACACAGTGTCTCTACTATTAGTAATTTTTAATGTCATATAATTTGCATTGATAAATTAACTTAACCCAAAAATTTTATCTTTAGTTTTTTTTTCTTCTTAGTCTAAGTTTAGTTTTAGCTTTAATATTATTAAAGGCTTAAAATATTTTTTTTTTTATGTATAACTAAACCCGCATTTGACCTCGATCTCGCCTGATGGTAAGCGACGATGAGGTCGACGATGGAGCATGCGGGTCCAGTAAATGCCTATTCACTCTGGCCTTGAAGATCCCAAGGTTGTAGGTTTCGGGAAATACAGACGCCGGCAGGCTGTTCCATTCCTTAGCCGTTCGCATTATGAACGAAGAAGCAAATCGCTTCGTACGAGCAGAAGGGATATCAACAACATAAGGATGGAACCCCTCCCCGCGCCTGGTAGTCCGAAGGCGGAATGGAGATGCTGGAATTAGGTCGTGCAATTCCGATGCGCACTCTCCGAAATGTATCCTATAAAATACCGATAGACAGGCAACCTTGCGTCGATGTTCCAGCCTTTGCAGTCTAGCCTCCACCAGCGATTCGTCACCTATAAGGCGCTTAGCGCGTTTTCGTTCAAGTTACTGATTTAAATCACCATCAAATACATCGTGAGCCACGAGATGATTGTAAACATCAAATCAATCTAACTGTAAGCCATGAAACAAATTTACACAACAAATATCATTTGGAATCTGATTCATGATGGGAGCAAACGATTTAAATGCAAATATTGGTTTTTTTTCCTGTCAATATTTTTTTAATTTATTTATTAAATAAGGAGAGCAGACGAGCAGACGGACCACCTGATGGTAAGTGGTCACCGTCGCTCATATACATCTCACCTCACTGTGTTAGTGTTGGAGAGCAGACGAGCACACGGGCCACCTGATGGTAAGTGGTCACCGTCGCTCATATACATCTCACCTCACTGTATTAATGATGGAGAGCAGACGAGCACACGGGCCACCTGATGGTAAGTGGTCACCGTCGCTCATAGACATCTCACCTCGCTGTGTTAGTGTTGGAGAGCAGACGAGCACACGGGCCACCTGATGGTAAGTGGTCACCGTCGCTCATATACATCTCACCTCACTGTATTAATGATGGAGAGCAGACGAGCACACGGGCCACCTGATGGTAAGTGGTCACCGTCGCTCATAGACATCTCACCTCACTGTATTAATGTTGGAAAGCAGACAAGCACACGGGCCACCTGATGGTAAGTGGTCACCGTCGCTCATATACATCTCACCTCGCTGTATTAATGTTGGAGAGCAGACGAGCACACGGGCCACCTGATGGTAAGTGGTCACCGTCGCCCATAGACATCTCACCTCACTGTGTTAATGTTGGAGGGTTTTTGATGCGCTGCTAACCTTGAGGACTAAGATGGAATGCCTCATGTGCTGGAAATTACGTTGGCTCTCTTACCCTTCAAACCGAAACACAGAAATGCAAGCATTTCTGCTTCACGGCAGAAATAGATAAGAGGGTGGGTGATACCACCCCAGGCGATCCTTCACATTAGGATCTACCACCACCGAATAAGTATAATGGAGTTTAATACATGAGTTCTTAGTCGTATTCCTCATTGCTGAGGGTCGTGATCATTCTAAAGAATTAATCACACAGAACGACTCTCTTGACAGAATTAATGGGGTTATCGTTGTTTTCTCCATTTCACACACTGGTTATCTCAGTGTGCAGGTTTCCTCACGATGTTTTCTGTCATCGTCAGAGCAGTCGGTAAATGTACATAAGTCTTTCGAAAACACCGTAAAACTCATTGGTACATGGCATTGCCTGGTTTCGAACTCAGACCACCCGCATGGGAGTCCGACGTCCTAGCCACGACGCCATCGCCACCGACGCTCTAAAACTTTTCATATCTAATACTAAATCCTTACTTATCATGACATGAATAAGTAGTGGTAGATCCTAAAGTGAAGGATCACTTGGGGTGGTACCACCCTCTTATCTATTTCGGCCGTGAAGCAGAAATGCTTGCATTTCTGTGTTTCGGTTTGAAGGGTAAGAGAGCCAACGTAATTTCCACCACATGAGGCATTCCATCTTAGTCCTCAAGGTTAGCAGCGCATCAAAAACCCTCTAATATTAATAAGGTGAGGTAAGATGTCTATGAGCGATGGTGACCACTTACCATCAGGTGGCCCGTTCGCTCGTCTGCTCTCCTTATTTAATAATAAATAAATAAAAAGAGGGTTTGATCAACATTATTATTAAGAGTTCTTAAGTGTAATCATTTGGTTCACTTTCCTAAAAAATCCACTTCCCGCAAAGTGTCTACTTTCTTATAAAGTCAACTTTCCCATAAAGACCACATTCCTTGCATCTATATATGAATATCAGAATTTTTAATTGAATGAAATAAAACTAAATATTACATTGGGTCACATTCCACAAAGTTTTAAAGCAACATGCAATAATAACGTGCAACGTGACGACTCGTCATTTTACACATTCATAACGTATTCATGCAATATTCAACTGAAATATTATTACCATCAGGCCAGTCATGTTGTACAGTCGACCACGAGCTATAGTATACCGTCTGTCAAAACACTTCGATTAAATTTCAACCTTATGCCTGCGCAATATGACATTTCGATTCTCAAATTTAGACATTTTGGGTAGGTTGATCTGGAAGGCGATTCTCGCAGCGTTCGACATACAAAAGTCAAAAGTGCGCTACGAACGTCTTGTCACGCTCACATGTAATGTAACCGAATGAGATAGGACTAATGTAGAATTCGACATTCCACTATGAGAATCGCCGTACTGTGGTCGACTGTGCTGTCGCTAATTTCAAATTTTATTAAATTTATTTTACAAGCTATTTTTAAATAGAATATTCAATTACAAACTCCACAAGACATGTGCGTAAAATCAGTTGCATGGAATGGAAACCGAGTCATAACGTTGTACCTTTAGTAATCGGTGTATTTGAACTCGTCTTTTTTCAAAAATTGTTTCTTATATGAAGCAACCAATCAACTCCTGTTGTAATAAATTACAACAGGAGTTGATTGGTTGCTTCATTTAGTTCAAATCCACCATACAGTTTTGTCTTGGCAGGCTAACAAAACCATCTTCTCCAACGAGCTAATATACGATTATATTGTATGGAGACGTCATTCCATACAAGAAACAAACAACAAAGCGCCAATAATTTTGCGATTCTGATAAACGTCACGATCGCTGATTGGCCACAAGTAAAACGTCACCGCGTGGTCAGTCAATCTACGACGACGTTCACTTTTTACACCAATCACAAGTCACAAAATTGTGATTTGTAACTCCGCCCTCTGCACTGCGTTTTGCTGCCATTTTAACCTTCGAATTATGGAAGGGGTGTTATTGTTTGTTTGTCTGTCGGTTCGTCAAATCTCTACAATGGAAGATTAGCTTGCCAAGCTTTATAATCCGTGTTTTGATACACTTACCGTAACTTTAACCGTTCAACCGAACCTCCACGGCGTCTTGCCCCCTCTTGACACCCCTCCACTTCCCTGCACATATAAAAAGGCGAACACACTCTTTACATCTCTAACCAACTCGTTACAATCCTCAATAGCTATCCCTGTCACGCATAGCGTTAACGGTGCATGCCAATTTCATTTAAAAAAGCTACAAAAATATAGAACATATAAAATTAAATAATTTCACTTTCTTTTAAATACATCGACTCTGTTTCGTGTTCCATTGAGGCATGTCTTGTGTTTTGTTTTCATCTGTTTTGGTATCTGTTGCTGTGCTATTCTGTTCCGAGCTTTCTATATCTGTCTGTCTCTTTCCTTTCTTTACTATACCTTTTTCGAGTGTGTTTGTCTTAATATGTGCATGGAAGGTTCTATTATATAAAACAATAATTATATCGATAGCTGTAGTACGATCAAAGGAAGATAATATTCACCTTTAATAGTTACATCAGACTGTATAATATACGGGGTGATATTTTCTCCTTCGGGTGTACATCTGTATGTTAATAGTTAATACTCTGTAGTGGATGCATTTCACTATGTAAAGCTAGCTATATAAGTATAAATAGTGAAGCGGTAAACAGCATTAAAAAAGCTTCAGTGTTGCAATTTCGATATAAAAATTTAAACTTTAAAAGCAATGCCTATAAAATGGACTAAGTAATTGGAAAAAGTAAAAGACAAACCGGCATTTTTTGTCCACAAAAATATTGAAATGGCAACACTATGTTATTGTAATAGTGAATGAAAGCGATACGTACCAGTGGGTTGTCCGAGGTAGTTCTTGCTTACTGCTTGCTAGTGTGCTGTAGTAACACTGTGCACAGTGTGTTGTGTATGTTACGTGGTTTGGCCAGGTAAAAGTATTAATTTTTTTTAAAGAATTAAATATAAAATGCATGTTTTGTCACGATATATGCAACATTCGTTACAAAAAATAGTGATAAAAAGCGGGTAAGAACGTTGTTTATGATGATTGTTAATTTTGTTTAACAAATAAACATTCTTCATTAACCACTCCTTCTTCTAAGTCGTGTTCCTCATTGCTGAGGTTCGTGATCATTCTAAGGGATTAACCACATAGAACGACTCTCATGGCAGATTGGAGTGGTTTGCTGTTGCCTTCCCCATTTCACACACTGATTTTTTCAGTGTGCAGTTTTCCTCGCGATGTTTTCCTTCGCCGTTAAAGCAGTCGGTAAATGTAAGTTTTTCGAAAAAACCGAAAAATTCATTGGTACACGACATTGCATGGTTTCGAAGTCGGACCTCCCGGGTGGGAGTCCGGTGTCCTAGCCACGACGCCACCGACGCTCTATTAATCACTCCAACGAGGCTAAAATGCCTGTGCCAGGAGTGATCCACCACAATGGACCAGAGGTGGATTCGATCCGGCGACGCTTGCGCCAACCTTTGAGCCATTGTCGCTTCTATTTTAATAGAAAAATAGCAAATAATTGTAAATTACGAAACACGTTTTTTCTGACCTTATCCGTATAAAATGTAGTAAGTGACAGACAATAGTTCTGAATGGATACTGCGTTACTTGCGATTGTTGGTACTTGGTGAAACTTGTAGTACATGATTAGACTTAATTAATAAACTGTTTCAAGGTATTTTTATTGTATTTTATTAATTACGACCGGTTTTGTTTAAATACCTGAAGATGTGTAAACGAAACCGGTCGTAATTAATAAAATACTGTGAAAATACCGTGAAACAGTATATTATTTAAGTCTAATTAAATAGTTGTGAAAATGAAAATATCCAGTCATGCATGAATCACGGTAGAACGGCATTAAAAACATAATTATGTCATTCATTACTCAAACAGTAATTATTGTCATAAATAAAAAATTTAATGCGGTATTTCACGTTGGCTTATACAAATATATCTATGATACAGTAGAAAATGTCGCATGGCATTAAGCTCGCCTCGTGTACTATTTTTAAAGTGTTAAATAAATAAATAAAATAAATGATCTGATTTAATGCGCACCCACACACACTCACACTGGACATCCCAGCACACTCACGCTCATCGTCGTACAAAACTCCTTAATTAATTACTTATTCAATCAACATTTTTATTTCTGTTTAGTTTAATAAATGAATAATATAAATATAAATAAATAATAAAATAAATAAAAATAATAAAAGTTAAATATCTCATAAATAACTTTTATAAATTGATATAATTATTAGATATGAAAATTGAACCGGCCTCCGCGACATAGGCTGTTGCCTAGTGCGGAGTCCAACGTTTAGCATAGTTTAAAGTGACCATGAAAATAAAGAGATTTATTTATTTAACGATGCCATTTCCTGGCACTGGTCAAGTGGCCATTTATTATATCGTAGAATCCACATTAAATACGAAGGCTACCTACCTAACCTACTTTTGTTTTTAATAGCGTCGGTGGCACAGTGTCTAGGACACCGGACTCTCGTGCGGGTGGTCCGGGTTAGAAACCGTGCAATAAGTTAAAACCCTCAATAACATTACAGTGAGGTGAGATTTCTCTGTCCAACGGTGACCTTACCATCAGGGGGCCTGTTTGCTCGTCTGCTTACTAAAGTAATTATTTACCGACTCTACCTATTACAACAACAAAGTGGCCTAGTGGCTAGGACGTCGGACACCCATGCGGGAGGTCCGGGTTCGAAACCATGCAGTGACATGTACCAATAAGTTTATCGTATTTTTCGAAGACTTACGTACTTTTACCACTGCTCTGACGGTGAAGGAAAACATCGTGGGGAAACCTGCACACTGAGATGACCAGTGTGTGTAATGGGGTAGGCACAGAAGATCCTCAAGGGTCGAAGTGCCGCTGGGTTATTCCCGGCCCCCTATCATAAGATAAGATACCTACTGTTTTTAACCCGCACCGACCGACGAGGAAGTGGTGTTATAAGACTGAAGCGTTTGTTTGTGTCTGTTTGCCTGTGGCATTATAGCTCAATAACCGATGATCCGATTTGGACGCGGATTCTTTTAAGTAACAGACTTTAGTCGAGATTGTTCTTAGCCATGTTTGATAAAAATTGGATCAGGGGTTTCCAAGTACTTAGCCTATCTTTGATCTCAGATGGGATCTCTGGAACGGTAACAGTTAGGCAAAACGAGTTTGAGCTCAAATGGATCATGGTCCCTTTTACATCTGGAACCTTAAGAAACTATTGATGACCAGGAAAAAGTCATTTAACATCCACAAAGGAAAGTGGTATTCTTAAATTTTTAATTTACAGTCGATACCGCCTTCAAAAAGTAAACAGCGTTAAAATACCTACCACGTGTAATCTGCCTCTATCTCATCTGAGAGAAAGTTCTTTCATTCACGATAAGGCCGACGATGGATTATGGGGTTTTTAGAAAGGATCGACTGTACAAATATTTCTGGAACACATCAACGGCAATGTCAAGCTCAATTTTGGAGTTATTTAGAAAGTTTGCTTCTGTGAAATAATCTTGATCAATTTCCAGCCCTTCATCACAAGTGAATGGACTCACATCACATCACACGAAAATTGCTCGAGGAATTGTGAAAAAAAATGTTGAAATGGTGTTCGGTACATTGCAATGACGGATTCAGGAAAAAAAATTGGGGGGTCATTGGTTACTGAAATCGGAAAATAGATACTAAAAAACCGGCCAAGTGCGAGTCGGGCCTCGGTATCTTTAGGGATCTGTACTATAAGACTATTTGAAAGTATTTAGTGAAAAAAAAACTTATACCGTTTTTGCTCCCAACTACAGATGTATCAAGTTTTAGTACTTATTTGTTGTTTAAAACGAGGATATGACCAATACTTTAGCCAATTTTTAAGTTCCTATGGAAATTATACACGGCGTTCATGAAACCTGGTAACAAAAGTGATCTAAGAATAAGTTTATTTGTGCTGTTAAAATTGTCAATTTTGACGGGCGGTTACACTTAATACCCCCTAACCGTAAAACCCCAACCCACAACCCCAAATCCAGTCCCCTGGATACGCCACTGATTCATCGCAGCTCAATTCTATACCCCTTTTAAACGAACGGCTCGGTAAATTGATCGCACTATGGGATAGTGTAGTTGGGGAATAATAACCGCGCAGTGGAGATAAGCTACAGGTATAGTATGCTTCAAACTTCTAGATTTCTATGAGTAGCGCGTGCTTTGCCTCTGGCCTTCCCCGACCACACTTCGCGACACCTATATTTTGCTACTGTGGCAAATGGCGCACTTACAACGACTTCAGAGTGATCTAGAAGTTTGTTGCGCGGTGTAACAAATGCAGGCTCAATAAATATTAACGTTCGTGGAATGCTTAAATTTGAATTTAAACTAACATAATTATGAACAGACTACAATAAAATAAATATGAAGTAAATAAGCTTGGTTCATTGAAAAATGAACCACGAAAGATTTATTTTTTAAGACTGCGCATACGTAATCAATGTAAATCGTATTTGTGATCCCAATGTATAGCCGACCACAGATCACAAAGTTGAGAGTTAATCGAAGGTTTTTGACAGATGGTATACTTTAGCTAGTGCTCTACTGTAGATGTTGCTAATGTAAAGTTAATAAAGGCATCGGTTCAAGATGAGCCAATTAACCGCAAATAAATTTATTAAGTATTTATTACAGAGAACAAAGCAGAAATAAAATCTCGAGCCAGTCATGCGCCCGGAGCTCACGCAGATCCTTCTACACTTCCTCGCGCCAGCGGTATCTGGGACGTCCGGCCGGACGTCGTCCGTTAGGGCGTCCCACATACCCTCGTTTAACTGCCCGATCCTCCCCCATCCTAGTGATGTGTCCGAGCCATCGGAGTCGAGCTGCTTTCGTTTCTCCTATAATGTGCACGAGAGAGAGAGCGATGCACGATGGCGCTCTCTGGTATCGGAGGCCAAGATCCACTTCGGGTCGCTGCGCGAGCGGAGTAAGTAAGTAAAGCAGAAATAAAACGTGAATATCGAATAGCATTGTCTCCAAGAATCATAATCAAAGCTGTCAATTTCCGCTTCCCCGACTACTTTTGCCTATTCTCGCAAATTTCGTTTTTTCGCCCGATCGTATAGCATTCGAAACGATATTCGCTTTATCTAAGAGTCTGTTCTGAAGCGATACGAAAGCGAAATCAGCAATTTTCATAGTCGTTTTATCATAGAAAGACGAGGGACGGTCATTGAACGGGTACGAAAACCTTATTGGAAATAATGAATATTATAAAACGTTGGGAGATAAATCTATTTCTGAAAGTGAATGAGGTCGTACCTACATGAAAATAAATCCTTCTTGATGCCTTTAGCATACTGCAGCACAATTGGACCGTACCCATAGAAAAATAGAAAACCGAAAAATAGATTTTGCAGGAAAGCGCTATGTGAGGACATGGAATGACGTTACGTCAGTTGTATGAAAGGGAAAAGGGAAAATGTTCCACCAGGCGGGGTGTTGTGCCTGGTGACCAGATGTCCTGGTACAACTATGGATGTTTGGTTTGGATGTTTATTTCTAAAAGTTCACTTCCAATAGATAAACAGACGTATAGTCAAAACCATCCCTTGTAACACATATCCCTGACAACAACCCACCCCGCCCCAGGGCATATCCTCACCCGACACGAGGCAATTTGTAGGGGGTTGTCTACGGCTGTTGTATCTATAACACTCGATGGGACCCCATCAATCCAATGCGCGACGGCCGCGATCCATATTTTGGGATGCTTGGGGTGACAGAGTCGTATTTACAGTTTTTGGGGCTTTACAGTTTCCAAATTTCCCTGAATACCTCCCTGAAGTTGATAGGGGTTAAGATACGTGCGAATATTTCGCTTATCTCAACGTGTTTTTTTATTACACCAACTTTATATCGTAATGAAATCTTTAAAATTATGATCTCGGCCGTAAAGAGCAAGCGGTGAAAACGAATAAATCGTTTACTGGGGAGCTTCGTTTTATAACAATCTCATACTGACCGTGTCTGATAGATTAATAGGTACGCGTACAGGTATATTGTTACTATGTGGTAGTCATTTAACGCAATCCAAATCTAACAGACAGGTTCTATCAAAAGAGTTATAGACTAAAGCAGAGAGTTGAGATGAAGGCGTGGGCCATAAGAACGCAATAGTGTACATGACAAGTATCAAATATTAAATGAATTTCATAAAAATTAACAAATAGACATAAATTAATGGTCAAATTTGAAAACAGAATTAAAATTCGTTGAAAAATAAAACAGCTACAGGCAATCAAAAATCATACGCAAGAAAGAGATGGCGGCGCTACTATAGTGTGACGTGACTCCTAAGTAGCGTCTTACAAGAAAGAGATAGAACATCCCCCCACTACTAACTTTAACCATTAATATAGCTGATGTTAGTTGAGATATCGATAAACGGATTTCAGATCCATCTTCAGGATGTCCATGTAAGCTGATTGATGCAATAAAAAAAAATAGTCATGTTCTTTATGTGTGCCCCAGTTGAGTACAAAATTCTATAATATGGTAAAGTAAGTAAGTAATATGTTTATTTCACACACAGCAATGACCGAAACAGTTATAATTATGATAAAATAATTATATAGTCAAAGGTAATCATATTGAAATCATGTCTGATGGTCTGCTGTTGTTGTGAATGGGCCTAATTACTATTAAAATACATACATCCCCAATTCGATTTGATAGAGCAGTTAATATCCCAGCATTATAAGACTTTATATTTTGATAATATATTACTAAACAATAAGATACCTCAGCTAATAACTCAGCTTATTGCTGCAGACAAGAATGCCCCCAGCGCTGGTATTCTGTTGGACCATGACCGATGGCTGGCCAAAACCTGTCCAAGAAGACAAACATACGACACAAATGTGTCATTTTAGTTTATAAATCTGTGGTTCCATCCAACTTAACCAGTTAATCTAGATAGGGTAGTTAGACATTGTTGGATAGGCAATCGTTTTCAAACGGACAGACTCTCCTAGAAGTTAGTCAAATCTCTCTACTTCTTTGTTATTATGGAACTGCTATTTCTCAATAATCAGTATTCTAACAACATATCGCATGAAGCCATACGATTTTACGCCATTGCCTTTTCTTTTGAACCAATAAATCCTAGTTTATTAAGTTTAGTGTGACCACATAAACACATGTTATTGGGACAGTATTATTATTTTCTAGTTAATTGAGTAATGTTCTTGTAACTTCATGACTCAGTATTGATTAGCGGACAATTCTTAACGAGCCACTTATGAAAATTCACAAAAATAAAAAATAATCTTATTTTCCGTATAGGTAAATTAATTCATTAATATAATTCTTATAATAATTAAATTAATGAAATAATTAGAGATTACTCTAATAATTAATTCTCGATTTTTGAAACAGTAAAAAAAGTGAGTCGCTCGACAAGAGTCCAATACAGATATTTTGTTTCACTCAAAGATACTTCAATGTCTAGGAAACCCTTGATCCAATTTTTATCTAACATGGTGAAGAACTTTCCTGAAAAAATTCATTACTATTTAGTAAAAATAATTATTTACTATTTTTAATTTTTTTAAAAATCCGCGTCTAAATGGAATCATCGGTTGTTGAGTTATGATGCCACAAACAAAAAGACTTACGCGTCAAACTTATAACACCCCTTCCTCGGTCGATCAAGAATTAAGTTATTGAATTGCCTTAGGTCACGGTTAGTTGGTTTCACGGGTTTTTATTGTATTTTATTAATTACGACCGGTTTCGTTTACACATCTTCAGGTATTTGTTTATAATTATTATCTTAACTAATATAACTATAAACAAATACCTGAAGATGTGTAAACGAAACCGGTCGTAATTAATAAAATACAATAAAAACCCGTGAAACAGTATATTATTTAAGTCTAATCATGTACTACAAGTTTCACCAAGTACTCACAACCGCAAGTATTAACCATAAATAACAAAATTATAAACAACCTGTCTTCGTCTCTCCGAATACGAGGTACAATCATGGTAACCCTTAACGTATGTAAACCTGCTCTGACTAATATGGACATTCCTGGAACAATCGATTTGTCTCGATTCCCCTCCGAATCTGAGCCGAATCGGATTTGACAGAGATTGACAACCAATATCAACTTACGGGATTCTTATTAGATTTTATTTGCATGTTTTTATAACGTCTTCTATAGGTTTATTTCGAGAAACCGTTTACTAAATAAAAACGAAGAATTTGTTTATTGTTTAAGCTGAACAGACGAGCGAACCGGTCACCTGATGGTAAAGCGGTCACTATCGCACATCTCACCTCTCACTATAATATTACTAAAGGCTTTTTGATGCGCTGCTAAGCTTGAGGAGTTAAGACGGAGTGCCTCATTAACCCCCGACCGATCGAGGGTGGGCGTGTTATAATTATAAGTTTGACACGTTTGTCTGTTTGTGTGTTCGTCTGTGTCATCATAACTTAACAACGGATGGTCTGATTTGGACTCGGTTTTTTTATTTAATAGAGAATTTTGCCGAGAGTGTTCTTAGCTAGGTCTGATAAAAAATGTACCAGAGTGGTTTCCAAGATCTTGGAGTAACTTTGATGTCAGATGGGGTCTCTAGAACGGTAATAGCTAGATGGTTCGAATTTGAGGTCAAATATTCAGGTTCGTTTCCGACATCTGAAACATTGAGGATCTGATGATGACCAGGAAAAGAAAGCGAAGATCAATTTCATATGAAACTGGAATAATTTGAAGATTATCAGCCCGCCGAAACCATAATACAAGCATGCGTGAAATGAAGAATGACTGAATATGAAGCGAAAGAGTCGTGTAAAAGATGGAGAATATTTCCGTAAGGGGACGGATAAGAATACCGCCGCTGGATAAGCGTGTGCGTGGTAAGTCGTGCGATGCGACTAAACCCAGTAACTTGCTGATGGTAGAACCCTTTCAGGGTCCACCTGGCTAGGGAGTACAATTCCAAGTAGTCTGTCGTTAAATATCTTTGCTTCGGCGTTCAAGTATTTTGGCAGTGTTTATAGCCAGTACATACTTAGCCCGTGTGCTCCATCTCCGGCCTCATTGTCACTTACCACCAGGTGAGATTAAGGTCAAACGCGGGTTTAGCCGTAAAACAAACATGACGCTCCATTCCCTGAAAGGGATATAGCGTGAGGTAAAGATTTATACCTAAGTAGAATTCACCTGCACATGCAATCAGCAGTTCTAATTTTATGAAATAAACACATCAAAATCTGAAGTTTATAATATCGCCTATTCTGTATAGCTATGAATATAAATTGCACTTTGAGAAGCGTGGCCAATGGGGTATGGCACGGTTTCCATGAATAAATAAATGATATATTTGTTTACTGGCCACGCTCGATATCAAATTGGTATTGGTTCAAAACTAAAGTTATTGAATTGGTTTTATGTAAAGCGTTTATTATGTTATAATCCAACTTTTTTAAGTTAGTTAACTAGTTGCGAGCTTGGTGTGATCGTGCAACATCGTTTATTAACTTTTAATTTATTTCATGATTACACTTAAATTATTTATTATTGTTTACACATCTTCAGGTATTTGTGTCGTACACAAATACCTGAAGATGTGTAAACGAAACCGGTTGTAATTAATAAAATACAATAAAAACCCGTGAAACAGCCTAATCATGTACTACAAGTTTCACCAAGTACCAACAACCGCAAGTACGAGTATTAACCATTTAATTAATTTATTAGGTAAACACAGATTACAACCAGAGAAATTACAGAAAAATCAATATAAAGTTATGAGCTAGGTCGTAACCCTTAACGTGTAAACACAGCATGTACGAAAAACTAATCGGTACATGGCACTGCATGGTTTCGAACCTCGAGGTCTTCCCGCATGGGAGTCCGATGTCCTAGCCTGTGCCACTGTCTCTCTAAGATTACAGTTGATTATCACGTTCATCGTTAGTGTACCACATGACGTAGGTTTTAATACAATGGGACGCCTAGTATTCATTTCTACCAACTTCCATGGACATACAAAAATAACAAACAACCAGGTATTCTTTCGCCTCGAGCGATTTAACCATTCCTCCTGACTGCGTTTAAAAATAAACAGTTGTTGTTCCATTAAAACTTTTAATGAGCCGCCCCCGTTCGTTATAAATGGCGTAAGATGAAAGGATATTTTTTTTCGTTTTTTTTCTTCTAATCCCTCTAAGGCTTTGTTATGGACATAGTATAAGTATAACCAATGCAGTAGGCAAATAGCTGTGATTGAGACTAGTTAAATTGTGGACGAAAAACGGAACAATTTGTGCCTACACTATACCTACACATATTTATACATTCAATAAAACGCGTAGTATAAACTATCCTAAACCAAAGGTTGGTTGGAAGAGATCCCTCTGGGATAAGCTCGCCTTTGTGCATATTTTAATGTTTTTTTATTTATTTTCTATGTATTTATTTTTGTGTGCAATAAAGAGACTACAAACAAACACACTACCGACTTTTCTAAAATACCAAATCGCAAACTAACCACTTTTACCTCCGGCGGAACGCAAGCCTCTCTTCAAACCGAAACGTATTTGCTAATTTGCTGCAGAAATAGGTAAACGGGGTTGGTTCCACCCCAGACTGACTCTGCAAAGAGCACTGCCTCATCGGTTTCTTAGGGGCCATCCACAAATAACGTCACACGAACTTCATGACTATTATAATAGTATTATAGTATTTATTACTGTTATGATTTATTATAATCTCTTATTTTATATTGCGGTGCCCTACTCAGGGTTTCATGTATGATCGTGTAATATAATTTTTTTAAGACCAATTGTTACACATGAAAAACAATAAATGGTATGAGTATGAGTATGATTTTGGAGCCTCCCCCCTCCATATCACACATTTGTATGATCCCCCCCCCTGGTGTGACGTCACAAATTTTGCAATTTTTAATTTAGAAATTATTAAATAAAACAGCATTTCCAAAATTATTTAGATATTTCTATTTAATAACTTTTTTTCATAAAATCTACAATAAATATAACATTTTAGAAAATTTATAAAACATCAAATCAAATGAACGAGACAAAATTTAATCATCTTGTCAATGGACTTTAAACCAACCTTTATATTATTTACGCATGTGACGTTACAAAGCTCACCCCCCCCCCCCCCTTGTCACACGATGTCACACTTTGTTGACCCCGTCCCTCCCCCTGAACGTGTGACGTAATTTATGGATGGCCCCTTACCATTGAAGGTGAAGTCAAAGGTTTAGTCTCGGATAAATAAATTAAAATTTCTTTGCAATGCCTCTGCAGAATTTCAGCAAATAAATTATTACAGTTACAAAGTCACCTAGGATCCGATTCTACTAAAAAAACCGACAAACTTTGTAAAACAGACGAATTCGGCTCCTGGACTTTTCCGCCGCCCAACTAGACCGAAGATGGGCAAACAACGAAGGAAAGGGGTTTTTTACATATAATTGAATAAAATATTGAGGGTAGTCGACTCAATACCGTCTCCGGGGCGCCCGGAGTCGCTGGCTATGAATACTAAAGTGATAATACACACGGGAGATCAGAATGGAGAACAAAACTACGAGCAAAAGCACGGATGTCGCAACAAGGAACGAAAACCTTTATTACTATTACCATTTTCAAAACGATGAAATGATAAATGCTATACCAACGCAATGACATTGGATCTGTTATAGGTAGTCTTCTTCGATTTTTAATCGACGATCAAAAAAGGAAAGAGGTTATTAATTTAAACTTGAGCTGGCAGTGGCTAAGTTTTGAGAGCAGACGAGCAAACTAGTTATCTGACGGTAAGTGGTCATCGTCGCCCATCATAGACATCTCACCTTACTAGAATGTTATTATATGGTTTTCGATGCCATGCTAACCTTGAGGATTCGTGCCTCATGTTCCGGTAATTACGCTGGCTTTCTTACCCTTTTAATCGAATGCAAGCATTACTGCTTTGCATTAAGGAAGGAAAGAAAGCAATAGAAATAGGTAAACGTTTACAACACCAAGCTTACTCGATACAGAGTCATACATAACATTAATATATATGTCAGCACAAACAACATGTGACGTCATAGTGCACGTGCAATGCCCACCCCGCCACTACCTGGCCTCTATAAAAGCGGGCGCCCGACCCAATGTGGTATTCTCTTGCGACTCGTCGACGAGGCAGTCGGACTTGATATTCTATTCGAGAATATTGCATTTCCGAATAATTAACCGTAACTGGTTGCTATCAGGGGACTCTCGTATGGCCGGTGACTAGTGGTTGCTATTGAGACGGTTGACCCGTGGCTGTTAGTATAGAGTAACTAGGCAGTAACTAATTTGCTGTTAAATAACTCTAAAGTAAGTAGATTGAGTCAATATAGTTATTAAATTATATTTCGCTGTTTTTTTTTTGTTTATTTTCATAATCTGTATAAATGTACGTTTTTATTAATTTGTGAATTTGGTGTATTGCCTGTAAAGGTGGAGTTTAGTGTGACATGTTTATGCAACTATATCTGCAATATTTGTAATTATTATTACCTAAACTTTTACACAATAAATCTTATCTTATCTTAAAAAGCAATGATAGAACCACAGGGTGAGGACAACCCGTAGCATGATAGCGGGCCATCAATGCCCTTACCCGTACATAATATATTGTAGACCTACATAAAAACACTTTTGTTGATCAACTAACTAAATAACTGTAGGGACTAAAGTCGCTCCATTGTAATTAGTGAGGAACGACCCGACATTAACTAGGGCATACCCAAAAGGACAAATCTACGGTCCCATTTCCCTAAACAGTTCTTCGATAAATGACACAATTACGCCGCTTTGGTGTAGAGACAAGTTAAAATTACAAGTTAGTCTTAAATAAAGGCTGTAGCAAAATTTAAAATGAATGCACTAATAAAATATTTAGAAAGCCATGGAAAATAAAGATTTCAAATAACTAACTCCAAAACTAATAACTTTTCTCCAAAGCAGGGTCATTTGGAAATGCGCCAAACTCAACGACTGTATGTACAATCAGTAGCCGAACGACAATGCCTTATACAAAACTAAATATTGTAATTTCATTATGTTTGCCCTAACTATTGTTTACAACTAGAATTTAAATGCACAATAGATATTTTCTTCTTGGCCATTGGTAGTATCAGGGGATCACCAGACATTTATTTTGGGGAATCGGAAGGTTTTTGTGCTCCAATACTGACACATTGGACATTGGACATTGTGCGCATTGGATATTTTGCGCATATGACTTTCTGCGTATTGGATATTATACATATTGGACATTTTGTGTATTGGACATTGCGTATTGGATATTCTGCGTATGGGACATTCTGCGTATTGAATATTCTGTGTATTGGATATTCTACACATTAGTGCCAAGCAAGCGGTTGTGTCACGGGCAAGAAACTGATATTCTGCGTATAGAATTAATATATATATATTAATATTCTACGTATTGGATAATCTGCGCATTGGATATTTTGCATATTGAACATTCTGCGTATCATATCTTTACTAATAAACAAAGTTTATAAGTCAAAGATTATTAGATTATTAGAAGCTATATTAGTCATTCTGCGTATTGGAGATTCTGCGTATTGGATATTTTGCGTATTGGATATTTGCGTGCGCGATTCGATTATGTTATTTAGGGTTACGAGGTTTCGAGTGGTGGGGAGGTTAGAGATATATTCACAATATTCTAACTAATGAGAAAAATCCCGAGAATCTTAGGTCAAACCCCGATTTAATTCTCCCCTCACGGTCATACCCATGATTCATATCTACTATAGGTAAGTCCCACAAGGTTCAAGTCTTTTTCTCTGGCATATTTAAGAACAGATTAGACAGCCATTTACGAAATTTGAAGAAACAGGCTAACCAGCATTAGCTGCCTGCCTGCTAATCCAATAATAATAATACAGGGTTCTTCATGATCTCTCGATGAACAAGAAAAGTAAAATAAACAGACTTAAATTATGTCCACCCAACAATTCTATAAATTTCCTTTCATTCATAATTCTTATTAAACTTGGAAAGATATTCCTAGAGAATTTATTAAGGTAAGGTCGTAATGTAATAAAGTCGGTAAGAACCGACCTTAATTATGAGAAAGGCCAGAAAAGCTCGTCTCGGTCAATTTATTCGGCGATAGAAAGCTTCGGATCTTACTTTGAAATACTTACACATTTATTGTATAGGTAAATTTCTAACGTGAAAATCGAATTGGTTTAGTTAGTCGGTAAGCCACTTTCGATCTATTTCTATAGATACAGATTCGATTAAGTAATTAAACACATTTATGAATAAAACTACCAAACGTGGGGTGTTATAAGGTTGACGATTTGTTTGTCTGCGGCATCAAGGGATGATCCGATTTTGGTGCAGTTTTTTTATTTAACAGAGAATTAATTTTGTAGGGATATCCACATATCCCCTCAAGTTTTTCTGGTCATCATCAGAAAGGTTCCACATGTGGGAATTATACCATGGTAATACATTTTTAATTTGGAGTTATTACGATTCAAAGATGCTTCAACCACACTACCTACAATGGTTTTCTGAACATACAAACCATTTGGGTAATCACACTCGTATATTATTGGTTCTGGTCGGTAACTCAACACCTTCAGTACTACAGCTTTTCCAAAACAGTATCCAACTAAATGGCTTTTATCTAAGAAATATGGAGGGTAGAAGACTATAACTTAGTAAGGGACATAGTAATACATCCAAAGCTATTGTTTACATTAAGTGCCTTACGAACTTTGGCAGAGCTACACACTCGCGATCCACTGTATACCCTATTATGTACATGGTGATTGTTTCTTTTGCGGAAAACTTCTGTTCCAAGAACTCCCATATAGAGGACGTATTTTGACTAATTTCATTGTTCGTGCCAAGATAGTTGGTTTGTTTAGTTGTTTACCAAGAAATACGATACACTAATAATAATGAATATAGCCATCTTTATTTTACTGAAAGAAACAATCGGTAAATAAATTAGATAACTAAGCTGAAATATGAATATTTTGAAAATCAAAAATACACTTTACAATTTTAATTATTAGGCACCACGTTGGGCGCCAAACTTTTATTTTTGAAACTGCCCTCAAAAACTACGCAGATGCAGATGTAAAAGTACAGATGTACTTTTTATGTTTAATAATGGAACCTTAACAAATAGATTAGTAACAAATATTAGTACGTAGGGTAGCCACTGCGTAAAAATGGCGTTACATTTTATAGCAATTTTTTTATTAAACCTACTTCTCATAAACATTTTCCCTTTGAACGCAAATCCCCATTTAAAATTCGTACAAAATCCCAGAGATCCGTTGCAAAGAGCCGCTCTACGTTTCAGGGGAAATGTCAGCTACTTCATTACGATTCATTTAATTTGTAATCCGATAAACTAGTCTGTCGGCGACGTACCAGGCTACAACGGGCAACTTACCCCTCCTAGCAACGCAAAACCTACCCTACCTTCTTTAATAGAAAGTCGAAAGTTCTTTCCAAATAACTTTGACCCTATTTAAACCAAAATTTCAAGCGATAATGTACTTTTTCGTGGAGGGAATAGGATTAAATTTAGAGTGTAGTATGAAAGGGTAGGGTAAATAAATATTTTAGACAGTCGTAGACGTCGCGTGACGGTCGACGGTGGGTTTTTGTTTCGTTCCGCGGATGGTCACGGAAGGTAGCATAGAGTAAAGGTAGGCTAGATGTAACAAAGGTGCAAATAATTTAACAATGGAATCACGGATACCACGAATATTTTTTTAAGTTTTGGAACGTATGCTGGACTAATACCAATAGCTTTAAGCATAGTTTAATAAAAATCATATTTAAGGTGAATATAATACACATCAGTGCGTTTATATTCTTTTTATGATGGAATTCTTTTTATGATGGAAACATCCATCTTAAAAATCTGTAATATACCGGATACCACTCAGAAAAATTGCCACTGAAAGAAAGAAAGAAAAAACATTTATTTAACATAAAAACAACGACGACGTCATGCGGTGCCCGACACGCTGTGCACTGTTTAGTATCACTCGGTGACACAACTTTAATTAACAATAGCCTGGAAACCAAGTGAGTGAGGTCAACAAGTGAGGTATCGTAGGATAGAGTAAGGTTGTCTGGTCCTGACAAAATAACTTAGTCCTCTTCGATGGTTTTAGGATATAACTAAAATTCAGTAATTCAACCCGCTATACCTCGAAGACTTTATGAAATGAGCTCCATCTATTATTGAGTAGGTACCATTATTACGTAACTAGAATAGAATATACTTTATTGCACAAAACTTAACGTAATTAGCAAATTGTCTTAGTAGAAGTTTGTAAAAAAAATTAGATTGCACGTATAGTAATAATGACGCCATTCTATTGTCGAGTAGCATTATTACGTAACTAGTTAGTTTTAGTTGACTTCAGTAATATTTCATTTCCTCAGTTATACACACACAAACACACACACAATATGTATTACAGGTCATTAGTGCAAATTATTTTTGGCAAATTCTTACCTAAATTCTTCACATAAATATTTAATCTTTTTGATGTTTAGTTTTTAATTATATATTTTTTACCCACTATTACTATCGCTCCCACTAACATCTTGGGATAAGGGGTGAAATGAAAAACAGCGCTGCATATTTGTACCCGAGTATGTCAGCATTTGCTGACTTTCCCCCCTTTTGCCAAATATACATAGTGCTTTGTGATCTGTTTGTACTCTATTTGTTGTTATCTGTTGTTTTCTATTTGTGCAATAAAGTGTATTGTACAGTCACCGTCATAAGTAGCTTGGTATCTGAATGTTCCAAAAGAATCGCATTGCCTAACACATCAAAATAGTTTGACACTATAACATCGCAAAAGTGTATGATAAATTAAAACTTCATGAATTTATTTCTTCTAACTTTCGTATGTAAAATGGTATTTGAAATTTTCAAAAGTATTACTATACTGTGGTTCTATAGAATGTTTCAAAAGTATCTGAAATAAAATTTCTTCGAATAGGTATAAATCTTTTTGGAATGTCGTGGTATATTTTTGGTTATTTTGAAACTTTAACTAGGAAATTCATTTTGAAAAATAAGGATTTCAGTTTATTGAGAAATTTATAAGAGTCAGTACTTTTGGAAAATAGTTTTTGATCAGCTACTTTTGACGCTGACTGTACTTACTTAAACACCACCCATACGACTCTGATTTACGTAGTGAGGTTCGCAGGGAAGATGGCACAGTACAGAGAATTGTCCCAAATGTTTCCACATCAAACCTCTCTGTAGGTTGTAGCTAAAGGTCTACAACCTGGCCATTTTTTTCCTGAACTTGGCGGACGAAAGAAAAAATATATGAAAAATAAATGGGCGAATATAGTACAGCGTAAGCTGATGCTTTGTATTATGTCGGTTCGATGTGACCAATGTCTAGTCTATATCTTTCCTTCAATCCTATGTCATGAATGATCGTCTATCCCGCCCAACAAATGCCTACAATTTGTTTTCATTTCTTGAATTTGTCAAGAAAATGTCAGCGAGTTAATATGTAAGGAGACGTAATTCCATACAAACAAACAAACGGCCACATCGATATTTAGGGTTCTGATAAACGTCATGGCCGCTGATTGGCCACGAGGATCACGTCACCGTGTGGTTCGTCAATCTACGATGGCGTTCACTATTCGCACCAATCACAAGCCACAAATATGTATTGTGACTTGTAACTCCGCCCTCTGCACCATTTTAGAGGTTGCCATTTGTGTTTCCTTTGTCACTCCATAACATAATATATGGGCTTTGTAATTTCTAAGCATAGACCTAACTTAATTCTTTGCAATTCCAATAAACCGACGCCTGGCACGGCTTTCCAATATTTATGACGTCTGTCCCGATACGCGATTGAAATGGAAATACTTTTCCAGTAAATATTAATACTCTGGGTGGATTTACAATTTGTCGAAGTTTACTTGACAGCTATATCAAAGTACGAATATTAATTGACAGCTGTATCAAAGTACGAATATTAATTGACATCTCAAAATGTGAACGAAACGTTGACATTTCCATTTACTTATTTTGGGGTGGGCCGGTGTATTGTAATTGTCTCTTTGTCATAATAATGTAAATGCTATTGGTGTGTCTGATAAATACATTGGAAGTATTTTGAATTATACGCAGAATGTTTAACACACAAAATGACCAATACGTAAAATTACCAATGTCTACAAGCTTTAATACACAAAATTATTAATACCCACAGGACGTCCAACGCGCAAAATAGCTAATACGCAGAATGTCCAATACACAGATGACAGAATGTCCAACACGCAAAATGACCAATACGTACAATATCCAATACGTAGAATGTCCAAAACGCAGAATATCCAACACACAATGTCGAATACTGAAAGTCCCACACACTAAATGGCCAATACATAAAATGTGCAGAATGTTCAACACACAAAATAACAAATACGCAAATAATCAATACGCAGAATGTCCATGATCATTACACAAGGCAAATTGACAAACAAATTGACCACGATGACAGTAGACTCGAGGACAGAAGGAAACAACTCGAACAAGTGATAAAATGCAACTACCCACAGTTTGCACGAGAGAAGTTAACTTCAGATGTTATTGTTATGGCTCGAAGCCTCGAATAGGGAACATGTGTTGACCGTCCTTTGAGTTGCGGCTAGGGTTACGAGCGGAGCGAGTTTTGTAGCGCATGAGGAAGTATCTGAAGAGGAATGGGTAGTAAGTATGAGGCAGAGTCAGTCTGAGGTGGTACAACCCTTTTGCCTATTTCCGCCGCAAAGAAGTAATGCTTGCATTGCTGTGTTTAGATAGCTCTTCAGAGAAGGGCACTCCATCTATGTCCTCAAGGTGAGATATCTATGGGCGACGGTGATCACATACCATCAGGTGGCTAGTTTGCGCGTCTGCTCTTCGTAGCTTATGATTTTCCCTGTAACGGGTGAGGCAGCTAGTAAATAAACAATATACTAGGAAGGTAACATACACAGCACACCACATCAATGACATGACAGCACATTAAAGCGCTGAAACTAGTTGAGGTAATTAGCACTGAAACAAACTTTCACTTATTTTTTTAACACGATCAAAAGACGTTCCCACAATAGAAGAGGCCCTCAAGGACCCGCCATTAACCCAGTGAGGCGTGCGCGCGGTGGCAATTTCCATACAATAAAGAGGTCGGAGGCCGGCAAACGTCGCGAAGTGCAATTTCCTATCCCCACCCCTCGGCTTCCGTCCATTAGACGATGCGAGGGCAGGTGGAGAGGATTTTGTAAGAGTTCTTTGCAATAAGGAAGACGTTGAAGGTTTCCTAATTTACATCAGATAAAAGGTAGGAAACTTAATTCAAAATTGTTAGTTAACTTATTTAATATTTTAATTCCCAACACCAAAAATAGAAGTATTATTTATAAGTTTGACGTGTATGTCGGTTTTTCTATGGTTTCATATCCCTTCAACCAACGATCCTATTTTGATACAGCCATAGACATGGCTCGATCAAAATTTAGATCTTGGACTATCCTCGATGTTATGTGATCTCAAGAACGTATGTGGTCTTAGATTCTAAGTATGTGGTTCGAGTTTTAGGTCATATATATTCAGGAACGTGATGCAAAATTGACATCTGGTACCTAGAGGATCTGATGATGACTATGAAGATAGTAAGTGGATTTAAGACTGGAGTTTCTGAAATGTTTATTAATTTAAAGTTAAAGAACCTCAAGCGGCGCAAATATGCGGGCCTGGGTGGTGATTGGTTCGGGGTGGAGACCTGGGGGCCGTGGGGGCCTGGAGTCCACTGCCTCTACGGGGACATAGCCAAGCGCCTCGTAGAGACATCCCGGGACCAGAAGGCTGGCCTCTACTTCGATCAGCGTATAAGCCTCGCTATACAGCGGGGCAAAGCCGCCAGCCTCCTCGGGACACTCAATGCAGGGAGCGACCTGGGCCAGGTCTTTTACTTGTAAAATAGTTAGGTATTTTGTAATCTTAGCTTAAATATGTATTTTAGTGTTAATGTAGTATTATTTTATTTTGAATAAACACCATTTAAATTTGTTTATCAATATTTAACATTTTTAACGGAAAATGAAAGCTTTTAAAACGAAATAAGTCTCAGATGCAGAATGAAACGTTAACTGGAGCGTTCTGCAAATATTTTGATCGTATCCCGGCTTGTTTCATCGCAAACACGCCAGGCTCCCAGCAAACAACAAACGGTGAGAATACGTGATATGGCTCTATTGGACTTTAAGAACATTATTTCTATTTTTGATATTTAAATTATATAATTATTTTGCATACTGTAACGTCTTTTTTCTTTCCTCGGTTTAAAAAAAATTGTAATAGGTCGAACTAATTAATTGAAAAAATAATTGGCTGTATATGTTTGTGATATAATATGTGTAGTTTTAAGTATAAAGCTGTCCAGTTCGCGAAAATAAATGAAATAAAAAAATAGAAAAGGTAAAAACTGCCGACTAATTTGCCATTGTGGCGATACTTTTACTTTTTCGTGGTCATCATCAGGTCCTCAAGGATTTGACAAGGGTGGTACTAAACATATTAACTCAAACAAGAACCACCTTACTGTTACTGTTCCAGAGATTCCATCTGACATCAAAGATACTCCTAGATCTTGGTAACCCCTGATCCACTTTTTATCGGAAATGGCTTAGAACAGTATCGATAAAATTCTGTTAAATACAAAAATCCACGTCCAAATCGAATCATCGGTTGGTGAGTTATGATGCCAAAGACAAACAGACATACGCATAAAACTTAAAACATCTGATTTCAATGTAAGAGACAAAGACCTTTATATCTTACACACTTTTAAAAGTTCGAAACTTCACTGACTCTAGCTAGAACAATACGGAACTACTTACGCAATAAAACCAAACCATAAACTAAAGATAACTCTTTCAAGCGTATCTCTCTGCTCCGTACTACCGTTGTCTTTGGAATACATCCAGATAGTTCTCACAACGGCCGTAGACCATTGAGGGTAGTTTCAAGATTTCCGTGCCAAATGTCATCATCCTACCTGTCTAGAAAATATATGATTACAGAAGAAGCTGTGTGAATTTCAGCATTTCAAATAACAACTGCAATATAGTAGTACATTTTGTAACAAGTGCGGCAAGGGCCAAATTGTCACTACGATTGTTTAGTTCGCAACACGAGCTGAAGGCGAATTGTTGCGATAAATATGAATGCGACACACCTGTTCATCGCGCATATGAAACGCACTGTAATTTATGTAACACGTGTATGAAATTGCTCGTTAAAAAAATTATGTTCCATGTTTCTCAAAATGTAAGTACAGTTAAAACTTATTGAGAAAATGTCACTTCTCAGCAGGTGTTAAATAACGTTACTCATTATTAGAATAATATTTGTTATACTTGTTATTTAGGTAATGAGATAAAGAAGCCATAGACAAACAGACAAACATGTAACTTCATCCTTTTAGTGTCAGTGGTTAAAAAGAAGCGACCCATGTCGGGCGCCAAAATGCCAAAATAACGTTTCGTTTTTATTTTAGAAGAAGTTTTATTCTTCTCTCTAAATGCATCGAAACATTTTAAACTTCAAAGATTTCAGAACTACCTTCACAAATTCGAAACTATCTACACAAATACATATTTCACACACCGACGAACACTTGTAACGACTCGTGAACATTTCACTGTATCCCTGAGCCAAGCTTTCGCATCAGACGCCATTTCAAATATAATGGTCAGGTAAATCACTGGAGACTCCAATCCAAGTCTTATCACAAAGAAACTGAGAATTGTTAAAGTTGGAAATAAGGTTTCTTAGAGAGAAGAGGTAACAATTTCCGCATTAACTTTGTTATATTAGTTTGTCATTGCGTTTGTAGTTTTTTTTGCTGTTCAATTTACTTCTCCACCGTGGCATTTGGTCATTGGAAAAGTTATCTCATTTGGTACAACTTCAAACTTGTTGTTACGATAGTTTGTAGAAAACTGGAAAAATCTCTTATGTTTTTCCAAAGAAGTCATACTCGATTTAACATCTAAAAACCTCCAAGCTTTAAAAGGCTGAAAGTGGCAAAAAAGAGCTAAGTGCCAAAATGTTGGTGCACTTTGCATAAATTTGCACTTTTTCACGGCGGATGCGGAATTTAAATCAGTTACACATCATCCAGCACATTTAGATCCCCCTGGAACTGATGCTCTAGAGATATACAAAGGTCTCTGTATAGTGGTTTTTGCAGAATTCTTCGCAATCAGAGTAATAATTTGATCGATATTCCGATGGATTTTCTGTGTCGAAGAGAGAATTAAGTTAGTTAATAAGTTTTTGTGAAATAGGACCTATACTAAAACGGAACGGAACTCGACGCAACTATAAAATATTTTGAATTATTACAAGTATTAGTTCCGAATACAAAACTTTTACTAATTTTGTCAATTATACAAAAAAAATGATATTTTTTTTAAATTTATTTTTTATATAGTACAATATACAGTAGCGTCTTAATTATATACCCCCAAACTGCTTAGCAGTTTATCGGCGCATTTATTTTTTATATAGTACAAAGTACGTGTTGGCCACATGTTGCACATTTACTCGTCCGGTGTGATGAAAAATATTGTGCGACATACGTGCAGAAAAGCAACTCTAAACTCGGGCTGTAATTTCTGCACTTATATCAAATATACTTTGGTCGAGAAGAGAAAACTTGTCTGCCAAATTCCGTTATAATTCATTCAGTAGTTTCCAATATAATGGAGTATCTTTGATGACACTGCTGATGGGGTCATTCATTTGAGATCAAATGTTTAGAATCATAGTGACATGTGAAACTTGATAATCTGAAGATGACCAGTACCATAGTAAACTCAAGTTCAAAGTTTTTATGGCTTCATGTGGTAATACATAGATGTCAGGTACAACATTCTTAGAATCACACATGAACCCTGCAAGGGCACTGCAAACTTAGTTATTATAATTATAACTAATATAACCTATAAATTATTTATACTTAATAAGTTGTATGCATTTAATTATCTACTTATTAATTTCAGTAAATTAGAATTTAAAAAAAAACAATTGAGTAAATAATATAAAATCAAATTGAAAACTAGAAAAAAGTAATTAAACTTAACAAAACAAGTAGGTATTTATTTATGAAATACGATACGGCGTCTGTTGAATGCTCTGTAATGGTTTTTATTTTCTGTTATTTAGTTCATGGTCGTAGATAAAGTATTGTATGCATCCTACGTAATAGCGATTTTAACACTCGAACAGTTCTCATGTTAAAATCGCTATCATTACGTGGCCGTTGCATAACTACAATTTCGTATTAAATATTGATTTAGTAGGGTAAGTGGATTTTAAAAAGTATATTTGCGTAAAAACACGAAACTAAAGAAATAATTATTGCAATGTGCGACTTTACAACAGGACATTTTTAAACAACTTGCCGTTTTACAATGAAGTTATGACACTGTCTCCTCCGATTTTATTGCAATTTTAGTTTTAAAAACTCCAACGTTTCTAGTATTACAGTGTCACTCACTTAAGGCGTGAGATTGTCGTGAAGACTTTTGCAAAGTAATCTTTGAGATTTGCAATTTCCGCGGCCAAGGGAGGGGCTTTCCGGTAAGATAGAGCATCAAAACTAAGACCAATGCCAAAGAGCGTCGGTGGCACAGTGGCTAGGACACCGGACTTCCATGCGGGAGGTACGGGTTTGAAACCATGCAGTGCCATGAACATGTGCCTTTCGTATTTATAGAAGACTTATGTACATTTACCGACTGTCAACGATGAAGGAAAACATCGTGAGGAAACCTGCACACTGGAATGACCGTTTGTAAATGGGGTAGGCACAAAAGATCCTCAAGGGTCGAAGCGCCGCTGGGTTATTCCCGACCCCCTATCATAAGATAAGATAAAGATAAGACCAATGCCGATTATTTTTACATAAAGCTATTGTATTTGAGTAATAACATAAAATCGATGTACTTGTTGGTTGAAATCTAAGTACTGGACTACACGCGTCCGGTTCCAGTCCCTCCACCAGTTGAAGTCAGCGCTTCGTGATTGGATGGAGCGAACCGAACCGTCGCAGGAACAGGACCATGTAGTCCTAGCCTTACGCATAGTACAGGTAAACCGTTAGCAAAACAAAATAATAGACTACAGTTAGTAGTATAAGCTACAGACAATAGTAGTCAATATTAATATACATTTTAACACGAGAGACAGTTTGTAAAACATGGCGCAGTCGAGTTTCACAAAAGATAGCACGAGTTACATGCAGTTGCATTCATTTTCTACGACCAAGAATAACCTTTTACTTCTTCTAAAAAAATTGGGAGTAATTTGAAACAATCGACGTGTTAAAATATAAAGTTAAGTCGATTTTGGTCTTAGACCACTGACACTGATCTTTGCACATCACTGGTTTTACACCATTAGCGAAGTCCCTGGCGATTTAATGGAAAACGTACAATTGTAGATTGTATTTTGATTTAAGTAAAAGAAATTACAGTCCTTATATTGCAACATTTTTACTGACGACATTCTTTACGAGATTTCAATAAGATAATGAGTCAGTTGCAGTTGTAAGAAACGTGACTGAATGTAGAATCAGAGTCAGCCTAGTGTGGCACAACCTTAACTATTTCTGCCGCAAATGCTTACATTTCTGTGTTTCGGTTTGAAGAGTAATAGAGCCAGAGTAATTACCGGCACATGAGGCACTCCATCTAGGTCCTCAAATGAGCTGCCAGCATCGCAAACCCCCTTACATTCAAAATTTAAACCACTCGCTTCATACAATAAAACGTCAATCCAAGTTCAAGAAACCGCGAATGAAATTCTTTAAAGTGTTATTTTCACAATGGATTCCACATTCTTTTGTTAACATTTCAAAGGAGCTGGTATGAAACGTCCTCAGCAGTCAGCATTGAAAGGTTAACATAACTTAATATCCGATTCTTTCGTGTTAAAGTAAGTCTCGGCCTTTTTTTTTTATTGACTACTAAACCCGCATTTGACCTCGATCTCGCCTGATGGTAAGCGACGATGAGGTCGACGATGGAGCATGCGGGTCCAGTAAATGCCTTTTCACTCTGGCCTTGAAGATCCAAAGGTTGTAGGTTTCGGGAAATACAGACGCCGGCAGGCTGTTCCACTTATTCATTCCTCATTCTCGAAATAAAGCCCGCGCATTTTTATTTTCTAACAACAGCTTTGAATGGGAGTTGAAACGGCCCCGCCATAACTTGACTTTCAAATCATTTAAGAATAATTATCATATTTCTAAACCAAATAATAAGTAATAATTTATAATTCAGATGTCTGTGTCTAGTGGTTGAAAATTATGCACAGACTGAGTTTTTCTGTGTAAAAAGTTTAAATGTATCTGTAAATGACAGTAAAGAGTACATTAGAAGTAATGTATAATGTACAATATATTATAGAAATATTCAATCGACATGCACACTACTCACAAAAACTTATAAAGATACAAATATTATAATTAAATCTATCAAGCTATATCGACGAATACCAAAATATTCTTCTTTGCATTTAAATTATAATTTATGAATTTAAAATATCATAGGAGACACTTTATTTAACAATTATCCATTTAATAAATAGTAGACACGACATTTTTTGTTACATCTGTGAGAAAAATAATAAAATAAGAAATATATAACTACCTGCATATACATTTTTTTATCCAGTAGTAAATTACTTGCAGCGCCTGGTGCTTCTTGGACAATATCTGGTAGAGTATTAATTTCTTGCCTAATTTGTGCTTTTCACGGTCGTAAATTTAAACAACAACACATAAGGTCAAAGTGAATCACTGAATGATTAAAAACAAAATGGCGTACTTTAGAAGTTTCCATGATCAATAAAAATGTTATTAAAATTTACGAAACTGTACTTACAATTAAATTCACTTTTCGTTTAATTAAAATTATAGTTGTGATTTTAACTATAATTGCATAGGTATGTGGCCATTTTAAGCTTATTTTTAAATAATTGTAACAGGCGCCAAATTGATAACACTTGGTTAAATTAACCATACCGACGATCAAATTAAAACTGTATTTTCTAAATAAATTGAGGTTTTGTTTTATTTAAATATTAGTCATTAAATAACATGACGTTCCTATATAAAATCTTTCGATTAGAAGGTCTGGTTTGTTTATATTCGTTATAATAGTTAGCGACTTGATTGCCAGTACTTCCGATCGTGAGTTATGGATTTCCATACAATATTGGCACACTAGCGTGGCAAAGCGGCACTTGGTGCTGAGTTTTCTGTCAAAAAATACGCCCATTTTTGAGCAGATGTAACAAAAAGTGTTTATGTGATTAATTCCATTGGGAAGATCACAATCCTCATCAACGAGGTTTACGATTTAAAAGAAGGATTAAAGCATATTAAGACACTTGGTTAAATATGAATTGTCTATGAAATAAAGTGTCTTCCATGACTAAACATTTCAATAAGAATATCAGCCCAAATTAATCTTATATTATTCAGAGCATTTCTCGAAGTCTTAATGCCTGAAGTCTTAATTTTCTATTTACAAAACATTCTGATTAGAATTATCAAAGGCTGTAACAAGATTTGGTTCAACTGGCTGGGTGCATTATGCTACGCTCATGTACTACGAGCTCGCGTAGCAGCTCTACGTAAAGCAATAAGTTATATTGAAATGCTCTAAATAACATAACGAATGAAGCTATCGCATATAGAGGATCATTGAATCGTACTTTTTAAATTGGATGCGATTGCCTTTACATGATCATATCACACTACTTATTAGTTGCATCGGAAAATATGTTATAATTCTGAAAACGATATTAAATTGTACTTCAATTCTGTCACAATTTAAAATTTTAAGGAAAACTTATGAATAGAGCCAAAATTGTCCTCATTTAGCGGAGTTCTTAAGCAAGTTAACTTAAGATTTCTGCTTATTTAAATTCACCCTCGGGAATAATGCATGTCTTTGCTCTTCTCACAAAATGGCTAACAAGTACTGTGAATTGAACATGATTATACAATATAGGGTTTTCAACTTTAAATAAAATTGTATACTTACATGTGTAGTCCCAACTGTCTTGGTCATTTTTGAACACATTCAATCTTTCAGGCTGAAACAAGAAAGAAAAATATAAATTATTAGAGAACATTACAATAGGAATAATAATAATAGTAATATAGTAATAATAGAGTAGTAGTAGTATATAGTAGTAATATAGTAATTCCATATTTTTAACCCACACCTCCGCGTGTTATAAGTTTGACACGTTTGTCTGTCTGTTTGGCATCATAACTTCGCAACGGATGATTCGATTTGGATCCGGTTTTTAAATATAATAGAGAATTTTGTCGAGTTTTTTTAGCCATGTCTTATTAAAATTGGATCAGTGGTTTCCAAGATCTTGGGAGTGTATTTGATGTTAGATGGGATCTCTGGAACGGTAGTAGCTAGATGTTTCGATGTTTGAACTCAAATGTTTAGAACCATGGAGTCCTTCCCTCACATTCTCACCTCAAGGACCTGATGATGACTAGGAAAACTAAGGGGATCTCCACAATTGTAAGTCAGTGGTTTTTAATTTTTAATTTAGAGTTATTAGCACAATAAAGAAATTCCAATTTGGGCGCGAATTTGTTTTATGTATATTTATATATATTCTCACAATACTAGTATTCAAGATATACATAACTAAGCTACCGATATATAAGTAATTTAAGTTAATATTAACTAATCTTTAATTCGAAACGTTCTTAAAGTTAAGTCAATTGAAGCTATCCCTTTCTATGCCATAGCTCCGGACAAAGATGTTAGGAGACTTAAGGCAGCCTTAACTATAAGGACGTTTCTTGCAAACTCACTGTAAGTCACAATAAATGTCAAGTCCTAATTTGGGCGCCAGTTTTTATCAAACTGCTAACAATCTCTAGTTTAACCAAACTCCAGCTAACTTAAGATAAGTAAAATCTGCCAAAATCTGTTATTTTCGACACTGCACTGCTTCAAATCAACGTGTCAAGAAGTCCCAGTTTGGGGCGCCAGTTTAATTTGCGTAAATCTTGAACGCCCCGGTTTTCCTTTTGTTTTTCATCTGTTAATCACAGATTTGGCAGTCGCGTTCGGCGAGTAGGCGCCTGCTTTATGGTTTATGCTCATGAGATTGTGACGTAACTGAATAACGCATCGCATTTAGGTATTAATAACTGAAATTTCAACCAAGAACATTTTAAAACTGGGTTCAATTTTTTTAATGAATTTTGTAGCCCGGCAAATGTGGAGTTGGTAAAAGTTGGCAGTTTCACTATAAGAGGTTAAACTAAAGTAATGTAAAATACACTTTATTGCTCAAATATAAAACAACAAACATGAGATAGAAAAGGAAATAGTGAAGTACAATTTAGGCGGCCTTATCGCTAAGAGCGATCTCTTCGAGGCAACCTTCGGGCAGAGGAAATGATTTCGAGAAAGAGGTAGTAGGTGTGCATGCATTATGGAAAACGTTATATAAGAGAATTTTAAGCAACGAGCTAAACGAGCTAGACGAGAGTGGTTTTAGCTTTGTCTGATAAAAATTACATCAGGGGTTTCCAAGATCTTAGAGTATGTTTGATGTTCCAGATATCGCATCTTATATGGAAAAGTAATAATTAGGTGGTTCAAGTTTAACCAAGTTTGACCTCAAATGTTTACGGCCATGATTCCTACCTGGAACCTTAAGGATCAGAAAGACGTAAGAAGATCTCCACAATGGCAAGTCGGGGGGAGGGTGGGGGGAGGGGGGAGGGAGCGGGAGGGGGGGGGCTCTTACATTTTTAATTTTATTACAACGTCCTGTAAAAGACGAGGAGTGAAAAAAAAACCGCGAGCAGGATTTGAACCCGCGACCTTGCCTTGCCGTGGCAGTTGGTTAGACCAAGTGAGCTATCGCGGCTCATCCTGTCGGCTTCAAATCAGTCAATCCTTTCTCCGTGTACCATCTGTATAGGCGACGCACGATGGGGCCTAGAACGGCTGGTTAGAACGGCTATGGTCAATAATGATTTTTGACCAGTCTGTTATAATGTCCCCACTGTGCCACGTAAAGACATCTATGTCAGCTTAACTAGTAATTTTTAATATGCGTGTCAACCACATACATATACCTATGTATATTAGAATTATATACAGTTTACCTCTCCGTAAAGCAGTACTTAGATTGTCGCAGTTGTTAGTTTGTTAACTTTGTATAAGGACTGGCTGAAAATCAGCGCTGTGTGTTTACACGCAAGAGTATACACTCATGCATTAGCTGAGCCAGGTGCCTGTTGCCGATAGTATTATGGACTGAACTAAATATGTATTATTATTTTCTTATCTTTTGTGGCAATAAAGTGTTTGTTCTTTCTTTTCTTTCTTTAATAACTTCGGCCACACTATAAAGCCGTAAAGGCGCGGTGACGTAGTCGTAAACCGACCGTCTGGGCGGTCACAGCATGCCGCCACCGCCGTATATGAGAATTACCAGTAGCCGACCGCATTCGGCGAACGTCACTAGGTTGTCATAGAGCGAATGACGTTAGACGACTTCGGTCGACGACCAAGGGTGAACAATGGAGGTCGGTGACCGTAGGTGGTCCACCACAGGTCGGTCGCCGAAGCGGTCAAAGGCTATGTGTAACCCCGCCTTAATAAGGCAGAAAGCATCAGTTAATTACTTAGAGGACACGACAAGAAATTTTATTTGATTCTTTTCGGATAACTTACAGCTAATATACAAAATTTGAGTAAATATAACAATATAACAAACTTTGCCATGTACATGTTTTCGCCTATAGAAGGGATCTCGTAGCCTAGTTGCGAGCACGGTCCGAAAGTGATCGTGCAGGTTAAGCGACGTTGGCGCGGTCGGTACCAGGATGGGTGACCGCTAGTGGCATATTTCATCTGAGATCCTCCGTGCCTCGGAGAGCACGGTAAGCAGTCGGTCCCGGTTGTTGTCGTTCGACAGCAGTCTACGGGCGCCCTGAACAACTCTGACAATAGGTTGGCCACTAACCATACGATAAGCAAAGCATCAGTTACAGCCTGGCACACAACCTCTGTTGGCAGGACTTACCAACCCAAACGCAGACAGCCGAGAACAATATATTCTAGCAATGGGCACCAACCGCGGCCCGCTGAACGTAATATATTTCACCGACCGCGGCCCGCTTCCAAAACCCGACGTGGCGTTTTAGTTGCATAAAGAATTTAGTTTAATGTGAATTTTTGAAGGCGAATTGTAAGTAAACTCCGTGTTCAGGAGTGGTTCATTTTTTTGGGTTGAATAAAATATACTAGTAAAATTCTTAACATAGAAAGTTTAATTACAAAGATATTTTTATTACACATGCTCAAAGTTGGGCCTGCTTATACTCTGAAAACTGTGCGGAAAGTGCTGCATTCCCGTGATGATTTTTTATGATTAATATTTTAATAAAAGAAAGAAATAATATTTTAATAAAAGAAAATCCCTATTAGGTAACTGAAGAAATACGGTTTTAAATATTAAAGACGTTGTAATTACTTCTAATAAATTTATTGGCAAGCGTCGGTAAATCAGATCATTTATTTGAACTCGTGGACCTAAAAATAATATGGATCGGATCGCTCACTCTCCATGGACACTATTATAATGACATAGACTTAATTACTTAGTTTTTTTTTTTAAATTCTTAAACAAAACAATACGAATCGTGTCTATCACGTGCAGGAAGACGAAGTGTCGCACTCGTATATCCACAACACTCGTTTACGACTCGTGTTGCGAAATAACACTCATAGAACAATCTGACCCTTCCCGCACTAGTTAGACAATGTACTATTGGATACCTATAAAATGAAATTTTGGTAAGCAGTTATAGCATTTTTGTATATCAATCAATCAATCATTTATTCGTGAACATAGGTAACAATAGGTAGACATTAGTGTACAATTTAAATGAGTAAGTATCAGCTCCGTCGTTTGACATACATATATTTTCAATAATTTGTTAATAAATATTCAAATGTCAATAATATATAAATTATTACAATTAAATGAAAAATAAATGATTATTTATGTAATTGTTGTTCTAACCTGTAGATTAAAATTATAGTTTGTATGTGTGCGCTATTGGAAATAAAAACATTCTTTCTCTCTTTCTATAATTAATTCACTAAACACTGAATATGGACATAATCGTACACATAGATCTGACATATCGTAAGTTTAATAAAAAGAGCAATCACTGAATATCTTTATCACTTAAAAAAAAGAGGGGCAATCACTGAATATCTTTATCACTTAAAAAAAAGAGGGGCAATCACTGAATATCTTTATCACTTAAAAAAAAGAGGGGCAATCACTGAATATCTTTATCACTTAAAAAAAGAGGGGCAATCACTGAATATCTTTATCACTTAAAAAAAAAGGATATTAAACAATTTTTTGGGTAAAATGTTTGCCTTTTATTCTTACTAGGTAGGATTAGAACCTGCGATCTTATTTTACCTTAATCCAAGCTTCCCCTATTGCAACAAAGCTACCACACACTCTCTCTGTTACATATTTCCATGAATCTAACGACAAACAGGAGGAACATTTAGCACGGAAAGTGGTTTTGCACTTAAGTGTAAAATAGCTCTCGAGATGAAACGACGCTTTTGTCTCCCCAGCTCCGCTGTATAAGGTATAGGTATAGTAGAGGCGGACGTAAACAATGGAAAATAATGTAGAAGTATAATGTCCTTATACTCATACCATTTACTGCTTTTCATGTGTTACAATTGGTCTTAAAAATGTATATTATCTGATCATACATGAAACCCTGAGTAGGGCACCGCAATATAAAATATAAGATTATAATATATTATAATAGTAATAAATGCTAACGGGATAAATTAAAATAAATGTCATTATAAGTTATACATAATTGATTTCATAGTTAAGTATTGGTTTTATCATCAAAAAACTCCTGCAGTGAGTAGAAACATTTGTTATGAAGATACAACTTTAATCTTTTATTGAATATCGAGGCTTTTAATTCGATGTCGATGAATGTCCTTTTCTATTAGTAGCAAATATTTGGAGGGGGGTATGTGCTGGATACTTGTACCCTATTTCTTGTATTACAATTTTCCATACTAAAGAAAAATTAGGGATATCCCTCCTTTTTGTAAGTAGGAAGAGTATTTTTGACTCAGGACTACATTGACTAGAGGGCAAACGTTTCTTCTCTTTTCTTAGTCTCGGATTTCTAATGACATGGATGAGTTTATGCCACCAAGGCACAAAATAATGGGGTTTATTCTTCTTTTGTATGGAAAATGTTCATACAAGTAACAGGGTTATTTTGCCGTGTAAAGTGGTACAAATGACCAGCACATACACCGCTCCAAATATTTGCTACTAATAAAAAAGGACCTTATATACAGATCGTATCACTAACTTACAAATAAAACATAGAAACCGATATCATAGTAGTAAGGTAGTAAACTTATAGTAAACAATAGATACAGGTTGAATAATTTTATGAATTTATACGTGATTTTGTGAGATTAATTATTTTCATTTAAAAAAAAAACTTTTTATTTTTAAATAAAAATATCATCGTTCGGACATGCTCTGGCGGGGTTAAGTGACGCCGTCCTGTAAAGATACATACTGTATGTATAATTTATTACTCTACCGAGTGTGGAGCCTCTCTCGAGGGAACACTTGGAGAATTGTTCTAGTATACTCACTAAAATATGTACTTCAATATTGAAATTACACTTGGTGGTACGAAAATTGTACACAAGTACTGTAAGTTGGATATAGAATTTGAGGTATCTGAATGTGGTGAAAAATACTAGTTTTATTTAATTAAAAAATGTAACGACAAACCCTAAAGTCAACTATAAGATCTTTCATTACGAAGATGAACTTGGTTCATGTGCAGTGCATCTTAAAATCAATTTTACAAAGAATGTCGATATTCCGGTCTAAACCAAAGTAAGTAAAGTAAAGTAAAAATACACTTTATTGCACAAATAGAAAACAACAAACAAAAGATAGAAAAGGACATAGTGAAGTACAATTTAGGCGACCTTATCGCCAAGAGCGATCTCTTCCAGGCAACCTTCGGGCAGATGAAATGATTTCGAAAAAGAGGTAGTAGGTGTGCAATCAATATGGAAAACGTTATATAAGACACATACATACATATCGGAGGGCTCCGGGATCTCCTAGCTGGGCCCTGGGAGGTGTATATTCCACCTCCCGGTTCCTCCCGTCACAGCCTAATCTAACCTAACCTGACCTGAATAGATCCTAGCGCCTGACAGACGGGCGACGGAGCAACAGCAATAGAGCTTCGTATTCCCTTCGGGATACATTAAACATTTCCTCGAAGTCTTACAGACTTAAAATCGCACACGTACATCATGACGTAAAAAAATATATTTTCCTCTATAGAACTTTCGTCACGTCTTCTAGTGTATCCGAAACTGTTCTCGCGGCAGAAGCGCCTCAAGTGACATTTAGCGCTCGTCGCCGGAGAGTGCTTGTGACACAGATGCTCGCTATTTACTCTAAGGGTTTAATGGATTTATACTTTTATTGCCACTATGTGTAAAAAAAGAATGTATGACAGTAAGTGGAAGAAAAAGTCGGGTTCGTTCTAGACCTTTAAGATCAGATTGACAGAGTGCTCTTAGATTTTAATTTGCAGATCAGACGACCCCAACTGCGAAACTGTAGAGGAAGCAAGAGAAGCGTGCCAATCGTGGCGCTCCATTCTCTCTGCCTACCCCGCAAGGGTCGCAAGTTATGTATAGGTAAGTACGTGTAAAATCAAAAACATTGTGTCTGTTCACAACAGAACACAACATCGTATCGTATATATCCGGATATCATTCGATAATATTCTTTCAGTTGGACTAGAATTGTCATACAGACCCTAGAGAGAAGTTCTAGACAAAAAGTGACAAATGATTGTTTCCTGGATAACAGTGTCCTTGTCTAACGTACACTAATAAATACTTAGTCCTAAACATTTGAGCTCAAACTCGAACCATTCCAGAGATTCCATCCGACATCAAAGATACTCCAAAATCACTCTCGACAAATTCTCTATCAAATAAAAAACCGAGTCCAAATCGGATCATCCGTTAAGTTATGATGCCACAGACAAACGTGACAAACTTATAACACGCCCTCCCTCAATCGGGGGTTAAAAAGTAAGTCGTTTAAACGGCATTAACATTCTCAAGCCAACATAAATCTCTCAAACAGATTAAACGTAAACATATTAATTTCGCACTGAAGACGTATTATGTACACACGTTGCCGATCCCAATCTCATACGAATTTGTTATACTTTCTAACTGTTTACAAATATTTGGCTTTCCACGTTTACTTTACAGAATTCCTGATCACGTGAAATATAGCGAGCTCGCGTGGTTTCATTCGCATGAAAAATGAAAATGTTTCACTTTGAACGCTTTAGAGGGGGATATCTTTATTTATTTATTTCTTAACGTATAAGAAGAGCAGAGGAGCAAATGGGCTACCTGATAGTAAAAGATCAGATCACCGTCGCCCATACACATTTCAACTTACTATTATGTTACTCGATGCGCCTGTAACCTTGAGGTTTAGACTCGGATGGAGTAGTTACCAGCCAAGCACATGATAACTCCATCAAAGCCTTCAAGACGCCTCCGGGCTCCGGGCTACGCGCTAAGCGGTGCTCGGCCTTCGGCCTTGCCATGGCCATCTTAAAATTCCTAGCTCCAAATTATTTTCATTTATTTTTTGGCCGCCATCTTTAATTTTTTTTTCTTGTAATATCTCAGAATTCCCTACAACTTTAGTTCGAGAAGACCCCATCTAACTATTATAGTTTCGGCGGGCTGATAATCTGTAAGATTATATTCTTCCAGTTTCATATTGTGAAATTGAAGTTCACTATCTTTTTCCTGGTCCTCAAGGTTTCAGACGTCGGAAACGCACCATGAACCTGAACATTTGAGCTCAAATTTGTACCATCTAGCTATTACCGTTCCAGAGTCTCATCTGACATCATAGATACTCCAAGATCTTGGAAACCACTGGTTCAATTTTTAATAAAACTAGCTAAGAACACTCTCGGCAAATTCTCTATTAAATAAAAAAACCGGGTCCAAATCGGATCATCCGTTGTCAAATTATGATGTAACAGACAAACACGCAAACAAACAGACAGACAAACCTGTCAAACTTATAACACGCCGTCTCTCGATCGGTTGGGGGTTAAAAAAAGGATTCTGGGAACTTTTATCCCTTCCTTTATCTACCCCACATGTATGCTAAAGTTGAATACCATTTTCTACCAACTTCCATTTCATCAGAAATTGTTTAGGGATAACCCAGCAAAATAATTCACATCAAAAATTCATCAGAAAAGTTTAATTAACCCTCGGAAATGCATCTCAATCCTAATTACCTTATTTATAAAACTCACGTTTTAAAATTAGTCCCGTTTTAACTTAAAATTCACCGTTTTAATCCCATTCACGCGCTGGGCCGCCGTTGCGAGTCAAGTTTAAAAATTCAGATCATAATTCCATAGCATTAAGGGAGGGGAGAGATATTATCTCGAAGGTTCTGCATGTTTTAGGTGTTTTGGAATTTAAAAAAAAACTATTTTGCCTGTGTCGGGGGAATAAGCGGAATCTGTGCCAGTTAGAATGATAGCAAATTAATTCTACTTACTTACTTATCGTATGGTTAGTGGCCAACCTATTTGTCAGAGTTGTTCAGGCCGCCCGTAGGCCTCTGACATGGCTTAACGACTGCTGTCGAGCGACAACAGCCTGGACCGGGTGCTTAACGTGCTCTCCGAGGCACGGAAGGATTAAAAGGATTTATGCCACGGTCAAGTAATCCGGCAAACAGAAACAATAGGGTACATGACAAGTATCAAATATTAAATGCATTTCATAAAAATTTAGAAATAGAAAATTTATAAATTGATGGTCAAATGTGAAAACAGAATTAAAATTGGTTGAAAAATAAAATAGCTACAGGCAATCAAAAATCAGACGAAAGAAAGAGATGGCGCTACCATAGAGTGACGTCACTCCAAAATAGCGTCATACAAGCAGGACCTTGGATACACATTAAGACTGTTTTGCTACAAAGTGACGGAGCATCAACTACTAACTTTAACCATTAATATAGCTAATGTTAGTTGAGATATCGATAAACGGATTTCAGATCCATCTTCAGTATGTACATGTAAGTTGATTGATGCAATAAAAAAAATAGTAATGTACCCTAATGTAAGAGGTAATTTTAAAAATTGCAATAATAAGGAGATATTCCACCAAACGGGGTTTTGTGCCAGGTATGGACCAGTTGTGCTGGTCCACCAGTTATGAGACTAGTATTTTTGGGAACAGTGCGTTTTGAGACTGGTCATTTTGGGAAATGGACATTCCGCGCACAAATGGTTTGAAACTAAAGCGGTTATTTCGTCATTGATAAAGTAATTAATCGGAGCATCGGTGGCGTCGTGGCTAGGACGTCGGACTCCCATGCGGGAGGTCCGGGTTCAAAACCAGGCAATGCCATGTACCAATGAGTTTAGGTTTTTTCGGAAAACTTACGTACATTTACCGACTGCTCTGACGGTGAAGGAAAACTGCACACTGAGATAACCAGTGTGTGAAATGGGGAAGGTAATGGCAAACCACCCCATGAATTCTGCCAAGAGAGTCGTTCTATGTGATTAATTCCTTAGAATGATCACGACCCTCAGCCATGAGGAATACGACCTTAGTCGTATTCCTTCCTTTTTCTTAAAGAAGAAGAAAGTAATTAAAAATATTTCGACTGATATTGCTGCTGAACTTTTGAAAAATTGTTAACTTCGCGATAAATTATAAACAGAACATTAATTTCACAAGAGATAATATAAACAAACACTTCGTAACTCTAGGCAAACACTATATTTTCTGAAAATTTATAATTTATTTTGCAATGCAAAATCTCTGTAAGCTATGTACGCGAGTAGGCGGACAAACAGATTTTTATGTATTAATTATACAGTAGTTAACCCGGTAGGCGTAAACCACTCACATTGGAGAATACTTAATAAGATAAACATGTCTTAACTTGGTAGTAACCACGTAATAACTTAGCTCTTAACTTTACCTACTTCCCACTTTTCATTGTATATAAAAAGTTAATTAAGATATCTTATGATAGGGGAATAACCCCAGCGGCACTTCGACCCTTGAGGATCTTCTGTGCCTACCCCATTTTACACACTGGTCATCTCAGTGTGTCGGTAAATGTACGTAAGTCTTCGAAAAATACGAAAAACTCATTGGTACATGGCACTGCATGGTTTCGAACCCGGACCTCCCGCACGGAAGTCCGGTGTCCCAGCCACTATGCCCCCGACGCTCAAAAAAGATATAGGTGACCTTCTATAAAATAGAAGACCTCACTCACCTCCTAATGGAGTGTGACCTGGTGAAAATTGAGAGGAAGAAATTTTGCCTTAATAAACTCCAAAATGGGAGGCTCAATATTATTTTGAGTCACCCCTTATCTGATAATATAAAACACTTACCGTTGTTTGCTAAGTTGGCTCTCAAAGTGAGGGCTGACTCTAATAATACTTGAGCTTCCCTTCCCTTTTCTTAGTGACCCCAACGAGGCTGACATGGTCACCTTGTAGTGTACCACAGCCTCTAAACTGGGATTTAAAAAAATGGTATTACTATGAGTTTTTTTATTGTATTTGGAGAGCAGACGAGCTAACGGACCACCTGATAAGTGGTCACCATCGCTAATAGACATCTCACCTCACTATAATATTATTAGAGGGTTTTCGATGCGCTGTTAACCTTATTAAATGGATGAAATGAATAATGACCCGTTAAATATGTTAGAAATACAGGCGATTATCTTGTGATATTTTATTTTTACAATACGTCAACAGGACACTGCAAGTCGAACCTAGCAAACCATAGACGTACAAACAAGTTTAAACCTCTAACAAAATACACACTACTACTCTTACCATTCAAACAGAAACACAGCAATGCAACCATTCAAGGTATGCTGCTTTGCGGCAGAAATAGATAAAAGGGTGGTACCACCCTAAGCTGACTCTGCACAGTCATATTCACCTTCATTCCCCGCGGAACCCAAAAAATAAGTTAAAACCGTGCCCTCACTTGTTCCGCATTTACTCTTTCGGGCGTTGAATTTTTTATTCTCTCTTAATCGCAAGTTAAATGGTTTAACTCTGTTCCGTGTATTCCCTCTCTTTTTTTAACCAATTTCGCAGCGTTAAATTGGTTAAGAACTGGTTAGACTGAGATTAAATTAGTTTAAATACTGAGTAAGTAGGAATACATATCGATTAACGAAATAATTCTATGAAATAAAACACGAGTGTGTTTCTGTTACTTAAATATAAGACAACCGTTGTTGAGATATGATGCCACAGACAAAGACATACTCGTACACGTCAAACTTCTAATACCCCTTTCTCGGGGGTCGTGGGTTAAAGACAGTTTTCCTCAATCACCGGAACCAACTCCAACCCTTTCAGAAACAGTTCTATTTTTACCGCCCGTCTGTGTGTCAATGTCAAGAAGCCATAATTGCCCTTTATAAAAGGCGTATACACACCGTAAACCGACGACAAGGCTAAGGAAAAATCCAAAATGGCCGACACAGTGCCGTTTAGGCCACAAAAAGCGGCCCATTACGCGACACATCCGGCAACAAAAGTTGATCACCCCTGGTACGGTCAACGTGGGGCCCGGGTCATTATATTAAAATGCGGGCCCCGAATCGAACCCCTGATACGGGGTTGTGTTACAACAGGTTGCGAGGTGTGTGGGTAAACTTCGAAATTAGGCTGATTTCTCAAGTCTATTACCATTTTCGGACTAAGATATGTTTTTTTGGAAGAGATCTACGTTCTCCTAGTGGGCGCGTCGCGCTTCTGAACGCAAAGCGAGACGAAACGCCACCGTGTTCATAAGTGCTTCGCAATCTCCGTGATCAAGGCCTTCGAAACAGCCCGAAACTAGTCGGAGGACTTCCGACTTTGATCAGTGAGTAATTCGTAATTATTTATCACATTCTAGTAGGTACCCTTTTTTAGACCATTGTTAGGATCCTTCAGGTAGTCCTGAGTTATGACTCAGATAGAGTGGCTTATGTACCGGTAATTACCCTTCAAACCGGATTATAGTAAATACAGCTGCTTTGCAGCAGAAATAAGTGAAATCCCCAGACTGACTCCGCACAGAGTTATAACCACATTCCAAACGGATGAAAAACCAGAATTTGTCCACATTTCGCCGAGTCTTTATAATTTTTCATAGATTTTTGTAAACCACAAATTTCAAAAAGGTACAATTTATCCATAACCCAGGTATAGTATATATAATTTTCAAAAATAATTTTGTACTAAGTATTTGACAACAGAAAATTTCTTACAAGTTGAGCGGGGCTTTCTAGCACCTACGAAGTCGAGCGGCTACGGAATGTGTTGTTACTCTCACACTTACGAGTATGTCTATTTGAGTGAACGAGATGGATTAAATTGTCGTTTCGATTATTGCATGTCAATACGTGCCATAATTATTATATTACCTCAGGTCTAAAGATATTTCCGACGGGTAATATAAGAACTTATATCCAAAGGCGTGTGTGGTAGACCAGTGGCTAGGATGCTTCGAAGACTTACGTACATTTACCGATTGCTCTAACGGTGAAGGAAAACATCGTGAGGAAACCTGCGTGTCTGAGATAACCAGTGTGTGAAATGGAGAAAGCAATGGACAACCACCCCATTAATTCTGCCAAGAGAGTCGTTCTGAGGAATACGACTAAGAACTCGTCTATTAAACTCCCTTATATTGACAGGGAAAAAAATCTAATATTTGCATTTAAATCATTTGCTCCCTCGTGAAAAAGATTCCAAATGATATTTGTCGTGTAAATTTGTTTCATTAATTGACATGGCTTTTAATTTCCATTAAAAGTTTCCTAAGGCGTTATGAAATCCACCGCACAGCACTGGGCCCGCTCGGTGGATCATGGCCCATACCCCTTGTGCAAGGGGAGGCCTATGCATTAACAGTGGGGACATTAATAGGCTGATGATGATGATGAAGTCCCCAGTTACGATGGCACTACCATACCTATTATAACTACGTATAATATACAATAGCTGTATTCTTGATGTTTGACGTCACAACCTGAAATGATTAATGTACCACGCGTGACAAATAATACTTTTTTTAGAACGTCGCTAAAAAAATCTGTCGACAAAAGACCTGCTTAGCACTTTGTATGCTTTTCGCTTTGTATTCTACAACAACGCTTTGCTTCACGCTTGTAATTTTCAACAATAAAAGCATTGTGCGATCTCTTTTAAAAGTTCGGTATGAAACATGGGATTTTACGAATCGTAATGTATTTTAAGATAAAGCATGTTTTTGTGGAACACATGCGAAAATAATCTGGAAATTTACGAAATCATAAAATACTCCGAACGTTCCACTTGGATTTCCATTTTTTGCTAAACTATCAAAAGTTACAAATGTTTATCAGATCTATCATGATATTCTATCAGGTTCATTGACTTTCTTAATAAAATTGCCGGTTAACTAAATATTTTCAAAAACACTGGTAATGTTTAGACATTACCAATAAAGAAAGAAAGAAAGAAAAACATTTATTTACATACTTAAACTTAAAAAATATTTGATATTAAAAAAACAACACAACGTTAAAAAGACACATGCGCATGTGCTGCGGTCCGACCGGTACGACAGAACTACAGCGCTGGTTTTCAGCTGTGCCAGGACGAAGGCATCGCGGGCGAAACGGCAGGTCAGGGACCAAACCAAAAATATATTAAAAGTACAAATAATAAAAGTACCAATAAATAAATACCTAAAGATGAAATAGATAACAATTAAAACTGGAGAGAAAAGGGATAGGAATACATAGTGAGTGTCTGTCCATTATGCGGCTCGTCATTCCGATGGGGAGCGGTTATGGTATGTGTTGTAACACTATAAAGAAAGAGAGAAGGAAATAATATAAAAATATATACTTAAATTAAAAAAATAACCTAATATAAAAAGTGTACTGTGACTGATTTTTGGGCAGCGAGAACGTAGTAACGTATATTCTTCATTATCCACTCCACCTGTGCGCTTACGCCGCAGTCTCGTGCCCTGCGGCTGTCCTAAAGCCAATGTCGTTTCAACAATTAATTTTATTCAAACAAAAACGTTTTTACATTCCAATAAAAATCTACGGATTTAAAACTCAATCTCTTACAATCCGCCGCCCGCAACACGTCCAAACCGTGTGACGGCTGCATCACAAATAGCGTTGCGCGTTGGAAATTCGAAACTGTATTTTTAATTGAGACAGAGGTTCGTCGGTAAACTGCCACGATTTTGTGTTGATTTCCAGCTTCTGACGTTAGAACATTTTAGTGGAAAAGGATATTGGACATAACAAAACATTTGCATTTGATAGTTTTAACCTAGAACTACATCTTTCATTATGGAACAAAAATAGGAACTAGGAAAGAAATCAGAAATCATTGAATCAGGTTTTTGTCGCACAAGCGTCGATGGCGTCGTGTCTAGGAACTCGGACTCCTATACCAGAAGTCCAAGTTCAAAATAATGCAATGTCATGTACAAGAGTTTTCGTACATTTATCGATTGCTCTAACGTTGAAGAAAACATCGTGAAGACACCTTCATATTAAGACATATGTGAAATAGGGAAGGCCAGGGGAATGACTCCATTAAATCTGCCAAGAGAGTCAGTCTATTTGGTTTCATAGAACGATCAAGATAGAAAGATCAATCAACTTTCTAAACAAAGTTTTTTGAAAGTCTTAATAAGTTTTTGCCGAATATATTGTAAGCACAAAATAAGAGCAAGGAGAACGCATGCACTGTTCCATTAAAATGTTAATACAGTCAACCACAGGTCAACCTCAAACGTCAAAATTTGAGAATCTGAAATGTATCATAGTGCGCAGGCATAAGGTTGAGATTTAATCGAAGGTTTTTGACAGTGGTCGACTGTACTTGTAAGTTCGAAATTTCTCTACCACTTTTTACCAGTTCATTTCGCGGCGCTCGCCGCATCCGTAGCTTCATTTAACTACCATTGTCCCGATAAGTACTTTATTTTCGTGAATCCGCTTTAGGAGCAATTGAGAATTCACGTTTTGTACTTTTACGGTTTACTCAGGTCCTATTTCGTCCGAAGTCTATTATGTAAAGATGAAAACATTTAGACGTAAAGATTTTATTATTTTAAGATTTTATATTTTATATTAGATTTTATTATTTTAAGATTTTATAAGACGTAAAGATTTTCATTTAGAAGTAAGTAAAATACACTTTATTGCACAAATATAAAATAACAAACACGAGATATAAAAGGAAATAGTGAAATACAATTTAGGCGATCTTATCGCTAAGAGCGATCTCTTCCAGGCAACGTTCGGGCAGAGGAAATTATATCGAGAAAGAGGTAGTAGGTGTGCAAGGTTTATGGAAAACGTTATATAAGAAAATTTTATGTACAATAATAACATATATAACAACATACGTACCTAATGTCAAGTAGGAAACGTATACTTTAGTACGCCCTAAATGAGCAAAGATTAATACTGTACCAGTATATTGCTTGCTTGCTTGCTTATCGTATGGTTAGTGGCCAACCTATTTTCAGAGTTGTTCAGGCCGCCAGTAGGCCTCTGACATGGCTTAACGACTGCTGTCGAACGACTACAACCGGGACCGACTGCTTAACGTGTTCTCCGAGGCACGGAGGAGCACAGATGAAATATGCCACTAGCGGTCACCCATCCTGGTACCGACCGCGCCAACGTCGCTTAACTTGCACGATCACTTTCGGACCGTGCTCTCAACTAGGCTACGAGCTCCTCCTCTAATAACGTTAGAACCCTCTAATAACATTATAGTGAGTTGAGATATCCAGTGACCAATAATTACCATCAGCTGGCCCGGTGGTCATCTGCTCTCCTTATATAATATAATACTTTATATTTATTGCACACAAGAAATTTACATAGGATAGAAAACATGGAATATGGAAAGGCGGCCTTAGCGCTCAGATCGATCTCTTCTAGGCAACATACCTAGGTTACCGGCAGTATAGTGCAGAAGAGTGAAATATGAAATATTTATTAGTTCATATACTTTTAATACATAACATAAAAAGCTCGGCAGTGACCCTAAATCGACCCGATTTTACAGACATTAGAATCAACACCTCCTTAGATCAAACTAACTAAAATGTTGGCACAGTAGATAGGGGTACAATCTAGAAATATACAGTAGGCCGGCCATTGCCATATATATATTTTGATGGAAATAAATACTACGGCTGGACCGACTGTAGAAGAAAGAAAATACGATACGAGCCGGATCTGGAGCACAATTTCACTGTTACAATGTTCGTGTAGCAATTTCGTTTTCGTGTCGATCCAACATTAACTACAATCGTATTCTACTAATACAACGACAACGCATAATATTAAATTAAAATGTCCTTATTTTCAGGCACTAGTCCCATAGAATAAAAAAAACAAGTAATAAATTAACAATTAATTATGTTAATTATAATAAAACATTATAATTAGCATTATTATTAATTTATTTATTTGTATACCTACCTAATTATGTATTTTAAACATTATTATTTATTAAGTACCTATAATTGTTGTATTTTTATTACTTGGCATTATTTAAATCGTTCTTGCACCCGTTTACATTGTATTTTATAAAAACTCCATCACCCAAAGATTGCCTGGAAGAAATAGCTTAAAGCTATAAGGCCGCCAATTGTATTTGTATTTTGTATCTTTTCTTCTGTCCTGTGTGCAATAAAGAATATTTGTATTTGTATAAATAAAAAATAATTAAATTTAGTATTATATGTATATAAATTTACGGACGGACCGTTCAATCGATGACTTGACCGAAACATTGAACGTTCACGAACCGTTCGATTAACGAACGGTTCATGACCAGTGGTATACGAAAAACATAAAATTACTGCAATTAAATATTGAGATTACGTTGTATTAGAAAAAGTATTGAGTATTACATCTGTCAGCAGTAGCCCCGTGTTCATTCGTTGACCGACTGCAAGGAAATACGAAATTTTTAGGCTGTGGTATTGTCTTGTCCGTCCATCCGTCAGTAACCAGAGCCGTTGCACAGAGGGGTGCTAAGTGCGTGTTTGCCGGGTGTCGGGTTCCGACCACTCAGGGCTGGAAGGGTGCTGATGACATTTCGTAAGGAACTCTACTATGCGTAAAGGTAACGGCAATTTTTGGGGTCGCTAGAGAATTTTAGAAGGTCAAACTTTTGTTGCTAGATAAATTGTTTGTGAATTTAATTAAATATACTTAATTAATTTAATTAAGTATTGCGAATTCATTTTGAAAATTGATGCAGAATGTTCCTATAAATGTCTCAAAATCTGGAAATTTGGAGGCCTCAAGAATATTCAACAGAAAACAGTCTTCACTTTTGGCACGGCGCAATTTTAGATAACCCTGACTTATCATTTTGGAGATCCCCTTACTTTTTCCTGGTCATCATCAGGCCCTCAATGTTCCAGATGTGGGAAGGACACTATGATCCTAAACATTTGAGCACAAACTTTAACTACCTAACTATTAACGTTTCAGAGATCGCATCGGACTCCAAGATCTTGGAAACACCTGATCCCATTTTTATCAGACATTGCTAAAAACATTCTCGGCAAAATTATCTTTTAAATAAAAATCCACGTCCATATCGGATCACCGGTTGAGTTATGATGATGCCAGAAACAAACAGATAAATATGCATCAACCTTATGAAACCCCTTCCATAAGGTTGAAAAGGGATCGGAAGCGCTTTCTCACGGCTAGTACTTATGAACCAGACCATTAATCCAAAGACATTTGATAAACCTTTTGTAAAAGGAGATTGGGCACTTTTGGATCCAGAGCTTCGCCTGCAACTAAGCATAGTACATTTGATAGATCTTACCTATGACTCCATGTTTCATTATGGGTCGAACATCCTTGATAGATCTCACCTAGGACTACATCTTTCATTATGAGACGAACAACCTAAACAGTGTGGACCAGGAGCTGAAGACTACAAACCGCCTTCATAATAACTTGCTAATGAAATTAATGAAAGATGCAGTTCCAGCTAAAATCTATCACATGCACTATGCTTAACCAACCGGAGGCGAAACAAAAACAAACCAAATTAGAGCAAGTTAATATGAAGACGGTTTTTGGTCACTAGCTCCTGTCCCACACTACTTAGGATTTTCGTCTCATAATGAAAGATGTAGTCCTAGGTGAGATCTATCTAACGTACTATGTTTGGTTGAAGGCGAAGAAAAAGAAGTGGGTACAAGCTTGTATGGAAATCGCCCAATCTCCTTTGACAGAACACCTGGTCCGCGCATTCGATCCATTTTCTAAAATTTTCGCCTAAAATTCGGGTAGAATAATATTAAAGAAACACTCACCTTTGCGAATTCAATTTTGAGTGTACAGCATCCAGAGTATATGTCGCAGCCATGAAGCGCCTCTTTAGCTCTTGACGCCGACTCCACTGTATCAAACTTGTGACCACGAGTTAAGGTTCAAATTGGCATAGCAAAATGGATTACAAAATATAATGCACAGTTAAAAAATTCAAAAAAAAAGGTTAACATAACGATCGTAGAGTGGTCAGAAAATGTTTATCAGTTTTCAAATTCAATATTTTCTCAAACTTTGCGAAATAAGGTTATATCAATGTAACGAGGAAGCGTTCCAAAACAAATAATATTACGGGACAAAGGGAACTCACTGACAGTTGCAATAGTGCCGGTTCCGGCAATGAGTGCCTTGTCGGATAATAATTACCGGTTCCAAAACACAAACTTAACTCGGAAATTATTACCCGACAAAGCGAAAGTGGTTTTGTAACGTACACTTATTAGACAGCTACAATATGAAACTGACGTGTGCACGCAATTATAGGCCTTAGGGGGGGGAATACATTTTCTGACCGCCACGTGTATATACACTATTTTCAGATAGAGATAAAGCTATACGAGAAAGTATATAATATTTTTTTATCATTTTAATTTATACAAGTATAATCATGTTTGCAGGACAAAATATAGCGTTCTCAATAACTTTGGCTGAGTGCAAGGTTCGAAGTGAGCTTAGGATCTAAAAATAAAAATTAGCTTACTTCTAAAGTTATGAAATCACAGACATACCGACATTCCCATCATAGCATATCCCCCCACCCCGCTCTTGATCGTAATATTTAAAAAAACAATTAATAAAACAAATAAACAATTTAAAAATGTAACAAAAAGTTTTTAATTATATTGTATTTACGTATATAAGTTAATTATATTGTATATTTGTACTAGTATTGTATATTAGTATACTATGTAAGTATATTGTTATTTTAATATATAATATAAAATACACACATTATTAAGTAAGTTTCTTTGTGATGTTTTTGACCCAAAGGTCAGCTGGCAGAGAATGCCGCAAGGCATTAAGCTCACCTGTACACAAAAGTGTAAAAGACTAAATAAAAAAAATAAAACGTCGAAAGTTGTAACAGTCGAATTAGATCAGTACTACTTAGGTATACTAATATTGGGATTTTCGGATCCAAATGCGACTGTACACGATCAAGTTTTAAAGACATTGATATTATTCAAACCACCCCCGACGGGCATGTCGACTTAATTTCTGTAATAACTGCGTAAGGGTGCGCTTAGAGTGACAAGCGGAGAGGTGCGAGATCAATGGAATACACATCAAGCTCTGCGGAACCCTGTCACAATAAGTTTTCTTGATACGAGATTCGTATGAATGTGTCATTGTGTGTGTGTAATTCTAGAATATAGAAAGATTTAAAGTAGCTAAATAATGGTGTTTATTTGAGAGAAATCTAAACAGAACTTAAGTTAAAAGTAAATAAGTTAAAAAAAAGTAAAGAAGTGTCAAATGTATGAAAATCCCTTTGGGTCAATACCGGGGCTCGCTGTCAGTGCTCACGTCATTATCTAGAGAAGAAGGTAATAGTAGTCCGATTTATGTTATATGGACACACTAATTAATTAATTATAGTGTTAATGTATTATAATCTTTGTGTACAATAAAGAGTTAATTAATTAATTAACTCTTTATTGTACACAAACATTATAATACAAACTTATACAAAAATATGTGAAACACAAACATTAATGCTGTTTTGATTGCACATTGTAATGATTGGACATTTTTCTGATAGAACATTTTTGAAACTTTGAACTAGATATTAAAATTGCTACACGCTCCGCTTAACTAGACCGCTACCTTACCTAACAGAAGGCAAGCGCACACTCTAATTTCGGCACAAAACTTCCAACTGATTTAAATAAAAATCTCCATAAAAGTTATGGAAAAAACCTAATTACGGTTAATAAAATTACATTTCTTGATTCATAATTAGGTGCGTATTGAAATCTACCTTACAATACGGTAATTAAGAAGTCAGGAGAGTAATTTTATTTCGGTTATGCGAGGGTAGTATTTTGATTAAAATATTAAAATTAAATAAAAAAGCTATATTCTTCGATGACAATTAATAGAAAATGACACAGTATGAAATGCACTACAATCGCCAGTTAACAATACAATTTAGCCGGGTAATGTAGACAAATACACGCACTTCGGGGTTTATTTCTCGAAAAGACTGCACTATTGACCTCTTATGGTTTTTATAGTTTCACCGAAGCTATATAAATAAATTCGACCACAAATAAAAGTGAATTATCGATGTATATATGTATATCATATTACTTTTATTTTACTAACTTTACTGAGTATTAAGTAATAGTAACCTGCTTATATCTTCACACTACACTGACGCTAATCTCTTTAATGTCCAATTAACATCAGAGGTTGCCTGGAAGAGATCGCTTTAAGCGATAAGGCGATATTGTACATATCGTGCTACTATTCATGTATATATTTACATCTCCTGTATTTGTGTACAATAAAGTATTTCTATCTATGTATCTATCGCGTATGAAATATGCGACGAGATTAGCGTTAGATCAAACTGTGATATATCTCTAATGAATAACACAGTATTGCCGGGTAATCTAGACAGACTTATTTCGGGATTTATTTCTTCGAAAAGACTGCACTGTTAACCTCTTATGGCTATATACTATGACTTCTTATGGCGTATCACCGAAACCATACAAATTCGATGACAATTAAAAGTAAATTATCGAGAATGAAATATGCTTCGAGGATTGAAAGTTACGAGATTAGCCGGCTAATTTAAACAAAGGCCGAAGTACTTCGGGGTTTATTTCTCGGAAGAACGGAGCAGAACTGTCACCTTACCAACTCTACGGTTTCATCACCGGAGCTATAAACATACGATGACAAATAAAAATAAAATATCGAGTATGAAATATTCGCCAGAGTAACCGTTAGTCATTCGCTGTTTGAGCTGCGGCATTACGAGTGAATGATACGTGACTATGATTAGCCAGCCACGCACACTTCGGGGTTTATTTCTCGGAAGAACGGAGCAGAACTGTCACCTTACCAGCTCTACGGTTTCATCACCGGAGCTATAAACATACGATGCCAAATAAAAGTAAAATATCGAGTATGAAATATTCGCCAGAGTAACCGTTAGTCATTCGCTGTTTGAGCTGCGGCATTACGAGTGAATGATACGTGACTATGATTAGCCAGCCACGCACACTTCGGGGTTTATTTCTCGGAAGAACGGAGCAGAACTGTCACCTTACCAGCTCTACGGTTTCATCACCGTAGCTATAAACATACAATGACAAATAAAAAAAATATATCGAGTATGAAATATTCGCCAGAGTAACCGTTAGTCATTCGCTGTTTGAGCTGCGGCATTACGAGTGAATGATACGTGACTATGATTAGCCAGCCACGCACACTTCGGGGTTTATTTCTCGGAAGAACGGAGCAGAACTGTCACCTTACCAGCTCTACGGTTTCATCACCGGAGCTATAAACATACGATGACAAATAAAAGTAAAATATCGAGTATGAAATATTCGCCAGAGTAACCGTTAGTCATTCGCTGTTTGAGCTGCGGCATTACGAGTGAATGATACGTGACTATGATTAGCCAGCCACGCACACTTCGGGGTTTATTTCTCGGAAGAACGGAGCAGAACTGTCACCTTACCAGCTCTACGGTTTCATCACCGTAGCTATAAACATACAATGACAAATAAAAAAAAAAAATCGAGTATGAAATATTCGCCAGAGTAACCGTTAGTCATTCGCTGTTTGAGCTGCGGCATTACGAGTGAATGATACGTGACTATGATTAGCCAGCCACGCACACTTCGGGGTTTATTTCTCGGAAGAACGGAGCAGAACTGTCACCTTACCAGCTCTACGGTTTCATCACCGGAGCTATAAACATACAATGACAAATAAAAAAAAAATATCGAGTATGAAATATTCGCCAGAGTAACCGTTAGTCATTCGCTGTTTGAGCTGCGGCATTACGAGTGAATGATACGTGACTATGATTAGCCAGCCACGCACACTTCGGGGTTTATTTCTCGGAAGAACGGAGCAGAACTGTCACCTTACCAGCTCTACAGTTTCATCACCGGAGCTATAAACATACGATGACAAATAAAAGTAAATGATCGAGTATGAAATATGCGGCGGAGCGAGCGTTAGATCAAACGGAGAATAGCTGTGGCACCTCGAGTGAATAATTCGCGGAGTAATCGGCAGTTATTTGTGGGGCGCGACCCTCGTGTGGTGAGTCGACGAACGCGCGACCTTGACGGGTTTCAGCCGCCCCATGTCACACCGACGCGTAATCTGAAGGCTGGTTTACTGGGTCAAGTGTCTAGCGAAGCGGGTAAGTCACTGTGAGTTAGGACGGCGGTGTAAACCGGTGGACAGTGGCGAGTCAAGTTGGCTTGTAAGCCTAGCCAGCGGATCCAAATTCTGTTTGACTTTTTGTCACTGGCCAGGCACTCGCCACTCGCCACTGTCCTTACCTACTTCGCTAAACACTTGACCAAATGTAAACCAGCCTAAGCACGTTCGGGCTGACATTAACTGAACCGATCAGTTTAGTTCACCTCTCTTTAGCAAACTAGTTCGTTCTTCTGACCCAGTTCACCATGGTGAAACACACGCCCGTTTGTTTTTATAACCCCCACGTGCTCCTAATAACTCATGTCGCGATTTTTTCTCAAACGCACGCTCTTCCGTAAATCACAGACGCAACACTATTGAGATATTATTTATCTTTCATATGAAAACTGTTTGGATACGCGAGGGCGTGTTTTTACGACCGAATGATAGGATTTCAAATAGTTATGATTTGTTGAGATGAATGTAGACATTTTTTGCAATTTGATGAAAGGCGGATGTCGTTTTTATGTTTGAAATTGAGTTGGTTAAGTAGCAATAATGATATTCAATTGCAAATTTTTTTTCGTTAAAATTGAAAACGACTTGGGCAAACGTATTGTGGGACGCCCTCCTGCTAGATGGTGCGACGATCTGCGCAAGGTAGCTGGCAGCGACTGGATGAGAAGAGCCGAAGTTCGGACTAAATGGCGCGCCCTGGAAGAGGCCTATGTCCAGCAGTGGACTAGAGTGGGATGCTGATGATGATGAAAACGACTTACGCGAAAAGAAATAATAATAGGTATTTAGCATGTGCCGCCATGCGAAGCGGAAATTCAAATAAAACTTTACACGAATGTGAGAACAAATGCGAACACAATTTAATGAACAAACCCCTTAGGGGCGTTAGATCCTATTACCGGAATGTCTAGACGATCTGTTAGGTTCATTTCCCCGAATGTCCATTCCCCGTATGTCTATTTACGAGTACTTTACTTTAACGAATTAACATAATGTCATGACAGTGAAGTAGTCTTTAAAGGGATGTAATTCTTTTCATATCTCTAAAATAATAAAATTAAAGTAAGAGCTTTTAGCGTATAGCGTCCTTGATGCAAAGCATCTTTAAGGATCAGGAAGGAGACTGAGGTAAGGGATGAGCACAAAAGATCCCTGAGGGTCGAAGTGCCGCTGGGGTTGTCCCTGGCCCCCTGTCATAAGATAAGAAGAGCTTTTAGAACTGTTAAAAAGTTGGCATTCTTCAGAATAGGATCTAGTCTACGGTGCGACCAAATTAGCTTAGTTTTTCATCCCTTTCTAACTTTATATTTTCACAACTCCCTCTTTCGTTTCATTATTATAAACAGCTCTTAAATTTACGAGAGCTGTTTCAAAATTTTTACTTTCGCGCCGACGGACTGATTTTATAGGTGCGTCGTTAAACGTACTGGCGATTTGCAATAAATTTGTGAGGTTTTACTGTTCTATTTTATTCTTTTTCTTTTGACGTTATTATTTGGATTTAGATGGCAGTTAAATGCTTAGAATTGAAGAATAAAATTTTGTGATTGTGTCTGGAATAGTCTGGAAGCATATTATGCAGAGGGTTTATTAAATACGTGTTTTAGGGAAACGAAACTATGTCGGTTAGAATGATAGTGATATAATTCAAGTCGGATTCATAATTTCGGAGATATTCAATGGTTTGATATCGTCTTGCAAACGTTACGTAATCATTTCTGATGTGTCACCTACTGTACATTCATTCTATACGATGTTACGGCTGACAGCTATCAACGTTAGAAGAGTCGGAACTTGAACATCTGGGGGCTCGGTAGTGCCCCCGCCAAGTCGAGCAAAAAAAGGGGCACTACTAACCTTTTCTGGAAGCATTTCGGCCCGTTTTAAACTGGCTATAACTTTGTATCAGAGATTACTAGAAGGCTGAAACTTTCGACCTCAGGAGAGGTTCACAAGCTAAAGTAAACCACTAAGTTTCATGTTTCTATCATTTCTAGTTTCTTGGTAAATCAAACGCGAAGTTATTATATTTTGACTATTTTGACACTGACTGACTCACACACAGGTCATCAAAAATCTAAAGTACTTCCATAGGCCCAAAAAACCTGAAATTTGGCATAGGGCTGTGCACACAAATAAAAACTAACGATAATGTCACGGAAGTGCCCCCGCCAAGTCGAGCAGAAAAAAAGTAGCCCCTTTTTTTTGTGCACACAAATAAAGGAAAAACTAAATTCCCATCGCAGAAATACACGGAAAAATAAACAGCTTTAGTTTTACCGTTTGCTCCATTTTCTATAAGAGCTACCGTGAAGGTAACAAGCGCCCACCGCCGTCGGGATGGAGACAGCATAAAGTACATTGTAGGATAAGGGACACAGATTCCAAGTTTCCGACTAAAGCATACACTCCCATTTTTCTTGACACGCGAATGAAAACTTTAATATTTAAACTATTTTCTGAAGATTGAGTAGGTTTTCTAAATTTTTCATAAACGTCGTTCATAATAACACAAAAGGTCTCAAATCTTTTTTGTCTGTCGAGTCAACAGCGTCACGGTTTGAGTTTCTATATTCTGCCATTCCAGAAGGCAACCACGTCAATTACCTTCTGGATGCTTTAAATAAATCATTCCGTGTGCCGCCGGCCGGACATCTTAGTTTAATGTATGGTAACGTATGGTTACCATACATTAAACTAGTAGTTCGGAGTAAGTAAGTAAGTAACGTATGGTTAAGATTGTCGTGCAAGAGTGAACAAATACACCATGTCTCCCGGATCCCAGTTTTGCCCTTCAATCACCCGAAAGGCTGGCTTTTTATATACATACATACATAAACTCACGCCTGTTACCCGCAAAAAGGGTCTTCCCTTGCAACGATCCTGACATACCGTTCTCTTCCAAATTCATCAAGTCACAGTTCTCCGCTCACTTGCAGCATCGCAAGATGGCTCTCCTTATCCCACTTTTCTCTACCGTATGATCCTAGCTAGGCGTGATGAGTTGCGAACTGCATCGCCGCCACCGAGTACAAAATTATTTTTTCCTTTATCTCCCAATAAACACGTATGATGCCTCCTCTCGGGGCGGGCTTGTTTTCTTCACGTCTAAACCTAAAAACGTGTATGTATGGCGACTGACATTCCATTTGTTTTGACATTTAGTTTGATTGATGCTGATGTGCTAAAGCTATTAGATACCGAAAGGCTTTTTGTTCACGATATTGTGGTCCTGTGTTTTGATGAATCATGTCTCTGTGATGGTTTGTCATTGTTTTTCTTGGCGGGACAACTGTTAGTGATAATGATAAATTAAAAAATATAAAAAAATTCATGCAGACAGTATTTTTTACATTTTCTCAGATTTCCCTGGCTCCCACACTAGGATACCCTGGAGGAGTTCAGCCCTGTAGTCTCGGGCGAAGAATAGAGCCACGGTAACTCCTGCCTGTCGTAAAAGGCGACTAAAAGGAGGAATCAGGGTCGCGGGCGGTCAAAGTAGGGGGGGGGGGCTTTGTCCGTCCATTGGCGACCCTGGGGAAGGCAGCACGCTGCTGTGACGGGAGGAACCGGGAGGTGGAATGTACACCTCCCAGGAGGAGCCCAAGGCAAATGCTAGGAGGGCACCGTAAAACCGATAAGCACGAGGCCGGCCATCGAGGGGGTTTTAGTGAGTAAAAATCTCACATAACCCAGTCTCTCCCCCAGGAGGCTGGGTATCATTCGAAGATTTCCCCCCGTTACCAAAAAAAAGGAAAGGATACCAGTCTCATCTCTATATTATGATGACATAATAAGGTTACGCAAATAAGACGATGCTGTTACCGAAAATAAAATACAAAAAAAATAATTAAAAGACGATAAGTGATATGATTCTATTTGTTTTTTTTATACTTCGGCTCATCATAGAACCATGCCAGCCTCATAGGAAACACAGGTTCTAAATGAAACAGCGCCCGATATATCTGAACAGTGTGATCGCTCTTTCGGATAGCTAACTAAAAAAATATCAAAATATTACTTACATAATATATATTTTTTGTGTATATTATTAAATTAATTATTTCTTTTCTATTGCTCTTGCTTCTGTAATTGTTTGTGTATAAATAATTTTAAGTTGTAAATAAAGAAAATGTTCATATTATATTATTATTATATTCTATCTATTTGTCCGTTTCACAGCATATAACGTTAAATATATAAATCAAACAATTAAAAAATCTATATATGCCAATTACGAAACCAAACTGTTACAAAGTTAATTCTAAATTGTGTGTGTGTGTGTGTCTGTGTGTGTGATATGTGGATAATGGGAGTGAGTTTGGGAGAGAGAGTGGAACAGGAGAAGGAAGGATTACGACAGGGCCAATTGATGCGCTTTTCTCATACACAACACAATTGAATATTTGTTGTAAGTATCCTATTATACGAGAATGTGTATGTACACTTGTATGAAAACCAAGTCAATCACGTTGCACCATAAAATTGCTTGAAAATAAATATTTGTATTATAAAATAAATAATCCGCCCCAATCGACCGCACTGGAAACGTGTACCTAGGTATTTGCATTTCATACTGTGTCTAAAGCATATTACAAAAACCTGAGCATGCAGAATGTACTGAAATTCCATGTAAAATGATTATACCACTGGTATTAAACTATTGAAAAGGATATTCAACCATGGCTTGCACGCCATTCTTCTTGAACACGACGATTCGCTGCACTTGCCCGTGCGGCGTGCTGATTGTGTGTATCACGTCCTGTAACAAAGATAGTACATGTTAGTCGGAGAAAATGAGTATAAGTCGGAGAAAAACTGTATAAGTTGGAAAAAATAATGTATAAGTTCGAGAAAACCGGTATAAGTCAGAGAGAACTTTGTATAAGTAAACTAGTATAAAGGAAGAAAGAAAAAACACTTTATTATCACCAAAAAAATACATATCCAGTTTATTTAACAACAATTAATACAGTGAGGTGAGGTCTATAGGCGACGGTGACCACTTAACATCAAGTGGCTCGTTTGCTCTCATTATTTTTTTTTTTTAATTACATTTGGTAATAAGTATCTGCCTCTTCTAATGCTTGTGTGAAGACCAAGTGTTATAAGTTCGCGTAAATGTGTATACGTTAGAGAAAATCCGTAAAACCCGTGGTATAAATTGTAGAAATTCTGTATAAGTTCTATTTAGAAAACTGATATGTCGTCAGATCGAATCCATCTTTAGACCATTGTGGTGGACCACCCCTAGTACAGGCATTTTTGTCTAGTTGGATTGGTTACCTACACCTACAAGGCAGGTGACATAATGAATATTAAGGTAGAAACCCAATCATCATCATCAGCAGCCCACTCTAGTCCACTGCTGGACATAGGCCTCTCCCAGGGCACGCCATTAAGCACGATCTTCGGCTCTTCTCATCTAGTCGTTGCCAGCCACCTTGCGCAGATTGTCGCTCTATCCACACTACGTTTGCCCAAACGCGGTCTCCACTCCAGAACTCGTCTACCCCAGCGGTTGTCGGTTCTGCGACAGATGTGACCGGCCCACTGCCACTTCAGCTTGCTAATCTTATGAGCTATGTCAATAACTTTTGTTCTATGCCGGATCTCCTCATTTCGGATTCGATCCAGCAGAGATACTCCGAGCATAGCTCTTTCCATAGCACGCTGAGCGACTTTCAATTTGTGAACCAGTCGCACCGTCAGTGTCCACGTTTCGGCTCCGTAGGTCATTACTGGTAGGTCGCACTGGTTAAAGCCTCTTGTTTTTAGAAACCCAATATAAGTTAGAAAACAGTTCAGAAACTCGTGGAATATTTAGATCAAAGTTAGTAAACGCTTTCTCGAACTAGCCGTTGTCGAAAATATCAGACTAACTCCTGTAACCGATTATTCCAGCTGTCTTACTCCTAACCGTTAGTTCTAAAGTCAGTTCAATTCTGTATTCAAATTGTAGCTCTAGCCTAGGTCTAAAACTTTCTAGGCTGAAGTTGAATTTGACTTGGGTTACGAAGGATTGGAGTTGACAATTTCTTGTCCCAGATCGTTAGAGTAGGTTTAGGTTTTAACGACAATTGATCTAGTACCTATCTTAAGGGAGAAAATTACCATCTTCGATTAACTTTGGTTAAATTGTGTATTAGAAGACAATATAATAATAGTGTATTAGAACTAGAAGACATTACTAATCATTTATTGTATCTATTTGTAATGCTTCTGGAAATAAAATATTTAATTTCATTTCATTTTCATTAAAAAATTCTACCAACTTATAAACGGTGTTGTCGGTTACCCTAATAATAAAGAAAAACATCGTGAAGAAAGTTGCATGTTTGAGGAAAATAGTTTTCTAAAGGCATGTGAATTAGGATGTTCATCCCAAATGAAAGATGTAGTCCTAAGTGAGATCTATCAAACGTACTATGTTTGGTTCGAGGCGAAGACCTGGGTTCACAAACGCCCAATCTCCTTTCATAAAAAGGCAACCATTTCTGGCCGATATATTATTCTCGTACGATAAGGTGTTTTTCATATGCGCCATACAAAATGTAATTTCAATATTCTCTACGCGTGCCTTTCAGTTCCAGGAACGACATGCATTTAGCATTAGATAGGCGCTGAATTGACGCGTACACTGAAGGACAAATAAATGTACTTATTATATTTCAAATTAACTTTTCATCACACTTTCTCATAAACTTTCAGTGCATGCATAACCGATCAAAAGTTGATAGTTTCGCACTAGTGCGTTTTATTTTTCTGAAAGGAAACTGAATACGGCTTGCAACTATAAAATATTTTGATTTCGATTCAGGTGTCAGTTCCGAGAACGAGTCTTTTACAAATTATGTTACGCATTAGTGGCCAGGTGTGATGAAAAACGTTGTGACTTTCCGTACTTGTACCTAAGGTAGCGTTCTATGTGACTAATTCCATAGAATGATTGCGACCTTTCATCGACGAGTATATGACTATAAGAAGTTATTAAGAATAAGATATTAATATGATCATTATTAAAAAGTTTAAAAAAATGGTAATTTGTATTCAGAGCTACAACTTAAGGTTTAAAGTGAAATCATAAACCGGATTTTATTTAGAGTCGTTCCCGATTTTAATGATGTTTTCACTTCAAAAACACTATACTGGATATAATAAAAAAACCTATAGTACCGAAAGGGGGGTATTTAGTATCGATAACTGAATAACTTTCACTATGGGACAAACTCTGAAAACGCGAAAAAAGAATCATCTGTTCCATATAAAAGAATCATTTGTCCCATATAAAAGAATCATCTGTTCCATATAAAAGCCCAACCAATACCTACACGACCGAAATGTATGAAACAGCTGATTATTTCGCTTTTTCAGAGTTGGTCCATAGTGAAAGTTGTTCAGTTATGGATACTGAACACCCCCCTTTCAGGACTATAGGGGGTTTGTTACACCCAGTATAAGTAAAACAATCCTAGTGATAAGCTGTGACATCATCAAAATTTAATTATAGTTGTCATTTATATTTTAATTAATTAAATACATTTCAGTAAAAAAAATGATGTTTTTGTATTGTTACCTTTATTATTATTTGGCTAATTGATTATGATTGATTACTTTATTGATGATGATTTATTATTGATTTATTATTTGAACAAAAATTTGTACGCTTTCTGGCAGAATATGGTGATACTGAAACACAATGTAACACCTGCATTACCCATGCATTATATTTATAGCGTTTTTGATTGCAATAAAGTGCACTTAAAGTGAACGCCAGTGTACACGACACCACGTGCGGTGCCAATATCGAACAAGCCACTTGTTGGAATTGGAACCGACTCCACTCCTCTTACACTGGCGGGACCTAATAACATTTGCATGTGACACTGCTAATAGTTACGACACTATTCCTGGACCGAAACTACCACGGTCTAGAGTTTGGACTTAAGCTTTCCAGAGGGCCCTACGTCATCAACGACATTATATGAACAATCGGCAATACCAAATTCTCATTGATAACGTCCTTATGTCAAAAGATCATGAAAGAACCCTGATAGGCCTTCAGGCTCAGGTTTTTTAAATTTTATTATTCATGTTTTATACAGTATAAAATACAATAATATCTTAATGTATACCGCCAAACTGTTTAGCAGTTTATCGGCGGACATGTTGCTCCCTTTTATAAATGTAATAATTACATTTTTATACTTACATAGTATAATTGCACATAAAAAGGGTTCAAAAAGCACTTTTATGGGGCCTGAGCCTTTTGTTGGACTCTCAGTGAGTACCATCAAAACAGCCATTAAGGCTAAAGCCAGGGACCTGCATATGGTGGAGTGGTCAAAAACCAACTTAAAACACTCTAAGAGGTTCATTGGAAATGGTGACACGACTGGGTGTAGAAAAATCTACAACCATAGCAGGAGTCTCACCCGTCTCATTGTAGGGGCGTTCACAAATAAAGATTCACGTGCATGGGTAATTTCGTGATTCTGAGTACGCGTCAGTTAATATTTTATTTATTTATTTTAATTTTATATAAGTACTTTACGAGGCACTAATTTTTTATAAGTGCCACGTATGGCCTACACGTATAACCTTAGGTTAGATTTCTGATACATGCTGAACATGTCTTTTTAACATTGTGTTGTTTCTATATATATATATATATATATATATATATATATATATATATATATATATATATATATATATATATATATATATATATATATTTCGTGTTAAGCCTTTTTAAGTCTAATCCTGTATAATGCAAAGTTGAATAAAATTATGAGAACAGAATTTTTTCCACAGTCCAGGCTTCATTGTTTTGTTATTTCGTTTATCTGTCTTTGGTTTCGTATATTAGAAGATACTCGTAGATATTGCTATGGTGATAACCCCAACGGCACTTTGAGCCTTTGTCATCATTTTTGCTCGACCCTTTCTCCAATCTCCTTCCTGTTACTTAAAATGCTTTTCTAGTAATAGTATCTGAAACCTCCCTTTTGGACCAGTAAGACAAAATATTCTAGTAGTTTATAAAGCTAGTCAAATTTCGCTTTCACCCAAGGTTGCCTGGAAGAGATCGCTTTGAGGCGAGGCCGCCTTTGTACACCTTATTTTGAAATTGTATTTTCCTATTTGTGTATCTTGTGTGCAATAAAGCGCGTCGGTGAGCGTCGGTGGCGTCGTGGCTAGGACGTCGGACTCCCATGCGGTAGGTCTGAGTTTGAAACCAGGCAATGCCATGCACCAATGAGTTTTTTTCAGTTTTATCGAAAGACTTACATACATTTACAGACTGCTCTGACGGTGAAGGAAAACATCGTCAGGAAATCTGCACACTGAGATAACAAGTGTGTGAAATGGGGAAGTCAATGGCAAACCACCCCATTAAATCTGCCACGAGAGTCGTTCTATGTGATTAATTCCTTAGAATGATCACGACCCTCAGCAATGAGGAACACGACTTAGAAGAAAAAGTGCAATAAAGTGTCTATTTAGCTAGTCGCAGTTTCTGGTTGCATATATCTTGTTCACTACACTAAAGTTAGTGCCTACTAAGTTTTTTAATAAAATTTTACTGTTCAACGCTGTCTGCTCTACACTAAAGGTTTACACTTATTCCTGCACCCGAGTGCCTTCAATACAATGTTGTTAGCTGAAGAAAATTGAAAAAATAAATGTTAAAACGCTGGAAAATTAACTCGGCTGTTTTCAAATGTCGTTCACCTTAGTTTAGTAGTCTTAAAAGTTTTAACTAAGGAGTTTGAGGGGCTCATACAGTTGCACGTAACGCCCTTAAAGTTTTCTTTAAAATACATGCTAATTCATCCCTCTCTACGCCTTAGCCCCAGATAGATATGACCACCAAATCTTACGGCGAAAAGTGGGAACTACAACTAGTGATTGAAGGTTGTCCCTCTGACTACCCCTTCAGAGCTTAGGACGTGAGAGTTATGTATGTTATGATATTATATATGTAATCCGATCGAACACATAGAAATCTATTATTCGGACTTCCTTAGTGATAAGCTGTGACATCATCAAAAATTAATTAAAGTTAATATTTATATTATAAAGTAAAGTAAAAGTAAAATACACTTTATTGCACAAATATAAAACAACAAACAAAGGATAGAAAAGGAAATAGTGAAGTACAATTTAGGCGGCCTTATCGCTAAGAGCGATCTCTTCCAGGCAATCTTCGGGCAGAGGAAATGATTTCGAGAAAGAGGTAGTAGGTGTGCAAGGTTTATGGAAAACGTTATATAAGAGTATTTTATTATAATTAAGTATAAACCTATCTTTATTGTAGCAATAATTATATATATACTTTTATAATTGAGACATTTCAGTAAAAAAAAATGAAGTTTTTGTTTTGTTACCTTTAGTATTATTTTGCTAATTTATTATGATTCATTACTTTGTTGATTATGATTTATGATTTAATAATACTGAAACACAATGTATGTAACATCTGCATTACCCATATTTTCCGTTTCAAACTGCTGCAGCATGTTCAAGACATTATTCGAATATCTTCCGCTTACGTCGCGTTGTCAACTAGGAGTGGAACTTATAGCAATTTTCACAGCAATTTCATATTGTAAACAATGGATGAGCTCCAAGCTACAATCTCCAAGCAGGTATAGATGCAGTGCAGAAAGCTAAAGAGAACATGTTGCTGCCCGGTACGCAAAGTGGAGATAAGAATAAGTAATAATAAGATACATAAGATGTTAAGGATCGCCTGGGGTGGTACCTACTCTTATCTATTTCTGCCATGAAGCAGAATAGCTTGCTTCTGTGTTTCGGTTTGAAGGGTAAGAGAGCCAGCGTAATTTCCGGCACATGAGGCAATCCATATTAGTCCTCAAGGTTAGTAGCACATCAAAAACCCTCTAATATTGATACAGTGAGGTGAGATGTCTATGGGCGACGGTGACCACTCACCATCAGGTGGCCCGTTTGCTCGTCTGCTCTCATTATCTAATAAAATAATAAAAATAAAATAAGATGTATTTCGACGACATGTGTGTCTGTCTGTTGCTCAATCACGGCCCAACGGTTGAACGGATTTGCATCAAAGTACAGTACATTTAATGGAACTGTTATATCACCACGCTACCATCGAATTCTGAACTATAACAAACGAATATAAAGTTCATTTCTGATTATCAGCGAAAAGCATGACAGCGCCCGTTCTGAGTCGCTTCTAAATGTTTTGCGTTAATCAACAATGAACCGTATAGGTGTTAGCATACAGTTTAAGACAGTTGAAATTATAACGTCGCATTACAGCTCCTAAATAGAAATTCGTCACAGTTAACGTTCAGACTGCGCTGGCTTTATCAAAATTGTTAAGAAAAAGAACACCGCTCCGACTTTGCAGAAGCTTACACTCTTGTACCGTGTTGCACAGTAATCCAGGTAGATTGTCAGCATATGGAGCCATGTATAAAGAAACTAAATTCCAATCTGAAGCATCTTTGAGACACATAGTGCCTTTACTTGTCGCATGTGTTACACTCACAGAGAATTGGATTACTTTGATGAAAGCACAGCCGTTTTATTTGTCCGAACTACAGGACTACTGGTGGTGTAGTGGCTATGATGAGGAACGTCATGAGATTTTAGTTTTTTCGAAGATTTAGTACATTTGCCAATTGCTCCAACAGTTAAGAAAAACGTCGCGAGGAATGTGATAACCAGAGTGTTAAATGGGGAAGGCAACTCCTTTAAATTTGCTAAAGAAATCGTTTTGTGTGGTTAATACCATCAATGAACAATGCATTGATGTATTTTGGTTTGAAGGGTAATAGATCCAGCGTAATTTCCGGCACATGAGGCCTTCCATCTAAGTCCTCAAGGTTAGCAGTGCATCTAAATCCCTCAATAACATTACCGTGAGGTGAGATGTTTATGACCAACAGTGACCTTACCATCAGGGGGCCTGTTTGCTCGTCTGCTTACTAAAGTAATTATTTACCAACTCTACCTATTACTACAACAAAGTGGCCTAGTGGCTAGGACGTCGGACATCCATGCGGGAGGTCCGGGTTCGAAACCATGCAGTGACATGTACCAATAAGTTTTTCGTATTTTTCAAAGACTTACGTACATTTACCGACTGCTCTAATGGTGAAGGAAAACATCGTGAGGAAACCTGCACACTGAGATGACCAGTGTGTAAAATGGGGAAGGTACAAAAGATCCTCAAGGGTCGAAATGCCGCTGGGGTTATTCCGGCCCCCTATCATAAGATACGATAAAGTAATTATTTACCAACTCTACTCGTAACTAGCTATTACTACCACAAACTTGCACCTGTAAGACACAACTCGCTGCCAGTCAGTTACTCGTATGTACGAGTTAGCACATTAACCAATACATCTTCAACTTTGTCTAGCAGCCGTGACGGGCTCTCAACTGTTACCTAAGACGGAGATGGAAAGGCTTTTGGGAATATTCAGCATTAAGGCTGGTTTAACGCTCTGGTGCAGGCAAATTGTTTAGATCTTGTAAGGCAAGTTGTTTAGTAGCTTACTCACAAGCGTCAAGCGTCGTTCTCATCATGAAGGGAGCTGCATTGATGAATGCAGCACCTATTCAAAACTTGGACCAATCAACAAATCTAATAAAAGTTCTAATATACGACTGATGGCAGATCTTAAAATCAACAAAAAAGAGTAACTGGAAATAAATTAATTATGAACCTTAAAAACATCATGTTTATTTCGTAAGAAATAGGCTGATTTTTAACCAAGAATTGTCTGGAAGAGATCGCTCTGAGCGATAATGCCGGCTTTGTACACTTATTCTATGTAAGAAAGAAATAGGCAACATATAGGCTTATTTTTAACCAATTACTGCCTGAAAGAGATCGCTTATGAGCGATATCAGCCGCCTTTGTAACTTATTCTATGTCTCCTTTCCTATGTAAATTTCTTATGTGCAATAAAGTATTAATCTATTTATCTATCTAACCCCTGATCTCCAGAGGAAGGTGTGTTATAAGTTTGACACGTTTGGCACATGTGGCATCATAACTCAACAACTGATGATCCGATTTGGATGCAGATTTTTTTATTGCACAGATAATTATTGTCAAGTGTGTTCTTAGCCATATCTGATAAAATTTGGATCAGGGGTTTCTAAGATCTTAAGAGCATCTTTAATCTCAGATGAGATCTCTGGAACGATAACAGTTAGGTATAAAACTGAAGTGAGACCTTTTAATTATTATTTTTTAAGCTCAGTTTAGAGGCTTTGGTACACGACAAGGTGACCAGGTCAGCGTCGTTAGGGTAACTAAGAAATGGGAAGGGAAGCTCGTGTTATTAGAGTCAGCCCTCACTTTGAGAGCCAACTTAGCAAACAACAGTAAGTGTTTCATATTATCAGATAAAGGCTGACTCAAAATAATATTGAGTCTCCCATTTTGGAGCTCATTGGGGCCAAATTTCTTACTCTCAATTTTCACCAGGTCACACTCCATTAGGAGGTGAGTGAGGTCTTCTATTTTGTTGCAGTTGGAACAAAACGGCGATGCATCTCTTCCCACCTTTTAATTATTATTAAAAATAACGGGAGTTACTGACTACAAACTTATCCCTCCAACGTTTTGGTCTACTCAGGAGAAAACATTACTAGCAATATCAAATGCAGAGTATTTCACAAACAAATGAGGTGAGTTCAAACAAATACACGAAATACACATAAATAAATATACCGAATCTTGTGGCAAGCAGGTGCCTCAAAAGCCGTCTGGAAGATTATTCACAAAGGATTCCCCTGTGACACGGCAACTTCGTCCTAGAGTCGCTGTCGGTTAGCACTAAATGCATGAAACGCTGGAATATACAGGTAGTAAAGTTTTAAGTGAGGTAAATTGGAAATTGTCACAGTGAGCTTCTTGAGATATTAAGATACATAGAACTTACGATTTTGAGAAGGAGAAGCTTTAGAAGTTGCATTACGGCAGTTTGAAACGTGGCCAATTTCGAGAAGTAATTTTTTTTTTCATTTTTAAAAGTCTTTATTAAATCTTATAATTATGATTAATAACATAAATTGACACTGTCAACAAAGTAAATAACATGAAGTCTTAAATATTTCACCGGCCTACATGTCATTCGGTAACTTATTAAAATGAATATTAATTATGTTATAACATAAATTACAATCGATTTCGAGAAGTGGTAATTTTGGAAAGGGATTATTTTGGAAACTGGTCGCTTTGTTGGATGATTTGTGTTCGTGAAACGAACGTCTCTCGAGGGGCCTGAGGCAGACGCGGGGACGCAAATGTCAAATTCAAATATATTTTCGGTGATCTGTCATCTCAACGGACACGACAAGAAATTTTATTTTATTCTTTTCGGATAACTTACAGCTAATGTACAAAATTTGAGTAAATATAATAAACAAACTATGTCATGTACAAGTTTAAATAAACGTTTAATGGTCTTATAGATTTATAAACGGGTTGAGGAATAAGCGAGATAGTAATATTATATAATACAAATAATATAAATAAATAACAGTAAGTAAGGTAACTAAGAAAATAGAAAAAAAATAACGTACATTGATCCTTGAAATGATAATCTTAAATACTAGGAAGGATAACAATTAATAGGAGCCAAAATTAATTGTGCAACGGTTTCAATTTTTAAAATAACAAGTTCCTAATTACACGTTTATTGTACCAGTTTTTGAATTTTTCTAGAGTTTTTTATTATATCTACTTACCAGCATAATACAGTTTATTTCTACCAACAACCAACGGATCCACCGTCGACACCAACGGGGACGTTGGCAACAGTTTGTGATTGGACATAATATATCTTACACAAAAAATAATTTGATTCATAATCAATGATGTTTTGTCGTCGATTTCAATTGAAAGTTTTGTTCAATAGTAATCAAAATAAAACTTGAATTTTCATTAAAAATAGGTAATTTATTTGGTGTTACAAAACCGAACTCTCGTAGTTACGTGAAAATAAAAAGAAATTCGGAAAGGAGCGCGAAGTGCAGAGCATTCTCGAGAGACGAAGCCGGGGCGGAACGAAACGAGATCAAAGAAAATAACGCACGCCATTCGGCTAATGTGGGAGCGACAGAAAAACAAGCCGGAATTGCAAACTTCAATCGTTTCTTTTTAGCCAAATCCGACTTCAGGTCAAATTAGATTTGCAAAGTAATTTATTTTAGGGAAGAATTTATTTTATTTTATTTTTATTAAATAAGGAGAGCAGACGAGCAAACGAGCCACCTGATGGTAAGTGGTCACCGTCGCCCATAGACATCTCACCTCACTGTATTATTGTTGGAGGGTGTTTGATGCGCTGCTAACCTTGAGGACTAAGATGGATTGCCTCATGTGCCGGAAATTACGCTGGCTCTCTTAGCCTTCAAACCGAAACACAAACAGAAATGCAAGCATTTTAGAATATTTAAACAAGGACAAAGTCATTTCAAACTCCTAATATAGACTCTTGATACAAACTAATTTATTTTAGGGTAGGATCTAGGCTAAACTAAACAAGAACAGAGTAATTTCAAACTAGATGGTTAATTTGAGTGAAGAAGAAAAGTGGCGCAAGAAATAAGAAGAGCAGTGGGTGGAAATTAACTGATGCTGAAGCGAATGTTCTGAAGCCGGCTCCACATTCGCGCCGCTCTCCTCGTTCGCGAGTGGTTAGAAAGATAGATGATACAATTATTTGCTGTTACCACACACTACAATACAATAAACAGTTACACACTAGCATACACTGGTGTCCGCGCTTAGTTCCCCGAACAGAGTCGGGAAGTGGTCGGTAAAGTGCCCTCTAACGGTCCGCGACAGAGGTGTTCTCGAACGAGAACCGAGTAGGCATCCACATTGTCGGGGGTTCGTTATGTGTCTCGGTGAAATTGCTTGCCATGAGTGTAGATCCGGCTCGAAAAATATTTTGCCCTTTTCATATCTTCATACTACACTGTCGCTAATCTCTTTATTGTCCAATTTATTTCAGAGGTTGCCTGGAAGAGATCGTTTTAAGCGATAAGGCCGCCTTTGTACATATCGTGCTACTATTCCTGTAGTTTTTACTTTTCCTGTATTTGTGTACAATAAAGTGTTTCTATCTATATCTCCCTTTGCATTAGGGGCCAATGATCCACTGTGCGGGCCCAATGCTGATTGGTAGATTTCACATGCCTTCACATTATTTTCCTCAGACATGCAGGTTTCCTCACGATGTTTTCCTTGTGTTATATTGCAATAAATGTATGCTGTCGGTACACAACGACGACGCCGCTCCACAGGTTAGCGGCCCGCTGCCAAATTGATTCAACTTGTACAAATTATATTCAGACGAAAAGCTTTCGTCTAAAACAAACTTTTTTTAAACAAACTTAAGTTAATTTCGGTTTTATGAAACTTGAACAAAGGGCACATATTAGGGCGGATAGAAAGCCTTAGGTCCTGTAAAGCAGACGTTGCTAACAATAATTGAAGAACCCCAGGCGATTAAAGCATATTTTAGGCCAAACAAAAAATGCAACGTTTAAAGTGCTGTTTTTTTGCCTTAAAGAATAGCACCACCCCAACTCTTCCCGTGTGTGTCGTACGAGGCGACTAAGGGTCTTAGTGAATACTATTCTACACCTGGTAGACGGCGGTAGGCTCGCCACCTATCACGTTTGTCCACCAAATCTTACGGCGAAACGTGGGAAATACCTATGAAGGTGGTTCCTCTGTCTACCTCCTCGGGGATTATGAACGTGAAAGTTTATGTATGTAACAAAATTCCTGTCAAAAGTGTCGTAACTACACAAGCAAAACTACGTTTTAGCTTTTATCTAAATTAAAATAGAGATAAGTGAATTGTGATAAATATGTTTTTTTTTTATTTACGACTCAACCTTTGACCTCAAACTCACTCAGATGGAGCTAACGGACTTAGTGTGTAACGATGTCGTCTTCATCGTCCATATCAACCTCCTTGCCATCAATTTCAACCTATCGTTAGCGTCTATCTCACCTCCTTTCGTGTTGGCATCTTCATACCTTCATCTATATTTTAAAAAATTAATTCATATTCCCATTCCATTGTTAACTTCAAATATTCCATTAATTTCATTGTCTTTACTTTCTATCTGTATTTTGTCCTGAACGGACGTTTGTCCGTTTTATAAAATTGTCTCCTACTACTACCTATTTTCTACTATTGTGTTGTTCTGTTCCTTAAAAAATATAATATCTACTATTACCAAGTTCTTCTATTACTTCAACTGCACACTGTCCTAGAACCCTGCTAGCCGGCACCTAGAGGGCAGATTGTAACAAGTGAGTACTGGCAATACCGAATAAATGGTAATAAGTAAATTCATAGTTACCTCTGAACAAACAGAAAGCACCGAGTCCTCTGGAAAAATATCCAACATGACGGGGTGGGTGTTACGGAGAAAGCTAGTTGGTCGTGTAAGAGACAGGCGGATAGCTGTTCAAATATTCAAACAGACTGTGCTAGCAGTTTTCGGAGTAAAAAAGAATTGTGCATTTCTATCCGTCAGTTGCGCGTAAAACCCTGAATAATGCTAAATTAAAAATTGAAGATTTTAACTTCATTTACTTAGTACACTTTTTAATGGAATAAGGTAACGGTTTAAAAGGAATTTTTAATAAATAACTTATTCATTGTAATATAAATAAAAAGGTAGTTAGGTACTCATGTCCAGACTATAGAAAGGAAATATCATATGTTCCTACTTACAAAATTACTCATAATAATTAATAACAAATACTATACCTGGATATTTTTATTATATCTTGAAGTAAGAAATTTTATTAATATTAATGTATGATCATGACATGCTAACATTTTATTATTTATTTTTTGAAAATGTATGATCATTATTGAAATAAATGAATATTATAATGATATATTTTTTATATATAATGGAAGAGTCCGTCTGAAAAAAATAGAGTATGGAGTAGAATTACCTAAACCCTTAGAATATTTTCTCAAAATATTTAATTAGATGACAAGCTCTGACCGCAATTTACCCCAGTGCGGGTTCGTTCCCCGTATGTCTAAAGATCAATATGATTTTTTTATCGAATTTAATATTTTTTCTCTCACTAGTCACTACAGAGATAGAAACCCCCGACTTACCATTGTGGAGATCCTCTTACTTTTTTCTGGACATCATCAGGTCCCCAAGATTCTTCCTTCTTCAAGATTCCTGATGACGCAATGTTCCTAAACATTTGAGCTCGAACTTGCTTGAACATTTGAGCTTGAACTCAAGTCACTTAACTATTACCGTTCCAGAGATCCCATCTCACATCAAAGATACTCCACGATCTTAACAAAAGTATCTGTTAAATTAAAAAAACAGCGTACAAATCGGATCGTCGGTTGTTGAGTTATGATGCCAGAGACAAACAGACATTCGCGCCAAACTTATAACACCACTTCCTTTTAATCGAGGGTTAAAAAGAATTATTTAAACAGTGATCGAAATTTAGTTGAGCCGATTTTGATATTCGATACTCTACGCTAATTCAGTATTGCGTGATCGAACCCTAACCACGAAAGTTTTTAAAATCTAGACGTATGTTTTGGAAAATGTGTGCAAAATACTGTGTCTCAAACAGTATTCTACAGAAGTAGAATAGAAGTAGAAATAAACATTAGAAAGACTAGATCGCTAACTTTCCTAAGATATGTCTAATAATAACTTAACTTTTCACCCCACATCAAGGTACTTCCGCAGGTACTATTAAAGTTCCCCCTGCGTACTCCTGAGGGTTCTCCACCAATTAATGTGTGAATAATTAAGTATGTAGATCACTATAGATAGGTGAATACGCTAATTAACTTGAAAATGTACCACCTTTTGAATCTCAAGAAAATTTTATCACAAATTATCCTATCTAGGGTCCAGGTGAAAGATTGAAATTATTTTATTTACTTTCAATATAAGAAAGGTTTTCTCTGTAAATGATATCCTTCACCTACTATAGGACCATCGGCCTTTTTGTGACAGTGCAGCGTTTGAATCCTGTGATATGATATATATATATATATGATGATGATATCCCATTTTGTTATAGACGAATATTATAGAAACACAAAACAAGTTAATTTTTTTAATTTTTTACAAGTCATTGACGACACAGGCCATCAGCGTAAACATTAAGCGATTTAAAACAGTTTTTAGTTTTTCAGCATAACAGCAAAATGTTGTGGTGTAGACACATTTTAACACTCCTAGGAGTTATGATGGAAATTTCAACAGGTCTGGTCTCTGGAATGAATCAAATAAAGCATATTTGAGTTATTTTTGGGTGTAATCCAAGTGTGGATGATGTGTTTGTAATATTTGCCAATATTATATTATATATTATAATATTGGTCAAACACAGCGGTATCACTACGCGAACACGCTAAGCCAAGTGAAGTGCCGCCATGAGAACCGTGCCGTCAGAACTCAAATATACATACCTATACATACATAAGACTCACGTCTATAATCCCCGTGGGGTAGACAGATGAACCACCTTCATCATAGGTAGTTACCACTTTTCGCCGTAAGATTTAGTGGACAAACGTGAAAGCATTCAGGTTTTAGAAAGAGTGAAAGGCAGAATACAAGATGCTTCACTGCACAAAGCTTAACAAAAACAGTGCGATATGGGGAACGGAACAGAATTAATGACAAGAAATGCTAATTAAAACCACCACCACCATAAAACACTTGTATCTGCCCCAATCGGACTATAAACAAGGCAATAAAAAGGTTAACAAAACAATCCTGAAGAGTGTTTAAATTTTACTTTTCACCATTTCCTCAATTTGAATTAACTTTAAATGCTGACTTCCGACATGGAACCGCACTGATCATTCCACGTGGTACTGCCAGAGCCGGAGCTAGGAAAAAATCGAAAGAAATGGCGCTAAAACACCGGGTCCAATTGATTGCCCGAAACGATTGACCGAGTTCAAGTATCGTTAAACCGAATTTTTTAAACCTTGAGGATATGATGATGATCACGAAATAATAAGTATATTTCAATTTCGTAATATGAAACTTGAATAATTGTAAGATTATCAGCCCGCTGAAACTATAATAGTTAGTTGGGGTCTTCTCGAACTAAAGACGTAGGAAATCCCGAGACATTTCAAGAGATATATTTTTTAAAGATGAAGACCAAAAAGTAAATTGAAATGATGTGCAGCTTTTATGTTAGCCATGGCGAGGCCGAAGGTTAGCTCCGCGTAGGGCATAGCCCGGAGCGTCCCCCGCGTTCAGGCGCCGCAGGCCTTATATACTAAATGTTCTTAGCCATGTCAGATGAAAATTGAATCAGTGGTTCTAAGATCTTAGAGTATCTTGGGATGTTGGAGTATGATGGGATCTCTGGAACGGTAACAGTTAGGAGGTTCCAGTTTGAGCTCAAATATTTATGACCATGGTGACCTTCCCACATCTGAAACCTTGAGGATCTGATGAAGACCAGGATAAAGTAAGGATCTCCACAATGGTACGTCGGGGGTAATTTAAATTTTTAAATTACAGTTATTATGTTTATTTCACTTTATTCTCTATATTTTGTTTGAATAATTATGGTTGTTTGCTTGAAATAAATGTCAATTATTATTATGATTAATTACTATTAGAGAACCGGTAATAAATTGATGACGATAAAATATGCCCACAAAAACAGTGTCAAATGAGGGGGGCCTATTACGCCCCTTACTGGGCCTCTGGTTCCTATTTCGAAATTGGGGTTCAACATAAATTAATGTGTGAATAATTAACCCTCACTCTTGTTTAAATTATACTTTCAAATAACACAAGGGTTTGCCTCCCTTGCAAATAATGAGGGTAGAATTATTGGTCATCGGTATTTCATTGCAACTTGTGATGAATTCATGTTGTTCATTTTTAACCCTCGACGGAAGGGCATACGGTGTTTTAGGTTTGACGCGTATGTCTGTTTTTCTGTGATGATCCTATTTGGATGTGTTCTAGCCATGTCGGATAAAAGAATGGATCAGGGGTTTCCAAGATTTTGGAGTATGTTTGATGTCAGATGGGATCTCTGGAACGGTAACAGTTAGGTGGTTCAAGTGTAAGCTCAAATGGTTAGATAATGCGTGGTGTCTTTCTCACATCTGGAATCATGACGGCCTGATGATAACTCTAGGAAAAGTAAGGGGATCTCCAGTGGTGCGTCGAGGGTTTCTTCAATTTCTAATTTAACGTTCTAGTGTTGTGCATTTAGTTGGGAGTATCGTATATTTCAAATGTAGAGAATTTTAAACTTACGTGGGGAGGTCCAAAAGTCCGCGGAATGGAGGGGATAGCGGGGTGCAGGGGGTCCTCTCGAAAGTAGGTACTAATTAGGGACTCATTATAAGTATATATTCCGAATTTTAGCTTAATCGTGTCATTAACCTTTAAGTTATGGTCGATCAAGCAAGTAAATCTGGAAGAAAGCCTCAAACGTGAAAAAAATTGAGTTCCGCGCCGTCATCAAGTTTCTGACAAAACAAGGAAAACAATATCAAAATGATTTGTAAGAACTGTCATCAGTTTGTGGGCACTCTTGTCCTGGGAAAACCACTATTTACAAGTCAAATAAAATACCTTCAAAATTTTTCGTACGGATAAATAAAGTAAAGTAAAATACATTATACACTACACTATAAGTTAATAGATACATTTCAAAAATTTATTGGGGTTAAAGAAATGTATTTTAAACAGGAAAAATAGCACCAAGTTTTACAGCACCCTTTATACTTCCCATTTCGCGGACTTTTGGACCTCCCCTCGTACCTAGGTGCGAGCATGACATTTTGAAACGTATTCCAGGGATATTACAGTTTAATTTGTTTCTGAAAGTAACCGCCTCATCTCCATTCAATTCCTAAGATGTTATCTGGCCCTGACAATGTAAGTAAAACTAATTAAACAGTAACAGACAAAGCTCTGGATACAACTTCAGATTACATCTCGATTCGAAACATCGATGTTAATTATTAAATGTAATACACTTCATTCAATACAAGTTCGTCCCTCGCCGAAACGGACACGACCCATTGCCTGAATGTTTAATGAAACATTGTAACAAGGCAAAGGTATCTACGTTTCGGCTCGCGCCTCGAAATTATCTGAAAAATTCAGCGGATTCCGAGATTAAAACCCTCTTCTAGTACGCTCGCGATCACAGAGCGGTATGTTTTAGATTTTCTCAAAACTAGTGGATTGTGTAATTTTAAAATTAATTAATAATGGATTGTAACTATTTTCAGTTTGAAATTGAAAACCTTTATTTAGCACTGTAAACACCAGAATATACTCATACCATTTATTGCTTTTCATGTGTTACAATTGGTCTTAAAAATATATATTATATGATCAATTGATCATACATGAAACCCTGAGTAGGGCACCGCAATATACAATAAGGGATTATAATAAATTATAATAGTAATAAATGATAACGAGATAAATTAAATTAAATGTCATTATAAGTTATACATAATTGATTTCATAGTTAAGTATTGGTTTTATCATCAAAAAACTCCTGCAGTGAATAGAAACATTTGTTAAGAAGATACAACTTTAATCTTTTATTGAATATCGAGTCTTTTAATTCGATGTCGATGATATAGAACACAATACATCCGGTGCGGTACAGTACCAAAAAGGGTACACCAGCTCAGCATAATGCTGAGGCAAACCACAGCGCTGATCTTCAGCTGGCCCTCAGTGACTGCACGGACGAAGAAAGCAACAGTGTGTGCGTGTTGTGTTGTATGAATGTGTTTGTTTGTATGAATGAGGATATTAGTGTGTATGTGAGGTACTGAGTGTGTGGTGGCATGGCATGGTGCGTGTGTATTTTCAGTTAATTTTCCATTCTGCGGTTCGACGGAAATGGTTGTTAAAATCTATAATTAAAGCTACAGCGATAACATAATTACTAAGTACGTGCATTTCACAAATAATATATTAAATTAAGATTATGTCACTATTGATAATTATGATTGATTCAACAAATTGTTTTATAAGTTTCATTTATAAAAGTTCTTCAACGGATTCGTTGAAGACGACTTCGTTGCCTTTCGTTCGTCGAAAGGAAACGAAGTGTGATACGCGGGAAGGCGAACCCCGACAGAACAATGTTTTTTTTTGCTGGCTTGGTTGGTAAAACGCTCTAGATAGGCAGTCTGTTAAGAAATTATCATAGCGTACGGAAGAAAATAAAGTGCTCATATTCTGAATTATATACCCGTTCATTATAATTGATCAAAAAATCCTTTCTAAAAATTCTTTCACTGGGACATAGTTTGAAGATCAAACTACAAACTGGTCAACTATTCATTTAACCAGTCTAGTAGTTTTTAGGGATCCGTATGATTTAAAATAAAAAAAACCACGGCTGTGGTGAAATTGGATAAACGTGCCGGCTACGGTTAAGCCTGAGGTGTCGGTTCAAGTTCCGCCGGTGTTTTCTGTGTACCGCTTATTTCTGATATTTGTAACATCTTCTTTAGAATTTGAAGTAAATACCAAGTACAAATAAATAAAAATAATATCTTTGTCTAATAAACGATGCCTCTTCATACCTCTTTATTTCTGACCATGACTGTACGAGCTTGAATTTTGTATCAGTGCAAATGGAAGATTTTCTTTCTCGAAAGGTTTTGTACTGCATTACTGAATATCTAAATATGTAAGGTACTGATGCCGTGGTTTCATTTACGTTGAATTTTCTTAACGGACTAAGTTAAGTTAAGTTACTTTAAGCTTTTTAACCAAGACCAAAAGGGTGTTATAAGGTTTTTCTACTCCCATTTCGTAATTTGTTCATTAAGCAAACACAATCAATAACATAAAGTGGTTCATTCGTCATGGTCGTGTGAAAATAGTGTTTTAATGAAATATTAAATAACAGTTTTCGATTGGTTTATGTAAATTTTTCATTGTTTTATGGCACTGCATACAAGAAGTCTCTTGTATTAAATTCACTACATTTCACTGGCTAACTACTTGGATAGTACCAAGTAGTACCAAGTACCAGAAAAAAACTCGACATCCGCGCATGCGCGATGTCGACAATACGTCAAACATGTCAACGGTTTCCACCTGTCATGGCGTCAATTGAACGTTCCGTAATGCGTATTTTCTATTTATATATTTCATGGTCGTAGAAATTAGTATTTTATGCAACTGACACGTAATAAGAGCCATTGTAAAATGAGTTTTTAGTTTTTGATACGAGAGTAGCGAGTATCAAAATAGAAGAAAAAAAGAGTTATACGAATAAGGGCGTCCCACATACGCTCGTTTAACTGCCCGATCCTCCCCCATCCTAGTGATGTGTCCGAGCCATCGCAGTCGAGCCGCTTTCGTCTCTCCTATAATGTTCGGCTCGTTCACCATCTCTTCTATCTCCCTATCTACGGACGACGTCCGGTCGGACGTCCCAGATACCGCTGGCGCGATGAAGTGGAGAAGGATCTGCGGGAGCTCCGGGTGCCTGACTGGCTCGAGACTGCGCAGGAGAGAGAGCGATGGCGCTCTTTGGTATCGGAGGCCAAGATCCACTTCGGGTCGCTGCGCCAGCGGAGTAAGTAAGTAAGTATACGAATAAGAATAATCTTTTAATCTTTTATTTAAGAATAAGATTTTATTGTAACCAAAAAACCTATTGGCATGTGTGTATAAATAAATAATAAATCATTTGACGCGTATGTCTGTTTATCTGTGGCATCATAACTCCAAGTCCGAAACGATGATCCCATTTGAACACGATTTTTTTTAATTTAAAAGAGAATTTTGTCAAGAGTATTCTTACAGCAATATCTGATAAAAACCGTATCAGGAGTTTTCAAGATCTTGGAGTACCATTGATGTCAGACGGGATCTCAGGAAAGAAAACAGTTAGGTGGTTCAAGTTTGAGCTCAAATTAGGACCATGTTTGCCTTCCCACATCTTGAGGACCCGATGATGATAAGGAATTTAAATAAATCTCCACAATGGTACTCGTAAGTCGAGGGTTTTATAAATTTTTAGTGATTGTATTGGACAGTCCTAAAAAAAAAGTAGACCCTCATATTTATCACTCTTCTTACTATTCAATGTAGTGACCAGGGAACTAGACATTCGGGGAATTGGACGTTCAGGGAACTGGACATTCGGAGAATTAAACGTAACGCCCATGATCCGTTCAAACCTCTAGAATCGAACCTCTAGCCCTCCTTATAATAGACAGACGTATATCCAGAGGCGCTGAACATAAAATTGTATTTACATACAAACTTTATCTGTCATTGGCTCTTCTGAAAACTTCACAAGGGCACTTACGGACATAAGGCGTCGCAAACGAAGATAGGGTTGCCAGTTGTTACTTTGTGAGATATTATGATTGTTTGTCGTCTAAGATAGCAAAACATCTAAAGTGTGAATTGTTGAAGCAGAAAAATGTCTAAAATGCTATTGCCTAACCAAAAAAAAAATTATTTTTTTATATTTTATTTATAAGGGAAATCTACAGCTATTAACAATTATGAAAATACATATGTATTAAACTTAAAGTAGGCCAATTACAGATTTCCTCGTTTATAATTGACTTGTATATTTATAGAACGCGGTTAACTTTAGAATAATAATATATTCATATTCATTTATTTCAGTAATGATCATACATTGTCAAAAAATAAATAATAAAATGTTAGCATGTCATGATCAATAATAATAAAATTTCTTACTTAAAGTAAGTATAATGTCAAAAAGTTTAAAAACTAAAAAAAAAAAGTATTGCAGAATATAAATCTACAGTTTCAAACATCATTCATCAAGGAATTCGTTGACAGAGTAATAGGCCTATTGGATCAACCATTTTTTTAAATTTAAAAACGAAACTGTTGTACGTTTCAGCATCTCGGATAGGAGCTGGTATTTTGTTGTAAATTCGCGGACCAGCGACGTGCGTGGACAGCTGGGTCTTCAGTATAGAATTAACATGAATATTTCATACATATAATATAATATTTACCACGAGTATTACGAGGTAAGTACTTGCTAATCAAGTGCTGGCTGAGTGACTAAGATTAATATGTGGTGGCGTGAGAGTTTGAGGGTGTGTTGTGTATGTGTGTGTGAAAGGGTGTGTGAAAGAGTGTGTGAAAGTGTGTGTGAAAGGGTGTGTGCCTGTTGTATGGTGGATAAGTAACTGACTGTTTAAATACCAATGCAGCATTATGGTTAAACACATATATAATATAGTTATTATTATGTGATAAAAATTATCCTAATCCTCCCTATGAAAAAGCCTAACACTAGTTTTTTCAATTGTCACGTAATGATAGTCATTTTAACACGAGTTGTAAACGAGGCGCAGCATAGTTTCACAATAGATAGCACGAGTGATGAGTAATGAAATAGCTATAGTGTTTAAATGAAAGTAAATTTAATTCAGTAACTCTTCGTGTAAATCTGGACTTCGGTAGTAGATTGGTTTCATGGTATAAATCAGGGAATTGACAGGATAGAAAGATATGGTTTAAATCTATCGTATAACTGTCAGTCCTTAAGCTCCACTTTTATCAAATCACAGGAAACAAGAAGTATGACTGAATAAAAGATAGAAACACTTTTATTCACATTGTTACATCCGAAAAACTTGACAGTGACAACCCTAAACAGACAGATGACGACATTTTGATATTGTTTGCAAGACGCTATCTCATTTCAATCCGCATCGATCGGTTTCCCGCCTTATTAATGTTTGTATAAGGTCTGATTTTGTTTGCAGTGTCAACCTTAGAAGGAAAAACGGATGGGAAAATTCGATAATTTATTTTCCCATTAAAGAGAGTGTTGTGATCTTCTTCTCAAAGAGATCTGCTTCGATTAAGGACTTTTATGTTTTTGGTAAAGTATTTTTTAAACGCCTAGAAATGATGTACTTGAGCTATAAGGCGCTGAGCAGACGACGGACAACGCCGCACCGGATAAAAAAATGCGGTGTGTGTTTATGACCACACGATAGAAGTGAAAACTTACAAAAAAAAAACATGCAAAGCTCGACTTAGATCTCCATAGAGAAATAAACAATGAAACGATGCACTGTTAGGCGGTAAACGTGGCTGATGACGACTAGAGCCGAGTATACCCGATTCAGCGTCACCGACCCGAGCGCGCTTGATGTCGAATGGAGCCGAGTATATCCGATTCAGCGTCACCGACCCGAGCGCGCTTGATGTCGAATGGGGCCGAGTATACTCGATTCAGCGTCACCAACCCGAGCGTTACGGTTCAGTTTGGTCCACTGTTCAGAGCGCAAGGTCTTTCAAGGTTCTGGACAGTGAACCAAACTATTTAATTACGACCAGGACGATACTAAGTGGATCTCAATAACTTTAGTCGGGGTTTATTTATTAAATTTTAAATGTATACTTATTCTTTCTTTCTCTACACCTGTAGTGTTTTTTAAACATTGATAATGCTTTACACATTACCAATATTCATCATTAACCACTCCAACTAGGATAAATTGCTTCTGTGGCGACGCACGACACTCGCCATACGATTAGTACCTACTCATATCGGTGTAGAACGCGCTATCGAAATTTTCCTGGGACTTCGTATATATACGAGTTCCAAACATCCGTAGTTGGACCAGGACATCTGGTCACCAGGCACAACACCCCGCCTGGTGGAAGATCTTCCCTTTCCCCTACATACAACTGACGTTACGGCATTCCATGTCCTAAAGAAGTTTTTTTATTGCGCCTATAGAAGTTTTTACTTCAAAAAGTCAGTTAGAATAGAACGTATGGAATCTTATGCAATAGCGCACACGACGGACAAAATGTTCGCCGTGGCTGTCGGACGTTGAATAACACACGCGTTGAACAGAGCAACAACTCGAATTCTGTGTTTCCATAACGTGCTCCTCTCTTGAACTACACGGATAGATTGCCTGTCGTGCGCGGCAGTGACGGACAACCACGAAAAGTCCGTCGTTTGCTGCTGAGCAGGCGCTGACCTAACTGAATAAAGACTGACACCCAGATTGTTAGAAAAAAATGTTCCGTCTATTGACTATGGCAAGAGGTGGGACGATAGAAATCTTTATAATAGGTGTTTGTAAGCGTGAGATCGTTAGGCCTGGACCACATGCGCCTCTTCGGTTCGCTGCAGGCAATCACAAGCGTTCCCCCACTTGAAGTCAGCGTCTCGTGATTTGCTGCAGCGAACAGAACCGGCGCATGTAGTCCCAGGCGCTAGGTTCATTTATTACAGTGCAGACTACCTACATCACGAAATAATTTGAAATTGCAAACAGTAACAATTTCCCTTTAATTTATCATTGCACGATTACTGACCAAAATTTCAAATAAGTGTTGTTAGTGACAGAACAAAAACTTATGTCAGTACAAATTGGGTAGCCGAAACGAACAGACAAACAACGGAACGTCTCTGGCACGTTCCGTTGCTTGTGACATTTAATGTCACAATTATTGTCACGAATGCAACGCACTTCGTAAACGCACATGTAACTCATTACCACCCTTATGACATGCAATCTCACTTGCCAAACTACAATCACTAGTAATTTTCATCTCTATTGCTTGAGGATAAAGTCGTTGAAATTTTCTATCGACTGCTTTGTTAGTTTGGTTTCGGTTTCGTAGAATCTTGATTTAGTAGCATCTGACCTGTGTTGTGACAGTTGTAAAGCTAGCTAAACGTCCGCAGACAGTGATTTATTATAATAAGCGTGCAGTGTGGGTTTTCGGTTGAAAATTTGGGTTTTCTTCAATTTCACGCAGTAAATTTAGAATTGTCACTGTTGAAATAAGTTTGTTGCTTTGGATGTAAATTGTGAATTCTCTGGCCGCACTCTAATCACTCTTAGCTGTTAATCCTTAAACCATTAATTCACTGATTCCTTTCGTCGTCGTCGTGGCAGTCTCGCGTTGCGAGGATGACTTCTGCTAATCTTGCGTGCGTCTTGGAGAGGCTCAACAACCCGCTCCTGGAGTTGCACTCGCGACCGCATATACTGCATTTTGTCACCGTTGGCGTCTCTCAAGGCCGGGTTTGCCTCTTTCTCCTTCCTCATATGTATTTTCTCTGCTTCAACTTCCACTCTCCCGCCTCGAAAGATTTTGCAGCTTTCTTCGTCAGGTTGCGCCATTTTGACTTGTTTAAGACACTATCCTCCAATGAGTTTCCACTTTTTCAGATTAATGCACTGATTCCTTTAATTCCTTTCCTTTAATATCATCAGCCTATATCAGTCCACTGCTGGGTTAGTACCCTCCTCTTTTTTGTGCCATCCTTACCGGTCTATTGCAAGTCACATCCAGGTCTAAATGACTATGGTAATGTCGTCTGTCACCTTCATCTGGAGGGCAATTAGTTCCGTTTTTGTTGTTCTCGATTATAATTCCCACATAATCGATTAAACGGAACGTTTTTTCTACCAATTTCTACCAAGTCGATAGACATCCGTCGACATTCATGTCGATCGTGATTGAGAATACCATTTTCAGGTAACACTCTACTTTTTCAGTACTTTTTCAGTTTGGCCTCCTGCTAACAGAATAACACACGACAAGAAGATGGCCTGGACCACACATTCTTCTTCTTCTTCGTACTTCTCATCGATGAGGGTCATGATATTTCTATGGAAATAACCACATAGGACGATTCTCTTGGCAGATTTAATAAAGTGGTTTGCGATTACCTTTCCCATGCAACAAGTTACAATCCTTGTAATTACAAGTCTAAATTGGCAACATTAATAGAAATTCCCATATAAAACAACGTCAATGTTGCCATTAAATAAATTATAAGGCTTGTTGATTTTTGAAACAGAGCCCTGGTATTTTACACGCTAAGAAACTAAATTGATTTACTAGTATATCTACCCTACAGTACATAAATAATACAAAGTCCACAATTTCAATAGAATCCAAGTGAATTTCGTTGCGATCCGCTCGGGAGCCTGCATTTCGGAGCTTCTCTCCTGGTCCCCAGAGGAAGCCACCGATTTGTACGTTTTATAAGTCCAATACTTCGTATTCCAATGGAAATTGTAATATTTAAATGTTGAGAAAATATTCAGAAATATTTTCTCTCTATTCTGTGTACCTAGTAGAGGTCAGTTGCAGAAAATCAGTTGTAAATATTTTTACGATGCGTCTTGTTCACATGTCTGGGGATTACCACTTTAGAGGTATACGAGTTAAGCCTCTTTAGCCCAAGAGTTCGGTACGTGTTTATACCTACGTCCTAGCCAGGGTATGTCTTCGAGGAGTCATCTTCAACGAGACACCGGACTCGTTATCCGATACTATATTTCCAAACAGTATAAAACACATGACGGTGGTAGAGACACGACCAGCCTGACGCGGGCGCAGCCGCGTGACATTTAAAACTGCTGACATAATAATTCACAATGAAGAACACAGTGTCCCTACATATAGCTAACTTTGTTAGATAGATCAAGAGCTTACATAGATCGCTGACGAAATAATAACTAAAGTCTAGGATAGTAAAGGTGCATTTCCACGAGAGGAATCGTTTCCCCAGAGGGTCAAGTGTCGGTTGTGTAGTGGCTAGAACGACGTACACCTGCCATGGGAAAGTCTGGGCTCAAAATAATTCAATGGCCACCTAAGAGGCAGCAACTCACATACCTCTTAAAATCTCTGTTCCCAGTAGTTCAATTAACAGTTCAACTAATTGACTAGTTGGAAATTTTTGTCCTAACAGTTCAATTGAACAGATTGTTTGAAAAATTGGGAAAAAATTGTCTCAGTAGTTCCCTTTTAATAAAACCGGCCGAGTGCGAAGCGTACTCGCGCACCGAGGGTTCTGTTTCTCTAAAATTAACATATTTCGTCTTTAAAAAAGCAGCTAATTTTCTCAGAAACAATAAACATATTTGTATATAATTATTATTGTACGGACTAACTACCGAACTATTGGTACTAGAAGAATAATCCGACAAACTCAACGGAACGGGGCGATCCACCACGCTCCCGTCGTAGCAGGATATCCCAGGTGGTCTTGTTTTTAAAAAAGTGAGCTACTGAAATGGAAAACATACTGATTATTTCATAGGGAACTACGGAGACAATTTTTTCCCAGTAGTTCAATCAATCTTTTCAATTGAACTGTTGGGACAAAAACTTCCAACTAGTTCAATTGATTGAACTGTTAATTGAACTACTGGGAACAGGCGTGCTTTTTGAGGTTTTTGAAGCTAGCAAGTGTATACTAATGGTTGCTGGGCAAACATCCCACTTGAACAAACCTTCAACATTGAACTCAACCATCAATAAATCCGTTGCAATAGCCGTGCAAGTCGCAACTAACATCCAACGTTAACTGCAACTAACAGCGGAAGCGGAGGCGGAAGCGGGCGCGGATGTAAGGTGCACACATCCGCGGAACTGCGGGGATGTTGTGTCACGCTCGGGAGATAAATAAGGGTTAGGATGGTTTTGTTGGCATGAGTAGCGAACATGAAGGTAATAACCCCGACTGTATCAAATGGAGCTAATAATACCAAAAATCAAAATGTTTTTATTGTAAGTAAGTACCTTAAAGTACATTTTTACAACGTCATTCTTTTTTACTCTACCACAGCTTCGTAAAATGCTATTGCTGAAAGGAAAGAAGCGGCGCAAGAAACTTTCAGCAGCACATCTTTTGAAACAAATATATCTTACAATACAATCATATAATGTGCAGAGCTGGAGCTGAATTTAGGATCGAGCCTCTTTATCAATTAAGTAGTCATTTATTTTATAATAAACCTTTTTACATAAGGTCCGTCTTATATGGGTCTTAAATTTTATCTCTGTCATATTTATTACAGTATCAGGTATCTTATTATAAAATCGCACACACCTTTTTTACCTTTTCTAGAAGGAAATCTACTCCAATTGAGGGTGATTTGGGGGCGCCAACGTGTATTTGCTGAAATAGTCGTCATGTTAAACCCAGTAACTTGCTGGTGGTAGGACCCCTTCAGTATCCGCCTGGTTAGCGACTACCCTTCTATGTAAAGTTTGTCGTCAAAAATCTTCGCTTCGGCGTGGTAATTACTAAGCCTGTGTGCTCTCGGCCTCATCGTCACTTACCACCAGGAGGGATTGAGGTCAAACTGGGTTTTAATTCCTCAACGGTTCCTCAGTGGTGTCGCGATCATTCTTTTATACCAATGTATACATATTTCTTCATTTGCGTTAAAAAAAACCTATACAACCCAATGCACCAGGTGGTGTATAAATATCTATATTTATTTGAACCGCACCTCGCCCGGCGGATGCGTTTCAAAGCCTCGCTTTTATTAAAGTCTATATGGGCTCTGTTTACCTGTTCTAATAGTTATAGTTTTCAACTACTGCTTTATATAGTTTGGCATGCAAGTTGTTAATACAAAACCTGTATTTGTACTAAAAATAGATTAGTAATAAATATTAGACGTTTCAATGTATATGACTTTTTATCATCATCACTGTGGTTATCATAGTTAGCTTCTACTATCTACCATTTTACCTATTTCTGCCGCAAAGCAGAAAAATTTGCTGTTTTTTTTTTATTTGAAGGGTAAAAGAGCCAGCGTAATTACCGGCACGTGAGACATTCCATTCCAGTCTTTCAAAGTCAGCAACGCATCGAAAACTCGCTAATAAAACTATAGGGTGGTGAGGTGTCTATAAGTGAAGGTAAACACATACAATCAGGTACCCGTATGTTTCTCTCCTTGTATAATAAACCTGCTTGCTGTGATAAAAGTTCCGAGTATTGAGAATCCTCTGCAAATCCTCGTCTAGGGCTGTTTCCGTACATTTCTCTAGTTTGGATGTCACCGAAACGTTTTTTAAAAATAATTTTCCAGTTCAGTTCATCTCAGCTGCTTCCAAGTCTATTTGGAGGCTTCATTTAGAATTCTAGAGATGATACGAGACTTAAGGAATCCTTAGCATTAAGGAATGCTACAGATGGATAAATGAATGGTCTCATAAATTCATTTCTAGTCGAGTCTTGTGTATGTTCTAGATCTAAAATGCAAAGAATTTCCGATTTTTGCTTTCTCACAGCCAATGCATCTTACTGGATCGCTTTTAAATTAGACAGACTGCAATCCGTCACGACGGGTGCTCAAGATGTATAGGTTTAATCGTTCCTTAAGTGCTTAAAGAGCGGCCATGATGTATTACTAAGCTAGAGTTAACTTTTCTAGAAATAAATTTACACTCCTTGCGAGGCTAGCAATATTCAGCGCTTGTGTATCAAATCGTTTCAATTATTTCTTATTGTAAAGAATTTCTCTTCGATTCTCAATCAGAAGGCTGGAAACCAGGCAATGTCAGAGTCACCAAAGAGATTTCGATTTTTTCGGAAGAATTACGTACATTTACCGACTGCTCTAACGGTGAAGGAAAACATCGTGAGGAAACCTGCACACTGAGATAACTAGTGTATGAAATGTCGTTCTATGTGATTATTTCCATAGAATGATCACGATCATCAAGAATATGAATAGGAAGTCATCATCATCATCAGCCTATTAATGCCAAGATTGTTGGGGTACAGGCCTCCCTTTGCACAAGGGGGTACCGGGCCATGATCCACCGAGCGGGCCCAGTGCTGTGCGGTGGATTTCACACACCTTCGGAAACTTTTAATTTTCTCAGACATGCAGGTTTCCTCACGATGTTTTCCTTCGCCGTTAGAGCAGTCGGTAAATGGGCACGTTAAGCTTATCAAAAACACAACTGAATTAAAACCACTTTACTAGCTGCACAAAGACAGGTAACAAAGAAAGCCAGCTATGTTTCAGCTAAACAAAGCTGGTGAGCTTCGAGCTTTTGTTTCTACAAAGTTTTCTCACAAAGAGACCGATAATAAGGAGTGCTTTCGAGTCGTAAGCTTCTTTTATGTCCTGAGGATCGGGGGAAAGTTTTTATAATGTCCACGTGAGCCCGTTAAAGGTTATCGCACACGTATCACACCGGTACCGGTATCAGCGTCGCCTCAACTCGAGCAGTTAGTATTATTAGTATGAAACTCTATACTGCAACGCACACTAATCACCGTCGTAACAGCATCGCCTCGCCTCGGGACAAGCTAGTGAACCGCACGCGGTTTGTGGTCAACTCGCAGACACCGCGCTTACGTCGGGGCGTCGCCGCGGGGATAACACGCAGACGCTTGTGGTGACGGTTAGCCGTCAACTAGCCGTCGCGCAGCCGTATCAGCGGAAATATTAAGCCGCACCGGTTACGTGCTTACGTCGTGTTGACGGCGAGACGGCGGCGATCCGGTGCCGGAGTGATATGTGTGCGATAACCTTAAAGCACTTGGGGCCCGATTCTACTTATACAACGATCTCATCAGTCTATTAACGTCCAATCTTGGGGCACAGGCCTACCCTTGCTCCAATGGGGTACGTTCTGGTTGGTGGGTTTCCTTCACCTTGGGAAACTTTTTTCCTCAGGCATGCAGGTTTCCTCACGATGTTTTCTTTCACCGTTAGAGCAGTCGGTAAATGTTCGTAAGTCTTCAAAAAAATCATTGTTATAGATAGTATTGGATGGTTTCGAACCCAGACTTCCCGCATGGGAGCTCTTGCTGCGACTTGACGTTTTTCGTGTGCCACTAATCACGAACCGTTCGATTAACGTAACGTTTCGGTCAAGCCAACGTTCGATCGATCAGCTCATATTGTGTTAGCGTAGTGGCGTTATAAATATGACGCGTATGTCTGTCTGTGGTATCATATCTTAACAATCGAAGATCCGATTTGGATGCGTTTTTTTCATTTGAAAGAGTATTTTGTCAACAGCGTAGGACATTTTCTCAAATCTGATAACAAGGAACGCGCTATGTGAGGACATGAAATGACGTAATGTCAGTTGTACGAAAGGGAAGATCTTACACCAGGCGGGGTGTTGTGCCTGGTGACCAGATGTCCTGGTCCAATATAATATCTTACTTACTTACTTTAAGCCCATTATGGGGAATTCTCAAAATGGGTATTTCGCATAATGCAGATTTCTCAAAATGGGGATATAACCAAGAGATGCCATAACAAACAAACTAAATTGTCCTTACAAAAATTTCCAGGTGCAAAATTCCCGTTCGTAATGAAGCTGTGTTTCTCTTCGTCGCGACAAATCGGCCAAGGAAAGATGTCCTGGTCCAACTATGGATGTTTGGAACTCGTATATATACAAACTCCCAGGAAAATTTCGATAGCGCGTTCTACACCGAAATGAGCAGGTACTAATCGTTGTGCCGCGCGTCGTGGTCGCCACAATCAGCATAATTATTATTCCCAGAATCTTAAATCCGAAAGTCTGTAGGTACAAAAAAAATGTAATTGGCCAATCTGTCTGCTCTATCGGATTATCGATTACTAATTTAAAAATAACTTGTCTAGACAGATCGGTTGACTAACGTCATACGGTAGAGTTCAATGGTAGAGGGTTTAGTACTCTATTTTAAATCCCCGACAAAAAGGAAGGGGATATGTTTGACGCATATATCTGTTTTGGCATCATGGCACTCAACAACCGATGCTCCGATTTGTCACAGATTCTTTTATTTAGAAGATAATGTGTTTAGCCATGTTTGATAAAAATGGAATCGGGGGTTTTAAAGATCTTGGGAGTATTTCTAATGTCAGATAGGATCTCCAGTTTGGTGGTTAGAGTTTGAGCTTAAATGTTTAGAACCATGGTGCCCTTCCCACATCAGGAACTTTGTGGACCTGATGATGATGACCAGGAAAAACTAAGGAGATCGCCACAATGGTAAAACGGCGGTTTCTTAATTTAGAGTTTTAATGTAGAGTTTTGTCTAATGGTACCCAAGTGCTAATAAAGGTTCAAAAGAAAACTGTAATATTTTTCCGCGGGTGGGATTCTAACCCGCGACTAGCCTTTCCGGGGCTTGCTCTTTCAAATTGAGCTATTGCGGTATACCACAGACAAACAAACATACGCGTCTTCATAACACCCTTCGTTTCGGTCGGGGGTTAATAATTGACCGCGAATCAACGATCAACAATCGGCGCAACACGGGCTAAGTATGTAAAAAACTGTGATCAATTTTTAACGTTTAAATCTTAAGATTTCAACTACAGGCATTATTGACGTATGTAACTCCACAGCCATCCAACATCCATCTATTATGTAAGTATAAAAAAGCGCAAAATGTATAAAAATATAATGATGATTTATAATAAAATAAGGGAGCAACATGTCCGCCGATAAACTGCTAAGCAGTTTGGCATATAATTAAGACACTATTGTATATTACATATACTGTATAAAAAATAAATTTAAAAAGAACTTCGTATTAGGTAGTTTAACTGTTTACCAAATATAATCAAAACTGACGACCTTAAATACAATTTAGATGCCATGTCAGTCGCGCAACTTCAAGAAATCACTCATCCACTTTTCCTCCCACTTTTAGCTCTCTGGAAGAAATCCAAATTAATGAACAAAGAACAGAGTTCCAGATTAGAAAACAGTACAGAAATTAATCACGCCCGTATCGCGTCTGCACATAATCCGTTAGTTTACAGTGAAGAAAAAAGTCGCTGCCAGACAGGAGAGCTTACTCCAGGATCCGAGGGGATTTATCCCCCGTGAGGAGATTAACCTAGAGGGGGTGAAATGTCGCCCTTCACTTCAAACGAAAACGGAGGAAGGGAAAATAATCATAAGATATTTGAAGATATGACAAATGGGTGGGTTATAAAGTGGATCAACTTGGTATCTTGATGCAGAGGTGCTCGAAAGGTTTAGATGGATTGAACTTACGTTAAGTTTTAAGGTCTTTATCGTAGGTAGTGTACAATTTTAGACAGTACTTAGCTATTTTCGGTAGATACAAATGACGCAGGAAAACGTGGTGAAACGTAATCGATGTAATTTAGTGTAAACACCGTTGTTTACATTTGTAAATTGATTTGTATGTGAGACGTTTATGTGGGCTTGCGATGGGAGTGTGTTTCCCAGTGGCGAAGGATCCATATAATACGATTCATCTCGGTTTCCCATTTGAATCAATAGGTATCCACACCTTCCTCACTTTCAAGAGAGTTCATAACCAACCAACGTACAATCAAAACAAAACAACATTCAATCACTTTTCAAGAAGCAAATGCAACGCCTAACAAATTTGAATAGCAATGTCATGCCGCATTATTATTTACTACCCTTCTCTTTCGTACTCAAGAAATCTATTCGCTCGCTACTAGTCCCACAAGCGATTTAATTTCTATTAAATGACGATGTCAATAGGTCAGTTAAATTGATGCATTTTCAATAGAGGTTTTTAAAATCTGTTCTCAAAATCTGTATAATAACATTAATAACTTGTGAATTCAGTGTATACGCCTGTAAAGGTAAAGTTTAGTGTGACATGTTTATGAAACTATAGCTGCAATATTTGTAATTCTTACCTAAACTTTTACACAATAAATTTATGCGTAAGTTTTTTTGGTCGGCTTCCCTTGCGAAAATATTCACCCTTCGCCACTGGTGTTTCCATTTACCGAAATACACTGCTTTGCTGTACACCGAAGTGCATGTACGAAGTGATTGACGAATGTGGAAGAAACGAGAACGGATTGTCAGGATCGTTGCATGTGGAGCTCTTTAGTCTCTGCCTATCCCTGCGGGAAACAGGCGTGAGTTTGTGTAGGTATGTAGGCAATGAAATTAAATAAAACGAAATTAAAATATGTATATATGTACAAATTGATTACCTACGAGGCAAATTGCTTATCGTATGGTTAGTGGCCAATCTATTAGCCAGAGTTTTACAGGCCGCATGTAGGCCTCTGACACGGCTTAACGGCTGCTGAATAACGACAACAACCGCAACCGACTGCTTAACGTGCTCTCCGAGGGATGGAGGAGCTCGGATGAAAATATGGCACTAGCGGTCACCCATCCAGGTACCGACCGCGCCCAACTTTGCTTACCCTGCACGATCACTTTCGGACCGTGCTCGCAACTAGGCTTTTTCCAAAATGGCGTTTTCGACTTCGCTACCGCTCTTTCTCTAAATCCATTTAGTCATTCTATCCACGAATTAACCCTTGAGAATTTAAAGAGCATTTGTTGGTAAATGGACTCTAAAATGTAACAGACATTAAAATTCTAGGTTCGCTGGGGCCTGGAAGGGTAATCAAATTTACCACCACCGCGTTTTTCGGCCGTTCACCAAACATTAGCAACATTTATAATATCTTAATCTTTTTATAAATACCCTGATGGTAAGTGGACACTATCGCCTGGAGAGAGATGAGTTTTTAACGTTCTTTTTTAAGCATCCCATGTCGTAGCGATGCGGGAAAACGTCGGATGGGAGAATGTTCCATAATTTACACGTGGGTGGCAAAAACGCTCGCGTAAAACAGGTCGTGGTAGATTCTTATCTTATCTTATGATAGGGGGCCGGGAATAACCCAGCGGCACTTCGACCCTAGATGATCTTTTATGCCTACCCCATTTTACACACTGGTCATCTCATTGTGCAGGTTTCCTCACGATGTTTTCCTTCACCGTTAGAGCAGTCGGTAAATGTACGTAAGTCTTCGAAAAAAACGAAAAACTCATTGGTACATGGCACTGCACGGTTTCGAACCCGGACCTCCCGCATGGGGTGTCCTAGCCACTGTGCCACCGAAGCTCTCAAGGTTCCAGATAGTCTTCGCCTTTAGTTTATTCAACAAATAAAACCTTTACCTAGTTTACAAAGACGTTTCAGTCAGCTGTTGACAGCAATTTTGGAATGTTTCCCTTGCTTACATCATTTAAAGGAATTTGTCCCTTCCTATAACATCAGCATGTCTTAATACCCAAGTATGTGCGTACTCCACTGGTGTGACTAGCGATCTTGTCGTCTAAATATACCTCGGTGACTAGACGTCGTGTCTGCGGGGAGTGGAGATAATTATACTCCCATCTCTACAATGTACGGAATTTTTCGTGAATGAACAACTTCACAAATCTGCATTAAATTAATTTAAAATTAATGCAAAAAAGTATGTAAATTTAAAAGAAGTACTGATGAAAAAAGCTTATTATACTATTAAGGATTACATAAATGACAAAAAAAACATGGTGTTTGTAACCATAAGTCGGCTCAGATATATTTTTTGTGTTATGTAATTTTACTGTTTTAAATTTGTCTTTCGAATTTATTTATGTTTAACATGTTTCATTTTAATAATTGGAAAAATATATGTAATGTAATGACTTGTAAGAGCAACTGTGAAGATCCATTTTCAGAAATAAACACTTTGACAATGTTGTTAATTATTCAGTCTGCTATATCAACTTTAGTTAATTTTTCGACGAATACTGTGGTATTCATGAATGCTTTTGATGGCGGTGTATAGACACTGAGATTGTGCTACGTCGCCTGAGGAGGTACCACCCTTTTACCTATTACTGCCGCAAAGCAGCACTGTTTTGCAGTATTATTATTATTGAACCTTTGTAATTACCGACACATAAGACAGTCCACCTAACCTACTCAAGGTTAGCAGCACACCGCAAACCATCTAAAAACTGTAAATTAAACACTAATTCCAAGGTTCCAATTCCATTCTAAGATCGTAAATCTACATTATCTTATCTTATGATAGGGGGCCGGGAACAACCCAGCGACACTTCGACCCCTGAGGAGTCCGGTGTCCTAGCCACTGGGCCACCGATGCTCACAAAGTTATGCCTTCGTAGTGTCTAAGTCGTAGTAAGAGTACTACGTAGTAGTGTGCCCTAGTTTGTGCCTTCAAATTATTTTCTAACTATCAATCAAAAGTAGGTACAGAAATAGAAATATAAAAGTCATTATTGCCTTTTGTTAGGTCACAGTACATGTTGCTGCAGAGCAGTCGGTAAATGTGCCAAGCCTTCGAAAAATACGAAAAACTCATTGGTACATGGCACTGCACGGTTTCGAACCCGGACCTCCCGAATGGGAGTCCGTTGCCCTAGTCACTGTGCCACCGACACTCTTTAAAAACGCTCTACATTAACACCGAGAACTATAATAAGTCTAGAGTGGCCACTGAACATAAAAATACACGTTACGGACCGCGTTGTCCGTTCGTCCGTCAACGCGCGTAAGACATCAAAAATAGCGCGAAGTGACGCGACCAAAATAGATGCGGTTGTCGCGTGGCTCCCGGTGGTACTCCTGAGTCATGGGCGGGAATATTCAGAGGAGCTAGTGAAGGGACACTGAAAGGAGATGAGTCAATACGACAGACAAACTGAACGACATTGTTGCTCTCTATAGCTATAAGTTGGAAAGGGTCAAGTTGAAAACCAGCGTCGGTACATGTATAGGTATCTATACATCTAGCGACACTCCGCTGAATTTGGCCCTTTTAATAGGTCATATCATGTTTGTGTTAGCATGTTTACTACTCTTGTCACTTGTTGAATGGAAAATTTGGTCATGTTAGAATCTCACTCATTTTGTGATATTTCTTACATAATTTTTGTCATATGTACCTATATGGTCTATTAATAAAGGATTCTCTATTTCTATTTACTGTGGTTCATAATGATGACGCCTCTCCCTAACAAAGATACCTACAGCTATATAATTCAAATTCAAATTTTTATTCAAAGCTTATATAATACATAATACTACAATACAATACAATATAATTTGAAACAAGTGGGTAGGTATCTATTTATAAAATCAAATCCTGACACCTGCACTAGCCAAGTTTTTAAACTTTCGAGGAATTCAACATTTTGATCCTGAAGGGTTGTTTTGAACTCCCGATATTTCATCACAGTCTCATGAGCCATGGTAACCCCTTTTAGTCGGCTCAAAAGGGCTGGAACCCAGAGCCGTAAAACTAAATATATTTAAAAAAATCCTTTTACGACAGACAGGGGCTACTGTACTTCAATTCTTCGCCCGAGACTACCTACACAGCTGACATAATGACGCCCATAATGTGGATAGATAGTAAACGACCCAAAAAGGGATCAGATGCAAGCAACTGCATTATGGACATTGGTGCATCTTCAAAATTAATTAAGTAACTACAAAAAATTGAACCCATTTTTATTTTTTAAAATTTAATATGTCATATAGGACAGATTCTTTCTTTTAGCGTTAAATTTTTCGCTAAATTAATTTAATTATTTTTTCGTTACATTTTCTTTATCGCTATAGCGAAAGAAAAGCTTGTTTACTTCAAACAAGAACTTGTTTCAATACGAGCATATAAAGTCGGCTTGTTCACTTCAACCAAGATCTTAGTCGTATCTCTCAAGTAAATTAAATTGAAATTGAAAAAAAATTGAAAAAAAATATGAATAAAAATTACTTCATATGCTCTAAATCAAACGAGTGTTCTTTCAGTGAAAGATCCCAATTAACCGCCGCTTCCAGGTAATTTGTCCCCACTGAATCCAACTCTGTATGCTTACGAATATCGGAACACATGTAGAATATAATGGCGATACGGTTGCCGTCGTAAAGTGAACTGTATTTTACTTAATTTACTTAATAGTACTCAGAGCGTCGGTTCCCATGCGGGAGGTCCGAGTTCGAAACCAGGCAATGCTCCAATGAGCCATGTACCAATGAGTTTTTCGGTTTTTTCGAAAGACTTACGTACATTTACCGACTGCTCTGACGGTGAAGGAAAACATCGTGAGGAAACCTGCACACTGAGATAACCAGTGTGTGAAATGGGGAAGGCAATGGCAAACCCACAACATTAAATCTGCCACGAGAGTCATTCTATGTGATTAATTCCTTAGAATGATCACGACCCTCAGCAATGAGGAATACGACTTATAAGAAGAACTTGATAGTGCCTTCTCGGATAAATCACTGCTTATCGATAGTGTATATTTAGATGTGGGATCGATACACATTCGAACGGCTGTCATAAATAGCTGCTAAACATTTTAGAACCCCCAATTAAAAGCGAAAATAAAAAACAGAAATATGGATAAAACTAGACACTTCAAACATCAGCCTTTTACTGCAGACTTGGTTACTTATTCACGTAACTTCTTTGTTGTGTCTACTACATATAGAAACCTATGTAATTGGGCATAGCTGTTCATCCAGCTTTGCGGGATTCCACGACTAAATATCAACATGGCCATGCCCAAAAAGTAACGATATCCCGGGGATTACAAATTCGCTAAGAGCTGGTTACATTGGACAAGTAATAACGCTCAAAAATATTATTAAACTTTCTTATGAGATTTTACGAGGCTAAATTTGCCGCCATATTGTTGTTTACTTTAGACTTGACGAAAATTCTTAGAAAATGTATCAGTTATGTATCGGCATAACAAAGGCGACGATTGATAAGTGCGTTCTGAGAAAGTGTGAATGTGAGAAAAATCCATAAATCCCGAATATAGTCCTAATAGTGGTATATCTTTGTCTCTCTCTCGCAAAAGGGACGATGAGATGATTTCCTTTCGGAGTTCCCATTACAAGAAAAGTATTTTAAACATACAGAACATTTCCGAAATCCCGCAATCCCGCGGGCATATCCATACTAATATAACGTTTGAGGTTGTTAACCGTGAATTGCACTACCTAATCCGATCACTGCTCATTAACAATACATGGTCTCCATTTCTGTAGTGTAATCTGCCATTACAGAGAGCTGAGAAAAGTAAACTACGCGTAGATACGGCTGCTGCTAGAATTCCAGAATTACGTGTGAATAATTGAATGGCAGGTTTTATAGTCCTTTCATACCGCTGTACAGTTCGAGATTACCTACAAGTGGGAAACAAACCAGGGGGAGGTAGAGAGGTGATCTGCGTAGGCTCTACTCTTTAAAATTACCCTTTGGATATAAATTTTCTAAAATTTCTTTAAAATTATCACACTGTTGAAAAGACGCCTTAGTAATGATGATAACGTTTCACGATAAAAGGAAATTCAAAATGATTTTAAATGTAAATTCCGTTAAGGTTTCGTGTCGTGGTGAAATTGTAGCCACCGAGTAAAGACGGCAGCGAGTAAATTACACCCTTTCACCGTTCTAAGGTATTCCGACCACAATGACCGACCCTTCAAGGAAATATTAAATTAATTGTACTTCAAAGACTGAAGTTAGTTAACCAACAAAGTCCATTAACAGAAAATGTTACTTTACGTACGAATTGAACACGTTATATAACCACAATATTTAAAGTAGAATTTCTATTATTTTCATTCAAAATTCTACTTGTTCTAATATCTTATCTTGTGATAGGTGGCCGGGAATAACCCCAGCGGCACTTCGACCCTTGAGGATCTTTTGTGCCTACCCCATTTTACACACTGGTCATCTCAGTGTGCAAGTTTCCTCACAATGTTTTCCTTCACCGTTAGAGCAGTCGTTAAATGTTACGTACATTTAACGACTCATGTACGTCAGTCAGACAGTCGACTACAGGTCAACCTATGTTCTGCTATGTCATGTTGTTATGTACCTAAGTATTCATTCATTCATCATCAGCCTATTAATGTCCCCACTGTTGGAACACAGGCCTCCCCTTGCACAAGGGGGGCACGGACCATGATCCACCGAGCGGGCCCAGTGGTGTGCGGTGGATTTCACATGGCTTCGGAATCTTTTAAATTCCTCAGACATGCAGGTTTCCTCACGATGTTTACCTTCACCGTTAGAGCAGTCGGTAAATGTACGTAAGTCTTCGACAAATACGAAAAACTCATTGGTACATGGCTCTGCATGGTTTCGAACCCGGACCTCCCGCATGGGAGTCCTCCGGTGTCCTAGCCACTGTGCCACCGACGCTCAAAAAAGATATAGATGACCTTCTACAAAATAGAATACCTCACTCACCTCCTAATGGAGTGTGACCTGGTGAAAATTGAGAAGAAAAAATTTGGCCTCAAAAGGCTACAAAATGGAGGTTCAATATTATTTTGAGTCAGCCCTTATCTGATAATATGAAACACTTACTGTTGTTTGCTAAGTTGGCTCTCAAAGTGAGGGCTGACTCTAATAATACTTGAGCTTCCGTTCCCTTTTCTTAGTGACCCTAACGAGACTGACAAGGTCACCTTGTCGTGTACCAAAGCCTCCAAACTGATTTCGGTTACGAATCCGGACCTCCCGCATGGGAGTCCGACGTCCTAGCCACTAGGCCACCGACGCTCTAGTCGTGTGGTTAGTGGCCAACCTATTGTCAGAGTTGTTCAGGCCGCCAGCTGGCCTCTGAAAAGTACATTAGAAGATTACCAGGAATTAAAGAAATAAAAAAACATAATAAACATACACAAAGTAACCAAAAAGTATCAAACAGGAAAGTCACGGTACTTAGGAACCGTACAATATTTTCTGGCAAAGACTTCAGAAATCGGAAGAGTATAAAAGCATTATGCTACATTCCCGAAGGAGTTCTAAGTTCGCCATAAGGTATAATAGGATTAACAAGGGATTAATTAGCACATTAACAAGGTATAACAACCCTAAAGAGAAAACGTTGGCCGAATATTAAACTCAGTTTAGAGCATTCGTAGACAATGTAATGCTTCAGGGAGGTAGTTTAGACATCCAATAAATCTAAATTAAAAATTGAAGAAACCTCCGCCTTACCATTGTGCAGATCCCTTTACTTTCCTGGTCATCAACAGGTCCTCAAGGATATCAAACATACTCGCAAGATCTTGGAAACACCTGATCCAATTATTATCAAACATGGCTAAGAACACTCGACAAAATTATCTGGGAAATAAAATCTACGTCCAAATCGGATAATCGGTTGTTGAGATACAATGCCACAGATAAATAACACATACGCGTCAAACTTATAACGCCCTTTCCTTTCGGTCGGGGGTTAACAATAACGACTAACCAGGGATCCTCCACATTTAGACCTGGACTATACGCGTCCGGTTCCAACCCCGGTTCGGGTCGTTGCAACCAATCATAAGCTAAGTCAGCGCTTCGTGATTGGACTCAGCGAACCGTACCGGGGCTGGAACCGGACGCGTGTAGTCCACGCCTAACTAGGTTAATCTGAAGGTACCAGGGCACCAGAATCAAGAAGATGTTATCTAAACATTAAGCTTCACTCCTAACTGACTACTATAGATTTAGAGGTAAAGTTGTGGTTTCACTTTCTCATTGGAGCGACTGTCTTCTCTGTAGGTTATATTTTAACCAAAGATTTTGAAATTCACCCTATGTAGATTGCACGCTAGAGAAGTTTTATAAGGAAACCGCGTCTGCCAGTTGGCGCATGTGATGAGACCATTTTCCCATACATTAGTCGGGCATTGAAATATCAAACTATAAGTGCATTTGCACAAATACTTTGGCTCGCTGTCAGTGCTCACTATCATCATTCTAGAGGAGAGGGCGCCCTTAGTCCGATTTCCAGTTGATTTAATTAGACATTGTTAATGCATTTTCATTCCGACACATATAACACATTAGGTTTTTTATTATGCAACCATCTTATTATCTTATCTCTTTTCAACCCACGACCAAAAGCAAGGGGTGCTATAACACGCGTATATCTGGTTTACATGACAGAGGTTTTTAATTTGGAATTGTAAAATGCATTTTCCCCCTTTCCTTACAATGATCAATTTATAACAAAATCATCACGAATATTAATCTATTGTCTTTTGATAACAAGCCTTGAAAGTTTTTCTAACCGCTCTTTAAAACCGCGAATCTCTATCATTTCGACTGCATCCTTACAAGGGTTCTCTCTAGAGGCATCGTTAATGGCTTGTGGGGTTCCGTACAAGATTACATGTGTGTTTTATATGTTATACTCTTCAAGTTAACGACGCAGTGTGAACTAGCTTTTGATGTTTTTCTATCCTTCTTTGTTTCTTTGGTCCGGGTTGGAAACCGTGCAGTGCCATGTACCAATGAGTTTTTCGTATTTTTCGAAGACTTACGTACATTTAAAGGAAAACATCGTGAGGAAACCTGCACACTGAGATGACCAGTGTGTAAAATGGGGTCCTCGAGGGTCGAAGTGCCGCTGGGGTTATTCCCGGCCCTCTATTCCCTATCATAAGATAAGAAAAATAAATATAACGAAAATCCAAATTAGGCGACAATAACGAGTATAAACTAAATTCCAACCTTTATATTATACAATGGAACTACTGCAGTGACCAGAAACTTTGCACATTATGACAGGCTTTATTTACTTTTCCTTAGCTCAAATATTTCCCCATCCGAAACACTCTGCTTCTGTTAAATAAATTAACACGACCACCCTTCGTGAGTTTTACGGTCCTATCACACACAGATGCCACATACTTGAACCTTAGTATCAAACAACCAAGTTAATGGTAATCCTTAGGGGCTCGCAGCATGGTCCGAAAGTGATCATGCAGGTTAAACAACGATGGGCGCGGTGTGTTCCAGGATGGGTGACCGCTAGTGGTATAATTTTATCTGAACACCTCCGTGTCTCGGAGAGCACGTTAAGTAGTCGGTCCCGGTTGTTGTCGTTCGACAGCAGTCGTTAAGCCATGTCAGAGGCCTACGGGCGGCCTGAACAACTCTGACAATAGGCTGGCCACTAACCATACGCATTTATTTTTAGCAAATTCTTACTATAAATTTATCTAAATTCTTAACATATTTCATCTTTTTGATTTTTAGTTTTTAATTAATTATTTTTTTAAATATAATCTTTCGCTCCCACATCACATCATCTTGGGATGAGGGGTGAAATGAAAAACAGCGCTGCATATTTGGTACCCGAGTATTTTTGCCAAATATGCATAGATACTTACGTAGTTGATAAATAATTGTGTGTGACATGAAAGGGGATGAGTCAATACTGTCAATACGACAGACAAACAGACATAACGACATTGTTGCTCTCTATAGCTATAAGTTGGAAAGGGTCAAGTTGAAAACCAGCGTCGCTAGATATATAGGTATCTATACATCTAGCGACACTCCGCTGAATTTGGTCCTTTTAATAGGTCACATCATATGTTATCACTTGTTAGAATGGAAAATTTGGTCAAGTTAGAATCTTACTCATCTTGTGATATTTCTTACATAATTTTTGACATATGTACCTATATGGTCTATTATTAAAGAATTTTCTATTTCTATTCCTATTTCATAAATATTATGGTTATTTTTTGTAGAATTTGTTGTAATGTATTTGGCAATAAATGTGATTCTATTCTATTCTTTTCCATAAGATAAGCTAAACGCGCGAGCACAGCACTTAGCCGTGAAATAGAAATACATTTATTGCCAAATCATACAAATTTAAATATTTAAAATTATAGTACAAAGCATTAATGTAATGTATATTTGGCAAAAGGGGGGAAAGTCAGCAAATGCTGACATACTCGGGTACCAAATATGCAGCACTGTTTTTCATGGTCGCGCAACCATGACACCCTAGTCAGACGAGACCATAACGAGTAACCGTGCACCAAAACAATGGGCAGGGAAGTGGTTGAATTTTTAACGCGTAAAGGATGCGTGCACACCGCCGCCCGGCCGCGGCGCGCCGGTAAATAGAGCAAATGGGTATGAATTTTTCACTAGCCAGCCAGGTGTTTCGGTGTACACGTTCCGATAATTAGGAATGATATAAAAGGGATGGAAAACATAAACGGTGAACGAAACATTGCGAAGAAACTGAGATAACCAGTGTGTGAAATGGGGACGGCAATGGAAAACCACCCAATTAAATATGCTAAGGATGTCGTTTCTCTAATGATGAGGAATGATCACGACACTCGTAAAGATATCAAACACAAACATACACACAACGCATTCCCACCACCCCTTATATAATATTAACCTTTATTATTCTTTTTTCCTTTCTTCCAAATTTTGTCAGTGTTATATTTTCCAATGTTCTGTTACATGTACATTTGCACTGGTCAAAGAAGAGATCTGTCCTCCGAGATACAGGAACTTCCTAGTTCGGAGGTCAGCGTTTATTGTAAACTAACTGGTTGCTCACTAATTTTATTTAGTTTAATATAACATATGCTTAAGTTCCTACTGGTGTATGGACTATGAATCCATTGTAATCTTACCGCACAAATAAACTATTCTTTTTCTATTCTTATTCTTTCTTACTGGTTGTAAATTTGGGCCTGTCGGTGCGAACTGACGTCGCCGTACATACCTGAAACAAAAACAAAATAATCTAAATACAATGTGATACGAGTATATGGCAAAAATTTTAATCATTACATTCACTAGTATTTTTTGCTTTCCCAACTCAATTTTGTACAACAATCAATTTTACACGTTAAGGGTTACGACATAGCTCATAACTTTATATTGATTTTCTGTAATTTCTCTGGTTGTAATATGTTGTGTTTACCTAATAATCGTGCATAATAATCTGCCTAGTCGCCTTAAAAATGGTCCTGCTAGCCAGTTTAAAACTAATATTTCCAAGTGGCTTCTAGACAAATGTTATTACTCCATAAAAGAGTATCTCAACGACACTAACAAATAGCAGAAAAGATTTGCATACCGTTGTCGGTGGAACATATGATACCTATGCTTTTTAAATAACATAATCACTATGTTCTGGCAAATCAATTTCGTTTCATTTCAATAGATAAATTAAAAATTAAAATTAAAAAAAGAATAGAAAATGCTTTGCACAGGTATCGAAAGTACTAACCTAGAGCCTCAATCTAGACTTTCTAACTTTTACTGGCTGCTCCAACGGGGAAGGAAAACATCGTAAGAAAAGAAACAATAAAATTTCGTCATGGCCACCTCTGTCAGTTGAGGAGAGACTTCCTCAACATAAGTGGGCTGGTAGCACTTCATCATCAGCCTATTAATGTCCCCACTGTTGGGGCACAGGCCTCTTCTCCTTGCACAAGCGGGTACGGGGTATCCACCCAGTGCTGATTGGTGGATTTCACACGCCTTCGGAAACTTTAAATTTCCTCAGACATGCAAGTTCCTCACGATGTTTGTAAATGTACGTAAGTCTTCGAAAAAATCTGAAAAACTCATTGGTACATAGAATTGCATGGTTTCGAACCCGGACCTCCCGCATGGGAGTCCGGCGTCCTAACCACAAGCCACCGATGGTAGGCACTTACTCTGATATAATAATGCATGTACAGTATGTGCCATGGTTTCTCTGACACGTCCGAATCAAACGCTGGTAAGTGAAGGGGGTGTCAGATAACTCGGGAACTGCTCCCATTCTGGACATAATATGGGTTAACTGGAAAGCAACGAATGTTGGTTAGTCTGTTTCTTCCAGCTTCGTAAGTAGCTATCAAATCTATTCTTAAAATGGTTTATAGCTTCAGCATTCACAACTTGTAGTAGGCCGTTTCACATAATGACTACCAGGTTGAATAGGAGTTTATGTTTTGGCAATGTTTTAGCCGTGTTATGAACTAATTAAGAACGCCGAACTCGTTCCGGGTTCAAAACCATGCAATGCAGAGTTTTTCGGATTTTATCGAAGACATATGTACATTTAAAATATGACAGAGAAAAAAATTTAAGACCCACGTAAGACGGACCTTATGTTTACATAAAGGTTATTATAAAATAAATGACTACTTAAATGATAAAGAGGCTTGGTCCTAAATTCAGCTCCAGCTCTGCACATTGTGTATATGATTGTATTCATAATTATTGTAAGATATATATTTATTTCAAAAGATGTGCTGCTGAAAGTTTCTTGCACCGCTTCTTTGCTTTCAGCTACAGCACTTTAGGAAGCGGTGGTAGAGTAAAACATGACGTTGTAAAAATGGATACTTTAAGGTACTTACTTACAATAAAAAAGTTTGATTTGATTTGATTTCCGACTGCTCTAACGGTTAAGGAAAACGTCGCGAGGAAACCTGCATGTCTGAGGAAATGAAAAGTTTCCGAAGATGTGTCAAATTCACCGCACTGGGCACGCTCGGTGCATCATGGCCCGTACCCCCTTGTGAAAGGGGAGGCCCCCAACAGTGGGGACATTAATAGACTGATGGTGAATACGAACAGCAATGTGGTTATGTGTAATTAAATCCTATAGAAAGTTTTGTGTTTATCTGTTAGTGTTTTCCTTATATCATGTTATATATTTGTTGTTAATGGTATTATTTAATTCATTCTTGCACCCGCTTACATTGTATTTTACAAAAATTCCATCACCCAAAGGTTGCCTGGAAGAAATAGCTTAAAGTTATAAGGCCGCCAATTGTATTTGAATTTTGTATCTTTTCTTCTGTCCTGTATTTTTGTCCTGTGTGCAATAAAGAATATTTGTATTGTATTGTATGATGATGTACTAACTGAAATGTCGTATTCAACATTACTCCTATATCTTCCACTCACATTACACGTGTAAGCGAGACAATATTTCCGTAGCGTTCTTTTGCATGTCGAATGCTGCGACCATTGAATCCAGGCTACAATAGAGAAATTAGTCCAACTCCACAAAACTCTAGTAAAAAGCCGCCAGTGATTTTCAAATCGCGTGTAGGTACTCCGCATTGGCAACCGCTCAACTTTCAACCGTCGCGTTTAAAACCGACATTTTTGCATGAATATGAATCATTCCCTCCGGGAGAGCAATTTACCGACTGGACTTTACCGTGGCTGATTTATTTCGTAGAGTGATGCTAGTGCGAACGCGATGAAGCCATGAATACTTTTTTTCTCGCGGTGATGTTCCGAGACTGCGTACTACTCATCGTACTCACAGTCTGCGGGAAACTTGAATCAGGTGGGGGGCGGAGAATGTTGATTCTTCTTCTGTACGGAGTATTATTTAGTATTCTGTGCCTCTGCAGTAATGAAAGAAAGAAGGAATTTGTTTCCGAAACCCACATACAAACAAATAGGTACAGAAGACAAACATAATATTAAAGATTTATATTACAAAAATAAATAAGCAAAAGTAATTAATTTTGATGAAGGTGGTGTGCAGCACCGGAAAAAGGGGACTGCCTCAGCCTGTTGTTGTACTATATTATGTCCTTTTGTACTATAAACAACAACAATACGGGGGAGTGGTAATTACAGCGGTAGAAACGCTCCAATATTGGCCGTCTTATACTTCACAACTTCAGTGACTACGTGGTGTACAAAACAAATCACAATAAAACTAGTGACACGGCTGTAATTTTTATTTTATGCCTAGTTTTATTGCCAATTTTATTCATCTAGTGTTGCCTACACCTCCGCCATTTTATTTTTTCCACTTTTATTGGCAATTTTATTTATTCACAGGTAACACCTGCGACGCGGAACTCATTCGAGCGTCCAATTTAGACGCACGGTACACGCTTCCGGTTTCCGGTATATGTTTTTACCTTTTTTTGCAAATAAACAACTTAATAATTACACGAGGAACGTAATAATTGAATGACTCCAGTATTTAAAGTCGAAAGAGATGGCCATAAATGGTCTACTAGAATACAATTTATAACATGCAGGGCAATATTCACTCGTCAATTCTAAACAATGAAGATCAAGCAAAGATGACAAAATTATTAAAGGAGTTTCTTTCAAATTAGAAAGAGAGAAAGAAAAAAGAAACAATTTATTTCCAGAACGCACACATACATAACAATCACACAAGATAAAAATGATCATAATTTCAAACAAACACGAAAGACAATTCTACCTTAAGTCTAGTGACGTTTCTTTTTAGAGCTCTAACGTAGAAAGAAACAAAGATTGTTTTAATGGAGGTTAGTCTTAGCAGGTTTCGTGAAATTGACGACGATAATGGCCCATCCTTACAGTAACTAGAGATACGAGTATAGTGTAAGCATTACACATCAGTTCCCATTACTTGGCAGCTGGTACCTGAATAAGTATACTTCCTTACTGCCTAATCATCTTTTTTTTATTTTTTTTTATTGACTACTTAACCCGCGTTTGACCTCTTATTAAACAGGCTAACATGCCCCAAAACCTACACCTTTAAATTAAATTTTTTTTATATCCCTCAAGGTTCCAGATGTGGGAAGGGCATCATGGTCCTAAATATTTGCGCTCAAACCCGAACCAGATGGTTCACCGTTCCAGAGATCCTATTTGACATCAAAGATATTCCAAGATCTTGGAATCCCTGATCCAATTTTTACCAGTCATGGCTAAAACACTCGACAAAATTCTCTGTTAAATAATAAATCCATGCCCAAATCGGATCATTGGTTATCGAGTTATGATGCCACGGACAAACAGACATACCTATATACAAACGGATATACGCATCAAACTTAAAACACCACAGATCCTTTTGGTCGGGAATAAAAAAATATACTTAGTTAATTATCTTCTTCTTCTAAGTCGTATTCCTCATGAGGGTCGTGATCATTCTAAGGGATTAATCACATAGAACGACTCTCTTGGCAGATTTAATAAGGGTTGGTTTTCCATTGCCTTCCCCATTTCACACACTGGTTATCTCAGTGTGCAGGTTTCCTCACGATGTTTTCGTTCACCGTCAAAGCAGTCGGTAAATGTACGTAAGTCTTCGAAAAATACGAAAAACTCATTGGTACATGGGCACGGGAGTCCGGTGTCCTAGCCACTGCGCCACCGACGCTCTACTTAGTTAATTATCTTACCGCTCAACAAATCACCCATCTACATCAAAAGCGTGCGACAAAAATAAACCATAATTTTCCCTACACGCAGACATCGCATCGACAGTAATTAAACGCTGATAAATCGCACGTCCGATACGTGACGTGAAAGGAACGACACGCCTTTGTCGCGACGACTCCACGAGACGAGACGTGTGGAACGGGAGCCGGACTGGGGCAAATTCTGATACAAATTCTTCTTAATCGGGCAAAGAAAGAAAGAAGAGGATGGGCAGCCTTTGTGTGTGAGGGTGAAATGGCGGCTACAGTAGCTCCCGCCAGAAGCCTAATAGCTTGCGTGGGTTGTTTATGGCTTCCGGAACCGAGGAATTGAGCCCTGGATTTGGAATTTGTTAATACGGAGCATGCTAGGAGTAGTTATGCTGGCGTCTCCCCAGCCTCCATGCATCCCCTACATAGTACATACAGACATACATAAACGTACGCCTGTTTCCCGTAGTAGACAGACAAACTGTTCTAGCTTCTTTCACACTCATCAATTGCTTCAAACACGCTCTTCAAGATCCCTACAATATTTCACATCGAACCTTCTGTAAGTTAAGATATCCCTATCCAGCTCTCTGACTAGTAGAGACATAATGATATCCCCCTCTATCTCTATCAATAAGAAGTCTGACGAGGAGAGAAAGACATAGATGATCCTATATTCTTAAAGAGTTACTGATACACAGGCTTATACCATACAATGCACGTACAGAATTTAGCACCGGGAAAGCGTCTGTATATACGATTAAACTCATACTTGGCATCAGTAGTGTGGCCTGCTATTTGTCTCAGGAATCTGATGCACTCGATTATTTCTTTTATGGCACAAGTCACAAGCTTTTTTAATCCCTGACCAAAAGGGAGGGGGGGGGGGGGGGGGGGGGGGGGGGGCTATGAGTTTGCCGCGTATGTCTGTCTGTTTCTACTGTGGGTCTGTGGCATCACAACTCAACAACGGATGTTTGGTAAGTATCAATCCAAATCAATTATACTTATGAACATTTTCCCGGGGTGCAATCCACTGAGATTCCGGGACCTTCCGATATGCACGAGGTCGCAATTCCACACAATTTGGTCCCAAGAAGGCTCTTTCGAACGAAGGTGTCTTTGGAAGATTTGTCACTTTATCATTTAGATTCACCGTTTCCTTTTTAACCCCCGACCGATCGAGTGAGGGCGTGTTATAAGTTTGACACGTTTATCTCTTTGTCTGTGGCATTATAATTTGAGAACGGATGATCCAATTTAGATCCGGTTTTTTAAATTTAATAGAGAATTTTGTCGAGAGTGTTCTTAGCTAGGTCTGATAAATATTGGACCAGTGTTTTCCAAGATTTTGGAGTATCTTTGATGACAGATCGGATCTCTGGAACGGTAATAGCTAGATGGTTCGAATTTGAGTGCATGAGGCGTTTCCGACATCTTTAACTTTGAGGATCTGATGATGACCAGGAAAAATTAAGTGGACCTCAATTTCGCAATATAAAACTTAAAGAATGCCGAGCTCCGCGTAGAGCGAAGCCCGGAGCGTACCTCTGACTTCAGGCGCCGCACATCCAACCCGTTGAATTTTCTTATCCATGTCAGATTAAAATTGAATCAATGGTTCTAAGATCTTGGAGTATCTTCGGATGTTGGAGCACGATGGGATCTCTGGAACGGTAACAGTTAAGTGATTCGAGTTTGAACTCAAAAGTTCAAGACCATAGCTACCTTCCCACATCTGGAACCTTGAGGACCTGATGATGACCAGGAAAAAGTAAGGGGATCTCCACAATGGTACGTCGGGGGTTTCTTAAATTTTTAACTTAGAGTTGTTCACATTTCTTGAGGCTTGTGCCATAGCACACAAGCGTCTGCATCATGTCGCTGCAAAAATAACCAGCAGCACTTTAATTGCGGCGCTATTTCTGTGCGCTTTGAGCGTTGGAGCGCGCGCGCCGATCGATACTTTACGAGTGCTCGATAACGTTACGAGCGCTCGATTAATTTACATTCGTTTGTTAGTCACAGTAGACACGTTTATCAGTATACCGACTTTAAGCATCGTAACCAGAAGCAGATCATTAATGGAGGAGAAAATCAAAGGAAAGAGACAGAGGGGTCGACTCGGGATCGGATACATGGAATTGAAGGAATGGAGCGGTAGCTCAACGTACTAGGAGTGTAGGGAGGACAGGGATTTATGGAAGCTGTTGCAGTTAAAGAAGCCTGCCCCTTTTTAAAAGAACCAGAATAAATTTTGGGGAAGCGGTCGCCTATCCCCATATAGCTCTCCCACGAGACTTATAGACTATAGATATACTAACTTTACTCCCTTTCATTTTCCTTTACATCTTTCCATTATGTGGTAAAAGTACATGGTGAACTTGGAAATATTTTATTTACATCATTCTGGAAAGGTCCATAATGAGAAAAGGTCCAAAAAAGGTTTTGGCACAGCACAACGTTTAACGACAATTCATTATCTACCTACATAATATCATTGTAGACTGCATATCGGGACTAGAGATTTTCCTGTAGAGGTAACTTTAGTGACTAGCACATATAATTTTCATATTTGTATTCGTAATGTTGTCGTAATGTTGACATACTGTTTTTATAAGTCCACTGTGCTAAAACTGCACTCATCCAATTGGCATCGTAGTGTGCGGCAGTTATTTTAAAACCGTTTTTGAAAGTTCAACGCCCCGCTTAAATTTTATCATTTATTTTAGCAGTTTTGGAAAATAGATGAATTTATGACATAATTTTCAAACCCACCTGGCGAGGTGGTAGGCGTCCCCTCCAAAAAGTCATAGTAATCTAAAATACTTTGGCACCCACACACTTCAAACATGAATGAAAGCACATTTACGATCATTATCTAATTTTATTATCGTGTCGTACAAATAGTACCGTTTTTTTTAAAACGAACGTAAACAAGTAGTTACGTTCGGCGGATATAAATCTAAGGAACGTTTGCTACGTTTTGTGAAATATATCGTTACGTAACGTAAATATGAATACATACGAGTGGTAACGAAAGAGGTTTTTAAATGATGCTCGATTCTACAGAGTTCTCATAATAGATTGTAACTATTTCCATGAGCAGAATATTAAATACATTTTTTCAATTTGCGGTAGAAAAAACATGTCAGATGTAGTCAACATGCAAAAACATGAAATTTATAAAGAGAAAAATAATTTCTCTTGCTTTTTAAGACGTTTTACAGAAAGATTTTGTTTTACTTTAGAGGTATGCACCATAGACATAAAATGAAATAGCCCCTAAGACACTTACCTAATAACAAAGGAAGACAGAAATATCCCCAAAACGAAAAGATGATGAATAAAATCTAAATACAGAAGGAGCCTGAAAATTACACGGAAATAAGCACACGTGAAAGAATCTGCGGAGATCCCCTTACTTTTTCCTACTAATCACCGTGGTCCTAAAAATTTGAACCCAAATTAATCACCTAACTGTTACGGTTGCAGAGATCCCATGTGACATCAAAGATACTCCAAGATCTTGGTAACCCCTGATCCAATTTCTATCAGACATGGCTAACCCAACCTGGCTCTTGCCGCGCGAACATAACTTGCACGATCATTTTCTGAACTTACTCACATCTGGACTAAGAAAAAGAAAGAAAGAAAACACTTTTATTTATTAAGACACATGCTCAGCATGTGCTGCGGTCCGGCCGGTACGGCAGAACCACAGCGCTGGTTCAATACAGGCCCTGCTGTATTGATAAACAAAGAAGAAGTACGAACGTCCATACTCAGTGTATGGGCAGTGGTTCAATTCTTCGTACCCAAATAAAGGAACTATGCAAACACCATGCAATAAATACAGTAAGCAACGCAGTCGGCGAGAAGCTGGCGCTCCCGCATTTGGACAGCTGACAGCGTCTGTCATGTTGTTGGTGGCAAGTGTGGCTCAAGTTACGAGCTTTTTATGACTCCTCTTCAAGATACGCCATGATGAGCTATGATAGGCGATTGCAGGGACGCATGATCGTGTAGAGGGCATATTGTTACAATCTGCCCTCTAGGTGCCGGGTAGCAGGGTTCTAGGACAGTGTGCAGATGAAGTAATAGAAGAACTTGGTAATAGTAGATATAATATTTATCAGGAACAGAACAACACAATAGTAAAAAATAGGTAGTAGTAGGAGGCAATTATATAAAACGGATATACGTCCGTTCAGGACAAATATACAGAGAGAATAAGTACAAACAATGAAATTAATGGAATTTAGAAATGGAATGGGAATATGATTTGAATTTTGAAAATATAGATGAAGAAATGAAAATGCCAACACGAAATGAGGTGAGATAAACGCTAACAATGAGGTTGAAATTGATGGCGAGGAGGTTGATGTGGACGATGAAGTCAACATCGTTACAATATGATCGTGTGTAATCGGCTATGATGGCTTTTGTAGGGACACAAGTCACGTCCAGCGGCCAGACAGTCGCTCTAAACCACCGTACCATATGCCTATACTAACCCGCTAAGTTTAATAGATATCGAAATTGTAATAGTGTACTATCTGGACAATACAAGGTAAAACTAATTTGGATCTCGACCACAAGTTATAAGTTTGATGTGTGGTGATTTATGTCTGTGGGAACAACGGTTGATCCGATTCCACAGATGATGGCACAGACAAACAGACATACACGTCAAACTTAACAACATCGCGACCTTTTAGTCTGGATTAACAATACGAAATAAGTACCGCAAGTTATAACTTATACCACACCAAGAGAGTAAGATCAAGAGACAGCGTGAAAATGGCATTTTAAGATTCCCGCCAAGTATCTGGAGAATTCCCATTGTATTTTCTACACAACATAAATAAACCAAACTCTATGACATTTGTATAATTTTTGTGCTTGTTCTATTCTACGTTCATACGAGGAGAGGTAATATATATTATTAGGAATATATACCTCTAATGAGTTCCCAATTAATAAGATACCTACCGAAGGGAACCTAGGGAAGGGAACCCTTCCCCTCCATTCTGCGGACTTTTGGACCTCCCCTCGTAATTAGATCTGTCTTAAAACGATCAAAGAAAATCATGTTTGGATTGTATTAATATGTGTATTTGTTTTCAGTTTCACAAGCTTTACTGCGTGTGTACAATTCGCAGTAAAACCCCGTGTAATAGTATTTAAGAACGCAGGGCAGCTATCACCGTTCTCAATACGACGAAATAATATCATGCGATAGCGTGCTATACAGAAATAGCGCTATACCAACGCGACAGCGTTGTTTCTTTTAGCACACCATCTAATTATATCATTTCATCGTTTTGAGAACAATAGGTACTCAGGTCTAATCTAAGAAAAATGATCCATTTAGATGTTACGCGTCCGATCTCAGACACCATTCGGCGAACGAATGTTAATGAAACAATTTTTGGCGGCCGAATTATTTTCAACCGAAACAACCTCGTGTAAAGAACTATCAGCGATCAAATGCGGCCATTCACTAGCAATGCAAGCGTTAAAATCCGACGACGTTCCAGGTACGTTCGATTTCATGAAGGTTTCACGATTTCCACACACAATATCTCATCGAAATGAGCTATTAATCCGATGAAGATCACCAGAGCGACGTTATCAATGGACCGTCATCGCCGCCCTCATTACGGGGTCAGAATGGTCCGATGGAGCTGATCCATTCTCAAAATTAACCGCATTTATCCAACAAGATTGGAAAATCTGTCTGTAGATAGGAAATCTCCGAGTTCCATCGCTCCGATAAACGGGTAGGCCAAAAGTAACGTTGACAACAAATTTTGCAAATAACTTAAGTTGTCTACTTATATCTTTATGTTAAAGGTCTAGCTGGAAGAAATCTCTATTTTAGAGATAAGCTCCACCTGTGTACGTCAAATTTCTTGTTGTTGTTTTTTTCATTTGTGATTTATGTGTGCATAAATAAAGTATAAAGTATAAGTAACTATAGAGATACATGAAATTAAGTTATAAGTAATAAAAATACCTACAACTATTATTGATAATTAATAGAAAGAAAAGAAAGAATAACACATTTATTTAACATTGCATTATGCATACATCATTAAACTTAAAAAGACTTGAAATTAAAAAAAAACACAATGTCAAAAAGACACAAGCATGTGCTGCGGCCCGACCGGTGCGACAGGACCGCAGCGCTGGTTTTCAGCAGTGCCAGGACGAAGGCATCACGGGCGAAACGGCAGGTCAGGGACGAAAGCAAAAATATATTAAAAGTACAAATAAATAAATACCTAAAGATGAAATAGATAACAATTAAAACTGGAGAGAAAAGGGATAGGAATACAGAGTGAGTGTCTGTCCAATATTTATTTGTCTTCGACTGCCTCCTTTAGCGTTGATACAAAGCGTCAAACGCTTGGTTATATTATCATTAATTTTCCGCACCTCCTCCTCTGATATTATGTCCTATTCCTTCCTCAGCGCAGCCTTCAGAGAGTCCAAATTTCAGTGACGCGTTGCGCAGGCCCTCCCCTCTAAGACAGACCAAATACTGTAATCCATCGGAATCAGATCAGGCGAATATGGTGGTCATTCTTGCGAGCTAGGCTAACCAGGTTTCATTAAACTCTGCGTCCAAATCGGATCATCGGTTGTTGAGTTATAATGCCACAGAGAAACATACTAACGAGTCAACTACCCTCCTCGATCGGTCGGGAGTTAAAAAGTATTGACGTTGAAACGTATAAATGCAAACCCTATCTATTCTCTATCCTTCCTTCCTGTTCTCTTACCTACTGAGCAAGCGAAAGAACAGTTCGCGGTGTCATTAATCTAATCGCAATAGGTGGGTATTGATCACTTTGCACTGTTAATAAATCTTCATCGGCAACGCCTCCTCCGGTCTTGACTGCGCTAGTGATGGCCAATACTTATCGACGTAACATTATGACTGTGTCGATAGTGCGGTATTATCGAGATAGTACAACATTGTTTGTAAATCTCCATCGGAACGCCTCCTCCAGGCTTCACTATGCTAGTGACGGCCAGGACTTGTCGATCGATGGTACGATAATGTCTCCAGTGCGACATAGTGCTAGAGCTACAAATCCTAAGACGAAACTATCCTAAATTATTCTGAGATAGAAAAGTGAAGGCCCTATGATGGAAAAGGAACCTATGTTAAATGCAATGAACCTATGGGGATTGAGGATAATAATGTTTATTATTCGTTCATCAGCAGATCTTTAAACTAAGTAACTTAATAACTCAAAATTAATAATTTGAGAAACCCCCAACGTACCACTGTGGAGATCCCCTTACTTTTTCCTGGTCATCAGCTAAGAAAACTCTCGACACAATTCTCTATTAAATAAAATAAAAACCGGGTCCAAATCGGATCATCCGTTGTCAAGTAATGATGCCACAGACAAACACACATATAGACAGACAGACAAACAGACAAACGTGTCAAACTTATAACACGCCCTCCGTCGATCGGTTGGGGTCCGGGGGTTAAAAAAGAGGTAAGGCGGTCAGTGTTATACAAAAGATCTAATACACAGAATTAATTATTATGAACATATTTTCTATAAAAATCATCGTTAATATGGGTACAATACTTACAATAATATGGGTTCTATCGTGGATAGACTATCAAAACGATCAGTAAAGCTAAAGTAAAGGGTAAAACCCTAAGAGCGTCGGTGGCACAGTGGCTAGGACACCGGACCTCCAATGCGGGTGGTATGGGTTCGAAACCGTGCAGTGCCATGTACCAACGAGTTTTTCGTATTTTTCGAAGACTTACGTACAATTTACCGACTGCTCTAACGGTGAAGGAAAACATCGTGAGGAAACCTGCACACTGAGATGACCAGTGTGTAAAATGGATCCTCAAAGGTCGAAATGCCGCTGAGATATTCCCGACCCCCTATCACAAGATAGGATAAGGGTAAAACCCTACACATTATTGATGTTTCAGTATGGTTAAACAGCAAGCGGAATTCCTACGTGATCAATTGATCACTTTGCTCTGTTAATAGATCTTCAACTTCCTCAACACTTTGCAAGCGATGGTCAGGACTTGTCTATGGTACAATATTGTCGCCAGAACGATACAATAGATATTGCCTTACAAAATTACTAAAAAAAATTGGTTTATGATGTACTTAAACATCCTAAGGCATCTTTCGAAAAGACAGAAAACAAAGTGATTATAAATATGTAACTAATACATATTTATAATCACAATGCACCTCCCATTAAAAGGGGAAGGTAGTGGGGGGAACTAGGAGTGGCTACGTCATCAATCACGTCTACGATGTACTCGATTACGGCTTCTTGATTGCGTCATTAGTGGGATTTGACCGCCGGGTAATGGATGTAAAGGTCTGTATTTATGAGGAATAGTAATATTCATCTCTTTCCTAACAGTATCCAGAATCCAGAACTAACAAACCGCTTCGACTCTACAAACACGTTACAAACGACACTAAATTGAACACTTAAGAATACACTGACTTACAGTTATTATTATTATTATTATTTATTGGATTACTATTACAATTCTGAAAGTGAGGTCTTCTACTTTGTTGCAGTTGGTACTTGTAATTGTAGTTATTTAACTTAATAGAATTTTCAAGAGACAACCAAGTTTCACTTATCAGTGCCATATGTATCTTGTTTTGTATCAGTATTAATTCCAGTTCATGTAATTTTGGTTGAAGGCTGTTTGCGTTCCATTGCAGAAGATAAAAATATATATAACTTAAAATAAAACAACTTTTTACTTCCAATCTAAGCTCGTTTAAGTACCCTAGTATCACTGAAGCATTAAGCGGGTTTCAGACACCCGGTCTCCGCTCCGTCTACGTCACGTACCGTATGAGCTACGTGCTTACGTCATAGCCTTACCTGAATCACACTCCGGTGGAGCTGGAGTCACAGGTGTATTGGTACTAACGGTAAGGGTGCGGTATGGCTTGCGACTAATTGTCGCGCGACTGATTTGCGTGCGATGCGACAATCGCGCAAAATTCATAAATGTTTAAACTAGTAGGCGACTTCTTTGGTTTATTGGACGTTGCCAGATGCATTGCATGAATACAGGTTTTAAACAAACGCCTTTGAAATGGGAAATACGGGTCTGTCGGGGATATATGTGGGGCGCTCCAAAAATTGTTAGTCAACGGCTTGTTATCAACCTCATTGTTTTACTTTTATTATCTCTTGGATGCAAATTTTATTACAAAATCCTTGGCCAAATATCACTGGCTGGCGAAGTTAAGTTATTTTTTAATTAAATGTAAAAAAAAACATGTCTGTCACTTTTCAATCGCTACGATAGATGTAACGCGGGCAACATTTCGTGCTATGATCTATTATGATTTTAAACGAGGGTTAACATATAAGGAATCACATGAAAATTTAATCAGTGCTTTTGGGGAATTGGCTCCATCACTTTCCACCATCACCTATTGGTTTCATGAGTTTAAGCGTGGTCGGAGCGACCTAAAAGATGACCTTAGACAAGTTGTAAATAAACATTTGTAATATTTCTTTTATTTTCTATTTGACTAAAAATAATGAATCGCCCTAGGTATGTCTGTCTGTGAGTTTATCTGGGGCTTCATATCTCAACAGAGGCGGTTTTTTAAAGAGAATTTTGCCTTAGCAATATCTGATCAAAATTGGTGCAGTGGTTATTAAGAGCTCAAATGTTCAAGACCCATTGTGTGTAGACTTGATGATGACCAGGAAAAAATAAATGGATCTCAATAACAGTGGTATCCCTAATGATATACGATTTACAATTGGCAGCCATTTTCTTTTCCAAAAGATCTTGGTGACTAAATTTAACCAACGACTTAATGTGTATTGCATTGCATTATGATGGCAGTAGGAATGTGAGACAATATCTTCATCAAGATTAGGACATTATAGTCAGTTGATAGTAATAAAATCGATATCAAATTACTCCTTACTCTCCATCAGATTGTACAAGGAGTCCTATTTTGAGACACAATACCATTATCTGTCATTCGCTAGGCAGTAATCATAGTAGTCTATTGTCGAATAAAAAATATATTTAATTAACGATATGACAGCAACAAACTAATAGAAGATCGTAAAAGAGGGCTTGTAAAATTCATAACATCCTGTTATAATTATAAAATAATACATAGGTGAGCGTCGGTGGTCTAGGACGCCGGAATCTCATGCGGGAGGTCCGGATTCGAAACCATGCAATGCCATGTACCAATGAGTTTTTCGGATTTTTTCGAAGACTTACGTACATTTACCGACTGTTCTAACGGTGAAGGAAAACGTCGTGAGGAAACCTGCATGTCTGAGGAATGTAAAAGTTTCCGAAGCCGTGTGATATCCACCAATCAGCACTGGGCCCGTTCGGTGGATCATGGCCCGTGCCCCCCTTGTGCAAGGGGGGGCCTGTGCCAAACAGTGGGGACATTAATAGGCGGATGATGAATGAATGAATACATAGGTACATAACAACATGACATAGCAGAACTCACGGGCAACTAAGTACAGTAGATCACAAGCTATAGTATACCATCTGTCAAAAACCTTCGATTAAATCTCAACCTTATGCCTGCGCAATATGATACATTTCAGATTGTCAAATTTTGACGTTTTGACGCACACACGGAATCTGCGTACAGGCGATCTCGAGTGGTAAGTATAATTTTTTGTACTTTCAATAAACGAAACACATTGCCAGAAATATTTTTCAGAAGGCTGTTTCTTTTTGACTCGGACTACACGACGACGGTTCCAGCGACGGTTCGCCATGTAGTTGACTGCTTTCAAAGTAATGCATTGTGCTCAAGCCCCGCCCACTCGGTTGAGGAACCGAGCTGGCCGGTTCCAAGTGGAACCATTGTACGTGTAGTCGACAGCGCATTTTTGTTTGAGTTTATATAGCGCCGGTTCCATGGAACCGACCGATACTGGAACCGGTCTAGGAACCGTCGTCGTATAGTCCGGGCCTTAAATTTAGGCTTCTTTTCACGTCATATAAATTCTAATTTAATGATTTATGGGTGGTAAATCTTTATATGCTGGCACTAATAGCGTATTACCATCGTAGCTGCCAGAAATTATATGCGACAGACAACTGCAATCGCATTTCATATTTGTTAAACAATAGACAGAACAAATAAACACACATAGTTTCATGAAAACTAACATCAACTCAAAACTAACCACATTTTGCGTATAGAACATGTTGCGAGTCGAACAATATGCATTATTTCTACAAAGTTCAGAAATACCCACACTTGCAGAAATGATGTTGGTTAACATAATAAATATTCAAAATCATCATAAATTACAATTCTTTTAAGTCGTATTCCTCATTGCTAAGGGTCGTGATCATCATAAGGAATTAATTACAAAGAACGACTCTCGTGGCAGATTTAATGGAGTGGGTTTGTCATTGCCTTCCCCATTTCACACGCTGGTTATCTCAGTGTGCAGGTTTCCTCACGATGTTTTCCTTAACCGTCAGAGCAGTCGGTAAATGTGCGTAAGTCTTTCGAAAAAACCGAAATACTCATTGGTACATGGCTCATTGGAGCATTGCCTGGTTTCGAACTCGGACCCCCCGCATGGGAGTCCGACGTCCTAGCTACGATGCCACCAACGCTTTATATATATACCGACGCTCTATAAATTACAATACTTACCTACAAAAACGATACAATCTTATCTTATGACAGGGGACAGCGGCACTTCGACCCTTAAGAATCTTTAGTGTCACTCGTTTCCTTAATCTACTTCCTGTTCCGTAAAGGTACTTTACATCAAAGGCACACGCAATAACAAGACACCATAAAGGTTCAGGTTCCAGCATCAGATGGAAATTACTACGTATTCTCTTTCACCAAATGCACGCAACGTCCAATAGAGATCATTAGATGTCTGCCAAAATCAACAATAAGTGCCGGAGGGACGCAATCTCGCGGGATATCTATCTGCCATGCGATGGGCGGTAATAACAATTTGCTTGCAAAATTAAGATCTAACCTTTGGCTGTAGTTTCTGTTGCCAAAACAACCAATTAAGCTATGGTTATAGACTATTTTGGTCTTTTCATTAAACTTTTATTAAGTAGTTTGTCCCTTGTTGGGCGCCGATAATGAAAATTAAAATGAAAAAACGTGTATTTGCTTAATATTTAGCTTGTAACACTCAGGATTATTACTTCTTTAGAAGTTTTAGCTGCATTTCGCCTTACCAAATCTCTATGAATGAGACTATGCATCATCACCATCAGCCTATTAAAGTCCCCACTGTTGGGGCACAGGTTTCCCATTGCACAAAGGGGTATGGGCCATGATCCACCGAGCGGGCCCAGTGCTGATGATGGATTTCACACGCATTTGGATTTTTTTATTTCCTCTGACATGCAGGTTTCCTCACGATATTTTCCTTCACCGTTAGAGCAGTCGGTAAATGAGGTCTTCGAAAAAATCCGAAAAAATCATTGGTACATGGCATGGTTTCGAACCTGGACCTCCGTCATGGGAGACCGGCGTCCTAGCCGCTAGGCCACCGAAGCTCTACTTACTATGCATATGAGACTATGCATACAGGTTGGAAAGTAAAATATTTTGATGGGTGATAGTAACACTTCTATAAAACATCTTATATTAGTGTCAATTAATTTAGACGATTAGCTGTATAATCCTCGCACACGGAAAAACAACTTGTTACGAAACCGATACAAAGAGAAAAGGGCGCTCTTTGGTATCGGAGGCCAAGATCCACTTCGGGTCGCTGCGCCAGCGGAGTAAGTAAGTAAGCTGTATAATCTATGGCTGTATTTTCCATTGTCAAAACTATATAAGAATAGTCTATCCATAGGTTGTTAGTCAATAATTTAGACAACAATATCTAACCGTGCAGTTACAATATGTCCATTGCCAATATTACGAGTATATTATATAATCCTGTATATAATTCTTCATTCCACCATAGATTCACCTTCCTTGTTGTCCTGTCTAAACTTCAACACAAACTTTAAACTTCGCAATCCTAAAACATTTGTATTAAATGTTTTTAAGAACAACACATCGTTCTATAACCGTATTGTGCGAATGTGTACATTGTTTAATGAAATCTCTTCGAACATTAACAATAAGCCATCGTTAGACTCATTCGATCCTAGGACATTAGTTTTTAAAAGACTGGTTGAGGATGTCCTCAAGTGAGCTATCCACGCATCTACTTTATTATTATTATTTTTAAAATTTTTCAGTAGGTATTATTGTTATTTTTGTCATTACATTAACTAATATTTTTTGCTTTCCCAACTCAATTTTGTACAACAACCAATTTTCTACTTCCTCACCATGCTGTGTTCACACGTTAAGGGTTACGACCTAGCTCATAACTTTATATTGATTTTTCTGTAATTTCTCTGGTTGTAATCTGTTGTGTTTACCTATTAAATAATAAATAAAAAAACACATAACTTCTAGCTTTTAGACGTTCTATTACTCGTAGTACTTCTGAAGTATTAAACTGACTAAATTAAATAAGCAGTTGTTTCCCTCTCAATTAGGTCCTACGGTATGCGGCATTTCCTTTGACTGAAAATGTTCATAGTACGAGACAAACCAGAACAATTTAATAAACAAAATAAACATAAAACAATAATAATGGCCCATAAAAATGCTACTTACACGAACCATATAATTTCTGCTGATTTTTAGCACCCTGATTTTGTTTATAAAGCTTAACGTCGTAAAAAATGAGCTATTTTCCGCATTAAAGCTTAAATGGATGATGCACCTTTATGGTTTTGTTTGTCATATTTTATGTTACGTAACAATATTATCATTGTTTATGTTCCTACTTATAGCGTCGGTGGCGTCGTGGCTAGGACGTCGGACTCCCTGGCTAGAATGCGGGAGGTCCGAGTTAGAAACCAGGCAATAATACCATGCACCAAGGAGTTTTTCGGTTTTCTCGAAAGACTTACGTACATTTACCGACTGCTCTGACAGTGAAGGAAAACATCGTGAGGAAACCCGCACACTGAGATAACCAGTGAGTGAAATGGGGAAGGCAATGGCAAAGCACCTCAGCAATGAGGAACACGACTTAGAAGATGTTCTTACTGGTAAATCCAGGTAGGTAGGGCACAGCAGGGGCAGAGATAAATCACCAAATAGACTCCTTAGAAGAGATTCACAATAATCTAATGACTTTTAAAACTAAGATTACGGATTAATAAATAAGTCATTAAGACATCAAGAGCGTCGGTGGCCTAGTGGCTAGGACGCCGGACTCCCATGCTGAGAGGTCCGGGTTCGAAACCATGCCATGTACCAATGAGTTTTTCGGATTTTTTCGATTATGTACATTTACCGACTGCTCTAACGGTGAAGGGAAACATCGGTAGGAGACCTGCATGTCTGAGGAAATAAAAAAAATCCAAAGGCATGTGAAATCCACCAATCAGCACGGGGCCCGTTCGGTGGATCATGGCCCATAACCCCCTTGTGCAAGGGGAGGCCTGTACCCCAATAATGGGGACATTAATAGGCCGCTGATTATGATGAAAATGTAGGAGGCCTATGTCCGAAGTAGTATTAACTAAAGTACCTTTATTACGTTAATCAGTTCATTATGAAAATTACAAATAAGGTACGATACAAGAAAATTATTTCCCAGATTGTTATTTCCCCTAAAATAAACATAATATCGATTTGTAACGATGATACGACCATATTATCGGTCCATTCAGACGGATCCGGCACTAATGTGTAGAGGGCTCACACCCGGATATATTTTTCGGATGACTCGTCCGTACGGATGACCGAACGGAGTGCGTGACTAGTATTTCTTACCTCTATTATTGGCGTATTAGTATTAACTAGTATTCTTGTTTGTTACAATACAAAGAAGTTATAGACTGAGCTAGTGATGTCAATAATCGATCACTTTGTTGCAAATAGATAAATATATATGAGAGGGATTTCGATGCGCTGATAATCTTGAGGACTTAAATGAAGGATCAGCTGGTCTGATTGGTACAGTAGACTATTTGAGCGAGTGAGTGAGTGAGAGAGTGAGTAAGTAAGTAAGTAATATGCTTATTTCATACACAGCAATGACCGAAACAGTTATAATTATAATAAAATAATTATGTAATCAAAGGTAAACATATCTAAATCATGTCTGATGGTCTGCTGTTGTTGTGAAAAGGGTCTCAACTCAGCTTATTGCTGCAGACAACAATGCCTACAGCACAAATAGTAAAGTAAAATACACTTTATTCCACAAATATAAAATAACAAACATGAGATAGAAAAGGAAATAGTGAAGTACAATTTAGGCGGCCTTATCGCTAAGAGCGATCTAAAGTAATTATATTATTATTACTTATTATTTTGATGTTTACCTGTTAGGTTTTCTCCCATTTCTGGGGTCAGTTTAGAGCGAAGCTCACGGGTCCAGGACCAAGTGAGCTTCACTTCCTAAAGTTGTTTCACCTGACGGTTCATCCTGTAAAAAATTTCATACGATACGACAAGTGTTCAGGATTGCGGCTTTCTGCATTGTGATATATGTATTTTTGGGGAGATCTATTAGTTGCAAACTGTGATGTAAATGTTTGGGTATTACGCCTGTACTAGAAAGCACCAGTGGCACAATGTATACTTTATCTAGGTTCCATATTCGGAGTACTTCTTCTTTTAATTCTGTGTATTTATGTATTTTTTCAGCTATTGTTTTTTATAAGTTATGAGTGTTGGGGACGGCAATATCAATCAAATATGCTTGTTTTTGAGGCTTCTCTACGAGGGTTATGTCGGGTCTATTGTAGTGGATGGTTTTGTCTGTTAGTATTGCTCGATCAAAGTACATCTTGTGCCCCGTACTCTCTAGCACAGGTTTGGAGTGTATTCATTTACTTATTATTATTATTATCTCTATAGTAATTGTGGTCCGAGAAATTAAAAGGAAATCTAAAATTACACATTCTAACTATACAAGGCGACGGTAGAGCTATTATCTTCGTTCAATTATTCAAAAATTGCCCAGTAAGCCGAAGGAAATTGAATTTAAGCGATCAATTTACAACGTTTTCCTTTGTACGTCCGTTTCGTGCCATACTCTAATGGTTACAGAAGGTCGGTCTTTGAAGACATTGTAGGGGGAATTGACGATTCCAATTCCAACTCTACATATTTTAACTTTTGAATTTTTCATGTTTACATTAAGCTCAGGAACTAAAACTCCAACTCGCGCCTTTTACACTACTATATATCTTACTTCTATATTATGTACTTGCTGTATTCTGGTGTTCACAGTGCTAATTAAACGTTTATCAATTTCAATTACTTCAGAATTTTTTTTGTAAAGGGTATAGCTGGAACTGTGATCTTCTCGTAGTTAGGTACTGGTTAGGGACTCAAATATGAGTACTGAATTTAAACTTAATCGTATCATTAACGTATCATTTCACTAGTGGTGAAACTTTATTTTTTCCATGTTTAGGACTTTCTTCCAGATTTACTGCTTGATCGACGCTAACTTCCCTTGGAGTTAAGTCCTAAACATGGAAAAAATAAAGTTTCACCACTAGTGGTCACCCAACTTGCCTAACCTGGTGTGTGCGTATTTTCAATTCAAAGCAGCAAAATATTTATAGAATCACCTAAAAAGCTTCTGATAAACAAGCGTTGACAGCTAGACGGGTGTATTCGAAAAAAAAGCTTTCGAGGTATCCGCCGATGGATTAATTAAAATCGGCCATCATCTCCAGACGGGATGTAAGATAAAGAGGATTACCATAATGCTCCGATCTAATTAAAATGGCTGATGCCGATATTATGAAGAAAAGTAGAAAAACCTGGACTGACCTAGAGGCACATTTTTTTTCTTATTAATGTTCAATACAAAAGGAACATACTCATACCCATACCATTTATTGATTTTCATGTACTATAAGTTATAATTGATTTTAAAGTTAGGTATTGTTTTTATGCGGGGTCCAACAGTAAACTTGAAAACGTGTAAAAAAAATTTGTGGTAAATAAATTATTTTGTATTTGTATTATCAATAATCTCCTGCAGTGAATAGAAACATTGTAGGTACATAAATTATATACCATTACGTGCAAAACCTCGAATGGTTTGTATGCCGATGGGAGTTTGATATTATATATAAAGTAGTTAAACTATTACATAACACAATATATTAAGGTAAACTATATAATGTGCTTATAATGCTTTCTTAAAGTTAATTCGATTTAGGGTAAATACATCTCACATCATCTGGCAAACTATTATTTTGGGGTTTCTCGCACCAAACATATTATTGTATTTAGGTAATTTAAAGTAACCTTTGAACTCTCAGAGTCTCTGAGAGAACATTAAACTGTCGGTCCCGGCTGCTGTTGTTCACAATCCATACGACACGACAAGAAAGATCGGCAAAATTGAAGATAAATATAATTACTAGTAGTCACACTGGTGTAACTAGCTGGTGTGACCACGAGTCGGTCGTGACAAATAGATATGAAAGGACTGAATAGGAAAAAATGGCAATTAGTATTCAGAGCTACAACTTAGAGGTTTGAAGTGAAATCACTAAACCAGTTCTTTTTTTTCACTAGCGGAAAATCTTGCTCTATCCTTTGATATGCCACTCTTTGACCTCACTCACTTCGTCTTCGAGCTATGACCGCTTATTGAATTTCTATATTTTAGTTATATACAGGGTGTAACATTAAGAACGGTCAGTATGGGAAAGTCTGAAACTATAAGACATACGAAGATCTGTTCTTAGGAACCATGTCATCAATTTTAGTAACAAGAAACACTGTATTCATACATTTTAAAAAAAACCTGTACTCAGCCTGGGAATCGAACCCGGTTGTTTTGAAAAAAAAAAACCAACACTATTTCTATTTAGATATCGATTGTGTAGGTCTTAAGGAATAAATGTTAGTATGAAACGTGATGTTTAAAATTAATAAAACGCATTGTTTCCATATCTTTTAATTTATTTTAGTAGGTGTTAAAAATTGGGCATCCTGAGTAAGGTTAGGCGGTACTTCACGCCGGGACAGCTTTTAAACCTTTATCAAGCTCAAGTCCGGTCGTGCATGGAGTACTGCTGCCACCTGTGGGATGGCTCAGCTAAGTACCAACTGGCTGCTCTTGACTCAGTGGAGAAACGCGCTAAGCGCCTTATAGGTGACGAATCGCTGGTGGAAGCTAGACTGCAAAGTCTGGAACATCGGCGCAAGGTTGCCTGTCTATCGGTATTTTATAGGATACATTTCGGAGAGTGCGCATCGGAATTGCACGACCTAATTCCAGCATCTCCATTTCGCCTTCGGACTACTAGGCGCGGGGAGGGGTTCCATCCTTATGTTGTTGATATCCCATCTGCTCGCACGAAGCGATTTGCTTCTTCGTTCATTATGCGAACGGCTAAGGAATGGAACAGCCTGCCGGCGTCTGTATTTCCCGAAACCTACAACCTTGGGATCTTCAAGGCCAGAGTGAATAGGCATTTACTGGACCCGCATGAACCATCGTCGACCTCATCGTCGCTTACCATCAGGCGAGATCGAGGTCAAATGCGGATTTAGAAGTACATAAAAAAAAAAAAAAAAAGACTACCATTTTGTAAAATACAACATTCAACTCGTTTAGGTAACGATCTTACTATTATGTATAATGTTGTATCTTCAGGTGGTGATTTTGCGTTAAAATTGTCTCTATGGCTGCTTTTAGGTCTTCAATTGTGTCGTAGCTTGTTTGGTACACTTCATCCTTAATATCTAAATATAAATAGTGTTGGATTTTTTTTCAAAACAACCGGGTTCGATTCCCAGGCTGAGTACAGTTTTTAAAAAAAATGTATGAATACAGTTTTTCTTGTTACTAAAATTGATGACATGGTTCCTAAGAACAGATCTTCGTATGTCTTATAGTTTCAGACTTTCCCATACTGACCGTTCTTAATGTTACAGCCTGTATATCCTAAAACCATCTCACATAGACATAGACATAGACATATTTTATTAATAATATTCATTACAAGTCAAAAAGCACTTACACTACAACATATACACTCATACAATATTCATCATATACCAAGGTATATATTTAAACAAATACAACACACAAACTCCCGGAGGAACATAACACACAGGATAATAATACATTATTTATCAATGTCAATTATAATATTATTATGTCAATTAAATTATTTATTGTTACACTTAACTTCTAAAAACTCATTGAAAGAATAGTAGGATTGCTCGACAAGCCATTTCTTTAAATTCTTTTTAAAAGTCCACTCGCTCGGAGCATTTTTAATATCCCCGGGGATCCTATTATAAACTTGAGGGCCCATGGCGTGGATCGTCTTAGTGGCCTTCTGCAGAGCGTGCGGCACAGCGGCGAGCCTGTTGGCGCTACGGGTGTTGTACGTGTGGCGGTTACCAAGCCTCTCGTAAACATCCAGATTCCTACGGACATAAGTTGCTACTTGGAATACCAACAGACACGGAAGTGTTAATATCCCAAGCGACGCAAAAAATGGTCTGGCTGAGACGTCATAGAAAGGGGGAGGTGGGGAAAGGGGACCAAATTATTTTGTAAGTACCAGATAACCTTACTCGATACTACGATACCTCACTCGTTAACCTCACTCACTTGGTCTCCGAGCCATTGTTATTTAAAGTTGTGTCACCGAGAGACACGAACCAGTGCACAGCGTGTCGGGCACTGCATGACGTCAGCGTCAACTTTTCAGAGTGGTACCCGGTTACTGATTTTAAAGAAATTTTCACTTCAAAAGCAAGCTTCGGAAAATCCATAGATTTACCTCAGGAAGACAAAACAAAACAAACAAATCTAAAATATGCACGAGGTCAGGCGATCGATAAATCAGACGGTAGGTATTGTAAACGCGTCTTAAGTGATCGGGCCGATGATAAATTACGGTGTTTTTGTTGAAGGCGAGAGTTTTTAAACAATCTGATTGAGTGAACACCATGGCAGGGAAACCCTGCCAACTTAGACAGGGCGAAACTTAGGTCAATTTAATAATGATGGAGTCGGTAGCAATAAACTTCTTACACTTTAACAACTTTTTTGAAGCAATAATGGCTTGAAGGGATAATGGCTAAAAGGCTAGGTACGAGACTGCGGCGCAAGCGTCGCCGGTTCGAATCCACCTGTGGACCATAGAGGTGGACCTAGTTGGAGTGGTTAATGAAGAATATTGGTAATGTGTAAAGCATTACCATGTTTAAAAAAACTACAGGTGTAGATAAAGAAAAAATAAGTCTACATTTAGAAGAATAAGTTACAAAATTTAATTAATAAATCCCGACTTAAAGTTATTGAGATCATAATCATCCATCATCATAATTCATAATAATTGGTCATAATCCAGAGACACGTGTTTTTATTAATTTAAAGTAAATCTTAAATTAATAAAAACACGTGTTTGACCTCAATCTCACCTGGTGGTAAGTGATGATGAGGTCGAAGATGGAGCATACTGGTTTAGTAAGTTGCACATGGTTCTAGATTAATTACACCATGGTGCTAAACATTAGTGCTAATACTCGGAAACGTGCGTTAACGGCGATGTCACAAAAGCGAATATCCGTCTACATACGATCGTATGATGCACATTTCGATTTCAAAATTCGAAGTCAAACGCAAGGTGCGATTGACTCGCCGCTCGAACACCGTTTTAAGCCCCGCCACCTGAGTACACATTTTGTGGCGCCACTCGCGTGCGTCTATTACATTTCTAGGTTATAATATTTCGCTGGTGTTTGCTTCCTAACCGTCTGCTGCACGAACGAAACGACTTCTTCAAGTTAAGTCTTCATCAAAATACATGCTATCCCTTTCTACGCTAAAGCTTTAGATAGAAATGACACGAGACTTAACATTAAGGACGTTTATAGCAACTCACGGTAATCTAACAATTTGAACTCACCCAGTATGAAATAAACTCGGGCGTCGGTGGCACAGTGGCTAGGACACTGGACTCCCAAACGGGAGGTCCGGGTTCAAAACCATGCAGTGCCATGTACCAATGAGTTTTCGCCTTCTTCAAAGAAATGTAAATGAAAATTAAAAAATGAATTGAAATAAATAATGAAATGTATGTATGCAATTGAGTTTTTCGTATTTTTCATAGACTTACGTACATTTACCGACTGCTCTAACGGTGAAGGAAAACATCGTGAGGCAAAATGCACACTGAGATGACCAGTGTGTAAAATACTTTCTAGATCTAGCCTTTGTGCCTACCCCAGGCACAAAAGATCCTCAAGGGTCAAAGTGCCGCTGGGGTCATTTTCGGCTTTCTTTCCCTATTATAAGATAAGATGAAACAAACTTAAGCATTCAAAGACCAAAGCTAAAGCATAAACTAAAGTGACAGTCCATTTGAACCGAGTCGAGAAGTATCAACAGTTCTCTAAAGTTTCGAACTCAGAACCATTCGTTTTCATTTGGTCGCACTGGCAGACAAAGACAATGACATGTAGAGTTTCCATTGAGAACAACAGATCAGTTCGAGGCAAACGAACTATTTGAGGTTCCATTGATAATAACAGATCAGTTCGAGGCAAACGAGGTATTTGATTGAGATAGAAAATGCCTTATGAAAATCCCTGTAATAGTTAAACAGATTGGTCGTCAAGAAGAGTTGATTCTAGATGCCTTCACCTGACAGTACAGTAACTGTAGATAATAGCGTTTCGCTAGAACCCTATTAACAATATCTTATTATTATTATTATAATCTTTATTACACACATATAAAACAAAATACAAACAAAATACTTAATCTTACGAGACTGTTCTTGTATACCTAGGGCGATCTATTAATTTCTAATCAAATAGAAAATAAAAGAAATAACTTTACAAAGTATTCCCCTGCGGCATCAATGCACTTTATCCATTCGACTGAACCAGCTTTCAAAACATGTGAAAAACTGATCTTCTAGTGGAATTACGACTACAGGCCCACTATACGACGGAAAAACCTGCAACAATTTTTTGTTGAAGCTTCGACCGCGAACAACCTTAGTGGGTAAATCGTCTTCTTCAAAGACCCATTCTGTCGATTGCTGTTTCGTAAGCGGGTCGAACCTGTATATCCAAGATTCATCGGAAGTCAAGATGTAGATCACGTGCTGTGAGCTAACTCCGTCGAATGTATCTAGCATAAACTGGCACCAGTCTACGCGTCGGACTTTCTGCTTTTCTGTGAGCGAGTGGGGTATCCATCGCGATGCAACCTTCCTAACTTTAAGATGGTCATGTAAAATGGTGGAAGCTGTCTGTGATCCAATCTTCAGTTCATCCTGTATCTCGCGCTTGGTAATGTTGCGACATTCATTTAGTAGCCACTCCACCCTGATGACGTTTTCTTGAGTGACTGCCGTTGGTGGTCGTCCCGGTCTAAAGTCATCTTTTAGGTCGCTCCGACCACGCTTAAACTAACGAAACCAATAGGTGATGGTGGCAACTGATGGAGCCAATTCCCCAAAAGCACTTTTTAAATTTTCATGTGATTCCTTATATGTTAACCCTCGTTTAAAATCATAATAGATCATAGCACGAAATGCTTCCCGCGTTACTTCCATCGTAGCGATTGAAAAGTGACACACATTTTTATTTAACAATTAATTAAAAAATAACTAAATTCGACATACTCATATTTCCCATTTCAAAGGCGTTTGTATAACCGGTGTTCATGCAATGCGTCTGGCAACGACCAATAAACCAATGAAGTCGCCCAATGATTAAAACATTTATGAATTTTGCGCGATTGTCGCATCGCACGCAAATCAGTCGCGCGACAATTAGTCGCAAGCCATACCGCACCCTTACCATTAGTACCAAAACACCTGTGACTCTAGCTCCACCTTTTAGCCAAGTACAAAGAACAGGGTTAAACAAATGTAAAATAGAACACTAATATATTCTATGGCATGAAAAGGTCTTTCACTACAAAATGGAGGCAACTAAAGGCTCAATAGCACTCCAAAGAAGATTCATCCCACACACCGACTTCAAAACTTATGACTCCTCGAAAACTATATATGTATGTATATGTATGTATGTTAAATCAACTCAACACGCGTAAATTGGAACAAACTGAATCCCGCTTTCTATTAATTGAAAACTACCTTTATCACAATGACACAACACTGTTTCAAACAGCATGCAGATATGGTGGGTAGATGGAAATTTAATTATAATGTAAGACAAGATAGGAAGCGCTTATCTTCATTTAAGTTTGCATTAATATTCTATATGGGGCGGCTTCGCTTCCAGAAATTGCTACGAAACAAATTTTCATAATAATAGCTTCTTAAGAGACCCTTAAATACCGAATTGAGTAGCTTATTAGGAGCATTATTAGGCGAAAAATTGGATAAATTAAGGAGGATGCTGTTAATAAAGAAATTGATCATTAACTGCTATAACTTTCGGATTTCACTTACCGCTACTCAACCTGAAAGTGATATTAATGTAGTACTCGTAATGAGACGCTTTTGTAGAATCTGATGGGTACATACCTGAAACAATATACAACAATCATTAGGTAATTGGTATGGTAGACAGAAAGCGCGTCGGTGGCCTAGTGGCTAGCACACCGGACTCCAATGCGAGAGGTCCGGGTTCGAAACCGTGCAGTGCCATGTACCAATGAGATTTTCGTATTTTTCGATGACTTACGTACATTTACCGACTGCTCTAACGGTGAAGGAAAACATCGCGTGGAAGCCTGCATAGTGAGATGACCATTGTGTAAAATGGGGTAGGTACTAAAGATCCTCAAGGGTCGAAGTGCCGCTGGGTTATTCCCGGCCCCCTATCATAAGATAAAATGGTAGACATAAGGTTAACATTGTGCATTGGCATGTATTGCGCGTACTGAACAGTGTTTTGATAAAACCAAGTCAAACAAGATGTTCGATATAGATAGATATTCGTTAGTGACCCTAATATTTTGTTTACCATCCCTTCCCAGTTTCCCTACTCAATTTCCCTATTATGGAGTGAACTAAATATGTATTTTATGTGGCAATAAAGTGTTTTTCTTTCTTTCTATCAATCTGCGTATACTATCAATCTGCGTATACTATCAATCTGCGTATACTATCAATCTGCGTATACTATCAATCTGCGTATACTGCGCCTACGCGTAACCTACCCTTGATATGCAGCTGCAAACAGACCTCCGTAGGTTGCATCTATGCGCGAGTTAATCTCAAAACCCCACGTGCTTTGTGTCCGAACTGAAGCCCTTGGGAGCTTCCAGGTGGTGCTGCTGGATATTCTCGGTGAGTGTAGTCTACGACTGACATTTTTCCTTCTTTATTTATTGAAACACGGGGCCAACATTCCGTAGCATCTCACTCAAAATAAAAAGGAAACGGTATAAAGTGCCGGTAAAACGGAAAAACACCGGCTTTAAAAACCAAAGACTGAACACAATCGCTACAGACTGCCACAGGGCCTAAAATAAAAACAAAGCGGAGCCACCACAATCCGGCTCTAGCTCCCTTCTCGTTCTGTGGATTAGCCCCCCCCCCCCCCCCCCCCCCTCTGCATCACCGTGCATTTTCTCCGTGCAGGTGGCCCACTGATCCGATTAGTTGTATTTAGGCAAGTGCATTCTCTTCGAATACGTCTCGCAACTCGCGTACTCTTGTTTGGCTAACGACGTGTGAAAATGCAGTTGGAACTTTTTATTATTTAGCAATGTGCAATAGTTTTCGTAATACTATTTTGTAATTTGTGACTATTAGTGCTTAGAAGGTAGTCATCTATAAGTAAATACTGCCCTTTATTGAATACCTTCTTTTTGGGATAGCACTGGCTCCCAAGATACAGGTTCGCCTAGTTTGGGAGTCAGGGTATTGTTCGATTTACAATCATTGTGATGTTTTCAATAAAGATTATTTTATTAATATAATTATTTATAAAAAAAAACAAAAATAAGAAAAGGTGAAATATATGCATTATACTCGTACTCGTAACTGAAGTAAAATTAAACATTCTGACAAACCCCAGACTATCTTTCACACATTTTATTTTTTTTGATTTAAGTAGTAATTTTTTTACTTATTCAAAATGTCTTTAATTTAATTTATTTATTAGGTAAACACAACAGATTACAACCATAGAAATTACAGAAAAATCAATATAAAGTTATGAGCTAGGTCGTAACCCTTAACGTGTGAACACAGCATAGTTAGGAAGTAGAAAATTGATTGTTGTACAATATTGAGTACTTATATTAGGTACATTATTTCAGGTATCACTCATAACAGACACTGACATCCTCTTACACAGAAATCTAAAACTAAAACTATAGAATACCAAAATGGCTGGTACTTAACGTGGAAAGTGTTTTTCATTTGCTTATTTCTTTTTTTGAGCTTCGTAACTATACCTACTCGAGTAACTTCAGCAGCCCTACTGACATGCTGGCTACACTGTTTCCTACGTAACGGTCTATATGACCAGTGTAGGAAATATGAGTACTAATATTATTAATTGCCTCGTTTGCTGCAGCTTAAACGTTAAGAAAATCTATTTTTATACATATTTGTAATTTTCTATGTATTGCATTGTAGCACAAATAAATTATATTTTCATTTTGCACACTTTTCACTCTATACATAGTCATACCACCTTCAAACAAGTAAACGTGTTATGTATCATTGTCAAAACTACCAGTAATCAATAATGCAGTGGTACCACGTTTATCCTAACCACAGATAACTCATACCAACTAATTCAGTATTCGACAGCTCGATTCGGTCCCGGCGCGGATGTCAATTCATCTTCCCGGTGCAGTAATTTAACGTCACCCGTGGTGGAAATTGGACACACGCAAATTGTTTTGTACGCATTCGCGGCCATTTTACCCTGCGACCGGACAACGAAGGAAAAGTTAATTGTTTTGTTGTCCTTTTGGCATTAGTAAACATACCTTCGGCAGTCGGGTAAAAAGATAATAAAACGTTCTGTTAGTATCGTCATACATAAACAGATGCTTGTCAACCAGGGTAGATAGTACCGTTCTCAAAACGATGAAGAATCATCACGAGATTCTCCGTACGCTGAGTGGGTACCTGAACAGTCCCATCCTGAGGCACTGGGTGTCCGTGCAGCTTGATGGGAATCAAAAGTAGATGTATGTATTATTGTTGTACCTTACGTTTTATTTTATATTTTATTTTACATTGTTTTATTGTATGTGTATTCTAATTTTAATTCTTGTGTATGGGTACCTTGCCTGAAATAAAAACTTTATTATTATTATTATAAGAAGTCATTATCATAAGATGGCGTGCTAAAGAGAGATAATGCATTGGTATTGTGCTGTTTCTGTTTAGCACGCCATCATAGCTTATCAATTCATCGTTTTGAGAAAGATAATAGTTATTCAGAGCCGCGCGAAGAAGCGAAAGGACAGAGGAAAAAAATTACAATTAGCTTCGTTTCATTATCACATCACGAGTAAAAGAAAGCGATCTTTACCATAAGTGGAATTGCATGTGTGCTGCTGTTAACAAATAAACGCATTTCTATGACTGAAAATCAGCGCCGGAGTGCTAAAAGCGCTATGGCAACAGGCTGAGGCGGTCCCCTTTTTCCGGTGCTGCACACCACCTTACTAACTTACTTACTTCGCTGGCGCCCCGAAGTGGATCCTTGGCCTCCGATACCAAAGAGCGCCATCGCTCTCTCTCGTGCACAGTCTCGAGCCAGTCAGGCGCCCGGAGCCACGCAGATCTTTCTCCACTTCATCGCGCCAGCGGTATCTGGGACGTTCCCCCCCCCCTCATTTATTTATTTTTATCTTATATTTGTTTAATATACCTAATTGTTTGTATGTGTGTGCTTTTGGAAATAAATTCTGTCTTCCTTTCTATTTCTATCCTATTGTCGGATGTTCCGATGCACTGACACCCATAATGGCTGCTAATTACGTATCTGCGTAGAACTCGCCCCCAAATGGCAAGCATGAAATAAAACCAAAAGAGCTGTGTCATGCATGAGCTGACTCGCTCCATTTACTTATCTCGAGAGGAACACTGTGTGTAGAAAGAAATCCCTTACAATTGGGGTCATTAGCCGACAGTCTTCACTCACGCGTCAGTGAACGACACGCGGTCCCACGGCGGGCGCCAATTCATCTCGATGTAGTAATTAAACGTCACACGAATTGTCTCGTACGCACTCTGTGGTCCCATTCGCCGCCATTTTGTTTTATTTTTAATCACATTTAGGGGACGGTTGGAGTCGCAAAACGTGCTCAAAATGGTGACACCTTAATATTTTCATAAGCTGTCTTTACGTATTTTATGAAAATAAATTTGGAGATAAAATTGTTAAATATTTTAAATAAACGAATTATTATCCCAGTGTAAAGAGCGTCGGTGGCACAGTGGCTAGGGCACCGAACTCCCATACGGGAGGTCCGAGTTCGAAACCGTGCAGTGCTATGTACCAACGAGTTTTTCGTGTTTTTCGAAGACTTACGTACATTTACCGACTATTCTAACGGTGAAGGAAAACATCGTGAGGAAACCTGCACACTGAGATGACCAGTGTGTAAAATGGGGTCGGCACAAAGATCCTCAAGGGTCGAAGTGCCGCTGGATTATTCCCGGCCCCTATCATAAGATAAAATAAGATCCCAGTGTAACTATTTCAAATAATTTTCACTCAAAATTACACATCACCACCATCACACATCATATTATTTGACACATCATCACGCAAAGTGATTTAGTTTACTCTTTTTGCATCAATTAGACTAAGTTAAGCTAAGGTTCCATACAAAATATCTAATTTATAAGCTGCACTTGGACTACGACTTGGATATGCATAGTTTGTTTGTTGTAACACAGTTTGTTGTAACATAGTTTGTTTGTAAGAACAGTCCCAAGTTGTGCGCCAAAATAGTACCACCTTTTACAAACTATCATCAGCAGCTTACTCTAGTCCACTGCTGGACATAGCCCTCTCCCAAGGCGCGCCATTGAGCCCGATCTTCGGCTTTTCTCATCCAGTCGCTGCCAGCCACCTTGCGCAGACCGTCGCTCCATCTAGCAAGGACGACCGTCCCACACTACGTTTCCCCAAACGCGGTCTCCACTCCAGAACTCGTCAACCCCAGTGGTTGTCGGTTCTGCGACAGATGTGACCGGCCCACTGCCACTTCAGCTTGCTAATCTCATGAGCTATGTCGATAACTTTTGTTCTATGCCGGATCTCCTCATTTCGATACAAACAATAGCAAACATTAATGACTAATAGCAAAGCGAGTAAACATCAATCTCAAAGACTGTTAATAACAATTCAGAAACGATTAAATTTCAATGCAGGTGTCGCAAAGCCGACGTCCAGTGGTTCCGCACAAAATCTCTGATTTATACGCTCCACGTGGACGACTCGTGCATCGTTTGCAATTCCTGCGGTGACCGTTGGCTGATTCAATTTATTTCCAATGTGAAATTACTTACGCGACCCCGCATCGAAGCTTATTTAACGTTCCAGTGAGTTCCTGTAGTTAAATTAAACGCTAGTTTTATTTATTGCCTTCGAACGGGACAAATGCATCGGACTGAACCGTCAATTAGTAAAATCTCTATCGTCTCAAATATTGCGTTGAATACAATATATATAACAAATTTCCGGATATAGGTTTGATACTGATATTTACAATTTGTATTGTCTATTCACATGAAGTTAACTACCGTCATTATGTGGTCATTTCCAAGATTTAATGTTCTAATGGGTTCATCTATGTCCGTCACAGATCTATGAAATTTATTTTGTACCCTGGATGAAGGATGTAATTATTATTAATAGTAGATTACGCCAATCGAAAGGAATACAAGAAAGCAATAATTCCAAAATTAAGTAAAGCAAAAGAGTCTGAAATTAACAACGCAAGTTTGTACCATTATGAAACTCTAAGCTCTCTTTACAAATGATTACATTTGAAACAGCCACACCAATGGTATCAGTAGAGCTGGCTGCGAATGCACTGAGTAGCTGTCTGAACACGTCACGTACCTGAACCCGGAACATCTGGGCGCGTGTCTGGCGGGATCAGGCGGGCTACGTGATAACACGCAAGCAGGAAATCTAAGTTTTACTATCGACGGCTAAGAACATTTATATAAGAAATGATGAGGATTTTGTGATTTTGAACCTTGTAAAACTGAAACCATTATGAAATACTACGTCTCCAGTAAGCTGGCTGTGATTGCACCGAGTATCTATCCGAACGCGTCACGTACCTGAACGCGGAACACATCTGGGCGCGTGTCTGGCGGGATCAGTCGGGCTCTACGTGATGCAAGCGGTTTTACTCTCGTCTTGTTATTTACAGTTGATATATTTGTTCAATGTTTACAAGCGATGAATTTGTCGATTGAATTATACCTACTACTGTTAAAGACAAGATAAAAAGTGTCCCCAAAAACAATAATTTTAGGGGTATTTTTGAAATAGTTCTACTAGAATAATCTACTCTAGTTAGAGTGATATGTCTAGACTGTAATGATTGCTTTGAGAAATATTTGAGACGGTATGTGTATATCTTATATAATAAAGGGATTGACGTGAATATGCGTTTCGGAGGATTGGAACTAAGTAGCTACTTTTATGTCGGGTCGAATTAATGCAAGATCATTCGAACCAGACTTTTTCGAGTTTTTCGGTGTTGTTCAATGGTTTTGTATCGTCATGCAAACGTACAAAAGAATTCTAAAGCTGTACTAGAGTGAAATTCTTTCGAGATGGATTCTCATTGTTTCAAGCAAAACGGCAGTAAATAACGCCCATTATCTTTTTAATCTATAAATCAAGTCAAGATCCGAATAATCAATGGGCGAATTGCCAAAAATTCAATTACTGAATCTTGTACCTACGATAAATTCTTGATTAGTTTTTGGTGTGTGTTAAAATACTAACTTAATCTTTTGACCAATGACGTACATCACGCGGTCAGGCGGAGTGATGGAGGATAAACCGATCAGAAGCAAAGTTGGAAAATAAAACACCAAAAACCTCGACGCGATTGGTCCAAAACAATCCAATAGCGCGCCCCTATTTGAATATCGAGTTGCAGCGCATCCTGTTCCAAATTTAAATCGCATTCGGAACATTCACGTGGAACGTGGAGTGCAGCGGTATCTCAAACTCGAATCGAACGTTACCTAACCACTACTCGAGCAGAATTTGTACGATTCTGTTGAAGGTCTCCCCCCGCGAAGTTCTGTCAAAGTAACGGGCGAGGGGAGGGGGATACTAGTATTCAGTAGCAGTAACAAATCGATGTTATGGAAGAGTAACTCATTTAGTACTAGGTTAGCTACTCGTTCCAGACAGCGAGCTTGCAAACTTCCATTGACAGTTGATGAGGTTGTAGTTTAGCTTAGAAATTGCTGGTGCTTCATTTTGCGAACGTAATTGAACATTATGCCCTAGAATGCGACGAGGTTGAAGAAATCTATGTTCTTAGTTAATTTAATAAGATATTAATGGTTTATAGTAGAAAATTACATAAGTTGATCGAGAGAAGACGACGATTTAATTCTTCTGTAATGTAAACTGTACTGTACCCATGGATTATGCCGAGTAAACACAACGTGAAATGAAATCAAATCAAACCAAAATGTTTTTATTGTAATTAAGTACTTTTTACAACATCATTTTTTACTCTATCACCGCTTCGTAAGGTGCTATAGCTGAAAGGAAAGAAGCGGCGCAAGAAACTTCCAGCAGCACATCTTTTGATATAAATATATCTTACAATAATTATGAATACAATCATACACACAATGTGCAGAGCTGGTGCTGAATTTATTATTTATTTTTATATATTTAAATCAGACAGGGTCCATACAATTAAAGTTAGTATATTATATTACTTAAAGCTGTTAGTAAAAAAAATATATTAAAGAAACAATACCAAGGCCATGGTACCGACCCCAAAGCACTGGACGACTACTTTGCATTGACATGCAGGTACGAGTATATCCAGTGCCTCAGGATCGGGGAGTCAGGGGACTCGGCAAACGTCAACAGGACGCTGCTGGGACTGCTATGTACTCGGTGCATCAGGGAAGCAACCCTCTTTCGGATAATCGCGTGAAAGCCATCCACGCGGGTTTCTGCAAACATCCCCGATGCACTACAGTATTTAGGACTAAGCCTCTTTATCATGTAAGTAGTCATTTATTTTATAATAACCCTTTTTACATAAGATCCGTCAACGTTCTACGTAGGCAAATTCTTGAATGAAGATGCATATAGATTACTGGTGTATATGTGTGCGTGCTGCGCCAGCACACCTATGAGGTTTGCTTCCAATAAAGCATCAGTGCGTTACTAGCTACCCGGCCTTTCACTTGTGTGTCCATCCGTACTCGCATACTTACCAGTGGCGACGATTCATTTATTTTTTACCCACCGCTAAAATTAAAATAAAAAATATGTCGAGTCATTTTGGGATTCTGACAAGTTTTGACCACGGAATCCAAAATTGGCACACGTACAAGAGTAGGCTTAGTCAGTGGTTTATTGCAAACGACATCACCAGTGCCAAGGATGTAGCCGGAACCAAAAGACGGGCAATTTTGCTGAGCGCACTCACCGAGGGCACGTATAAGCTGGCAGCGGACTTGGCTTTACCCAAGGACCTGCAGGAGGTGCCCTATGAAGATATACTACGTCTTCTGGATACGCACTTTACTCCCAAACGAGTAGGATTCGGCGAGCGTCATAATTTTTTTGCGGCCACACAGCAGCTCGGTGAATCTCACACGCAGTGGGCCGCGAGACTACGCGGACTGACGGCGCATTGCAAGTTTAGTAATGTCGAAGAAGCGCTCCGGGACCGCTTCATCATGGGGTTGCTGCCCGGGCTGGAGAAGGAGAAACTCTACGCCCAGGACATACAGGAGCTCACCCTGGCGAAAGCGGTGGACATCGCCGAGAACTTGCGCTGCGCTCGAGCAGGTGCCGCCACCGCGTCTAACGCCGGCCCCGGCGCGCCGTCGTCGGCCGATCAACTTTTCAAGATAGAGAAAAGTGGAAACTCGGGCAAAGGGAAGTGCAGTGTATGTGGTTATAAGAACCACAAATCTTCAGAGTGTCGTTTCGCTAGTTATACGTGTAAAAAGTGCAACGTCAAAGGTCATCTACGTAGAATGTGTACAAAAGTTAACTACGTAGAAACGGACGTCGCTGGCGAGGGCGATGACGACGACGGTGAGTTGTTTAATATTCGTTCAGTGAGGGGTGAACCTATGGTAGAAACAGTGTCTATAAAAGGTTTACAAATTAAATTCGAAATCGATAGCGGATCCGCCGTCACTGTCATATCACAAAACACATATGAGTCGCATTTTATTGACGTGCCATTGTCACCATCTAAAAAACGGCTTGCGAGTTATACCGGGGACAAGATAGTTTGTTTAGGTATGGTGCGTCTACCCGTAACGTTCGCGGGACGTACTCGGGCGCTGGACGTGTTCGTGGTGCGCGACGGAGGCCCGCCGCTTCTCGGCAGAGATTTCATTTCGCAGTTTAAACTGGAGTTAACATCTGTCAATTTTTTCCAGGAAACCGATAAATCGATTGAACGGTTACAGGCCACTTATCCATACCTATTTTCAGACAAACTGGGGACTTTTAATAAATATAAAGTCAAATTATCGTTACGAGATAACGTTAAGCCTATGTTTTTTAAAGCGCGGCCTATCGCTTTCGCCTTGCGTGACAAAGTCGAGAAAGAGTTAGACAGGTTGGTGGATTTAGGAGTTTTGAAGCCAGTCGAACATTCTGAATATGCATCCCCAATTGTGCCTGTTTTAAAACGTAACGGCTCAGTTAGACTGTGTGCAGACTATTCAGTCAGTATAAATAAACAACTTGTTATAGAACAATATCCCCTCCCTACAGTTAGTGAATTGTTTGCAAGGTTGCATGGGGGTCAACAATACTCAAAATTAGATTTGTCTATGGCATACAATCAGCTGTTATTGTCGGATGCTGATGACTCACAAGATATTACGTGTATAAACACCCACCGCGGATTATTTAAATTTACGCGTCTAGTGTTCGGCCTCGCAAGCGCGCCAGCTATTTTTCAACGCGCTATGGAATCGGTACTGGCGGGAATGGAGGGGGTTCTATGCCTCTTAGATGACGTGTTAATAACTGGGAAGGATAGAAATCAGCATCTAGATAGGCTACATGCAGTCTTACAAAAATTACAAGACGCAGGGTTCACTTTGCAAAAAGGTAAGTGCGCTTTTTTCAAAGACGAAGTGAGCTATCTAGGCTATGTCATAAATAAACAGGGCCTAAATAAGTCACAAGAGAAAGTTAAAGCGATAATGGAAGCACCAACACCTACTAATGTTAATCAGCTTCAATCATTTTTAGGGTTGGTAAATTATTACCGCAACTTTGTGCCGGGAGCGTCGACCGTACTTAGTCCTTTGTACGAGTTGCTGCGAAAAGAGGTTAAATGGAACTGGAATAGAAACCATGACAGTGCATTCAATAAAATAAAAAAAAATTTATCGTCCGATCAAGTATTAGCGCATTTTAATCCTCAAGCTAAATTAATATTGACTAATGACGCGTCACCCACAGGGTTAGGTGCCGTGTTATCGCAAATAGATACAGACGGGATCGAAAGACCCATCTCATTTGCTTCGCGAACTTTAAATGCGGCTGAAAAACGATATTCGCAAATACAAAAAGAGGCGACAGCAATTGTATTTGGAATTCGTAGATTTCATCAATACTTGTACGGTAGGTCGATACCATTCATTTTGCGAACAGATCACAAACCTTTGATTTCCATATTCGGGCCGCATCGAGGAATTCCGGAAGTATCTGCTAACAGATTGCAAAGGTATGCGATATTTCTAAGTGGCTATAACTACAGCATCGAGTATGTACGAAGCGCTGATAACAGCGCCGACTATCTCTCTCGCGCCAGCCTGCCGCCACCGCCCGAGTCGGAGGTCTCGCTTTCACACACGCACACGGGCGCAGGCGGCAATGCAGCCGCGGAGACGGGATGCGCTGACGCAGAGTGTGATAGTGCTACGTATGTTTGTTTCGTTGTAGAGGGTAGCCTACCTGTGTCGCTAACAGAATTGCGAGACGAAACACATAAAGATGTGTTATTGAGACAGGTAACGAACTACATTATGAATGGTTGGCCAAATAAAATCGTAGACGTTCGGTTGAAACCTTACCATTTGTGTAGAACGCAGTTAGCTTATGAAAATGGCTGTATTATGAGAGGGTATAAGGTCGTAATTCCAGAGTCATTGCGACAACGAATTTTATCAGAACTACATACTTCACATTTAGGTATAGTGAAAACAAAAGCCGAAGCTCGATCTCGGTTTTGGTTTCCTGGTGTGGACGAAGCTTTGGAAAGAATGATAGGGTCATGTGAGGTTTGTTTACAACTGCGGTCGTCGCCCCCCCGGGCTCCGCTCGCGCACTGGGAGCACCCGCCGCACGCTTTCTATAGAATACACATAGATCTACTGGGTCCTATCAATGGCCATATGTATCTAGTGGTAGTGGACGCGCACACTAAATGGGTTGAGGTGTACGATATGAACACTACTACTACATCTGTCGCAGTGATAGAAAAGTTATGTGATTTTATGTCAAGGTTCGGGTTACCTCAAACTCTGGTGAGTGACAATGGCACATCATTTTGTTCCCAAGAATTTAAAAGATTTTGTGATTTAAACGGAATCACACACATGACGTCACCCGCCTATCACCCCGCCAGTAACGGCCAGGCGGAAAGTTACGTCAAGGTAGTTAAAAAAGGCATAAAATCAAGCATTTTATCAAGTCGTAATGCTAAGGAAAGTAAAATGAGACTGTTAAAATATCTTTTAGACTACAGAAATTCTGTCCATTCTACCACAGGATTTTCACCCGCCCAATTGGTATACGGTCGAAAACTTAGATCACGTTTAGATCTTTTTAACCCTACATCGTCGTCGCCCCCACCCTCGTCACCGGCATTATCTAATGCTGTCCGAAATAAACAGTGTTCGCAGAATAAGGCATTAAAGAGGAAACAAGCACCGACTTTTACGGCCGGTGACCATGTACTGTATAAAAAATTCGTTAGTAAAAACAATTTTTCATGGTGTAGAGGAATTATTACTAAGAGATTAGGGAATGTGTTATATATAGTTAAAGACAGTTTTACTTTAATATGTACAAAAAAACATAAAAACCAAATTATAGTGTATAAAGGGACGGATACGAACCTGAACCACTGGGACTATGAGGTAAACGAACGAGAGTTATACTCACCGCCTCCGCCGCCGATGCCGTCGCCACCTCCGCCGCCGAAGACGCCGCCAGCTCAAACACCTATGCCGTCACCGCCTCCACCGCTGGTTACGTCGTTGGTGCCTTCGCAGCAGGCTCCGTCAATGGTGTCGTCGTCAGCGTCAAATGACGAGACAAGGGGCATAGAGAGAGAGGAAGGTGATGAAGCAGTTGAAGCCGCGCCTGCCTTACCTTCAGAGGATATTGAGAGCGAACGCCAAGAAACTCCTGTAACCTCAGATAAGACCGATGACGAAGAGTTCTACGAAGCCATCGAAGGCGACGAAGAGAACTTACCCTCTGGGGTATCACGGTTGAAGCGTAATCGTCCCAAGGTCAATTACAAACCATTTTTTTGATAGTTAGCTTAGTTTAATTCTGTAGTTGTCAAGCTAGGTGGAGGAATTGGTGTATATGTGTGCGTGCTGCGCCAGCACACCTATGAGGTTTGCTTCCAATAAAGCATCAGTGCGTTACTAGCTACCCGGCCTTTCACTTGTGTGTCCATCCGTACTCGCATACTTACCAATTACCTATATGAATCACACTTTAGTTGATGCATTAGGACATACAGTATAGCTTTTCCTTTAGTTATAGGTTAGATTACAATGGCGTGCATATAACACCACAATTTCCTTTGTACCAATCGATACTTTAATTGACCGCCAGTGTAAACAACGTCAAACCATTTGTGTCGGAGCCAAATGCATTGCAAATGCATTTATGTTTAGTATCCTATTTCATAGACTAAATGGTGGTTATTTTTCCGACACAATAAATCAAAGAAGCTAATTTTGAACCCCCCGACATAAGTTGACACGTATGTCGGTTTGTCGGTTTGTACGTTTGTCCGTGACATCATAACTCAGCAAGCGATGATCCGATTTGGAACCGGTTTTCTTGATTTTAAGAAGCTAATTTTTAACCCCCGATTTATCGAGGAAGGCGTGTTATAAGTTGACACGTATGTCTGATTGTCGGTTTTTATGTTTGTCTGTGACAACATAACTCAGCAAGCGATGATCTGATTTGGACTCTTTTTTTTATTTAACTGAGTATTTAGTCGAAAGTGTCTGATAAAAATTGGACCAGTGGTTTCGAAGATCTTGGAGTATCGACATAGCTCATAAGATTATCAAGCTGAAGTGGCAGTGGGCCGGTCACATTTGTCGCAGAACCGACAACCGCTGGGGTAGACGAGTTCTGGAGTGGAGACCGCGTTTGGGCAAACGTAGTGTGGGACGGGCGTCCCTGCTAGATGGAGCGACGATCTGCGCAAGGTGGCTGGCAGCGACTGGATGAGAAGAGCCGAAGATCGGGCTCAATGGCGCGCCCTGGGAGAGTCCTATGTCCAGCAGTGGACTAGAGTAGGCTGCTGATGATGGAGTATCTTTGATGTCAGATCAGATCTTTATAACGGTAGGTAATAGCTAAATGATTTGAATTTGAATTCAAAAGTTAAGAATCATGGTGCCCTTCCCACATCAGGTACTTTGAGGACCTGATGATGACCACAAAAAAGTAAGGGGATCTCCATAATGGTAAGTTGCTTGCTAGCTTGCTTGCTTATCGTATGGTTAGTGGCCAACCTATTTGTCAGAGTTGTTCAGGCCGCCCGTAGACCTCTGACATGGCTTAACGACTGCTGTCGAACGACAACAACCGAGACTGACTGCGTATCGTGCTCTCTGAGGCACGGACGAGCTGAGATGAAATATACCACTAGCGGTCACCCATCCAGGTACCGACCGCGACAACGTCGCTTGACCTGCACGATCACTTTCGTACCGTGCTCGCAACTACGCTACGAACTCCTCAATAGTAAGTCAGGGGTTTCTTAAAGTTTTAATTTGGAGTTATTTTTATACTCAATTCATTCTATTATTCAGGTTCCATTTTAAGTTTGATCATGAAATAAACAATCAGTTTCAAAACTTTAAATCAACTTAAAACAACATTATCGCTCCTTTCCACAGCTCCACTCAGTAATGCTGAAACTCCCCCAGTCTGTTATTAACTAACTTAAAACAACTTAGTGGGCAACTTTACGCTTTTTTGTGAACCACAATGTACACTAACTTTAGTGGAGTAACGTTTTTTGCAAAGGAAACTTTTGTATGACTGGATTAAACTGAGTTTGGTTTATTTTTAACCCCCAACCGATCGAGGGAGGGCGTGTTATAGTTTGACACGTTTGTCTGTTTGTGTGTTTGTCTGTGACATCATAACTTGACAACGGGTAATCCGAATTCGACTCGGTTTCTTTATATAATAGAGAATTTTGTCGAGAGTGTTCTTAGCTAGGTCTGATAAAAATTGGACCAGTGGTTTCCAAGATCTTGGAGTAACTTTGATGTCAGATGGGATCTCTGGAACGGTAATATCTAGATGGTTCGAATTTGAGCTCAAATGTTCAGGTTCATGGTGCATTTCCGACATCTGAAGCTTTGAGGATCTGATGATGACCAGGAAAAAGTAAGTGAACTTCAATTTCACAATATGAAACTGGAAGAATTGTAAGATTATCAGCCCGCCGAAACTATAATAGTTAGATGAGGTCTTCTCGAACTAAAGTTGTAGGGAATCCCTTGGACATTACAAGATAAAAAAAGCAGATTTAATGGGGTGGTTTGCCATTGCCTTCCCTACGTTCATTCACATACTGGTTATCTCAGTATGCTGGTTTCCTCACGATGTTTTACATCACCTTTAAATGTTGTTTGTTTTTTTTTATTATATGGTTCAACTCTATTGTCAGAGTTGTTCAGGCCGCCCGTAGGCCTGTGACATCGCTTAAAGACTTATGTCTAACGACAACAACCGGGATTACCTTTAAACAAAAAATAAGTACCAAAAATAATGATATAAGAAATTATTCGTATTTTTCCTGAAAAGTAGGGATTAACGAACGGGGAAGGTAACAATTTTATTTGTTTAGAAAACGAACAGCAATATAAAAATAATTAATTAAGTAACTAGACATATGCCAATTATAGGTTTTCCTGAACATTACATATTTAGATATTAATGCGGTATTTTATCTTATACGTATGAATTCTGCATTCCAAAGCGCGAAAGTACAGTAAAGTGAGTTTTTATAGACATTACTCTCGTAAAAACACGAGTTTCATGGGAATTACCCGCGACTGTCTTATTTTCACCTTTGACGCGTAAAACTTGATCGCATTTGAACATTAATTAATCACATAAACACCAAACAACATTATTACATAGAGAGAAACACATGTAAACAACCAATGTGGTTATTTACGTTATGTTGATGTATGGCACAATATAAATTAGAACAGTAAAGACTTTATATAATGTAAATAAACAAAGAAAGAACTTGTGCGTGGGACTCATACACTCGCACGCCTTGCCGTGCACTAAGCTGTCGAGAAATTTAGATGTACGAGTGGGTAATGCGTACATAATACAGATACCCTGGCCTAGCACGATACTAAAACGGCTAAGTTGTCGAGAGAACAGATTTGACAGCGATTTAGTAACTGAAGTCACAGTGTTAGGTTCCAGAGAGGCGACGTTCGCTTCTTATAAACTTACGAGCGCGGCGGAGAGACTATTTGACCATTTGATGGCTACCGTGCGAAATCAGCATAGATTGACCCAAGGAACATTCGCGAAAAGTTGCTTTAATCAAAAAGTGCAAGGTGTTAGCATTAGATTAGCATATCTTCTGTTCACAGTAGAGATCTGTCCTCCGAGATACAGGAACTTCCTAGTTAGGAGGTCAGCGTTATTACTGTTTGCTCACTAATTTTATTTAGTTTAATATAGCATATACTTAAGTTCCTACTTGTGTATGGACTATGAAAACTTTGTCATCTTACCGCACAAATAAACTTATTCTTATTATTTAAAAAAAATTTGCTTGTTTCATTTTAGTAATCTTGTATTTATATAATATTAATGTACTTTCAAACACAATATGTATATTGTCATTGAAATAAATGAACTTGAAATATTAGGACCTCTACGAGTAGATGCAACACAGAGCGGCGTGCAAGTGACTCGCGCGTCTAATATTACTACAGAGACTGTTTTCTGTTCCTATTTGTACCACCACGTTCCATTACCGACAACAAATGGAACTGCAAACTGGTGTCGCGTTACCCGAGCTAAATTACTACAAATGTGGGTTCTATGTGTATTAGTCATGTGTTAGAGTTGCCCTGTTCTAAACATTTGTTCTAAACCGCTATATCGATTACAAACTCGTACAACGAGCAACAAGAAATAAGCTCGGGTCGAGAATGGTTATTTCGGTTCTCAAGCACATAGCCTGGACTACGAATATATGCGTCCGGTTCCAGGAATCCAATCACGAAGTGCTGACTTCAAGTGGGGGGACGGCGGAACGCATGATTGGTTGCAGCGAACCGAACCGGTGCTGAAACCGGACGAATGTAGTTCAGACCAATAATACCTACATACATACCTTCCTGTTTTCTAATGTATAATTTAAAAATTAAGTACCTTCCTTCGTTTCCTAATATTTTACTTGTGTTAATTAATATTTCCGTTATCTATTTATATGTTCCGGCAGTGTATTATTAGGGAGTGATCCCTGGCACTCAGGGGATGCCTGAAAATCAGTGCCGCAGTGCTAAAAGCGCTGCGGCAACAGGCTGAAGCAGTCCCCTTTTTCCGGTGCTGCACGCCACCTTCATCAAACTTCGTTATTTTTGCTTATTTATGTTTTTGTAATATATTTGTTTAATATTATTTATGTCTTCTATAGCTTGTATGTGTGTGTCGGAAATAAATAATCTTTCTTTCTTTCTTTAGACCTAAAAATTACTGTGGTTTCCATCAAGTGTTTAGCGTAGTTGGGAGAGGAAAACGATGTATGGAGTGCCTCTGTGTTTACGACAAAACGAAATAAGGAGTATTCAATTTACATAGGTGGACAAGAGTGTCGATGGTACACTGGCTAGGACGCCATACTCCCATGCGGGGAGGTCCGAGTTCGAAACCGTGCAGTGCCATGTACCAATGAGTTTTTCGTATTTTTTGAAGGCTTACGTACATTTACCGACTGCTCTAACGTTGAAGGAAAACATCGCGAGGAAACCTGCACACTGAGATGACCAGTGTGTAAAAAGGGGTAAGCACAAAAGATCCTCAAGGGTCGAAGTGCCGCGTGTGCGTTATTCCCGGTCCTCTATCATAAGATAAGATACACAGGTGGACTGGTGCACGTACGCTATTTAACCCTGGATTAACTCGCGTATTGTGTATGCTTTTCATAGACAATTTGACCTCGGGTTAGTATTAAACCAAGAGTTATTGATTGACGTAAATGGGGCTTCATTATTTAACACTATTTCAGATCTCATAAACGTTTTTGACTTTTCATCAAAATCTGTAGAGGAACTCCACGATCCAGCTAGGAATTAATTTTAATTTTTTTTCTCAAAATATCTACTACGCCACCTCCAAAAACGCTTCTGAAGAAATTTAACAGGGAATTAATTTAAAAGACCCATTGTGCAACTAGCAAGGCAGTAAAACCACTAAAGGGTCGGCCAATCGGCCGCTGCACTATTTAAACCACCACTAAGACTCAAGCGCAGATTAGCCGAGCGCAATAAAGGCCCTAAGGCAAAACTGTCCAACCGCAAAACGGTACAAACGTCAAATAAATAAACCCGGGTATAATTACGCAGATGGCGCTAGAAGTAGAGGAGTGTGCGGTCGGAAATCTCGGCATTTGGGGGCGAAGGGTCGTGATGAGACATGTCCGGTGGCCGGTTTATGTTAAGGGTGTGTCTATTCCAAGTGCGTCTATTCCAAAAACCATATATCACCAAAGAGTAGTGTAGTGTAGTGCGTGTGTTTGTATGTTCTTCAATACAGTGTTTCTATCTATCTATCTATCTATCTTCACCATACATGTCGCAGGGAAACAGACGAGTTCAGGGAAATATCCGAATTCCCTAGAATCTTGGCCAATACTGGGGAGAACTGTTGCTCTGATGATTCGGAGCACCTTTGGCAGAAGGTGGAGGAAGGGAGGGCTGGTTCCCTGGGGTTCTCTCCTCCATACTACCTACTCTTTAATAACTCTAAATTAAAAATTAATAAACCCCCGACGTACTATTGTGGATATTTTCTTACTTTTTCCTAGTCATCATCAGGTCCTCAAGTTTCCAGATGTGGGAAGGTCACTATGGTCATAAACATTGGAGCTCAAACTCGAACTACCTAACTGTTGGTTACCGTTCCAGAGATCCTATCATACTCCAACATGCCAAGATACTCCAAAATCTTAGAACTAGTGATCCATTTATCATTTGACATGGCTAAGAACATTCAGCAGGTTAGACCTCCAGTTAACCTAATTTTACTTATACGATTTTAAAAAGAGTATTATGGACATGAGAGTTATGCTATGTTATGATTTTAAAATGAACTAAGACCAAGATTAAACCAAAATGTCTAAACATCTATTAAATTCATCATTCAAATTAATTTGCCTTTCGTAAAACTTTTATTCAAATAAAACTCTTTTATTTGCACAAAAACCGACCAAACTTTCCCTTAACCGACCAGCTGAAGATTATTAGTTGCAAAGCTTAATTCGCGGCCGTAATCGCCAGCAAGCCGGTTCCGGGGCAACGCGTCCCGAAAATTTGTAAAGTTTCGGTTACGACTTTGGGACTTAGTGCCGGACAATGGGTTGGCCAACTTTTCGAGTGTAAAGTTCGGTTTCAATGTTTTGATTCAGATTATGGGATCTTTATATGTAGTACATAAATAATTAAATATTGGGATACGTGTACGAGTAAGTAATAATTTAATGAATAATAACATGTAATTTTTATATTAATTTATGTAATGAAATAATGAATGATTGTGTATGAATTTGTAGTAGGAATTAAAGGCTATTATTATTTTATTTATTTATATGTAGACATTATAAGTACATACATATATAACTTCACGCCTTGCGGGGTTGACAGAGAGAATGGAGCACCTCACTTTTCTCTCTATATATATGTAAAGAGCAGTCCAAATGATGGCCAGGAAAAGTACGGAGATCTCCAGAATGAACATTCAGTCCGTTTCTACTGAATGTATGATATTACATTTTGGAGTTACCATTCTGGAGATCTCCTTACTTTCCCTGGTCATTAGCAGGTGCTTAAGATTCCAGATGTGGGAATGGTCATAAGTATTTGAGCTCAATCTTGAACTACCAAACTGTTACCGTTCTAGAGTCCCGACATACCTAATTCTCCGTTAAATAAAACTATCCTCGTTCATATCTGATCATCGGTTGTGGATTTATGATGCCAAAACAACGCGACAAACACACATACGCGTCAAACTTATAACACCACTTCCTTTTGGCTGGTGGTTAAAAACTAAAAAGAGAAATTAAAATTAAGAAAACAAAAACCAATTATTAAGACAAACACAAACAAGTCATTAATCACAACAAATGAACATCGATGCTTTGCTTTACGCCTTCTGAAAGAGATTAAAAGTTAATTGAATGTAATGGGGGGAATAACAATAAGGGTGAATGATGGGGGTCAAAGGGAGAGGGGGGGTCAATAATTCATTTATTGTTTGCGATGGGGAAATGAGATTGGTAAATTTATTCATGGGTTTGCGAAAAGTTTTTCAACACACTGACAGCTCTGTAAGTCAGAAACTTTTAGGTTTCTTGAATTTCTTATGGTGTTTTGGTTCAAACAAAGAAATTTATTCAATCACTTGAAACTGTCTGAAAGAGGTCGCTGTTAGCGATAAACCCGCCTAATATATAAAATACAATATAAAATTGCTGAGGTCAAGAATTAAAATTTAAGAAACCCCCGTGACTAGACATGGCTAAGAATATTCTCAACAAAATTTTCTGTTAAATATAGAAAACCACGTCCAAATCGGGTCATCCGTTATTTAAACATGATGCACAGACAGACAAACAGACAGACAGAATTTCCGTCAAGGGTTAAGGAAATTGGGACATTTTCCCCATCCATGAATCTTTTACAAAAAAAAATAATTAATTATATAACGTTATATACTCTTACTCTTATATAACGTTTTCCATAAACCTCGCACACCTACTACCTCTTTCTCGATATCATTTTCTCTGCCCGAAGGTTGCCCGGAAGAGATCGCTCTTAGTTATAAGGCCGCCTAAATTGTACTTCACTATCTCCTTTTCTATCTCATGTTTGTTGTTTTATATTTGTGCAATAAAGTGTATTTTACTTTTACTTTTTACGGACGCTTGAGGGCACATGGGAAATTTTCCCCAACGGATGGGAGGCACTTTTTATCGCTGAAGAGAGAATGAAACAAAGCATCGTATAAATAGAGAGACCACTTCCAAACAGAGCTGGCTACATTCATCACCCAGCAAATGGGCGCGTATCTACAGAACGCGAAGAGGAAACACCTCTGAGGGCGGAAATTGCAAAATCGATCCTCTCGGGGACACCAGGTATCGACAATATGCGGCCGCGTGATGAATTGGTCCCGCTTTTATAGAGAAGTGCTGCTCCAACTGCGTGAAGAACTTTCTACTTTTTAGCAGTGATTCAACGGACGCAATGATTTTTAAAAGTTTATTTTTCAAATATGACAAAAAGCCTTAAACTAACTTACAAATAAAAATACTAATAAAATTTATGTAAAATATCTTAATTTAAATCCGAACAGAGTTCATTCAATTTCAAAAGTTAGTGTCTAGTGTTTTTTAGGCTGGATGAAATATTTGCATTTGATACCTACAATAAGTTGCCCTGTGCTGTAGGGATCATTTGCTTCCCGTCCACCATATCAGTCCATTAAATTGCTTCTTTGTGTGTGCTGCTGTCGGTAAAGTTCTTTAGTGCTTAATATCTATAACGTTATCATATTATGATAGTATGGGGGGATATGTTGGGGTGTATGAGAATGTGGTTCTATTAAAATGTGTGTGGGTTGTGTGTAAGTAAGTGTGCGTGTGTGTTTATTATGTAGGTTAGATATGCCTATTTATTTTATTTGGTTATGGCCAGCAATTTTTCTGTTTCCTCATTGTTCAAACCAAGGAGCCAGATATCATATGACGTAATTAACAACAAGCTGAGGCAGTCCCCTTTTTCCGGTGCTGCACACCACCTTCATCGAACCTAATTACTTTTGTTTATTTACTTTTATAATATATTTGTTTAATATTATTTTTATCTTCTGTACCTAATTGTTTGTATGTGTGCGCTATTGGAAATACATTCTTTCTTTCTTTCTTTAATTAAAAATGTAAGAAACCTGACTCACCATTGTTGAGATCCCCTTACTGTTCCCTGGTTTCTATCAGGTCATTAATGTTCCTGACCTGGAAAGGGCACCATGATGCAATGCGACGGTTCCTAAACCTAAACATGGGAGTTTCTAAATATCTAGCTATTACCGTTCCAGTAACCCCACCCGATCTGACATCAAAGATACTCCAATATCTTGGCAACCATTGATCCATTTTTAGCAGACATGGCTAAGAACACCCTGGACAAAATTTACTGATAGAAAATTCAGGTCCAAATTGGATCATCGGTTGTTGAATTAGGATGCCACAGACAGATAAACGCGTCAAACTTATAACTCCTTTCTCTCGATCGGTCGAGAGTTAAAAAGAAAAGCCAGGCCCAAATCGGATCATCGGTTGTTGAATTATGATGCCACAAACGTATGACGCCTTTTTCTCGATCGGTCGAGGATCAAAAAGACGCTGACCGACTGTATGCTGTTTACAATTCTACATTGTGGTATGAACGGTACAGCAGTGCTAGCTGCGTTTGAATAGCAATGCATTCAGAGAGCCAATTCATCATAAAGTGTGACAAGAGCTGTGACGTAATAGTTATCTGGTTAGAACGAGTTTATATCTAAGCCTCGGACTACACGCGTCCGGTTCAAGCCCTGGTTCGGTTCGCTGCAACCAATCACTATAAGCCCTGATTTCAAGTGGGGGGAGGGCGGAGCGCATGTAGTGAACGGTACCGAACCGTTCCTGGAAACGGACTCGTGAAGTTCGAATTTCACGAGTCCGATTCCAGCCACGATGCTTAGAGTACCTAAAAGTAATGAATTGATGAGTGCAGTGAGTTGCAGGACTCGTCCTCAATGTTAAGGCTTCTTTAAATCTAGTGAAATCTCTGTCTAGATCTGTGGCGTAGACAGGGAAAGCATGTATTTTAATGAAGACCTAACTTTAAGATGTGTCTTATCAAATAAGTTAAAACGAAAGAGTTCTATAGTACACCTGATGCGGCTGTCCACTGTACAATGGTACAAGTTCACATGTTTACAACTCGTAAACATCTCGTCAGCATTTAAAAGCATCTGCGTAAATTGTGCTAGACTGTGTAAATCAGCAGAGTCTGCGTAAATCTGCAGGATTACGCATTCTCCATGTCAGTGTTGTTCCGCCGCGTCCCCATTAGAACCACTATCTGTCAGGCGAACGCAGGAAACGAAGCAAGACGTGTCGGTCGCATAAATCTTGGACACAACTAGAGGTCTGTTCACACCACAGAAAACGGATTGCTCTCACGTCCATAATACCCGTACTTAAGACTAGCGCCGTCAATCGAAAAAAAATATATATCAATTAATAAAGGCATTTAAAAAAAGTGTCTGGTATTCAGGTTCAACGAATGAAGAATTTTTAAAAAATAGTTTTGTATTCTCATATTGCAACAATGAGAAACAAAAAGCGAAACTGTCAAAAGTGGCCACTTTTGACAGTTTGCCGAAACTAATTTAGATGAGGTCTTCTCGGATTAAAGTCGTAGGGAATCCTGAGATATTTCAAGAGATATTTTTTTAAAGATGGTGGCTCAAAAATTAAAATGTAATGATGTAGAGAGTATGGCGACGCGCCGGAGCGTCCCCCCGCCTTCAGGCACCACAGGTCTAATATACTGAATGTCATGTCAGATGGAAATTGGATCAGTGGTTCTAAGATCTTGGAGTATTTTGGGATGGTGGAGTATGATGGGGTCTTTGGAACGGTAACAGTTAGGTGGTTCGTGTTTGAAGTTTGACCATGATTACCTTCCCACATCTGGAACCTTGAGGATCTGATGAAGACTAGGAAATAGTAAGGGGATCTCCGAAACGGTACGTCGGGGGTTTCTTAAATTTCTGTGTAAATGACGGGACGAACGCTGCGTAACTATGGCATGAGAACCACATAATTAATAATTCTGTGCTGAGAATACACACCTTTAGATAAGTTCCGCTAAGAGATTACTCAGCGCGTCTATACAGATTTATAAGCATGCTAATTCGTACATGGTGTGTCTTGTATATAGAGCATCCTTTGTGCACTAATTTAATGCACATATATTTGTGCCGTGTCGTGCCGGCCATAAAGAATAGCACCACCCCAACTCTTCCCGTATGTGTCGTACGAAGCGACTAAGGGTCTTAGTGGATACTATTCTACATCTAGTAGACGGCGATAAGCTCGCCACCTATCACGTTTGTCCACCAAATCTTACGGCGAAAAGTAGGAACTACCTCTGATGAAGGTGGTTCCTCTGTGTGCCCCTCGGGGATTGTGGACGTGAGAGTAATACTATTATACTATACTATACATTTATAGTACAGTGGAAGACTCATTATGCTTTACTTTTATCCACAGAGAACCCTGTCGCAGTAAGTTTCTATTATGATTCCTTGACACTCGTATGAATGAATGTGTCAAAAGCCTGATGTGTCCACATGTCAAGTTACACATGATGTCAAATTGTAAGCGAAAACAAACTTTAGTCCAATTCCAAAACACAGATGTTAAAAACAATACACGAACTTTCCCAATCAGCGTCCTCTTCTTAAAACTTCCCCAATAATGACTAAATTAATGCCTTAATAACGCTAAACAATAATTACGTTATGCCATCGCTATAACGTTAATAATAACGCTATTCTTTTCCAAAAAACAAAACCGGGAAACTCATAAAGAGCGGTAAGTGAAGGCACAAAAGACGGTGAGTGCAGTGCTACTGTTTGTTCTCGAGAGAGTCTCGAATCGAACTCACAGAAAGACTGAAAGTTCAAGGGATTAGTGAAATGAAATATTAGTATTCGTGGACTATGTCCTAAATTATTAATTGATCTTTTAAAAATATCTTATGATAACAGTTACACGTCAAGGAATTATTAATTTAATAAAGCACCAATGGCACTGCAGTCAATATAATAATGAAAATTAAATAGAAAATGTGCTTATATCAGTTTTAAACGTGACGGCAAATGGCGGTTTGATGTAGTGTCATGTCTGATGTGACTTGTTGTAAATCAGCGCTATGGACTCCGCCCATAGCATAAGCTGAACATAACTGTTGCCAGATATTGTATTAAGATAGTGTAGTAGTTGTGTGCAATAAATGGCTTTGGCATTGTACGTGTTGGCCACTGTACGTAGTTTAAGTCTTTCTGTAGAATTGGAAGGTACTTCATCATACTGGGTAGCTATTACCGTTCTCAATACAATGAAAGATACCATGCGAAGGCATGTTGAACAGAGAGAGCGCTATACCAACGCGATAGCATGTCTCTGTTTCGCACGCCATCTTATAATACCATTTCATCGTTTTAATAGCTAATAATTGAGGAATACACATTTTGTGGAAACGGAATTTACACCCATTAGAATGATAGCGACATCATTTATGCCGGACTTGTAGTATTTAAATGGTTTGTATTACTTTACATCAAGATTTCTTAAGTGTTACTCTGTATAGGGAAACTCACGTTAAAGCTAATTAAAACTTAGTCGAGAAAAAAGTGAGAACCCGTAGTAATACCACAAGGACCCAATGAAAGCGACATTCCCTCCACTTCCCTTCCGCCCCCACTTTTGCACAAAAATGGTTTCCTTGCATTAAGGCACAATGGCGTCGTTTTATGCTAATATCCCTAACTTTCTGACTGAAAAAAAAATCCTTTTCAATTTTTTTAAAGCTTCTTCCTTCTCTCGGAGACCAAGTAGAATTTATGCGTATAACTTTATACGATGTGTTATGGAAATGTAAACCATAAAATATACCACAGAGTGGAAACACCACACCAAGTCCTAAAGTGAATACAAAGTGACAAAATCAATTTTACCTACGAACACTAATAGGTATTTTTGGTCGCGGTCTTTTACCTTCACATCCGTTATCGATCTAATAAATCAGACTAAAATAAAGATTGTTGCTCTTAAATAAATAGAGTGAACAAGAGATCGGTTCCACTAAACACAACGTAACTAAATAGAATCTAAACTGCATCGTTAGGACGTGTTTCGTATGCTACTATCCACTAACGAACCAATTTCAGTTAAGTTCCGATCGAGTCGAGAGTAACGTATTTATTTGTGCATTCTACTAAAACGTTTAGTTTATACTGAATCGCAGTTGAACGGTAACAAAATGCTTCAACTGTCAAATATAACGAACGAACACAAGTTCCTCCCGAAGTACTTTTGCCCGATCGATAGTAAATGGAAAGGTGGCAGTGGTAGAGTTATGCGTCAGCAGAATGCGATTTGGTATCCAAATAGAATTGGAACTAAAACTAAATTGGAATTGGATAGAAATAGAACTACAAACGTTGTAATTTAGGCTAATTGGGAATTTAGTTTTGGTCTAAAAAGTTGCTACTACGAGTATGTTGTGACATTGCCATTTCTGTTCACGCATGGGCTCTATGATAATAAATATTAATAATAATAGACTATACAAGATCAAGTAATTAATACCAATAACTACAGAAAACACATACTGAAGGACAACACCTTAAGAAATAACTTATGTAGAAAATGCCACAATAAACCGTTCAACACATCACAGGAGCATGCGTCACACATTCACAAAACGATTACACACACAGACACAATCAACTTGCAAACATAATTTATCAAAAACTCGCTACCAAACATCGACTCACAAACGACAAACTGGTGCTCTATTACAAATACTCCCCTCAATCTGTTATTGAATATGCTACTCACAAAATTTATTACGACCGAACAATCCTTACAGACCATACCATCCGTAATAATAGACCTGATATCACCTTTATTGATAAACAAAACAAACACGCATACATTATCGACATCGCAGTACCTAACACAAACATCTAAACCACAATAACAGAAAAAGTAAGGAAGTACAAGAAAAGAGTTTGGAAAATGGATAGAGTCACTATAGCCCCAATAGTAGTGTCGTGTACAGGTGTGATCCCTACCCACATATTCAGTAGCCTAAAAACAATTGGATTGTCAAAGTACACATACATTACTCTACAAAAAGCCGCGATATTAAACACATGTAGAATTGTAAGAAAGTTTTTAGCTGCTGAAGAAGCATAAGCGTTTTTCTTTTCTTCTTAGTAAACTAGTATTACTTGCCATAGTTATAAGCCTCTTAGTGTTGGCTCCGGCCCCACTAATGCTTTAAAAACCTACCGCAAGGTGGCTCGAGAAAACATTAGTTTTACACCCACCATAATAATAAATAAATAAATTATTTATTCAGGCACGCGTCCCAATAGGTACAATTTTACAAAATATGAGATAGTAATATATTTAGATCAAAATTACAAATAATGGCAACTTAATTAATAAATCATTATAAATAAACCTCCCCCCTTGCCGCTCCCGATGCAAAGGTGCCCATAACGCTTGCGGCGTTACCGCGCTGGATCGCTGTGGCCAACCTTTGCACCAGGAGCGACCCAGAGCGAGGGTCACAACCCTCCCCCTCCCTCTCCCGAAGGCAACGGCCAATCTCACCCACAAACGATTTTGCTTCCGCACTCCAGCAGCCTGTAGTCTCCACAGTAGTAATTAATTTAAATTACTTATACTCATACTCAAACTCAAACCATTTATTGCTTTTCATGTGTTACAATTGGTCTTAAAAATATATTACATGATCATACATGAAACCCTGAGTAGGGCACCGCAATATAAAGTAAGAGATTATAATAAATTATAATAGTAATAAATGATAACGGGATAAATTAAATTAAATGTCATTATAAGTTATAATTGATTATACTAAATTATTAATTATTAAAATTAATTGGGGCCCGGGAGCGCACCGCGTCTTATGGACCTCGCAAAGCGCCTGATCGACGCGTCAAAAGCCCCAAGATCTGGCTCCTATTTGGCCCAGCGGATTAGCTTAGCTATCCAAGAGGGCAACGCAGCCAGTCTCTTGGGTACACTGCCGGATGTGGGGGACTTAACCCAATTTTTTATTTTTAGCTTTCTTAGCCTTAGTTTAGTTTTAGCTTTAGTATTATTTTAGTGTTATATTACATTATATTTTCTATTTGTGCATAATAAAATAATAATTAACATTAAATTAAATATGATTAGGTTAGGTAAAATTTATATAAAACAAAAAATATATATAAAATTCTCTACGATGATAAGAATAGCTTCCAAGTTTATTTTCCAAGCACTGATAAAAAACAAATATCTTGCTCTGTATAGTGACTGCGTCTGACTTGGAGACCGGTACTCAATGACTCACTGATTGTAAGTTCGAGGTCAGCAACGTTATTATGTTATGTTATGACCACCATTATGCAATGATTGCCGGCGACGGCAATTTGTGATTTAAATAGAGTCGGCAACCGGTTACAGTTTGACGTGTCTCTTTTACTATTAGCCACTAGACTAAATTTGATCTCAATCTCACCCAAAAGTAAGCGACAAGTTAGACGATGTAGCATCCGTATGAGTATGAGTAATAGACCCGTGTCCATTACTCATACTCATACCATTTATTGCTTTTCATGTGTAACAATTGGTTTTAAAAATATATTATATGTTCATACATGAAACCGCAATATAAAATAAGAAATTATAGTAAATTATAACAGTAATAAATGCTATCGGGATAAATTAAATTAAATATCATTATAAGTTATAATTGATTTTAAAGTTAGGTATTGTTTTTTTCATCAAAAAACTCCTGCAGTGAATTATTAAAAAAATTTTATTAAATGCCTAATCAGTTTTAGCTTTTAAATGCATACATAACTTGCGGGGTAGGTAGTGATAATGGAGCGCTACGAATCAGTCTTGGCATGCCTCTCTTGCATCACTCTCTCTCGTTTCGCCGTTGGGGTCGTCTGTTTTTAGTTTTTCGTCGGGAATTAACCACTTGTACTTACTATCTGAGTCACTTTTCAGAAATAGGTATTACGACTTTTAACAAACTTAATAAAAATTTAGAACAAGAAGACAAACACTTTATTGCAACAAAAAAATACATATTTAGTTCACTCGATAGTACTATTGGCAAAAAGATAATATTAATATTCATTTTATTATATTTCACTATCAAACCTGTTAGGTTATCTCCCTTTTCTGGGGTCAGTTGAGAGCGAAGCTCACGGGTCCAGGACCAATAATATTGGTAATAATAATTTATTAATAATATTTGTCTATTTACGAAATAAACATCAAATTTCATGATTTCGTGAAAGGGGAGTCTGTCCAATTAAAGGGACTATAAACAGGCTGATGACGAATCTCAAATATAAATAGCAGTTGTACTGTGACCTTTACAAGAGGAAGTCGTCACGCAAAACAACAGTATTTAAGGATAAAAACCAAGATCACCTTGAATTCAACTACATGAACAGTATTAGATCAGATTCTGCCTCGAAAGGTTGTGTTTGTAATAATAGTGAATATTTGTGCATCTACAATATGAATTTCAGTGGAAAAGTTGTCATAGTGACTGGATCCAGTTCAGGTAATGTCATTTATTAAATACGGGTTCGGAACCGTGCAATGCCATGTACCAATGAGTTTTTCGGATTTTTTCGAAGACTTACCGACTGCTCTAACGGTGAAGGAAAACATCGTGAGGAAACCTGCATGTATGAGGAAATGAAAAGTTTCCGAAGGTATGTGAAATCCACCAATCAGCATTGGGCCCGCTCGGTGGATCATGGCCCATATCCCCTTGTGCAATAGGCCTGTGTCCCAACAGTGGGGACATAAATAGGCTGCTGATGATGATGATGAAATACGGTGTATTTTATTAACCCCCGACCAAAAAATCCCTTCCTTTTGGTTATTAGTTTGACGCGTATGTTTCTTTGTCCACGGCATAACAACCGATGATCCGAATTATGATGATGATGATCCGAATTATGATGATGATGGCGCGCGGATTATTATATTTAACAGACGGTTTTGACGAGAGTGTTCTATGCCATGTCTGATAAAAATTGGTTCAGGGGTTTCCAAGATCTTGGAGTATCTTTCATGTCAGAGCACAAAAGATCCCCGACGGTCGAAGCGCCGCTGGGGGGTTATCCCCGGCCCCCTGTCACAAGATAAGATCTTTCATGTCAGATTGGATCTCAGGAACGGTAATAGTTAGGTGGTTCAAGTTTGAACTCAAAATGTTTAGGGCCATGGAACATTGAGTACCTGATGAAGACTGTTTGCATGTTTGTCTGTGGCATCATATCTCAACAACCAATGGTCGAATTTGGATGCTGTCTTTTTAACCCCCGACCGATCGCGGGAGGGCGTGTTATAAGTTTGTCTGTGTGTTTGTTTGTCTGTTTCGGATTAGGTGGTTCGAGTTTGAGCTAAAATGTTTATTAATATGGTGACCTTCCCACATCTGAAACCTTGAGGATCTGTTGATGGCCAGAAAAAAGTAAGGGGATATCCACAATGGTACGTCGGTGGTTACTTAAATTTTTAATCTAGAGTTATAAAAGTAAAGTAAAATAAAATACACTTTATATATAGGATAACAAGAATTAAAAAACTTCAATTTCAGGTATAGGAGCAGCTACAGCCAAACTCTTCGCTGCCCATGGTGCCTCTCTAACAATTGTAGGTCGAAACGAAACCAGACTGTTACAAGTAGCAACCGCTTGTGAAAAAGCTCGCGGAATCAAACCTCTTTGCCTACTTCTAGATCTAACAGCCAACGATAGCTGCAAAGAAGTCGTTAGAAAAACCGTAGAAACGTTTAAAAGAATCGATGTGCTGATCAACTGTGTAGGCAAAGCTGCTGTAACGTCACTCTTCGACACAACAATGGAAGACTTCGACGAACTAATCGCTCTGAATCTCAGAGTACCGTATATGTTGACACAACTATCCATACCTCATTTGAAGAAGACTAAAGGTAATATCGTCAATATTTTCGGAGCGCCAATGAGAGTCCGACCAGGCTTCCTGCCCTACGCTATGATTAGAGATGCTTTAGAAAGATTCACAAAATCTGGTGCTCTAGAATTAGCATCTGAAGGTATAAGAATGAACGCTGTAAGACCAGGGATAACTAGAACTAACTTCCTAGCAAATTTGAACGTAGATGATGATGGTATGAACGATGCGTACAACACTATATCTCAAATAGTTCCAAATAGAGTTATAATTGAACCTGAAGAGATAGCTAAGATGATTCTGTTTGTCGCTAGTGACACTTGTCCCAATTTGAATGCGTCTAGTATGGTCGTTGATGGTGCAGCTTCTTTGTATTGATAACTCTAAAAGTAAAAATTTAAGAACACCCCGACTTATCTCATGTGCATCTCTTATATCATTACATCTTATGTGGAGATCCCCTTACATTTGTCTGACCGTCATCAAGTCCTGAAGGCTCCAGATGTGGGAAAGGCATCATGGTCCTAAATATTTGAGCTCAATCTTGTACCACCTAACGTCCAAACCAACTGACCTAACTTTTGTTAACGTTCCAGAGATTTATCCGACCATTAAAGATACTCCAAAATATTGTAAACCCCTGATCCAATTTTTATAAGACAAAGCTAAGAACACTCCCGACAAAATTCTCTTTCAAATAAAAATAACCGCGTCCAAATCGAATAATCGGTTATTGAGTTACGATGCCACATAAAAATATACAGGCAAAGAGACATATAAACTTATAACGTACGAGTATCACACGGTGAAAATTAATTTTAGTTTCGTTTCCATTCCAAAAATAAACCAGAACTACTACAAAAGCGTTTAAACACCGAATATAACCCTAACCTGAAAGATCTATCGCCCGGGCGCTAACGCGACCTCAAAGTTTGATGAAGTTCCCGAGACCCAATTATAAAATCTGGGCAATGAATGGACTAACTTTTCAGTAACAACATGCTAACGCAGGAGCGATGAAGTAGGTCAGACGAGAAGTGGTTGTATAACTAACAAGTTAGATTAATGAGGACTTATCACTACTTACGACGGAGCGGATAACTTTGGCAACTTTAAAGCCCATTATTTCTAAATCGAGAGATTTCTAAATCGACTAACAAGAGAGTCGTCGGTATATTTACGGGTAAGCATGTGCATTGGAAGACAACATCACGCTATACTCGGTGGAACCCTATTGCAATAAGTTTTGTTGTGATTCACAGCGACAAAATACTAAATGGTATAGATTGATGTTTGTCCACTTAACAAATTGATGACTACTACAATTGATATTCAACCTCAGATATTGATCTCTATTTGTACATGCTTATCACACATATACCTACGATTCCCCTAGCTGATTTAGCTACACATCTTTATATATCAGGTTCAATCTTGTTTGATTTACTAGCTAAAGGATATCGAAACTGTTAAAGTTTGTCAAGGATTTAACAAAACTCTTGTACATTTTTTTGGTTTAGATGTGCTAGCGAGAAGACATGTGATGTAATTGTCAATTGTAATGGATAGTAATGTAATGTCAATTGTAATGAATTGGGAAAAGGGAAGATCTTCCACCAGACGTTACGTTGTCCTGATCCACCAGTGGATGGTTGGATCTCATTAAGGCCGTTTATAAGTTTGTTTGTTGTTCGTTTAAAATATCGATAGCGCGTTCTATCTTTGTATAGAGTTTAGGTTTATCGGAACGAGTGGCAACTGCAGGTTTGCCAGCTAATTCTAGACTGGATCGTTCCTTCATTCTTTCGTACGAATAATTTCAATTTCAGGAGAACACGTTTCCACATGTTCCGAAACTTATGAAACAACACGTTGATGAAAAAAACTTTTTTTTCCACTGACATCCATTGTTTGCGTTTCGTTCTCACGGCCGCATGCGTTTTGATCTCGCTTCTCAACGCCGCGATATTAAAAGTTTCCGTGCGTTTTTGTTTTCATTTTTCAGACGTCATTTTGTGAAGGTTAAAGTTAATTAAAGTTTTTTTTCTGATGTTTAAGGCTCCTCTTCACGATGGGCCATGATGGGCGATCATGTAGACACGCGCACATCACCCGTACACATTCCTTTAATGTGTGTATGATGTAGGTATATCTAAGTAACTATACACGCACACTGCGCTCGCGCCGATTCCCCGAACAAACGACAGTAATAATTGGACACGGTTGTTTTGACTCGTATACATCCCAGTAGCGACGATTGAGTTGAGGCCCTTTTCACAACAACAGCAGACCATCATACATGATTTAGATATGTTTACCTTTGACTACATAATTATTTTATTATAATTATAACTGTTTCGGTCATTGCTGTGTGTGAAATAAACGTATTACTTACTTACTTTTTTTTTTTTTTTACGATAATGAGAATGCAATATGGAATACGAGGATGGGATATAGCAATACAGAGGTTGTTTTGACTCGCATACATCCCAAGAAAGAAAGAAAAACACATTTTTTAAACGCATTTTGCATACATGATTAAACTAAAAAACCACTTGAAATTTTAAAAAAACACAACGTTAAAAGGACACATGCTCAGCATGTGCCGCGGTCCGACCGGTACGGCAGAACCACAGCGCTGGTTTTCAGCTGTGCCAGGGCGAAGGCCCAATGTACTAAAACAGAAGGCTATCCGAGTGTCGCCGAATAAAGGCAATCATGGCTGATTACATACGATCACGCCCTCTACACGATCGTGCGTGCCTGTAAACGTCCATCATGGGCCATCGTGAAGACGAGCCTTTAGGTTTAATAAATAGATAAAGGGTGGATGCTATTTGTACGCTACTATTATCACTTATCACTAATCCACAAACCTTATCAACATTTCACATATCACACATCGTGACTAGAACATAATCATAACGAATCGCGGACACAGATCCCAGCAATCTATCAAGATTTGCACACACCCTTACCAATGATAATAAAATAACCTTACACATAATGATATTCCCATTATCCTACATTATACAGAGTGTAAGAGAATATGCACCATTGATTTTAAGGGCTGAATGAAAATACCCTTACAACATTCTCCTATAAAAATTAACCTTCATGTCCAAAGTGACCCCTTAATTTTCCCAGTATGACTACTTCCCAAAATGACTACTTTCCAAAAATGATAACTTTTCAAAAATGACCACTTTCATAAAATTAAATTCTCAATAAAAATACTATAATGTTAATAGAAATCAGTCGCTCAAAGACAATACCTATTTTAAATGAGGAAAGTCGACAATGTTTTTGGAAATTACAAATTTGTAACCCCCTGTCAAAAGGAAGGGGTGTTATTAGTTTGACGCGTATGTCTGTCTGTTTGTATGTGGCATCATAACTCAACAACCGATGATCGAATTTAGACGCGGATTACTTTATTTAACAGAGAATTTTGTGCAGTGTAAGAACACTGCTAAGAAGCCATTTCTGATAAAAAAATTATATGAGGTTTCCAAGATCTCGGAGTATGTTTGATGGCAGAAGGGATCTCTGGAATGGTAACAGTTAGGTGGTTCGAGTTTGAGCTCAAATGTTTATGCCATGGTGCTATAGGTGCCATTTAAAAAGTAACTCTTTTAAGTAGTGAAATGTAATTATCGTGTTATCTATGTGTGTGCAAATAAATTTTAATTCATTCATTCTTACTTTTTATTCCACATGTTGAAGACAGGATGATAATCAAGAAAAAGGTAAGGGATGTCCACAATCGTAATTCGGGTTTTAAAAAAAAAGTTTTTATTATCAATAAACTGAACAGATAACCATAGTAGGTGAAAGATTAACGCCCAAAATTGTCAAAACGAATGACTCGACAAAATTATCATCGTTACATAATTACAACAGATAAAAGTAAGCTCTCTTGCACTCAGAACATAACAACTTGCTTTATGTACGAGGGGAGGTCCAAAAGTCCGCGGAATGGACGGGTTTAAATACTATTTTTTCCTTTTCTATATACGTGGGGCGATCCAAAAATTGATATTCAACGGCTTGTTATCAACCACATTTTTTACTTTTATTATCCCTTGGAGGAAATTTTTATTACAAACTCCTCGGCCAAATATCAGTGGCTGGCGATCTTTAGTTATTTTTTAATTAATTGTAAATAAAACAATTGTCAAAAAAATAACGCGGGTTAATAATTTTAAACGAGGGTTAACATATAAATTTTTTAGGCCAATTTAGGCGGTTTTTTACGACGTTCAGGAAGAACAGTTTTTCACATATTTTGAAAGCTGGTTCAGTCGAATGCATAAGTGCATTGATGCCGCTGGGGAAATCTTTGAAAAGTTGTAAAAAAACATTTGTAATATTTATAGTTCCTATAAACTGCCTCCATCTCACTCATTATGGTTTGAGGAGGTTTTCCTTGCTTGGTAAGGAACTTGATTACGGCACGATGTTCAATTTGCTCCACAGTTACTGTTTTCTTCCGGATTGAGTTGTTTGCATCTCATAATCGAAAGACGTCATAAGGCTGACACATGACATCGAATGAGTTCCCAATTAATAAAATATTAAGCGAGTGAACCTACCGTCCACCCTTCCCTTCCATTCCGCGGACTTTTGGACCTCCCCTCGTTGTAAGCAAAATGATACACAACATTATTCATAACACGAGGCAACTGATAACTAGAAATAAACGTGTTATCAGTATCCGAACAACCGTGGTTGAGTGCAGACGTGCTGACAAATTGAAATTTTTACTGCAAATCAAAATATTACTGTGTTTATCAGTGTTACTGGTGATAAAGACGATAAAGTGACGCTAAAAACACAAATTAAATAAATAAAACAAGTCGCCAACTAAGACATGATAAAAATATGATTCATATTCATAAAAGAGTGTTAAAATATACGTAGACGCGACAAAACATACGGAAGACAGAAATAACTTCCATGGCGGAGAAATAACTATCAAATAGCAACATAAAGAGTGAGAAGTAAAAGAAAAGGAACACATATTTTGAAACAATATACAGACCAGGTAGTAAAACAATGAACACCTTAGATTTCTTAGGCAAGGTTGTCATAGTAACAGGAGCTAGTTCAGGTATCGGAGCAGAATCGGCAAAGTTATTCGCCGACCACAATGCCAGACTGACTATCGTAGGCAGAGACGTAGTCAGACTAAGCAACACAGCCAAAGAATGCGAAGCCAGAAACGGCCTCAAACCTCTATGTGTACTATTAGATTTAACATTCACCGGCAGCTGCGAATCAGTCGTTAAACAAACTATTGAAACGTACGGCAGAATCGATGTCCTAGTAAACTGCGCTGGCAAAGTTAAAATTGCATCATTTTACGACCAGGGAATGGAAGTTTTTGACGAACTAATGGCTATAAATTTGAGAGTTCCATACCATTTAACTCAATTAGCACTACCTCATCTGTTGAAAACTAAAGGAAACGTAATCAATGTTGGATCGTCAATGTCTAAACGATGTCGTCCAGGGTATTTACCGTACGTCATCTCAAAATCGAGTCTAGAGAGATTTACGAAGCATGCGGCGCCAGAACTGGCCCCAGATGGAATAAGAATCAATTCTATCAGCCCAGGAGTGACGAGATCGAATATATTGCAGAATTTAAACATAGGAGATGAGAGTCGGTTGTTTGTTTACAACACATTAGCAGATACTTTGCCGAACGGGAAGATTGTGGAGCCCAGAGAGGTAGCCATACTTATTTGTGTAACAGCTAGCGACATATTTCCGAATTTAAACGGTTCAAATGTTCTAATAGACGGTGGTGCGTCCATGTTGTAATATTAATTTTGCGCAATTTCGGGAAAAAATAAAGGTTTCATGTATTTATGTCCAATGTCTATCTTGTAAGGAACAGTTACATTCCAAATGTCTAAAGCAATTAAAATAATCCAACACTTTTCGCAACATGGATTGCGTTAAAATACATGCTACCGTTTTGTATTCTATAGCTCTAAAGTAAAGTAAAAAGTAAAATATACTTTATTGCACAAATAGAAAACAACAGATAACAACAATTAGAGAACAAACAGATCACAAAGCACTATGTATATTTGGCAAAAGGGGGGAAAGTCAGCAAATGCTGACATACTCGGGTACCAAATATGCAGCGCTGTTTTTCATTTCACCCCTTATCCCAAGATGTTAGTGGGAGCGATAGTGATAGTAGATAGATAGCCTTATACAATATGAGCCTGGATACGAGCATTGAGGAAGCCTTAACATAAAGTAAGTTTGTTGTTAAGTACGTTGTGTTTACAATCTCACAGGCATCTGTCATTTATTAATAGAAATTAAATTAAAGTAGAGCTGTGTTATGGAAAAAAATATAAAATCTGTCATTTATTAATGGAAATTAAATTAAAGTAGAACTGTGTTATGGAAAAAATTAGGTCACATAAAATTCCGCAAATGGCGCATCCTATGATTCAGATCATGTATCCGCCAGACTCCACTTTCGTCATAAGTCATTCTTATTGTAATTTTGGTTTACTTTGGTCTGGAATGACGAATATGGAAAACGACTGAATTCATATTCACCAGATTCGTTTCGTAATAAATAAATTAATATTCCTCCAGATTCCACTTTCATTACAGGAAATTTGGTTCACTTTAGTCACCGGTTAAAAAATTCTGACGAATGTGGAAAAAAGAAATGATCTGACGAAAGTGGAATCTGGCAGATATGATCTGAATCCATCCCTGGTCTCGCTGAATGTGTAAACATACCTAACATTAAGATGCTATTAAAAACTGCAAATAACGACCTTGAAATAAAATGTAAAAGATCGAATTTTATACCTTATCTTGTTTTATTTCTCCAAGGTGACACTGAATCGAAATAGCGTGCCAATTGATTAGGTTCATTGAATTAGTATCTATGGACAGATAACTGAAGCGGCTAATTATAATAATTCAGAAACGAAGCAAGAGAAGCGTGCCAAGACAAAGATTCGTAGCGCTCCATTCTCTCTGCCTACCCCGCAAGGGACATGCCGTGAAGGTATATATGAACAGATTTAAATATTTTTGCTCTTCCCTAATTCAAACAATACCTAATTACCCATCATAACGCAATACATTTCATCAAAATCGGCCTTCTATTACCGAGAAATTTCGAGACAAATCGAGAGTTTAATTTAATTTATTTATTAGGCAAATACAACAGATTACAACCAGAGAAATTACAGAAAAAACAATATAAAGTTATGAGCTAGATCGTAACCCTTAACGTGTAAACGTGGTGAGGAAGTGGAAAATTGGTTGTTGTACAAAATTGAGTTGGGAAAGCAAAAAATACTAGTGAATGTAAAATGATTAAAAAATACCTATTGAAAAATAAAAATAATAAAGTAGGTACGTGGATAGCTCACTTGAGGACATCCTTAACCCGTCTTTTAAAACCTAATGACCTAGGATCTAATAAGTCTCACGATGGCTTATTGAGAATCTCTTCTTTTTACCCACCAAATATTAGCGCTGACGGCAGAGTTTTCAAATCACTATACATATTTGTGCCTTGAGGATCGAAAGTCCAATTACAGGTCTTCACTAATAGAATTTTCATGATCGTAACGTATCTGTGGGACTGTGGGTTACTCTTCCATGCGTTATAAGTTCTTTGGCAAGATTACAGTTTTCGCTTCAAATTGTTTATATTTTTCTCAGACCCACGCGATTCGATACGGCATGGCCGCGAACTGATATAAGTGACAAAATATAAATCCGTATTGAATTATATGACTTGATAACGGAGACCACAAATGAATGTGTTATCTCCATTTATGTATTGCTGTGTATTTAAGGACTGAAACTTACTCAAGGTTATTTGCAATCTAATAGATAAGTTTTCTACGTTTGTTTTTACTTATAGAAGTTACACATTAGTTCGAAATCACATTGTTCTCGAAATAGGGTATTTGACAAGTATCAAATATTAAATGCATTACATAAAAATAAGAAAATAGACATAAATTGGTGGTCAAACGTGAAAACAGAATTAAAATCCGTTGAAAAATAAAATAGCTACAGGCAATCAAAAATCAGACGGTAGAAAGAAACGACAATAGATAATTGTGACGTCACTATTATGTAGCGCCACACAAGCAGGTCCTTGGCTACATAGTAAGGACTGTTTTGCTAGAAAGGGCAGAGCATCCCCCCACTACTAACTTTAACCATTAATACAGCTGATGTTAGTTGAGATATCGATAAACGGATTTCAGATCCATCTTCAGGATGTCCATCTAAGTTGATTGATGCAATAAAAAATAATTAGTCAATTCCCTAATTCAGGGTTTGATAGTGTCAGTTAAACATCTTAAGATTCTATTAGACCAGGTGCCAGTAATGTCAGAAAGTCATCGTGTAAGTTAGCAAGGTTACAAACGGGATGGGTGACCGCTGGTGGTCTATTTCCATGTGTACCCTTGAGCCTCGTGGAGCACGATAAACTGTCGGTCCCGACTGCGTGCTGTTATTCGACAGTCCATTAGGTTAGTTGTTTCATATCGTGTAGTTATTAGCCTGACCAACCTACTGTCAGACTTGTTCAGGCCACCTGTAGGCCTCTGACTTGGCTTATCGACTAGTGTTGGACGTTTAACGTGTCTTGGAATCACGGAGGGGCTTGGTTAAAATTGCGTTACTATCGCGGTCACCACCCTGCATAAGGCTCTGGTGTCCAAGTTACTGTGCAGAAATACCAAGATCCGGATCTACGAAGCTGTCATCAGACCGATCTTGATGTATGGATGCGAGATTTGGACACTAACCTTAAAGGAAGAAAACAGACTCTTGGTGACCGAGAGGAGGATATTGAGGAAGATTCTGGGACCAGTCAAGAAGGAAGACGGAGGGTGGAGGATAAGAAAGAATAGGGAGATAGAAGAGATGGTGAACGAGTCGAACATTATTGGAGAAACGAAAGCAGCTCGACTCCGATGGCTCGGACACGTCACTAGGATGGGGGAAGATCGGGCAGTTAAACGAGCGAATGTGGGACGGATGACCCAGATACCGCGATGAAGTGGAGAAAGATCTGCGTGAGGTCCGGTCGCCTGACTGGCTCCAGATTGCGCAGGAGAGAGAGCGATGGCGCTCTTTGACGCCATGATCCACTTCGGGTCGCTGCGCCAGCTTAGAAAGTAAGTAAGTATCGCGGTCACCAATCCTGATCGTGACCGCGCCTAACTTGCACGATCTCTTTATGATCATACCTGATTGGACGTTTTGGGACTAGGAAATTAACCTTTAGCACCCAAACGCTCTCAAGTACTTTCAACTATATAGGTTAAGAGCCCCAATGTTCAAAATACAGGGTGGACCAAAAGTCCGTTAACATTTGAATAGGTCGCTGCGTCGGCGCGGGCGGGGTATTGGCGCGGGGGGTGTTACTACAAGCGAGAGCTACTAATAGGGATTTAGTACCATGGCGTCATTCAGCGGAGCGCAACGCGCATTTTGCGTACGCGAGTACTATCGAAACAACGATTCTACGACCGAAGCTAAACGGAAATTTTGTAATCATTACAATATACGGAACAGAAATCAAGCACCAACAATTCAAACGATTAAAAAATGGGTACAGAAGTTCGAAACAACAGGTTCAACTTTAAGTCAACCACGATCCGGCCGACCTAGGACATCGCGCGATCCAGTAAACATAGAGCGTGTACGAGCGTCTGTTCGAGAACAACCTGGTCTCTCTACTCGAAAGCGGTCTAGTGCTTTAGATGTGCCCAGAACATCTCTAAATCGCATTCTACACAAAGATTTACATTTACATCCTTACAAAATTCAAATTGTACAGGCTTTAAAGCCAAATGACCCTGCTCAGAGACTGCAGTTTGCTAACGAAGTGCTTGAGAGGTTTACGAGCTTCAATAACATCTTTTTCTCAGACGAGGCACACTTCCACCTAAATGGACATGTCAATCGACAAAATTGCAGATACTGGAGTGACACTAACCCGGACTTGAAGCACCAAAAACCTTTACACTCGCCCAAGGTTACTGTATGGGCCGCATTGTCAGCCAGCGGAATCATTGGTCCATATTTTTATGAAGATCAGAGAAACCGCGCCGTCACCGTTAATACAGAGCGATACATTGTGATGCTACAGAATTTTTTTGCTCCAGCATTACAGGACTTCTCAGGCTTTAATCGAAGCTCTTGGTTCCAACAAGATGGGGCAACATGTCACACCTCCAATGACTCTATAGCAGCACTTCGTGAAATTTTTGGCCAAAAAGTCATATCCAAAAGAGGTGACATTCACTGGCCACCCCGCAGCCCGGATTTAACTCCAATGGACTTTTACCTTTGGGGATATCTCAAAAGTAAAGTTTACATCAGCAACCCAGTGTCTATTGAGGAATTAAAAGAAAATATACGCGAGGAAATGCAGAACCAACCACTTGTCGGGCGGTCATGCAAAATTTCCGTTCCCGGTTACAGGTGTGCCAGGATGAACAAGGGTCACATTTGAATGATGTTATTTTTAAAAAGTGAAATCCTAATTTGTCTACTTTATTATTAAATAAACAGTTTTGCACTAAAGTAGCATTTGTATTTTTTATAACCATTTTAAATGTTAACGGACTTTTGGTCCACCCTGTAATATTCAGACATCACTAAAGACGAGAGTTCAGTAGAGACGAGATGAGACCATCCATCTTCAAGCTCAGTAGTTAAGACCAGGATAAGTCCAACAATAACAGAATATCTCATACTCCCAGACAGTAACAATAAAATAACGCAAGGATATTTAGTATGTCGCAGAATAGAACATTAATTTATCTTAATGAGATTAATAGTGTAATAAAACCTTCAAGACTCTCCACCCAATTTAATATCCGTTACAATGTTGCTAAAAGCGCACATACTAAACTAAATGTATACATACTTACGAATACGTAAGTATAAATGTAATCCCGACTTACTATTGTGGAGTATCCCTTACTTTTTCCTGGTCACTAGCAGGTCTTCGGCACCATGGTCTTAAACATGTCGAACCACCTGTACCGTTCCAGAGATCCCATCTAATATCAAAGATACTCCAAGATCTTGGAAACCCCTGATACAAATTTTGTCAGACATGGCTAGAACACTCTCATAAAATTATCTGTCAACTTATAAAATATAGAGTTAAAAAGAAGCCCGAGAAGCGACTGAAAGAAGACTTCGTCCAACCAAATGGCAAATTAAAGAAAGAATTTATTTCTAATACACACATACAAACAATTAGGTGCAGAAGATAAAAATAATATTAAACAAATATATTATAAAAATAAATAAACAAAAGTAATTAAGTTTGATGAAGGTGGTGTGCAGCACCGGAAAAAGGGGACTGCCTCAGCCTGTTGCCGCAGCGGATTTCAAAGCAAATTTCTCTGACTAGAGTATAACTTTAGGAACATTAAACTACATTTCATTAATAACAACTTACAACAGAATAGCTTGCAATAAATTTTCAGACAAGGCTGGGATAGCAATTCAAAAACTCTCAAATCAAATGTAAACAAAAAATATAATTTTCACTGTTGTTTACTTATAAATTGATTATTATTTACAATCGGGATTCTGATCCAAATAGTATTTGCTTAGAGTTACCAATATTTCTACAAAGACGACCTATATACTACTACTATCTACTCTGATATCGAGAAAATTATGTGTTTTGAAGTTTGGTGAGATTTTATTAAAGTAATCAATCTAAAGACCAAAATAGTATCCAAATATTGGAGTGTCTTTGAAGGCCAAAGACACTCCAATATTTGGATACTATTTTGGTGCAATTTTTATCAGACATAGCTCAGAACACTTTCAATTTCATTCTGGTACCAAATAGCTTTCTTGCAGTCGCACCCTAGACTGTAAACTAGACCAGAAACCTATCCTCATAACCTCACCGTGGTCGAGTAATAATAGGGAAGGCTTAATGTTTCAATAACAGTCCAGATATTGTCTTTAGACAACTGAGTTCCGTCTAACCGTAGGGCATCAAAAGAACTGTCTTCCAAGAGAAATGCACTTGGCAGTCCGCTGCGGCTGTAGACACGCTAACACGCCGCCGGTATGCTTCGGCGATTTATCTCTCATGGGCCCACTGCCAAATGTTGTAAGTACGTAACTGTGTATTTGAATGGAGCGACGCGGGCGTAGTGGCTTCGTCGGACTCCCATGCGGGAAGTCTGGGATCGAAACCAGTGTCGCGTACAAAAAAGTTTTCTCAAAGACTAACGTATAGTGGAAGACACATCAAGATGTAATCTGTGGAACTCTGACGCAATAAGTTTCTGTTACAATTCCTTGACATTTGTTTGAAAGTGTCAAATACAAATAAGATAAAGTGACAAGGTACTTATGGGTACAGCCTGGAAACTGAGAACCAGTGCGTGAAGTTGGTAATAGCAAAGGAATACAACGCCGTTAAATATTTGCCCAGGAAGTCAAAGAACGAATTTGCCCCTCATCCATGAGGATGCTGCAACGAAATGAATAGGTTATAACGATTTTTTCAAACAAATCCGTAACAAATATCTTAATCAAGAATAGCGTATCAGACATCAGCATCATCACATCACCAAAAGAATATTCCTCTGATCCAGATGTAGTCGTCACGGCACATCGTACCGACATCAGACATCAGATGAATCAGACATTCGGCGTAAACAGTAATTGCGTCAGATCTTCCAGTCGGAAAACAGAGTGAGTCGCCACGGTCCGGAGATAAGCGAGGCGAATTTCTGTATTGCCCCAGTAGATAAGACCAACAGTAATATAACTCCTAACAGATGCAACTCTCGCTTTGCGATACTAATTACCTCATGAATCATCATCAGCCTATTAATGTCCCCACTGTTGGGGCACAGGCCTCCCGGGGGTACGGGCCATGATCCACCGAGCGGACCCAGTGCTGATTGGTGGATTTCACACGCCTTCGGAAACTTTTAATTTCCTCAGACTTGCAGGTTTCCTCACTATGTTTTCCGAGCAGTCGGTAAATGTACGCAAAAAATCTTCGACAACATCCGTAAAACTCATTGGTACTTGGTATTGCATGGTTTCGAACCCGGACCTCCCCGCATGGGAGTCCGGCGTCCTAGCCACTAGATCACCGATGCTCATGAATGTTGATTGGTATTCAGAGACAACACACCATAAATACACAATGACGCAGTCTCGACAAAGTACTTGCCTTTTTGTAACCTACCAGGTCAGATATCAACCATGAAACCCCTTGTACAGAAAACAAGTTTACTATTAAATGCTAGGAAGTCTTAAATCTGTCAGCGAGAAACTGTATAAAAATCTATAAATACCTATCTCAATATAGAGCGTCGGTGGCGTCGTGGCTAGGACGTCGGACTCCCATGCGGGAGGCTCGAGTTCGAAACCAGGCAATGCCATGTACCAATGAGTTTTTCGGTTTTTTCGAAAGACTTACGTACATTTACCGACTGCTCTGACGGTGAGGAAACCTGCACACTGAGATAACCAGTGTGAAAAATGGGGAAGGCAATGGCAAACCACCCCATTAAATCTGTAACGAGAGTCGTTCTATGTGATTAATTCCTTAGAATGATCACGACCTTCAACAATGAGGAATACGACTTAAAAGAAGATGACCTATTTCAAAAGAATTTTCATTTTTTTATGGACTTTTTATGTTTAGGTATATATGCCTTTCCAAGCGAATGAGGGAACTCCTTTCTTCCTTGATTGACAAGGATACGAATATTATGACAAATACTCTCAAGTTTAAAATCAGATAGTATTATACGCATACATAAAACTGTCGTAAAACTATCTCTCGACTGTATAGCGTCACAGTGTAGCGGAATGCCAGAGGAGAGACAAATTTCGGTATTAGCTGAACATATTTATTTGTCGCGCATTCGGAGAGGCAATAACTCCGGTGCGCCGAGGAAAGTTGGTGATTTATGACATTTTGTGACGACTCATTGTGGAAATGCTGTTTTTTCGTTTGATGTGAGAACAGAGCAGAGAACGATCAGTAAGTTCACTTTAATATTAGAAGCACTTACAGTGTTCGCGTGGCTAGGATACCGGACTCCCATGCGGGAGGTCCGGCTTCGAAACCGTACAGTGCCTTGTACCAATGAGTTTTTCGTATTTTTCGAAGACTTACGTACATTTACCGACTGCTCTAACGGTGAAGGAAAACATCGTGAGGAAATCTGCACACTGAGATGACCAGTGTGTAAAATGGGGTAGGCACAAAAGATCCTCAAGGGTCGAAGTGCAGCTGGGTTATTCCTGACCCCCTATGATAAGATAAGATACAGTATTGTTGGCTTAAGGGTCACTTTAGGTCCATTTTCTATGATTCAAATAGTCAATGACGAAGAAAACTATTGTCAAGTTGACTTACTGTATAACCGTAGGCTGTGTCTTCGGTTAATTAAAACCGACCGACTTGCATATCTAGTAGCACTTACCTGCAAAGAGAGAGATAAAAAACATTTTATTACTAGATTTATGGACCGTCGCCGAACATCGCTTAATGAAGTTATTAGTCAAAGTCTGAAGTTATTAGTTAAATGTCTTCGGTTAGATAGGGCAGGCAGTTAAGTATTTGTGTTTAATCAGAGTTAAACTCTAATATACTCTCGGTTAAAAGGTTTTTTTTATCTCTGTTTAGAGGCTTTGGTACACGACAAGGTGACCATGTCAGCCTCGTTAGGGTCACTAAGAAAAGGGAAGGGAAGCTCAAGTATTATTAAAGTCAGCCCTCACTTTGAGAGCCGACTTAGAAAACAACAGTAAGTGTTTCATATTATCTGATAAGGGCTGACTCAAAATAACATTGAGCCTCCCATTTTGGAGCCTATTGAGGTCAAATTTCTTCCTCTCAATTTTCACCAGGTCACACTCCATTGGGAGGTGAGTGAGGTCTTCTATTTTGTTGCAGTTGGTACAAAACTTGATGTTCAAACTGTTACGAACGGTAACAGTTCCAGAGATCCCATCTGTGACCAAAGATATTTTAAGATCTAAGATCTTAATATAATCTTTGGTTACAGACGGGATCTCTGGAACTGTTACCGTTCGTAACAGTTTACAATAGGTGGTTCGAGTTAGAGCTTAAATGTTTAGGACCCATGGTTTCCCTTTCCACGACTGCACCATGAGAACCTGAAGATCTCTACAAAGTCAAGTCGGCGGTTTCTTTAATTTTTAATTTATTGTTATTTCAATTTGTTCACTTCACTATTAATCGCCATCACTCGTACACTACACCACACAGTTATCATCCGAGGCGTTCTGGACCATTTCACTTGGCACCGCCGAAATATCATCACTAAATAAACACTGGCCTATTGTCTGCGCTGTATTATTTAGCTTGGCAGAATATGACTGGCTGATGAGTTTACTAACGTAATAGTTATTACGAACGTGAAGTGTTCATAATTGTCAGAGCAGTGACATAATTGTCAGAGAAGTGATGTAATTGTCATGAGTGTTCGAAATGCAGAAATTTATGGTGAAAGAGAACATCGTGAGGAAACCTGCATGTTTAACGAAATAAACAAGTTTTAAAGAGGGGATCGTAGAAATAGAAAATCCTTTATTAATAGACCATTTCTGGCTTAAAATACTACACGTAGCCTAGGTGCGAACATACCTTCCTTCAAAGAATTACTCAAAAACATTCAAGACCTACCTATAAAAATGTTCAAAACATAGTTGATTAAATGGTTTATCGACAAATGTTTTTATACTGTAAAAGAATTTATGCAATGTAAAGCGCCCAAAACTTTGACTATTGTACCGACTGCTCTGACGGTGAAGGAAAACATCGTGAGGAAACCTGCACACTGAGATGACCAGTGTGTAAAATTAGGTAGGCACAAAAGATCCTCAAGGGTCGAAGTGCCGCTGGGGTTATTCCCGGCCCTCATCATAAGATGCTTGACTATTGTATCTTTTGAGGTTGACTGATTTGCTGTTAACATTTGATTGAATTGACATGCATTATAATTATTAATTATAGTATGATAATTAATTTATTCTATGTGACATGTAATGTATGCTAATTTATATAGGTAATTTATGTGCTATGTAATGATTATATTGCAAATACTTACTTGAATTTAATGAAGTTAACTCTAAAATATTTGCATGCAAAAGCTAGCGAAATATGTGATACCCAATATTTAAGATTTGTCATCCAATGTACCATATTTCTGGCGAATAAATAATTCATTCTTTCATAGTTCAAAAGTCATCGTGATAGAACAGAAACATAGTCGGGCGCGTTCAGTATTAGGATAGGTAACCTCTAGTGGAACATTTTCATTTGATAATCCTCCGTAGGTAGAAGTAGAGGGGGAGGGATCACTCTGTGCTTCGGCCTCGCTTTCACGCCTAAAAGCTCCGGGTCCGCTAAAACTTTTGTTGAAGGTTCATTCATGTATCTGTTCCCGTTTTAGCATAGGCTGTTGATGATGACCGTTGATTGAGCTTCGGTGGCGTCGTGGCTAGGACATTGGACTTCCACGCGGGAGGTCCGGGTTCGAAACGAGGGAATGTCATGTACCAATGAGTTTTTCAGTTTTTTCGAAAGACTTACGTACATTTACCGACTGCTCTGACGGTGAAGGAAAACATCGCGAGGAAACCTGCACACTAAGATAACCAGTGTGTGAAATGGGGAAGGCAATGGCAATCCACCTTATTAAATCTGCCACGATTGTCTATCTATGTGATTAATTCCTTAGAATGATCACGACCCTCAGCAATGAGGAACACGACATAGAAGAAGTTGATGATGACGACTAAATTAGTAACATCTAACTTGTTGTAATTATAACAATCCAGCCGCGTAACGACACGATTCCAGGCTATAATAACAAGTAATGAACCAGGACAGATCTCGAAATACAACGCAAAAGGACACAATGGACCGTGGTCAGTTCACTGTTCAACATAGTGATGATGAAAATCAAGCTTGGTCTTTAAAATCTGATCTTTCTTAGTATAACTCATTTTAACCAGCGATGCTTTAAAATACAGATAAACAGACATACGAGTAAGTATGATCCTTTGGCTGTGGCATCATAACTAAAGAGCGGATTCATCAGTGAGAATCCGTATTTTATTTAGGTTTTTATAATGGTCCGGCCGGCGTGTCATCCTATGTGAAAAAGGCTACAATGTCTTGGTCTTCCTATATGAAAAAGACTATAATGTCTTGGTCTTGCTATGTGAAAAAGACTATAATGTCTTGGTCTTGCTATGTGAAAAAGACTAATGTCTTGGTCTTAATTCGCATAACACTAGGGACAGCGCTGTCGTCTACGAAAATAGATTAATGATTCCAACAAATCATAGTCGCGGGACACGACGGTGCGTTAAAATTAATAGTATCAAAATGAACTGACGAATTTATGACGACATCCCTCTGGGTATTAAATATCATAACGCTCATTTCGTCTTGTAAAAGGTAGTTAAGGTGTTTTTGGAAGAAGAGGGCGGGACACGTGGACATAAATCCAAAGCAAATAGATTATACTGAAGCTTGTTTGATTTAGAGCATATTAAGTAATTTTTATTTATTTGAACAAATTACTTGATAGATACGACTACGATCTTGGTTGAAGTTTACAAGTTTTTCTTTCAGTGTATAACATGGATGAAGCAATCCAATCTCATGTGATGAGAGGTTCGGGTTCGAAAACATGTAATACCATGTACCAATGAGTTTTTCAGTTTGTTCAAAAACTCATGTAAAGGAGTGAAGGAAAACATCGTGAGAAAACCCGCATACTGAGATACCTAACCAGAGAGTGAAAAGCGGCAGGTAATATGGCAAACTACCCCGTTAAACCTGCCAAGAGAGTATTTCTATGTGGTTAGGTCATGAGTTCATGACCCTCATTAATGAGGAATATGACTTAGAAAAAGAAACAATACAACCAAAACATATTATTCGTTAAATAGTCACTTAAATGCCAACAGTTTCAGTCCTCAAGTCACAGCTCTGCAAGACAACCCGAGACTGAAAAGCCAAATGCGCTTATTAAATTTACTGTATTCAGTTGACTAATTAGTTAAAGATTTAGTCGACTAATGAGACAGGCTTCTACAACAAACTGTATTCTGTTAACACCATGCAAACACCATGAAAGAACCGATCGATCCTTGGCTTGATCTAAACGTAACGTTAATTGAACGGTTCGTGACTAGTGGTATGTAATAGCTGCAGTTTAGTTCCCATTGAGATTATATTGTATTGTAACAGAATCCGATAGTAGTTTTGGTATACATACGTGTTTGAACGATTCCTAGAGCATGGATATCTTCTTCCCAATTTCCTTCTGCCATATGTCGTCCTTAACTTCAGAAATACATAGTAAAACGAATTTATTCCAATGCTATGTCAGCTCATGACGTTTACACAACTCTGCGATGACGTCACTAGTCGCGCTGAAACCACTTATGTCGTCACAAATCATACCTGACGCGCTGAATAATGGTTGCGTCTGTACAGCGGTAATTAAGATCCGGGATTACGGCCTGACGCGAGATTTTAGTGTTAATATCTTTATGAGGACCTATTAATCTCTCTTAATCTCTTTTAATGTCAGAAATAGTTGTTACTTCAGAGGTGTGAATAAAAGCTGTAAAGTATCACTAGCCTCTTTTGGGAAAGTATGAGCTGTACATTAAATAACTATAAATTAAAAAATTATGAAACCCCCGACTTACGATTGCGGAGATACCCTTACTTTATCCTGGTCATCATCAGGTTCTCAAGGTTCCTGATGTGGGAATAGGAAGGGCTCCATGGTTCTTAACTTTTGAGCGCAAACTCGAACCACTTAAATGTTACCGTTCCAGAGATCCCATCTGACATCAATGTTACTACAGGATCTTGAAAACCACTGGTACAAATTTTAACAGACATGGCTACGAACATTCTCCTCAAAATTTACTGTTACATTAAATAATTCACGTCCAAATCGGTTCAGACAAACCGACAGACAAAGCGTCAATCTTATAAAACTCCTTCCTTTTGGTCGTGGGTTATTATTATCTTATGATATAATAAATATCGGGAATAACCCAGCGGCACTTCGACCCTTGAGGATCTTTTGTGCCAAACCCATATTACACACTGGTCATCTCAGTGTGCAGGTTTCCTCACGATGTTTTCCTTCACCGTTAGAGCAGTCGGTAAATGTTCATATGTCTTCGAAAAATACGAAAAACTCATTGGTACATGGCACTGCACGGTTTCGAACCCGGACCGTGTCATAGCCACTGTGCCACCGACGCTCTCGCTTGGTCGTGGGTTAATAGAACATGTAGAAATGAAAAAAAAAACAGGAGTAACAATAACAACCTAGCAGGTGGCAACCATTTACATAGATTGAAAACCCCATACTTCACATCGTTTTTCCGATATCCGGATTAATCTCACTTTTATGAACGCACCGGCCGGTTTTATTTGCGTGCGTTCATCTGATAAAATTGTACTTTTCCGCAAATTAATGGCTTGTTTTATTGTACGGCTGTAACGAAAATATTCATAAGTAAATAAATATTGTGTCATAATTTTTAAAACTTCAGCAAACCGGAAATGGTAATGGTTTGATCACATCCTACGCAAAACGGACAAATAACCGTGAGGTAAATTGGTTGAGACCACGATCAGATCTAAATATATGGTATGTCTCTCTGCTCGATGGAGTGACGATCTGCGCAAGGTGTCTGGCAGTATCTTATCTTATGATAGGGGCCGGGAATAACCCCAGCGGCATTTCGACCCTTGAGGATCTTTTGTGCATACTCCATTTTACACACTGGTCACGTCAGTGCGCAGGTTTCCTCACGATGTTTCCCTTCGCCATTAGAGCAGTCGGTCAATGTACGTAAGTCTTCAGAAAACACGAAAAACTCATTGGTACATGGTACTACACGGTTTCGAACCCGTACCTCCCGCTTGGGAGTCCGGTGTCCTAGCCACTGTGCCACCGACGCTCTAGCGGTATCTGACTAGAAAGCCCAACCTCGGCCTAAATCCTCAACGTCAGCAGCGGATCGAAATATTGAGGTGAGATGTCCATGGGCAACGGTGATCACTTACCATCAGGTGACCCGTTTGCTCGTCTGCTCTCCATACAATACAATATAAACATAAACCTAGTTTTTTTATATCTAAACCCGAGTTTGACCTTAATCTCACCTGGTGGTGAATGACGGTGAGGTCGAGTTGTATTTTAAACGTCCAGTTGTGGTTTGTTACTAAACAATCTCGACTGATAAAAGAAACATTTTTATTTCCGTTCAATTCGCTCGTGCTTGCAAACCATACTGATTGAAAGCACGTGGCAAAAGTTTAAAAATAAACACGAAAAAATGTTCGACAACAGATTGTGAGAGGAGTTTCACAACCTAGTTTAATATTTGCACAAACACTTTTGGATTTTATTCATAAATATGCTATTGTTTCTACAGATATTACTAGATTGCTACTTATTGTAAGTTTAAGGGAATACGGGCCATCCCTTTAAAGGGAGAATGTACCCACCCATGTATATGAACAAGTCACGCGAAAATCTAATTTGAAGAATAATTGATTGAATTCCCAATCCTAATATCACCAATTAATTTGTGGTGATCTCGAAGGACTAATTTATAAGTATGGAAAAGTAATATTTTCTTCGGTACTGTTCTTCATTATCATGGCTTCATTATAATAGAAATGAATAGTTTCATTGGATTTATCTTATTGGATATCTCAGCGAATGTGAAATTGAATTAATTTCCGCAAGCACGTCCGTCACACTCGCGTATCGACGAGAGAATGACAGCGCGCGAACGGAAATTTAAAACTTTCTGCGACTACCCGCGCCGTACTCGTGACATATCAATTTGTGAGAAGTTTAATTTTAAGGATTTCATTTTGTGTGCAGTGTGGTGTTTGCTCTGACATTGGGCGTCATAATTTAAATATGTAGCCACTTTGAATTCACTCAATTATAAATGATTGTAAACAGAATATTTTCAAATTTATTTTAGCTCGTCATTAAATTAAAACGAATTATTGGACACTCTTAATACCACTGAAATTGGCGAGCATACCCAGTCTTAAATAAGGATTTAAATGACAATAAAGACTTTAAAATATTATGTTTTACCACTAATTGACACAACACATAAGTCTGGAACATCGGCACAAGGTTGCCTGTCTATCGGTATTTTATACGATACATTTCGCGTGCGCATTGGAATTGCACGACCGTATTCCAGCATCTCCATTCCGCCTTCGGACTACCAGGCGCGGGGAGGGGTTCCATCCTTATGTTGTTGATATCCCATCTGTTCGTACGAAGCAATTTGCTTCGTTGTTTATTATGCGAACGGCTAAGGACTGGAACAGCCTGCCGGCGTCTGCATTTCCCGAAACCTACAACCTTGAGATCTTCAAGACCAGAGTTAATAGGCATTTACTGAACCCGCATGCTCCATCGTCGACCTCATCGTCGCTTACCATCAGGCGAGATCGAGGTCAAATGCGGGTTTAGTAAACAAAAACACAAAGCTATCACATAAATATGTAATGAATAAACATATATCTATAAAAACGAATCAGCCTTTCTTCGTCCCTAGTGTTGGGGCTTATTCCAAGTGTCAAATCCTCCCCTAATCAAAGACTGAGAAAAATATTCCGTTACATGTAACCAAAGCTGCTGGTAATATGAAAACAGTGACGACAAAACTTCGTTATCTGTTAAGTTTCAGTTTCAGCTCTTTATTTATAACTAGCGGCCCGCACCGGTTTGACAATGTTTAGACTACAAAGTATAGACTATGAATTAGTGTCAGTAAAACCAAACAAGACCAATATTCCCCTTGAATTTTGTGAAATGCCATTTGAAAAAGTGACTTATCTTAATACTGAAATTCTGATAATTCTTAAATATTTGCATTATTCCTGAAATATTTGCATCATAAAATTAAGCATAGGTATATGCTAAGTTTCGAGTAAATCGACTTAAGAGTAAATAACATAACTCTAAATTAAACATTTAAGAAAACCCCGACGTACTATTGTGGAGGCCTCCTTACTTTTTCCTGGTTATCATCAGATCCTCAAGGTTCCAGATGTGGGAAAGTCACCATGGTCATAAACATTTGAGCTCAAACTCGAACCACCTATCTGTTACCGTTCCAGAGAACCCATCATACTCTAACATCCCAAGATACTCCATGATCTTAGAACCACTGATCCCATTTTCATCTGATATGGGTAAGAACATTCAACAAGTTAGACCAGCGGCTCTTGAAGGCGGTGGGTTTTGTTCTCACTGATGATGACCAGGAAAATGTAAAGGGATCTCCATAATGGTAAGTGGATTTTGTCGAGTGTTCTCAGCTAGGTCTGATAAAAATTGGACCAGTGGTTTCCAAGATCTTGCAGTATCTTTGATGTGATGATCATGATGAGATGGGATCTCTGGAACGGTAATAGCTAGACAGTTTGAATTTGAGCTCAAATATTCAGGTTCATGGTGCGTTTTCGACATCTGCAACCTTGAGAATCTGATGATGACCAGGAAAAAGTAAGCGAACTTAAATATCACAAAATGAAACTGGAAGAATTTGAAGAATAACAGCCCGCCGAAACCATAATAGTTTGATGGGGTCTTCTCGAACGAAAGTTATAGGGAATCCTGAGACAATATTTACGCGATAAAGAGAAAAAATAATTAAAGATGGCGGTCCATAAATAAATGTAAATGATGTGGAGCTAGGAATTTTAGGATAGGCCGAAGCCCGAGTTTCGCGTAGGGCGAAGCCCGGAGCGTCCTCCCGCTAAACAGACAAACAGACCGACAGACAAACGTGTCAAACTTATAACACGCATAAAAAATGGCTATTTCCGCCGAGGCTTGTACAGAGTTTTTCTCAATTAATGCGAGGAAATTGAAAATCAAATGTAGTTCATTTCGTATCTAGGTAAGTACTTACTGATCCGAACATGAAAGTACTACTGGAAGCGAGTTATCAAAACACCTTTTTTTTTGCTTCCTCACAATATTTTCCTTTAAACGTTAAGAGTTGTCAGTAAACTGACGGTGTGACTGGTTCACAAATTGAAAGTCGCTCAGCGTGCTATGGAAAGAGCTATGCTCGGAGTATCTCTGCTGGATCGAATCCGAAATGAGGAGATCCGGCATAGAACAAAAGTTATCGACATAGCTCATAAGATTAGCAAGCTGAAGTATCAGTGGGCCGGTCACATCTGTCGCAGAACCGACAACCGCTGGGGGAGACGAGTTCTGGAGTGGAGACCGCGTCTGGGCAAACGTAGTGTGGGACGAGCGTCCCTGCTAGATGGAGCGACGGTCTGCGCAAGGTGGTAACGACTGGATGGGAAGAGCCGAAGATCGGGCTCATTGGCGCGCCCTGGGAGAGGACTAGAGTAGGCTGCTGATGATGATGATGCACGTTTTCTAGAACGATCCGTGAAAGATACGTAATGTCAGTGATAACGGTTTACATATAAATTAAAATCTATTAGTAAACAAATAAGTCTGAATTATGCCACTACTCAACAAATATAACCTGACCATTAATGAGGACCTGCCCAGCTCTTCAACGACTTACTGAAATGTATGAGAACGTGTCAAAAGTCCGAAGTGTTAGAGATCTTTCTGGGGTGGTGATGGAATCTGGCATTCGTCCAATGTTTCAGACGAGATTGGTCATTGTGCAGCCTTGTTGTGGAATACAGGAGCGTACAACGAACGTAATAAAGTTGTAAATCGATCTTGAGCTGCCAAAAGTGGAAAGTTATTGGGTTTTGATAGTTTTGCAGCGGGCGATGGGGAGGCGCGATATAGAAATGATACATCAATAAAAGGAACGTAACTTTCCCCGACAACTACTGGCCGAATTTTTAATTTCACTTAAATATGTTGCGAAATTTTTAGAGAAAGAAATTTTGGTGAAACTATGAGGACGATTATATGATATATGATTATATGATATTATACCTACATAAATAAAACGATGTAAAATGGGAACTTCTAGAACTCTCTTCAAACACTATTTACAAATTTTTTAATTTCTACTAAATTATTTCGGCGAAAGGACACTTTCATCGACATGTCGCTCGGATAAACAGCTACACCTTCTGAATGACAATAAACAAATGTATATTTACAAACTTTAAAAATTAAAATAACAAGAAAAATTCCATTAAAGAGAGCAACTACGAATTAAATTTATTGAAAAAAATTTATGACAAAGCAATTATCATTATGCATATGATCCAAAAACAGAGAAATATTTTCTTAGGCAAACATTGTCAGTTATCTATTTCTACGGTTATAAACCAGAGAACACATTTAAAACTATCAATCACTCTTGTCTACCAGACCAACCAAAGCGATTTGCTTCTTCGTTCATTATGCGAACGGCTAAGGAATGGAACAGCCTGCCGGCGTCTGTATTTCCCGCAACCTACAACCTTGGGATCTTCAAGGCCAGAGTAAATAGGCATTTACTGGACCCGCATGCTCCATCGCCGACCTCATCGTCGCTTACCATCAGGCGAGATCGAGATCAAAACCTATATCTGAATATATCGTAACAATCTCGATCTCTAAACACCGACAGCCTCTTATAAATTCAGTGGAAAGCGCCCAACACCCGGCCAGATCTTCTAGGTTAGCCTGTGTCTGAATAACAAATCGGGAATACGAAATGATTTATAGGAATATCTTCGGAACTAGCAACAGTTGATACAGAAGTGTTTTATAGGTTCGTATCTAAGAAAAGTGCAACATATTAACCAGTTAAAATAATAATTGATATTAGCTAAGGAAAACTTTAGGCTGAAAAGAAGAAGAAGGAATACTTATGAACCGGCCACCGCGGTACAGGCTGTCGCCTAGTGTAGAGACAAACGTTTATTTAATAATTTTAATATGTTACCCAAAATAATAAATAGTTTGCCAGATGATGTGAGATACATTTACCTAAATAGAATTAACTATAAGAAACATTTACCTAAATAGAATTAACTATAAGAAAACATTAAGAGTACATTATATAGAACATGATATTAGCTTTATATTATAGGTTCCTTTAGTTGTATTGCGAGTTTAACCACTATACAATAGTTGAACTACTATAATGGCGAACTCCCCATCGGCATACAAACCTTTCAAGGTTTTGCCAATGGGATACAGTATGTACCTACCATGTACTTTCTATGTATTAAACAATAAATAAAAATAATAATAAATGTGGAAATGTAAATAAAGAGATTTTTATTTTATTTTTATAGTTTTCTGGCTTTTTTTGAACCTGAATATTTGAGTCCAATTTCGAACCATCTACCTATTACCGTTCCAGAGACACCATCTGACATCAAAGATACTCCAAGATCTTGGAAACCACTGATCCAGTTTTTATCAGACCTAGCTAAGAACACTCTCGACAGAATTCTCTATTAAATTTAAAAAAGTCGGGTCCAAATCGGTTCATGCGTTGTTAAGTTATGAAACACAAACAAACACACAGTGAAACGTGTCAAACTTATAACACTCTCTGAATCGGTCGGGGGTTAAAAAAATAGGTTAATACCGTATTACTAAGAAGTCATTAGTCGCTAGGTTAAAGCATTTTGAAGCTGGATCACTAGGTGATGAGGTGACGCTTACGGTGACAGTAATTCCTTTACTCAAGGAATCTGCATCACCTAGAGATCCCGTGTACTATCAGGGACACCGCCGCCTGATCAGTTTCAAAACATTATGCTTTGCAAGCGACGCGTAGGATCACCCCGCCCCCTATTGTACCCTTTTTTTTTGTGACTGAGACAATATGTTTTCGTATTGTAAACTTTCCTTGATGGTCATTTCCTTGATGGATAACAAAACAATCAACAATAGTTTTTTTTTTGTCAGCCTACATACAAACCTATAAATCACGTTCCCAGTGCGCTATTGCTTGGTTTATGAGCACATGCCAAATGAGAGCAGCATGTCGGTTGCTCGGCAATATTGAACCATAAGGTGGTCAGGCGGCGGTTTCCCTGATGGTACATCCGTCTTTATGTCACTACATACATAGTAAACAACAAAGTCCATCGGTGCGTCCGTCTGATCACTAATCTCGGAAACGGTTGAACGGATCTCGGAAATGGTTGAACGGATTTGTTTCGGTTCCCACTGATGTATTTTTACACTTTAATGAACATGGACGGGTCACTAGTGATTTATAAGCTGAAAGGTCAGTCTGCTACTATTCGCAACATTCCCTCTGCCTACCCGGATATGAGCATTATGTAGCTCTATCTAGAATCTAGAAAACAATAACAGTCCATCATAAATTGACGTTACACAACACAATACGTGCAAGTAACAGCGGATATGGAAATATAATTGAATCGATACGTTGTATTGTGTGGGGCCGAACGATTTGACGAACGGGACCTGGTTTTGAACATCGTTTGACTATGAAATTAGAACGAGGCAGATCTTATCTCGAAGATGTCCAAGGAGTGTTGGCCGATATTGGACAAGCATCGGCGACCACTCGGTCTCCCTCGGTCCCATTCTCCTCGGTTCTTCTTTCCGACAGCGTGTCTTCCAGCTTGAGTGGTCACCTCCTCCATCGTCTGTCTGCACATCGGGCGATCATTGGCTGGTTGTTCAAGGTAAGTACTAATATCGGCTCGACGGAGTAGACTGAAAATATCGGAGCTTAGACTACATGCGCCGGATCCAGCGCCGGTTCGGTTCGCTGCAGTCAAGCACAAGCATTCCGCCTTCCACTTGAAGTCAGCGCTTCGTGATTGGCTGCAGTAAACCGAAATTGCGCTGGAACCGGCGCATTCAGTCCCAGTCTCAGACCGCCAGCTGATCTCTCTGACAAACGTCGCAATATGCAATTGTTGTCGACTTCACCTTAATAGCTTCAAATACATCTGTTAACCTTACCCACAGTAAAATATAGGCCTACCTCAGCTTAATTTCAATGGGAATCAGTTAAACGAAACCATGCGTGTATTGCACGGCATATCTCCCATAATTCCAATCCCCGGGGTATATGGGGATATGTCAATAAATCCGAACTGGACACGTTCGGTAATAGGATAAGCGGGACAAGTCAAACGCCACCGCGCCCCGGTGCGCGCCGGTGTCCGTCAATGTCCCAGTTTTGGCCGGCGTCCGCATACGGAATCAATTCGAAACGTGATCTGCTGTTACCTTACCTAGCTTTCGTATCATGAGATACGAGCTTCCTCTTTGATGTCTGATTTAAATTGATGGTTGCAATATAGTCGGATAAGGAAGGAGGACGACGGTGATATGTGGCGCGTCCTGGAAGAGGTCTTTGCTATATACCTGTCTGAGCAGACAAATAAGTGTTCGTTATTATCGTTATTAACATGTGAGTGATATGAATAACTGTTTTTTTTCTTATATTTATGTATGTCCTAAAATTTACAGCTTCTAAATAGCATAATGCCCAAATTGTAAATTGTCTAAGCAGTCAAGTTCCTAAAGTGAAATTGTCGCAGCAAAATGCCTAAAGTGTAAATTTTCCACACAAAAATGTAAATTTCCACAGTCAAGTCAGTTAGTTGGAATCCATCTGCACACTTACGCTTACGTACGTAGCTGTCTCCTGATGGGAAAAATACAGTACGCATCAACTCGAAAGAAGATAGAGGTGTGATTTAACTTACTGGCTACAGTGAAACGAAACATATAGGTTCAAATACTATTGAAGGCGATTTTTTTGTGACTGACTTTGATGGCGCTAACACAGGATTGGGAGGAATGGCACGAAAGGGAAGAGGTTTATGCCCCGCAGGACAGATACGCGCTGAGAATGATGATGATTGTAGAATTACACATGTTTGAAACAAATAACATTGAACCCCTCTTGTGCAAGGGGAAGCCTGTGCCCCAACAGTGGGGACGTTAATAGGCTGATGAGATAAGATGACGAGAAAATGCCTAACAGCCTAATTTTGGTTATCTCTTGGATTCGAAAACGAAACTTCATTATCTGATTAAAGATTGAAGGAACAGTCAGCTTGATTTTCATAAACAAGAATACGCGAATAATGCGTAATACGAGTTAGATAATAAAAAAAATATATTACCGAGCCGGTTTTAAAATAGATATTGACAAAATAAAATAACTTAAATAATTTATTTGATAACTCGTATAAACTTACGTAAAGACTTAGTGATAAGGAGAGAGATAAACTTGCTGATAAATAAGTCACAATATAAATTAACTATACATTTTATAGCAAAACATAATAAAGAAATGATTCCAAAATATACAACACACAAATATTAATATAACGTTCTTAGTTCATATCTTATTTCAGAGTCAACATAATAACAATCATCCATTACAATCTAGCACATAATCTATACCAAAACAGACGCCCCGTGCACACCGATATCAGCACCGTTTAGATTAGGAAAAACATCACTGGCTACAATAACCACCATTCTGGCCACCTCTTCTGGTTCGACAATTTTGAAATCATTATCTGCCAGCAATTTGTACTCCGAGTCTATCTCTTCGTCTCCCTCTAGCGATAGGTTACGGAAGAAGTTTGTCCTTGTCATTCCTGGTTGTACTGAATTAACCCTCACACCTTCAGTTGACAGTTCGATCGCTGCAGATTTGGTGAATCTGTCCAAACCTGCTTTTGTAATAGAGAAAGGTATGAAACCGTGTCTGATTCTCGTGTACTTCGCTCCAATTATATTGACGATGTTACCTTTAGTTTTTATCAGGTAGGGCAAGGCTAGGTGCGTCAATTTGTAAGGCACTCTTAGATTAAGGTTGATTATTTCATCGAAAACGTCAATATTGTCGTCGAATAGTGAGCTCATGACCAACTTTCCTGCGCAGTTGACAAGAACGTCTATCCTTCCAAATGTAGCGACAGTCTTCGCTATGACAGTGGCGCAGCTGCCTTTATCGGTAAGATCGAGTCTCAGACTGAGTGGTTTATTCCCTTTAACACCTTCGACTTTATCTGCTACGTCTGTGAGTCTTTGCGTATTCCGTCCAATGAGACTCAACTTAGCTCCGTGCTTGGCGAAGTTTATAGCAGTAGCAGCTCCGATACCCGAACTAGCTCCGGTCACAATAACTACCTTATTTGTGAAATCCATTGTAACAGGTATCACTTATCTAATTCTAATAACTATTACGTTGTAAATGATATTTATACGTGTTATCTGGTGGACGGCTGGTACAGCACTAACGACTGAACATTTCGTTATCTCCTTCCTTATTATTATTGTAGATAGAGTCATGGAGATAGGAGCTATGCTAAAGGATATCGTTTGTTTCAATTTTACGCGGAAACTCGTGTAGTTGATTCACAAAGGAGTTATTTTCGACGCTAATTTGGCCATTAAGTACAGCTCGCGTAGAAAATTACCCTGAAATTTTCCTATTACCGAAAGGAATTTAAGATCAAGACTGGTTGATAAGATCATAAACGAGCAAACATCGTGGAATAAAATTCAATTTATAGTTATAATGCTGGTAAGAGCGTCGGTGGCCTAGTGGTTAGGACGCCGGACTTCCATGGGGAAGGTTCGGATTCGAAACCATGCAATGCCATGTACCAATGGGTTTTTCAGATTTTTTCGAAGACTTCCGTACATTTACCGACTGCTCTAATGGTGAAGGAAAACATCGTGAGGAAACCTGCATGTCTGAGGAAATTAAAAAGTTTTAGAATAGATATGTGAAATCCACCAATCAGCACTGGGCCCGCTCGGTGGATCATGACCCGTACCTCCTTGTTCAAGGGAATGCCTGTGCCCCAACAGTGGGGACGATAATAGGCTGATGAAGATGACTGGTAAAATTAAAGGAATCCATTTTGTGAAGAAGGTAGTGACATTACTTCGGAATTTAGTCCAAAATACAGATAGTTTATAGTTATCCGATTTGTCATCGTTTGCTTACTAACCCTCGGATTAATCCTCCCCAAGGATATCCATATCCAGAAGGATATCCTTGGGGAGGATTAGTCCGAGAGTGAGTACTTCTCAAATATTTTTTATAATTCATAAATACCGATAATTTCTGGATAAGGGAGACAAACTTGGTGTTATTTAAAACGTGAACCAACAACCGTTTAAGACAAAATTGACACCAAGTTTAGACAGTGTCCTACACATCGTTTCTGTCAATATTTACATTATCACCTCCATGTACAGAGAGCCGACTGGTAAACAAAATTTATCATGGTGATAACGTTCAAAATAAAGTCAGACATCTTGTCTTACCCGTGACAAGATCTGACACTACTAAATATATCTTGAACTCTACTAACAAACTCCTCTGTTCTTCTTCTTACTTCTTCCTCATTGCTGAGGATCGTGGTCATTCTATGGGCCTAACCACATAGAAATCTCTCTTGGCAGATTTAATGTGTTAGTTTTCTATTATTCTGTACAAAAAGAATGATTTCAAAATCAGAAGCTATGAAAACCCCCGAATGCCTATTTTCAGCCCGATATGAACAAATATTAAGCATTGTCATATCTACTGCAGCGCCCCCTGGTGAATTGGCACAAAAAATATTGCCAAATTCGAAATTCGAAGCTTTGAAAACCCCCGAATGCCAATTTTCAGCTCGATAGGAACAAGTATTTATTTATTTTATTATATTGCCATATCTACAGCGGCGCCCCCTGGTGGAATAGCAGAACAAAATCCAGCTAAGAACCTGCTCTGATATATTCCAAAGCTATAGCAAAAAACCGCATCGAAATTGGTTCAGCCGTTTCGGATCTAGCTAGGAAACGGCTGAACCAATTTCGATGCGGTTTATTGACACAAACAAACAAACATTCTCTTAGGTCAAACGCATATACCTACCTTTTCCGTTCCGTTGTGGGTAAAAAGATCGCAATAAGGGAAATAACGCATTACTTCCGCGTTCCAAAATTATTCCATTCAACTTCGCTCACGATATAAGCTATCCCCAGACTGAAGTTCATTTTTTCCAATTTCCTTCAGTAGAAAATTGCACCGCAATTCCTTTTAATCTAATCCTACTTTCGGCCCCCACTACACTGGCGAGCGTAATAACGTGCCGAGCTTATCACCCGTCCATTAGGTCGATTGAGCGCGCACTTTTGTTAGCAAAGCAGTGTACGAGCGGGGATTGTTGTGCATGGGGAGTATTGTTCCTCGCGTATGGTGCCGTAATAAGCATTAGCGATTTGTTGACGTTCAGTCAGGCGCTGGAGTCGTTCTAAGAATTCATACTCATACTCTTTTTAACGTGTTTAAAACAAATTTAAGATGCTTTTCGCTGAAAAAATGTTAGTATTCAGTGAATGAGTCTATTAATGATAAGAATTGGAATTACTAATTATGTATGTGTAAATAGAATTGAATTATAAATTAATATAATTTAACATCCTTGAACATTAACTTTTGGTATTTAAAAAAATTTTTAGCTATTTTGCACACATGATAATAATTTTTCATATATTTTAAGTTGTTTTGCTTGTTTCTTTTTAGTTCTTATATTTTTATATTCTATATAATGTTAATGTACTTTCAAACACAATATGTATATTGTGTTTGAAATAAATACACTTGAACTTGAACTTTTTAAAACCATCGGAACACCGGGAACTCTTGGTTAAAACATAACGTGAACGTTAGACTTAAGGACCTGAAAAACGTTCGATTGCAATCGATAAATAAATAGAGATGGCGCAATAGAAAGAAGCGACAGGCGCTTACAACCTTCCCGGGCACCAATATATCTGACTTTGGGTGGACACCACAGATTCATAAACTAAAGGATGGACCCAAAATTTGGTACCCACCTTACTACTACATTACATTATTACCTATGATCGGAGTAGGTAGGGCTGTTTTTGGTACTTACATACGGTCATAATATGGATAAGTATGCCCAATAATCCCGGGATTTCCGGGATTTGAATAAATATATTATTTAGATTTTTAACGTTATATTTGTTTTGATACACATTTAAGATTGGTGGCGAAATATATATTTTTAAGATTCATGGCGCTAGTGTACCTATGGTAGTGTTTTAACTTCTTCGTAAGTTCACAATTTAAAAAAAATCGTAATCCACCGAGTAAGGGCGAGGTTTATAAAAGTAATTTACAACATTTGCTCGATAACTTAAAACGGGATCCCGAAATAATATAACCTAACCTATATCCATATTAATATAACCTTTGAGGACATTGACCCGAAAGAGGCCTACCTACTCCGATCAGTGATTATTACATTTAATGTAAAGGGGGGAAGATCTAGAAGAAAATATCTAGACAGAGAGCTACGTTTCCTTTTATTTATTACAACACATTTTAGTACCTATCTAAGAATAGACAGCAACAATGTAAATCCTATAATCAGCTTTCCGCCCCCGCTACAGTTTCTAAATCAAACCCCACTAGAGGGGAAACTGAAAATAGAGTACACAATGTGATCCGATTAATATCATTCCACTCTGTTTTACAATTGATGAAAGCAATTGTTATAATTGGCGAGTCGGCTTTGAATAGCTCACTTTCAGCTCGAGGGGTCGTATTCAGACAATTATTATAATTTTCATGTCCATTTTGAGTGTCATAGACTGAGTTGAAGTGTGTATTTTTCAAATTAATGACTAGATCGGTTGTAGAGCTCTTGGAATAGTAAAGAATAAAGAGAAATGTGTATTTATGTCAGGTTTCTGTAAGTTCCATTGGAATTTTAAGTTATGTTGGCTATTAAGATGGATATTAGATGTGAATATTAAGTACATTACGTACGATATATTATGTACATTACGTACGCTATATTAAGTACATTACGTGTATTACACGACATTTTTCATATTTTTATTTTATTTGTTTATTATTATGATTTATTATTTGAATTATTAACTATGATGTTTTTAAACCTGATCATTAATGCAAATGTTTTTATGTGTGTTATTGTTATTGAAATGTAATCAATTTGTTTACCTGACGTGTAATTTATATTATAAATAAAAAAATGGAAATTGTAGGGATCATTTAAAATTTTCTAAGACTATTTCTCTAGGTAATGTTGTTCGCATAAAAAACTTTGATCGTGTATGGTTTCGCTGAATTTCAATTTAACAAAAATTGGTTAATTTTAGAATTAAAACTTAAATTAGACATGTTTAATTATTATTAGATATAACGGGTGTCAATAATGTCTTCTAAGCAGATCGAAACATCGGAGCTTCGCGATAAATTATGAAGTGAGTAGCGTACATTATAGATTTAACAGAGTGAATTACTGATAATAAGGCTAATAACAGACTTCCTCTTAGTTACTAAAGGCGAGTAGACAAGATAATGAAAACTGGGTGCTAAAATAGAAATGATACAAATTAAAAAAAATGAAAAGAAAACAGACATACAGGAACAAGCAATAGTGAGCTCTGAAAAAAATATATTGTGATTTAACCATTTAATTTTTTTCTTTCTTACTTCATCATCAGCCTATTAATGTCCCCACTGTTGAGGCACAGGCCTCCCCTTGAACAAGGGGGGATACGGGACATGATCCACCGAGCGGGCCCAGTGCTGATTGGTGGATTTCACACGCCTTAGAAAACTTTTAATTTCCTCAGACATGCAGGTTTCCTCACGATGTTTTCACGAGGTGGCATCATTCTCTTGCGACTCGTCGACGAGGCAGTCGGACTTGATATTTTATTAGAGAATATTGCATTTCCGAATAATTAACCAGCAACCAGTTACTGGTTGCTATCAAAGGGACTCTCGTATGGACGGTTACTATTGAATGTCTAACCGGTGACTAGTGGTTGCTGTTGAGACGGTTGACCCGTGGCTAGTTAGTATCGAGTAACTAGGCAGTAACTAATTTGCTGTTAAATACCTCTAAAATAAGTTGATTTAATCTATATAGTTATTAAATTATATTTCGCTGGTTTTTTAAAAGCAAAAATAGACCCACAGGGTGAGGACAACCCGGAGAATGATAGCGGCCATCTATGCCCTTACCCTATGATCTGACTTATATATATTAAAATGTTATATTATAAAAAGGTAAATATAATAGTTCTTATAGAAAGATGTGTACAAAATGTAGTTAAATAAAACATTATCTAATAATAATTAAAGTTGGTTATAGAGGTAGCTTCGTTTTGGCATCAAATCCATGTTAGTTAATTTAGTTTTAAAAAAAAACTTTTAACGATCGGAGAGTTCTTTGATCAGGGGTTAAAAATTAAAAAGCCATGGGTTTTACATCACCAACGTCTTCATTACATGTCCGCTGTATAGTCTTCTTCATTTGTACATCTAAAATACATACCTGAAACAAAGAAGGTTAAACATTACAAACTTGTTTTTACGTGCGTCTCAGAGCTGCCCTCTTGTTCTGATGATGCCTCGTTTAGAGGCGAAACAAGTGTCGAATTTCAATTCAAGTTCGTATTTTCTAGCGGAATACTACTATTCATTTAGGTCACATTAAATTCCCACTCTCCCAATCCTTATCACATCTTTAGGAGATCGGATTTGTCATCCTTTCGAATCCCAGGGTGATTGGTGGGGAATTTTAATAATTCATTACAAACAGTTGAAATTAATGTATGGACACTTAAGCGCACCTTAAATATAAGAGTTGTACAATGTACATAAATTTCTCGATTAAGTTTATTCCATTTGTAAGCCTCGTAACTGAAACACTAGACAGACAATTTTTCATGCTCATCCTGAATTTAGAGATGAGCAAACCTAATTCTGTTAAAGGACGAAGACTTGAGAAGCAACAGATGTGCTTAAGTTAATAAGATTATGAATCTTCAAGGAAAATCTAAGTGGATTAAGTATGTAATGCGACTCTTAAAATGGCACTCAAAGATGTTGAAATTCACCATATGTAGATTGCTCGCTAGAGAAGTAGAGTTTCAGTATTTTCGTTTAATACAATGTTCAATGAGAACACAATGTCCAGATACCAGGACATCAGCCTGCCGGACATCAGGACAGCAATGAACAGGAAAAAGCTCGAGGAATCTCTCCCCCCTACTAGACCAGATTCCTGACGTTCTCAGCTCCAAAGACGACACAGTGCTGGCGGTCAATGCCCTCACCAGTCACCTCGGTAACGTCATTAGTGACGCCTCCAGGCGTCGAATGATCGACGCTGGGAGCTGCCTGAGGATATGAGGGAGCTGTTGGCGGCAAAGAACGCCGCCACTCGAGCTTACGACAATTACCCGACTGATGACAACAGGAGACGGCTACGCGCTTTACAGAGGGACGTAAAGGATCGCATGGCCAAGCGCCGCAACTCAAATCCTCAGATTTGAGTTTTTTTAAGGAATATATTATATATATGAACATTTATTTTAAGGAATATTATCATTAAAGATACTCTGTGCAATCTCGTAGCCTCGTTTAATGCAGCCCAGCCAGCCCAGCCCAGCTTAATGCACAGACAAACAATAATTAAGTTTCAAAGCACGAACTGGGCTCAGTAAGTCACTGTTTAATAATAAATCATAGCATCATGCCTAAATCTGTTTACTCCACGATTTAGCCAGGTTGCTTACAACCCTGAGTTAGGTTAGCGGCTTAGAACAATGGTCAACCCTGCAGGATTCCAAGCGAATTGTTACACCACATAATTCTAAATTGAAATTTTAGATAAACCCTCGGCTTACCGTTACTAACTTTCATCATCAGAACCTCATCTCAGATTGTGCTATGTGGTGCCGGCCTTAAAGAACAGCACCACCCCAACTCTTGCCGTGGGTGTCGTACGAGGCGACTAAGGATCTTAGTGGATACTATTTTACACCTAGTAAACGGGCGGTAGGCTCAATCACGTTTCATTTTATCTACCAAATTTCACAGCGAAAAGTGGGAACTATCTGTGTTTGAAGGTGGTTCCTCTGTCTACCCCGCTCGGGGATTATGAACGTGAGAGTTCATATATCAAATCCTCAAGGTTCCAGATGAACGTATGGACGCGAAACACTTAATTAGCAAGTAATTACCAATAACAGATAACACTCGTGGTAAATATGTATGAAATATTCATGTTAATTCTATATTTTTATTCTAAAGTTAACCGCGTTCTATAGGTATACAAGTCAAGTATAAACAAGGAAATCTGTTTTTGGCCTTCTTTAAGTTTAAAACATATGTAAATTCAAAATTGTTAATAGCTGTAGATTTCCCATATACATTAAAAAAAAATTGTACGACTGTTAGGAAAGCTGTTCTTGATACAAACCAACAATCGTTCCGTATATGAGCTTATGGGCTTATTACACGTGACTGTGAAGTGAAGTCAAGTGATAATGCATTCAGCACGGTTAGTCTTCGATTTGGAGAATATAAACAGAAGCCTGTATAATCAGTCGACTATACCTTATTCATTTTCAGATGATCATACAGGGATGTCTATTCGGTGCTCAAACCGTTACCGATCCGATTCTTCAAAAGATTGATTAACGATTTTGATTAATTAATTTCCATTCCATTTTGTAAACAACCGGCCAAGTGCGAGTCGGACTCGCGCACCGAGGGTTCGTTTTGAACCATTTTTTTCATTTTAATCATTTTTCTCAAAAATCTTAAATGTTTAGACGTCGTTTTTCCCGGAATGCGTTTTACTTTTCATCATCACAATTTCAAGGAACAAAATAGATTGGATTTTTTACAATAATTGTCCATTTCATTGAGTCAACCTCTAGACGATTCGACAGTAGTAAGTAACTGTGCAGTTATTGAAAAAAAACATAGTAACAATCTTATTTCAAACGATATAAATGTAATAATCTTTAAATAAATAATAATTTGAATGTAAAAACAGCATTTTTACGTAAAAGAAATATTTATAGCTGTTTTCGGTAGCAAAATTTTCTTGTTTTGACATTATTCGCAAAAGTTCTTGTTTTGGCATTATTCGCAAAATTTTCTTGTTTTGACATTATTCGCAAAATTTTCTTGTTTTGACATTATTCGCAAAAGTTCTTGTTTTGACATTATTCGCAAAATTTTCTTGTTTTGACATTATTCGCAAAATTTTCTTGTTTTGACATTATTCGCAAAAGTTCTTGTTTTGACATTATTCGCAAAATTTTCTTGTTTTGACATTATTCGCAAAAGTTCTTGTTTTGACATTATTCGCTAAAGTTCTTGTTTTGACATTATTCGCAAAATTTTCTTGTTTTGACATTATTCGCAAAAGTTCTTGTTTTGACCTTATTCGCAAAATTTTCTTGTTTTGACATTATTCGCAAAAGTTCTTGTTTTGACATTATTCGCAAAAGTTCTTGTTTTGGCATTATTCGCAAAACGCGACACATTTACGTCGTATGACATCTATCTAAAGGATCATCGCAAATTGTATAAAGTATAGTCGAATTCAGGTCAAGTGTAATAATAATAAGTCCTAAGTATGACTCTCAGGAAATCCGTTGAAATATATCGTTCTAGTGATACCCTACAAGACGAGACAGACATACGCGTTAAAGTTATAACACCCCTCTTTCGGTCGGAGGTTCAAAACACTCTTAATCTATTGCTTCGCAGCGAAATACCAATCTCTGAAGAGGGTCGATTAGTGAAATGAATATATGGGATAAATGTAGTAACTATTTTAGAATACCTACATAATTATTTATGTATATCATATTACTTTTATTTTACTATATTTACTGTGTATTAAGTAATAGTAACCTTTTTCATGTCTTCACACTACACTGTCGCTAATGTCCCATTAACTTCAGAGGTTGCCTGGAACAGAAAGCTTTAAGCGATAAGGCCGCTTTTGTACATATCGTGCTACTATTCCTGTAGTTTTTACTTTTCCTGTATTTGTGTACAATAAAGTGTTTCTATCTATCTATCTAATATTTAAGATTAGTCATCTAATATACCATAGTTTTGGCGTATAAATGGCGATCTAACCGTTTAACTATATGGGATAAAAAGGGTTTGGGAATAATTTCGGTGGAAAATTCGAAAGGTCGGGTTGTAAAACTATTCGGTAATTAACTCTAGTTCCATTTGAACATATTGAAAGAGTCTATTTAAACAGAGCGTGAAAAGGTCTGAAAAGGGAACAATTACTTGCTACTTTGATACATTTTGAAACCCTGAAAAGTTTCAATGAAATGTCGCATTCATCGTCGATTGGAGAATCGTCATTTTTTGGAATTAACCTCATAGAACGACTTCCTGGAGCCCAATTCGCCTAAATTACAACGTTTGCAGTTCTATTTCTATCCAATTCCAATTTAGTTTTCGTTCCAATTCTATTTGGACACCAAATCGCATTCTGCTGACGCATAACTCTACCACTGCCACGTTTCCATTTACTATCGATCGGGCAAAAGTACCTCGGGAGGAACTTATGTTCGATCGTTATATTTGACAGTTGAAGCGTTTTGTTACCGTTCAACTGCGATTCAGTATAATCTGAACGTTTTATTATAAAGCACAAATACGTTACTGTTCGAACGATCGTTGACTCGATCGGAAATTAACTGAAATAGGATCGTTAGTGGATAGTAGCATACGAAATATGTCATAACGATGCAGTTTAGATTCTATTTAGTTACGTTGTATTTAGTGGAATCGATCTCCTGCTCATTTCATGGTTTGCCATTGCCTTCCCCATTTCACACACTGGATATCTGTGTGCAGGTTTACTAACTATGCTTTCCTTCATCGTTGGAGCAGTCGCTAATTTTACGTAAGTCTTCTACCTACTCAAAATGTCACGAGAATCTGATACACCATGCGCTATGTACCATATAATACGCAAATGAGATTATATCGAAGATTTCTGACAGTATGCCTTTGTTAGTGCTAGGCTGGAATTGAACCCGGAACTCCCGCATGGCAGTGCGGTGTCCTAGCCACTACACCACCAATTTATTCCATACCACTAAGTAAAGTCAACCCAAAAAGGTCCACTAATTTAGTCCACGTTCCAAAACACTACCCGTCCCGCGGTCGCGGCACGCCGCGACCGCACTTAAATAGCGGTAACAACCGACGCGATTCGGTTCGATCCGGTTCAGACCGATTGGATCCGGTACAGCGGAGACTTAATTTACGGGTGGAGATGCCGTGCGCCTGATTAACTGTCCCCCTGAAGGTTGTATCGATATCGAAGTCGCCTCTCTATTTATTAACCCTAACTAAAACTGCCTGGTTTCGAACCCGGACCTCCCGCATGGGAGTTCGACGTCCTAGCCACCGACGCTCTCGATGCCATGTACCAATGAGTTTTAGGATTTTTTCGAAGACTTACGTACTATTACCGACTGCTCTAACGTTAAAGGAAAACATCGTGAGGAAACCTGCATGTCAGAGGATATTAAGAGTTTTCGAAGGCGTGTGAAATCCACCAATCAACACTGGGCCGCTCGGTGGATCATGGCCCGTATCCCTTGTGCAAGGGAAGGCCTGTGCCCCAACAGTGGGGACATTGTTGGGGCACATGATGACTAAAACTGTGTCTATTTGTCTGTCAGTTTGTCTGTTCTCCGGTTGTTGGTAAACCGCAGGTTACGATTGACAGAGATGAACAGAGAATTTTGTCGAGGGTGTTCTTAGTCATGTGTGATAGTGATGATAGTTTTTCCAAGATAAAGATTTTCCAAGATCTTGGAGTATGTTTGATGTCCGATGGACCTCTGGAACGGTAACAGTTACGAGTAGCTGGTTCAAGTTTGAGCTCAAATGTTCAGGACCATGGTGCCCTTTCCATATCTGGAATCTTAAGGACCTGATGATGACCAGGAAAAAGTAAGGTGATCTCCGCAATAAGACGGGGTTTCTTTAATTTTTAATTTATAGTGTTTGTCTGTTTTATTGAGACAACTAAGTACCTACTGAAATTGAAGCGAAGTTCCAGTTCAAGACAAAAATTTAGTGAATGAGGTAAGCTTTCCACCTTGCATGTCTAATGCTGTCAAAACGAAATGGGCCTGCATGGTGGATCAAGACCCGTACCTCCTTGTGCGTGCCCCAACAGTGGGAATGTTAATACGGCTGATAATTTTAGTAGGTAAGTAAGTAAAAGTAAGTAAAATACACTTTATTGCAAAAATAGAAAACAACGGATAACAACAAATAGAGAACAAACAGATCACAAAGCATGAACATTACAGCAAAAAAAAAACGATAAAGTATCTTCAAGGAACAAAGAAAACTTCAGTATATTTTATAATTTTCTACAAATATTCAACAAATCAGTGGAAAAGACAATATCGTTGCAGATACTGTATGTATTATATATCTATGTATATTTGGCAAAAGGGGGGAAAGTCAGCAAATGCTGACACACTCGGGAACCAAATATGCAGCGCTGTTTTTCATTTCACCCCTTATCCCGAGATGTTAGTGGGAGCGATAGAGATAGTGGGTAAAAAAATTTAAATTAAAAACTAAAAATCAAAAAGATTAAATACTTATGTGAAGAATTGAGGTAGAATATTGAATAAGCGATATGAAAAACCAATGTAGTAATACACTTAATGGAAATGTGGGAAGAAGACTCGTGAGCAAGTGAAAGTTATTCGAGGTGTAGCGGAAAAACCGCATGTTAAGTACGAGGTCCAAGTCACAGAAGAATCTTCTCAAAATCTTACATAAGAATCGATTGAACGGGTAGCAGCTACTTACCCTATTTCTAACTAGTCTTACTTCGCTAATTTCAGAAATAACTAAATTTTCATGACATTTAATTACTTAACACGTTCGCGCGCGGTAACGGCTAATGCCGTTAAATTGAGTTTAAAAAATTACAGTACGGTCATCGCCGGCAAATCTTCACACCTTTCTTAAAAGCACTACGGTTATAGGTGACGATTTTCTGTGAACTTGGTACGTAGTACTCCCACTGCCATTCTGCAAAGAGTGCATTTTGTTTCTACTGGCAAAATTGCGGGATTTACAGGTGTTCCTTTTTGGACATGACTCACAGATACACAGTTACTTACACATTGACAGTTCAGACATGACAGCTATTCTATGTATCGTATTACGGCACCAGCAGTTAGTTATGGTATGCAATAACTTACTTACATTAATTTTATGCAGTACGGCAGTGAAGATTGGTACTGCCAAAATGAGAAAAAGTACCGCGCGCGAACGTGTTAATAATAATTTTAGTAATGAATTATTGTAGTATAAACGAAACGCAGTGAATAATTTAGGTCGGTAGTGATTTTATAAATGTTTATTAACTGATCTATGCTCTGATTTTATTATTAAGTATCCAGTATGTATGGGCACATACATGCCTCAATAGTTACAATTTAGTGGCTCATATGGCGCTTTAGCGTTTTTTCTTTTCCACTGACGATAAGTAATTGCGCCTTTAGGCTCAATTTACATTGCCGCGGAATGGAATGGAAGCGAATTTTCGCAACGTATATAGTTTGTATGTTACACAATTGACATAAAGTTTATTATGCTATGTACAATTACGTTGCGAAAATTCGCTTCCATTCCTTTCCGTGGCAATGTAAATTGAGCCTTAGGCGGTTTAAAAAAAATTAACTACTTCAACTAGGCCAGAATGCCTGTGTTAGAAGTGGTCCAAAGGTGGATTCAATCCGGCGACCCATACGCTAGTCTCGTGCCCTAGCCTTTGAGCCATTGTCGCCACAGTCTCTGCTTTATGGCATTTTAGAACAAAACTGCCTGTTCAAGACTTTCGACGCTGTCGCTTGTAACTTGGCTCATCACTTTTCTGCTTATCGATGCACGATGAGAATTACTTACGCGTTTTTGCGGGATATTACGAAAGCTGATCGCAACTATCGTAATGTGGATAGGAAAGAAAAAACCGTTTTCTTCGGTACTCTACTACGAGTATGTACGTAGAATACAGCAGGTATTTATAGGTAGAAACGAAAGTTCGTTTCTACCTATATAACAACACAAGGGGTGTTTAGGAGATCAGGGATTTAAGAAGACCACAGTACGGTAAGCCAACGATAGAAATATAAATCAAAATGGAATTCTATTTCAAATAAATAAGAAGAGTAGACGCCAAGTCCAGCTATGCAAGCTCTCTGAAAGGATTCCCAGCCAAGCGCGCGTGAAATGCGGCCCACTGGGGCCTATACGGACGGTGGTTCCGCCATTATTGTATGTGCCGTTATGCATATGCTTTAGGGTCAGTGCAGACTAGCCAAGGACAGTGTAGCGGTTTTTTAAAAATCTATTTCTTTTTTTAATATATCGGCCCATTATAGAACTATGCCAGCCTTATAGGGTAGCGAATTTCAAGCTACTAGTTTATACTGTAAGATGTGAGCCCTAAAGATTAGCATCACCCCAACTCTTCGCATAGGTGTCGCACGTGACGACTAAAGATCTTAGTGGATACTATATTACATCTAGTAGGCGGCGATAGGCTCGCCACCTATCACGTTTGTCCACCATATCTTACGGCTTGCTTGCTTATCGTATGGTTAGTGGCCAACCTATTTGTCACAGTTGTTCAGGCCGCCCGTAGGCCTCTGACATGGCTTAACGACTGCTGTCGAACGACAACAATAGGGACCGACTGCTTAACATGCTCTCCGAGGCACAGAGGAGCTCAGATGAAATATGCCACTAGCGGTCACCCATCCAGGTACCGACCACGCCAACGTTGCTTAACCTGCACGATCACTTTCGGACCGTGCTCGCAACTAGGCTACGAGCTCTTACGGCGAAAAGTGGGAACTACCTACCTTGATTTTAGGTTGTTCTTCTGTCTATTCCTCGGGGATTTTGGACGTGAGAGTTTATGTATGTAATTTATGACGATGTAAAATTGTAATGCGGCGCCTTCGAATTTTGAAATAATCGATCCCTAGAAGCGCAATACATAAGATTCCCGAGCTCCGATGACCGTCTTTTGTTTTATTTATTGTTAATGTATCTTATCATATCTTATGATAGGGGGCCGGGAATAACCCAGCGGCACTTCGACCCTTGAGGATCTTTTGTGCCTACCCCATTTTACACACTGGTCATCTCAGTGTGCAGGTTTCCTCACGATGTTTTCCTTCACCGTTAGAGCAGTCGGTAAATGTAGGTAAGTCTTCGAAAAATACGAAAAACTCATTGGAACCTCCCGCATGAGAGTCCGGTGTCCTAGCAACTGTGCCACCGATGCTCTAACATTGTTAATGTAAATCTTCTTGGACTACTCAACCCAGTTAATACGCCGTTGCTTGTGATATATTTTTGATCTTCGACGCTTATCTAATGTCTACTTCGTGGCCGAGAGCATGCATGAGAGAAATTTCCCGCTTGAACTGCGCTGAGCCTTATAAGTATTTCAGTATTTATGAATGTGAATATTTTTGCTGCAACGTGACAAATTGTCGACTCGGGGCTTGTTTGCCCAACATACCACTATATTTAGAAAAAATAAAATGTGAGGTCGACAATGGAGCATGCGGGGTCAGTAAATACCTATTCACTTTGGTCTTGGAAGATTCCAAGGTTGTAAGTTTCGGGAAACAGACGCCGGCAGGCTGTTCCATACTGTGAAGTGTGGAGTCTGTGGGTTAATTATACCAAAAAGTCTTTCAATGCTCTGCGGATCCAATATAATAACGTCTTCAGGATGCTGATGGGGCTGCCGAAATACTGTAGTGCATCGGGGATGTTTGCAGAAGCCCGCGTGGATGGCTTTCACGCGATCTTACGAAAAAGGGTTCCTTCCCTGCACCGTGTACATAGCAGTCCCAGCAGCGTCCTGTTGACGTCTGCCGAGTCCCGTGACTCCCCGATCCTGAGGCACTGGATATACCTGCATGTCAATGCGAAGTAGTCGTCCAGTGCTTTGGGATCGGTACCGTGGCCTTGGTATTGTTTCTTTAATATATTTTTTTACTAACATAGCTTTAAGTAATATAATATATTAACTTTATTAAGAAGCAAATCGCTTCATACGAATAAATGAGATATCAACTACATAAGGATGGAAGTCCTTCCCGCGAATACCAATTGCTGTTTTTGAAGTTAACACGTCAGCGAATGCCCACGATAACCAGCAATGTACATTGATATCGACCTACCCATGCCGTATTCTCTTCTCATACAGCTTTAGACTAGACAGAGCAGTGCTGGTGCACTAGTGTTCCGCATAAATATTAATTACCAACACAAAAGAGTCAAGTTAACTTATTTTTCCTTTCTCCGACCGTAATTAAGGTTTTTATTAATGTCCTAGCTACGTTTTATTTTGTTCCACTCGGGACGGAAGGAGACTCACTGTTTACCCTTTCCGAGAAAGTACACAGTAACAGAGTGGGGTAATTAAAAAGATCGTGACAATGTAAGAAAACACAGTGCAAGTGCTTAAAGTAAACTGGCCAAGTGCGAGTCTGACCTCGTCCTGTCTATAGAGATTCGTACTTATGTACATAATATATTTAATTATTTATATAATTAATAAGATAGGGTGCTGCAAAACAATATGCATTGAATACTCTCGTTCAACCTTAGTAATTGAGACTTTGTTTGAAAGGTGTAACATTTGTAGTATTGAACTGAGTTTAAAAAAAGGCCCACATTAACGACATTATCGTTAATAATTCAAAAACAATCGAAGGTCGAGGTATGACAATTCTCTCAGTCTTTCAATCCTGTCGATACTGCAGGATGAATATCATTGAAATCGCTGGGGGGGGGGGGGGTCCCCGGTTCCCCAACCCGGCTAGACCTTTTCATTAAAATCAGAGAGATGCGCTTCGCGAGGTAAGTATAAGATCTATTTGTAAATTACCTAAGCGTAATTTTTTTACTTGTGTTTACTATAACTAAGTTACTATCTAGTACCGTTCATGAGATAGGTAGACCAGGTAAGAAAAGTTCCGTTTTCGCCTTCGGGGTACGGATCCCTAAAACCCATAAAAATTTTAACACTTTATAAAACCGCTATGAAAATAAACTACACAAAGACGTTCATTGAACGCAATAAATAATAAAAATCGCGAACAACCTGAAAACGACGTGTAGAAGTTATCTTTAAAATTTATTAATACAGCCACTGAAAAAAAATCTATTTCCGCCGTCAAAAGCAAACTTCCCCCTAATCATTATATCGCTAAGTTCCTCCGAGCCGGGAGGCCCCAGGCGAAAAACACAAGATAAATAAGTTCAGAAAGGAATCTTATATAACGTTGTATTATGATCGTTCGCGAGCGGGGTACTCAAACACTCGCACACCACACGTCGTCGCCTTCGTTCACATGAGCGGGATCTTCTTTTTTTAATTTTTATTTAATTTATTTATTTATCGCTCTTTTAGTAGCGGTCGCCGTACTGTACTGTGGACAACATATCAGGCTATAATTTATGTACTTTGTCGCTTTAAGTTTAACTTATTAGACACATTAATGCCATAATCAAGGAATCATATCAAAAATGCGACAACGTTCCACAGACACTCTACCTTCACGGTGACAGTGACTAACACCGATGTATGTGGTAATAGTGATCTTTATTTGAAGAGACAATGGGTTTTTTAATTTTATTTTTTATTTACTACTAAACCCGCATTTGACCTCGATCTCGCCTGTTGGTAAGCGACGATGAGGTCGACGATGGAGCATGCGGGTCCAGTAAATGCCTATTCACTCTGGCCTTGAAGATCCCAAGGTTGTAGGTTTCGGGAAATACAGACGCCGGCAGGCTGTTCCATTCCTTAGCCGTTCGCATAATGAACGAAGAAGCAAATCGCTTCGCACGAGCAGATGGGATATCAACAACATAAGGATGGAACCCCTCCCCGCGTCTGGTAGTCCGAAGGCGGAATGGAGATATATCGATTCCAGCTTCTGGACCATTGTGGTTGACAACTCCACTCCTAAGAAGTATTTTATGGAGTGGATTGATAAATATTTTTATGGAGTGTAGAAGTCAATAAAACATAGGTACTTAGTTATAGCAGTCTAAAACTAAGTACCTATGTTTTATTGACTAGAAAGCCAAAAAGAGTAGAAATTAAATAATGACAACACTTACTGAAATAGTATGGAAATGTCATTTTTGTTTTCAATGTGTGGCCCCTGCTAGTGTACACACTGCAATTTGGCCAATGACAGTGTTAAAGTCTTGAAAATCACTCAAACTTTTTGTCGTCTGTTTAAAAAACAACAGTTTACCAACGTCGAGATTATGGAAGAGTCGTATGCATCAGGAATGCCCAGTGTCTTGCACTTCAAATACAACTGGAGGTTAGGTTGCTGAATTCACACTATATGTAGTATTTCACTCCCTTTTCACTGTCCTAAATAACGTTCATTTAGCATGGACGATTTTTTGGTAAAATACACTAGAGTTTTACGAAAAAATGACCACTGTAAATCGTTTTTTAACAATAAAATAGGACGAACACGCCATGACAGCTTGAAAGCTTCAACAACACCTCGGAAATGTAATTGTGATTTGACAACAATGTATCGGAAGTTGACATTATTTAATTTCTATTCTTTTGGCCAGACTGTACGTAAGTTACTCATTGTCGTTCCGTCGGTGACAGGGATTCGTCAGTTAGTCTATCAATAGTTGGAGTGTCTCTGGCAATAGTTAATAAACATCTTTTAGCTCTCGATGTGTGTAAGGGAGTCGGTCCCGACGGTAACTCTGAAAGATTTTCGAGTTTGTGAAAGTTTTGCAATTTATGAAGTTTCCACTTTGAAAGTTTCCTGATCAGGACGTAGGGTACTTACATGACCCATACTTATACTAATATGGTGAAGACTCATGTGTACAGTAATCAGGTACCCTTTGGTACTTTGTCGCTGTAACAAGAAGGATACAGAATACAGAAAACGAATTCGAATTCCTTATGTGCAAATAATGCCAATGTTTTATTTTGTCGAGATTCCTTTCTGTCCTTATTTGCTTTGTGCGAAAACGGAAAACGGATATTTTTGGCTTTCCCGGAGTTTTCCCACCGGACAGTAGAACGGTGTAAGTTGGTAATTCAATTTTTGAATTGTAACTGGATTTTAGAACAACTTCTTATTTGTTAAATTTCGAATACAATGATAAGGAACCGAGCTCGTACACTCGAAGTCATAAAAGCTAAAGGTGTAAGGTGCAAGTTGAACAGAAGTTAAATTGAATCTTGGAAGAAACTTATGCGGTGTGAAACTTCCGCCATTTTGTATTTCTTTGCACCATTCAGCTGAAAACTTGAAAGCTGGATCTTTAGCGATATAAAGACCAATATAAATTGTAAGAAATTAACTTCTATTATTTTCTGTTTATTATCATTTCATTTCTGTTCACTTATCTTTTTACAAAACTTGTAGGTACTATGGGTGTATAACCTGACAATAAAGACATATTTTTTTAAATTTATTATTTATTATAATTAATTCAACCATTTTAATGGTTACCACTACTATAATGAACTAAATACCAATGTAATCTATAAAACGACTATAACATCCTGGCATAGTGACCACTCTCTAGAGCTGCAGGCTGTGTGTAAGGAGTTCCGGGTTCAATTTCTAGTCACAAAATATATCTAAAAAGTAAGCACTTTTCCCAATTCTGGGTGACATTTGTGTATGTATTTGTATTGTCTCTGGAGCCTATCCTATCCGGCAATTGAAAGCGACAGTCGTGTATTTTTAAAAGTCGTAATTTGCGAGTTACACAGTTTTACCCACAGGGTGTTTTGCCTCGAGGGATGCCAAAGAAAGGTTCGCCGATAACGAAAGGAGACGTTAAATAAAGTGTCCTATATTGATTTATTGACTGCTACTCGTACTTACTATGGATTTAGTGCGAATTGTAGGTGTTTGTTGAGATTAGACAATTTTAAACTTGTCTAACTTCTACACCGATATCATTGATAAACCGTGTTATACATAGATAGATAGATAGACAGCAATGTACTTTTAGACTCACCAGCGCCGCCGCAGCCAAGAATCCTTGAGGGCCCTCTGATGGTCTTCCAAGAGCTGGTTTCTTTGTGAATCTTGTCCAGATCGGCGCTGGAGTGTTTTTTGTTGATTTTGGAGAAGTTTATTTACGTGTGGCACGAGACTTTGGGTTTTTAATGAATTATTTTATCGGAGCGGCGGACCGACGGCGCCATGCTCTTCTCTCGTTTTTTTAAAGTTTCGGATTTTTCCCGCTAGGTGCGCTGCTAGCTGGCGCTCTGAGAATTGTATAGAGCTATCTGTTTTGAAGCGCGAAAGTTAAATTTTGAAAAACTTTCTAATTTGGTGCAAAAACGAATACGAAACACCCCGATCGACCGAGGAAGAGGTTTTATAAGTTTAAGTTTGACGCGTATGTATGTCTGTTTGCAGCTGACGGATGCTGACGCATAATGAACGAAGAAGCAAATCGCTTCGTACGAGCAGATGGGATATCAACAACATAAGGATGGAACCCCTCCCCGCGCCTGGTAGTCCGAAGGCGGAATGGAGATGCTGGAATTAGGTCGTGCAATTCCGATGCGCACTCTCCGAAATGTATCCTATAAAATACCGATAGACAGGCAACCTTGCGCCGATATTCCAGACTTTGCAGTCTACCTTTCTAAGTCGGCGGGTATATTTCCTAAGAACAAAATATTCCTTAAGAATTAAACTTCATTGCATGCGCGGAACTCTAACGCCCATTACACTTGTTAACCACCCAATATCCAGCACAATATTATGAGGGGCGCAGTAAAATCCTTACAAAGGCCCAATATTAAAGGAAAAAACCTTCTTTATTTTAGGTCTGCACATAACCAAGGCTGTTACAATAACGTCAGCGATGTTATGTTACACATGGGGACACATCAAATATATAAGTACCAATTGAACAAGTCTAACGAAAAGAAATCTAAGAAGTAAGCAATAGAGTAGTCCAAGCATGGAAGCAGCTCTCCGATGATGTTGTGTCTGCCCCTTCAGTGAACTCCTTTAAAAATATACTAGACAACTGGTTTAAAAATCAGTGATAAATAACCCTAATTTTAATCTCATGACAAAACAATGATTTAGTGCAAACATTTAATTTAAATAAATCACCATGACTGACTGTGTGAACTGGGAAATCTATAAAATGAAACTAAGAACTTGTAACTTTCCAACACTATGACATAGACGCATCAGTATATGTGCTGCATAATTGGACGTTATTATTGCATTGGACATTATTCTAATTGGACATTAGTCGTGCAAATCGTCTATAAATATATAATAATAATAAGTAATTCTATATCCATTCGTGGCACAGAGTCGTGGGTTTACCAGTTATTATTAAATACCAACGTTTGCATATTCCGTTCCGATAATCGCGTGAAAAATATCTTGTGAATTTTTAACGTCATTTTCATATTTTGAAAATTAAACGAAGCAGAAACCTTATTTTGTCCGGAAGTGTACGACGGTACTTTTTAAACGACATCCGGTCGGATGCCGCGGTAACGAGGCATTTGACGTCATAATGACGTCACAAAGCGTCGTGTGTACGTTAAATGACCTTATTAAAGGACCAACGCGTACGGAGAAACTCGCCCTTAATTTGCAGGTGCGTAAAAAGAGATTTAAATATCACTTGCTTCTTTCATGTTCACAAAGTACACCGCAGGGCAAGTATGGAAATAAAAATGCCGGTGAAAAAATATGACATTGCATGGTTTCGAATCAGGAGTCCGGCGTCCTAGCCACTAGGCTCGACGATAAACGTCATGTCGCTGTAAGGTTATATTGAGATTACGTTGTATTAAAATCAGAATAATATTTGTCACCCGTATGAATTCAACCGACAAATCATAGCGAAAGCATAGTACCGCTCCAAACGGTACGGTCGATGCGTCACGCTTTACAACGAGATCGGATCTTAACACGCGACGGTGCCAACCCGTGCTTTGCACTTCACTTACGCAGTTATGTATGAGTTACGTATGAAGCCATAGACACAGGCGTGTGTAATAAAACTTTGATGTTATGCGATCATAATATGATCGTAAAAAGGGGCGTGAGTTTGTGACTGGATTTGTCGGCCGGTTTAGTTCAGTCTATAGTGCTTTTTAACCCTCGACTAACAATTATACATACGCATTTGTTATAAATGCACAACATCTTTTGCGTTTCTTCACTGCTGCTGTCTCGTGGACGGACGGACGGACTTCCATTTGTATAATCAGTAGGTGTACAAACCAGCTGCACTTCTGGCACACCTTAAAGCAGTCAGCTCTAAGCCATATCATCTCTCTCATCTATAACAAATCATTACAGAAAACTTATCCGTCTCTCTTGGTCCGTAAAAGAACCTACTGGTCAGTCATGCGAATAAACTCTTTGGAGCATTCACTCCCTTTCCGATCATCCGAGTGTATTATATCCCGGTACCTTCAGATTTAGTGATTTAACACCGGTCTTCCAGGACCAAGACCAACAAAGCTAAAACCAGTCAGTGAAATGTATTAATATAGAATGATCTGAAGACATTCTTGAGTGGTTCCAAAAAAATATTTAATTCAAGAACATCTTTTACATTTTCAGGATTCACTGGCTTCCACAATAGGACACCATGTGTTGTGGGGATTGTTTCAGACAACCGTCTTTGCGATTGTAAATCGTTCTGGAATTGTTATCGTTGGGGATGGCGAATCCGAGGGTGTGTGGTTGGTGGATTTTTTCCACAATAATTTTAATAATCAACCATCTTCTTTCGATCTTATCTACTGTTGGAGGACTGCGACCATTATGAAATGAAATTTTATTTGCTTGCAAATGTATGTACATGTAAGGTAGTAGTGCTGTTGGAAAAGTCCATACGTATTTCGCCATTATTTTGACATGCAAAAACTTTTACATCATGAAAAACAATAATAATAAGTTATAAATCACAATAATACAATAAAATAAAATCTACCAACTAGCCATAAAGTTAATGTCAAATTTATTAATGAGAATTGGTGAAAATTGAGAGAAAGAAATTTGTTCTCAATAGGCTCCAAAATGGAGGCTCAATATTATTTTGAGTCAGCCCTTATCTGATAATATGAAACACTTACTGTTGTTTGCTAAGTCGGCTCTCAAAGTGAGGGCTGACTCTAATAATACTTGAGATTCCCTTCCCTTTTCTTAGTGACCCTAACGAGGCTGACATGGTCACCTTGTCGTGTACCAACCTAAACCTCTAAACTGAGATTTTTTTAAAAATATTTTTTTATTAATTATCACAAAATTCATATATAGAATATTTTTTATTGATTATATATTAATAAAAAAATATATTTATAAATTGATTTTACTATTTTATTGTAAACTGTGGATTACGTAGTGGGTTATGCATTTACTTTATACTTGTGTTAGTTACTATGCTTATGTAATCTTTAGTGTATAACTGTTTGTGATCCCTAATAAACTAAAATAAAATAAAAACATTTGTCTATCAGCCATGACTATGATATGACTATTCGAATTCTTCATTTGAGCGTCTGTGGCTAGGACGCCTACCATGCGGGAGTTCCGGGTTCGAAACCATGCATACAACAATCCTAAAATTACATAATTATCTTGACCTCGGTTTGTACTAGCATCTCCAGAATATATAACCTGCAGCCTTTTAACTACTCCACCGATACAAATCGTAACAAGCAAGAATAATTCCATTCCCGTACCTAACTTGTTTGTTTTTTATATTATCTGGAGCGACTCAGAAAAGAATAAAAATAAAAACAATCCGCAAATCTCATTACTGAGTCTGTATCGCTATTTGTGAAGAGGGCTACACATTTGGAGGGTAGTTAAGAAGTTGTTGAAAAATTGAGGTTCAAACTCAGATACAGAGTTAGCTTTGCAGAACGTGTAGTAACAATTTAAGAAAAAATTAAATTTAAGAAGTCTCCGATTGACATTGTTGAGATCATAGTCATCATCATGTCCTTAACAGATATGGGTAGCAACCATGGTCCTAAATATTTGAGCTGTAACTCAAACCACCTACTTGTAATTGTTACCGTTCCAGAGATCCCATCTGAGCTCCAAGATCTTGAAAACCCTGTAGGGACACTGTGTACTGACACAGTGCACACTGTGTTCTACATTGTGAATTATTATGTCAGCAGTTTTAAATGTCACGCGGCTGCGCCCGCGCGTCAGGATGGTCGTGTCTCTAACGCCGTCATGTATGGTATACTGTTTGGAAATATAAGTATCGGTTAGTCCAGTGTGTCATTGAAGATGACTCCTCGAAGACATACCCTGGCTAGGACGTAGGTATAGACACGTGCCGAACTCCTAGACCAGTGAAGAGGTACAACTCGTATACTGGTGCTCAGCTGTATAACAAATTGCCAAATTGTATCAAAGAAGCAAAGTCATTCAAAACTAAATTAAAGCACCACCTTTTGAGACAATTTACAGAATTTAAATAATTGATAGTAATTGCAATATCTATCACCAAACCAAATGGCATCTGCAAGTCGATACTTAATTGAATCCTAATTGTACCTATTTTGTGTGTTATTCGTCTTCTAGTTACCCGCAGCTACATATTATCTTATGACAGGGGGCCAGGGACAACCGAAGCGGCACTTCGACCCTCAGGGATCTTTTGTGCCTACCCCTTACCTCAGTCTCCTTCCTGTTCCTTAAAGATGATTTGCATCAAGGGCGCTATACAGCTTACAGGTAGGAGCCTATAGTCCTCTGGTTTCGGGTAGGCGACCCTCAGAAGACTCATACGCTTTCTAGCTAACGAGTCACATTCGCACAGCAAGTGTTCCATTACTCAACGGTGTCACCACAGACTCTACAGGTGGGATTGTCTGCCAGTCTCATCTTGTGTAGGAGGCTCTTAGTGCCAAAATGCCCTGTGAACGCCCCCTACAATGAGACTCCTGCTCACTTAATAGAAAAAAAACCCGCAGCTAAGAAAAATTACAGCTCTTCAATTAGATCATATTATACACTAGTAATTTAATTTATAAGCCTTACGTCACCGTACACACTGTTAATTACAATAAGTTTATCCTGTATTTCCCTAAGCAAAGTGGATTGTATCCTTTTTTAGTGAAATAAATGTCTTAAACCGTAACCCTTTTACCTCTAAAACCCCTTATCCAATTTTTTATCAGACATGGTTAAGAACACTCTTGACAAAATTCACAGTACCTATCTTTTTCCACCAAAATTACTCCACCACAAGTTGTCTGGAAGAGATCGCTTTTAGCGATAAGACCGGCTAGATTGTATTAATCGTTTTACACGCATTATATCTCACTAATTTTGTGCAATAAAGAGTATTCATTCATTCATTCATTCAGTTCAGTTCAGTCAAAGAAGATCCATCATCAATCGATTCATCGGTTGCTTGTTGCTCATGATCATGCCACAAACGAATAGACAAATCGATAGCGCGTTCTATGTTTCGTGGGTATTAGACTTCTTGTCATAGTCAGTCTTCGTTTATAGTGGCATCTGTTGACGATTTGATTTAACTACTAGTTCCACATCCAGTAGCCACATCTATACACACACAGACGTGTCAGAGATCTTACTTATTGCACCCAGAGGCATATGACTAATTAACCAACGTTATTAATTGTTCCCCATACTATATGTGTCACTCACTGGTCCCGGAGGACTCGTTTAGTAATTATGGTAACGATAAACAATATAAAGCACCTCTCTACCGCGAAATGAACAAAGATACTTTAAATGGAGTCGGACCATTATAATTTTAACGGATTTCAACGCTAGGTTAGCGTACAGGTTAATTTTAATTTATTTGAAGTATGAAAATGTGATTTAATTTTAGGATTTTTTTCGAATTGCGGTGATGTGTGTGTGTGTGTGTGTGTGTGAGAGAGAGAGAGAGAGAGAGAGATGTCGCTATAGGACAAAAGAGAGGGCTTACAATTACTTATCTCTTTACCTTTTATTAATTCCATAGAAGAAGGCATAACAACTTCGGATTGCATGAAGTTGCAAGCACAAGTGTACGTCACTCGGGTTGCCATTTTTACGGTAACGGTCGGGTGACGTGAACATCGTGCAATCCGAAGTTGTTTTGCCTTTCTTCTTATGCCATGATTCATTCTATTTGTATTAATTTTATTAACAAATTAATATATAAACAAACACACGCAGCATTACAGTACACCAATCATCGATTTAAAATTAAGTGGGGGAAGAGTGGAACGCATGTGATTGGTTGCAGCGAACCGAACAGGGGCTAAAACCGGACGCGTGTAGTCCAGCCGGAGCGTGTACGAACCCCAAATATCCCTTTACCTTCGTCTGCAGAAAAAGTAGTGGCAATTCTTACCTGGAACAAATAAAATTAACTTTAATAATAACTATGATAAAGCTCGACAATCTACAATCCACCATCGTACCACTGGTCTTCGGGGAAATTCTGCAAAACAAAAACCCGTAACCAGGATTATGACCGCGCGCCGGGCGTCAGGAATAGGGCTGTCAAAAATCCCGTATTTTCCGGGAAACATAAACTTAGCGTTGAATATCACATCGGGATACCTCTTGCCCGTAAGCGCAATAAAAATAAAAAACTAACTTTTTTTGTAAGTATAATAAATAAATTACAAACAAACAAACTGTTCTTCTTCTAAAAGTGCCACTCCCTTAGGTACTGGAGGTCGGCTGTCAGATCAGCTGTTACATTACACAAACAAACTGTTACAAGACAAGGTCCCAGGGCAGAGGTTCAGGATGCCATTTAAATGGCGTGCCTCATGTGCCGGTAGATAATGATACTGGCTCTATTATCCTTATAAATCATATCTATCTACTATCTTTATAATTGTGGTAAAATAAAAAAAAACCTTAATGCAAATCTTTTTTAATAATTTTAGTCGCAAAGCATTCTTTTCCGGATAAAAAGTTCCCATAATTTTCCGTCTTGTTGGTCATTTTGGGTGCGTCCCACTATCCCCATTTAGAATCCCCAATAATGGTGATAGTGGGAAAAATAGCCATATAACACCAATATTGGTGTATTCATAACCAAAGGGGGTAATAGGAAATTCTTGTATGAAAGTAAAATTCCAAATATTCCAATGGGAATAGTGGGACGCACCGGCCATTTCCGTGACAACCCTAGCTCAGACCGCCCGGATCAGAAGGTGTATAAGTCGGGAATAACAAATTTCATATCTCACGGGACATCATCGGTTAATTTGAAAGTTAACTCGGACCAGGAGTCTGTTAAAGTTTTTACGTGACATTAACGAGGGACTAATCCGTTTTGTGTGAAAGTGAAAAATATACATTTTTTTTACTAATCCCTAGTGCAGGTGTAGCCAATTTTTTATCGCTTCGTCTTATTACTCGACTGCCGCAGGAGGAGGGTAATGTTTTACCGAATTAGGTTTGGCGACATCCTGTTCCGCGTATTGATATCCTAGGCCATAATTGCCCTAGCTGTGTGGCGTTTCCAGGTCACATAACGTTTTTGGTAGGTCGTTTAGTTTTTTAGTCCAATAGGAAGTAAGTAAGTAAACTTATACTAGCCAATCGTCGATGCGATGATTGGAGGTGTCAAAAGAGTTGCCGAACCCCCGGGGGTAAGGGCTCACATTTGACGGGATAAGAAACGGTGAAGAATATTTCAATGGAATATTGCACGGACTTCGTCGTAATGTCTTCGTTTCAAGCCTGGTTCTAAGATATTTGCATAGCGATTCCCTCCTAAGAGCTTACAATGGGAACAACTGCTTTATCGAACAGATTCCAATACAGTAAGAAAAACATCACCACCATCTACCATCACCGACCTGGTCACTGATGGTCAATTTCGTGGAGCTTCCTTAAAATTCTGGCTACAGACATTTCCTCATATGACGTCGAAAGAGACAAAATGTTTTGATGGAGTTTGAACTATCTGGAAACTGCTGGTGAAATTTTTAAAGGAAATCTAAAGAACCAAAAATCCTTCACCATAGCAACTAGGTAGCTAAATATAAAACCGTGAGCTAAGTGAAATGGTCCGAGTTAATTAAAGTATCGAATGTCGTCCTCGGAATAACAAGAGGCCTAATTTGCGTTGAGCATGGATGGAGTTCCACGAATATCAGGAGAAGCTTATAACCAAATCCTTTACGCAGAATCAGACGTCAGATACTCTAAGCCGAGGTTTAGCAATATAACTTTGTAAGCTTTAGTGGTCATTGACAATGTTGGAGTTGGATTCAGGATTCTGAGCTAGATTAATATGGATATAATATCGCATGCTCAAAACAACCCCGAAACGTGGAAAAAATCCCGTGTATAACTATGCCATGCCATTAGTTTTTAAAAGACGGGTTAAGGATGTCCTCAAGTGAGCTATCCACGCACCTACTTTATAATTATTTTGTATTTATCTTTTGATAACAAAGTTACGCTTAGATACGTCAAGGAACAAGTATTTATTTACTTTATTTTAAATGTAATTATTTTATTTGATGTAACATGTGAATTTAACAAATAATAATAAGTCTTTAATGTACAAAAATAAAAATAAAATGTAGCTTATAAAATGTCTTAGATTAGGCCCGTGTGGTAGGGTACCGAGGATGCTGCCGGCGTTGCCCCGCTGGATCGCTATGCTGATCCTTTGGGCGAGATAGCCGCCAGCCCTTGGGTCCCTCGTCGCATCAAACAGACGCTTGGACAGCTCTCGGAACAGTGACCAAGCTCCAGGGCCCCAAGGACCAAGGGTCTCTACACCAAATGCAACAAAGTTGTAAAGTTTACTTTATTATTTTTCTTTTCAATAGGTATTATTGTTATTTTTTGATCATTATATTCAATAGTATTTTTTCCCAACTCAATTTTGTACAACAACCAATTTTCTTCTTCCTCACCATGCTGTGTTTACACGTTAAGGGTTACGACCTAGATCATAACTTTATATTGATTTTTCTGTAATTTCACTGGTTGTAATCTGTTGTGTTTACCTAATAAATAAATACATTAGTGCATTTCCTTCAACCTTCAATTTCTATAATTCGACATTGATTGATCTGAAGAAATAATTCTTAACATAAATCAAAACTACAAAAGACATATCTCCCTAATCTTTGTTTTGCAGTTCACTTGGGAGTCAGCTTTTTTCTGTTTTTTCGCCAGGACAGACTGTCCTGGGTGCATTGTAGTATCAATTAGTTGGGCCTGCAATAAAACCTTGGACACGGTAGACCATCAGGCCGCGAGTGACCTTATTCGGTACATCCAGGAGGGCGAGTTCCCTCCGCATTGTGTGAATGAAGAATCCCATTGTAATGTTTCTTACAAACTTTCATTATTCGTAAATTTCAAGCACTGTCCTAAACATGGCTAGAAGCCTACAAACAGAAACAAACTTTATATTAATACAGAAGCATGTCCAACAAATTAGAGCTGCCCGGCTAACAGTTTGTCGGTTAGTTAGTAAACATTGTTTGGACTCTTATGTGAGTGTTATGCTCTCGGTGGCGACTACATGCCTCTTAGTTATGTAAAGGCGTATTCAGTCTTGCGGGTCTGTCCGCATCACAAGATGGCCGGTTAGGGGCCGTTCAAGTATTACGTAAGCATCGGGGGTATTCTGTATGAATTATACCAATGCTTACGAAAGCGTATGAGGGCGGGGGAGGGGTGTTAAAGCTTTGTTTACTTTCACTGACAAGGGGGACGGAGGGGTTAAAAAACAGCTAGAATTCTGCTTACGTAATACGTATTGTTTGCACAGTTATGTAGTTACGTAAGGTCGGTTTCAGTATTGCGGTTTTAGTCGGAAAAATCCGTCCGCATCATAAGAAGGCCGGTCGCTTACAGGTTGCCAGTTACCATTATAGTTCGGACAGTAATGCGTGTGTCACGTTCTCCGTACTCGACTACAATAGTAGGCTGTTAGTTACGTAAAGGCGTTTTCAATCTTGTGGGTCTATCCGCATCATAAGCTCCTCGTCGCTAACGTTTGACGTATTGCAGTATTGTTTGGACAGTGATACTAGTTTCATGCTCTCGGTACTGCGACTGTATGGCTGTTAGTTACGCAAGGGCGGTTTCAGTCTTGTAGATCTGTTGCATCATAAAATGGTCGGTCGCTAACAGTTATCGGTTACCAGTATTATTCAGATAGTGATGTGTCAACGAGTTTCACGCCCTTGGTATTCTTGTAAGGGCGCTTTTAATCTCGTGGCTCTACCCGCATCATATAAGTAAGATAATAAGTGTGGGGAGAGCGGAACGCATGTGATTGGTTGAAGCGAACCAAACCGGGGCTGGAGCCGGACGCATGTAGTCCAGCACTTACTGTCTTACGAGATTCGTAATGCAGGACAACGTTGCGGTACTATCATCAATTGTTTATGTGTATGCCTACCGCTACCGCATCGAATAATTTACGCACTACTTCAGTAAACTCGCGTAAGACTGAAAACGCTCTTGAACAAAAAAATTTAGAAACTATATTTTAACTTATTCGCAGCAACGCCTAAAAGAGTTCAAATTCCTTTTATTATCTATAAATATTTATCTCGTATTTTATGGGTAACTGAATGTGCTGAAACCTTCGAACTAAGTGACCAAGTAACTTAATGGTCCCAATTTCACTGCGCCCGCAAGACAGCTTCAGAGTAAAATTAATAACTGAACAGAGTTACAAACTACCCCAAACTCGAGTAACTTGAGATTGTGTCCGGATTACACACCACGACTGAGGCATCGATATACTGAAGTTACTGGTATAACTCGCAGTTAAACTGATTGCTCTAACGGTGAATATAGAGAGGGCATATACATATCTGAGGATATTTCTGCTGTTTAAATTGTTAAAAAAATAGGGGACAGATTAACACTGAGAACCCCCTTTTTTGAGTCGGTTAAAATTAACGAATTAGCTGTTAAGATTAAAACTCTTCCCTGGAATTACCGTTTAAAAAAAATAATACCATTGTGGAGACCCCCCTTTCTTTTTCCTGGTCATCATAAGATCCTCAAGGTTCCAGATGTGGGGAAGGTCATCACGGTCATAAACAAGTCGAACCACTTAACTTTTACCGTTCCAGAGATCCTATTATTCTCCATTATGCCAAGATACTCTAAGATCTTAGAACCACTGATCCAATTTGATGATCTGTCATGGCTAACAACATTCAAAAAGTTAGACCTGCGGCGCCTTAAGGCGGGAGGACGCACTGGGCTACGCCCTACGCGGAGTTCGATTAAAATTCCTAGCTCTACATCATTCACATTTATTTTTTGACCGCCATCTTTAAATTTATATATTTTCTCTTCAACGCGTAAATAGTTCGAGACCCCATCTACCTATTATGGTTTCGGCGGGCTGATAATCTACAAATTCTTCCAGTTTCATACTGTAAAATTGAGTTCGCTTACTTTTTCCTGGTCATCATCAGATCCTCAAGGTTTCAGATGTCGGAACCGCACCATGACCCTAAATATTTGAGCTCAAATTCAAACCATCTAGCTATTACCGTTCCAGAGATCTTATCTACCATCAAAGATACTCCGATATCTTGGAAACCACTGGTCCAATTTTTATCAGACCTAACTAAGACCACTCTTGACAAAATTCTCTATTAAAGTTTAAAATAAGACCGGGTCCAAATCGGACCATCCGTTCTCAAGTTATGATGCCACAGAGAAACGTGTCACACTTATAAAACGTCCTCCCTCGATCGGTCTGTGGTTAATAATTAGCTACTAAATTAGAATGATCACTTTCACGAAATTACCGCATTCCTAAAAGAACCACGTTCCCAAAATTACCACTGTCCTATTATTTACCATTTACTAAAACAAGTCACAATTGCAAACTAAAATAAATAGGATTTATTTTAAACCCTTTAATTGAGTCTGTTAAAAATACTCGTAGTCACTTAAATAAGAACGTTAGAGGTACGATCACCTTTCCGATATTACCGCATTCCTAAAAGAACCACGTTCCCAAAATTACCACTGTCCTATTATTCACCATTTCCCAAAACAAATCACAATTGGAAACAAAAATAAATAGGACTTATTTTAAACCCTTCTTGAATTGTGTCTGTTAAAAATACCGTAGTACTCGTAGTTACTAAATACGAACGTTAGGGGTATGATCACATTTCCGATACTACTTGCATTCCTAAAAAAACCACGTTCCGAAAATTACCACTGTCCTATTATTTACAATTTCACAAAAACAAGGCACAATTGCAAACAAAAATAAATATAATAACTAAGTGAAGCTAACCAACCATAAATTTCCTACAAAAACGTTTCGTCGCATCATTACCGAAACAAGATGCCTATCTAAATGGAGTTTTCCTTCTGTTACTTTTCTTAGGGTTCCGTCAACAAGGAAAACCCTTGTTGGAAAACTACTGGGCGAATAATCTGACTCTATTTTGGGTAAAGGCAGACAATAGTGTTGTATTGTAACAAACAAGATTTTTGAACTGTTCACCAGTACTGGAATGGTTTCCAAACATGAAAACAGTTCAAAACACTGTACTGCATAGAAAGAAAACATTACACTGAATAAAGCCCTGTTCAATTTTGAAACAATGCCCTGCCCTGTTATATCTTTAAAGTAAAGACATGACAATAGTACCCAAGATTTGTTACACTTTTTGGTTGACACAACTGTCAAAATTCACGCAATGGACTTCAGTCAGATATGGAGTGTCATATCTTGTTGTTTACAAAGGCATATGCAGCGCTAAAGTTAAGTCAAGTTGATTCGTATAATTTCGTTTGTTTTGACAGGGAACCCTGTCTTCCTTTTCAAAAGGGGCGGTATGCCAATAAGCCGAACGACATGTCAAACGACACCAAAAAACAAAGGAAATCTACATACTATCCAGTAGTAAGTAGTAAAATTTTCAGAAAAGAGCCGCCCTACATAGAGGGTTCCCTGCCCAAAAGTGTATGCACGATAAGAATCGTGCTTCGGTTTTTTTTAGACAGAACCCAATGTTCGTTCGCACGAAGTTCAGTTTCCTAACTTGTTTCCGTTTTAGTTAATTGTCTAATTTTACAACTGGTTTAATGGTCGTCGCGGAAAGATTTTCACGATTAAACAATAATTTACGTGCAATTTGTTGCTCTAAAATTTCTATACTGAATGACAAAGTGAAATCGAGTATCTGGAAACATTCCCAAAATTTTAGAGGTTCACTTTCACAAATTCACATCAAAAGAGGGTGTGTGCTTATGACCACATGATAGAAGTGAAAACTTACAAAAAAAACATGCGTCACCGACCCGAGCGCGGTTGATGTCGAATGGAGCCGAGTATACCCAATTCAGCGTCACCGACTCGAGCGCGCTTGATATCGAATGGAGCCGAGTATATCCGATTCAGCGTCACCGACCCGAGCGCGCTTGATGTCGAATGGAGTCGAGTATACCCGATTCAGCGTCACCGACCCGAACGCGCTTGATGTCGAATGGAGTCGACCGAGTCATGGAGCGTCACCGATTCGAGCGTGACGGTTCAGTTTGGTTCACTGTTCAGAAAGAGCGCAAGGTGCAATCACTATCGAAAATTTCTCAACATTCAAAATTCTGTGGTTAAAATTTCTTCATATTCACATGAACGAAATTGTCGTTAACACTGTCCAGTGCTCTGGAGGCCCTCAGTACCTCCGTCGTACCATACGACTCAAACAGCAACAATATACTGCAATATACATCATAAAATATTTCCCACTGGAGTACACACTTGTCATATGCACCAACGTTGGACCAAACCCTCATCTGCATGCATAGCTGCTGGCAACACTTTCTTACAGCCTCAATCTTAGCTTTGCTCTGGCCTGCTTTTGACTTAGTGCTAAATGCTAAGGGCGAGGTGCTACAATCAGCGGAGTGACTAGCGGAGCGGATATTCATTCATACCATCAAAACTTACGTACATCATTCTTACGTAGTTGCAATTCTTGTTATCTAACCTGTTTAGCGCTAAAAGGCGGTCTGAATATATGAGTACGCGTACTTATTTTCAAAATACTTGTTTATATACGTTGCTTTGAAAAGAGATTCAGGCTAAACACTAAAACAGACTCCCAGATTTTACTTATAGAACGTAATCTCAATATAAACTAAATTGCAGCAAATTGACATTTCCACTAGTCACGATTAACGTTACGTTTCGCTCAGGCTAACGAGCATTCGGTCCGCTATATGTATTAGCGTGGTGTTAGCAGAATACGAGTATGATTTGTTGTTAAAGTTGCATCGATATGAAAACGTAATCGCTACTTAATTGGAAAAGAACGACAAACGATTTAAAATAGTGGAATTGGGTTTCGAAACAGAGCATTCTCGGTTATATGCAGGGTTGAAACGATAAGTTATCTCACTCTATAACTCCTAAACAATAAAAAAATATTTACTGATGTTGAAACTACGTCACTAGCTTAATAAATTGATATTAATAACTATCTGAAGAAAAATAAATAAATCTCACTTTAGTTCCATAGTAAATGTATGGGAGTGGGAAAAATCAAAATCTGTCCAAAATTATGATTTTTCTCACTCCCATACATTTATCTGGTCTCTACTACCAGCACTGGCCTCATCGGCCGTCTTGTAGCATAGTAGACAGCAAGAATACAATGGCTTGGTGGTACACTTCTATAAAACGTAAGTTCATTCATCCATTCTATTTTTGTTCATACCTGTTGTGAGTGAGTGTGTGTTAGAGTATGAGGTTAGAGGATGAGGTATGCGTGTGTGAGAGAGAGTTTGTGTATGTGTCTGTGAGACTGATTACTTCAAATGATTGTTTTCATCCTGGTTTTTTTCTGATAGTTTATAATATCAATTTATTAAGCTAGTGACGTAGTTTCAACATCAGTAAAAAGTTTTACAATATCTTGTATAGTTTAGGAATTATAGAGTGAGATCACTTATCGTTTTCACCTGTATAGAGTCAGTTACAATTTTAACTACTGTCAAAATTAAAGGACTTTTCTAACACAAAATAAAAGCATAAAACGCTTATCGCTCCGCTAATAGTGTCACCCCAACTTTATCATGAAAGACGCACCCTCAGGCTGCATCCCACGACTTTAAGAAACGGCTTTGAGTTTGAAACGCTTTGTATTTTCTTCTTCTTTAATGTAACCTATTACATGTTACTTTAGTAGGTCCGGACACAAGAACACAACAGATAAACTTAAGCATAGATAGGTATGATGTAGATAGATACACCAGTTTCAACCCCCACACCAAGGGGGAGGAATTGGGGTTCCAATCCCGCAGGCTCTTGCGGGATCTCGGTATAGGCGGGATCCAATTTATTCAATGGTGCGGGATCTCGGTATAACGGGATCCCGGATTTTTCGATAAAAGTGGTTAAAAGTCAGTAATAAAACAAAGCACGCTTAAATTTTGAAATATTAATTGGGACCAGTACAAAAAAATTAAAAAGTTACAGAAAAATCACTTTACATTTTGGAAGTGTTTTCGGAGAAAACAACATTCCCAACGTGTCGTCAGCCAAGCTACTTCGTATCTTGTTGGCAAGATAACCGGCAAAATAGAACGCCCGCTCAGCTTCTACGTTTGAAGGTACTACAGACTTTAGGGCATTGTGTGTTAACGTTAAATATTTACCCATGGAATACCCTGATTTATGAGTCATCTTTCTTTATGTTGGTTTCGATTAGAGGATATTCAATCCCGCAAATCCCGCGGATACCGCACTTCTAATCCCGCAGTGAGCGGGACTGAATAATCACGTGGGGTCTTGAAATTTCGGGATTTGGTATACCGAGATTGGAATCCTTAGTTATAAGTTTGCCGTGTATGAACCGATTTTGATGTGGTTATTTTTATGAAAGAGTATTTTGTCTGAAAGTCAAGTCTATTCAAAATTGGTTCAGTGGTTTCCAGATTGCAAATACAAACACTTGCATCGTTTTATGAAATATAAATCCTAACTTAATAAATGCGTCAAACTCATAATAGCTCATGTTGTGGTGTTAGAGGTTAAAAGTAGTAATCAAATTAAAAATGATGGAAATTAATTTGCGTGCAAAATTACCTATTTGGCTTTTCGTTTCTAAACTGTGTGCCATTAAATATGAGCCAGGCAATTATTTCTAATTGAATGCAACCGTAATAGCTTAATTTCGGAACGCATCCATTTTCGGTTGGCGTCGAAATTTCAAACCCCGGAATTAAACTGTCGGTAATTTCGGTTTAATTAAACTTCGGATTAAAACTTGTTATTTGTCTCTCAAATTCGACTTTTTAGGAAACTGGTTCTTTACAACACAAACTCTTTTCAACAAAGGGGTTAAAAGCATTTAAAAGTTGATGGAATTAGACGTAATTTCGCGGAAATCCATAATTAATTATTAAAATTATTGGTGAAAGAAGAACCCGCTACTAAGCCTCCGATTTGCCTTCCCCAATAATAACCAAATACAGAAGGATTTACAATAATAGTAAAAGAATGACAAATTCGATCTCCTAAGGATGTGATAAGGATTGAGGGAGTGCAAATTAAATGGGACCTAAATGAATAGTAGTATTCAGCTAAGAAACGAGAATTTTAATTCAAATTCGACACGTGTTTCACCTCTAAACGAGGCATCACCAGGACTGGCTATGAGCGCTATGTCTAAAACAAGTGAACAGTTCTGATGTCAACAGCAAAGTCACTTAGCGTAGGGCTAAGTCACTTCGCGTCAGTTCGCGTAGGGTGAAGCCCGGAGCATCCCGGCCTTCAGGCGCCGCAGATCTAACCTGCTGAATGTGCTTATCCATGTCAGGTGAAAAATGGATCAGTGGTTCTAAGATATTGGAGTATCTTGGGATGTTGGAGTATGATGGGATCTCTGGAACGGTAACAGTTAGGTGGTTCGAGTTTGAGCTCAAATATGTATGACCATGGTGTCCTTCCAACACCAGGAACCTTGAGGGCCTGATGATGACCACGAAAATGTAAGGGAATCTTCACAATGTTAAGTCGGTTTTTATTTTTATTTTTAATTTAGAGTTATCTTTTAAATTAACACCTCGATCTATCTGATTATAATTACGCACGTTTACAATATAATTCTTTCACACACGAAAAAGGGGATCTACACAATGGTACGTCGGGGGTTTCTTAATTACAGTTATTATCAGACATGATTAAGAACACTCACCACAATCTGTTAAATAAAATAATCCGCATGCAAATCGGATCATCAACCGATTGGACGCGGAGTTATGATGCCACAGACAAATAGACATACGCGTCAAACTTATAACACCCCTTCCTTTTGTCGGACTTTAAAAACTACGAGTACTGTTTGTTTTGACAAAAAAAGAGGGTATGTGCTTATGACCACACGATAGAAGTAAAAAGTTACAAAAGAAAACACGCGTCACCGACCCGAGCGCGCTTGATGTTGAAAGGAGCCGAGTAAACCCGATTCAGCGTCACCGACCCGAGCGCGCTTGATATCGAATGAAGCCGAGTATACCCGATTCAGCGTCACCGACTCGAGCGTGACGGTTCAGTTTGGTTCACTGTTCGTAAATTTACTTATACGTAATTCACTATAAAAATTATCTGCATTTTAGAGGCATTGGTACACGATAAGGTGGCGTTATCCAGCCCCGTAAAGATACCTTTACATGTTCATAAAGTGCCTATATCGACCCCCGTACAAACCAGTGTTGAATAAAGCCCCGTCAAAGTGAACAAGCGTCACAGATAATATCGCCGGGTGTTGAGCCAATGTTCCCGTCCGTCTCTGATTAATAGCTCAGATTGTGTCGATCCAATTACGTTGAATACTTTACTCTAATAGATTGTTTGTTTACTAGCTTTATAAGGTTTCAGGCGTTAGTTAAGATGTAATGTTAAGGGTCATTTCCTGTCATGCGGATTTTGTTCGCTACGTTCGGATCGGCTACGTATGTTTTCAATGCTTGTTTTTTCTAGCGTAGATTATCGTCGCTTCGCCTTCCACCTTGAACGGCTAAAGCAATTCAGCTATTTCATCTTTAGGTATTTATATGTATTTTATTATTTGTACTTTTAATAAATTTTTGGTTTGGTCCCTGACCTGCCGTTTCGCCCGCGATGCCTTCGCCCTGGCACAGCTGAATACCAGCGCTGTGGTTCTGCCGTACTGGTCGGACCGCAGCACATACTGAGCATGTGTCTTTTAAAAGTTGTGTTTTTAAAAAAAATATCAAGTCTTTTTAAGTTAATCATGAAGGCATAATGCAATATTGAATAAATGTGGTTTCTTTGTTTCTATCTATTTCATAAACATTGGAAACCGGTCAAGTGCTAGTATAGATAGTATTCGTGCATTTTTTGATTGCAAGATTTTTTGAAAATATTTACGTTTATGGACTTCGAAATCCGCGTGACAGGAAAAAGGCTCTTATACCAATAACTCTAAATTAAAATTTTAAGATAACCCCGACATACCATTGTGGAGAACTCCTTACTTTCCCTGCTTATCATCAGATCGCCATGGTCATAATCATTTGAGCTCAAATTCGAACCACCTAACTGTTACCGTTCCAGATATTCCATCTGACATCAAAGATACTCCAAGATCTTGGAAACCACTGATCCAATTTTTATCAGACCTAGTTAAGAACACTCTCGACAAAATAAAAAAAGCCGGGCCCAAACCGGATCATCCGTTGTCAAGTTATGATGCCACAGACAAACACACAAACAGACAGAAAAACGTGTCAAACAACACGCCCTCGCTCGATCCGTCGGGGGTAAAAAAAGATCTTGGGATCTTAGAGTATATTTAATGTCAGATGAGATCTCTGGAACGGTAATAACTAGATGGATCGAATTTGAGCTCAAATGTTTAGGATCATGGTGCTCTTCCAACATCAGGAACCTTGAGAACCTGATGATGACCACGAAAGTAAGGGAAATTTCACAATGTTAAGTCGGGGGTTTCTTATATTTTTAATTTAGAGTCATCTTTTTAATTAACAACTCGATCTATCTAAGTACCCACGTTTACAATATAATTCTTCCACGCACGCTGGACTTAAATAGGCTTCGAAAATATTAACCTGGCATTCTTCATAACACCTTAATTTATGAGTCTCATTACATATTCGACAAGCCACAAAAAAATATTAAAAATAATATTCCACGGTATATTAAAAGGCCTAACGCCTAACGCCCGTCATTTCACGGGGCTATAAAATCTGTCCTGAATGAAATGTTACTTCTTCGTTTTTCACGCTTTATACACTGCTTTAAAGCTAAAAGCTGAAACGAATACCAGTTTCAGTGTAGCTAAACAATACAAGAGAAGAAGTGAAGAGAAGAAAGAATGAGTTTATTTCCAAAAGCGCACACATACAAACAATTAGATACATAAGATAAAATTAATATTAAACAAATATATTATAAAAATAAATATACAAAATGATTAAGAAGCATGCCAAGACTGAGATTCGTGGCGCTCCGTTCTCTATACCTGCCATGCAAGGGATATAGCTTGAAGGTATGTATGTAAACAATACCCACCAAGGCGCAAAATAATAGAGTTTATATTTCTTTAGTATGGAAAATTTTCATACAACAGGGTTATTTTTTCGTTTAAAGTGGTACCAATAACCAGCACATACCGCCCTCCAAATATTTCCTACTAATTAAAAAAGGTCCAGCTATAACAGGGCCCTGTGTTGCCATTCTTCTTTCGACAATTTACCGTTCTAAAAGTGTCTCCATTGTCATTTCCTTACGCTAGTAATATGTCATTTGTTTAGACGTTGTTGTCATGGGCCGGAGACAAAAACTAAGAGATTAATGGAACCTCGTCATAAGGGGTCTCAGGGTAAGAGGCAAAAAGAGAAGATGTTAGTTCTGTAATACAAAGCAAATTGGCTCTACATACCAAACATATTACTATGTCAACATACGTAAGAGCTCTTCCTCCTTAAAAATTGGAATGACAATCTCTCTATTTCCATCTACTCCCCCAGGGCTATGGTGAAAATAATGAAAATTTAAGAGAAATAACTCGGTTACGGTTGCCTGGTAGAGATCGCAATAAAGCCGCCTTTGTACACTTATTCTATGTTTCCATTCCTATGTAAATTTCTCGTGTGCAATAAAGTATTAATCTATCTATATATCTAACTCTAAATTAAAAATAGTCCCGACTTACATTACGTTTTCCTTATCATCATCAGATCTTCAAGTTTCCAGATGTGGGAAGAGTACCACGGTCCTAAACATATTATGAGCCAAAGTCGAACGACTTAGCTGTTCTCTGACATCAAACATATTTAGGTACTCCAAGATCTTGAAGACACAAAATCATTTTTTTTTAAAAGTCTACAAAATTCTCTGTTAATAAAAAGTCGGCGGCCAAATCGAATCATCGGTTGTTGAGTCACGATGTAATGTAATAACGGGCTGGTTTCCGCAACTCGACGTCTTCGGCGCCTATTTTACGTGTGATGGAAACTACTACTTACTCGAGCCACCCCAACCTCGCCAGAAAGTCCACCAGTCCTCTGATGTCCTGTAGGACTTCGGGAAGTGATCCTGGGATGTCAAGGCTTCTCGCCCGGTAGGCACCTTACTGCACTCCAAAAGCACGTGGGCGACCGTCTCCTCTGCCTCCATGCAAGCTCTTCAATAACAACAACTTCAACATAGGCATCACAGGGGGCTGTATGTGAAGCCTATGTTGAAGAGGATATGTCACGATGCCACTGACAAACAGACAAACCAACGGAAAAGCAAACAAACGCGTCAACTTATACTTTATATGCTTGAAATACAAAAGTCGTTGCCATAGACAAAGCAAATACAAGTGTCGCTGCATCGAACAGTAGCACCTATCCTTCCTTCAGTTTCATCTTTATTGCTTGCTTTATTTTTATATATTTTTTCTCTTTTATACAATAATACCTACATACATACCTCCCTGTATTCTAATGTATAATTTAAAAATTAAGTACTTTCTTTCGTTTCCTAATATTTTACTTCTGTTTATTAATATTTTCGTTATTTATTTATATGTTCCGGCAGTGTATTATTAGGGAGTGATCCCTGGCACTCAGGGGATGCCTGAAAATCAGCGCCGCAGTGCTAAAAGCGCTACGGCAACAGGCTAAGGCAGTTCCCTTTTTCCGGTGCTGCACGCCACCTTCATCAAACTTAATGACTTTTGCTTATTTATTTATTTTTGTAATATATTTGTCAGCGCAAACATCAAGTGACGTCATAGTGCACGTGCAATGCCCACCTGCGCTTGCGACGAAGCAAACACGCAGGAACAGTCGATACCACGTCATGTCGCCCCCCACTACCTGGCCTCTACAAAAGCGGGCGCTTCATTCACTTGCGACTCGTCGACGACGCAGTCGGACTTGATATTTTATTCGAGAATAATGCATTTCTGTTAAAATAATTAATCCGTGACTTGTTAACGTTGAGGGATAGGACAGTAGCCTATTGCTGTTAAATGACTCTAAAATAAGTTGATTGAGTCAATATAGTTATTAAATTATATTTCGCTGTTTTTTAAAGCATAAATGGAACTACAGGTTGAGGACAACCCGGAGAATGATAGCGGGCCATCTATGGCCTTACCCTCAGATCTAACATATTTGTTTAATATTATTATTGTTTTCTGTGCCTAGTTGTTTGTATGTTGTTTGTATCGTTTGGTCGTGAGTAAAAAGAGCTCATAGTCAAATCTTCGTTCAACTCAACGCAGTTTCCAGCGCTGTTTTGCTGTATAACATTACCACTGGCTCCATTTGTGTCCCTCACGCAATGTGACCGGGGTTACGGGGCCGAGGGGAAGGGTGAGCCGCGGGGTAAGAGACACAATATAAATAATAACAGTAAAGAAGCTCAGTCCTATAATCAGTGCGTACGTCGTTGACCGCGCCTTTGACGGCTGGTGATAGTGCTATTAGGATCGTGGGGCGGAAACGCTGAAGCAGAAAGGCCAGCTCCACGTCGGTCTTCGCTTGCCGGTTATCGACGCGGCCAACTTGCGGGCAGACAATATATTTCGCTACGCGAGGCACACACACAATTAAGTATGGGAATACACTTGAGGTCCTCCACAATTCCGCTATGTCCACTTGAATTCCCTGGTTGGATCCATAGATGGATCCAGTGGATGTTTATGTTTGTTTGGATAAGAAATACATCCGATGATATGTGTGTGGGGGCTGAAGATGCGTTGAAAACAAAATAAAGCGATAGAAAGTGAGACAATGCTAACAATTGGACGTGTATTACTTCAATAGATCAATCATTTATTTCTCAGAATACACAATCTTACAGGTCTTAAAGTAATGCACATGTCACAGTATTCAGCTTATTCAAAAGGCATACAATATATGAATATTTACAATATTAATTTCATAACAAATGTCATAATAAATGTTCATACCTAGAACCAGCTAACTATCAGACGTGTGTTCTCGCTCAAACGGAGAAACAAGCGCTCCATGAAACCAACGCTGCAAGTATATATTTCACGCGTCGTATGGCGCGGGCGGTCTAGTCCTAAGTTTCTTTACTGATCTTATTTATTTGTAAGAGGGGTGAATTATTCAACTGACCCCGAAGTCTCGGTATTCAACAAGTCAGCTGAACGCGCGACTCGTGACTGCGAGGAAAAATATGGGAGGCACGTCTGGCAAGGTCATTAGGGGTGTAAGGTTTAAAGGTTCCGTTAGCGGGAACCCTATTGGCGGAACTCTGTTGTCAGTACGGAACTACCTACTGAACCTACGAAACTGCGAGGAAGATAGAGTTAATTTTTTTGACCTTTGTAGGGTTTCGTAACAAAGTGGTAAAAAGGAACGCTTATGGTGTGATTCGGTGTCCGTCCGTCCGTCCCCCGTCGAGGAAGGAAGGTCATTTTTCACTCATTTTTAGCCATAACCAAAAACTATGGCACATTCAATTTTATTTTATAAAAAGTTACACAATAACTCAAAATGAATTTCAATAAAATAGCACTGTATAATTAAACTGTTAAATTAATGCGAAATATTGATGAAATACTATAATAATGTTATTTTAGGATTACAGAAACACAATTCAAGTAGATTTATTACAATATATGTTCGGTGGTGTGATAGGGTGAGTGTGAGGGTGAGAGAGGGTGTGTTTGTGAATGTGAGGGTGTGTGTAATATTTTTTTAATGTACGAGCATACCCTTTCATATGATATACCACTTGGCCCAGTTGCACTACTTTCAGATTTTGACGCCCTAGAAATTTGCAATAAAAAAAAATATTTTAAATTTTTATTAACCTAGGATAGGCGTGGGCAAGGCAATATGGCGAAGGCAATGGCAAACAACCCCATTAAATCTGCCAAGAGAGTCGTTCTATGTGATTAATTCCTTACAATGATCACCCTCAGCAATGAGGAATACAACTTAGAAAAAGACGTCGGCAAGCAAGACAACTATGCCATTTAAGTTGATAGCATTAGTAGTTCCTGAGAAAAACAACCGTGACATACAAACGGACGGACACCGAAGTTAGCGTTAGTAAGGCTTCCTTTTTTACCGTTTTGGAACATTTCACAACCGCGAAGCAGGACTGTCCCTCTCGACTGTAGGTACTGTATTTGACAAGCTAAGTCCCGTTGTACATTAGCACAAAGCCCCAAGGTCGACCCGGAGAATTATTCACGTTGCGTTGTCCTTTTACGCATTCAACAAGCTACAACCCATGTATACCGGCCTTCTAAAAGTACCTATATTTTTCTATATTGGCATTTCAAGATAACACTATATTAAAACCTACCATTGTTCCCATAACCTCGACGTTGGTAAACTGTTTGTTCTCAAAACAGACGCCAAAAAGTTCGAATGATTTTCAAGATTCTAAGCATAACTAAAGAAAAAAAAGAAATATTCTTGCATAAATAAACCTAGACACCTGTGATAAGACGGACGGATGACGGGCCGGCAGCAATCCGATTCCGTTTTCACCTTCAGGGTATACGGATCCGAAAATACCGCATTAATAAAACACATCCAAATATAAAACCAAATAAAGTGTACACGCGTGTACGGTGTGGGCTCTGGGATTGGAACGCGTAGCGTACAATCCCGAGGATAAACAACGGGTCTGAATTATTGATGTGTAATGCGTGCGGCGCGAGATTGATCGGGATCGGTCTGTATGAATGATTGGTGTACAGATATGCGAAAGAATAGTAACCGTACGTTATTGCAGAGACATTCTTGGCTGAGGTCGAGGCCGGAAATGACGATTCCCGCCAAGTCTTGTATAGTGATTTTCTCAAAGAATGCGAGGAAACTAAAAACTGCTTCCAAGCTGAAAGTACTAGGCGTCCATAAATGGAAAGAAGTGGCGTTATACATTAGCAGGAATCTGTCCCACAATGTCAAATTCCCAGAATGTCCACTTTATGTAAATGTAAAAAGGTCTGCGACTGCATCGCGTTTGCATCGCGTTTTAGTAGCGTTAAACGCGTGTCTACGGCGGCGCGTATAAAAAACGTTATGTTCTTATGACTTTTGGAACTTTGCCATATTGAGGCTTTGTCATCTTGGGAATATATTTATTTATTCCATGTCAAAATGTCGAAGAAAACACTCTACTCGAAATACATTTATATTATTTGCCTTCAATCTACGGCAATCAGTCATCCATCCCGAACATTATGCTTGACTAATATCTATACTTCTACACTTTTGACACACGGCCATTTTAAAAGCTCCCGAGCTTCTTGCCAAATTTATTAAATAAAACCAGCTTTTGCTGTGAAAACTGAGGCTTACTTTTAAACCAGCTAAGCTATTAGACCAGATTATTTAAATCTCTTCTGCTGCACTGGAATATTAACCTAGGCCCGGACTACACGACGACGGTTCCTAGGCCGGTTCCATGGAACCGCAGCTTCATATAAACTCAAACAAAAATACGCTGTCGACTACACGTACAACGGTTCCACTTGGAACCGGCCAGCGCGGTTCCTGAACCGAGTGGGCGGGGGCTTGAGCGCAACGCATGAGTTTGAATGCAGTCGACTACACGGCCGGTACCGGTACCTGAACCGAACCGTCGCTGAAACCGTCGTCGTGTAGTCCGAGCCTTAGTTGGCTTCCTTTCAATAAAATTAAAATTTCCTTAAAATCTTACAGTGTTACCGTATGCGCAATCTCGGTTTTCGTAGAAAATCTCGTATAAGATAAATAGGTAATCCTCTATTTCGAGAATCGCACACTAACACCCTCTTAGTTTATGATAGACACTGCTGGGATTAGTAAAACCGACAGCATACTAAACTGCAACGAAGTAGCAGTCAAATCCGTTCTGCATCCGTTTCAATGATTTATCGCATTATTACATTAACATGAGAGAGATACGTATGTATGTACATTGAACACTAAGATTTGACCCAACCTATATGATCAGAAACATCGTGAGTAAAATCTATCTATCAGGCAGGCCAAATGACTGCCAATATTTAAAAATCTCCTTCGTCAATAATACGAATTGCAGTGTGGATACACCGCCTAACCATTTTTTTTCTCATTCAGTTTAATTTTAGCATCTGATGTGTGTTATTTATATGTTTATTATATTTTTGATTATATAATAAGTATTATAACTATTATATTTGTATATATAATATTATAGTATTTACGTAATATTAGATTACTATTATTACTACTGCATTGCAGGGGTTGCACAGGTTTGCATTATTTATTATTGTTATTTACTTATTTGAGTGCAGTATCTATTTCTTACGCCATTTGCACCCGTACATTATGTATTCATATGATTATTCTATCACCTGAAGGTTGCCTGGAAGATATCGCTTCAAACGATAGGGCGGCCTTGTTTTGTACCTCTCTTTATGTTGTATGTTTTGTTTTTGTCCCGGGTGTGCAATAAAGTATATTTGTAAAATAATGGTACATACTCGTAACATTCTACATTCTGAGATTTTTTCACATATGTTTAATACGTATGCAGCTTTTTGGTTTGGAAACCCATTTTTAAGACACTCACACACAAGTGCGAAATATCGGCCGAAATAACGACCGGTATACCTACCGGTATTTCGGTATTACGCACGATTTCTCTAGTTAAACGTCGCGCTCACTCTTACATAATCTATTGTGACTCTCACATATTTAGCATTGCGAAAATTCCTATCGGTACGTATAACAAAGTCTGCTAAGAACAGATATCGCACGACCCGAGTACACCGACCCCAAGGACGAGTTTACGTGATGATTGGGTTTACGACGAATGACTGTAGAGGAAGCAAAATAGGCGTGTAGAGACAGATATTCGTAGAGCTCAATTGAAAAATATATATGAAAAAAATTATTCTTTTACCACATATTAATTAACGTTTCACATTAAACTAGTTATAGTTTAATGTAAAATGTTGCGTCCACACCAGGCGTTGCCTGTGTCGTGGAGATTACATAGGTACACACATTGACCACTTTACAAGCTACGTGTCAATCAAATATTCAAATTCCCGAATTACAATTTAAGTTAAGGCTTATGATGTTTATTTTATACTATTAAACATGCAACATTAAAGGAAATAGGAAGTATGGGATGATAGGACTTTTATAAATTTATAAAATATATACATTTATATATTTAGGCATATTTATATTCCATTCAGGGAATTGGATGTGACACCCATGATCCATCCCACAAGGTACGAGAAGATACATAGCGTACATAGCATGAAGATATGTATATATGAAAATTCCGCCCGGTATTTTCTGTGTGGAAGAGCCTTTATACGACAGCACGTTTCAGCCTCGGAGGTTCCGTGACGACAAGCTGTTTGGGTCGTCACTAGTATTTCTGAACAGTTTGAACTCGCATTGCTTACTCATCCTAGTATATTAGTTCGGTTTCCACGAACGTAAGTTCGAAATCGACTTTCGAAGTCGGGTTATGTTATATGTAGTTGTGGTTCAAGAACTTAAAACTTATAGACAAAGGTCGAACTATAGGGTTGTTTACAGACTAACTGTACATACTGTGTGGAACCCTGTCTAAACACACACACACACACACACACACACAAGTTACACTTAAGTAGTCCACTATACAGAATTTTGAAATGACGCAAAAACTTTGATCCTATTTGATCCCTCATTCAATATTTTTAACTCCCGGCTAAAAGGAAGGGGTGTTATAAATTCGACGCGTATGTCTATTTGTCTGTGGAATCATAACTGAACAAACGATGATCTTACTTGCAAGTGAATGTGATCGTGCACAAAAAGGTAAAATGGTGGTACCATCCCATGCTGACTCTGCAGAAAGTCATACCACCTTCTTCACTTTATATATAACTCTAACTAAAAAAATTAACTGACCCCCGACGACGTACTATTGTGGAGATCACCTTACTATTTCCTGGTCATCATGAAGGTCTTAAAGGATCCAGACGTGGGGAGTGCATCATCAACATTTAAGCTCAAACTCGAACTACCTAACTGTTACCGTTCCAGAGATCATACTGCACTATCCCATCTTAGAACTACTGATCCAGTTTTCATTTAGCATTGCTAAGAATACTGAAGGGGGAAATAATACTGAAAAACACATGCCACAGAAAAACAGACCGACAGATCATCATCATCATCATCAGCCTATTAATGTCCCCACTTTTGGGGCACAGACCTCCCCTTAAACAATGGGGTACGGGCCATGATCCACGGAGCGGGCCCAGTGCTGATTGGTGGATTTCAAACGCCTTTGAAAACTTTTCAATTTCCTCAGTCATGCAGGTTTCCTCACGATGTTTCCCTTCACCGTTAGAACAGTCGGCAAATGTACGTGAGTCTTCGGAAAAATCGGAAAAACTTATTGGTACATGGCATTGCATGGTTTCGAACCCGGACCTCCGCATGGGAGTCCGGCGTCTTAACCACTAGGCCACCGACACTCAGACCGACAGATAAACGTGTCAAACTTATAACACGCCATAACTCGATCGGTCGGGGGTCAATAAATGGGTGACAATGCTTTTGTTTTTACAAATAAGTTCTTCACAAACTGCATAATCTTGAGTACATAAGCGATGTATGCACATCTCAGAACGCAGGATGTACTAAATCTTTAAACTTAGACAAGTTGGAGAGTTTCCTAACTAGTTGCGAGTTTTAGAACACACTGTCGCAGAAAATGGGAGCAGAGGAAAGTTTTCTAGATTTTTAAACAATGTGCTACACTCGTGCAGCAGAGTTGAGATGAGAAATCAGTGCAAAGCAAAGCAGACGGTCACGTAATGGTAGGTGGTCACCTTCGCCCATAGACATTTTAGAGCGTCGGTGGCGTCGTGGCTGGACGTCGGACTCCCATGCGGGAGGGCCGAGTTCGAAGCCAGGCAGTGCCATGTACTAATGAGTTTTTCGATTTTTTCGCAAGACTTACGTACATTTACCGACTGCTCTCACGGTGAAGGAAAACATCGTGAGGAAACCTGCCCACTCAGATAACCAGTGTGTGAAATTGGGAAGGCAATGGCAAACCACCCCATTAAATCTGCCACGAGAGTATTTCTATGTGATTAATTCCTTAGAATGATCACGACCCTCAGCAATGAGGAACACGACTTAGAAGAAGAATAATGTAATAAAAAAAGAAAGAAAGAATTCATTTCTAAGAGGGCACACATACAAACATTTATTTTAACATCTCGATATTTCGAGATTTACGATATGGAAATATCAAGTATGTTCTCTCGGGTTGCATTTGAGTTTTTACGTTCCGTTTTATGATGTTCTAGATGAACACTTTGGCACATCACAGTTAAGTCATAATTATCTTGATTAATTTTCTATTTTGAAAACATAATTAATTCATCATTAATTCGCTTGCAGGTGCCTCCTCAACGTTCGACACGGCGAAACTATCTCGCTTTAAACCTTCCTCTCGCGCGTACTAACTATAGGCGACACTCTTATTTGTGGCGAATATCTAATAAATTTAACAAACTTAACACAGTTTACTCCAACTCTATTGATCTGTTTCACAATAAAGCGACGCAATTTAGAAACATAGTTAATAGTAATTTCTTTGGTGACTCAAGTGGGTAAATACAAGGTAAACTGGTTAATTTTACATTTGTTTATTTTAGTACTGCATACTGATTTATGATCTTGGCGTTATCCTGCATTGACACTTTCTATCTTTATTCTTTTGTTTATTATTATTACCATATTCATTATTATTTTCACTTTTTCGATCTTTCATAGTTTTTAAGAGCATTATTTTCGGAATGTACTCAAAATTTCTAATTAATTTTACTATCTTCATTATTTTTGTTATTATCATTTAAAGTTTAAATTTTCTTGCTTAATTAATTTCTAACTTACTGGTTGTCCTAAGACCATAACATTTACTTATAAACGTATTACAGGCGAAAACTTGTAAATGGCATAATTCGTAAAAGAGTATTAACTAAAATTTGTACATTAGCTGTAAGTTTTCCGAAGAAAATAAAATAAAATAAAAATAAAATAATTTTTATTTATTAAGCATTTAGCCAGGTTAAAATCCTGCTCGCCGAAATATTTTCAACCACGTCTCTATCAAATCTTTTTCTAATTTATTTAAACAAATTAATATAATATCCTAAAAGACCTGGAGACCTCCAACTATACAAGCGCCACCTGTTCTGAGGTTCTTAGTTTCCCGCGATTCGTTCAAAAACTTATTTCCGAGCCTCCAATCTTGCGCTCCAACTCTCAAGTTGCGGTTAAGCGATTTTCGGCAAAATACGAGTTGATTTCAAAGTATCTAGTTTGCCACACGCGGGTAAGACATGTGAGATACAATACATTCCCATTTTCCCCGATACCTATTTCATTAAATATCTATTAGGTGTATGATTACAAATTCTCTGAACGACTGTGGATGGAGAAAAATTCAAAATTTCAATTTTTCTATTGTCTCAATACCTCACATACACACTAATATCCTCATTCATAAAAACAAAGACATTCATACAACACAACGCGCACACACTGTTGCTTTCTTCGTCCGTGCAGTCACTGAGGGGCCAGCTGAAAATCAGCGCTGTGGCTTGCCTCAGCATTATGCTGAGCTGGTGTACCCTTTTTGGCACTGTACCGCACCGGATGTTATGTGCTGCATGTATTAATCTTTCTGTATTGTGTTCTATATTCTGGTGTTTACAGTGCTAAATAAACGTTTTCAATTTCAATTTTATTTTTAAGTGTGTTTCTGCAAGGTGCAAGTTGTAACTTGAGTCGTATGTAGCTTTGGCAAACATGTTTCCAATTCAATTCCTTCTAAGTAGTGTTCCTAATTGCTGAGTGTCGTGATCATTCTAAGGAATTAATCACATAGAACGACTCTCGTGGCAGATTTAATGGAGTGGTTTGCCATTGCCTTCCCCATTTCACACGCTGGTTATCTCAGTCTGCAGGTTTCCTCACGATGTTTTCCTTCACCGTCAGAGCAGTCGGTAAATGTACGTAAATCTTTCGAAAAAACCGATAAACTCATTGGTACATGGCATTGCCTGGTTTCGAACTCGGGCCTCCCGGATGGGAATCCGACGTCCTAGCCACGACGCCACCGACGCTCTCACGTTTCCAATTACTTGCACAATGAACTGTATGTTCAAATTCTTAGATAATTTCTTAAGAAGTATTTAAGCATGTACTTACGCCATGCGAAACGGAAATTAGAAAAGTCAAAAATTGATGTGAAACATATTCAGAATTTAGAATTTCTTGTCAAGAATGTCTTTGAGGAACACACCCTCTGGCAGATCAGTATCCTGCTTCTTTTGACATACGGATGAAGTAGATCAACCTAATAACTTTAACTTAAATTTTAATTTTAAATTGTCATTCTGAAATCTGAATACTTGATTGACACATAGCTTGTAAAGTGGTCAATGTGTGTAGCTATGTGATCTCCACGACGCAGGCAACGCCTAGTGTGGAGGTTATAGTTTAATGTGAAATGTTAATTTATATGTGGTAAAGGAATTAAAAAAATCATTTTTTAAAATAAGGTTTTCTTACGCAAAGATGCACCTAAGCAATTAATATTGTAACGATGTCGACTTCATCGTCCATATCAACCTCCTTGCCATCAATTTCAACATCATCGTTAGCGTCTATCTCACCTCATTTCGTGTTGGCATCTTCATTTCTTCATCTATATTCAAATCATATTCCCATTCCATTTCTAAATTTCATTATTCCATTAATTTAATTGTTTTCTTTGTATTTTGCACTTTCTCTCTGTATTTTGTCTTGAACGGACGTTTCTCCGTTCATTTTTATCTCCTACTACTACCTATTTTCTAGGTTTACTATTTTTTGTTCTGTTCCTTAAAAATATCATATCTATTACCAAGTTCTTCCATTACTTCATCTGTACACTGTCCTAGAACCCTGCTAGCCGGCACCTAAAGGACAGACTGTAGCAATATAAATAAGCTTCTCCGCCTCAAAATTCGAAACAACATTAAAATTAAATCAGAAAGTTTAGTTAAGAGTACGCCGCAAACTTTCCCAAGGTAACGTCTCCAACTAATTTAACTTGCGCCGCAGCTACAATATAAATAAGAACAGTAGAGAATGTCAGTACTTACGTACACTACGTATAATTATAGCGGTCACTACGTGAGGCACTCACACACATGCACGCAAGCGCTGCGTCGTTTACACGAGGCGGATTTTTCAGCTTATAGTTTCCATTCAACGATCGATTCAGGAAATTTCTAAGCAGTCCAAGCGATCGCTAAACCGTAGCGTAGCTGAACACTTACGGAAGCTTTTTGATGTACCTCCATCGTAGCGATTTAAAAATTAATTAAGAAATAACTAAAGTTCGCCAGCCAGTGATATTTGGCCAAGGAGTTTGTAATTAAATTTCCCTCCAAGGGATAATAAAAGTAAAACAATGAGGTTGATAACAAGCTGTTGACTAACAATTTTTGGAGCGCCACACGTATTTGTACCTCACTGTTCCTATGTATTATTTGTTCAATCAATCATTGTTGTACCGTGTTTGTGCAAAAAAGTGAATTTTACTTTAATCTATTTTGTGGTAGTAATCGCCACGTTAATACACGGCGCGCGACGTTAGATTATGAGCAAATACACCGAATTCTAGCACTGAAAATCTTTACTGTTCTTATTTAACTAGCACTACAGCAATCTCTGCCGCACGATCTGCAGATCGCACTAACATTAGCACTAATTCGTGACTAATGGCTCCTGGGGAGTTATATGACGCTCTTAATTGCGTTAATGTGCCTTCCAGGTGCGTCGTATTTGCGTATCATGTATCTTTGCTCTAACAGTTCCAGTTCCAGTTCTGGGTGAGGTGGTTTAACCGCCAGTTGTACGACAGTTCATACTATAGAAAGGCCACTCCCTGCCCCGCACTAATTCCAATTACCTTACCCCGCGCCGGATTGTAGCGTCGAGCTAGCACCACTTCTTTTTCCTCGTTTTCAGCCGAGTTCTATCCACTGCTATGACTTGATTCACCGACCGTCATTCATTCCGCTTGTGGTGGATTTCACACACTTTCGGAAACTTCTATCCTCAGACATGCAGGTTTCCTCGCAATGAAAACCAGCGCTGTGGTTCTGCCGAACCGGTCGGACCGCAGCACATGCTGAGCATTTGTCTTTTTAACATTGTTGTTTTTTAAAAGTTAAGTCTTTTTAAGACTAATCATGTATAATGCAATGTTGAATAAATGTGTTTTCTTCCTTTCATTCTTTCGTTCGATGTTTTCCTTCCCTTATAGAACAGTCGGTAAATTAAATGTACTCGTACATGGTATTGCATGGTTTCAAACCCGGACCTCCCTCGAGGGAGTCCGGCGTCCGATACAACGCCATCGAAGCGACGAAAGGAACGTAAAGGGACCATATAACCAACATGTCACCGTCAATGGTATCGGCCGTATGTTTTAATTTGCAAGTGACGAGGGTAGGCGTGAAAAGGCTCTCGCGGCAGGTGTGTAGGTCGGGCTTGCTGTATATTTGTTGTTCCTTGAAGTATTGCATAAAATATCGGGGCTTTTCCTCAGAAAACAATAGAGAGAGATACGAGTAGACAGTCTCAACCGCTATTCCTATACTATCCGTTCCTATACCCAATTATATTTCTACTAGGGATGTTGGGAATGAACTCACTGGAGGCTAAGAATACTAAATAGTACTACGTACGATAAGTAGTACGCCGTCTCAGAGTGTCACCGCGTGCATTCACGTTTTGTGTTCAATTTATTCACGCAATTATTACTATAATGGGTCACTATTGAGCTGTAATTCATGTTTTGTATCCTCAAACACACCCACCTTGCCTACACCACATACATTCTAAAAAGTGTTGTAATTTGTTTTTTCGACACAAGCAACTTACCATAAATACCATAATTGTAAAATGAAAATAAATCAGATTTTTATTTGATTTTTTAGGTAAAGAGATAATAATAATTGGTCTAAACAAGACTCACAAGTTTCGTCAGTATGACCGCGCGGTGGTGACTTGTTGTTGTTATTTTTAATTATTCATAAATTTGACGGCGGTGTGTTATTTTTAATTTTTAACAGCGGTTGCAGATGGGAATTGAATTGTTGCCGCAATAGATTGCTATGGCTTTTGGACAAGTATTAAAAAAATGTTCAAAACCTTATATTATATCATCATACGGCGGCAAATAAGTCTAGAAGTCTATTCACCTCCTTCTGATTTCTGATACTTTATAAAAATTGGAATACGAAAGTAGAAGTAGTAGTGGAAGTATCGAGAGTGAATATCAGTATTTTATGACTTTTAAGGAACAGTAGAACCCATCATGATACGATTCGAAAATGTTCCAACGATCCTTTCAAAATTGAAAATTGGATTACCAAAACAACATTACCTGACGAGAGTGTCAATTCTTACAGGTAAGGCATGAGACCTGCCATATCACTCTTGCACAACAAACACTCAAGATAACCTAAAAAAATTCAATTGAAAAATACTGGAACGCGAAAGCATCATCACGTAAGAAACACACTGTATCACGTTCCAGTAGACAAACATGAAAATAATAATGCTGATGTCAACGTGCTCATAATGTATGGAGCGTTAACGGAAACGTAAAAATCGCATCTACCAAAACGCAGTGCAGAGGTCGGAGCCAGAAGTCACAATCACAATACATATTTGTAACTTGCGACTGGTGTGAAAAGTTTTTTATTGTCAGTTAGGTATCTTTAGAACGGCGCCGAATGACTCTATCCAATGGTACAACTTCCATTTTGATAGTTTAAATAGTTCAATAGCTAGTGACTGACACAAGTTAAGTCATATACAAAGCGAGTGTGTATGACATGAAATAGATTCCATGTCAAAAGTACCACTAGCGGTCATCTATCCTAGTTCTGACCGCGTCCAACGTTGCTAACATGCACGATAATTTTCGATCCATGCTCGAAACTCGAGCCGAACCCCTCAAAAAAAGGTGCGAGAAGTGAACGTCGTCGATAGATAAACACACCGGAGTTACTCGTGGTCCATCAGAGGCCGCAACGTTTATCAAAACCGTAAGGCATCGGTGGGGCCGTTTGTCGTCTGTGTCTATTGGTATTTACAAATATCCAAGACCGTTATAATGAAGGTAGACAAAATAAAACATTTATTTGTTCCTTTTCACTTCTATAAAAGGGATTTACCTCCATACTCATTTCTTATTCAATATACGACCATCGAATCGTGCAGACTGTTTTCTTTCCCTGAGCCCGTTTCCAATAGTGTCTTTATCATATCATATCTTGTGTCTTTATTATATCATATCCCGCTGGCTATCTTTGTAAGGACTGGCATGCTGCAAGACAGCCGTTAGCTAGAGCAGGAGCCAGGAGTTGATTTTTGTAAATAGAAGGTATCTATTTACAAAAATCAACTCCTTCTCCTTGTATTAAATATTGTATTGTATTGTAGTATTATATAAGCTTATGAATAAAACATTTGAATTTGAACTTTTGAATATGTTACGTCTCCTTACCTTTAAGAACTTGTTGCATCGCTCTACACTTAACCGACATTATTAAAGGGAGATTCAATCGCAGCCACTGCAAACATCGGTGCGTGACAGGAATATGGGTGATGAGAGGTCCGTTATGGCCAAGAAGAAGGTTCGAGAGGTCTTGTATAGATTTTCGGATTTTTGATATACTATACTTACTATGTCGTGATAAGTTTTTGTTATTTCTTGATATTGGTATGAAAATGTCAAACAAGTTAAAGGGATGAGGCTTGAAGTGTTGGCCGCTGGATGTTCGAGATGCAACGTTCCAAGCGGTCCCGCGATGCTGTTGCCGATCGATAGCTATGCATAGGTTTTAAAATATGATTCATGTTGGGGACTGCAGTTTTGACTGAAGAAATGAAGTTGGGAACTCTGTCTTGATCTTGGGATTACTGTTTGAAAGTTTAATTTTATGGCGACTACAGTACAGACGCAATTACAGATAGTTCAATAAATTCATTAGTTTCCCAATTTCTCCACTCTATGTGCGTGTACTACGCCTACGAATGTAGGTTATTCGTAGGCGTAGTACACGCACAAAGAATGGAGAAATTGGGAATCTAATGAATTATCCAACCCAGCATGAATCATATTCGAGTCATCTTTGACATTCGAGTTAATCGCAAAACCCCTAAGTGCTTTTGTCTGAACTGAATACCTTGGGAGCTCCCAGGTGATGCTGCTGGATATTCTAGGTGAGTATATCCTAGACTGCCATACCAGCGCTGTAGGCATTTTTGTCTGCCGCAATAAGCTGGGTTGAGGCTTTTCACAATAGCAGCAGACCATCACAATATGATTTCAATATGTTTACCTTTGACTACATATTTATTATATCATAATTATAACTGTTTCGGTCATTGCTGTGTGTGAAATAAACGTATGACTTAATACAGCTTATTGCTTATTTATTATTAGTAAAGTAAGTAAAGTACTTACTTTACTTATTTTTTAAGAGCGTCGGTGGCACAGTGGCTAGGCTACCGGACTCTCGTGCGGGAGGTCCGGGTTCGAAACCGTGCAGTGCCATGTACCAATGAGTTTTTCGTACTTTTCGAAGACTTACGTACATTTACCGACTGCTCTGACGGTGAAGGAAAACATCATGAGGAAACCTGCACACTGAGATAACGAGTGTGTGAAATGGGGAAGGCAATGGCAAACAACCCCATTAAATATGCCACGAGAGTTGTTCTATGTGATTAATTCCTTAGAATGATCACGACCCACAGCAATGGGGAATATGACTTAGAAGAAGAGAGATATCCTAGACTAGCCTGTGAATTTTCTAATTTTTTCGCTCGTAATTTATTTATTCCACCACTTTTTAAGACCGGAAAAGATGCCTATTGGCGGTTCACCGCGATTCGCGACCGAAATCCCACCCAGTGAGACAGCCAATGAACAAACAGTATCAAAACGTTTTACCGGCGTCAACAGCGGAAGCTCCACAACCGAAATTCCGCCGCAGTCCGTCAGATGTGGTATCGCCCTTAAGCAACAATATAGCGCCCGTAATCTTATTTATGGACGAGAGGCAGCAAAGGGCTACCATTGATTTTCTTATGGTGAGTAAATAACACTGTCGCCTAACTACGTCATTCATGACATACCCGTAGATGTCTGCAAATGAAGCGTTCATTGGTATTGTGTGGTATTTTTAGCTTGTAAAGTGGTGAATGTGTGTATCCTTGTAATCTCCACGACACAGGCAACCTAGTGTGGAGGTAATATTTTTCTTCAATTTTCAATTTCAATTGGTAAATTGCATGTTGCTTCTTTAAACGAGTGTCATTTCTGTCTATTTAACGTACTCCGTGGAACCGTGTCGCAGTAACTTTTGTTACGTTTTCTTGACATTAGTATGATTGAGTTCTGTCTAACGTACACCGTAGAATCCTGTTCCAATAAGGTTTTGTTACGATTTCATAACATTCCTATGAATGTGTCGAATATGTCGGGTCTTTTTGTGCGATCTTTCCTGGTCCTGTACTAGTCGCATCCAGTTCGCTGATATACGATTTCGGCGATATCGTCTGTCCATCTTGCTTGACCCTTCTGCCAATTTCTGGAATATACTAATGTAAATGAATAGCATTCATTCACTTATGTCCCATTCATTTCACACTCTCCCAATCCTTATCACATCATTAGGTCGGATTTGTCATCCTTTGCGGATTGTAAATCCTTCTGGATATGGATTCTTCCGAATCCGAGGGATGAGTGGTGGGTCCTTATTCCCCCAATTATTTTAATAATTAATAATGGATTTCCGCAAACTAACGCCTGATTTCATCAACTCGTATATACTCACGTAGATCACTGTCTATCGTATGTCTAAGGACAATAAAATCAAACCCATCCTTTCAAAGTGCTCTACGATACAATTTTATGTGGAAAAAATCCCAAAGTAAAATCAGTTTCACAACACACGTGGAGATAAAATCAGGAGTCAATAAAAACGCACTATAAAAGAGAACCCCGAAAGATAAATCCAGTCTGAAATGAACTCGAAAGAGTCCTTTACGGCTTCGTGTGAGAAACCCTAAAAGCGTATAAAGCGGAGACGTTTAAACCGACTCTCCTTTACGATCGTATAAAACGAAATCTATCTCTGTCTAAACAATCCAGTAATCAAGACTATTTCTTTGATCTTTGATTAGTTTAAACTAATGCATCAAGCATTAGACCTCAAAATAAATAATTCGCTGTAATACAAACTATTTAAAATTTCACAGAAAAAAATACCCTATATTTTGTTTAACCACTTGCAACGCCAAACGCCACTGGGCGCATATGGCCACGACTTCGCCTCCAACCAAAGTGCATTTAATAAATCTCACCAAGAATTACATCATTCATAATGGAAGACGTCTTCATACAAAATGCTCTGATTCAATTTTGTTTCGCCAGCGACTACCCCTGTTCCAAACGACCTGGGATGTTTATTCTTCAATAAAAGATGTAGTTCTAACCGAGATCTGTTTGGTTAAATACGAAAACAAAAAAATTGGCCCAAGCCTGTATGCGATACCCCTAATCCCCTTCGAATAAAAAGAAATCTTTATTTCCTCTACAATCCGCAGAAAACCCCAAAGTCCAATAGCGGCACCAAGTCAACCATTCTATGTACACAGCACCGATTGGAATCTACCCTCTTTTTAACCCCCGACCGATCTAGGGAGGGCGTGTTATAAGTTTGACACGTTCGTCTGTCGATCTATTTGTCTGTGGCATCATAACTTGAGAACGGATGGTCCGATTTGGACCCGGTTTTTTAAATTTAATAGAGAATTTTGTCGAGAGTGTTCTTAGGTAGGTCTAATAAAAATTGGACCAGTGGTTTCCAAGATCTTGGAGTATCTTTGATGTCAGATGGGATCTCTGGAACGGTAATAGCTAGATGGTTCGAATTTGAGCTCAAATATTCAGGTTCAAGGTGCGTTTTAGACATCTGAAACCTTGAGGATCTGATGATGACCAGGAAAAACTAAGCGAAATTCAATTTTAAAGTATGAAACTGGAAGAATTTGAAGATTACCAGACCGCCGAAACCATAATAGTTAGATGGGGTCTTCTCGAACTAAAGTTGTTGGGAATCCTGAGACAATGTTTAATGTTAAAAAAATATTTAAAGTTGGCGGTCAAAAAATAAATGTAAATTAAGTGGAGCTAGGAATTTTAAGATAGCCATGGCGAGGCCGAAGGCCGAGCTCCGCGTATGGTGTAGTCTAGAGCGTCCCCCCGCTTTAAGACGCCGCAGGCCTAACTTTTTTAATGTTCTTAGCCATGTCAGATGGATCAGTGGTTCTAAGATCTTGGAGTATTTTGGCGTGTTGGAGTATGATGGGATCTCTGGAACGGTAACAGTTAGGTGGTTCGACTTTGAGCTCAAATGTTTATGACCATGAAGACCTTCCCACATCTGGAACGTAAAGGATCTGATGATGACCAGAAAAAGGGATCTCCAAAATGGTACGTCGGCGCTTTCTTAAATGTTTAATATAGAGTTATAATAAGCATCAACGTGTAGCCTCTTATAGCTGGCAAACACTCGGTGTCCCGCTCTAGCGGATAAGTAAACGTGGGTGTCGGAAGGAGATATATCGATTTTCTTGACTGGTTTAATTTCATCTGAACTGTGAGACGGAAGTGACCTATTTGCTCTTGGTGTTGCAACAAGTGTAGGTACCTAAGTACTATCTCTACTACATTTTGTAGACAGTGTTGCTATTATTTATTACAGCACATAATAAAGGTTGTATGGAAAATATCGCTCTCAGCGTAAGATAGGACTAATTGCTCTGTACGCATTTTTCACACTAAAGTTTTCGGCTAAAGTGTATTTATTAATTCACCTTTATCAGTTAAATCTGATCCACTAGTAAATTATGAAAGAACAATGCATGACGCATGCGATCATAATATGGATGAGCCCTATAGTACGAGACGCGAGGGCTGCTGGTGGGATTAAATCGTTGAATAATTGAGGATAAAACCAGGAGCGTGGAAAGACCACCGGCGAAATAGGTTAGTTATCGGTGAGTTGCAAGAGACTGCCTTAGGGATAAGGCTTCCTTAAGTCTCGTATCATCTCTTTCTGCGTAGGTTTAAAGACGTTTCATGCAACTGACGGTTAAATTATGTTAGAATCCGACAAGTTTGAAAATGAAAGTGCTGTAATATAAAGTGACCGTTGCACCGGCTTGCGTTACTTTATACGCAACACTTTCGCCGCGCGGTCGAACGGTGGTGCAATTATGTGCATCACACGCGATTTCCTGCTGCGATTCCCAATGCCCACTTTGTTGAGATTGGTAGATAATAACATTGAACTGTGGACTTCCATCGATAAAATTTACTTCCAAACTGGATGGTATGTACGTCGAAACGTCAAGATATTTTTTTTAAAAGAAAATATTTAGTTTTTGATAACACTCGCATTTGTCAGTTCAATCGATCGATTTAAATCACACGATAAGCCACTACATATAAAAAATTGGCACTTTGTATTCATAGCTACAACTTAGAGGGTTGAAGTGAAAACCCCAGACCAGATTTTTTTTTCACAGTGGTCAATCTTGCTCTATCCTTTGATATGCCACTCGGTGACCTCACTTACTTCATCTTCTAGCCATGGCTGCTTATAGCGGATTGAATATCTACATTTTAGTTATATCCTAAAACCATCTCTCATAGAGAGGGGGAAGGGGACCAAATTATTTTGTAAATACCCGACAACCTTACTCTATCCTACGATACCTCACTTGTTGACCTCACTCACTTGGTCTCAGAGCTATTGTTATTAAAAGTTGTGTCACCGAGTGACACGAACCAGTGCACAGCGTGACGGGCACTGCATGACGTCAGCATCAACTTTTAATCGAATAAAAAATTCGAATCGTGACTGGTTTTCCGATCAAAAAGTGTCAAAGATTTAAGGCACAATTGCCATGTCCTTACGTTAGTACGATTTGGATCTAGCCACTAATTGAATTCCAGATGGTTATATTGGAATTCTATTTTTACGATCCTCATTTACTTTTCTTGCGTTAGTATAAGTACGCCCCTTCACTGTACCAGCTGATTTCAATTTCCTCTACATTTACAACCCACAAAGCCTTCCAATCCCCTCAGAAGCATATAACAAGCATGGGGATTGGGACCACACATCCCCCCACATTTTCCACTAACCCACATTTTACAACGACGACGCACAAAACAAAATCAGTTACGGCATGGGATCCATTATGGAAATGAGCAGTGGAACGCTCTTTATATTTTCACTCCGCCGTGAGATATTAAGAGCAACAAGGGGCGGACTCAGGCGGACTTTGTCTAGCACACACACACACACACACACACAAAAGATCAAAATGGGTAGAAGTGACGCTGGTTCTTCCAGTCCCCACCAAAGGATACGATAGTCTAATACACAACAATATACAAACACGAAAACAACGATTTACGACAAAACGGCCAACGTGGAAAGATCACTAATCTTTAAGTGTTAGAAGACTAACGGATCCATAGTTTCGTCTCGCCCCGCTTACAAGAAAGCAGAAATATTAACAACCGACATCTTCTTCTTCTTCAGGTCCTAGAACACCTAGTGGTGACAATAGACAATATTCTTCCACCGCGCTCTGTCCGATGCCGCAGACTCTATGGTTTCCCAGTATACTTTAGCCGCATCTAGGTCTTTTTGATGACTACGTTTCCATGTAGCCCTGGGTCTTCCACGTAGCGCTATATTGCACTGTAATAAGTGCCTAGCTAACTTCTAAGACAAACTCAGATATCTCTTCGCAAAATATTTTAAAATCCTAAGGATTTGTTCAAAAAATCTATCCTAATCTACTTACAGCATGATTATGTAAAGTGATGATCCAAGTAGGTCCCTGCTCACTATAAAATAAATCCCCCTTAGCTACGATAAAATAAATCGTGCCGTGCATCAAATAAACTCGACACTGTGTCTGTGGCATCAATCTGTGTTCCATCATCGCATTAGATTATGTTTCTTTATAAGTTAGCGGAATTCGGGGAAATTTTGTGTTGCCATATACTGTTAGAACGTATCCTATATAACATCAAAAGTACTCCAAGATCTTGAAAACCCCTGTTCCAATTATTATCTGACGTGGCTAAGAATACTCTCGAAACAATTCTGTTACATAAAATCATCAGTGTTCAAATTGAAACAACGGTTGTTAAATTATGATGCCACAGACATACACTGAAAGAAAAGCTTGTTTACTTCAAACAAGAACTTTGTTCAATACGAGCATATCTTGTTAACTTCAACCAAGACATTGTTCACTTCAACCAAGATCTTAGTCATATCTATCAAGTAATTTGTTCAAATGAAATAAAATAGCAGTTAACTATAATTGTAGATCTTATCTTATCTTATGATAGGGGGCCGAGAATAACCCAGCGGCACTTCGACCCTTGAGGAGCTTTTGTGCCTACCCCATTTTACACAGTGGTCATCCCAGTGTGCAGGTTTCCTCACGATGTTTTCCTTCACCGTTGAGCAGTCGATAAATGTACGTAAGTCTTCGAAAAATACGGAAAACTCATTGGTACATGGCGCTGCACGGTTTCGAACCCGGACCACCGCACGGGAGCCCGGTGTCCTAGCCACTGTGCCACCGACGCTCTATAATTGTAGATTATCGTGAGTGAATTTTATTATATGCAAGCTAAAGGTAAACTGCCGTGTCGCGTTAGGATTGACACGATAAGTGTTGAAAACTCTATATGTCGCCGCTTTCCGAACCCCGCGACTAACGTTGTCATAGTGAATTCTGTAGTTAGACACGGGATTCTTACCACGGTTTGGGTTTGTTTTGAGTTCAGGGTTAGTCACAAAGCATGCTTGATGTATCTTCCACAGTACATCTGACGTTACCCTAAGAATTTAGAAATGTCATAATCAAGTAAGAGGCCACAGGGAAAAATTCCTCGTGGTACGAGAACAACCAGTAGGACATTTTATTACCCAAAATACAATGGGGTTAATAGTGACCTTCAAAATCTTCTTATCTGTTCCATGGGTGACAGATCAAAGGGCTTGTACGTATGTACTATGTAAGTTGTATTGTTGTATTTTGGCACAGTTGCATTTCGCCATAGTCGTGGGTTGACTGATGCAGGCTCCGAACTGTTGTTGTGGATATGTAGACGTCAGAATCTATCAACCCTCTTTCCTGATTCGTCGGCTGCGGAGCTCAAAACAACCCCAAACCGTTGCAAGAATCTCTTGTCTCACTATAGTATAAAAAAAGTTAGGTTGTCATAGTATTGTGTTATATAATCAGGCCCACCGCATCTGCTAAGAAAGTCTACATATAGCTTCCATATAATAAATCTGATATAGCATTACAACCGTTACTCTAGGTCTACCCCGGCTTCTTACTTCAACGGAGTTCTAAAGTAGAGAAAATTTAAAAGGCATATCAACGGAAGCCCGGTAAACATTGTTTATATATAGAATTTTCAATAAAACCAAGTTTTAATCAATTTCTCTTTCCTGTTCTTGAAAAACAGGAAATGTTTTACGTTTTTCTATGGTCTCTGGCGTTTCCTAGTTTATGTTATAAATAGAAATAATGGGACTGTTTTAGTCAACTTGGGAATATTTAGTCACGTTCAAAACTCGAAAATTCAAAATGGATATGTAGAGACACTGTGTTCTACATTGTGAATTATTATGTCAGCAGTTTTAAATGTCACGCGGCTGCGTCCGCGTCATGCTGGCCGTGTCTCCACCACAGTCATGTATGGTATACTGTTTGGAAATATAAGTATCGGTTAACGAGTCCCGTGTCTCATTGAAGATGACTCCTCGAAGACTTACCCTGACTAGGACGTAGGTATAGACACGAACCGAACTCCTAGGTCAGTAAAGAGGTGCAACTCTTATACCTCTAAAGATACTTCCCAAATGGATACTACCTATAAATTATTTTAAAATTAAATTTAAAGAAATTACCTCTCATTCTAAAAAATATACTAAGTATATTATTTATATAAAATGAATCATAATTTTTTTAAATTATTATTAACAAAAAAAATATTAAATTATAACTTATCAAAAATTTATTTATAGAATAAATTTATATATTTTTGTCGCATAAATGCAAAATTTTTTCCAACAAACCGAGTTATTTCAACATTTTAACCACATTCAAAACCTTTTTTTTAAGCAAACACTGTCCCAAAAACACAACACGCGGCCAAATAAAATGTTTACAGTTTTCTGCGGTCAAAAAGTCGACCGTGTCAAAGGAAAACACAATCAGCCTGTGGTTAATCTACGTAAATATGACATATACTCTGACCAGGAATATAAAAACCTAATGGCAACCCATTGGTAGTTTTATAATCTGTGTTATGGAGTTAACTATGAAAAAAGTAGTCCTTAATTCCGCAAAATGGCGTGGGTTCTTATATTCCTGGTCAGGGTATTTAATATTTGTGGGAACTTCCGTTGAAGGGACCAGATACATCCAAATTTGCGTTAATTCGACGTAGATGATATGTTTAGGTTAGAAGGCTCGCATGGGAGCGAGCGAAGCGACCTCGAAAATACGCGTGGTTTCGACGAAGGTGATACGTTAGGTTAGAGGGCTAGGATGAGAGCGAGGGAAGCTATTTCGAAAATTCGCGTGATTTCGACACAGATGATGGGTCAAGTTAGAAAGCTAGGGCGCCTTGTATTAGTGCGCCTTTATAAACAATAATAATTTTCGTAGAAATGGGTCACCTAAGCCTCAAAAAGCTGAATTTACTGACCATTTTCAGAAAAACTGACTTTTACCGACGTTTGAAAAAAAACTGACTAGTACTGACTTTACTGACCATTTTCGGTCCCTGAGGATGTACAACTCCTGGTAAAGAAAAGACCAATAAATTTCCACGAGATGTCAACGAATGTCATCGCCAGATAGCTATAAACAGCCAGTAGATAAATAGAGTCCAATCTAATGTTGTTATTCAATGTATTCAAGTGGTCCTCAGTCTAGGAGGAAGTGTCCTCTTCAATTTACCCTCACTGTCTAGGACGACACTCGACTGTTCAGACCCCTTTCTAACTAAAGCCATGGCCATGAGAGGACAAACTGATTTACAGACGTGCGAATTGACATTTGATGAAATTCGTGTGACGCAATTTATGGATGGCGAGCTTAGCTGTGAGCATGGTCTTATCATTTTATGTGATTCAACAAGAGTGGGTGGCACATTTCATCTGGTCACCTCCGTGCCTCAGAAAACAAGATATCAAACAATAAATCAATCGTTTATTTGTCAGAATACACAATCTTACAGGTCATAAATAAAGTAATGCACATGTCACAGTATTCAGCATACTTAAACAGTCGGTCCCGGCTCCCGGCTGTTGTCGTTCTAAAGCAAGTGTTAAGCTATTACAGAGGCCTGGGCCTAATCTACACAAATGGGGTTTTTCCATCGACCAAGTCTTTACTTGAGGGGAGACACCACACTCACACTTTTGTGAGTGTGGTGTCTCCCCTCAAACCATGGAGCTCTTGCTCTGCTGTCCCGCGTGTCCGACCGCCTCACGCGGGAGGACCTTTTCGAGGCCAACCAGAGGGCTATCGATGTGGCTGCCTTCTGGTCGGAAAACATATAGTTCGGATCGAAAGAAGAAGAGGCCTAGGGCGGCCTGAACAACTCTAACAATAGGTTGGCCACTAACCATACGATAAACAAACAAACAAGTGATGGGAATAGGTAAATCGAAATAAACTGAGGATGCCAGTACGTAAATGAACTACGTAAATGATGCTGAGTTTCTTAAATCACGGCAACTCAATCTCGCCCACACCTTTACACCGTAAAGCCAATGCAAAACATTTGCTCAAAGAGATAAAAAAACTTTGAAAACGTTTCGTTAATTGGCTAAAATTTTTGGTGACTTTTTTTTTAGATTGAGTCACACAGTGAGATGAAATAGCTTTGGTTTCCAATTTAAATGGGACGTTAAAACCTAACGATAATGCCTCTCGGTTTCATAGATCAAAGCTCTTGATTTCACAGTCATTAGCACATCTTCAAGCTTCAGAGATGTAAGGTATTAGTTTATTGAAATTCATTCAAGAGAAGTCTAGTATTAAGATATATGTCAAAGCGCCACGCACGGTGGTCGCTGGAATTAGTAGAGTAGGTCAGTCATCAAAGGGCAGTTTTAGTTAAATGTCAACCATAGTAATGGATCCTCAAAGAAAGGATAGACGAAAGTTGTGTGATCGTTGGGGCATTCAACGATCACACAACTTTCGTATAGGACACCAACTTCACAAGCGCCATCTGCTGTGAGAATCTCAGAATTCCTGCGATTGGTCTTCTGATTTTCGCTGTAAAATACGGGTGATATGATACATGACAAACTAGCATATTTAAAAACAAGAGATCCTCAGATCACCATTTCAAAAACTTCTTTCATTATCTTCAGTTAACGGCAATTTCGAAGATACGGATTCTGCCAATGACGAATCAGTCACGGGAGTAACAAGAATTAGTTGTACGGGTTTTGAGGCTAACAGAACAGTTGAGATATCTTTCCAAACCGACCTGTGACAAAACAAACAACTAGCATACGATACAGTTCCACTAACGGACAATACGAGTATGCTATGCTATTCGACCAGACGAAGATTCGACCAGAAATAATCTCGACCCACGCAGCGTCAAATTTGACACGTGCAAACGTCACTTTGACAGGTGTCAAGATAATTGACCGGCGCCTTCCGGCACGTTACGTGAAACGATTCAGTTCTGTGAAAAAAGAAACTCCTGCGCTACTGGAACTTCAATTGTTTCGGTTGAGGAAAACTAAAATAGGCGAGTAATTGAATATGGCGTTTCAATTTTACCATCAAAAGAATTGCGATGCGTGACTTTGGAGCTATTTAAAACTGAAAAAGAATATGATTAGACTTAAATAATATACTGTATTACAGGTTTTTACTGTATTTTATTTATTATGGCCGGTTTCGTTTACACATCTTCAGGTATTTGTTTATAATAATTTTCTTAACAACATGCAGGTAGATAAATACAGCTTTGCGTTTTGTTTTTGCAATTATTAATAAAATGTCAAGTTACGTTCCAAAACACATCAATAATATTTTGTATGTCAAAATTAAACTAAAGTCAACAGGATACGGTCCAAAACTACTTACTTACAAATATTGACAAAGTTAAAAAAAATGTATCATACCTTATGGTATTATAATATAAAATAATTCATCTCCTCTTTTGAATTATTTTTATAAACAAATACCTGAAGATGTGTAATCGAAACAGGTCGTAATTAATAAAATACAGCTAAAACCTGTGAAACAGTATATTATTTGAATCTAATCATGTACTACAAGTTTCACGAAGTACCAACAACCGCAAGTATTAACCATGAAAAAAAATTAAAGAATTATTCATGATTAATAAGCAAATGCACAGATAAGAGTATATCAAACAGCTAGAGCTCCCAGAGTTACAATATAATTTTCACAAATGATGCTATGAAAAAGCATATTACAGTATCACTGAGCACTTCAGTACACGAACATAGATGTCATTTATCTTGGCTTCACTTGACAATATTAATTGCCATTAATATAAAATTATTTTCATGACATTATTGTACGCCTAGATTAGGTAGTTTGTGATATAAGTACTATATTTTACTTTTTTTATTTTATTTTACTTTTTTTTTTACTATTTTTTTACTGAGCGGTGGGAAGAGCGCGCGTCACGGAGGCCGGAGTGGCGTACGCGTGTCAGGAAAAGTGTAGCCCAGTTTGAAGAGGGCCGTCTAGCTATTCTTGATACCAAACGCCATGTGAGGAAAACCCGGCCAAAGCCTTCCTACCACTACACATACAACAGTGCCGGACAACTCTACTGCGATCGCTGTGATCGGGTCTTGAAGAGCAAGTTCGGATTCGCCAGCCACATTCGAGCGCATGCTAGGAACTGAAGGGGGTTGTATATTTACTCACAAAGAACAATAAAAAATATTGGCGAAACAAAACCTAATGTTAATTGCCGCACAGCGAGCTCAGCCAGGAGGTGAGGGTTGTAGAGTTCGGCAGCAATGAGGATATCAGATCTCACTCCAGTCGAAGGTGGGTATCGGGGGGTATAAGTAGCAGAAGGTGAAAGATAAATTGTTATAGTTGTATGACATTACTTGTATTAAACTCGTAAATAAGTACGACCGTAATTCCCCCGCTCCGGGTCGTTCTTGGTGCAGAGGTTGGCCGTGGCGATTCAGCGTGGCAATGCCGCGAGCGTCATGGGGACCTTTGCGCCGGGGTCGACAAGGGGCGGGATTTTTGACTAAGGCCTTTCATAATCGAAGTCTTATTTTTATTGAAGAAATAATATGTACGATAAAAATTAACAAATAAAATAGCACGTCGCAAAAATGATGGATGAAAGTGAAGTGTCAATAATTTTGTTATAAGAATATTTTTTAAATTTTGATTAATATGCCGAAACAGTAAAAAGGGAAAGAAGGCACTATGCCACAGTTCGTGACTATAGTCCATTCGGGTTAACAAAATAGTGAGTCATCAGTGCAACTGCAGGGTAAAGGTCTAGTCACAGTCGAATAAAAATTCAAACATTGTAAGTTACTCGTCTTTATCCGCTATGAATTATCGATCCACTTTTATTTCTACGAATAGGTGAGGTGTTCATTTTAAAATTTACTGTAATGCACACAGGACACAGCCGTTTCGTACGAGGGTCTGCCTTGAACTGGTCAATGTGAACTTGGCTTTCTAATTTGCTGCTCAGTGATTGGTCAGGGGGCGTGGCTAGGCCGGACGACAGCGATGACTCACTATTTTCGTAACTCGAATAGACTATAGTTGGCATACGAAAAACGTCAAGTCGCTGCAACTTTGTTCATAATGAGACTACGTTGTATTAGTAGAAATGGGGCGCTAAACACAGAAATATGTGTCATTAAAAGAAGCCTTTCCCCTTCCCCCACACAGGCGTGGGTCGTGCATTATTTTCGCGACGCGTCGCTCGCACCCGCGTTATTTATGACGGCACGAGTTCTAATTAAAATTATTGCCGGGACACGGCGAGTTTTAAATTTAAACCCTGTTAAGGTAACTAAGTAACGTGCGCGACACACACGGACGGGAAGATCAGCGAAGGTTTAGCAAGGCTATTTCGGTTCTCAAAACTAATGATATCATCAATGAATAAATGAAAGGGCATCTGTATTTCCCGAAACCTACAACCTTGGGATCTTCAAGGCCAGAGTGAATAGGCATTTACTGGACCCGCATGCTCCATCGTCGACCTCATCGTCGCTTACCATCAGGCGAGATCGAGGTCAAATGCGGGTTTATAATTATAGTAGTCAATAAACAAACATTAAGTCATTTATTCAAAATGAATAAATATTACTTAAAATTGCTCTAAATCAAACAAGCTTTCTTTCAGTGTACGCACCAAACTTATAAGATCCCTTTATTTTAGTCTGGGGTTAAAAAACTAAGAACATTTTGGGCCTCCACTGTAGGGCGCGGATGTCCGCGGCACGTGTATATCAACTGCTCGTTATAAAGTTAAAACGTCAGCGAAAGACCACGGTAGCCAGCAATGAACATCAATATCGACTCGTACGCTTAACTTTGGGTATAAGTGGTGATTTGAGAAGTGGTCATTTTGGGAAAGTGGTCATTATGGAACCAAGTTGTCATAACCACAACACAGTATGTCTCAAAAGCGAGACGCGTTATACTTTACCTACTTACTCTCACGAAAGCAGACGATAAGTTCGCGAACACCGCGGTTTAATTTTATTACTCCAACGTGTTCCTGTACTCTCAGCTTCCGGATAGCACTTTTAGCAATTAGTTTAGTAGCTTCCTGGAATTTATCTCGCTTCAGTTCGAAATTGTTCGGTGAAACTTACCTGAAACAAAACAAAAAAAATTACACATTTTTACTTTAAAATACCCCGAAGCACGATACTGTTCCTGCAGGGAACAAGCCTCCTGTTTCATCAGCATCCTATTAAAGTCCCCACTGTTGGGGCACAGGCCTCCCCTTGCACAAGGGCTTATAGGCCATGATCCACCGAGCAGGCCCAGTGCTGTGCGGTGGATTTCAGACGCTTTTCATTTTTTTATTTCCTGAAACATGCAGGTTTCCTCACGATGTCTTCCTTCACCGTTAGAGCAGTCGGTAAATGTACGTCCGTCGTCCTAGCCACTAGGTCACCGACGCTCACGCCTACTGTTTGAATCTGTCAAAATATTGTAGAATTAAGAATTTTCAAAAAAAATTCAGTAACAATATCGAATAAACTTATAAAATTGTATAGATGATTAAACCCGTAACACAAACGCTCAACTCGTAATTTTGACTTCAGTACTCTAATTCAATTCAAAGACCATAAACACTCGAAAAGTGGTCATAATTATAAGTTTAGGGCGCATAATGTAGCCGGCGGTGTTAAACTTTCGCGTTTTAATACCTCTAAAAAGTTAAGAAACCCCCGACTTACAATTGTGGAGATCCCGTAACTTTCTGCCATGCCATCATCAGGGACTCGAGGTACCAGACGTGAGAAGGACCATGGTGCCCACCATGGCCCTAAACATTTGAGCTCAAACTCAAACCACCTAACTGTTTCCGTCTCAGATATTTCATCTGACATCAAAGATATTCCAAGATCTTAGAAACTCTAGATCCAATTTTTATCAGCCAGCCACTGCTAAAAACACTCTCGACAAAATCCCTTGTTGAGTTATGATGTCACAGACAAACTTAAAACGTCCGTTCCTCGGTCTGTTTGGGGTTAAAAATAAGAAGTTACAATGCAGACGTGACACAATAGAACATAAAATGCAAAGCGTTGCACACTAGCACACTCCGTAAAAAAAAGCAAAACGAAACGTCATTCTTAGAGATATCACAAATTTCTCGTTATTTGGGTTAATTTAATTTTTCAAAGCCATTAGTAAAATTGTAATGATATCATTGCATCATACGGTCATTTCAAAATAGCTGACCTAAAAAATCTGTTAAGACAGCGTGGCGCGAGTCTGAAGGGTAAAAAAAGATTTGGTGGAAAGGAACGTATGTTGATTGGCTACGTACCATTGTGCTGGTGGCGCCTCTAGTGGTAAAACATTGCAGGTATATCTCCTATTAATGAAGGTATTTTCATTATGTTTCCCCATACTGTCGCGGGACGGCGCGTGTTGTTATTAAAGCTATTTTAAGGACGACACGGCATAAAACATCGTTTCCATTACGGTGTCGTTACGCAACTAAGCACGTGTGGAGAAGGTGTTCAGTTTGTGGCCACGACACCAGCTACTTTTGATAAATTTTGATGAAAACGACAATTGCTGGTGTATATGTATTTATCATCGTGAACTGCATGCTATGTGGCGTATTATTCTTCTTGTACTCTATAGTATAACAATCGATCAGATGATCGGTTCTAAATGTATGGGAAGACGAAAATTTTTATGCGTAAATTAAATAGTCGTAGATCTAAAGTTGTTCAGTTATCGATAGGTACTGAACTCCCCCCTCCTTTAGGCTTACAATTATATCCCCCTCTTAAGGTTATCGCACACATATCACCCCGGCACCGGATCGCCTCATTGCCTCGCCGTCAACCAGGCGTCAACCGGACGCAGGCACGTAACCGGTGCGGCTCGAAATCTCTGAGGTGTCGCCGCTTCTACGGCTGGATGACGGGTGGTTGACGGCCTACCATCACTACAGGCGTTCTGCGCGCCATCCCCGCGCCGACGACGACGTCGAGACGTAAGCGCGGCGACGCCTCGACGTAAGCGCGATGACTGCGAGTTGACGACGAACCGCGTGCGGTTCACTAGCTTGTCCCGAGGCGAGACGATGCCGTTACGACGGTGATTAGTGTGCGTTACATTATGGAGTTTCATACAAAGAATAAGGAATGGCTCGAGTTGAGGCGACGCTGATCAGGTGCCGGGGTGATACGTGTGCGATAAGGGGGGATTTTGTTACAACCTGTATAAAACAAGTGTTTCTGTAAGGTGGGCGGGTGAATTGATGGGGAGGTTTCTTAGATTTTAACAGCTGTTAATGGGAGTTGAAATGGCCCCGCCATAGATTGCAATGGCGTTCTGATCGTAGGATAATATTCAATGCTTTAGTACAATTTTGAGCAATAGTTCACGAGTGATAGCGTGTACGAGTATATAAATTATTCATCCGCTGTTTTAGCAGCCGCACACGTTAAACCAGGTATAAATTTCTGAGTACCCTATTCCTTACTTATCACACGCCTTGAGGTAATAAAGGCTGCCTGTTATTAGTGTTGCGATTAACGTAATCAATCTTGGTCAAGATCGGGACCAAACACCTTAAAAGCTTTGTATTTGCATGACCAGGAGATCGATTCCACTAAATACAACGTAACTAAATAGAATCTCAACTGTATCGTCATGACGTGTTTCGTATGATACTATCCACTAACGATCCAATTTCAGTTAAGTTCCGATCGAGTCAACGATTGATCGAACAGTAACGTATTTGTGCAATCTAATAAAACGTTTAGTTTATACTGAATCGCAGTTGAAAGGTAACAAAACGCTTCAACTGTCAAATATAACGATCGAACATAAGTTCCTCTCGAGGTATTTTTGCCCGATCGATAGTAAATCGAAAGGTGGCAGTGGTAGAGTTATGCGTCAGCAGAATGAGATTTGGTGTCCAAATAGAATTTGAACGAAAATTAAATTGTAATTGGATAGAAATAGAACTACAAACGTTGTAATTTAGGCGAATTGGGCCCCAGGGCGTATCACCAAGGAAGGATTTAAAAAAAAACTGTGTCTCAATTAATTTATTGGATTAGAGTCGATTTTTAAAATTTTATTTCAATTTTAATGGAAAACACTGTCAAACCTGATAATTTCAACAACATTGTCGCCTGAACTTGGGTTTAATGTGCTAATGTTGCTGACATCTTGAGTTGTACCGGTGTTTTCTTTTTATCACGACCACGAACATGAGACCAAAACCGATGTTCGTTGCTCGTCACTATTTTGTGTCGCCTGTTGTAAAGGGACAGGCTCATCGCTGGTGAAAACGAGTTAGTGTCTAAAATTATGCTACAAAAATTATCTTACTAATTCCTTAGGTTTAAGAAGCATTTTGTTAAAATAGTAGTCCTAAAAATATTGTAAGATAATAACATAAAGTGAAAAAAAGTCCACGGTTTTCTGATCATACCTACACTTTTGGGCACGGAACTCTGTAGGTATGTATGTATGACTACATCTAAGGAAGTTCTATCTATGTACTGATACTTATATTACCTTCATAGTGACCACTTTCATGCGGCTATTTTCTGATAAAACTTTACTACTGGATAGTACCTATGTAGTATGTAGATTGCAATTGTTTTTTGGTGTTACTCGGGGTGTCGCTCGGCATGTCGTTCGGCCCATTGGCGTATACCCCTTTTGAAAAGGGAGGGTTCCCTGTCAAAATATTGGTTGTTGAGATATGATGCCATAAACAAACGAACCTTATAACACGCCTCCCGTTTGGTTGGGGGTAAAAAATAGCCGTAAAAGTAGTGATCAGTCACCCGTTATTTTCGAACCGAACTTCGGCATGACTAATGACGTCACATTTGACACGCCTGACATTTCACTACTACGTCACCGGATGATAAATTTAGCTAGACCATATGTCTCTGTCAATACACGAACCGAACGCTCGGCTACAAGTGGGTGTAACCGAATGCCTGACATTCAATGGTTCCGTACAGGAAACAACTCTCAATTAAAAATTTAAGACACCTTTGACCTATTATTGTGCAGATCCCATACTTTTTTTTGGTCATCATCAGGCTCTCAAGGTTTCGTAAATAAATACAAATCTCATATCTCTGCTGTGGGAAGATCATCATGGTCCAAAACGTTTGAGCTGAAATCCCTACCACCACCACAGCACCTCACCTGACATCAAACATTCTCGTACTTCAAGATCTTCGAAATCACTGGTCCAATGTTTATCAGACATGGCCACGAATAGTCGCGACAAAATTCTGTTAATTAATTCTGACCGCGCCCAACGCTGTTTAACTTGCACGATCACTTTCTGACTATGACCCGAGCTTCTCACTAAACGCCAAGGCATGTCATTTAAATCGATGCTTACCTGAATTTTCCTACAATTTAATTTGTTCAGGACCCCCCCTCCCCGTTTCGGTTATTTGTAGCTCGCCCCCGTAACTAATTGCTTTCTACCAATTTAAGCGTGATAATGGTCCGGTTATGGTGCAAGAGAGGAGCGTCGAGAGGATATTTAAGAATTGAGAACTACAAAGACAACTGCAGATTTCAGATTTTTTATTGCAATTTGAGCAAAGGAAATATACAATTTGCACCGATCAGCTGATCTATTTATATGAAGTTCCGAAATTATAAACCACCGACAATACTTCAATTTCATAGAATGTTTGATGCTTCTATCAATTTTAAACCCAACTGAATCCGTAAACGATTTTGGGGAACATATTACTTTTCATTAAAAAAACATTGGTAAGGTTTTACACGGTAGCAATATTCTTGAACCAGTCCACCACAATGGGGGATTCGATCAGCTGAAAATGACCCTTGCGCCGCAATCTCGTGCCCTAGACTTTGAACCATTGTAGCTTGAACCAATTACACCAGTAATTTAATTATGAAGACAAATGCGATCGAACCTCCGCCCGCTTCCGCTTCAGCGCCCGCGACATCCTACCACATAAACCACGCCATTATTTCACGAATTTCTTCCCGTAGACGACGTAGCGGTTTTCTTGTCGCTTCGTTTTATACTAGGGTTTAATTAAACTGGTTTCTTGGCGTTGGGCGGCCATGTTTCATCGTGTTTCTTATAAAACACCACCTCCAGTGACGTTCAAGACGAATTTATTACGAACCATATTTCATTAGACGATAATGGGATCGTTAATTTGTTACATAAACAAGTAATTTCAAACAGATAAATGAAAACGGCAAAGACGAAAGTAAGAGATGTGGTCGAAGCAGGGTCAAAGCAATCGGGGAGCGGAAGTGGAGATGGGCTGACCATATTGCCCGAATGAACAGATATATATGGACGAGGCAAGACCTAGAACGGAGATCATAGGGGAACACAAGACCGCGGGGACGCAAAGGTAAGGCAAGGTAAGGTTAGGCGGACCCAATGCCTTTGAAACGGACAATCCGCTTTTACAGCAATGACCTTCAGGATGCTATTGTTGCCGCAGCTAACCCTGCTGATAAGGGAGGCCGCATTTTCCTCATGATAGCGTTGAACCCGTCGGTACGGGCCTCCGCGAACATCGACGACGCACTGCAGAAGCGCGGCAACCCCAACAGCATCCTGAAGGCATTGTTGTACTGTACGCGCAGGACGATGTAAGCTCGCTGCGTGTACTTCACCCACAGGCCGCCAGAGTAGAACGACTGACAATAAGCTTTACGACTTTGGAATCACGATGTCGCCTCTCACGGTGACGGGAGCTGGATGCAGAAGGCTCAGGACCGCAGGGCTTGGAAAGAAATGGAGGAGACATATGCCCAGAAATTGATTACATAAAGGGCGGAAAGTCTGAATGTAATTTTAAATAGAGCGTCGGTCGCTTAGGTTATGACACCGAACTCCCAGACGAAATTCATAGTGTGTGACATTTTTATGTCATTTTTAACACCCATCAAATTCAGAACAAAACACTTGGTAATTTACGACATCCTGCTGTAAAAGAAGAAAAAAAATATAATTAAAGACATTATTACTGTTTTACAACCCATTACAGGTAGTAAAATTTTAATAGGAAAGTCATAATCTACTTAATACACTTACAAGTTTATGCTTTCATGATTTCTTCAATGACATTGTTTACAAAAGTGTAATTTATGGTCCAGGGTTTAAAGAGTTGATTATTTTCAGGATTCAAAATACATGACATGACTAATATAACGACTTGATTGAGTGTTGTTTTTTATTAGACGGAAAAATAACTGAGGTGTTTTTCCAAAAAGATAAACTGAATTATGAAATGCGGTTCATTTCGTACAGATTTTATGCATGTTCCTGAGTAGAGACTTAGTTAATAACGACAATTACGGTATTTAACATTGTAAATAAATTAAAAGAAAAGAAAACATTTATTATTATTATATATTTATATCAGACAAAGCTATGTTAGTAAAAAGAATATATTACAGAAATAATACCAAGGCCAAGGTACCGATCCCAAAGCACTGGGCGACTACTTCGCATTGACATGCAGGTATATCCAGTGCCTCAGGATCGGGGAGTCAGGGGACTCGGCAGACGTCAACAGGATGCTGCTGGGACTGCTATGTACACGGTGCATCAGGGAAGCAACCCTTTTTCGGATGATTGCGTGAAACCATCCACGCGGGCTTCTGCAAACATCCCCGATGCACCACAGAATTTCGGCAGCCCCATCAGCATCCTGAAGGCGTTATTATATTGGATCCGCAGGGCATTGAAGAGACTTTTTGGTATAAATAACCCACAGACTGCACGTGTAAAAAGTCGGACAATTTTGAATTTATGAAATTCTATTAGTTTTTAACAACATTAATTTTAAAATCCTGAAACTGCAATCTTCTGAGAATGAAACACATTGTGTTATAAATGCAGGAATTTAAGAGCCTGATAATTTCAAATCGACTGTACAACAACCTCCACTTGACAACTACTAGCAGTCCACTCTCGAATACCCCTATAGTCCGAAGGCTGAAAGCCATTATCATATTCAGATTTCAGATATCACACCACCTTGCCTCGATTGTCCTGACGCCTGCCCGTACGACGTTATAAAGCGGCATATCTCGAGATAATACCCTATTGTGAATATGGCAATGAATGGCAGCTGGCGAACTATAGATATAGTGGAATGACTGCGTTTTAGGTCCGTGATTGGTTATGGTAATTGTTTATCGTTAAGAGATAAACGTGTCGAATTGTCGATCACACGGCGTTACAACGTGGTATATTTTAAGATAATAAATATCCTATTATGTATGGTGGCCTGACAGAGTGAGAACTACAAAAAGTTAGTGGAATGAATGCGTTATACGGAGATACATGTCGATCATACGGCAATATAATTCAAAAAGGCATATTTCGAGATAATACCCTATTGTGAATATTTATTTCAAAAGATGTGCTGCTGAAAGTTTCTTGCGCCGCTTCTTTCCTTTCAGCTATAGCACCTTACGAAGCGGTGGTACAGTAAAAAAGAATGACGTTGTAAAAATGTACTATAAGGTAGGTACTTATAATAAAAACATTTTGATTTCATTGATTTTATTTTATTTTTTTCTTTGGTGATGCCTCTCGGCTTGGTTTGTTGGATGGGATAGGGCGATGACTGTTTCATATATTGAGTGAGAACAACAGGTAGTGGAATGAATGACTATGTGTTCAGTGATTGGCTAGTGTTAAATGGGAGTAAGTCGGGAATTTTTCACTGTCATACCGCATTGTTAAAGGGCACATTTCGAGGTAATACCCTATGGCAACGTTGACAGCTTATAATATAGACTAGCTCTAAATTCCAATAGACATAATTTAAAAGAATAACCTGCCACGTGTCAGTTACCATTGCTAGTTTTGACATTAAAACATCAGCGAATGAACACGATAACCAGCAACGTACGTCGATATAGATTCGCCCACCGTTTAGGTTCAGAATGTTCAATTCCCGAAATGTCCAAAGATTTCAGAAGTTTCAATTTCCAAATATTTTTCTTATTTTCTCAGAGATTGGACATTAATTGGATTTTTCGGGAATTGGATATTCTAACCCTAAACGTCGCCCACACCGTACATTCCTCAAAATAGGCCCTAAACTTCTTGATAATTAACATGAACCCAAAGTTCAAGATTATTCTAAACAAAATCGTGCGTAAGTAAGTTCTGTAAGTTATTAAACTTAGAAAGCCTGTATTCGCGAGACGTTTGCTCGCGCCAAATTGACTTTAGTAAGATTCCCAAGTTAGGTTTACTTAGGACTAGACCGCCTCCAATTATTGTGGGAGGCCCTAAGGTGTCTTGACTTGTTTAAGGGTTGGGACTCCAGTAAGCCATTCTTCGATATAGAATTATATCTCGAATTACTAAGCTAATTGTTTAAACAACTTAATAATATTTGATGTAAATAAATTGGCATTTAAAATTAAATTGACATGTAATCATTATATTATTGTTATAATGAATTTGTAATTTGTGATCCTTGCAGGAGTTCTTGTATGACATATAATCTAAAGAGTTAATAAGCTTTGTATTTTATTTCTTCTAATTTCTTGTAAAATGTATGTATCTATTATATATATATTCGCCGCCGGTAGTGCCGTCGTAACGAAGAACGCAGTAATCAGCTTTTTGTGATTTTAAATTTTATCAAAAATGAATAAATCTAGTAGACTGTTTGGATGTTGACAAATGTGATGACTGAATTAAGTGATTTGTCAACTTTTACTACTTAACTTTTTTGTTCTTTTATATATAATTTATTAATACCTATGATTTCAATAGTTCCCTTACAAGACTCATTGTTACTCGTATCTACAAAAGTATGTAATTTAATGTGGTGCTTTGCTTTGTAGCTTTTGAGTACACAATTCTTAGTTAGACGAAGATTAAGTAAAAAATTAAGTTTATAGGTTTACCATCAATGAATAGTTAGCATGTCATACAGTTTTTATACAAAACTAGTACGGGTGCTATCGATCCTGATATCTACAGGTCAAACTATCAGAAAAAAAAATTGTACCTACTGTATATTATGTTAAAACAAGCTATGTATTTTGAACAAATAAACACTTCATTTATTTATTAAAATAAATGTACATCCACAAGGCGCCGGTCAGTTGAAAACGAGGCAGCCACAATCCGAATGTCTTGGAAAGAAATTGAAGGGGCCGCACAAGATCGCAAGAAGTGGACAGCAATTGTACGAGCCCTATGCCCCAGGAAGGGAAAAAGAAGAGAAAAATGTACTAAATAATTAAAAACGATGTACCCTCGTTTTTCACGAAAGTGCCATTTTGCAAGTCCGACAACAGCCAGGACCGACAGCTTAACGTGTTCTCCAAAGCACGGAGGAGTTCAGATGAAAATGTGCCATTTGCGGTTCCGATCGCACGGTAAGAAAACGTTCGAAAGCGTAAAATTAGTAATGTCTGGACTAAATAGATCACGACAGGTGGAAAAATCGAATAACTTCTGTTCACGTTACGGATTTATTTTACTGAACGCTGAGTTTTTTTGAAAAGTAGGTGACTTTTCTAAAACTCAGCGTCAAGTAAAATAAATCCGTAACGCTACTGAAATTGGGTATGATTTGTAATGGCAATGTCAACGCGTAATTTGACAGGTGGGTTCGACGTCCTCCCACGACGCCGGTTGACGTTTTTCCAATATGGGCGGGCTAAAAATCGGCGGAGATTGGAAGCGATAAGTACAAAACTACTAACCAAATAATTGTATACCTTTAGTGGGCGATGCTTTGCTTTGCTTTTCGTATGGTTAGTGGCCAACCTATTTGTCAGAGTTGTTTAGGCCGCCCGTAGGCATCTGACATGGCTTAACGACTGCTATCAAACGACAACAACCGGGACCGACTGCTTAACGTGTTCTCCGAGACACGGAAGAGCTCAGATTATATATGCCACTAGCGGTCACCCATCCAGGTACCGACCGCGCCAACGTCGCTTAACCTGCACGATCACTTTCAGAGCGTGCTCGCAACTAGGCTACGAGCTCCTCCTAGGGGGCGATTAAGAAAATGGACAAAGGAATATTTCGTTCGTGAATAAACGTCAAACCGCCGCCAACATAACATTTATGTCACATTTAGAAAGAGATTTGACAAAAATAATAGAGATAGCTTCGAGCGATAAAGTCGCCTTTGTATATTATATGCCACATTTCCCATATTTTTTTATTTTTTTATTGACTACTGGTTGGAAAATGTTTTTATTCAATAATAGAATTTTTTGATAGTAATTAATAAATTTGACCTTATGGCTAGTTGGTAGACAATTTTATTGTATTATTGCGGTTTATAACCTATTATTACTTTCATAATGTAAAAAATGTTTGCATGCCAAAATAATGTCGAAAAATGTATGATCTATTCCAAACAATACTACTGTCTTATATATACCGTGTTTCGTGCGAATATAATAAATTTCATTTCATTTCATTACTAAATCCGCATTTGACCTCGATCTCGCCCGATGGTAAGCGACGATGAGGTCGACGATGGAGCATGCGGGTCCAGTAAATGCCTATTCACTCTGGCCTTGAAGATCCCAAGGTTGTAGGTTTCGGGAAATACAGACGCCGGCAGACTGACATATGATATTGGCTATTTTTGACAGGGAACCCTGTCTTCCTTTTCAGAACGGGCGGTACCGCAACGGCGGTTGTCGAAACAATTGCAATCGGCCAATTGTAAATACATACGGGGTTCCCTGTCCAAAAGTGTAAACACGATCAGAAACGTGCTTCGGGGTTATTTTCCTTTTAATTGTGTACATCATCATCGTCATCAGCCTATTAACGTCCCCACTGTTGGGGCACAGGCCTCCACACACCTCCAGGCCTTGCACAAGGGGTACGGGCCATGATCCACCGAGCGGGCCCAGTGCTGATTGGTGGATTTCACACGCCTTCGGAAACTTTTAATTTCCTTTAGTTGGTGGATTTCACACGCCTTCGGAAACTTTTAATTTCCTTTAGTTGGTGGATTTCACACGCCTTCGGAAACTTTTAATTTCCTTTAGTTCGTTAAAGCAGTCGGTAAATGTACGTAAGTCTTCGACAAAATCGGAAAACACTTATTGGTGCATGGCACTGCACGGTTTTGAACCCGGACCTCCCGCACGGGAGTCCGTCGTCCTAGCTACTAGATCACCGACGCTCTAATTTATTAATTAATTTAAATTTATTGAAATATAAAATACAAATGTTTGAATTATCTAATAACAGTTACCTATTGTCAAGAATATTCATTTAATATAAATCGTCACAAAATATAATTTATATAACTAAATCAAATATAAACCTCCCCGCTTGCCGCTCCCGATGCAAAGGTGCTCATAACGCTTGCGGCGTTACCGCGCTGGATCGCTATGGACAATCTTTCCACCAGGAACGACCCGGAGCGGGTCACACCCCTTTCCCGAAGGCGACGGCCAATCTCGCCTACAAATGTTTTTGCTTCCGCACCCCAGCAGCCTGTAGTTTCAACAGCAAAAGGTATAAATATGTAAATAAAAAAGGTATTAATTTAATTGTGTACAGGCTCACTTTCTCGAACTTTGATTCCTACCTCTTTAAACTTTCCTTTCCTTTTATCTACCCTGGTTGTTATTCTGCTTTTCCTGTATGTTATATACTCATTTTATATTTCAGTTTATGTAGTCTACTCGTATGTATTATTTTATGTATGTTTATCATTATCTATTTAAGTATACATAATTATATCCGCCTATTTATTTTATGTACTTAGTAAGTATTATATGTTATTATTGTAAATAAAATTCTCCTATATAACGTTTTCCATAAACCTTGCACACCTACTACCTCTTCCTCGATATCATTTCCTCTGCCCGAAGGTTGCCTCGAAGAGATCGCTCTTAGCGATAAGGCCGCCTTAATTGTATTTTTCCTTTTCTATCTCATGTTTGTTATTTTATATTTGTGCAATAAAATGTATTTTACTTACTTTTACTTTAAACTATTTCTATTTATCGACCATTACATCAATCCAACAAAGATACACTGGCAATATATCTATCCCCTAGCAACACGGTCGAGCGACATCTTCGGCCAAGTGGACGAGTAGATCCACAGCCAAATGTCGTTAACCCTAAACCATGCCAACAATGGCGGAAGACACGTCTGTCCGTCCGTCAATCGAGCGGCTAAACCGAACCCGTTTGCGGTAGGTCGCCGGTTGGGTTGTGATAATTTTGGCTCTCTTTTGCGGGCACGGACGGGACGATGAGTAATTGCTGGCAATGGTTTACATATTTTTACCCGCTGTCGAAAGAATGAGTGATGAACGAATGACGAACCAGGTATACGAAGCGAAAGTGGAAGGAGAAGCCGGGGTCGTCCTAAACTAACCTTCAAAGATCAGATTGACAGAGTGCTTTATGTACATTATAATCTAAGAGCACTGTTCTCTTAGATTATAATATACAGAGCAGACGACCCCAACGGCGAGCATGCGTGAAACGACGAATTACTGTAGAGGAACCAAGAGAAGCGTGCCAAGTCAGAGATTCGTGGGGCTCCGTTCTTTCTGCCTACCTCGCAAGAGACATAGCGTTAAGGTATGTATGTATGCACCCGACGGTCGTATTTAACAGGACGGTAATGATTTTCGCGTTTCTGTTTTAACTTTAAACATTAAAGGTGGTCCAGGAACATAACTGTACTGTATATGATACAATTACAAACTCTCAATTAAAAATTTAAGTACCCCCCGACTTATACCTGAACTTCACGGGTCGGTTCCAGCCCCGGTTCAGTTCGCTGCGTCCAATCACGAAGCGCTGACTTCAAGTGGGGGGAGGGCGGAGCGCACGGAATTGGTTGAAGCGAACCGAACCAGTGCTGGAACCGGACACGTGAAGTCTATTACCGTTACAGAGATCACATCTGACATCAAAGATACTCCAAGATCTTAGAAACTACTGGTTCAATTTTTATCAGACATGGCTAAGAATACTCTGGACAAAATTATCTGTAAAATAAATAAAAAAATCCGGTTCCGAATCGGATTAACGGGTGTTGAATTACGATCTTATCTTATGATAGGGGGCCGGGAATAACCCAGCGGCACTTCGACCCTTGAGGATCTTTTGTGCCAACCCCATTTACACACTGGTCATCTCAGTTGAGTTGGTTTATTGGTTTTATTCAACTTTTACACAGTACAGTAAATTCAGTAATATATAAGTGTATACCGCCAAACTGCTTAGCAGTTTATCGGCGGACTTATTGCTCCCTTTTATAAATATAGTATAGTATAGTAGTACACGTGGTGAGTACGCGTCAGCGTCAGTTATGATGCCACAGACAAACGCATCAAACTTTTAACACTCTCTCCTCGGTCGGGGGTTAAAAATAGACATCTATCTCCCAGAGATCCAGAGTGAACATGTTCTAGAATCTAACTCTGACTTATAGTTGGAAGGGCGTAATCTCTCCCATTCGATAATAAAAATAAAGTTAACTCGTATCACCTGCCAGCACCAGTAACTGCGGCAATAACTCGAACTATTTACGGCATAACTCATCAAAGATGATTGCCGACTAAGTAAATTAAAGTTGGGTTTCGTCACAGTGCAAGTGTTTTACGGTACGGCGACATCTCCTTCTTAGCTTGGGTTGAGGCCCTTTTCACAACAACAGCAGACCATCAGACATGATTTCGATATGTTTACCTTTGACTACATAATTATTTTATCATAATTATAACTGTTTCGATCATTGCTGTGTGTGAAATAAACATATTACTTACTTAAACATATTACTTACTATATTATAGAATTTTGTACTCAACTGGGGCACACATAAAGTAGGCAAAGGACTAAAGGTATACATGATAAGTACGATTCCGGCCGCCATCGCAATTGAGTTTCGGAGATCTATATGTAGGGTTTCTTGAGTGGTGCCATGTACCAATGAGTTTTTCGGATTTGTCGAAGGCTTGCATACTATTACAGACTGTTCTAACGGTGAGGAAACCTGCATGTCTGAGGAAATTAAAAGTTTCCGAAGGCGAATGAAATCCACCAATCAGCACTGGGCCCGCTTGGTGGATCATGGACCGTACTCCCTTATGCAAGGGGAGGCTATAGCGACATAGACTGATGACGAAGATTTTTTTAATGTTTGGACTAGATCCGCGTTCTTTGACCACAATGTCACCTGATAGTAAAAGACGTGGTTTTAATTTAAATAAAAAAAAAGATGTAACTAAGATTGTTTTAAAGTAGACACTACGACACCTCAATTACTTCTTTCGACAATACGACCACCATATCTAAGATACCAAGTGTCCCTACTGTACGCCTGTACTATGCCACCGGTTATTAGAGCGAAGTTGCGGAGGTATAAACGGATAAACGGCCCAATGCGGGAGCAAGTTAGGTCCATATGTCTTGATAACGTGATACGATATTACGATTGGACTCCATTGACTTAGTGTCTTATCGAAATATTGATATTCTCGTAGTGATTATCGACTTGCTGAACTTCAGATTGTAGATAGATAGATAGATAGAAACACTTTATTGTACACAAAATCAGGAAAAGTAAAAACTACAGGAATAATAGCACTATATGTACAAAGGCGGCCTTATCGCTTAAAGCGATCTCTTCCAGGCAACGTCTGAAGTTAATTGGACATTAAAGAAATTAGCGACAGTGTAGTGTGAGGATATGAAAAAGGTTACTATTACTTAATATACAGTAAAGTTAGTAAAATAAAAGTAATATGATATACATAAATAAATATGTAGGGATACTAAAATAGTTAAATGCATAGATATACATAATATAAATAAATAAACATATATAATAGATAGTAAACAATACATAGGTAAATATACATAATAATGAAAATAAAATGCACAAATACAACGACAAATAATGATGAGTGAGACATTGTAATAGGAGCAGTAGATACTTAAGTTTACTTTTTTTTGACTTTGCAAAGAGTACCACCCTTTTACTTATTTCTGCTTTAAGGGTTTCGGTTTTAAGGGTAAGTACCATCTCATCAATTTGTAAAGAGATTTTAGGCGGCCTTATCGCTAAGAGCGATCTCTTCCAGACAACCTTCGGGCAGAGGAAATGATTTCGAGAAAGAGGTAGTAGGTGTGCGCGTTATGGAAAACGTTATATAAGAGTATTTTATTTACAACAATAACATATAAATACCAATAATTTAAGTCATCAGCAGCCTACTTTAGTCCACTGCTGGACATAGTCCTCTCCCAGGGCGCGCCATTGAGCCCGATCTTTGGCTCTTCTCATCCAGTCGCTGCCAGCCACCTAGCGCAGACCGGCGCTCCATCTAGCAGGGGGGGCGTCCCACACTACGTTTGCCCAAACGCAGTCTCCACTCCAGAACCTCGTCTCCCCCAGCGGTTGTCGGTTCTGCGACAGACGTGACCGGCCCACTGCCACTTCAGCTTGCTAATCTTGTGAGCTATGTCGATAACTTTTGTTCTATGCCGGATCTCCTCATTTCGGATTCGATCCAGCAGAGATACTCCGAGCATAGCTCTTTCCATAGCAAGCTGAGCGACTTTCAATTTGTGAGCCAGTCGCACCGTCAGTGTCCACGTTTCGGCTCCGTAGGTCATTACTGGTAATAATTAAAATAAAATAATTTAAGTGTCAATTTTAAATTTTAGTATTTAGTAAAAGAACTTAGTGTCTTCTATTTGTCGTGAAAATATAAGGATTGCATTAAATAGGTAAGTTCTTCAAATAAAATCAATCAATATCCCTTTCGCAAAAAATACATTATCTACATCTTACCATTTCACAAGTAACCCATTATTAGAAACATTGAAAATGTCGCCAATTCGGTGTTTGACAAAAAAAAATTTCCATCAATCAACTTACATGGACATCCTGAAGAAGGATCTAAAATTCGTTTTCGATATCTCAACTAACATCAGAGATATTTATGGTTAAAGTTAGTATTGGAGAGATGCTCTGTCCCTTTTTAGCAAAACGAAAAAATCCTTTATATATAGCTACAACAGTGACGTCATATTGCCGTTTCTTTCTATCGTCTCATTTTTGATTGCATGTAGGCAATTTTATTTTTCAACGAATTTTAACTCTGTTTTCACATTTGATCATGAATTCATGTCTATTACTTAATTTTAAACCGACATCAAAAAAAAGGAGAAGGTTATCAATTCGACTGTATGTTTTTTTTATGTGTGATGCATTTGTGAACCGATCACTTTATGACCATGCTCAAAGCAACAGATCCAACAAAAAACCATCTGATGACACTATCATACCAGGTCATCAGTACCCCAAACAACCATACCAACCGCAAAATGACATATTGCTCGCAGCTTATCTCAACGACCCCCTCCCTCCTCCGAACCCTAATGACTACACGAAACACCTTCAGACATCAAAACCCGACTATAAAGATAGACGTAGAGATGCGATTGACGGAGGGAGCTAGAGATGGCCAGATGGCAACAGTAACTAACAGGGTACGGGTTAGTATTATGTTATGCATAACAGTTATAATAATGTAAGATTCATTTAAATAGGTAATATAAATAAGAATGAACTACTCATCAAACTAAATAAATTTGCAATATGCATATATTCAGCGCTGCTGCGCTACTGCTGCTGCGCATTTCAAAAATTCACAAATCTATATTGTTTCTTTGTAAGGATGCTGGGTAAACGTTTAAATGGCCGTTTGCTGAAATTAATTAAAACCTAAGTAAAAACCGCTACGCAAAAGTAACATAACTATACTCTAAAAGCTCCGCTCCGAGTTTGACAAGACAGTTTCATAACCCAAATATCACACTGCGTCTCTTTTGATACCCATGTCGACGTATTTTATAGAAAAAAATATTACAACTTCAACAATTATAACGGCTGGCAGCCGCCATATTGGATTTCTTGACACTCATATATTCTATACCACTCTCGGGATTTAAAGGAAAATAATGATACCTCATTCATTAAAATCCATTCAGCCATTTAGGCGCTACGAGGTAATAAAGAATACTCCACAAACAAACAAACATAGATACACGCGAAAAACATAACCTTGCTGTCGCGCAGTTCGGGTAAAAAACACGAGAGCGTGCACCCCCGCGAGTTATAGTGTACGCCCAAGGGTCCCTTGTTACCATTTTGGTACGAAACCCTAAAAATAACACAACGATACTCAGTAACAGACAGATACCGCTATCGGTTCCCCGAAAACACCGTCCCACCTCTAAAATCTCCTCCGAGCTTGAAGAGGTTAATACGAGATAAGTCGTCCCGGATCCGGACGTCCTGGGGATAAGCTAACGTCAGTTTAAATATCGACATGTATACTTAAATGTGAAGAGAAGATTGTAGTATGTACGGGTAACGAGATCTGGTAAGTGAAGGGGAGATAGTATCCAAGTTTATATGTATTTAAAGCTATGAGGCAACCAGAAAAGTTATTTTATTTATTTATTTACACATTTACACATTACATTACAACAATTAAAATGAGACATTGTACAAAAGGTGAACTTATCTCTAAAAGAGATTTCTTCCAGCTAACTCGCGAAAGTGGAAGATGCGTTATAATTTAAAGGTAGACAGACATAGTGTGTACGTGGAATATAAATAAATACAAAATATAAAGACAACTAATATATATATGCAATAACAATAAAATAAATAATAAATATCTCTAAAAAAAATACATACATATAATATTATACATATACGTACATACATATAAAGGTATACATAGCTATTAACAAACTAAGATGGATGGCATAACAGGAATCAAAATTGAGAAAGGTAGTGTTCTTTTACATGTTTTGAATATATGATTTGTTTTAAATTTTAATAAATTGTAAAAGCATGACGTAACCAAGAGTTCCTGGTGTCCCGATGGTGTTAATAAATGAGTATGAGTATGATGTCCAACGACTGTAATACGTCCACGTGATCTCGACCCTCCAACTTTGTGTATTTTATAGTTAATTCAAATTCGCCTGCATTTTTTGTCCTGTAAGTACAAGAACCCCTAGTCAATATCATAATAGAACCAATCTCATTACATTATTACCCCTACTACGAGTAAAAGTGCAAAGTCGATAGACAGAAATGAGTATGGATGTGGACGCTACAAAGCCGGAAACAAAGGATGCGGAACAAAAGGCGAGAAATAATCGCCTCGTCGGGCTGATTACTCAGACGCTACTGTTGGATCTCGATTGGAATTCAAACTAAACATAACATTCTGTCAATGATAATGATAAGTGTTAATGCCAAAGGACTGATGAATCAGCGCCGCAGTGCTAAAAGCGCTGCGGCAACAGGCTGAGGCAGTCCCCTTTTTCCGGTGCTGCACGCCACCTTCATCAAACTTAATTACTTTTGTTTATTTATGTTTTTGTAATATATTTGTTTAATATTATTTTTGTCTTCTGTACCTAATTTTTGTCTTTTGTATGTGTGTATCGGAAATAAATAATCTTTCTTTCTTTCTTTCTTCCTTGATTGACTTTTTGGTGAGGTTGGGATGGCTTGTTTTTCCATTACACGCAAAATAGACGCTAGACGTCGAGTTGCGGAAACCAGCCCGTTACTACAATACAAGTGACTATGCTGGGACGCGACGCACAGTCGGGAGCAATGAGCTCATAATGTATAGAGTGATAACTGAAGCGTCAAAATGCAGTGCAGTGGGCGGAATTACAAGTCCCAATACATATTTGTGAGTTGCAATTAGTGCATAAAAAAAAACAACAAAAATTACTAAAAGTTTCATAAATAGCAGTTACAAACTTAAAATAAACAACAATGAGTCGTCTATATCCAGAATATTGTGGCAATACTCGTAACATTTCCGCTCAACGACTACTAAATCGATACTAAATAATCAGCAAACCATAAAACAGTTTACTCACGTTTTATTATTAAAACTCCGGTTTCCTCGAAATTTACGAAAAAGCGGAAAACTACTATTATTAATGAGCGATACATTAATTCGAACGAACGCAAGCACATTGCTAGTAAATTTTTACTACATCTCCATTCATGTTTTACTGCCCGTAGTAACTGTAAAAACTGGAGTGACGTCACACGCGAAATTTTACTACTTGCGTATAAAAGCGGACATGACGTGGTTTCGAATCTGGTGTTTTATATTTTAAACGTTTTCGAATTGTGAAATAAAACCGATAGTAGTGCAAAATAAACATTTTATTGTTGCAAAACGGATTATTACGACCAATTGCATACGAAGCAGAATGGGATCACTACCAAGTAAGTAAGTCAGAACTCTTTGACTTGGTGCCGTCATCTACTTGAATCGCACCACTCGTCACTTTCTGGAGCCTTGGGTGTCTACCGCGACCCGTTTTACACAAGCGTTTCTGCCATGCACCTGTAAAATGTGGAACTCTCTTCCACCCGACGTTTTCCCGCAGCGCTACGACATGGGATGTTTCAAAAAGAACGTTAAAATGTCCTCTCCCTCCACGGCCGGCAACACACAAGCACTACCCCTGGTATTGCACGAGTCTATAGGCGACGGTGACTACTTACCATCAGGTGGCCCGTTTGCCTGTTTGTCGTGGCCTATTTATAAAAAAAAGTTTAAATTTTAAAGTTTAAAATGTAAACCACAAGTAAATGTAAATGTAATTCACAAGAACAAAAAACAAGGAATAGCTAAACCCGGTACACCAAGTTTCCCAAATTTCAAAAAAACAGAAATTAAAATCGAGATGTAAACCAATGGTAACACTTCCGAGGTGCAGTAGAAAGGAAATTGATAGAAAACATCGTTGCACTAAAGGTAGTGATAGAGTTTTCAAGAACTTTTGAGGGAATTCAAAACTAATAACAGAAGATCATTGGTATCTTTGCAATATTTTTAGAATTAGAAATTTCTTACGAAGACCAAACCCAATCAAAAAGCACATACATCTCAGCAATATTTACTTGACAAGGAGAATTGGTATCGGTCGTTTCATTCCCATATTCTATATTTTCAGACTCAAACCGAAAATTCTTAGGAAAACTGACCAAAATCCAACAAAACCACAATCATTTTCAGCAACATTTACTTATTTGAAATTGAAAATACTTCATAAACTTACCTGAACTTGTTTGTTAAACACTATCGTCGGATAAGAAGAATCCCATCAAAAACGTTTCAGTAAAAAGAGGCCAAGTCTCGTGTAGGCCGTTTGGCCATAAAAAGTAGCGATATCTCATGTCAAGTCTGCGGTATTCGTTCGTATTATGAATTTGGCACTTTAATTTTAATCATAGTAAACTAAATACCGTTAATGTATCAATTTTATAAGGTATTCATATCTCAATTAAAATACTTTGTGACTTGTCCGTTACGCAGGAGTGCAAAACCACAATGCAGCAATCCGGGCGGAATCAGGTCTACTCAGTTTACTCAGTTTGGCGGATTCGTTCGAATGTCCGGTTCATTGTGCATTTCTGACATATGAAACCTTAAGGTTATGGTGATGACCAGGAAAAAGTAAGTGAACTTCAATTTCACAATATGAATTTGGAAGAATTTGAAGATTATCAGCCCGCCGAAACTATAATAGTTAGATGGGGTCTTCTCAAACTAAAGTTGTAGGGAATCCTGAAATGTTACATGAGATAAAAATATTTAAAGATGGTGATAAAAAAAATATTAAATGGATTTGGTGCCAGGAATTTTAAGACAGTCATGGCGACGCCGAAGGCCGAGTTCCGTGTAGGGCGAAGCCCGGAGCGTTCCCCCGCCTTCAGGCGCCGCAGGCCTAACCTGAATGATAACCTGATGAATGTTCTTAGCCATATCAGACGAAAATTTCTTCGATTGTTCTTGGTGATTCTAAGATCTTGGGAGTATTAAAAGTTAGGTGGTTCGAGCTCAAATGTTTATGACCATGGTGACCTTCCCACATCTGGAACCTTGAGGACCTGATGATGACCAGAAAAAAGTAAGTCGGGAGTTACTTAAATTTTTAAATTAGAGTTATTTTCAGCTCTACTTGGCTCTACAGATTCTTTGAATCCAATAGTTCAAAATAAAGAAGTTTCCGTACGTAAATCTTTCAAACCAGAAATATTTATTGGCGTTTCATTTTGCTATCTCTATTTTCCACAGGTTCCATAAAACATCTTCCCGTTATAAAATAAAATAAAAACAGGAAAACTCCGAGAAGTAAATATTGGAGAATCACGATAAATGTTCGTTTTATTTATCGCTGGAAAATATTTTTCTTCCTTCGGTGTAAATCGGAACCGCATAAAACGTATCTTTACCTACAACAACCTTTGTACGAGTATACTCGTTGCTGATAGCTAAAGAAGAAGAATATAAAGTTTATTTGTGCGGTAAGGTGACAAAGTATTCATAGTCCATACACCAGTAGGAACTTAAGCATAGGTTATATTAAACTAAATAAAATTAGTGAGTAAAAGGTAACAATAAACGCTGACCTCCGAAGAAGGGATGTTTTCGTCGCCAAATATAACATTACGCCAAAATGTGTTAAGTTGTAGCGGGATTTGTGGACAAGTTTATTGGATTAGCAGGCAGGCTGCAAGCTTGTGCGGGTTGGGATAACAAGCAGTTTCTTATGTTATGTTTCTTCAGTTTCTTCAATCGTATTATGGAGTGAACTAAATATGTTTTTTTTGGCATTATAGTGTTTTTTCTTTCTTTCTTCAGGTTTCTTAATGGCTGTCCAATCTATTCTTAAATTTGTTTATAGTGTCTACAGCCACAACTTGTTAAGGTAGACCGTTCCACGGGATGATACCCGATTGAATAGGAGATGATGTTTTGGTAGTGTTCTTTACTAATTGTGTGCAGTGTCTCAGTCAGTGTATTTATTTATTTGAGGGTAGTATCTATTTCATACGCCATTTGCACCCGTACATTATGTAACCCTATTTCCTAATGGAAAAAGGTAATCCTAAAGGTTGCCTGGAAGGAATCGCTTAAAGCGATAAAGCCGCCTTCTGTAAATTGTATTGTACCTCTCTTTATGTTGTTTTTTTGTTTTGTCCCGGGTGTGCAATAAAGTATATTTGTATTTATCTCTGAGTGCGCCTTCAAGTTAATTATAAAGAAATAAATTAAAGTTCAACTGTTTTATAAAAGTTATTTAGGATTTTGTGAGTTTCTAATAAATACTAATTTTGCCTCAGGACATTAAGTAACTTTTAATCCAGAAAATCTAAAAATGTAAAGATAAATCGACGAAAGACGAAAAATATACGAATCAAAAGATATAATCACAAACCTAGATATGAAGGTAGTTACTACAATGTTTATTAAACAGACTGTTGCGCATAAGTTATAAAAACCCAACACGCCACGCCCAGATAATGTTGACCCAACGAGCTAATATTGCATGGAGAAATAAATTAAGCGTAAAAATGACACCCACTAAAACGTAGTGCAGAGAGCAGAGTTACAAGTCACAATACATATTATTATTAGATATAACGGGTGCGTCGGGGAAGCGTAGTGTAGGACGCCCCCTTTGGCTCAATAGCGTAGCACGTCAAGCCGGCGGGCCGTTAGAAGTGATGTGAGGTTCAAATGTCAAAATACGAAAAAATGCAATTGCAAATCCACAGGTATCTTTATGGCGGTCTTGAGCGACCAGTTTGGATTGTCTTCAGGTTTGAGAGGGAAAAAATGCGCGCCCTGGGAGCGGTCTATTTCCAGCAGTGGACTAGAGTGGGCTGCTGATGATAACGGGAATAACAACTTCATATATAATACATATTAGTTACTTGCAATTGAGCGACGTCGTAGATTGAGCAATCAACAGCCGTGACGTTTACCAGAATCGTATAAAGTATCGGTACTTGTCGTTTGTTTTTTTGATTTGTATGACGTTTTGTCTCCTTCCCTTTAAGAATCCGCTGTGTTAAATACATGATGCATACTTGCATAGATGCAGTAGGATACAAGTTACAAGCCGCAACACAGGAACAATAGCTGCGGAGACAAATGTGGAACGTTCAATCTTGCGGTTTGCATCGCCTGCTTTGCCCGTGGGATGGTTCACGAGCGGCAGCGGGAGAGACAGCGGAAATGAAGCGTAACAGGCAAGACAAATGTATCTGTTCGATCTTGCGGTGCTCCATTTCATTCGTTTGCATATGGAATAGTTCATGAGCGGTAGCGGGAGCGACGAGCGATGAAGATAATTAACAACTGACCAGAAACGGAGTAAATAAATGTAGTTTATTATAACGTACACGTACTACACAAATCGTAAGTTTGTATGGTACGTGTACGTTATAATAAATAACTCCATAATTATGTTCGAGTCGTGACATAAAATATATGATTCGTTCAATTCAACTTTTCCCCTAATTTTGTGTATAGCGTGAATTATAAGCGAACGCGGTAAGCGAACGAACTACTAACTAGTAGGTACTAACCTACCCACTGGAACCAAGGCATTTAGACAAATGCGACCCATTCTGTTCTGCGGTTGGCAGAGCCTTTGTGGGGTAAGTTATGAACGAATGCGGGAACTAGAAGAAAAGTGACTAATGTAGGCATATAAATATAATTCTAATTATAAGAGTGAATGTCAGCCAAAACCAAGCTATGTTGTGCGAGGGAAAAATGCACCGATATGACCGCTTCATTTTGTTCATTATGTAACAAAAAAATATATGTATCTATTGGTGCATATTAATGAATTTTGGTGGACCGGCACCCCTAAGACGCGGGTGGCAGACCCCGTAATAACACCATGAAATTAAAAAAAATTAGATCCGTGGAGCCCTTCCACGTATCCACCATGTAAGGGTATCTCCACGATATAATGTAATTATCGTGTTGTGTGTGTGCAAATAAATTATAATTCATTCATTCATCATTCATATCTATTGTTCCGAATGACGACCCCATAATTTTCTTATTCTTTAAAGTGCCAGTCCTCAAACAACATCACTTTTACATTACTAAGATTAGAAACCATTTAATTCCAAGATATCGTATCGTTCGCGGAAATCCCCTACTTGGAAACTCTAATAATGGAAAGAAATTACCTATAAATTCCATTTTATGGCTTAGTTTTTAATTGGATTGTACTACGATAGCGGTTATGGTATTGGTTTAGTTTAAAACTAGATTTCTCATGATGTTTCGACCAAACTTTGTCATAGTCAATACCTACTAGATTAACACTGGTATTAGATCTCTTTTGATTACTGTACGTTTTTTACGTTTTGCCATAACCGATATTTAAGGAATAATATCCAATAAGATTTCTATCAAGTTACGTTTTCACGGAATCTTAAATATGAGCAAGTTCATTCAGATTTCTTCTGCGTTTAGAAATGCCTAGTCAGAAATAGAATTTGATTAAATTGTAGGGATTTAGATTCAATACGTATATGATAAGTCACGTTATTTCTGATGAGTAATTTTCCAATATTTAAAAGTTATTTAAAAGAATGTCTACCCCCTCAGGGATTATGGACGTGAGAGTTATGCTAGGTATGCTATTTAAAAGACTACCTGAATACCCTATCACCGATTTATCTAAACAATTTCATAGATAAAATGGTGATAAGAATGAATGATAAAGAACTAGTACGTCGAATTTAATTAATTTTAAAGGTGTAACTAATGTATGTTTATGACTCAGTCAAGATTAGATATTCTAAAAAAAGTTATTCTTCCATACAAATTGCATAGGACACATTTTGTATGAAAAGTCGAAATTATTTTACGCATATGGTAACAGTCATCTCAACATAACTCATGTTATTTATTTCGCATTCAAACCACTTTCTTTACAAGGAATGAAACAAATCCCATAAAAGCAATCCACTTTTAATAAAAATAAAAGGGCCCTCGAGTCCGGGCGAGGAAATATCAAACTCAAATAAAACTTGTACATTGTTACGGCGATAAGGTTAGGCAGGGCCATCTTGAGGTGGCATCAAAGGAAACAGGGCGCAAATCGACGCAATGATTTATGGTTGAGATAAAGGTGTGTGTTTATTATAATAATCGAAACCAGCGAGTTAACTACTATACTAAGACGATGTAGGATACAAATGGCCCCACTTTACGGTTCTGTTAAACGTCACGGTCGCTGATTGGCCACGAGGAACACGTCAACGCGTGGTTGGTCACTCTACGATGACGTTAACTTTTCGCACTAATCACAAGACACAAATATGTATCGTGACTTGTAACTCCGTTTGCACTACACTGCGTTTTGGAGGTTGCCATTCGCAATTATTACGTTTCCGTTATCTCTCCATACACACAAAACCTCGTTGACAATGATGAGTATTTCAGTTTTAACTCTATATTGTACACTCAGAATACGAGTATGTTACAAACTTTGACATGACTTAGACGTGACTTACCTTTACGAGATGTATCTTCCAGCAAACCCCATAAAGCGACCATTAATGAGAAGCTAAACTTAACGTGCACACCTCTTTCTCGAAATTATTTCCTCTGCCCGAAGTTTCCCTGGAAGAGATCGCTCTTAGCGATTAGGCCGCCTAAATTGTAATTCACTATTTCCTTTTCTATATCTTGTTTGCTTTCGTGCCTCGGGGCGTCCGATAAAGTTTAAGGCTAGGACTTCACAGGCCCGGTTCGCTACAACCAATCACATGCTCTCCGCCCTCCTCCCACTTGTAATCAGCGAAATCAGCTGCAGCGACCTGAACCGGGGCTAGAACCGGACTCGTGAAGTCCTAAATCCACCCCTGTGTCTTAAGATGGGAGTAGAGTTTAATGAGCTTCGTGATCGCGTCGGCAGAGGGCCCGGACGTCGACAATAAGGTACAGGGTTCGAAGTTTGTCAATCTTCCAGATGTGTGTTACGTGTGGACGATATACTCGTAACTTGACTATCGCTTACATGTAACTTGGATAACTTGAAGAAGAGATTGCTGTTTTATGGACATTCTGTTGGCATTAATCGGTGGATCTTTTGATGTTGAAGTGTGTGGATGGGATCTCTGGAGCTGTAACAGTAGGTGGTTCGAATTTGAGCTGAAATTGTTATGACTATGGTGACATTCCCACATCTGGAACCTTGAGGATCTCATGATTACCAGGAAAAGGTAACGGGATCTCCACAATGGTACGTCATCATCATCTTCAGCAGCCTACTCTAGCCACTGCTGGACATAGGCCTCTGCCAGAGCGCGCCATTGAGCCCGATATTCGGGTCTTCTCATCCAGTCGTTGCCAGCCACTTTCCGCAGATCGTCACTCCATCTAGCAGGGACGCTCGTCCCACACTACGTTTGCCTAAACGCGGTCTCCACTCCAGAACTCGTCTACCCTGCCGTTGTCGGTTCTGCGACAGATGTGACCGGCCCACAATGGTAATGTTTCTTAAATTTTTAATTTAGAGTTATTGTATTACTATGACAAAGATTAAGTACTGCGCCACGGTGGATCATGGTCCGTACCTCCTCATGTAAGAGGAGTCCTGTGCCCCTACAGTGGGAACGTTAAAAGACTGATGATGATAACAAAAACTTCCCCTAATAACCCTAAATTAAAACTTTAAGAAACCCCCCTTACTATTGTGGAGATGCCCTTTCTTTTTCTTGTCTGTCTACCCGCTCGGGGATTATGGACGTGAGAGTTGTGATATGCTACTTTTTCCTGGTCATCATCAGGTGTTCAACGTTCCAGATGTGGGAAGGGCACAAACAGGGTTCTAAACATTTGAACTCAATTCGAACCACCTAACTGTTTGCATTCCATAAATCGCATCTGACATCATACTCCAAGATCTTGGAAACCCCTGGTACAATTTTTATCTGACCTAGCTAAGAACACTCTCGACAAAATTCTCAACTAAATTTAAAAAACCGTGTCCAAAACTGATCATCCGTTGTTAAGTTATGATGCCACAGACAAACACACAAACAGACAAAATTTCGGGGGCTAAAAAGAAGACGCTTTCAGGTTTTATTTTATCAGATTTTTATAGAGATGTGATTAAAAAAGTTCGGCGTACCGTATCGACGTTCTACAATACGCGGTTAGAAATCCTAATTATAACACCCTTTACGTTTGGTCGGTGTTAAAAATCAGTGCAGGATTGAGCAATAATCAACAATCTGAGCAATGATATTGCGAATATTTATTCGTTATTCGTTTACTAAATATCTTTTATTTATTTATTTAAACTAGGCAATATTTATCTCACTTTAAACTTATTATCTGTCAGCGCAAACAACAAATGACATCATAGTGCACGTGCAATGCCACCTGCGCTTGCGACGAAGCAAACACGCAGCAACAGCCGATACCACGTCATGCCGCCCCCCACTATCTGGCCTCTATAAAAGCGGGCGTCCAACCCGAGGTGGCATCATTCTCTTGCGACTCGTCGACGAAGTAGTCGGACTTGATATTTTATTAGAGAATATTGCATTTCCGAATAATTACCCGAAAACCGGCCATACGTCCCTTTGATAGCAACCAGTTACGGAACTGGTTGCTATCAAAGGGACGTATGGCCGGTTACTGTTGAATGTCTAACCGGTGACTAGTGGTTGATATTGAGGTGACTGGACTGCGACTAGTTGCTGTCAGCTGCCTGAGCAGTAACTGGTTAAAGTTAAGGTTACTCCGGAAGCTATTGGTTGCGGTTAAAATGATTAATCCGTGACGGGTTACCGTTGAGAGATAGGACAGTAAGTAGTAAGATAGTGCAGTGTTTGAGTGGAAATAAAAATGTATCGAGCGAGACTCGTTCCTCTATGGGTGGATTCCTGACATCCCACACACAGGGAAACCTAGCTATTTCAGCCCTGAGACATACTTGTGTATGTGTAAATAATATAAAATAAATTGAAATTGAAAAATTGATTTGCATGAAAAATCGAAACTTATTGTGCTCAGTATCACTTTTCGAGACCTTAAAATTTCAGAATGTTTTCCTTCAACACCTAAACTTGTGCTTGCCGGAGTGTTACTAAAGTCCTGCATAAATAACACCAGCCCTCAATTACCTAAATCCCGTCACATGCATAACTCAATTCCCCACACCTCTCGCACCTTCAACAGTGAACAAACACATCAAAACTTGGTCCTTTCGCCGAATGCCTCACAAAACACAATTTTAAGTTCACATTGCCCAAGTTGAGGGGTACACCAGGAATTTCACGCGCTATGAAACCGGGGTGACTTGGCTATAAAACTTGTAGGTGGGAAATAGTTTATAGTGGACGCGTGAAAGATGGTGCGTTTTATGTTTGCCGACACATTTGGGAAGTTTGAAGTGTTCGGAACTTGTCAAATACAGACGCGATTAACGAAGCTAATAATTTTAGATTCACGTATATTTATATCCGTAAATCCTACGAGTATGAAGAGTACATATACGACCACTATTTTCCTCGCTCACAAAATGAATTTACCAATAGAATCGCTTCATTTTACTCGTGATGAAATCCACCAACTGAATTGCTTCATTTCACCCGTGATGTGATAATGAAGCAATCGGTGATTTTTTTCTCGCACAGCTCTGGTAGACGGGGTGTATGTCTTTTTGAGGCAATTATAGACTTAATAAGCTCACAGAATTGTCAATCAATTCGATGTGAGTTGTCTAAATTTACATATTTACCATTATACAAACGGAATGTAATTTAGTTTCACAGTCAGATTTCAATCTGCGTTTGACGTGTAATTTAAGCAACTAATTGGATTTTAGACATTACTCGTGGCACCTATTCTTGGTATCTTTAGTAGCGATCGGCTGAAATGCGAGCTTTATTGAGTTATTGTATTCTGTGAAACTTTACTGAGTTCTTCACAGCGACAGAACTACAGAGCGATTCTCACGTATCTCGAGTTACATGGACCAATTGGACCGTGCTATTTATTGGACTTGTTCGTTTCGATGGCAACTTTATATATAAAGAAATCTATCTTGAAACTCTGGATTACATGCATAACATTCATACAACACAACAGCAGCAGTCACTGAGGGGCTAGCTGAAAATCAGCGCTGTGGCTTGCCACAGCATTATGCTGAGCTGGTGTACCCTTTTTGGCACTGTACCGCTCCGGATCTCTTATACTGAATGTATTACATCCTTGTTACTTTTGTATTGTGTACTTGCTGTATTCTGGTGTTTACAGTGCTAAATAAACGTTTTTCAATTTCAATTTTCAGCAAAGCTAAATGACACATAGACGAAAAGACATACGCGAAAAGACACAAAAACTATATAAGAATATCTTTTAAAACACCATTTTTAGCTGCGTTCTCCTCTGATACGACAATTATTGCCTTACTGTATTCTGTGAAACTTTACTGCGTTCTTCACAACGACAGTATTGCGTTCTTCACAACGACAGAACTACAGAGCGATTCTCACGTAACGCGGGTTACATGGAGCGTGCTATTGAACTTGTTAGTTTCGATGACAACTTTGTTCTGCAGGAAACGGACTTACAGTCGTTTGAGGCAGCGCGGCTCATATGAGACGGAAACTTGTAATGTTTACGGGAGGCTCGTAAGATGAAAGTTCAACTAGTATTGGAAATTGACTTGTGTAGTGGTTGGACGAACTTCATCAATTCATATGAAGTGGAAGGGGGAGGTTATTGCCATAGATGAAAAGGTGAACGACGACAATGATGGTGAAAAGGAAATTAAGCATATTCTTGCTTTGTGTGGAGATAATCAGGTATGTGAAAATTTACTTACAAAGGAGTATTGTATTACTAACGTAAGGACATAACAATAGAAACCTACCTCGGATCTGTTACAAAGTGTTTTGAGTTTCGGCCTTGTTTTTGGAAAAAAATATGTAGGGACTGGCATGTTTAAATCGATGGTCAATTTCGTTCTAAGTTATAAGACGTTGTTACTGCCAACAAAAACCAGAACCTCTAAGAGTTCTCGCAAACAAACGACGGTCATGCGTTAAAGCGGTCCGCGTTCGCGTTCTGAGTTCTTTGTATTGCATTGCGTTGCATACACTTGCTCATATACAGCAGCAGCTTTCTGACTGCGTCGTACTGAACGCGAACGCAGAACGCTTGAACGCGTGGCCGCCTTCTGTTTGCGATAACCCTAAGCAAAAACGACTGAAAAATATCAGAAGAAAGTTTACTAAAAAACCTTTCATTTATTTCTACTTTGTAGCCAATTTGAACTCTTAGGTAAATGAACGACAATATTAAGGCTCCGTTTGCCCTTTGGGTACGGATTCCTAAAACGTAAACAAAAACGCAATCTCATTACGAGTAGGAAACAAACTCATTGAAGTTATAATACCTTATTCCGTAACTTCCTATGAAAGGAGAAACAGTTATTTTTTTCACAAGAACGTAGTTAAAAAGTTACCAAGAGATGGGTTTGATGGTAGATCTACTCGTCTTCTTGACTGACTGACTCATCAACGCAGAGCTGAAGCTACTGAAGCTATAGAATCACGAAATTGGTACAGCAGATTCCTTTTATGACCTAGGTAAGCAATAAGAAAGGATTTTTGGAAATTTAGCTCCTAAGGGTGCAAATTTGGGGGTGAAAGTTTTTCCTAGTCATCATCAGAACCTCAAGGTTTCAGATGTCGGAGGCGCACCTTGAACCTAAACATTTGAGCACAAATTCGAATAATTTAACTACTACCATTCCAGAGATCCCACCTGACATCAAAGATACTCCAAGATCTAGGAAACCACTAATCCAATTTTTATCAGACAATCTCGACAAAATTTTCCATTAAATTAAAAAAAAACCGGGACCAAATCGGATCATCCGTTGTTAAGTTATGATGCCACAGACAAACACACAAACAGACAGACAAACGTGTCAAACTTATCCCTCGATAGGTCGGGGGTTAAAAAGGCTAAAATTACATTTCTGGGGATTTTAAGGAGTTTTACCTTCAGCCACCTACAGGAAACTCAAAAATACGCAGGCAATGTATTGATTTCCGATAAGGGTGGTCTTCTATCTTTAAACGAACCCTTGCGAAGCCGGAGCTGGCGGCTAGTATCTAATATAATTAGATTAACTACATTTTGGTGATTTCTATATGAATCAATGGTAATTTACCATAAAAAGAAATCAACATAACAGAATTGTCAATTTAATACAAGCTTTGCGTTTCTCTATACACAGTAAACGCAACAAAATCCTCAAATAAAGAGGGATTTAAGGCACCCAAGTCAAATAGTACGTAAAACGGAACGCTAGAGCAAATAATAGCAGTACAATGTAACCTGTTGCTGCGTACTACGAAACGTTCACTCTACTCAACTCGTTCATGCGTCATTACGCGCCGAATGGCTTTTTGATCTTCGGTAAACTGTGATTTTCCGAACCAATATACTTACGTATTGTTAGTAGAATTAAACTGCAGTATTTATCTTGACAGCCTCAATTCTACATCACGCTATCGAAATATGTTTTCATGGAAATATATCAAATATATATAAGCTATTTTAGTGTTGCATTTAAAATTCAGTAATATTTTTGTAGTAAGAGTCTCCATTCAAGGCTCGATGGAAATTTTGAATTCTATTTAGATTGCTCCCTAGAATAGTTCAATATGGAAACCGATTCTGCCACTTAACGCTGCCAAATTCTAGAAACACCTACCCATGGCTCTCACTCAGACAGTACCCAGAAACCACCGACGAACCATTGTGGAGATCCCCGTAATTTTTCCTGATCATCATCAGGTCCTCTAGGTTCTAAGGTCACCATGGTCATAAACATTTGAGCTCAAACTCGAACCACCTAACTGTTACCGTTCCAGAGATCCCATCATACTCCAACATGCCAAGATACTCCAACATCTTAGAACCGCTGGTCCAATTTTTATCAGACCTAGCTAAGAACACTCGCGAAAAAATTCTCTACTAAATTAAAAAAAACCGTGTCCAAATCGGATCATCCGTTGTTAAGTTATGATGCCACAGACTTATAACACGCCCTCCCTCGATCGGTCCAGGGTTAAAAAGAGGACGCTTTCAGCTTTTATTTTATCAGATTTTTATAGAAATGTGATTAAAAAAGTTCGGCGTACCGTATCGACGTTCTACAATACGCGGTTAGAAATCTCCGCATAAGTCCTACATCGCGCTATTGTATTTTTCTCGGGACAACAGATATTAGCAGCTAGAACTTACCACAGTGATGGGGTAGGCTGGGTTGATGATGGTGTACAGCAGGATGTGGTTCGGCCGGGCGGGCGGTTCGCGCTTGCGCCGAGGCTCGCCCGACATGTAGTTGCTGCCATTACTCTGAAACAAGAAGAATATCTTTAACACATTCGCGCGCGGTAACGGCTAATGCCGTTAAAATTAGTTTAAAAAATTACAGTACGGTCATCGCCGGCAAATCTTTACACCTTTCTTAAAAGCACTACGGTTATAGGTGACGATTTTCTATGAACTTGGTACGTAGGCCTCTCCCACTGCCATTCTGCAAAGAGTGCATTTTGTTTCTACTGGCAGAACTGCGGGATTTATAGGTGTTACTTTTTGGACATGACTCACACATACACAGGTACTTACACATTGACAGTACGGACATGACAGCTATTCTATGTATCGTATTACGGCACCAGTAGTTAGTGGTGGTAAGCAATACTTACTTACATTAATTTTATGCAGTACGGCAGTGAAGATTTTTACTGCCAAAATGAGAAAAAGTACCGCGCGCGAACGTGTTAACATATGTTACCATGCATTGAAGTCTGAGGAATTTAGATCTCAGCCGAGAACCGCTCACTTTAGTTCACCGTTCTTTGGCGAACTAGTTCGTTGTTCTATTTCGATAGGTCACCGCAACGCTCCGGCGCGGGAGCTGTGGTGGGTTTGGAAGCCAAGAGCGCGAGTTCGAGCGAGCGGGTTCGAGTTTTCGAGTTCTCAATCAAGACCGCTCGGTCTTGATTGAGAGCGGGGAGATTTAGTGATATAAACTTTAACAGATTTCAGTTTTGAAGATAACTGAATTGCTTAACGTGTGCAACGTAATGTAGGTTTAGGATTAAGGATTTTTTTGTACATATACTTATTTGAATTAACATTGAACTAGAGACTTATATACGAACCAGCAATGTGGCGATATAGTTCTCGTAGTTGGCATAATTCATTTATTCATGCATAATCATGAGTTACACACAGATACGAGTATTATTATATACAATTATTTAGTCCTAACATGATGAAACTTGTCGGTATAGCAGTTTGTAAGAGTAGTTCTTTTCGTATAATAATTTATAAATGTTTATCTTCAAAATATTCCCGAACTGAAAAGTAGCTTTTGGAGGTTAATACAGCCCTTAGATACATTTTAAATTGCTATTCAGTTTGGTCTTTTTTCAAATTTTCAGGGAGGTGGTTGTAGACTTTTACTGCCATGAAATAAGTGATGTCCATTTGCATTTTTAATCTTGTTATCGGCTGACATAATTTGTTCTTATTACGTGTATTAACATTATCACTGGTGGGGACTGTGTTGAAAAAAGTATTATATTTACTGACAATGCAGCAGATTTCAAAAATATATATGCATGGCATTGTCAGAATTTAGATTTTTTTAAGTATGGTTGGCAACTTGTTAATTGGTCTATATTAGTTATAATTCGTATACATCTCTTTTGTCTTATAAATATATTTATTGTGTTTGTGCTATTTCCCCGGAGTATGATACCGTATTTAATTCACGAGTAAGCGTAATATTAGATCCGGTTCTTCGATCTAGGTCGAGAACTACATGAGACTAGCAGAAGTAGTTGGTATTCGATTCGTTTGACGACGAGTTGTTAGGATCAATGGGTAGTCTGCCTATATATAGTCTATGTGCTAAAATCCGACTGGAATGATTTTGCAATCATTATAACCGCATATTTCAGTTTGCACACAAAAGATTCAAATCATCATGTCATGACAAAACATTGTTCGTTCAGATGACCAAACTTTTCGAAACATTCCGTATGATTTACAAACTATACTGTTCTATACAAAAACTTGAGACACAACGGAAAGAAGCTTGGTGTTTTTATAAATACCCCCAAATTCCTGAAAGGAGATAAGCTGAGCAAAAACCTCTAGATTTTTAGAATGAATGACTCCCCCTGAACATGAATGAATACTGCCTCCAGAATTTATGGTGTTAGCGGATTTTCTTGAGACTAGCAACTGTTACCACACTTGAAAATTAATTACGGGAAAAGTCTCTACCGATATTGGAAACTTTGGAAAGATATTTTCATTAGATATAAAAATTCCAAAGCAAAGAGTAATGCAGATGTTATACCGAAGACTCTGTTGCAATGTTCAATCAAAAATTTTAATGTGATGTAATAAAGAGAAGTTTTTAGATGTTTTCCTTATTGGAATTTTGCAATAATCGGATATTTTACCGTTCATTGGAATACAAAATAAAAAGAAATTCACCCTCTGCAGTTAGTAACAGTGAACTGGAATCAGTATTTTGTGCCTTCGTGTACAAAAGCACCAAAATATCCAGACACAGTAAAATCTTAGAAGGTACACTTTTATCAAGAGTTTAATCTGAAACTTAATTAAAAACACATTAGTGCCGTTTTCGAGGCATAAAGTGCAATTAAAATAAAAACGTCCGCATGAAACGGTCATAAATTATTTGGTTGAATGAAATTTTTCAGTTGCTGATTAATGAATACTCGAGATATACGAGTACTATTACGGTTATACACGGGATTCTTACCACGACTAGGGATTGTTCGGAGTTCCCGATATATAGACATAATTACATGCGCCATAAGAATAAAACAACCCCAAACCATCCCGTGTTATTTATTATTAATTATTTTATTTTTATAATATTTTTAGAAAAGACAGATCTTCCGAATTCCTATATTTACCCTTTATTTTTTGACATCTTGTAATTTTAATTTCAATTCAATTTTAATTATTAATATTTAATTTATAATTCAATTATTTATTTTAATTTAATCTATTTAAAATTGCTATGTCCTAACAGGGCTCGTGATTAGTTTTAAGACCTTGTACTACTTGTAACAGCAATAAAAGAAATGAAGTGAACACTAACCACTAAAGTTTAAAAAGTTATATTTACTCGAGATACGAGTATGTCCAGAAAAATCAAAACTTATGGTGCCATTAAAACGTGGAGCCACCTCCTATTATTTACGAAGGTAAAAAGCTTAGGTTTTGACACATATTTATACGCGTTCACAAAGCTTCCTTGGCAAATTACCTTCATATCCTTTGTGAGAAGTACGTGCATTCTTCTCAGCTTCTCTTTCAAGATAGCGGTGGAAATATTGACGATAAACTATGAACTAAATCTTTATGAAAAGTAGTACATAAAGTCTTTGATTCTACCTCTGATCCTCTACTGTGCATTTGCAGAGGTGAATCCGTTCCAGAATTTCCAAATTTATCGAGAAAATAATGACAGTGCCAAAATGACAAATTGAATAAGATTTATAGATTATTTTTTTGCCCTGCTCGCCTGATGGTAAGCGACGACGAGGTCGACGATGAAGCCTATGATGAATGCCTATTCACTCTAGCCTTGAAGAACTCAAGGTTGTAGGTTTCGGGAAACACAGACGCCGGCAGAATGTTCCATACGTAAGCCGTTCGCATTATTCTTTCGTTAGATATGCTACGTGCGTGTGAACATTTTGGGAGTTGAACATTTTGGGGCGAATTCGAAAAGATTATTCAGCCAGTATTGGATCAACAAACTACACTAGTCGGCCACGACGACGAACGATAAATCAAATCACCCGGCAGTTGGCAATTAAACGTCAAAACGTTAACTATAAATCACAAGCCAGTTTGCACTTTGCAAGCATCGCTGTCGTGTCCGCCACTGATGGCAGAAGTCTAAGTGACGGACGTAAGAATGACAGGTGGTGTAGGAGGAATTGTGGAATATTTCCAGGGCCTGTGGATATGGATCCTGGCACCAAATTCAAAATTGCGATTAGAGTTGATTGTCAAACATCAGAAGATTAAATACTTTCACCGAGAAATCTAAGTGACGAAAGAATGTTATATGCTCTGGGGTGCTTTCGAGTTCGCGTGTGGACACAGTGACTTCAGTGAGTAGTGGTCGCATCAGGAGGAGATAAGACACCTGGATTCTGACGTCCATGGCACAAGAAGACAGCTCATTCTTCACCAGGCATAACAAGTACGGATTGCACGATGTTCATGTCACCGTACAAGGTATGTCATCAAACAAGTGTTACGTATGATGTCGTTTTGCCTCGTCTTCTTGTGCCATGCTGACATCTACCTAACCACAACAACAACCCGCAGTCTACGTAAGTTTACCCGCGACCATGGCGAATGCAACTGTGCCGAAATATTGGGAGCTCAAAACAACCCCAAACCGTGGTAAGAATCCCGTGTCCAACGTATGTCCAGTGTATCATTATATCCAGTATGTCGCTGTATCCAGTCCCAAAACATCCGGTATCCTAAAATTACCGGTATCCACATGAATCGGACTAGTAGCTCCCTCTCCGTCAGTATTCTATCACATACTTTGTAACGATGTCGACTTCCTTCATCATCCATATCAACCTCCTTGCCATCAATTTCAACCTCATCGTTAGCGTTTATCTCATCTCATTTCGTGTTGGCATCTTCATTTCTTCATCTAAATTCAAATCATATTCCCATTCCATTTCTAAATGTCATTATTCCATTAATTTCATAGTTTTCTTTGTTTTTTGCACTTTTCTCTCTGTAATTTGTCTTGAACGGACGTTTATCTACTACTACCTATTTTCTACGTTTACTATTTTCTGTGTTTTGTTCCTTAAAAATATAATATTTATTAACCAAGTTCTTCTATTACTTCATCTGCTCACTGTTCTAGAACCCTGCTAGCCGGCACCTAGAGGACAGACTGTAGCAACTTTATTTCTATTTGGAGGTCATATGGCCTAATTGTGCATAAAATAATCAACCAAAACACAAATTATATCCCATAAAAGTGATAAACAAAATAAACAAAATCCAATTACCCTCAAAACGAAACCTAAACACGGCCCCGCGATTCGTCAGTGTTCGCAGATTAATTGCGGCAAACAACTTACTGAACAGTGAGCAAACGTAATAAGGCGGTCCTGTATGAATATTCATCATCACGAGTCCGCGACAACACCTACGGAAGTTGGAAGGTTCGTGGGGACACGAGGAGGGCGATTAAAAGTTTGCAGAAACTGTCAAAATACCGAATAAGGTTGTTGAAGGACCGTCTATATCGAGTGGCAAAGGTAAGGTACTAAAATGCAGCAGTGGGCGGAAAATGATTGGACATGAAGAAGTCGTGAAAGCGGAAGAATTGAGGTTTTAGGTAGTATAGGAATTGCAGACGAGCAAAAGGACCATCTGATGGTAAGTAGTCACCGCCGCCCATAGACATCTCATCTCACTTTAATGTTATTAGAGGGGAGCGCTAACTTTGAGGAGTGACATCAATTACGCTGGTTCTCTTACCTTTAGAAACGAAACAGCAATTCAAGCATAGCTTGAGGCAGAAATAGGTAAAAGGGTGGTACCAACCCAGGCTGACACTGCACAGAGAAATGCTGACGGACAATATTTTGTCACGAAATCTAGATAGATGATTTGCATTGGATTGACGATAACAGCAAAACAGACCAAAATTCTATAATGAGGGATGAAAACTATATAATTATTAAAACACATATTGTTAAGAAAGACTAGGATAATAATGAAACTTGATGGTACGAGTATAAATGCTGTTTAACATAAAGTTTAACCTATAGAAAGGTCCACAGCAATTGATAAGAACGCTGGTAATAAAACTAATGAACAAGATAATACAGCGACACCATAAGAAAGGAATAATTAGACAACAAAGGCATGGCAAGGGTATTTATTCGCGAATCCTTATACCTTGCACCACAAAATTGGCGATGCGATCAGGAGGGAAAATGGGGAATGTTATTTAGTCTCCGATCTAATTTAGTTAAAGATTTAATTTAGTTGTGCACGGATTCTGAATTTTAATACAGAGCTTATTTACCTCTGAGTAAGACATTCTTCTGATAATTTCAGTAAAGCTTCTAAATTATACATAATTTTACACTAAATTAGTGAAATTATCAGAAGCCGCATTTACAAGATACGTGCCAATTGCTCCTGAAATCAAAATGAAAGAGAATGGTCGGATGGAATATCATCATCATCTTCAGCAGCCTACTCTAGCCACTGCTGGACATAGGCCTCTGCCAGAGCGCGCCATTGAGCCCGATATTCGGCTCTTCTCATCCAGTCGTTGCCAGCCACTTTCCGCAGATCGTCACTCCATCTAGCAGGGACCCTCGTCCCACACTACGTTTGCCCAAACGCGGTCTCCACTTCAGAACTCGTCTACCCCAGCGGTTGTCGGTTCTGCGACAGATGTGACCGGTCCACTGCCACTTCAGCTTGCTAATCTTATGAGCTATGTCGATAACTCTTGTTCTATGCCGGATCTCCTCATTTCAGATTCGATCCAGCAGAGATACTCCGAGCACAGCTTTTTCCATAGCACGCTGAGCGACTTTCAATTTGTGGACCAGTCGCACCGTCAGTGTCCAGTGGATGGAATATACATTTTACAATTTTTAAACCGTAACAAAGAAAGGAAATACAGTTATAAAAGCCAAATTTGAAATTAGGCATAGGCACAAGATGTTTTTTTTTAATTAGCCTATAGACTGTTCCACTGCTAGACAAAGGCCTCCCCTCTTCCTTTGTTTTGTTTTGTAATAAATATTCTTATAAAAGGAATTAAAATGGGTTGTAGGTGGTTAATTCGTCCTCTAATAATATTGAAGGACAAGCTACTAAATCTATGGAAAAAATTAACGAAATCGGATCTCCCCGGGGATTGCGACAAATAATTTAATACAAATGACTTATGATAATCAGTTTAGCTTATAAACTTCTCTTGGCTGGATAAAATAATAATGATAATATCTGATTTGAAGGCATAAGAGCCAACAGTAATGGAGCTTACATACAGACTCTAATAACTTTCCAATGCGATATGACAGTATTCGGCAATCGATGAATAATACATGCGATTATTGGAGATGGAATCACATACTAACAGCCCAGTAAAATGTATAAGAGAATTAGGATATTCCAAAAACTGGACTGGATTGAAAGTTTCAAATTTTATAGTCGTGTACTTCTACAATGGCCTCAATTTCGTTATGGCCGTAAAATCTAAAGCTAAACCCAAATGAAATTGTCACGCTTACTTTATATATGTAACTACGTGGGGCGGTCCAAAAATTGTTAGTCAACGGCTTGTTATCAACCTCATTGTTTTACTTTTATGATCCCTTGCAGGCAAATTTTATTACAAACTCCTTAGCCAAATTTCACTGGCTGGGGAACTTTAGTTATTTTTTAATTAATTGTTTTAAAAAACATGTCTGTCACTTTTCAATCGCTACGATGGAGATAACGCGAGCATTTCGTGCTATGATCTATTATGAGTTTAAAAGAGGGTTAACATATAAGGAATCACATGAAAATTTAATCAGTGCTTTTGGGGAATTGGCTCCATCACTTGCCACCATCACCTATTGGTTTCGTGAGATTAAGCGTGGTCGGAGCGACCTAAAAGATGACCTTAGACCGGGACGACCACCAACGGCAGTCACTCAAGAAAACGTCATCAGAGTGGAGTGGCTAATAAAGGAATGACGCAACATTACCAAACGCGAGATACAGGATGTACTGAAGATTGGATCACAGGCAGTTTCCACCATTTGACATAACCATCTTTAAGTTAGGAAGGTTGCATCGCGATGGATACAATACTTTCACAGAAGATCAGAAAGTCCGACGTGTAGTTACGTGAAATTTACGACTGCGGACGAAGCAGTAGACCAATTTCGGCGGCTTTTATTCGACTCTCCGCAGGAACAGCTTTTCAAATGTTTTGAAACCTGGTTCAGTGGAATGCATAAGTGCATTGATGCCGCAGGGGAATACTTTGAATAGTTGTAAATAAACATTTTAATATTTGACTAAACATTAATGGATCGCCCTAGGTACATTGTATAAGAGCGAGCGGGACGTTTCGTTTAACGATAATCGTGAATACGGCCACCCCAGAATCAATGACAATAAGTCAGATTATTTTCTGTCAACTTTCAGGAGAAAGAAGTATTACAAAGTAAAAGCAATATCCTCTTCAACTTTGTGTAACTTTAATAGGTTTGTTAAGCAAATCCATCTTGTCCAGTTCACAACGAGTACCAACTACTTTCTCATGAACAACTTCCCCTTAACAAGTTCTCGAATAAACCTTCCCTTATTTAAATTTCTCGCCCGACTGACGTTCAATCTTCTCGCTACAAACAGACAATTTACTACTCTTCCCATCTGCAATAACGTTCATTTTCCTCTAACATTGCAATTTTTTATTCATAAGTCTTGTTATTTGATTTCCGCTTTACAGTTAAAGATACAGGGTTGTAATTGGATCCGTAGTACCGGCTCATTCGATAGGATCACTCTATGCTGAGTTTTATTAGAGTTTAATTTTAGTATAAACATTATTGAAATATGTCGACGGTTTATTGCGATTTAAGTGTGGAACGGAACGTGACTCTTGGAGCGTTTTACGATCACTCCTGTTAAATGACGCGTGGGTATAAAATTAGAATCGTTGAAATGTCAATTTACTTAGGTTATGTGAGTTTCTCCCGCGTTTTTGTGGCATCCACGTCAGCTTTGTTTCGTTTTGTCTTGCAAATTGTTTTACAGTAGTGATTTTCTAGTAAGAATGGTGTTTCTTGCTCGAAGAACTTCTACAAGATGTGAATAATGTGTGGGAAAGTGAAGTAAATTCAAATAAGACGCTGCAGCCCGATCCGTACATGGCTGGATTTTGAAGAGCCATACTGCGTCCGGGACGCCTTCTTCTTTGGTTCGGATGGTGCAGAAGCGTGGAAGATTCTCGCAGATAGCATTGAAATGTGTCACACCAGCATTTTAATGAAGATTTGAAAGAGTTGTTGACATTAGACTTGGCTGTATGGGCTCAGTTCCCTATGCCTTAAAAACACAATAAAAACTTAGGTTGTTAGGTTTTTGAGCTCCTGATTTCGCATTCAGACACATAAGTGGTCCTTTACGCGTGCAGGTATGTCGTGTTAGCTAGACTTCTAGCCAATCCAGCTTCGTCCAAAGAGATGGGCCACTTATCATGTGCCAATAACTTGACCACAATATGTATAAATATTTATGTTTGTGTTCTTGTTAATTTACTGACATTATTTATAATTCTCATTTAATTTAATGTATTTAATTTGAAATGTTTTTGTATTAGAAGACATTACTGATAATTTATTATATCTCCAATGCTTCTGGAAAATAAATATTTCATTTCTTTTCATTTTCATTTCAAAGGCACAGAAGTCTTTTAGGACATTCACAGGCTTCAGGGAGCGTCTTTGGTTCGCCAATTTAATATGAATCAAACTGCTTAGTTCACCTGATAAATCCTTAATTCCTTCACCTTTTCCTTGGCACATTATCACGTAACTTCGTCCAATCCTAACCTTTTCTCACGTGTCACTCCATTATACTCTACTCGACCACACTACCTGTTAATCTGATTTCCGCTCACTCGGCTAAACTTCCACGAACTTTTCCTAACAACGGATTGAACTACGTCTTCTGTTCGATTGGAATGTTCGACATATTTCCTATCACGGCGTCTGTTTGTATTCTCTGTATTTATATTTCATGGTCGTAGAAAAAGTATTGAAATTGAAATATTTTATTTTTCAGAAGCATTACAGTCTTCTAATACACACGTTACAAATTAGATACATGAAATTAAATTAAAATTTGTTAAAAAATTAAATGAAAAATATAATAATGTCAGTAGAACAACACAAACATAAATATATTGTATTGTATGCAACACACGTAATGGCGATTTCAACATGAGAACTGTTAATGAAACGAAGCTTTCCTTATGTAGACCGAGCTTTACTTATGTTATGTATTAAAAGTATATAACCCAATAAATATTTCATATTTCACTCTTCTGCACTATACTGCCGGTAACCTATTAATAATTCTTCTATTGCCTAGGTTGCCTGGAAGAGGTCGCTCTGAGCGATAAGGCCGCCTTTGTACACTTATTCTATGTGTCCTTCCCTATGTAAATTTCTTGCGTGCAATAATGTATTACTCTATCTATCTATCGAAGCGAAGCTGAGTTTCATAATAGATCGTTCGAGTGTTAAATTCGCCATTACGTGCGATGCATACAATACTTTTTCTAAGACCATGAAATATATAAACGGAAAATACAAACCATTACGGAGCCATGATAGCTTGACATGTTATTGGTAACTATAGAAAGCGTAGACATGTTTGACGTATTGTCAACATCGCGCAGGCGCAGGTTTTGAGTTTTTTAAAATGGCTATAGTACCAAGTAGTTCGCCAGTGCAATGTAGTGCATTTAATACGAAAGAGTTCTTGTATGCAGTGCCAAACAACAAAGAAAAATTTACAAATTACAATCGAAAACTGTTATTTAATATTTCATTAAAAAACTATTTTCACACGAGCATGACGAATGAACCTCTTTATGTTATTGATTGTGGTTTCTTAATGAACAAATTACGAAATGGGAGTAGAAAAATAAATATTAAATAAATTTCAAATGAAAAATAAACAAGTAACACTAGGTCTCAACATCATTATCATCATCAGCCTATTAATGTCCCCACTGTTGGGGCACAGGTCTCCTCTTGCACAAGGGGGTACTGGCCATGATCTACCGAGCGGGCCCAGTGCCTGTGGATTTCAGACGCCTTCGGTTACTTTTAATTTCCTCAGACATGCAAGTTTCCTCACGATGTTTTCCTTTACCGTTAGAACAGTCCGTACATGTACGTAAGTCTTCGTAAAAATAAAAAAATCAACATAATAGAAGCAAAAGCAATGAAACGAATGAAGTAAGTCAACGAACCTAAAATAACCACTGTTGTGAATGTGATTCAGGGAGTGAATGGAAAAGGTCACAATTAACAAAGCATCCTGAAGCAAAGACAAAAAATCCAGTGATAGGTATACACGATCGTAATGTTGCCATGATAAATTCCTTTGACGAAAATTAACAACGTATAACACGATCACTTGAAAAGCGTCCCTACTCTAATTTTCTTTCCCATTTGGGGGGGACCCGAAGAGGCCCAAATAAACATTATTTGGGTTTATAGTAAACCAAAAGTAGATAGAGAAAGTAGATAAAGTAGATAGAGAACACGACTATGAAATACGACAACTAAATTAACTTCAGAGGTTGTCTGGAAGAGATCGCTACATAGTGCTACTATATCCGAATGTGTAGTTGTTACTTTTCCTGTATTTGTGTACAATAAAGTGTTTCTATCTATCTCACGGACTGCTCTGACGGTGAAGGAAAACATCGTGAGGAAACCTGCATACTAAGATAACCAGTGTGTGAAATGGGGAAGGCAATGGCAAACCACCCCATTAAATCTGCCACGAGAGTCGTTCTATGTTATTAATTCCTTAGAATGATCACGACCCTCAGCAATGAGGAAAACGACTTAGAAGAAGATCTATCTCACAAATCGATGCCAAACAGGATATGACAGTTCATGAATTATTTACCAAATAACTTATTCGAAAAGATTTCGATCGAAAAACTGAACCGTGACTGAAGTTCAATGCATGAATTTTGATAGTTGTGTGGACCAGAAAGTGTAACAGATCTGAGGTACAATTGACGAGTCCTTAAGCTAAATGTATTTGATGACAAAAAAACTACATTAATTCTACACATCCAAACATAGCATCTTTAAAGTCGGTGGTGACTAAAATGTACTTAAAACAAGATGGCGATAAGCACATCCATATCCGCAGTGTGATCTGTTTGCGGATGGGTGGTGGAATGTGTGCAGATATATTTTATTGTATTATGAGAGAATGAGCGTCGGTGGCGTCGTGGCTAGGACGTCGGACTCCCATGCGGGAAGGTCCGAGTTCGAAACCATGCAATGTCATATACCAATGAGTTTTTCGGTTTTTTTTCGAAGGCTTACGTACATTTACCGACTGTTCTGACGGTGAAGGAAAACATCGTGAGGAAACCTGCACACTGAGATAACCAGTGTGTCAAATGGGGAAGGTAATGGCAAACCACCCCATTAAATCAGCCCCGTGAGTCGTTCTATGGGAGTATTCCTTGGAATGATCACGACCCTCAGCAATGAGGAATACGACATAAAATAAATAAGTTAAGTATAGTATAGTATAGCATAACTCGCACGTCAATAATCCCCGAGGGTAGACAGAGGAACCACCATCATCTCAGGTAGTTCCCACTTTTCGCCGTAACATTTGGTGACCCCCGACCCTCAGCAATGAGGAATAAGACTTAGAAGAAGAAAGTGAGAGAATGAATGTCTGAGTGATCGAGAATAAATAACTGTGATTACATTATTTCATTGTTAATGTATACTGAATTAATTTGTATGTTTGTGGTTAAAGTTGACATGTTTCTTCATTCTATTTCCATCTGACAAACGTAACACATTAGAATATTTTCTGTTACGATTCACTTTTTGACAAATAAATAATTAGCTTGAGCTAAGTTTTAAGTACCTTTTCCGGGTTAAGCGGTTAAAAACCAGATTCTAGAAAAAAAGTTATGATAAAACACCCCATTAACTCTGCAGCGACGAAATTTAACAAGTCATGCAACACAGACGTGTCAAGCTCGTTAGTGAAAAAAGGTACAACGCGACCCTTAATTTTTTACCTTTTTATTAAACCCCTTTGTAATTTAGATTCGTAATCTGGCCCTGGGACGGGGCACAGGAAGGGACTCAGACTCAAATGGGAGTGAAAATTTACATTTACGATTAAAATTAACATCGCCATTTTGTTATGGGATTATTATAACGTGTTATTCTAAAATTATTTTTAAATAAATATACCTAGATATATGAATGTAAATATTAATATATTTTATAAATTTATAATACCTAGTCATATCTAATCTCTTTAACTTAAATTTAAAATGTAATTCTGGAATCTGAATATTAGATTGATACACATCTTGTTAAGTGGTCAGTGTGTGTATGTAATCTCCACGACACATGTAACACCTAGTGTGGAGGTTATAGTTTAATGTGAAATGTTTATTAATATGTGGTAAACGATATTTTTTTTTCAAATTTTCAAAATTTTTTTTGTCAATTGACTTACAACTAGGAAGGAGCGTCGGGGGCACAGTGGCTAGGATACCGGACTCCCATGCGGGAGGTCCGGGTTCGAAACCGTGCAGTACCATGTACCAATGAGTTTTTCGTATTTTTTCGAAGACTTACGTACATTTACCGACTGCTCTAACGGTGAAGGAAAACATCGTGAGGAAACCTGCACACTGAGATGACCAGTGTGTAAAATTGGGAAGGCACAAAAGATCCTCAAGGGTCGAAGTGTCGCTAGGGTTATTCCCGGCCCCCTATCATAAAATAAGATACGACTAGGAATAATATAGAACAGGGATATAGCGTATTAGTTATCCCATTTTTGGGATTTTCGCTTATATCTCGAAAACGGTGTGTTGTAGTCTGCATCTCAGTAACTGTAACTACTGGAGTCTTTAAATTTTGTATACTTATAACTTGTTTAATATATTAACTGACTGGCGAAAACTCGCCTACTCACTCGTACAATGATAATAGGTAGTGTGCAACTGCCTACACATACACTATAATTATATAATCGTATTCTCTAGAAAGTAAATTCAGGAATTTTCAATATTCCCACGGGATAAGGAGAAATAGGGATTTTAAATTTCTAAATTAAAGGGGCTATACGAGTATCTCAGTAACTATAACCACTGGAGTCTTCAAATTGAAAAGCATATAGAATGAAAGTTGTAGAAAATGTTATGAGCTTTCCTTTGGTATTGGTTTTTTTTTCCCTACGACGCACTGTTTTCGCGATATAAGCCCAGATCCCATTATAATTTGGGGAAACAATACAAACAACACACCCCTGGATCATTGTTCACCACCCCATACAAACGCTGCAGTGGTTAATAAAAGAACCATTAGACATTTGATAACGTGCGAAACATTTTTTTTTAAATTGTTTTATTACACAGTGTATTTTCATAACATTTTGATTGATGTAACACTAATTAGATGTAAAACTGTGAATAATTTTAGGTCATAATTCAATTTGCTGCTCTTTAATCGCGACAGGTGCTCGTAAAGTGCTATTTCTAGAAAACTCCGGCGAATGCAAATATTGTCACCATTAGCATATTAAAGTCCTACATTGAAAGAAAGAAAGAAGGGAAGAAAGAATACAAATACAAATATACTTTCTTGCACACCCGGGACATAAACAAAACATACAACATAAAGAGAGGTACAATACAATGTGCAGAAGGCGGCATACCCACACACACACATACACAAATATATATATAGGCATTGTTGTCTGCAGCAATAATCTGAGTTGAGACCCCTTTTCACAACAACAGCAGACCATCAGACATGATTTCGAAATGTTTACCTTTGACTACATAATTATTTTATCATAATTATAACTGTTTCGGTCATTGCTGTGTGTGAAATAAACATATTACCATCTTACTTACTTATTTTAAGCGATATCTTCCAGGCAACCTTCAGGTGAAAGAAATTATTTCCAAGAGGCACACATACAATTAGGTGCAGAAGGTAAAAATGGTCATAATTTTAAACAAATATATTATAAAAATAAATAAACAAAAGTAATTAAGTTTGATGAAGGTGGTGTAAAACATCAAGCTATTAGCTACATTAACTCAGGAACCCACTTCGCAATGTCGCAACACTTTTTTGTTGAATTATTTCAGTCGCTTGAATTCGCCAGAAATGATAAAGATGCCATTGATAAAGACGCCAGATGTGATAAAGTGTTAAATTAATGGGGCCTAAGGTAAATGAATATCAATATTCCGCTAGAATATGCGGCTTCACACGAGACGAGTCAGTCAGATGTTAAAAATAAACTGTTATGAACTTGCGAAATGTTGAATGGAAGAAATAGAAATACATTTATTGCCAAATACTCATAATTTATTTACAAAAAAATTAAAATTAAAGCACTATAACAAAGCACTATGTATATTTCGCAAAAGGGGGGAAAGTCAGCAAATGCTGACATACTCGGGTACCAAATATGCAGCGCTGTTTTTCATTTCCCCCCTTAACCCCTTAGTGGGAGCGATAGTGACAGTGGGTAAAAATATTAAAATTAAAAACGAAACATCAAAAGGATTAAACACGTATCGCTAGAATAATCGCTATAGCACCGCAAATAATGAATAACAGATGCTGATTACAACATAAAATTCGCCAAAACTTTCGCTAAAGCATTTAAATCTATAACACAACCCAATAACTTCATGTAAAACGCTTTCGAAACAACTACCAGAGCAATCACGATGTTAAAGAGGGTCTATATTTGTCACCACAGTCATTGGCTCGTGTCAAACGAGCTTGTTGATGTAAATACAACTTGCCAGTGTAAACAGGGCATCGCATGTGTTAAATGTCATCGGATGTTAAAATCACTGTCAATAGATTTAAGATTTTACGCCAGATTGAAACATTGATTATGTGGTTGTGAGTACATCAAACGGATTAAAGGTTAATGCACTGGTGATTCATAAAGAGAGGTGGACCACTGTAAAGATCAATGGTTAGTAAGCCATGTGGATCATCAGTGCCGAGCCAACCACGTGCAACGCGTTGCACTGTCAGATTTGAAGTTGCACTCGGTCCGATGCGCATGCAGCCGTGCGCCGCCGCCGCACAATGCAACGGTACAATACAATACAAATATCCTTTCTTCTTTTTTTATTCTTTACGCAGCTTTTTAGCGCTACGGCAACAGGCTGAGGCAGTCCCCTTTTTCCGGTGCTGCACACCACCTTCATCAAACTTAATTACTTTTGTTTATTTATTTTTATAATATATTTGTTTAATATTATATTTATCTTCTGCACCTAATTGTTTGTATGTGTGTATTGGAAATAAATCTTTCTTTCTTTCTTTATTCTTTTCTTCTTTCGGTATTAATATATTTTTGTTTATTAATATATTATCGTTTTATTAAAAACAAAATTTAGGAAATTTTATTAGTCTTATTTCTAAGAACAGCTCCACTTATAACTAAGTAACGAACGTCACTTAAAATGAAAAAATCTTGTCATAAACCCACTTATTCAAGCTGTCTTTCACTTCTTAAGGACCAACTCGGGGAAAAACATCTCTTTAATTTACAAAATTATTTTTTCTCGTGTCCATTCACTCACTCGTTCATTCAACGCGGTGTGAAGCGAGAATAACGACCGACACATTCAGAATGAGTTGAATGGTCACTCATTATCTGTTATTATGATGTGAAAGGGCGGGAAATTGGACCGTGTCTATGGTTAGCGTTGTAAAAGGAAATGTTATATTTTTTGCTGAAATAACCTGAATACGAAACGTCTAGGTATTGTAGGTATATTTATAACATAATATAGTTTATTCTCAATGGGGAAGGCAATGTTATGTATAATCGAACTTGACATGTAACACGTTCGGAAATAGCTGTTTGTGTTGTTGTTATGAAATATATAAAAAAACAATATACCACCCAATTAAATCTGCCAAGATATTCGTTCAGAATCAGACAGACACAAAGAACTAAAATCTGAAATAATTACCGTAAACTAATTAGGAGAGGGGGAGAGGGTAAAAAAGGAACAAGTTCAAAATAACAATATTAATCCATGTAAATAAAAAATCCATCTTGTAGAAATACATGACATTTCCGCAATCAAAGGATGCGACGTAGTTAGTAATTTAATTGCCATGAAAATAAATACTACAAGTATATTTCTTAGAAGAGATAAAGATTGAAGAAGTATTTATTGCCATTAAGCCCTGCACAATGCAAAGATGCAATAATAAAACGTCGCGAGGATATGACAACGATTTCACTTTCATCTCATTCTACACAACGTCATAACCCCGTAATGACATCTCACGTTTACGACTCAAAAAGAAATTCTGTAATTTCAGCCAAAGAAGCTGCAGAGAAAAGACTTTCATCAGTAGTTATTTTTTGTGAAAATTTTAAATGACAAACGTAATTAGCTTTTTCCGACACACAAGCGGGTTGAAGTCTGTGTCTGTCTGTTGATTTTATATCTCATCAACTTTAGTTTAGATTTAGTTTTATAAAAGAAAATATTTTCAAGAAGATACTTAACCATGTCGGATCAAAACTGATTTAGTAATTTCAAAATCTTGGATCCATTATATTCGAAGTCTGATGGGATCTCAAAAGCAGTAATAAATGAACCCAAACCCTGAGGATCTGATGAAGATAAGGAAAATAGTACCCAAGTAGATCTCAAAAGTCAAGTTAGGGTTTTCTTAAGTCATGGAAAAGGAGATTGGACGCTTTTGAACGCACGGCTTCGTCTCCAACTGAACATATCGCATTTGATAGTCTCATCTAGGACTAGGATTTTTTCATTACAGAACGGACATCCTAATTAGTGTGGGACCGGAGCTAAAGATCAAAAAGCGTCTTCATATTAACATTTTTGATTTAGTTTATTTTTGTTTCACCAGCAACTAAATAAAGTGTGTAACAAGCCTGCATGGAAACCGTTCAATATCTTTTAAAACGTAATCTCTTTTCATTTATGACGTACGTCCACCAGTTACGTTACGATCTACGTAGAACATAATCGGGTTAATGAATTCATTCCGCCCGGTCCCATCGGATTCGGCGTTTACGAAATATAAACTGGTAAATAAAAGAAAATTGAGATTAACTAATGAGTTGCCATTTCTCCCCCGTCTCCCCCCAGAGGAAACTTAATCTGGCTTATGATTGTTCTGAGACTGTTTTCGATTGTTATAAAATGATGCGATTTGTTGAAAGCGTTTTATTAAGGCGTCGAAAAATATGTCAAGACTTCCGTATTGGAATTTTCTTGACGAAGTTGTCCATTAATTAACCTGTGTGCCAACTGAGTAATTAAGTAAGTAAGTAATATGTTTATTTCACACACAGCAATGACCGAAACAGTTATAATTATAATAAAATAATTATGTAGTCAAAGGTATACAACATATCTAAACCATGTCTGATGGTCTGCTGTTGTTGTGAAAAGGGCCTCAACTCAGCTTATAGCTGCAGACAAGAATGCCTACAGGCGCTGGTATTCTATTGGACCATGACTGATGGCTGGCCAAAACCTGTACAAAAGGACAAAGACACAAATTTACGTGGGACTACGGTCCCAAATGTCTTATGGTTATCCTTGAATGTTGGTTTCGTAAATGGAGTAAGTTATAATGGCCCTAAGCACCTGCAGGTGTTGTTGGTATGTAAAAATGCGTAAGTTGCGTTAATAATTCTGTCTAAAATGTCTGTAATGAAATACTGTTCAATTTACTTTTGCTGCTGGGTGATTGCTCACCCAAAAAATTAAGAGGTAAAGAGACATGTGTAGACACAAGTCGACGCAGCATAACGTGGCTGTCGTTCCCGAACCACCGTGCCGTAATGATAAGGAGCCGCTAAGTTTAATAGGTTCGAAATTGTAATGGTGTATTTTCTGGACAATATCATCATAGGCCTGTTACGTCTATTGCAGACGATTTAATCAGCGTCGCGAAGGCATCGCTTTTCGTGGCTAAATAACCCTATTCGGGAGCGGCACACACGCCCGCACGCGCGGCAAGCGAGTGGTGCGCCGGGTAGATGAGTGATCTCTCGGTTTTTGATTGCTCTCCTGGCCGCCAGTGCTTCGAACCACTTTCCATCGTGTTCCTGACAACCCTCCCGAATACGAGGTAAATATAAGGTAAAACTAATTTGGACTCTTTTATTAATCATCCTTCTGAACAAGCGAGAACCTAGAGCACTAATTCACATACTGAACAGATAGACAATAGACATTAAACATCCAAAACCTAATACTCTTTCCTTTTTTCCAAATATATTCCGAAGTATTTAGAAGGCTTTCAAAATACAAGACAAACACACCGTGTTTACAAAACGAATATACAGTTCAGATAAAACAGTGAAACGTTTTCACAAAAGCGGTGCCCAAAGTGACGAAAACAAGACAAGGAACGTCAAAAATTTAATGGGGCCCGTAATAAGAGTAAACGATGTGTTCTGACCCCGGAGGGGTTAACAGAGCAAAGGGTCTTATCTTCGTTTCTTTCTTATTTTTGTTTTGTTTCAATTCCATTTGGAGAAAACGATTTGGGCCATTACAACGCCTTGAGTGGACATTTTTCTTTAGAATGTGTTTTGGTTTAAACAATGAATAAGAACCTGGTTTAAACATCAGAATTTTTAGAGTTTGAACTAGTCCCTATGGGCAAATATGGGTTAAAATAGTTTAGGAGATAAATGAAGCCATTTCTTTGATTATTCAGTATGTAACCAAATATCTATAGTGATATTTTGAAAGGGAACTTTTATCAATAACAAAACTTGCTTATAATATTTGAAAATAAGCAAAACAAAACAATATGCACCGATCAATTACAGTATGATCGAAAAATGGGAATCGAAATCGGTACATCCACAGCCACTGTATTGATCGTCTTTTACTTCTTTCGAGTTGATGTTCCGAACTAAATGTTTCCCGACCAGAAGGCAGCCACATGGTTAGCCACACGATAGCCCTCTGGTTGTCCTCGAAAAGGTCCTCCCGCGTGAGATGGACGGACACGCGGGACAGCACAGCAAGTGCTCCATGGTTTGAGGGGAGACACCACACTCACACTTTACTTGATCGCTGGAAAAACCCCATTTGTGAAGATTATCTCCGCAACAGCCAACCTGGGTTCGCAGGCGATTAAGCGTTTTCCAGGTTGGCCACGGGAGTTTGAAACCCGGTGGTAGGACTTCTTTTGGCTGTATTGATATAACCAACAAACTGCCAGATAGACACACGCGTCAAATTTAAAAGCTTAAAAATCATGCCTGTGTCATCCATCATTAAGTTTAATTTAAATCGGTAATTGAACTGCCGTATTAAACTTTAAAATTTTAATTCAAAATTTAACTCATCGACTGTTAAACGTGCGTTATAATCAGACGAATTTAATCATTAATTAATGGAGGTGATGCCGAGTAACTTTTGTTATTTTAAACATTTAGCGAGATAATTTGTTCGGAGTGAATTTTATTATAGCCGGTGTGAATTTACAGCTTCGTATATTACCTTAGTTATATTGAAAAGTTAGACGAGTTCTAACATGGGAGCCTTTATGTTTTTTTATTTACCTACGACTAAATCCGCCTTTGAACTCAATCTTACCTAATCTTATCATAAGCAAAGTTACTCAGTGAGATGAGGTTCTAGGTGTGGTTATGGGCATCATGGTATATACTTAACGCCGGGGTGTTGTTCGTTGGCCTTTGGTTGAGGGTTAATCAAGCATACATCTTATAGAACGCGCTATGAATGGAATGACGTAATGTCAATTGGTATGACAGGGAAAGGGGGGTGATCTTCCACCAGGTCCACCAGGCGGGGTGTGGTACCTGGTGACCAGATGTCCTGGTCTACCAATAATGATAAATTTCTTTTTTTTTTTCATGATCACATTACATTAAACTATGCTTAACGTTGGACTCAGCATTAGGTAACAGCCTGTATCGCGGAGGCCGGTTCAATTTTCTTATCTAATAATTTACATGAATTTATATAAGGTATTTATGAGATATTTAATTATTATTATTTTTATTTATTTTATTATTTATTTATATTTATATTATACATTTTTTAAAATAAACAGAAATAAAATGTTTTGATAAAATAAGTAATTAATTAAGGAGTGTTGTACGACGATGAGCGTGAGTGTGCTGGGATGTCCTAATGTGAGTGTGTGTGTGGGTGAGTGTACAATGTGGTTTTGTGAGAGAGGGAGGATATTCATGGTGAGTGCGGTCAAGTGGATGTCAATGGATGTTTAGAACTCGTATATATGCGAAGTTCCAAAAATTTCGATAGCGCGTTCTACAGCGACATCTGTCGGCGAGTAAAGTAAAATAATCGTATAGTGGCGCGTCGTACGCCGCCACAACCTAAACAAGACGCAGTATCTGACTGATATATCCTCGGTTTGATGCCAATCATTCCCGATTTCACCGGAAAAGTGTTAGTGTCGGAATAAAATCGGCTTTATTGCTGTCACTGCGTCAGAAAATATCGCAGCCTGCGGGTACAATAAAAATTTCAAAGGCATGTGTTATTGTAGAATTTTCTTTTACGAGTACAATCTCGGCTTTGTGTTTCCTTACAGGAATGTGTTGGCTTATGCGCGTTTCTGTGATCATCATTAGGTAGACGTAGTAATGGCATGTATTCGTGCAGGAAGTTTTTCTGCGCATGGGTGTCATTCGTATTTGTGTATTCACCACCATAATGACACGGGAAATTCTAGAAGCCTTTGAGTGTGTTTGTGGATTCATCATTATCCTATTCAAGCCTCCCCTTGCGATTGCAATGTGTGGCTAGAGTCATAATGTGGGCTAATTTAAAACCACGAAGGAAACATCTGATTGTAGACGATAATGTGTCTATGTAGGCGTTTTCAAAAGACTCTTAAGAATAATCAAAACTCATGATATGGCTAAGAATGCTGTCGACAAAATTATCTGTTAAATAAAATGATCCGCGTCAAAATCGGATCGTCGGTTGTTGAGTTATGACACCACAGACAAACAGACACACGACGCGTCGAACTTATAACACCACTTCCTTTTGGTCGGGGTTAAAAACTATTCAAATATACAGACAATCACATTGAAATAACTTACGCGTAAAATATCTTTTAGTGACTTTTCTATGACCAATACCTAAGTTGAAATCTATGAACTTGACACTAATAATGTGGACTTTTTGGGATGTGAACTTTTTGGGAAAGTGGACCAAATGCTCGGAGTATCTCTGCTGGATCGAATCCGAAATGAGGAGATCCGGAATAGAACAAAAGTTATCGACATAGCTCATTAGATTAGCAAGCTGAAGTGGCAGTGGGCCGGTCACATCTGTCGCAGAACCGACAACCGCTGGGGTAGACGAGTTCTGGAGTGGAGACCGCGTTTGAGCAAACGTAGTGTGGGACGAGCGTCCCTGCTAGATGGAGCGACGATCTGCGCAAGGTGGCTGGCAATGACTGGATGAGAAGAGCAGCAGTCCCCCAGCAGTGGACTAGAGTAGGCTACTGATGGACCAAATGAACCTAAATGATTAAAACTATTAAACCAAATATCATAATAAGTAAACAATGACTTTTCATGGATGAGTAGAGCCGAATATCGGACTCAATGGCGCGCCCTGGGAGAGGCCTATGTCCAGCAGTGGACTAGAGTGGGCTGCTGATGATGATGACATTTCATATTTCTTACATTTATAACACCCCTTTAATAAAACCCACAATCAACGCTACGGAGCGCCTGAAAATGTTGGATGGTCCTTAATTTGCGGCCACTTTCCCCAAATAAGGGTAATTTTTGCGACAAACTCGATTAAAATTTGCGGTTTTCGGACTAAAATGGTTTAATGCACATTAACACTTGCGGCTTTGTCGTTTGGTCGACCACATTTTATTGTGACCGCAGATCACTGGTGACACTTGTGATTTGCGATGTTATCTAAACTACAAGTGTAAGGGAAAACTACAGAGTTATAGTAACAAGAGAAAATCGACAGATTTCAAGACCCTAAAGTACCCACATATAAGAAAAACGTTGCCGGAAGGCGATTCTCGCAGCGTTTGACATACAAAAGTCGAGAAATGAAATGAAATTTATTTGCCAGAACATAGTGAAAATTACAGGTGATTTAAAAAGCATAGGTATCATATGTTCCACCGACAACGGTATGCAAATCTTTTCTGCTATTTGTTAGTGTCGTTGAGATACTCTTTTATGGAGTAATAACATTTGTCTAGAAGTCACTTGAAAATATTAGTTTTAAATTGGCTAGCAGGACCATTTTTAAGCGCTAACGCTACGAAAGCTTGTCACGCTCACACATGTAATGTGTGTGAATGAGATAGGATTAATGTCGAATTCGACATTCCACTACGAGAATCGCCGCCCTGGAGACATTTTTTTTATTGTATTAAGGAACGCAGACTAGCAAACGAACAATCAGATGTATAGTTAGACAGACATCTCACCTATCATCCCACTATGAGGGTTTTCAATGCGCTGCTGATCATGAGAACTTAGATGGAATGCGTCAACTACCTAATAATGCTGGTTCTCTTACTTTGATTCTCAAAAAAAGTTTGTCTTTTTCATATAAATCGGCGAACTTCTTCTTTGCAACCGAACTTACAGAGGGACAAATCGTCGATTCAGAATATTACCAATGGAACTAGAATTATTCTGGAATCGGAAAAACGTACCGGTACCTTTAGCTGTGTATCCTAGTACTTATTTCCTGATACGCAATACCTACAGACCTATTCGGTTTTATCTCAAATCATAAAACTAGCCCCTGTAACCGCACGAGTATTATTTCTTTGTAGGATTAGATTTGGAATCCAATTCCGGTTATCACTAAAATAAGATACGTTTCAGTAAAGATAATCCCACCAAAAACATAAATGTGAAAAAGGTTCCAAGTTCGGTGCAAGGAACTAATAGGTCTGTCGGCTTCGCCATTAAAAGAATTGAGGTCTAACTGGATGCCAAGTTCAATTAACAATCCTTCAAACGTACCTACAGAAATATATAGCATAGCATAACTCTCACGTCCATAATCCCCGAGGGGTAGACAGAGGAACCACCTTCATCATACCTAGGCTACCTAGCCTAGGTGATATAAATAATACCAAGGTAATTAATTACCATACTATACTTACTAAGTACATAAAAATATATTAATAAGAATACATTTACGCAAAAATACTCCGCGGATAAATTATTGCATACTTACTATGAAAACAAAATGTGTCGACATTTCTGTTGGGTTGAATATAAAGCGAACCCTTTTACTCAGTTCCTACATGGCTGTACGTACCAACGAGTTCATAAAGGCAGGGAGACATACATAATATCATCACTGAAGAAACAAACAATAAACTGCCACACCAATACTTTACGATTCTGATAAGCGTCACCGCGTCACCACATGATTACCCAATCTATCGTTATTTAAAAATAAGAATAGTTTATTTGTGCGGTAAGATTACAAAGAATTCATAGTAAAAGTAGTTCATTTAAAAGACAAGTGTGTCCAGACAGCCGGGCGATATGGCGGATGGATTAGCTTTTTAAAAAGATTATTTTAAATATCGGCTGTGGGTGGGATGGGAGTTGAAAAAGCCCCGTTATTACAAGGCAAGGCAATTGGCTATTGCAAGGCTATGGCATTCAACTCTTTTACAATACAATTCACTTTTTGCATCAATCGCAAGTCACACATATGTAGTTTGACTTATAAATCTAACTCGGCTTTTTACACTGCGTTTAACGCCACTAGCTCCTGACTGTATAATAGAATTAACAAGGAATTAACACTCCCTAAATAAACACAATTTCAAAAGTACAGTTAATAATTGGCTTCAAAAATTTACGTATCAGGAAACCTGCTTGGCATTATTGAACAGCATTCGTTAGAATACAGAAGTCAGAGCCATACAGAAATTCTTGCACATATATATGATTACACGCACAAACACACCCTCCCACTTTTCAGCACGCACGCATACACCCTCAGCCTCGCAAACACACTCTCCCCCACACTCCCCACATATCCTCAAATACACCCCCAGGCACATGTACACGTCACTCACGCTGGTTAATAATGAAGCCGCTATATAGAAGGTCACTGACCTCTAAGGCACAGGTTCCACCTAGTTTAGAGCTCACGCTGTACAACCATTGTGTACTAAATCTTTCAATAAAGATTTTTTGTATTTTAATTTTTCTGGGTGTCTTTTTTTAATGCTTTCGTTTCCCCTCCATACATATAAGAGCTCATTGATATGTACGTATTTAAGCACATATTACATAAGTACATGTATAAAGTCTCGAGATAACTGAGAACATAAGGGCGGAAACTTCAAAACTTAGTTCTGACGACATTTGCTGGGATATAATCAGTAAAGATATCGTTAGTTCGAACTTCAGACTATTAGATGAAGAAGTCATTTATTATTTAATGTTGACATTGTGTAAATTTTTATGATATTACTTTTTCTTTTTTGTTTCTTCTCAAAATCTATATAATAACATTAATAACTGTGTATTCGGTGTATATGCCTGTAAAGGTAAAGTTTAGTGTGACATGTTTATGCAACTATATCTGCAATATTTGTAATTCTTACCTAAAATTTTACACAATAAATCTTATCTTATCTTATCTAGAATAGAATAATACAAATAAAGAACCTTTGGAAATAAAAGTACGAGGGGCGGTCCAAAAATTGTTAGTCAACGGCTTGTTATTTTACTTTTATTATCTCTTGCGTACGTTTAACGACTGCTCTAACGGTGAAGGAAAACATCGAGAGGAAATCGGCATGTATGAGGAAATTAAAAGCTTTAAGGCGTGTGAAATCCACCAGTCAGCATTGGGCCTCGGTGGATCATGGCCCGTACCCCCTTGTGCAGGGGAGGATGTGCCCCAACAGTGGGGACATTAATAGGCTGATTATGATGATGATGATCCCGTGGAGGCAAATTTTATTACAAACTCCTTGGCCAAGTATGTTGTCATCAATGCACTTTGAAAAGTTGTAAATTATCATTTGTAATATTTCTTTTATTTTCTATTTGACTAAAAATTAATGGACCGTCTCTCGTACAGTGGACAACTCATCTATAGTTCCTTGTCGCTTTAACTTATTTGACACATTTATACGAATGTCAAGAAATCATAACGAAAACGTATTGCGGCAGGGTTTCAAAGAGTATAGCTTGATGTGTCTTCAACTGAAATGTAATTCTTTTATTTAATTTTTTTTTTAAATACTGAATATTTTTGACGTGAAATCGTCTTTAAACTGTGTTTCAGTCAGTCAAGTTAGCGTTAGTTCTACCTACGTAAAATTACTAAAGACTATAGTAGTAGAACAAATAAATAGGCATTGAAGGAATGAATAACACATTGCATCATAATTATATAATGTTTTAATTACTTAGGCATTGAAAAGGCAGACCGTAAATCCCATTCATCAAAATTGGATAAGCAAATTTGAAATAGCTTCGTTCTAAGGTACATAAATACAGACTACTGAATACGTTTGATTGAATATCGTATGAAAAATCTATGTAAGCGTGTTTCAGTGTTTATTCGGGAATACGGAAACACGAAGTGGAAATATCGATAGCGCGTTTTACCTTTGCATGAAAATATGGAGTCATAGACTACTAATAAAAAACAAAATAAAGGAAAGATCTTTTGGAGAGTTGAACGAAGTATTCTTACCGTCATCAGTTTCACGAAACGTTCATTGTTGTTCGTTGAGAGCGTCGGTGGCACAGTGGCTAGGACACCGGACTCCCATGCGGTAGGTCCGGGTTGGAAACCGTGCAGTGCCATGTACCAATGAATTTTTCGTATTTTTCGAAGACTTACGTACATGTACCGACTGCTCTAACGGTGAAGGAAACACCGTGAGGAAACCTGCATACTGAGATGACCAGTGTGTAAAATGGGGGAGGCACAAAAGATCCTCAAGGGTCGAAGTGCCGTTGAGTTATTCCCGGATCATAAGATAAGATAATATGTTGATCCAAGATTGGGCACTGGTCGCAAAGGAGCCTTACTTCGACAATGTCGTGTCATGAGTAACAAATGCCTTTAGTATTTGTTATCGGAATTGGAATGCGGAACCCTCGAGATGAAGGATGCCAACCCGCAATAAAACCTTGTGTCAAGATTTCATCTCCATGCTTATGACATCACAAATATTGTCTGGGTTTCGAGCCAATTTTAACCTACGTCAAAAAAGATAGGAGGTTCTCAATTCCACTGTATGTTTATAACCCCCGACCGATTGAGGGAGGGAGGGTGTTATAATAAGTTTGACACGTTTGTCCGTTTGTGTGTTTGTGTGTGGCAGCATAACTTGACAACGGATGATCAGATTTGGACCCGGTTTTTTAATTTAATAGAGAATGTTGTCGAGAGTGTTTTTAGTTAGGTCTGAAGAAAATTGGATCAGTGGATCTAAGATTTTGGAGTAGGATGGAGTATGATGAGACCTCTGGGACGGTAACAGTTACTTTACACTTAATTTGCATACATAAATCACAAATGAAAAAAATAACAAGAAATTTGACGTACACAGGTGGAGCTTATCTCTAAAATAGAGATTTAATAGAGATTTACAGTTAGTTGGTTCGAGTTTGACCTCAAATGTTTATGACCATGGTGACCTTCCCGCATCTGGAATCTTGAGGATCATCAGACCACAAAAAGTAAGGGGATGTCCACAACGGTACGTCGGGGGTTTCTTAAGTTTTTAATTTAGAGTTATTCTGAATGTTATCAAGATTTCTGATATTTGCACGTATAACCACGTGCAAGGCGTTGCACTGCCGTCACTATCCTAGCCACGTCACAGGCCTAGCAGTGCAATTGGTTGCTTGTGACTGCACCGACACCAAATAAATATAGTGAAAAAAAAACCAGAACCACGATTCTGCTCGTACTTACACTTTTGGACAGGGAACCCCGTATGTATTTACAGTTAACCAATAATTGCTTCGACGCCCGCTGTTGCGGTACCGCCCGTTCTGAGTAGGAAGACAGGGTTCCCCGTCAAAATAAACTGAACTTCGCACTTTTTAACAAATCATAATATATGTTTACTACTTTAAGCAATATCGTTTTAAAAATGTATTCGCATGGTGTAGTATTTTAAGCCAAAAATGGTCTATTAATAAAGGATTTGCTATTTCTATAATAAAAGAATTAGAGACCATTATCAGACTTGTCGTCACTTCCAGCTGACTCCACACGTTTCAGGTACAAGACGGATTTACCCTCGGACAAGGGAAGCGAAGCTCGGTTCCCTGTTAGAAAAAGTTCGAACAAGTTAAGCTGCGCGAGTGTGCGGACACGGGGACATTGCGACGAATATCAGATTATTTGCCACTGGTCTATGTAAAGGAACCTTACAGTATGTGACTCGTGATAATGGTATTACCAGGGTTACGCTCCTAACAAAAGTATCTAAGTAATTATTAAGAAGTTAGCTTAGTAAGCCCGTGTGCTCCGTCTTCGACCTCATCGTCACTTACCACCAGGTGAGATTAAGGTCAAACGATGGCTTAGTTGAAGTTAAGTTAGATTAAAACAAATGCTAGCTGTCCCTTTCACGCTGTTGGTTTAGAAAGAGATGTCATATCACTAGACACTTTGATTTGAGGGCGTTTTTTACACTTTTTAAGCCCCGATCGATCGAGGGATGTTATAAGTTTGACACGTTTGTCTGTCTGTTTGTCTGTGTGTTTGTCTGTGGCATCATAACTTGACAACGGATGATACGATTTGGACCCAGTTTTTTTATTTAATAGAGAATTAAGTCGAGATTTGGTAAGTCGGTTTTTTTTTAATTTAGAGAATCCTGAGATAATGTTTATGCGATAAAGAGAAAAAATAATTGTAAATTATGTGGAGGCAAAAAAATTTAAGATAGCTATAGCGAGGCCGAAGGTCGAGCTCCACGTAGGGCGTAACCCGGAGAGTCCCCTCGCCTTAAGACACTGCAGGTCTAACTTTTTGAATATTCTTGATCATGTCAGATGAAAATTGGATCAGTGGTTCTAAGATCTTGGAGTATCTTGGCGTGTTGGAGTATGATGGGATCTCTGGAGTGGTTTGAGCTCAAATGTTTATGACCATGGTGAATTTCCCACATCTGGATGGATGATGAGGATCTGGTGATGACCAGGACAAACTAAGAGGGTCTCCACAATGGTATGGTACGTCAGGGGTTTCTAAAATTTTTAATTTAGAATTATCATATGATTCGATCAATTTCATTAAATAGCTTTTTTCGCTGAGCAACCCTAACTAAATACAAGTTATCGTAGCTAAAGCAAACTCATTCATTATTCTGCCGTGCTAACAGGCGGGTAGTTAACGGGTATACCCACAGATTATAGACACACACAGGGATACAGGGTGTTCTGTTTTGGATGCGCTAATCAACTTTCGTTACCGACTGAACCATTTTGTGAGCGAAGCGAGTTTTGACTTACTACCCTTTTGTAGGTTATGTTGTTGCGTTTATGCTGTCATGGCGTGTGACAAATGACCATAAAGGAAGCAGAGAGGAGTACCAAGACAGACATTCGTGCCGTTATCTCTGCATGCCCCGCAAGGGGACATAGTACTAAACAAAAAGGTAGCATAGCCTGTGACGTCAAATGGGCCAAATCCCTACCGTACTGTTAGAGCCAGACTGGAGGAAAGGAATTTAATACGTTATGCTGATGTTATCCTTTAATTTATTGCGGCTAGGGTTGCCAATGCAGTTGAAATATCGCACCAACCACAAGCTTAGAAGAACGCGATTAGAAATCAATTATGTCTCGGGTGTTAGGCTTCTGCGCCACCATTACGAAAATAAAAATATCTCGGAAATATGTGATTAGGAACAAGAATAAGATTTTTTTAGTATTATTTATTTTTTAGCCATTTAGAGCCGTTGTAGCCCCCAATTTACTCGAGCAACAAAAGGCAGTATTTACGGAAAGTACTTGCGGTAGTAATCCAACTTTTACCTACCCCAATCTAACCTAACCTTTTACGTAACCCTCGTTTTTGTTTGCGACACGGGAAACATTATTACAATACATATTTTTGGCGTTGGTAACCCTAATTACATGAGCTTTTCATAAGCTCGAGTGTCCTTTGAAGCGACTTATGGCAGATTAAAGACGCGACATTAGCAGTGTGAACTAATGGCTTAAAATTTAGCACGACTTATTACCATGTATACCTTATTGCATGAAATTCTGTTACAAAATGAGAAAACGTTGTATTTGCACTCTTGAAAGGAGACAATGTTGCTCCTATTTATTTTTAACCACCGACCGACCGAGAAAGGGGTGTTATAAATTTGACGCGTTAGTTGGTTTGTCTGTGGCATCATAACTTGATGATCCAATTTGAACCATTTTTTTTATTTAATAGACAGTTTTGTCGAGTATTCTAAGCCATATCTGATAAAAATTGGACTAGCGGTTTCCAGGATCTTGGAGTATGTTTAAGTCAGGTGGGATGCCTGAATTGGTAACAGGTGGTTCGAGTTTGAACTCAAATGTTTACGACTATGGTGTCCATCCCACATCTGGAACCTTGAGGACCTGATGATGATCAGGAAAAGTTAGGAGATCTCCATAATGGTAAGTCGGGGGTTTTAAGCACGCGGAGACAGTAAATGCCTATTCACTCTCGCTTTGAAGCTCCCAAGGTTGTAGTTAAAAGGTCATGAAAGTCGCGGAGAAGCACACTGAAAGAAAAGTTTGTTCAAACAAAATCAAAATGTTTTTATTGTAAGTACCTTATAGTAAATTTTTACAACGACATTATTCTTACTCTACCACCGCTTCGTAAGGTGTTTTAGCTGAAAGGAAAGAAGCGCGGCGCAAGAAACTTTCAACAGCACATCTTTTGAAATAAATATATGTTACAATAATTATGAATACAATAATAAACAATGTGCAGAGCTGGACCTGAATTTAGGACCAAGCCTCATTATCATTAAAGTAGTCATTTATTTTATAATAACCCATTTTACAACAAGAACTTGTTGCAATACGAGCATATAGAAATCGCAGATTGCGTTTGCAAGTGGATTAACCTAATAACTCTAGAAATAAAGTACTCTAATAAATATAATGTGTATATTTTAACAGATATCGATTGAAAAAAGGTAAAACAATGGAGTAACGAAATTCAAACTTGACAGTGCATAGTGGCCTATCAAATAGATATAAAGAAGTATGAAACCAAATAGTTCCAACACATATAAAGTCAGCTTCAACCAAGATCTTAGTCGTATATATATCAAGAAATTTGTTCAAATGAATAAAAAATACTTTATAATGCTCTAAATGAAACAAGCTTTCTTTCAGTGCACTTCTGATCTATTCCATCTCTTTATCATAAAAGTATTGTAATACGAATGTTCTAAAACGATTTAGTCGAGGAATTTATCCTGTCTGCAATGCCTTACCACATATCACGTAACACGTAAATCTCGATGAAACCCGTACATACCTGCGAAAAACAAAAAGGCTTATCAGATTTGAGAAAGCATCTCGTGGCGCGATTTTTGTCAGCCATGTCACATCTTCTAAACCCTTGCAATCACGTTTGACAATGGTTGTCACTCCACGGTACGGTTGGCAAAATAAATGTGGATAAACTTATTCCAATCCATCCTTTACGTTACACGTTAAGGGGGAGGGAGGGGGTCAACAAAGTGTGTCATCGTGTGACAAGGCGGGGGGGGGGGCATAAGCTTCGTGACGTCACATGCTTAAATCTAAAGGAAGAAGTCATGAATAATATAAAGAAAGAACGGCTTCAAAGTCCGTGGACACAAGATGATTAAATTTTGTATCGTTCATTTGATTTGATGTAAATTTTCTGAAATGTTTGATTTATTGATAATTTTATGAAAAAAGCTTTTAAATAGAAATATATAAATAATATTGGAAGTACTTTAATAATTTCTAAATTTAAAATCGCAAAATATTTGACGTCACACCAGGGGGGGTCACACAAATGTCCTGTGACAAAAAATAAAAAATCCAGGGCTCCAAAAATCATGAAGTTCGTGAAACGTAATTTATGGATGGCCCCTTAAATACAAATACATAAATGCAAGAGTGTCTAGCATTTAAGATTGGAATGGAATCATCATCATTGGCCTGTTACGTCCAGCGTAGATTGCAGACGGTTTAAATAGCATCGCTATGGCACCGTTTGTATGCTGCCTGTACAAGGGGCGATAAGGCACCCCCACGGGCAATACACTTTACGCAAAGCCGAGTGCTTCCCAGATCAGTGCTATTCCCGCCCTAGGCACTGCCTTGTCAAGCAATATACGCTACTGGCGTGACACGACACGCATCGGAATGTCTTACCGCATGAATCTGTGGAGGCTCCTTTCTAAGCAGCTTATTATCCTACTACCGAGATAAACTACGAATAGGAAATAAATCTATGTGGTTAATTCCATGAAATGACCGCGACCCTCAAGTGAAGAGGATGTGACTGTAAGAAATAGAAGGGATCAAAGCACTGAATTTAGTCAAAAGGTGAGGCCGAACCAACGCTTCTACCGGCTTCGGCTCTGAAATACAATTTTGAAACGCCTCTTTCATCATTTCATCGATCCCGCTGAATTCAAGGCTTATATCCCAGGTCAGAAGTTGAAGCCAAATCATTCTCAACCCACAACTGATTGTTTCAGCAAAGTCAGAGAGGTCTGTATTCAAATTTTCAGGTTCCAAGAATTATCAGTTCTGGAATATTTAGTGCGTATGCTGCCTGTACAAGGGGCGATAAGGCACCCCGACGGGCAATACACTTTACGCAAAGCCGAGTGCTTCCCAGATCAGTGCTATTCCCGCCCTAGGCACTGCCTTGTCAAGTAATATATGCTAGTGGCGTGACACGACACGCATCTGAATGTCTTACCGCACGAGTATGAAACGGCTCTTTTCTAAGCAGCTTATTATCCCACTACCGAGATAAACTAAAAGAAAAAAGAAGGAATAGAAAAACACATTTATTTAACATTGCATACATAATTAAACTTAAAAATAATTGAAAATTAAAAAACAACACAACGTTAAAAGGACACATGCTCAGCACGTGCTGCGGTTCGACCGGTACGGCAGAACCACAGCGCTGGTTTTCAGCTGGGTTTCAACTACGCCGTTTTTTAGATTTATGTGGTTAATTCCATGAAATGACCGCGACCGTCAAGTGAAGAGGATGTGACTGTAAGAAATAGAAGGGATCAAAGCACTGAATTTATCTAAACTGAGGCCGAACCAACGCTTTCGGCTTCGGCTCTGAAATACAATTTTAAAACGCCACTTTCATCATTTCTCGTAAGCCTATTTTACGATCCCGCTGAAGTTGAAATTGATGCCAAATCATTCTTATCCGAGCCGAAGATCGGGTTCAATGGCGCGCTCTGGGAGAGACCTATGTCCAGCAGTGAGCTAGAGTTGGATGCTGATGCTGCATTCTCATCCTACAACTGATTGTTTCTGCAAAGTCAGAGAGGTTTGTATTCACATTTTCAGGTTCCCAGAATTACTCGTATCAGTTCTGAAAAACCGAGTAAACAAATTCTATGACATCAGAATATTAATGGTATTTACGAAAAGTCTGGAGTCTTAGTTTGACGTACTACATGAAATTCCCAACGAAACCTTCGCAACATTAACCCAATCAGTAACGCCGAGAAAATTTTAATTCGGATCATCAACACGAAAGAAGAAGTAACGTCGATCACTCCCTTCCCCATACGATGGGTCTCCCATGCCATACCGCTGAAAGTATACTCATACTACCCGTCGGAAATATATAATAGACCTGGGGTAGCGATTATGGCACGTCCGACATGCAAAGGTCTCGAAAGCGACGTTCAAGTTCATCGCGTTCACTCACATAGACACGAACATATGTGTGAGCGTAACAATACCTTCCGTAGCCGCTCGACTTTACAAATCTAACGTGCCAGAACGCCACACTAAGGTCCAAAGACATTTCCGACGGGTAGTACAGTGTTTCATATCACTAATCTGAGGCACCTTGTGACGGTTACATGTAAGGACACTTCACTTTGTCCTGTACTTAATTAAACTTGATACCCAAACACAGAACGACTGGAAGCGAAGCGACCAATATATCAGCTTGATTTGCTCGGAGGAAGCTGTTTAATAAGGTAACGAAGACCGATAACAACTAACCCTTGAAGCAAGAGTTACTGAAACTGTCATTTAATGACCCCATACTTTACATGTCAAAACGTGACGACGCGCCGTGGGAACGGTCTCGTCTGTTGTGGCCTGTTGTCTCTGTGGATTCATCGCGAGTCGGTAACTTCAAAGACCAGACCAGAGCTGCTGCTTGCACGGGGACTTCTCAACTGTGGACATCAGGGAGTTACAACGACAGGCAAGTTTCAAGCCGACACAGGCCTTGGGAACGCAAACAGCGCCGGCCACGATCGTCTGCGCAGACGTGGCGGCCTGGCCTGTCCTGTGATAAGACAGGCCGTGGGACCCTAATATTTGGTAGCGGCACAGAATACACACAGAAGATCCGCTCCGGGCGTCCGCGATCTTGATCACTCGACCGTAGCGCTATCGCAGTTATAATTTCCAGTTTAAAAGAAATAACCTTGTGAAAAATCTTTCTGGCAATGAATACCTACAACTCGATAGCCCACAGCGCGTGTATTTCGCGCCCGAGTTCCTTTGAGATAGCATGTACGGACCTTCTGTGTACATTCTGTGGTAGCGGCGCGGCAAGGGGCGGCTCCCCCCCTGCTTTTAGGACCCGCTTTCCTTCCCGCAATACACTTGTCACCACCTAAGGTGATCTGAAGGAGAGATTTTATCCTCCGAATATACACGCTGTCACTTCCAGCAATATACTCGTAGTTCACCTCACACACATCTTGACTGGAGCTGCAATTTGCATCGTTCGTACAAGGGTTCGATATTAATCCGAGCGTGTACCGTCTTCAGATGGGTTCTGTCTGCTATGGGATTATGAGATTTGAACGCACAGACCATCTATTTCAATGGTACCTTTGGTAATACGTTTTAGCAGTCAGGGGGTCTAGTTCAATGTATTATTTTAGGTATTATTTAATTGCAGATTTTTCGGAGAGCAGACGAGCAAACCGTGTGGTCACCGTCGGTCATAGGCATTACACCTCATTATAATGCTATTAGCTCTCTTATTCTTCACACCGAAATACAGCAATTGTAATGCTGCTTTGTGGCAGAAACGGGTAAAAGGGTGGTACCAGCCCAGGCTGACTCAAAACAGAGCATACCATCTTCGAAAATACTGTATAAAAATTGTACACTACTGTTCCACTGGTGATGGTCTTCACCATGGTGTTCTTCGTAGTCGTATTCATCATTGATTGAGGACTCGTTATCATTCGTAATGACTTGACAAAGGCCATGGAACCTTATTGGCACGCACACCTACTCCGCGAAATTTTGAAAAAAATGACAATTTCTTGGCGATCGATCCTAGCTTAATAATTCGATAGAAGACTTCAATAGAAACATAAAACATATCTTGATAAATACTCCTAAAGTATCTCCGTACCCAGATATTTGACCAGTAAACTTACTAAAAAAATGTTGCAACTTTCGACATCAAATATCGGGATTCAGAGTTACTTCAGGAGTTTTTGTCAAGGTATGTTTTGTTTCTATTGATGTCCTCTATCGAATTATCGGGCTGGGATCGATCACCAAGAAATCACGGAAAGTAGGTGTGCCAGGCTCTATAGTAAAATGTTCCATGCCCTTTTATTATTTTGTAATAATAACCGAACTAGTTTGGTTATCCCGTTAACATTTTTTGTCAGTGTAGCGGTCACCCATCCGGGTACCGCCCACGCCCAACGTTGCTCGCGCTCGCAACTTTGCTACGAGCCCCTCGATGGAAGTAACTAAAACACACTGTATATCCCACCCGCGTTATCGCGGCGTTCTAATTGCGAGGCGGCTCAAAAGCCCCACTAATTAGAGCAGCCTGTGCATCGAGTTGATTGGGACCGTGTGACGAAGCAGTTTCTAGGCTACGTGTGGTTTCGGAGATCTTGGACTCATTATGGGAGTCTTAGGCTAGGACTTCACGGATCCGGTTCAAACTACGGTTCCGTTCACTGCATCCAATCACAAATACAAATATTTATTAGTTTGTAAGAATATGGGTACATTTTAGATGGTACATACATTAGCATAGATATAGTTCCTTGCATATTCAATTTCTATTCTATTGTTTAAATTTATAAATTACTTACAAACAAAAACACATAGGAATGTCACATTATATCCGAAAAGTATTCTGTTATATTATAATAGCATTTATTGACCAGTAACTCAAATAATTTATACAGTTTTTGGAGCATTTTTCATATCTTTATGTAATTTATTATATATTTTGGGGGCCATACATAAAACATAGTGCTGAATTCAAGTCGGTGCCGGGCGGAGCGCACGGAACCGTAGCTGGAACTAGACCCGTGAAGCCCTCAATTTTTTAACAGCTGTGGATGAAAATTGAAATGGCTCCGCCATATCTTACTAAGTCTTTCATCTAGTTCCCTAATAACTCATAATAGCGTGGACATAGCCCATCATAAAGAGGTTTAAACCCTTCATTTGTACAAACATTCGTGTTGTGGGGATTGCCGGCGTAATAACACGGGTCACAACGACCGGGTAACGTATGGTTATGTGTCGGGCTAGGGTTAGTGTTATTTGTTGTGGTTAATAAACTAGGATGGGTTATGTTCGCACTGGCGTGTCGCATTCGATTTGAGCTGGGTTTTACTGAGGGCCAGCGCTGTACGAAGAGTGCGCGTGGAGCGGGCGAAGCGACACCGACGTAGGTTTTCGTGTTCCTTTTTTTAGAAGAAGAAAAAAAGAAGAAAAACACCTTATTATACCACAAAAAAAATACATATTTAGTTCACTCCATAATACTATTGGCAATAGGCACCTGGCTCAGCTAATGCTTGAGTGAATACACCGGCGTGTAAACACACAGCGCTGATACACAAGCCAGCCCTTATACAAAGTTAACCAACTAACAACTGCGACAATCTTAGTACTGCCTCATGGTATGTTCTCATTAAATAAATTAATAAACTAAGGGTAGGTGTTACTACAGGGAGAGGTAAACTGTATATAATTCTAATATACGCAAATTTAAAAAATTTAAGTGTTTAATTTATCTGTGGGCTTGCTAAATAAAAATAATATAAACTAGGTAACGTCAGAATACATATTTATTTTATTTTAACCCCCGACCGATTGAGGGAGGGCGCATTATAATATTGACACGTTTGTCTGTTTGTTTGTGGCATTGTAACTTAACAACGGATGATCAGATTTGGACCCGGTTTTTAAAATTTAATATACAATGTTGTCGAGTGTTTTAATCTAGGTCTAATAAAAATTGGACCAGTGGTTTCCAAGATCTTGGAGTATCTTTGATGTCGGATGGGATCTCTGGAACGGTAATAGCTAGATGGTTCGAATTTGAGCTCAAATATACAGGTACATGGTGCGTTTCCGACATATAAAACCTTGAGGATCTGATGAAGAACAGGAAATGTAAGGGGATCTCCACAATGGTACGTCAGGGGTTTCTTAATTTTTTAATTTAGAGTTTTCCGTGTATGGGATGGGTTTAGAATATCCTTACCGTCACGAATAAGCGTGTCTTACAGTCAGTTCCCAGAGTTATCTGACTCCCCTAGCTGACGTATCAGTGTCAAAGAAGGTCAAATAATTCAGGGAACAGACAGTACGAGCAGACGAAATCGTAATTACTTGCTGGTGGTAGGACCCCTTCATCATAGGTTCAAAATCCGCCTAGCTGCGACCAGCGTTTTATGTAAAAGTCTGTCACCAAATATTTACGCTTATCCTTAGTACATTTTCGATTCATGCCATTTGATACCTACTCTCCTAACTTACCCTTTCCCCATTATAGAAATTACCATTAAGAAAAATACGCGGTTTCAACAATACATACAGTATCTTCAAATGATTAATCGAACCTTACGTACATTTTCACATGAAACCAGGACTCAAATAGCTGTTCCATCAGTCACAGAATGTAAATAAGTCTAGATTTAGATCTTTGTAGAGAGAAGCGCCAATGTTTACGATATACCCGCGTCAAATTTTTCAACGACGCAGTTTACCGGAGCATATCTACTCTGAATTGGACGTGTGATGTCATAGTGACGTCACAATTTTACGTTCCAATAAAAACCTGTCACGCTGAAGGGATCCGTCGAACCACGGAATCTATTCTGCAACTCCAACATTGGACCAACACGCGAAGAGCCGCCAGTTTGCTCGTAGTTGTTCGATTGTTGCGGTTTTTGTCGCAAACGATAGACGGGCTATCGCTCTGCGTTAGACATAGGTGTTTGTCGAATTCGGCTGCGCTTCCTTTTTATATCACGGTATGTTACGCGAGGCATGAGGTCATAACTGATGAAACTTGTCAATTATTTTCAACTGTTAAAACCTGAAGCGAAGTGAGACATGGTTTTAAGTAGCGTACTTCACTTTCGCACAACGCAGTTTCAAGTGTTTCGATATCTATAATAGTTCCAAAGTTATAGAGAAATTAATATAAGTCAGTACATTTTTTTGCCCAAAAGAGGGGGGTCCACTTTGGAAAGCTTAAGCGAAGCGGGAAAACGATGTTTCAGTTATTGTTAGGTATCGTTAGAACAGCACTGAATGACTCTATCCAATGGTACAACTTCCATTTTGTTAGGTTAAACAGTTCAAGAGCTAGTGGTATGCTGAAGGTACACATTGTCGTCACGGTGACTAGACACAAAAGTCACTCACATACAAAGCGAGTGTGTAAGACATGAAGTACATTCTTTGTCGAAAATAACTAAATAAAGATACAGAGGGAGATACACTCGACCGTAGCGCTAGGGCAGCTATAGTTCCAGTTAAAAGAAAGAGCCTTCTGAAAAATATTTCTGGCAAATGTATTTCCTTTATTTTAAGCTGACACAAGTTTGACCTCCTCCGCAAATCAAGCTATCCTATTGGTAGATTCTAAGGTCCAGCGATTGTGCGCTGATCGGAGTGGAGGCGCGGCGACTTACTTCGATAACAATGTATAAACTAAACTAGTATCTACTATATGGTCTAAAATGGCTTGCCTACGATTCCGTGCTCCGTAGGTACCGCTCGCCGCCGCCCGAGTCGCTTGAAATTGGCATGCGATTTTGAATCGTGTTCTAGAAAATTTTAGATTTAGTTTAAATTGTTACCAAAGTCGTCGCGGTGCAACTTTTCTAATGGGCCTGAACTGCTCCGCAATAGTGGACAGACATTATAATGAGGATTTTCCCAAGAGATATTTCTTTTACATACTGTAAAAGCCATCTCCTTTTGATGCAGAGTAAAGAAACGCGACAGATATACTCACCCAATTGAATTTATTATCAAAGGCCGCGCTTAGAGAGGACGATTGATTTTTCAAGCTCGCTTGACTTTCGACGTTTTTTTGTCAGAGTAATGAAATTTATTCCGAAAAAGTCGAAAAATGAAACGAGATTTGTCCTATTAGACCCTGATTACAGCGCTTACTGATCTGAGAAGAGATCTCAGAGATCTGTCCTCCGAGATACAGGAACTTCCTAGTTCGGAGGTCAGCGTTTATTGTAAACTAACTTGTTGCTCACTAATTTTATTTAGTTTAATATAACCTATGCTTAAGTTCCTACTGGTGTATGGAGTATGAATACTTTGTCATCTTACCGTACAAATAAACTTATTCTTATTCTTACTACACTTGCTGAATTCAGTCTGACTGAATGAGTTAGAATCTAAATTCAGTAAAGTGTAAATGTTTTTCTAAAAAAACATTAGTTTGACAAGTTAAGGTGGTCGAGATCATGGAAATTTAAGAAAATCTCGACTCACCATTGTAGAGTTCCCCTTACTTTCCCTGTTCATCATCGGGTCCTCAAGGTTCCAGATGTGAGAACCATCATCAAGCACCAAGCACCATGGTCCTAAAAAATTGAGCTCAAATTCAAACCTTCTAGCTATTACCGTTCCAGAGATCCCATCTGACATCAAAGATACTCCGAGATCTTAGAACCACTGATCACATTTTTATCAGACCTGGCTTAGAACACTCTCGACAAAATCATCCGGTAAATAAAAAAGACCGGGTCCAAATCGGATCATCGGTTGTTGAGTTATGAATGTTATGATGTCACAGGCAAACAGACAAATGCATCAAACTTCTTCGTTCGGTCGGGGGTTAAAAAGCTGAACATTCACTAAATTAAGCAAGAATCATTTTTTTTTAAATTTATTTATTACAAAATCCACAGCATTAAAATTTAAAAACATAAAAGTCCATTAGAAAAATATACTGCCAATTACAGATTTCCTATTTTAAGGGAGAAATACGTTTTGATGTGTGTGTTTAATGGAAATGTGTGTGAGCGTGTTTGTGTAGAAGAGAGTGAAAGGGTGAAAGGGGTGTGTACAATACAAATGTACACATCCCTTTCACCCTTTCACTCTCTTCTACACAAACACGCTCACACACATTTCCAATAAACACATCCATATCCACACACACCAAAACTTATTTCTCCCTATAGGCGTTGTTTTAAAATAGGAAATCTTTAATTGGCAGTATGTTTTTTAATGGACTTTTTTGTTTTTAAATTTAAGTGCTGTAGATTTTGTAATAAATAAATTAAAAAAATAAATCAAAATAGAACTTTTTTGTTCGAGTCTTCATTACATGTATCCAGCTACAACGCTACTGTACTTATTTAACATCCTTACTCACCAAGAACACAATTTTGAGTCACCATTTGAACAGTTTACAAACAAAACACCTACGTGGCGTCCTATTTCGCCCCAAACCTTCAAAAACAAGCATTATTTTGGCACCAACTTCCAATACAGTGTTTATTTCCTAGATTTCTACGAATGCCTTATTTTTGACACGCAGAAAGTGTTTAAAGACGTTCACCCCATTTATTTATTGCATTGTTCAATAACAAACTTATTATTAGTAGTTGCGGAATTTGGACGGAAAATTTATCCCCTAATACTTGGCTATTCGATGAAGAATATTTTAAACACATTCATAGATGTGTCTATTACTCTTTGGTAGAATGTGAAATGGTAATGGCAGTAGGTAAGTAATATTACATTTGCAGAAATAAAAAAATCATAGCTAAGAACATTCAACAGGTTAGGCCTGCGGGCGCCTGAAGGCGGGCTTCGCCCTACGCGGAGCTCGGCCTTCGGCCCCGTCAAGGCCAACTTAAAATTCCTAGCCCCACATTCTTTTAATTTTTATGGCCGCCATCTTATCATATTTTTTTATCTTGTAATGTCTCAGGATTCACAACAACTTTAGTTCGAGAAGACCCCATCTAAATATTATAGTTTCGGCGGGTTGATAATCTTTCAATTCTTCCAGTTTCATATTGTGAAATTGAAGTTCACTTACTTTTTCCTGGTCATCACCATAACTTTAAGGTTTCATATGTCGGAAATGCACTATGAACTGAAAATTTGAGCTCAAATTCGAACAATCTAGCTATTACCGTTCCAGATATCCCAACTGACATCAAAGATACTCTATGATCCTGGAAACCATTGATCCAATTTTACCAGACCTAGCCAAGAACACTTTCGACAAAATTCAAAACGAGTCCAAATTGGACGTAAACATTTGAGCTCAAACTCGACCCACCCCTGTTACCAATTCAGGCATCACATCAGACAACAAAGATACTCCAAGATCCTGGAAACCACCGGTCCAATTTTTATAAGACCTAGCTAAGAACACTCCGACAAAATTCTGCATTAAATTTAAAAAAACTGAGTCCAAATCGGATCATCCGTTGTTAAGTGATGATGCCACAGACAAACAGATCGACAGACAAACGTGTCAAACTTATAAACACTCTCCCGATCGATCTGGAGTTAATAAAGATCTGTGACACCGTTAGTTAGAAGTGTTGATAATACTCTGGCACGAACCATCGGTATTTAAAAATAAACTATCCCCAAATAAAACGCCAAATAAACATAAGGACTGCGTTTACCGAATAAGTAAATGGCAATAAAAATGAACGCTTTTATAAAAGGAACGGTTGGGACGTGTTTTGTCGCCAATGTTTTTTTGAGGGAGAAAATATTGCTGTTATTTTAGCAAAGTGTCCGTTAGCGTTCTGAAAAAGGAAAGGCGTGACTAAACCTTGGATATGTTCAGGAAAAGAAGTTTTATTTTTGGGTATTGTATTGGCCGTGGAGATTTCAAAATTTTGGCAAAGGTGGGAGCTGTCTTGATGGGTATCAAAAAATTCAATTTCAGCCAAGTTTTACTTCCATTTCTCCTGTGGCGACGCACGACGCGCGTCACTACGATACAGTACCTACTCACATCGGTGTAGAACGCGCTATCGAAATTTTCCTGGGACTTCGTACATATACGAGTTCCAAACAACCATAGTTGGACCAGGACATCTGGTCACCAGGCACAACACCCCGCCTGGTGGAAGATTTTCCCTTTCACACAACTGACGTTACGTCATCCATGTCCTCACATAGCGCATTCCTACACTCCGTAATGTTTGAATATACATACTAGCATCAAGGGAAACCACAACCCCGTCTGATTTGTACCCATTGTTGTTAATACCCCTGTATTCCTGTACAAGGAGGGTACCTAATGCTATCCACACCACATACTGCAAGCTCATATCTGTGGATAATGCCGCGTTGGAGAATTTAATATGCTGTGGCGTACGTCCCCTTTATGAGACGCTCGCTTGTTTGGATTCTTCGAGAACATTTCAGCTTTAGACTGAGCGTGAGCGGGTTTGTTTGTGAACACGAAGGTCTTGAAGATCTTAGTGACGTTGCAGTTCGGTGTAAAGCTCGTAATTGAATATCATTGGAGTGAACTAGGACGCCGCACTCGCATGAGTCTGAGTCGAAACCATGCAAAAAAATTGGTTTCTTTGAAGATTTATCGACTGTTCTGTTTTGAGATAACTGGTGTGTGAAATGGCAACCAATCAAAGACCAGGAAGTCGTTCTATGTGGTTAATTCCATAGAATACGGTCGACCCGGACGAAGAATGCCACTATAAGATAAACAATATTCAAATAACCAACTGTCATATGTAGGAGCAGACATATAGCCGCAACATATCTTAGAGATTATCCCGACTAATTTTAAAAACTATTTCACTGGCTTATAGTTTAAAATCTAAGTCCTCACTATTAGGGCACCAGTAGTTCCTTACCTTAAAGAGCGTCGGTGGCGTCGTGACTAGGACGTCGGACTCCCATGCGGGAGGTTCGAGTTCGAAACCAGGCAATGCCATGTACCAATGAGTTTATCGGTTTTTTCTAAAGACGTACATTTACCGGCTGCTCTGACGGTGAAGGAAAACATCTTGAGGAAACCTGTACACTGAGATAATCAGCGTGTGAAATGGGAAAGGCAATGGCAAACCACCCCATAAATCTGCCATGAGAGTCCGTTCTATGTGATTAATCCCTTAGAATGATCACGACCCTCAGCAATGAGGAAAACGACTTAGAAGAAGAACTTCTTTGCCGCTACTGAGAAAATTCATAGTTATTAGCAATTTAACAATGCACTTTTCATGAGTAAACATGTAGAGTGTTAAATTAGTACTTTGAGAGAGTTTTATTGAATTCGATAAGAACGGAGATCTCCCAACTTCACTCCATAGTGATGGATCAAATTAAAGAAATCTATCTAGAGAACACTCAACAATGGCCACTCCTACACGCCAATGGATTGTCTGCAGAGACACGGGGGTTCTTAAGAATTGTGTACCGACACTTGACTCCCATTGTGATTCCATTTCTTTTCTGATTTGTACAGAAAACGTCGCTTATTTTTGTAATTTCCACAAAATTGATACAATGGGATAACTTAATAATAGCGATTCGATTGGAAATGATGTTAACACGATGAAATTAGATTTGTTAGAAAAACACGCGTCAATACAGAATCTAAAGAGATGTGGTGAGATCACCAGATTTATGATTCTCCGATATTCATTATTAGCCACTTAAGATCGAGTAAGTAAGTCAGTAAAACGTTTATTATTTCACAAAGAGTAGTCGGAATGTTATATAAAAGGTTAAAGCTGGGAGTTGGGGAAAGCTCAACTAAATTTGTATTACCAATTTGGTTAACCCATCCCTGAAAAAACACGGCCCGAAAGGTTACTTTCAGGTTACTACCTGTTTCACATTTATCACTGAGAGTTCAGTCAAAGACGAAAGTAAACGAACGAAAATTCAATGCTTTTAATGTATTCAAAACGTTCCGGAAGTTTGGAGTGTGGCTATGAATGAGTCTGTTGATTCTTTCAACCCTTTTCAAGCGTAACTAGGGGAGTAAATAATACCTTTCTAATTTGAAGGGTGTTCCTGACGAGGGAAGGACGAAGGTGCAAAGATCAAAGAAATGTGACGGTACATCGAAATATACTGTTAATATTAAAAACCGTAAGTCGGACATGGAAGTGTCGTGGTACCCTGGCGCTTCTAGGCTTGAAGTGTCTGCCATCTCCCAAAAGTCAATACAAATTCTTCTTTTCTTGTGATTAATTTGTAACGATGTCGACTTCATTGTCCATATCAATTTCAACTTCATCGTTAGCGTTTATCTCATCTCATTTCGTGTTGGCATCTTCATTTCTTTATCTAAATTCAAATCATATTCCCATTCCATTTATAAATTTCATTATTCCATTAATTTCATTGTTTTCTTTGTATTTTGCACTTTCTCTCTGTATTTTGTCTTGAACGGACGTTTCTCGGTTCATTTTTACCTGCTACTACTACCTATTTTCTACGTTTACTATTTTTTGTGTTCTGTTCCTTAAAAATATAATATCTATTACCAAGTTCTTCTATTACTTCATCTGCACACTGTACTAGAACCCTGCTAGCCGGCACCTAGAGGACAGACTGGAGCAAGTTTAATGATCATTGATCAACCTAATTGTAAATACGTCTTGCGCAGAACTCCTGTCAATTTCGATATTGGCTTGCCGAGAAGTTTACCTATCGATTCTTTCAAATTATTATCATCGTCACATCGCAATACTGTTTCATTGTTAAAAGAACTGATAAATAGAAAGATACACGAGCCATTATTTCCGAAGCGCCGCTCACGGCTCGATTCCATCTCTCCTTGCGAGCAATGTTTGTTTGCACTGTCGTATTTATAAATTGTATTAAAAGCTTTCTCGATGGGCGATCGAACGTCGTGACGAGTGACTGTTAGGGATGCTACATTGAAACAAATTCATAACGGCGCATCGATTTAAACATCGGGATATGCCAGTCCATAAATTTTTCACCAAACCATTCGTTAGAAATTCAAATTGAATAAAAAAATTGAATCGGGACTGAAGTCCAATGTGAGAATTTTGACAGCTAGTTGGCCGATCAAAAATGTAACTGATGTCGTTATGTTCTAGTACCAGTAATACATATGTATTGGCGTCAGTAAGAAACAATTGTGTCAATATGGAATACATTCAATTTTTTCTAATCATCTTCTTTTCAGCCTGTTGTAACCCATTGTTGATGAAGACGCGTATGTCTTCATGTGTAACCATTTTCCTACATATCTATACATTCGCAACGATTTTTTTAATCCTCGACCCTAAATAACTATAAAGTTAATAATACCCTTTTTTTAAATAGGCTATAGGCTGTCCCACTGCTGGGCAAAGGCCTCCCCTCAAATAATACCCTTATCGTTATAAAAATCCTCTTACTATCACTTTCTTAGTCAACATCAGATCTTCAAGGTTCCTGAACTATCACCGTTGTTGAGATCCATGGAAGATAGTCCAAGATCTTGAAAACTTCTCAACCAATATTGATCAGATATCGATAATATTCTTTTAAATAAACAAATATATGCGTCGAAACACATCCTCGGTGTCTGGAATAAAAGAATTTCTTCTTACAAAGTTATTTGGCGACTAGAAATGAAAAGTACTCAACATAATAAACATTCCCGAAAACGTTACGTTTAAGTAACAAGACAGGCTGTTTAAATAAGCGAGATAAGTCAACGTAACAGCACACATTCATTGAATGAAATTAATTCAGATTCAAGAGCCGTGGCGGTGATGTGAGCTTCGTATATATCACAGGTTTTATTTCGGAATATTTAACATCCAATGGATTTTGTTAAAGAAAGAAAGGTGAAAGAAAATATCGAAAGGAATGTCTGATGAAGTAACTACAAAGATAGTGTATCTTTATCAATTAAATGGGACCTCAGAATTATCTTCCTTGTCCTCCCAATTTAGAGATAACATTACGCGACTGAACAGAAAATCAGCGTTGTATCTTTTATACCTGAATCATGCTGGATTGGACAAATGTTTGACGTCATACTAACCGGCCTGTTTCTCGGTAAATATCTGATGTAGTATAGCTGTCAAAGAAATATCTCCAATGCATTCTTGAATTCAAGAATAAAGACAGAAAGTGACATGTTCATTTACAACATAGTAGAGACAATGTTTTAAAAGGATAGTTCATAGGGACTGTGGCACAAGCGTCACCGGATTAAATCTATCTCTGGACCACCATAAGAACCAAAAAAATAAGAAAAGAAAAAAAGCAACCCTAACTCTAGTTTAGTTAAATATCAAATAATAGAACAAACAAACAACACTGAGAATAGAAGGAAGGCCCATCAGTAGAGGACTGATGCTGCTAATAGTGATGGCGTCCAGATGGGGTGTTAAAACATGAGCGAAAATAACAATAATACATGTTTTTGAAGTAATCTAGAGTGTTGGTAAAGCAATGATTAAGATTACCGGTGAAAGATAACTGAAGAGAGGCTGAACATGTTTTCCAGAAGCGGGTCAGGCTGTGAAGGGTTTTGTAATTTGTAATAAGACTGATGATTGGCTTAAAATAACAAAAATTTTAAAGAAACAAAAAGAAAAAAACACTATGCCACAAAAAATATAATATTACATATTTAGTTCACTCCATGATACAATTGGCAAAAGGCACCTGGCTCAGCTAATGTTAGACAAACAGCTAAACAAAGCGCCCTTTCAGTTAATTCATCGCATTGTAGTACGTATGTAAAGTCAATGATATTCTTATAGCAATGCAGAAAGAGATATCACGAGACTTAATAAACTATTAAAATATTAAAGCTGAGTCTACAATTGTATACGAGACGCTGAACTTAGAAAACGAAGTATTGTGAGTAGTACAGTGGCGAAAGCCTCCACTTCCAATTTCGGTGGACCAACGACGTGTATATAAGTTGAAGGTTAAGTGAGGAAAGTGGAAGAGCGTGTATTTCGATGAAGCCAGAAGGCTAACAAAGGCTATAGATAAATCAGAGAAACCGAAAATGTATCTTTATTTAAAAGGCACAGATTGTTCAAAGCGACACCCTGAAGCCAAAAGGAAAAATCTTCCATTAACGGCAAGCGTGCCCACAACCAATACAACATCACAATTCTCCAGCTTCTAATATAAAAGCGACCCGGCGAGGGCTCGTCTCATTCGTAGCGTCCTAAACAAATATAGACACAATAGAGAATGTTAGGGCAATCTTAAAACCTTTGCGGGAAAGTGGATGTCCACATTATATCGCCAGTGGCTTGAGGGGTGGTCAGAATATCTTACCATTTTTAAATATGTTTGCTGTCTTCTCTGACGTTCTTACGACAGCAACACCAGAATCCAAAGCTTGCTATTGCCTTATGCTTGTCTTATGATATGATTTGGACCTGTTCCTCTAACGCAAATTCTAATATTACTGATTAAAATTAAAATATACCTTTCAAATCAGAGAGATGAAGTTAGAAAAAGGAGACCTCAAAGGAGAATTGAGGGTTAAATTATTCAGGTCAGGGCTACGTGATGAACCATTGATTTCTACTTACCATGCTGTTATCGGAGGCTCAAACTCGTAGAAAGTGAAACATGTGCCAAACAAAATAAGGGGATATGAACAGTCCAATGATAGATGACTGATAATTAGCCACTATTGAAATAATGGGAGGGAAAAGACTCCGCCACTCACCCCTGGATTTGTTCCCCAACCTTTGACATATCAAAGGATGACAAATCGGATTTCATAAAGACGAGAAAAGAATAGAGGGAGTGTGAATCTGATCCCTTCCAGGGATCTAAATGATAGCAGTACCTATTCCACTAGCAAGCGCGAATTTGTGGTCATAAAGAATCAAACAAACAAACAACAACCATGTAATTCCGCAATACTCTATTATAGTTTTGTTTTCCCTAATTATTCCGATAGTTAAACAAGCAATTTGTATGCAATAGGAGTGTAAGTCCGTGGGTATTACTGTATTAGGTGCCAAAACTAACAAAGGAATTCAATTAGAACCCCGGCACCCGTAAACGTGTTCATTTGGCAAGCTACGTATGCTGCACATATGTATACATAATTTCCATACATATTTAACTAAGTAGTTTACCTCCAACTACTTATGAGTGAACGAGGTACATGCCAAATTATAATGAACATGGTCGTTACAATATTTTCAGAATTTTCTGTACCTCATGGGAATATTAATTTTGGTAAAGTGGTAATTATAGTCCAGAGTGGGAACTGAATGAATCCTATGGAATTGAAGGACCTTAAACATGACACAATGATTGAGTATCTGTTGATAAGAGTGAATATAAAGATTTGATCAAAACTCTTAAACAGGTAGCTGCTGCCAACAAAACCATTAGTATTCGTAAGAAAATTACATAATCCCTTTTGATCTGTAGAGACTCCCTGGAGGAAACCCTTAGAGTTGTAGTTAGAGATACGATCCCCCAACAAAAACCCTAAAAGCAACTGAAATTTCAACCCTAACAAGCTTATTAAATTGTAACAATAAAAAGTTTAATTACGATTTTAGTGCGCATACTACCGTTAAAGTGCCCAAACTGCGTATCACCCTCCCTCGTTTATTTTACATAGCCTTCTGAATACAGCCTCATCATCGTCCTTTGTTCCAGTGATATACATTTCTCACTTAAGGATCCTTCCCAAGTCTAATTAACAGTTTGAATGTAATTTTCCGTTGACATTTGAGAATCAAATGTTTAAGTAATCTTCAGTTTATTTAATAACAATGAGGGTAATGCCGCAGAATTTATACAATACACGCTACATTGTTTTCGTCTTAGGGTGCCATTTTCTAGTGAAGACTGGCGATTCCTAAGGCCTCTAAGTGGCATATCGTCGGTGAAGTTCTAACACCGCCTAAATCAAAATTTGGCGGTTTATTTTTTATACAGTATAATATACAACAGCGTCTTAAATATATAATGCGAAACTGCTTAGCAGTTCATCGGAGGACATGTTGCTCCCTTATTACAAATAATCATTATATTTTTATACTGACCTTTTAATGTCATTCGGCGAAAAGTGATGGCGCGTTAAGCGCGTAAGCGTTTAAACCAATGGCGGCGAGTTATTCGCAGAAAACTAAAACCGTTTAAATCAAAATCTACAATACCGCAGTACGTATCTCAGTCAGTGCCGAACAGTTTCAAGGAGAGAAACCGTCTCGTCAGTTTACTTTGGAAAAGGGTAAAATTGCGCTTTTTATTTGTTGATAACATAAAAGTTTACCTAAGAAACCAAAACAGCAAAATGAAGATTTTTCGCTGTCCTGAAAAGTTGCACTTTTTGATTTAAGCGATGTTAGAACTTCACCAACAATATGCATAGGTTGTAGATGGTTCAAGTCTGATGGAATTACGAACAAGTTAACTCTGGACTGCACTAACATCTGATGCGCATCTTTATTAATCTAAGTAACTATGTAATTGTCTAATACTAAGTAAGTCTCAATAGAGTAGGTGGCCTTGTGGCTAGCACACCGGACTCCCATGCGGGAGGTCCGGGTTCGAAACCGTGCAGTGCCATATACAAATGAGTTTTTCGTATTTTTCGAGGACTTACGTACATTTACCGACTGCTCTAACGGTGACGGAAAACATCGTGAGGAAACATACACACTGGGATGACCAGTGTGTAAAATGGGGGAGGTACAAAAGATGCTCAAGGGTCGAAGTGCCACTGGGGTTATTCCCGGCCCCCTATCATAAGATAAGATAAGTAAGTCTGGTGTATATGTGTACACCCCTATGCGCCCGCGCGGCGCTGCTCGCTCGTTTGTATTATAAGTACCTAACTTCAGTAATAAACCAGCTTTAATACGATACGGGTGTTTCCTTTCCTCTATACCACCATTAAGTTTAAGAAACTGCTCCAAGCGGCTATAAAATATATCCCACTCGTGGATATTGTGGTCGAACATTGACAAATTTCCAATAAAAAGAGACATTTTTAACTTTTACTAAATACACTCGCGGGTAAAAGATAAAAAACGATCCACGTGCCACTGCAGAGTATGAGGCAAGGAAACACCCGTATCGCATGAAAGCTGGTTTATTACTGAAGTTAGGTACTTATAATACAAACGAGCGAGCAGCGCCGCGCGGGCGCATAGGTGTACATATACACCAAAGTCTCAATACGGAAATCACTCGTGTAGAAGCTCACTACTGCACTTTGAACCGACTACTAGCGCCACACTGAAAGTTAATTGTTCAGACCAATCGAGCTAATCCTTGCATAAGCGATTTCTAAATGGAACTGTGACGTCTTTGGACGATGGTCATACAAGAACTTTATCCTATGGCCGGTTCGGTAATTGAGGCATTGCATGAAGCGCCTTTAAAGCGGCTTTACAAAAAAAAACGCTCCAAAAATTGCAAATTAACTTTTCGAATTCTCACACAAATCAGTAAATGGCGTAGTGGCTAGGACGCTGGACTCCCATGGGAGGTCTGGGTTCCAAACCATGCAATGTTATATCATGTACCTGTGAGTTTTTCGATTTTTTCGAAGAAGAACGTAACATTTACCGACTGCTCTGATGGTGAAGGAAAACATCGTGAGGAAACCTGCACCCTGAGATAACCAGTGTGTGAAATGGGGAAGGCGATGGCAAACCACCACATTAAATCTGCCAAGATCACGACCGTCACTAATGAGGAATACGATTTGATCGGAACTTATTTTTGCAAATGAAATTATTTTTGTGTAAAGTAGCTACCTCGTATTCATGAACAAACTCCTGATTAAATTCTAGCGAAATTATGTTCAACAGATAGTAGACCCAGTATAATTTTCCTATAATTTACAGTCCAATTCAAGTGTCATCTCATCTCAAAAGGCATCGGTTAAGAACTTTTACGACAGTATCACCGTCTCCACTGTCAAAGATGAAACTTTAAGACGTCCCAGGACAGGCGACCCACATCTTGTCCAGAAGAATACGTTTCCATTTCCACAAAGGTCACCCCGCGGACATTCCACACCCCTTTGACACCTACTCTCCTTAAATATGGCGCAAGTAATTCAGTAGTACAACTTCATGCATCGATCGATCCGATTGTGACTGTCATAGTTTCAATAGCGTTGATTCTTTATTCCCACAAAAAATAAAATAATACATATTTAGTTCACTCCATAATACTATTGGCAATAGGCACTTGACTCAGCTAATGCTTGAGTGAATACACTTGCGTGTAAAAGGAAACATGTTAAAGGAACATTTAAGGAAGAATACATCGTCTAGATTTCTTGCTTCGCTGGATTGAAGGTTAAGTCCACGGTTGGATTTTATGACAATTTTTCAGGTTCCATTCCATTGTCTTTTGTCAATTCATGGTTACATCGATCGATCTGATGCAAGAAAAGTGGGCTTTATGGGAAAGTGGACACTTTATGAGAAATTTATTGTATAAGGAGAGAAAACCGCTCTAATATATATATATTTTATTGTATAAGGAGAGAAGTTACTATTCCTCATAGAAATATTGTAAAGAGAGAAAAATAAATTGAATTAAAATTTAAAAAATATATGGGAAAGTAGAGATTTTGCCAAAGTAGATATTGTGGCAGTAAAAAATTCAGAAAATGGGCTTTTCGGGACCTTAGACCGAATAAACCATTTTGCCAAAGTAGACGTTATGGCAGTAAAAAATTCTGGAAATGGCCTTTTCGGGACCGTAGACCGAATAAACCATTTTGCCTACAAAACTGGACCTAATAAACCTAAACGAAACTAACTCTACAAACTAGACAGAAAGTTAGTTGGCTTACTGTTCGTTTCTTCAGCTATTCCCAAAGAGATAAAGGTATAAGGTATAAATTTATGATACACAGAGCGTCCTCCGTACACCAGGTCCATTCTGAGGCGGGGCACGTGCAGAGATGTAATTTACTGCTATATTATTGAATCACCCTGCATGAATACGGGCCAGAACACGAGATTTCGGTAGATAAAGGTGTTACTTACAGTTACAGGTACGTTAAGGTTAAGAATAAACCTTAAGATACAGGATATGAGCTTACATAATTCACAGGTTTTATAATACAAATATATGTTACTACTACTACTATAATATTGTGTAGGTACGTGGTTTTTGTGTTAACGGTAGCTTTTTATGTTCTTCGTGAATGTATGTATGAATATACGAAAAAAACATGAAATAAGCGGCGCATTAATACTTAAGTTAAATGATACTGGTAAAAAAAGAAAACTTCTTTTTCTAAGTCGTGTTCCTCATTGCTGAGGGTCGTGATCATTCTAAGGATTTAATCACATAGAACGACTCTCGTGGCAGATTTAATGGGGTGGTTTGCCATTGCCTTCCCCATTTCACATACTGGTTATCTCAGTGTGCAGGTTTCCTCACGATGTTTTCCGTTACCGTCAGAGCAGTCGGTAAATTAATGTAAATATTTCGAAAAAACCGAAAAATTCATTGGTACATGACATTGCCTGGTTTCGAACTCGGACCTCCCGCACGGGAGTCCGACGTCCTAGCCACGACGCCACCGATGCTCTGAAGTGGAAGAGTATGGAGGCAGAAATCTAAAAAGGGCCTATTGTCGATCTTATTGGGGAAGTTATAAAGAAAGGTCAGGTGCGGTCAACCACTAAACGAAGAGAGTGTATGAAGCGGTTGATGAGCGTGGAAGAAGCGAGAAAGGTTTGTCAGGATCGTTGCCGGAACTCTTTATTCTCTGCCTACCACTGTAGGAAACAGGCGTGAATATGTATGTATGTTAAATTATATTAGTGGATCATTATGTGATCATATGGTTAGCCCTTAATGTCACTTGATAATAAATAACTAAGAGCACAGAATACTAAATAGTACTACGTACAGAAGCGACCCCCCCTGATTCAAGTTCCCCGCAGATTGTGAGTACGATCAGTAGTACGCCGGCTCTGAGTATCACCGCGTGCATTCGCGTTTTGTGTTCAATTTATTTACGCAATTACTATAATGGGTCACTATTGAGCAGTCATTCATGTTCTGTATCCTCAAACACACCCACCTTACGTACACCCACCCACATCAATTCTAAAAAGTGTTGTCATTTGTTTTTTCAACAGAAGCAACTTTTATTAGCGGCGGCCCTAGCGTATAATATTTCCCTCTCACACACAGCTGTGCGAGTAATACGTAATTATAATCGCTGCGTTGTATTGAATGTCGCCTGTGTGATATGAGGTTGAAGTTGATTTGAAGCACATGCATGGTACGGTATGGTTCCTGATTCATCTGACTCCTCTCGATATTGATAAGCTAAGGGGTTCAAATAATTCTGGGAACAGGCTGTATCTGCAGAAAATACTGTCTTTTCTTACTAAACATGTAACGATGTCGACTTCATCGTCCATATCAACCTCCTTGTCATCAATTTCAACCTCATTGTTAGCGTTTATCTCACCTCATTTCGTGTTGGCATATCATTTCTTTATCCATATTTTTAAAATTCAAATCATATTCCCATTCCATTAATTTCATTGTTTTTACTTACTGTCTGTATTTTGTCCTGAACTGATGTTTCTCCGCTTTATAAAATTGTCTCCAACTACTACCTATTTTCTACTATTGTGCTGTTCTGTTCCTGATAAACATAATATCTATTATTACCAAGTTTTTTCTATTACTTCATCTGTACAATCTGTCTTAGAACCCTGCTAGCCGGCACCTAGAGGGCATATAATGTCCAGTGAGAAAGGGCCATTAATTGTAACATTCATAAAAATGGATTAATCTCGCTCACTTAAACGTTTTTAACGTTCGGACGTACGACGTCGGAAAACCTACAACTCACACTTTTATTTAATGCACTCCAGAGCATTTAGTAAGATTTAGAAGTTACTGGAAGCGATGTGACTTTCATTCATAAATCTCTTGCAAAAAAAATATTACTTTTTATAATATCTAATAAATTGTAATTGAAAACAATGCACTGAAAGCCTGTTCGAAATACATGACAAATTCAAACCTCTAGGGGATTTCTTGAATGGTAATAGTTAGGTGGTTCCTGTGTGAGGTTCAAAGGTTTAGGACCCCATCTTGAGGTCCTAATGATGACCAGGACAAACTAAGGCTATCGCCACAATAGTAAGTTAGAGGTTTCTTAAATATTTAATTTAGATAAAGTACTATCAAAACTACGCACAATCTATCAGATCGACAACGCTCAATCCCGCATCAAACTCACAAAAATTCTAAAGCAACGTTAGGCGCGGTCAGAATCAGGATGGATGCCTACTAATCTGGTGTTCCCTTTTTGGCACTGTACCGCACCGGATGTTTTGTGCTGCATGTATTAATCTTTGTATACTTCTGTATTGTGTTCTATATTCTGGTGTTAACAATGCTAAATAAACGTTTTCAATTTCAATTCCAATTTTAATCTCATCTGAGTTTCCTTGTGCCTCTGAAGGCACATAAACCGTCGGTCCTCGCTGTTGGCGTTCCACATTAGTCGTAACGTAATCACCCGACAAGAAGAATACGAACTACGCTCAAACTACCCCATCGCCTACGCTCAAGCTCCCTCCAGCCTGAAACTGACTGCATGCAACCATCATTTGGCCGGCATCCAATTTATTTCCTTCTGTGATGTGAGTCATAAACCGCGCTACTGTCTCCCGAGAGACGCCAAGCAGGCACAGAGAACCGTTTTGGGGAATTGCTCAATCCATATTATTGAATAGTGGCTCGTCTGGCCTTTGGGAGTTAATGTTATATTATCTTCTTCTTATTCAGGCTTTATTCATCCACTGCTGGATATAGCCCTCTCCATGTAGCCCGATTTGTAGTGCTTCTGAGCCAAGTCACTCCAGCTCTAGCCCTGATGTCGTCTGACCACCTCGCTGCCGACGTCCCACACCACTGCTGCTCGTGCGCGGTCTCCACGTCAGTACTCTGAAGGTCCATCTGTTGTCAGTTCGCCTAGCCACATGTCCCGCCCATCGCCATTTCATGTTAATTATAATTTAGAGGATGCAAGGAGGATTTAAATGTTATATTATAATTTAGAGGAATTTTTCGAATAAACTGCCTGATTTTCCAGCACTATTTTCCAACTTGATCTGTACACGTCAATTTATATAGCTGTCCTCTAGCTAAAGTAATACCATCAGTCAACATGTAATTAAATTTCATGGCATGGCAAAGGCATGTAATTAGTTTTATTTAAATAAAGGAAGAAAAAACTCGTTACACGATTCGATAAATTTCGCTCGATAGAAATAAAATTCGAAACATTGGTGTTTTTGCATATTTTTACGAAAAAAAATTAATTTAATTTCGTTCTTATTTGATTTTAAGTATTGGAATTTGAACCAAAATATCAATTTGTGTACCTATGTCAAAGTACACAGATTGTTAAGAGTGTCGGTGGCGTCGTGGCTAGGACGTCGGACTCCCATGCGAGGTCCGAGTTCGAAACCAGGCAATGCCATGTACCAATGAGTTTTTCGGTTTTTTTCGAAAGACAGAAATTTTCCGACTGCTCTGACGGTGAAGGAAAACATCGAGAGGAAACCTGCACACTGAGATAACCAGTGTGTGAAATGGGGAAGGTAATGGCAAACCACCCCATAAATCTGCCACGAGAGTCCGTTCTATGTGATTAATTCCTTAGAATGATCACGACCCTCAGCAATGAGGAAACAGACTTAGAAGAAGAAGAAGTACCTACGTCAAACGTCGGTAATTATATTTTGAATATTGAACACCGTTTATGCAATAATCGCCGAATTGAAAAAAAGCTAGCGCTCATGAAATTCCGGCACAGTGCGTCCTGCTCACGCGCATCTACAATTTCAATACGTTTATCTCGCTCATGATCTAGCTAAGTACAGCCCTTTAATAATTTAATTCAGTACAAACTAAATTTGTAAAACCGGGTAAATTAAATCTCACGGGTTTTCGTTTGACCGCCATTTGAATTTGTTAGCGACTCTATGTTAATTTAATTAATTCAAAGCTTTAATTTTGAAAGTTTTAGTTTAATGTTTTAAATTATTTATTTATTTCATTAGTTAGAATAAGTTGCTTTGTTTCTCAAATATACTTATTATGATGTAAAAGTAGTATTAATAGATACCGAAACAAGTTTACAACAACAATTCTAGATTAAAAGAGGTCCCGTTTTTGTGGAGATCACTTTACTTTTTCCTAGCCATCATCAGGTCCTCAAGGTTCCACATGTGGGAATGGCATTATGGTCAAATTCAAACCACCTATTACCGTTCCAGAGAACCCATCCGATATCAAACATACTCCGAGATCTTGGAAACCCTTGGTCCAATGTTTGAAACAAAATTTTCTGTTAACTAAAATAATCCGAGTTCAAATCGGATCACCGGTTATTGAGTTACTCGTATGATGCCACAGGAGCGTCGGTGACACAGTGGCTAAGTCGCCAGACTCCCAAGCGGGAGGTCCGGGTTTGAAACCGTGCAGTGCCATGAACCAATGTGTTTTTCGTATTTTTCGAAGACTAACGTACATTTACCGACTGCCCTAACGGTGAAGGAAAACATCGTGAGGAAACCTGCATTCTGAGATGACCAGTGTGTAAAATGGGGGAGGCACAAAAGATCATCAAGGGTCGAAGTGCCGCTGGGGTTATTCCCGGCCCCCTATCATAGGATAAGATAATAAGACTTGTGGGGTAGTAGAGAATAGCTCGTCTATTTTGAGAAAGTTAATTACCTCCTTTGTGTACTCTTTTTAACGCTTGAAGAAAAAGGTGTTATAAGTTTGCCGCTCATGTCTATCTGTGGCATCATAACTCAACAAACGATGATTTGATCTGGGGATATCACTATTATCACATTATCTTTAAGAACCCTTCATGCAACTGCGACTTGTTATTACCCGAGCGCCCACTTTAATTTGCACTACAGTACACGTCCGATACAGGCACACATGTTGCCGGGGTTAGTGGCAATTTTAAATCGTTCCATGGCAATATTTCACAGCAGGAATTTAATATCGGCGGCCATGTTTTAAAATACGTGTTGACACCAAAACCTTCCCCCTCTACCCCTTACGCTAGTAAACGATTAGTGGGCGTTTGAGGGGGTGAGGGGAGGTATTGTTCAATAGAATGTAAATAAGTAAGTTTCGATAGTATCGATGTCTGAATGAATGAATTTTTTCTGTGTCTGGCGGCTATATAAGAGAATATTGTGTAATATAATATTAATATTGTGTAATGTAATTATTATTGTGTATTAAATTAATTACTGGTTGAGCATAATGTTTTTGAAAGGAAATATTTAGGAGCTTTTGGAACGTGCCAAATCATATTTTTCACTCGGCCAAAACGCACCCTCGACTAGCGTGTGCCCAGAGCCGGTAAAGAAGACAAAAAAACTACTGTCATGACAAGCCCGCGCCGCGCAGCGCGTCATGCAAAATTTTCTGCGCCGCTTCAGAAAACCTGAAATCCAAATATTTTCGAGGATATTGTGCGATAAATGAAGGGCCTTCACGCAAGGATGATTGGTTTGATAAGTGGAAAAAGTTTTCTTACATATTTCACTTCAAATTCATTGTGTTCAAGAGAGTCTGAAGGTGGAACCAACCCCGTATCGATGATACAGTAAATTTTCCACAAATTTCATCAATTACTGTTGTGTTTATTAATTATTTAACTTTCTTTTCTAAGGTTCTATCATGTTAAAATGAAAAATATTTGTATGCTACACAATGTGGTAGAAAGTAGTGATACTATATTATAATTTAAGAACTCTGTATGGACCTACTTTCAACAAATAAACTATTTGATTTGATTTGTGTGCATTTTAAATTGCATGATTCGACCACAACAGTAGTGTAACTGGGTCGCGGCAGGGCAATGTAAAGCGCACGCGATTCTTCGGATTTTCCCACCCCATCAAGAAGAATGAAGATCCGCGGCGTATGTTCACAATATTCAGCTTAAATTCATGAATTTGTCGTGAGCATTTAATTCGACGACTTTAATATGGGGCCAAGGCACTCACAAAAGTCATCGTCAAATTAAATGATTCAAATTTACGTTACCGCATTATTGACACTCGTAAACGAAGCGTAAACGAGGCAGGATTAAAACTGCCTTTTATACGCCTCGTAAAACTACTGTCTATTTCTATGTGAGACTATGCGAACCGTGGCGTACGAAAATGTTAACACTGTACCATACATGTCCCGTAAGATGTCCATATTATGAGACACCTCGTGTTTCAAAAAGACTGCGAATTGTGAAACTACTGTATATTTCTATGTGGCACTATGCGAACCGTGGCGTACAAAAATGTTAACACTGTACCATACATGTCCCGTAAGATGTCCATATTATGAGACACCTCGTGTTCCAAAAAGACTGTTCATCGTGAAACTACAGTATATTTCTAAGTGGCACTATGCGAATCGCGGCGTAGGAAAATGTTAACGCTGTGGTGTACTAAACAATATGTCCCGTAAGATGTCCATATTATGAGACACCTCGTGTTCCAAAAAGACTGCGCATCGTGAAACTACTGTCTATTCCTATGTGAGAGTATGCGCACTGTGGCGTACGAAAATGTTAACACTGTACTATAATAGTGTCCCATAAGATGTCCCTATATATGAGACACATGTATAGATAATATTGCGCATCATAAAACTACTGTCTATTTCCATGTGAGAGAACAGTGTAGTGTACGAAAAAAGATTATTCATCGATCGGTGTGAAATAAAATTAAGCTGAAAAACATTTTTTTTAATAATTATTATTTTATGGCCTGGAAACGTGCCCTTAAGTCAAATCTTATTTTGGAGTTTAATTTGTCCATCAACTGCCTGTAGATCGTCCCACTGCTGAGCAAAGGCCCTTCCTTTACGGGACAAAATTAAATAATTCAACTATACGGGACAAAATATTTTCGGGACGATGTGCGACAAAACTGCCCGCGACTGTACGCCAAATGTTTTATTCAGGGCGCTGAAACTTCTTATCTCCTCTATAAACGGAAGGGATCGTTATTTTTTTATGCCCTGTAGTGTGTACGGGTGTTTAGCATTTTTCTTTAGCCGAGAGAAAAAAAATGCCAAATATATTTGATGCTAATGATGACTTGGTTACACTTATGCTTAATGGTGATTTGTTACACTTATTAGGGTGACTTTTCATCAACGCTGCGAGGAAACGAGGCGGTAAGCGAGGAAAAAATCCGCCAATAGGAACGCTCCATTTTAATCGTGACGTGATAATACGTGATAATAAGGCGATCCTATTGGTGGATATTTCCTCGCTCACGACTGCGCTCCTCGACAGCTTTGGTGGAAAGCCAACTTTATGCTAGGTCTTATAGGATGTCTACATCTTTGGTGTATGTCCCAGAAAGTAGGATGGTTTTAGAGTACATTACGATTGGTCATAATATGTCTTCAGGCTTAGTAGTCTGTGGTAAAATACTAAACGCGAAAATTTTGAAAAAGTTTTCTTGTCGGAATACGAAAACCACGGGTGCCACTTTGACGTAGGAATGCATTATTTTGAGCATATCCCTTTCCAATGTATATTGTATAATAAGGGATCGTCTATTTGAAACTTGAATCTATTCTTGAGCTGTTTCAAATCCGCTATCCACTATCAGTGTCAATCATCATTGTTGTTCTGTAGGAGAGGGAGTAAGTTCAACGCTTTCTGTGCCTAAACCAAAAGAAACCCTCCCAAATGGTAATAGCGTTTTATCTTCAAAGATAATTACGCTATTCTCTAATTAGAAGTTACTATCGTTCTACACTTTCAGATACTTCTTCATCATCAGCCTATTGACGTCCCCACTGTTGGAGCACAGGCCTCCTCTTACACAAGGGGGTACGGGCATGATCCACCGAGTAGACCCAGTGCTGTGCGGTGGATTTCACACGCCTTCGAAAACTTTTTAATTTCCTCAGGCATGCAGGTTTCCTAAAGATGTTCGCAGTCGGTAAATAAGAATAAGTTTATTTGTGCGGTAAGATTACAAAGGATTCATTGTCCATACACCAGTAGGAACATAAGCATATGTTATATTAAACTAAACAAAATTAGTTAGCAACAACATAGTCATAATAAACGCTGACCTCCGAGATAGGAAGTAAGTCTTCGAAAAAATCGGAAAAACTGATTGGTACATGTCATTGCATGGTTTCGAACACGGACCTCCCGCCACCGACGTTCTCAGATGCTTAAGACGGTTCAAATCCCATGAGGTTACAGAAATGTCTTAAGGTTAAGTGGTCGGGCCCTTTAGTAAGCCGCCAAGCCGCTGGAAAATTTCCTAAATTGTATTTGCTTTACTTGCCTGGTATCGCCTTTCCTCTAATTAGCTGACCTAAATAGCTGCTACCCACGCTTTGTTAATACAGTCACAGTTTATTCACAAGGTACAGTATAGAGAGATTCCAATACTTTGTTCCATATAGATCTACTAAATGTAGGTAATGATTTTGGATGTTACGGAGCTGGTTTTACCGGAACCGGAATCGGAATCGAAGGTTTTAAATTTCATTTATTGGTGTCGGAACCGGAGTCGGAGACGGAAGAGATGTTCAGAAAAAGTTCAAATTTTAAAGTTTTTTTTTTTGAAATTTATAGCTGAACTAAAATATTGGCCAATATTTTTTATGATGACATTTGCGGCAATAAAAGGATCACTATTTAATTAAATATTATTATTTGAATATGTTTGCTCACAAATCTTCGGTATAACCTCCGATTCAAAATTATCGCAGCCGAAGTCGGAGTCTGAGGTGTTGATTTTACATCTCCGACTCTGACTTCGGATCGGAAGTTCCGACATTTCGGAGTCGGAGTCGAAGCTCCGTAATATCCCTAGTAATAATCATCTGCGACTTGTTGTGGTAAAAAAAGGAATAATGTTATTTTATATTTGTGCAATAAAGTGTATTTTACTTTTACTTTACTTTACTTTAAAAATATTAATAGTTCCATCTTCGTCTTCATTTGCGTTAATATTGTAGCATTTATTATAGAAATATTATTCAGTTTCTAAATCTGAAGTTTCCATACTTAAGACCTTTGCTGTGACAGTAGCGTACAGTTTGGTATTTCCAAAAATGTTGTGTTGAAACATACCTGGAACAAAATAAAGCATAAATTAGTAATTTATAGTTTATTTCAGTTTTATCAGTTTCTTTGTAGAATTACAAACGAAAGACAATTCAGGAGCTGGTTTTTAGAGAAACTTGCATAACATTCTGATGGGGACTTTACAAGTGGGTAGTATTGTAAGTGAAAACGAAAGTGGTTCATATTTAGGGATACATTCACACCAAAAAAATAAAAAAACATAAATACATAAACACCTTTGGGAAATAATACCATGAGAACTTTAGACGAGACGGCGATTATTTTACGGAATCAACCACATAGAACGACTTCCTGGGAAATTTTATTGAGGTGTATCATCATCATCATCCTATTAATATGTTCCCATTGTTGGGGCACAGGCCTCCCCTTGCACAAGGGGGTACGGGCCATGATCCACCGAGCGGGCCCAGTGCTGATAGGTGGATTTCACACGCCTTCGGTAACTTTTAATTTCCTCAGACATGCAAGTTTCCTCACGATGTTTTCCTTCACCGTTAGAGCAGTCGGTAAGGTGAGGTGTATACCATTCCTCAAACTTCTTATCTCAGTGGGCAGGTTTCCTCACAGTGTTTTCCTTCACCGTTAACGTAAGACGTGTTTCAACCCTATACATCGATAAATCGGAACAAAGTAAGAAACATCGACTGCACTCTAAAGATAAATAACAGAATCGAACCCGTAGCCCGTATACTCAAGTCGTTACGAAAGTTTATAAGCACCACTGGGCAACCATAAATAGTGGCAGAAGCAGATATGAAAACTCACGTGTAGATATAAAATGCAAGTAGGTATTTGGTTTTGAAATAGACTCTGGGAACATGACGGTTCGGTTGAAATACGTCCCGCTATTTATTTGAAATAGTCTCTTGGAACATGACGGTTCGGTTGAAATACGTCCCGCTATTTATTTGAAATAGTCTCTTGGAACATGACGGTTCGGTTGAAATACGTCCCGCTATTTATTTGAAATAGACTCTTGGAACATGACGGTTCGGTTGAAATACGTCCCGCTATTTATTTGAAATAGACTCTTGGAACATGACGGTTCGGTTGAAATACGTCCCGCTATTTATTTGAAATAGACTCTTGGAACATGACGGTTCGGTTGAAATACGTCCCGCTATTTATTTGAAATAGACTCTTGGAACATGACGGTTCGGTTGAAATACGTCCCGCTATTTATTTGAAATAGACTCTTGGAACATGACGGTTCGGTTGAAATACGTCCCGCTATTTATTTGAAATAGTCTCTTGGAACATGACGGTTCGGTTGAAATACGTCCCGCTATTTATTTGAAATAGACTCTTGGAACATGACGGTTCGGTTGAAATACGTCCCGCTATATATTTGAAATAGTCTCTTGGAACATGACGGTTCGGTTGAAATACGTCCCGCTATTTATTTGAAATAGTCTCTTGGAACATGACGGTTCGGTTGAAATACGTCCCGCTATTTATTTGAAATAGACTCTTGGAACATGACGGTTCGGTTGAAATACGTCCCGCTATATATTTGAAATAGTCTCTTGGAACATGACGGTTCGGTTGAAATACGTCCCGCTATTTATTTGAAATAGTCTCTTGGAACATGACGGTTCGGTTGAAATACGTCCCGCTATTTATTTGAAATAGACTCTTGGAACATGACGGTTCGGTTGAAATACGTCCCGCTATTTATTTGAAATAGACTCTTGGAACATGACGGTTCGGTTGAAATACGTCCCGCTATTTATTTGAAATAGACTCTTGGAACATGACGGTTCGGTTGAAATACGTCCCGCTATTTATTTGAAATAGACTCTTGGAACATGACGGTTCGGTTGAAATACGTCCCGCTATTTATTTGAAATAGACTCTTGGAACATGACGGTTCGGTTGAAATACGTCCCGCTATTTATTTGAAATAGACTCTTGGAACATGACGGTTCGGTTGAAATACGTCCCGCTATTTATTTGAAATAGACTCTTGGAACATGACGGTTCGGTTGAAATACGTCCCGCTATTTATTTGAAATAGACTCTTGGAACATGACGGTTCGGTTGAAATACGTCCCGCTATTTATTTGAAATAGACTCTTGGAACATGACGGTTCGGTTGAAATACGTCCCGCTATTTATTTGAAATAGACTCTTGGAACATGACGGTTCGGTTGAAATACGTCCCGCTATTTATTTGAAATAGTCTCTTGGAACATGACGGTTCGGTTGAAATACGTCCCGCTATTTATTTGAAATAGTCTCTTGGAACATGACGGTTCGGTTGAAATACGTCCCGCTATTTATTTGAAATAGACTCTTGGAACATGACGGTTCGGTTGAAATACGTCCCGCTATTTATTTGAAATAGACTCTTGGAACATGACGGTTCGGTTGAAATACGTCCCGCTATTTATTTCAAATAAATACTTATATTAATGCATCTGCTTTTAGAATATAACTTCTTTAATCGTATCATAATTATCTAGAAAATGTTGAACAAATATTAACGAGCAGTATACGGGACATGGCTCGTAAAAACACACAATGTACACAGAAAGAAACCAGCAATACAAATCCCTGTATTGGCACGCTTCTTACTCTATACACAGCTTTTATAATATTGTGTAGGTAGGAGTTTTTGTGTGTTAACGGTAGATTTTTATGTTCTTCGTGAATGTATGTATGAATATACGAAAAAACATGAAATAAGAGGCGCATTAATATTTAAGTTAAATGATACTGGTGTATAAGGAAAAGGTGAATGGAAGAGTCCCTTCTTCTTCTAAGTCGTGTTAGTCATTGTTGAGAATCGTGATTATTCTAAAGAATTAATCACATAGAACGATTCTCGTGGCAGATTTAATGGGATGGTTTGCCATTGGCTTACCCATTTCACATACTGGTTATCTCAGTGTGCACGTTTCCTCACGATGTTTTCCTTCACCGTCAGAGCAATCGGTAAATGTATGTAAGTCTTTCGAAGAAACCGAAAAAGTCATGCCTGGCTTCGGACCTACCGCATGGGAGTCCGACGTCCTAGCCACGACGCCACCGACGCTCTAATTCACTTTTAATTAGACTCTAACACTTTTAGATAAATAATAATCACAAGCCACTTAAATAATAAACAAGGCTCAGTGCACATATAGATATACGTACATATGTCCCGTAAATACAGAAGTTACAAGGCTCCAGAGAGCACTGATGCAATTTAGTTTGCTCTTGAAATATTCGCGAGAACCGAACTGGAATTACAATAAATAAGACTCAGGCTGCAGCACGCCTGCACATACGGGACACTGAGTGTCCAGTAAATATGCTGTGACTTTCTCTCAAGAGGATACTTGTCTACGGTTCCAACTCGAGATTTTTAGGTACCTTAGAACGGCATTGACCGATGCTGCAACTCAAGTAAACCAAAACAATAAGCATGAAGTTCAATGTTGAATTATGTTGCTTGCTTTCTTTGGACCTTGTAAGTTTGTGGGCTTTTCGAGAAAGTACATAGTCTTCAACTAAATTTCATAAGCCCGGCAATAAACAAGTATCAAGAATGCACCCGTTCGGCACATTCGGGACAATGTCCCGTAAAAATATGTAGCGACTAGCACCCCAGAGGATTGTGATTTACTATTTAGTACTGGGCAGTTTTAATACCGTTTTATGTTCCGGCCCGGTATCGTATGCTTTGGAGGGCACTAAAATTGAAATACAGTTTTATTTTACAAAATCGAATATACGTGATCTCTGAAAACTACTGCGCTCGTCTGAAATCGGAAAGGTTATAACTCAATAGTGAATTTTACAGGAAATACTATTCGAGATCTAAAATTCAATTACAGGAAATACTATGCGAGATCTACGATTCAATTTAGACAATTGATCAGGTAGACAAACTGAGGAACGATAAAGATGGTAAGAAGTCACCAGCAATACCGGAGATGACGATCTTGTGGCGAGGTCGCTAGCACTGTGAAGGAGGCAGCGACTCAAGCTGGTAATCACCGAATCAGGAAAGTAAACGATGGGACCAAGGGAGATTTCTGTGCGGCTGACGATGCCTCTCCTGGGTTGGCCTTCATTCCCACTTAAAAATTCACCCATAGAGATTGAGGGTAGCAAGGAAAACCTTGCTAGATGGCAGAACGAAGAAGCAGAGGTATTGAATCAAAATAACATTTTTTTATCATTATTAATACTATCATTCCAAGTGGATATTGTTATTCCAAGCTTCAATCACCTGGGAACAGACATTTTAGGAAACTCCAAGGCATTTACGATAAGTAGTCCAACACTCACACAACTTTTTAAAAGGACAAAGTGAGACAAGACTACCAACGTAAAGGGACAGCACAAAATGTGAGTGAAACAAAAAACAATAACGGTATACATTGCCTCGTAAATACGGGTAATGGCTCTATAAATCCGATATCAAAGATGCGTACTATACGATATGCATAAATAACTCTCTTGTGAAGCGTTGGCTTGTGAAGCGGCCCACACAATTCTCTTTTAACTTTGAAGACAGGAAAGGAAATAATGATTCTACAACCCGTGTAGTTTGATCATCGTTTAAGCAGATTAGTAGAATGACGCTGCTAAATTAGTAGTTGAATTGAAATTCTTAATAGTAGTAGTAATTCATCATCAATAATTTATTTTAGGGGCTCGTAGCCAAGTTGCGAGCTGGTCCGAAAGTGATCGTGCACGTCATGCAACCTTGGGCGCGGTCAGAACTAGGATGGATGACCACTAGTGGCACATTCAAATTCAAACTTTTTATTCATAATATGAATTACACGTGAAGAAAAAATAAAAATGATTACATTTCATTGCAATAACACACAAAAAAAACCATTTGAATTAATAATTACATTTAAAAACATAATTGTTAATTATTTAAATAATAAATCATAATAATAAAAATAAACTAAAAAATTAAAAAACTGAACAATGTCAAGTAATACATGTAATGTAGTTAATGTCATTTGGATTTTAAATTCATCATCATCAGCAGCCTACCCTAGTCCACTGCTGAACATAGGCCTCTCCCACGGCGCGCTATTGAGCCCGATCTTCGGCTCTTCTCATCCAGTCGTTGCCAGCCACCTTGCGCAATTTAAATTCATGAATTCGTCAAAATTGTAAAAAGTCATTTTCAGGCTTACTACATGTGTATTTGTTTATTTTCTTTTATTAAACTTCACTCACTGGATCATCCAACAATGACACTAAGTAATTGCTCTATCTACAATACTTCAACAATACATTTTCGGAACCCACATACAATCCGTTTATAGCGTCCAAGGCGGAATCGCAGTGGAATCTTATCGCCAGATGAGAAATTAATTAAAACCCTGTTCAGCAAACTCGCGGTCTTTGTTTCGCGAAAACTTGCCCATTTGCCGCGCTTCCTGGGCCAGGTTCGTGGCTCCAGTTATGGACGGAAGTCGGAGGATTTCTAAGAAGGAAATGTGAAAGATCGAAACTTTATGGTTAAATGATAAGTCCTGCCATTTTTCGAGGAAATCCGTTATGTGCTGTACGTACGATAACATTTTTTAAATTAATTTGTAATTTGGAATAGTATAAAGCTGTAGATTTAACAAAAATAAAATATTTCTAAAGAAAATGTGAAAGATTTCCGAGAATTAAGTGCGCAGATTTCTATGAACAAGAATACAACATATTTCTAAGAACAGTGCGAGAGAACTCTAATAATGAAACATGAAACATTTCTATGAATAAAATGCGAAAGATTTCTATGAAATAAACCGCAAGACATTTCTAAAATTAGAAAGGATAATGAAGATTATTATATAAAATGTAAAAGATTTCTATGAACGAAATACAAAAATATTTCTAAGAAATAAATGCGAAATATTTCAAAGTATGAATTGGAAAAAAATTCTATGACTGCAAAGATAGTTATTAGCGTTAGAGTGGCATTCATGCCTTCTTGGAAAATCATCAAGATTACAAATAATAATCGAATATAATGCTAATGCCGTTTCTTTAAACTTGATATTTCTTACACACATCCTCTCTCTCTCACACACACAATGCATTCCCACCACCCCTTATATTAACCTTTATTATTGTCCTTTTTTTCTCTTTTCCAAATTGTCAGTTTTATATTTTCCCATGTTCTGTTACATGTTCATTTGCACTGGTCACAGAAGAGATCTGTCCTCCGAGATACAGGAACTTCCTAGTTCGGAGGATGCTTAAGTTCCTACTGGTGTATGGACTATGAATCCTTTGTAATCTTACCGCACAAATAAACTATTCTTATTCGAGTGAATGTGTAGAGTGAATGTGCCTCTCAGATAAGATAAGATTTATTGTGTAAAAGTTTAGGTAAGAATTACAAATATTGCAGATATAGTTGTATAAACATGTCACACTAAACTTTACCTTTACAGGCATATACACCAAATTCACAAATTAATAAAAACATACATTTATAATTTATACAATATCAATAATATAAAATTTACAAAATGTCAATAATAATCCAAATTAAATATAAATTAGCAATCAATCAACGTTTATCGTCCAAAAATTCCTTGACGCTATAAAAACATCTTTCCACAAGCCATGATTTCAGACTAACTAAGAACATCATCATGGCTGGCAGCGACTGGATGAGAAGAGCCGAAGATCGGGCTCAGTGGCGCGCCCTGGGAGAACCCTATGTCCAGCAGTGGACTAGAGTGGGCTGCTGATGATGATGATGAAGAACATCACCAAGACTCTACAGGTAATCGAATATAATGGTGAAAACCGCTAAATTTTCAAACTTGTACCACAGTCCACGCCTACAGTAGGAAACTTTCGAATCTTATTGTTCTTCTGAGTTGGGCCAGCTTATTGGTATTCGTCCGAGTTTCCAGATATGGATGTATAATTTATAGTTATTTCAGTTTTATCCTTGGCACCCGTACTCTCCACCGCCTGCACTGTTATTTCATCTAGTATTTCTATTATATATTCAACAGACTTAATCTGTAGAATCTGTTGCAACTAAAATATGAAATCTAAATTGAACTACTTTAATCGTTTTGTTTTCACTGCTTATTTGTTCTGTGAAACAAAGTTAGATTGAAGGAATTTGCTATCGTTATAAATCGTGCTAGAAATTCCCTGACTGAATAACATCGAAAATGGTTCAAATCTTGGAAACCACGGAACTAATTTCGATCAGAGATGGAACACTCGTGACATGGAATACAATAGAGTTTACGTATTTATCTGTTTAGCTATCGAGTGTATATATTTATAATTATATATTTATTTGTACATCATAATATATTAGTATTTATATGTTTATATATTATGTATGCATTTTATAAGATTTATGTATATGTATTTTTAATATGTATTATGAATAACTATTTATATATCGTTACTTATATAAGTTTATGTAACCTAATATAATAACAACTCTCCATTTTATTTTATTTTCTTATTCTTATATGCACCTACTTACCTAAATATGTCTGCATAACCCTATGGTTAGCTGGTAAAAAATGCCGCAAGGCATTAAACTCGCCTCATGTACATCTTTTTTTGTGCATTAAAGTGTAAATAAAAAAAAATACTCACGACAAAAAATACCTATCTGTTAAATAAAGAACACCACGTCCAAATCGGAACATCGGTTATTGAGAGCCAGAGACTTCACCTTCCTCGGTCGGGGGTTAAAAACATCAAATCAAGCCACAATTCATTTACATTCCCACAAAAATTTAAGTAAGGAAGAAATCAGTCAAGTTTAAAACAGACAAATATGACCATGACCAATAATTTGCAATACTTTTATACCTCTAATTCCCACTAAATTTAATGAAACCACTAGTATGCCTATTCTAATACCAGCATAACTAAAACCGTCTCATACTGAAATATTTCACTGCCGAATTGAAGTTCGCAAATTACGACCATAAACTTTATTAAAAGGGCCATAAAATGTTGATAATAATTTATTAAATAAGACTTGGGCTATCATTCGACGGACATTTACGACATTATGATTGGGCGTGAATTGAAAATTATCCTATTTTCAAAACAAGCTTCAATTTGCAGGCATGTTAAGATTCCTGATTTTACGGTGTGATGCATTAAATATACTGGCAATGTGCCTTAAATAAACAAACACCTGCATATCATGGGTGCCACAGACAGATCTTAATGTAGGGAATGGATGTGGATGAGACTGTAGAGCATTATAATATAGAAAGAAAGAGAGAAAGAAATTGTATTTCCAAGAGCGCACACGTACGTGTAAACAATTAGGTACAGAAGATAAAAATGATTATAATTTCAAACAAATTTAAGATATAAATATAAGTAATTAAGTTTGATGAAGGTGGTGTGCAGCACCATGATAATGGCTTGCCCGTCCACCAAATAGGGCTTACCACAATAGCCTCCTACTCCTAAAACGTGCAGGAACTGGGATGGCTGATGTAATGAGCGGGAATGTACGAAGGTCCCGACTGATCGGACTAGGTCAAGTAGTTTTAAACCGCTCATAATCAAAAACAATATAATTTGTTTTGATTAGATACCTTTGTGATCGACTTACGCGAGCTCCAAGATGAACAGGATTAATAATGTCAACAGGTCCAATTAAAGAGCTGAAGATAACCCAGAAAAAGGTAAACACACAATTGATATCAGTAATTTAACTCATTGCATAGAAGGCAGGTAGAGTACAAATCCAGGTTGGCTGACTCTGCACTGAATCATACCACCTTCAACTTGTGTCTGGAGATTAATGAGATACCACATATCATAACCTTAGGAGAAACTGTCGTTGATGAACCACTGGAACCTTCAGTTAGCAAACCACATAACAGACAGAAATATTTTCAGTCAACAATAGTAACTAAGTAGTCGCGCAGCGTGCTATGGAAAGAGCTATGCTCGGAGTATCTCTGCTGGATCGAATCCGAAATGAGGAGATCCGGCATAGAACAAAAGTTATCGACATAGCTCATAAGATTAGCAAGCTGAAGTGGCAGTGGGCCGGAAATATCTGTCGCAGAACCGAGAACCGCTGGGGTAGACGAGTTCTGGAGTGGAGACCGCGTTTAGGCAAACGTAGTGTGGGACGCCCACTGCTAGATGGAGCGACGATCTGCGCAAGGTGGCTGGCAGCGACTGGATGAGAAGAGCCGAAGATCGGGCTTAATGGCACGCCCTGGGAGAGGCCTATGTCCAGCAGTGGACTAGAGTAGGTTGCTGATGATGATGATGATAGTAACTATAATAATAAATTAGCAGGATATTTCTGATCCCGGAAGCACTTAAGAAGAGGAATGTTAAATGAAGCAGGTCTAACTAGGTCTTACGAAATTCACTCACATGAACCCGCATTATAGGGCAATTAACGTTAGGAGACAATTTACTGAAGTGCAGAGCTGGAAGTCATTGCAGAACGTTTTACATGGGATACTAACACAGTATAAGTGACAGTACTGCAACAGAAATAAAATATCGAGTCAGATGTCAACGAAATCCGAAAATTGGCATTTGTGAGATATTAAAGACGAATATCTATGCCAGTGAAAGTCATGGTATGTCTATTGCAAACTATACTCTGACACTCTTAAACTTGCATATTTTGACGTGATCTTTCCACTCATTCGTCAGCCATTAATTCTTGTCATCCTGCTTATAATGAGGAGATTCGTCATAGAACAAAAGTTATCGACATAGTTCATAAGATTAGCAAGCTGAAGTAGCAGTGGGCCGGTGACATCTGTCGCAGAACCGACAACCGCTGGGGTAGACAAGTTCTGGAGTGGAGACCGCGTTTGGGCAAACGTAGTGTGGGACGCCCCCTCTGTTAGATGGAGCGACGGTCTTCGCAAGGTGGCTGGCAGCGACTGGATGAGAAGAGCCGAAGATCGGGCTCAAGGGCGCCCTGGGATGTCCTATGTCCAGCAGTGGACTGATGATGATTCTGCCTATAATAATGTCTCGCCAATCCCCGATCTGTCTGTTGCAGTCTATCTGCTGGTCTTTTCATTGTCATCAACCCATGGATTTCACTTATTTTGAGGCGATCTTTCCATAAGTTTAATCAGCACCCTTACTGTATGTTCATGTATACTGATATCCAGTAGCTCAGTTAGTTTTAATGAGTCATTCAGGCGTGAAATACGCTCACGGACGTATGCCGGGGCAAGCACGTTAGTGCCACGGGGTTGTATTTTTATGGTACGTTTTATTAGAATTTAATAACGAAACGATTAATGGAATTTGTTTCTAAAAATGGGGCGAATCGATACCCCAAATGTGTTCAAGTTTCAAATGAGCTTAACGCAGTGCAGAGGATAAAGTTACAAGTCACAATAAATATTTCCGATTGGTGCGAGATGTGAATGTCAGCATAGATTGTTCAACAATACGGTAACATCATCAGCCTATTAATGTCCCCACTGTTGGGACACAGGCCTCCCATTTTACAAGGGGGGTACGGGCCATGATCCACCGAGCGAGCCCAGTGCTGATTGGTGGATTTCACACGCCTTCGGAAACTTTTTAATTTCCTCAGACATGCAGGTTTCCTCACGATGTTTTCCTTCCTCGTTAGAGCAGTCGGTAAATGTACGTAAGTCTTCGAAAAAATCCGAAGAACTCATTGGTACATGGTTTCGAACCCGGACCTCCCGCATGGGAGTCCGGCGTCCTAGCCACTAGGCCACCGACGCGGTGACGCATTGATAGTAGCCAATCAGAGTCCGTGACGTTTGTCAGAACTGTATTGATGAGACAGTTTGTTGTTTGCACATAGGTTGCTGGTACAACCTTCGCCGTGCCTTCAACGATACGCCGAAACAATAAATGCCCAAGTTGTTTTATAACAAACCGCGACTGTATCGTTTCTACAAGCTGAATTTCTGAGCAAAACAACATTGACTCATATTTAACACATTACAGCATCAGACAACAACGACAAAAACTCTCCCAAAGCCAAACGCCCAACTGGCCTGGAGCCAAAACTTTAATATTGTGCATATACGCGTTTTGCGTCATGCGTGCGTTGTACAGTCTAAACTGTTGATTCATACCGGGATTATTCCACGTTTCGGCGTTTGAGTAACTACCAAGGGACTGGGAATTACGCCAGAGGAGGTATTAGGCATCACGTCACCTCAACGCAGCAGCATCGGGCGATTCCAGCGTACTAAAGTAAGTAAGAATAAGTTTATTTGTGCGGTAAGATTACAAAGGATTCATAGTCCACACACCAGTAGGAACTTAAGCATAGGTTATATTAAACTAAATAAAATTAGTGAGCAACCAGTTAGTTTACAATAAGAGCTGACCTCCGAACTAGGAAGTTCCTGTATCTCGGAGGACAGATCTCTTCTGTGACCAGTGCAAATGAACATGTAACAGAACATGGGAAAATATAAAACTGACAAAATTTGAAAGAAAAAAAAAGAACTCGTTATAGTTTCGTTGATATCGCCTTGGATTTTAATTGAACGCTTCGTACATTGGTAATTGCAACAGGATATAACTTTGAAGGGCCAGTCAGCGTTATAGCTGAAAAACTAGTTATACTTTAAATAAGGTGGCACAAACTGAACGGCGTGAAGAGATCTAGCAAGGGTACTCAGTACCACCGGGGTACCAAGAACCGAAAGAAATAGAATACGAAAGAAAAAAGTAGGATTCCAAGAACAACATGAATTAATGGTAGAAGAATATAGTTTATTCCGTTTTAATAGATGGTGTAAAAATTACACCCGTGAATGAATTACACTCTCTGAAGTTTCAAGAAGTTTTCTATATCCATTGGCCACGTGTCAGCGGACATCACAAGGATTTGTTCTTTGACATTTATGTCACTTTGACGATTCCTCGGCGCATTCTCGTCGCCTTCTTCAAGGCGATCTATTTTTAATGCCGTCCTTCTGTTACTCGAAATATGTTTACTTAATAACAAGATCGAACTATGTTCTTTTCTTTCTCCCTTGCTGTTGGGAGTTAGAGATAAGTCCAAAATATTTATCGGAGAGAACGGAAAGCAAAGAATCCTTAATGGCCATTTTTGACGTATTCTTACAAGAAACATTTGTATATATGTATCTTTCGACCAACGTTTTTCCCCCATGCTACTGGAATGTTTCAGAAGAGCTCCTCAAAGCCAGAAGTCCATAAGCTATATACAAACAGTTCTCTCTAACTGGATGACGGTGATGATACCACAGGTGGCCCGTATGTCTTAGGAAATTTATATTAAAACACAGACTTCATGTAACAACAAAACCAAAGACAATAAGAAGAACATCAAGAATAGAAACCCACAAAATCACAAATAGAAAATCAGGATAGAAGAACCATTTTACTTGACAATTAAAGAGCAATTACCACAGACTAAAGCAAACCTCATTGAGTATAGCTATAACAAAACGCTGGTACAGCAATACAAATAGACGGATATTGCGTAACCGACAGATTGTAAATACACAAACGTCTCCACATTAAACTCGACAAATAAACATGACAAAGGATGCCTGGGTTCACTCAAGATTTGTTAGCATATGAGGTAAATAGCTGGTTTTTGAATGTTGAAGTAAAGAGTAAATATTGTGAAGAAACTTTTGAAACTTTCGTAGTTATGAACTAAAATGGGGTTCTTTTCTTACCGTCATTCTACCCGCGAATCATCTTCATCGTTCCCTTTGATGAGGGTCTTAATCATTCTTTGGATTAATGAACCATATGACGGATTGCGATACAACCGATAGATTTAGATATTGAAAAGAAAATCGGAGCAAAACCCTGTAGTAAGTGAATCGGGATATAAGACGGACAAAGATTCAGCATGCGGGCAGAGTGAATAGCAACTGTGCAAAGGCGAGCTATGTAGAATTCATCATAGGCCGTTTTATTTACATAAGATGATTTAAGCAGCGTCTATGCGGCGGCTTGTACGTTCATGGGTGAAAAACCTGATTCTGGAGCGAATTGGGAGATGGATGGTGGTGTCGTTGGCACGTTTCTGAATCCAATTATTAGTAACAAAGTCTACTAATTGGTACAATAATTGTCACACTGTGATCGTTAGAATTGACATCATTTTCCATCGAGGAACATCTTTATAGCAAGTAAGCAATCAAATTAAAGATGAAATGTTTGAGAAAATTTCATTAATTGGAAGTGTCTGCCTTAAATCCATCGCCAATTTGATGCCGTTTGGGGTTTATTAAGGGATAATGATTTCATTTACGTTATTCATGATTAACTATAATTAACGTCGTGAAATATATACCAAAGTGGAATTACAGTTTAAGACATTTCACTACAAATGGTACTATACTTTTAAAATCTGTTTTACAAGAATAATTTACTGTAGCTGTAGGTACAAAGTTATAATGTTATTCGTTCCATTTATGAATTCATTAACCATCTGAACAAATATTTGTGTATGAAAACAAAACAGCACACAGCACAGAACACCGTTTATTTGTACAAAACAATAAAATTTACTTGGAAATTGTTTTATTGCCAACACTAGCTTCCTCGGCCTTATATTAATCAGATCAGACTTTTTCACATCTTCAGAAACCGATACGAGAGGTTTGTGGCCTATTATATTTTCCAGTAATTGGAAAGAAGGGCACGAGGTGGGAAGCTCATAAAAACATTCTACACGAATTCACATGTGGTTAGAATCGAAACGGAGGAAAAAGACAATATATTGGTCGTATATCATTTTGACAACTTGGTAAGAGTTATGGAAAATGAAAAGATGACTCTAATGATATATGAGCGGAAATTATGTTCTACCGTTGGAAGGAAAAATAAATAAGATGTCAGTGAAACAACCGACAATAACAAAGGAAATATAGGTAATGAAAATAAATTACCAGGGTGCAGCTCTAACGAGTTTTAACGAAATCGATTTCGACGTAGTTTTCAATTTTGGAGATTTCTCACTCTAAGGTGTCTGTTTGACTAATTGATTGACCAGCCTTCTGATTGATGTGTCAACCCAACTCAAACCGTTGAATACTGAAAGCAGGAATTTGAACATGGAGGTTCCTTATATTTTGTAATCCAGGGATACAAATTTTTTTACCTTTATACAATTCTCAAACCAAAAGTTGTAAGTAGCAAATATACATACCCGAATCTTTCTTAGACTCTGAACACCCGTCCTTTGTAGAAACGTTAGTCAATCCCAAAATAGCATGTAGGTAGACTATCCTCTTAAAGAACAGACAAAGGCTTTTTATAAAATTGAAGATTCCCGACTATTTCAAGAATGCAACATCCGTCTCGCCCCGTGTAAAGTTAGAGTGATGTTTGACGTTTAACACTGCGACCTGAAATTTTCTCTAAATATAGACATCCACAGAACCTTTAGCCGTCATGTGAGATAAAACAGATGCATCACTTTTAGCACTACGAGGAAATTTGGGATCGATAAATCTGAACCTTCTGTATTTATTTTGTACACACACCAAGCTGTTATCTACATTCAGTATCATCACAGAAGTATTTTGTACAACAATCAATTTTCTACTTCCTAGCCATGCTGTGTTTACACGCTAAGGGTTACGACTTAGCTCATAACTTTATATTGATTTTTCTGTAATTTCTCTGGTTGTAATCTGTTGTGTTTACCTAATAAAAAAAATATTGGTAGGATATGCCATAAAAGCCCAAACTAAGATTTAGGTTGGTCTTCTGTTTCCGCATTTAGACACAAAAGTGGTCCTTTATGCGTGCCAAACTAAGATTTTGAAATGATACTTTTCTCAAGAGGTTTATAAGGAAACTGCGGATGTCACTACTGTATGCTTAATTTATTAGGTGGAACTAACTAAACCCTCTAATCTGCATATTTACTGTCAGTGCCTCCTATGATGACGATAGGTTACGATTTCAGTGGCTAAAATTAATTCTAGTTTACACAATAGTAGTTTATGCAAAAGCTACGTAAAGATGGCGATTTTAACACGAGAATTGTTTGTGAAACAAAGCGAAGACGAGTCGACAAAACAGTGCAAGGTCCGTCCGATTTCTCGTCTCCATGGCCACCTCAGTTATTTCAGATGATATTAAACGTTCGTCAATGTTAATTTTTTTTCAATTTTCGTCGATCACTGTCATTAATTAAATGGCGCGTATTCCGCGTCTGCTTGACATGTTATTGGTAACTATGGAAACCGTTGACATATTTGAAGTAATGTGGACATCGCGCAGGCGTCTGTGTCGAGTTTTTAATTTTTTATGTCTATAGTATCACGTAGTTGGCCAGTGAAATGTTGTGCATTTAATACGAGAGAGTTCTTGTACGCAGTGCCATACTACAAAGAAAAAATCACATATTACAATCGAAAACTCTTATTTAATATTTAATTGAAACACTATTTTCACACGACCATGACGAATTAACCTCCTTATGTTATTGATTGTGGTTTCTTATTGAATAAATTACGAAATCGGAGTAGAAAAACACTTCATTCGATAGATAATTTCGACGAAGAATCTATTTGCAAACAACGAATTTTTCCCAAAAATCCCATAGCAACCATCGATTTATAAATCTGTATTCTTCGATAGCCAATAAACAACTCTGCGTTTATTCATTCATCTCATTCTGTCAAAACAAACTTTGTTTACGAAAACGGCCAAGAGTTTTTTGTCTCGCTCTAAACGGCTCAGGTCGAATACCTGGATCGCGCAAAGGTCATACTATTTCTGAACTCGTGGGCACGCAGAGATTTATTCGCGTCTGCCTGGATCCATTAGTTCATTACTGCTAGATAGACATTCAATTCTGAGGAATTATCTAGTTGAACCGAAGAACTGACAGTTAATGTCATTTACTAAAGCCTCTAGCCAGTTATCTCGTCTGGGATAACTTTCTTTCTAGCGGAATGTTGGTAACTGATATTCATTTATATCCCATTCATTTCAAACGTTCTTTATTACATCTTTAATGAGGTCGGATTGACCATCCTTTGTATTTTAAATCCTTCTGACTACCAAAAGTCATTGGGGAGGTCCAACCAGAAGCTGAATGGCGGGGCCTTCTTGTCTCTTTATTTTAATATTCAACTCGCAGCGGAGGAGCTCGTAGCCTAGTTGCGAACACGGTCCGAAAGTGAACGTGCAGGTTAAGCGACGTTGGCGCGGTCGGTACCAAGATGGGCGACCGCTTGTGGCATATTTCATCTGAGCTCATCCGTGCCTCAGAGTGCACGTTAAGGCATGTCAGAGGCCTACGGGCGGCCTGAACAACTCTGACAAATAGGTTAGCCACTAACCATACGATAAGCAAGAAAGCAAGCAAGCAATATTCAACATTCTATTAATTATAAAGAAACTTCATGCATGGTCACATTCAATGGTCACTGATAAAATTGTTATAAGAAAAGGGCTTTTCTAAAACCAGGGTGAATGGACACCAATAGTTTCACGTCTAAAAATATAAATCACGAAAATAAAATACTTATCGCCGATTCACTATGCAAAAGAATTTTGAGAACTTGTCCAAAACAAAGACACGCCATATATTCAATTGGAGGTAAACACGACGTAATAAAATGAGTGTAAAACCTGTAAGCGCGTAATTAAACAAAGCCAAGTGCAAATAAAATATGTTTCACAGATGGAAGTTGAGACGAGTGAGGTCATGAAATTGAAACAGGATCCGTGACTAAATCCATGAGTTGCGGATTTTGCGGTAATCGTTTCAAACTTTGAGTTTTGAGTGACTTTTCTAAAGCTGGGTACAAACTTGAGGCAGCTTCGGTACACCTGCGAAGCAACACGCCGAGGCAACGTGCCACACTTTGATCCGCCATTTGAGGCAATTTTATCAAAATGTTAAATGAATGTTAACAACTGATACTATTTAAATATTGCACATGACGCATCTTAGTCCTCAAGGTTAGCAGAGGTGACGTGAGATGTCTATGGGTGACGGTAACTACTTACCACCAGGTGACCCGTTTGCTCTCGTTTTTTTAAAAAAATATTTATGTCACATTTTCCTCAGGAGTACGGTGCGTCCACAGGTCCACAGTCCACACTACCACGCGCACAAACAACGAAGCACATTTCATCATCATCAGCAGCCTATTAATGTCCCCATTGTTGAGGCACAGGCCTCCTTGCACAAGGGGGTTATGGGCCATGATCCACCGAGCGGGCTCAGTGCTGATTGGTGGATTTCACACGCCTTTGGATTATTGAGTGGGTCAAATCAAAAACCAACAAATTTTAGACCTCACGTCTCGAGGCACGTCCACGCTTGAGCAAGTTCGTACACACCTTTACACGTGCGAACATGTAAAACACGTGGAAGTATTTTTACACTTCTAGATTCAACGTATGAATGTACCAGGAACAAGGTAATCTAATGAACTTTGCGCTGTTGAAAAGCATTTAAGATTGGAAATACAGAAATTAATACCATATCGCGATGCATACAGAACAAAAAAAGATACAAAATACAAATACAATTGGCGGCCTTATAGCTTTAAGCTATTTCTTCCAGACAACCTTTGGGTGATGGAGTTTTTCTAAAATACAATGTAAGCGGGTGCAAGAACGATTTAAATAATACCAAGTCATAAAAATACAACAAACATAGGTACTTGGTCCACCACCACCATAATCGCTCGTTATGAGTTCGGTGTAAAGTCTCAAAATTTCGTCTAACCCGTTTCCATAAACCACTAAATACACTATCCAATTCCACATCCCAATTCCTTGCTCTCGAAATCCGAAAACCGAGGTTTTTCAGAATCCGAAATAAACTTCTGTTCTGATTACTATCCTGGCCCAATGACTCGCAATTTGGCCCACTGAGCAAGCATTTCCTGAAATACCCATGCGCTATTGTAATAATAGAACGATTTCGACGTCATAATGTGTCTAAGGTGACCTAAATATGAAGTGTTATCATTATTTCAAGCTAAATTTTCCGTTTGTTTTATATCTATAATATTATCATCTGCGTTGCTATTACAATAATCTTAGTTCAAATAATTATGTTACAAGTCACTTTTCCACTAACTAAGGTCAATTCAACGCTTGTTTTTTTAAGGCAAGTTTTCCTATCAATATTCATACTCATACCTTATTGCTTTTCATGTGTAACAATTGGTCTAATAAATATATATTATATGTTCATACATGAAACCCTGAGCAGGGCACCGCAATATAAAATAAGAAATTTTAATACATTATAATAGTAATTAACTCTTTATTGTACACAAACATTATAATACAAACTTATACAAAAAATATGTGAAACACGAAGGGCGTGACTTATCTCTAAGAGAGATCTCTTCCAGCAATCCCCATAAAATGACAATTTGATTCATATCAAGGCAGGCGAAGTGTACACCTATATGCTAAATAAATATACCTACTTAATAATACAAAATAGAAAATACGTACATAAATATAATATTATACATAAATACTTATACAAATAAATAAATAAATACTATATACTATATAATAACATACTATATACTTTTAATCGAGGCTCTTAGAGGAACAAAATATAATTAGAATATAATAAAGATAATACAGTGATGACAAAATAAAACTAAAGGAGAGAAGAATAATGTTCCTTGACAAGTTTCTTAAGGGTAGGAAAGGATTACTTTCACGAATGCCGGGAGGGAGAGCATTCCACAACCTGACCGCATGCACAGAGAAGGAGTAGTTAAAGAAGTCGGTCTTGTGTAATAATTGTGTAGTAATAAATATAAATTAATTAAGTTGTAATTGATTTTAAAGTTAGGTATTGTTTCTATCATCCAAAAACTCTTGGAGTGAATAGAAACCTTTTTTTTAAAATAGCCTATAGGTTGTCCCACTGCTGGGCAAAGAAACATTTGTTAAGAAGATATAAACTATTCCTGCATTTCCCTGAAGCAAGGTGCAAAGGGGCACCGGTGCGTTCCACTTGACATCCCAAAGAGGTTTTAGTGGGTTGTCATAACACTCATAATCCGGTCTCTCCCCCAGGAGGCCGGGTATATTATTAACATTTCCTCTCGTTAACAATATGATCATTATCATCATCAGCCGGCATCTCAAGGGGTGTTCGGGCCATGATCCACCGAACGGGCCCAGTGCTGTTTGGTGGATTTCACACGGCTTCGGAAATTTAATTTCCTCAGACATGCAGGTTTCCTCAAGATGTTTTCCTTCACCGTTAGAGCAGTCGGTAAATGTACGTAAGCTTTCGAAAAAATCCGAAAAACTCATTGGTACATGGCATTGTCTTTCTTTCAAATTTTGTCAGTGTTATATTTTCCCATGTTCTGTTACATGTTCATTTGCACTGGTCACAGAAGAGATCTGTCCTCCGAGATACAGGAACTTCCTAGTTCTGAGGTCAGCTTTTATTGTAAACTAACTTGTTGCTCACTATTTTTAATTAGTTTAATATAACCTATGCTTAAGTTCCTACTGGGGTATGGACTATGAATACTTTGTAATCTTACCGCAGAAATAAACTTATTATATTCTATTCATTGCATGGTTTCGAACCCGGACCTCCCGCCTGGGAGTCCGGCGTCCTAGCCACTAGACCACCGGCGCGCTCGTTAACAATAAGCCACAGCCATTCTATGTTTACAAACCATACATGGTCCACAATATTAATTACTATCGATTTGCCGTCCGCGTTAAAGGCCGTGTCACCAGTGTTGATAAAACTGTCACTTTTTGTGTACCCTTTGCTCTATCCATGAGCTGAATAATTGATGCCTAGGCCGTGACAACCTTTATGGCTGTTCTACGAAAATTGCGCGATGAATTTTTGACAGCCCTTCAATACCTGAATAGGTGTCATGGTTTAAATAGATGCGCATAGGTAAGGCTTAGAAAAGTGTCATATTATAGTCGTTACTATACTTTATCAGTAGCTTGTTAATGTCCCCACTGTTGAGGTACAGGCCTCCCCTTGCACAAGGGGGCATGGGCCATGTGAGCGGGCCCAGTGCTGATTGGTGGATTTGCAAACGCCTTCGGAAACTTTTCATTTCCTCAGACTGGGCCCACTCGGTGGGAGTGGGCCCAGTCTGAGGAAATGATACTATACATAATTATTGTAATAAAGAAATAAAGAATTACAATGCAAGAGTATAAACTAGGTAAGCCTTACTTAGGTGGGTACTATAGAAGGACCCATATCAGCCCCAAACTTGTTTCAAAACACTTTTGATTATACATACAAGGTTACTACAATATTAGACATCCTGACCATTACAAGTCACATCTGAGCAAAAACTGCCAAAGATAACCACAAACCACTGCTATACGTAGATAAAGCCCCTGCCTTGACTGTATCGGAGGTAAATCCATAAGAACTTAGCTCTACTTATTACGCTCCGCGTGTTCGTTCGTGATAAGAAACCTTCATTCAAGACTTAAGTATTATAGTAAGTCTATAAGCATTGTTGACTATATAGCGTGAAAGAACAGTTTTGTTCGTAGAGGGTGATGGAACTGAGATGAAATGATGAAAGAGGTGGATTTTCGATAAGTAACTCAACAATGTATTTTTCCATTTCTTTTTAACCCCGGGCCAAAAGGACCAAACGGACCATTCCTCCATTATACAGTCGGTTATGATGTTAAAAATTGAAGAACCACCCCCAGAGTAGCTCCAATTGCCAATTACATTTCTTATGCAGAATCGTAAACATCAAGTTTGCAATTAAATCTACAGGTAGGTAAAAGCGTGGCATTTGCAGTATACAGCACTGCATTATGCAAAACCGGTTCCAATATTCGCTTGGTTTAGTGAAAGCGAGTTGAAAGACCGCTGATACTAGCTACAATAAGTAATATTTTATCATCAACACGAAAGAAGAAGAAGGGGAAAGTATAATTTACAGGTAAAACTTGTATTATATTGTGAAGGTTCTTATTTATGGAGAGACACACGTCGAATAACAGCTGATGAAATCGCAAGGAATAAACTTATTATTAGGAAATGAAGTAAAATAGATGATTTACGGAACGAACCTTATGTAAAAAGGGTTATTATAAAATAAATGACTACTTGAATGATAAAGAGGCTTGGTCCTAAATTCAGCTCCAGCTCTGCACATTGTATATGATTGTATTCATAATTATTGTAAGATTTATTTATTTCAAAAGATGTGCTGCTGAAAGTTTCTTGCGCCGCTTCTTTCCTTTCAGCTACAGCACCTTACGAAGCGGTGGTAGAGTAAAAAATGACTTAAAAATGTACTTACAATAAAAACATTTTGATTTGATTTAGCATGGATGAGTAATTTCATTAAACCATTAATGAGAAAGCTTCATTAAACCACGTTTGATGCTCATAATTAAAAGATAGCTTAAACCATCGCACTTGTTAAAATAATATAAAAAATTGTAACCAATAAATTACTGAAACAGGAAATGCTAAACCGTAAAATTTTTTTCTGGTTTGCGCGTAGACAATACCCTATTTCCAACCTTTGTATTCCCAAGAAAGCAACAACCGAAATCCCCATGCACCAATAAAACATCTGACAACTTTGATGCACACTTTTGCCAATACACTTTGAAGAAATCTATAAAATCAATCTTTAATTATTACCATCGTAAATCCGAGGAAATTGCAAAGAAGAGTAATAAAACGGAAGGGGTAATGACTCAACATAAGGTATGCGCCAAAAATAACTCCCGCGCATGTCAGAGTAGTTCGCCGGAGCTGCGATGGCTCTCGTTGGCTTTAATCAAAGTTATTAGTCGTGAAACTCGGTGTGTCGTCCGTGTATATTAATTTCACGAACATTGTATGATGTTTATGTCCAAGAGTAGGGAAGTGCATTGCGCTTTTGAGGCAGGGATTTATTCGATCATAGAGATGATAAGATTTTACGTCGACTCATCTTATCTTATCTTATGATGGGGGCCGGGGGCATAATCCCAGCGGCACTTCGACCCTTGAGGATCTTTTGTGCCTACCCCATTTTACACACTGGTTATCTCAGTGTGCAGGTTTCCTCGCGATGTTTTCCTTCACCGTTAGAGCAGTCGGTAAATGTACGTAAGTCTTCGAAAAGACACGTACATTACGTGTCGTACGTACGTATTGATACTCAGATCAAGAATTTAGTATCAGTGTGATTTAATTAAACTAATTGTAATTTAATAAAACCGAATGTGGAAGACCCGACTATGGTGTATCTTCTTGAAAGAAACGGAATTGGAGAGCTTCATCTTTGCTTTGATTGAGTACTTTGAGAATCACTATAGGTAAACCGCTTAATTGTGGGGTCTCCCGCGCAGCAAGAGAGGCGCGGGGCGGGACGCCAGAGGGCGAGCATGCGGCTTGCTTGGTAACACCCAACTCCCGCCCGCCGCACCCCCGCTCTCCTACGCACAGTTAAGCGGTTTACCTATAGTTTTCAGAATACAATAAAAACAGCGAAAGCACTTTGAAGTATAAAAGTCAAGTCCAAAATAAACACTAAAGAAAGAGCAAATACTAAAATGAATCAAATCTAAATACTATAAATTTAAAGTCATGACAGCTACATCATACGACATTCTGAAATGTCACGAGGGATGTTTACGATGTCAACGCGACGTGTAACATCTGTTTTGTTTATTGCAACTAATAAAACATTCTAAACTAATTCGTACGCGACCCATTCCATACTCCGTCGAGATTCTGAAGAAAACATCGTATTGCTATTAAGAAGTCATCATCAGCCTGTTATGTCCACTAAAATATACAGATCACCGCACAAATCTGTCATCAGTCACAATGCTATATGTTACCTCTAGATACGGAAACAGGAGCTCCTCAAGCTGTAGAGGTTAGGTTATGTTTTGGAACTCCTATGTATTTCCGAATCTAGACACATTTGCACAAAAGATTAGATAACTACTAACATACCAGAATATCATCAAGATAGAGAGATTGTGATTGAAAGAAACAACTTTGTTATGATTATAAATCGATCAAGCAACGAAAGTTTTCTATTAAATTATCGATAGTACAGAAATCATTCCACATCTAAAGCAAACCGTATGAAAATCTAACATTAATATTTATTGAACAGCATTCAGTAATTTTGTAAGCATTTAGGGCGTACCATTAGCATATTATTTTGAATCAAAACATCAGTGTGGGCCGTTGGATCGGCTCGGTTTAGATCAAATGGACTATGATTCCAAATATACATGGCGATTTATTAGGAATACGAGTACACAGCACTTTCATAAACAATTAAGATTATATCATAGATTTAAAATTATGACCCCCACAAATTGTATGTATCATCCGGTCAACGGCTGAAAAGATAATTTTCAGATCAAACAATATTTTGATAATGTACAACAAAATACAATTGTGAGAATTGTATAATTAAAAAACAAATAACAAGGTAATCTTTAGGAAACCTGATGAAATTTAAAGGCAAACATATCAAAGAAACTCTGAAAATCCTAAGTAAATATTGAATAGAAAGGTCTTTTAATTCAAAATCATTGATAAACGCGTTTCCATTAATAAAATGATATAACTGTGTGCCTACCTATCATTACCTCGAAGTACCCTCATACAGCATTCAAGTACCCCTTCACAACTGAAGATGAACTACAAACGGATAATAAGGGGAACGAATACTAAAGCAGTGCTAACAAAACAAACACTTTATCAAAGCATAAATAGAAACCGAAAATAGGCACAAAGAAAGAAATGCGTATAAAAACAATTTAGAATTTAGTAATTAGTAAAAACAAACGACACCTTCGTGCAGTGACAACCGTGTCAACAATAAATAACAATAAACACAACCGTAGCGACACTTTTTGAACGTTATCGAACTATCGCTACAGAGGTGCTTTTGTCACCGGAAGTCGGCCATTACCTAACAATAGTACGACTACCGACTATCAAACACGCCATTTGTGTCACGCCAGGGAAACCCCATAAGGTAAGGGGTGAGAACTTAGTTTGGGGCAAGGGGAACGACCTTGGTCTATAGCCACTTGAAATGGAAACTGACATTAACAGTGAAGATAGCGAAGAAAATACAGTTGTTACAATTTTTGGCTTTAGACTTCCGAATGTGATGGTATCTTAAAATGTCAAGTCTGTGATACTCACGCCTGAACAAACAATAGGGAATATGCACATTGTTCTTGTTGAGGTCAATATATATTTAAACTGTAGGACATATTAAGTGAAATGAAAATTTTTTTTTCATGAAATGGAATATTTTATTTTCCAGAAGCATTATAGATACAATAAATTATCAGTATTGTCTTTTTTTAAATATTTTTTTATTTACTACTAAACCCGCATTAATGTATTTAATTTGTATTGTCTTGAATACAATACAAATTAAATACATTATGGTTAATACTTGCGGTTGTTGGTACTTGGTGAAACTTGTAGTACATGAATAAACTCAAATAATATACAGCATATGTAGAGCATGGAAGAACAAAAAACCCACATCTACCTTTGCAGAACTTTTGAACTCCTGTAACCACTTTTTTGACCCTACCAAAAACTTTGATATTTTACATAGAGGAGAAAAAGGAATGAAACTAAGTCTGTTGGAAACCCTAGAAATTAACAAGGCGAAATTACCCAAACAAGGAAAATGTGCTGAATGACCAGTTAGAGTTAGCCTCATCTCCTCTTTTGAATTATTTTACATTATAATACAATAAGGTATGACACATTTTTATTTTATTTTTTAACTTTGACAATACATATTTGTAAGTAAGTAGTTTTGGACCGTATCCTGTTGACTTTAGTTTAATTTTGACATGCAAAATATTACTGATGTATTTTGGAACGTAACTTGACATTTTATTAATAATTGCAAAAACAAAACGCAAAGCTGCATTTATCTGCCCGCATGTAGTTAAGAAAATTATTATAAACAAATACCTAAAGATGTGTAAACGAAACCGGTCATAATTAATAAAATACAGTAAAAACCTGTGATACAGTATATTATTTGAGTCTAATCATAAACACAATATACAAATATTTGTATTGTCTGACTAGGGGATATAGATTTCATTGTACGCATTGTATCATACTAATTTTGTGCAATAAGGAGTATTTATTCATTCATTCATTTAATTTCGAGCAAGAACAAGTGACGATGGGGACGAAAATGGAGCATGTGAGCCTAGATAAGCTTTTTCTCGCAAGGTCAGGTGAAACTACGTATGTACCGAGTAAATTTAGTCCCCGAAGCGACAAAGAAGATTCAAGAATAGATTCTAATTACTGTGAAACCAGCAACGACAAAGTTAGAAATTCCACTGGATCCTTGCAAAACAAACGTCATAGTGTTTATTTGAAGATCACCGTCGCACAAATTGGTGCTTACTGACATCCCCCGTCCAGCGACGTCCATTCATCTTATTATCTGTGTCATCGGATGAAACTTTGTGCGCTGAATATAGACAGGAATAGTATAGCAAGAAAGAGAGCGTCGGCGGCACAGTGGATAGGGCACCGGACTCCCATACGGGACGTCCGGGTTCGAATCCTTGCCAATGTACCAATGAGTTTTTCGTATTTTTCGATGACTTACGTACATTTACCGACTGCTCAAACGGTGAAGGAAAATATCGTAAGGAAACCTGCACACTGAGATGACCAATGAAATGGGGTAGACACAAAAGATCCTTAAGGGTCGAAATGCTGCGGTTATTCCCGGCCCCCTATCATAAGAGAAGATAAGATAGCAAGTAAGAATAGAGGAGGATTTATTTGAGAAACATTCGTATCACCAATTGTTGAACGAAGTGATCTTAAAAGTTAAAGCAGTAAAGGATGTCAAGAAAGAAGAACGATTTTTTTTAAACGATTTTGATGAGCACCACTAACAGAAGTTTTGGAAATAAAACGAACAGCAAGTATAATAAATAATAATAAAATAAAAGATACTACTACTACTGTTCATATAAACTGTATACTAATATCTACTTATTATTTATTACCTATGTTCACGAATAAATGATTGATTGATTAAAAAGAGTATTTATTCATTCACACATCAAAGTAATAAGGTACAACACAGTTATTTTATTCTAATTCTTAACCTATAAATAAAATATATCTATAACAGTATTGCTCTGTGTCGAATGAAAATGAGTATTCTCCTCTTCAGCGACAGTCTCTCAGCTAGAGATATCTGACTGAAGACTAAAGAGTATTTAAGAAACTTTGAGATTCTCAACATCAGGTTAAATAGCATCCGATTCGGATGTCCATCCTTTTCCCATAATGCTTCATTTCCAAAACATTCAATACCCAAAATCCAATTTGGCTCTTATTAGTCAGCATGCTGTTCTTGTAAAGCTTCAAAGAAAAGCTGGTGGTGGCGCTGGTTTCCCATCCAACCAGCGCTGTGGTTCTGCCGTACCGGTCGGACCGCCAGCACATGCTGAGCATGTGTCCTTTTAACATTGTGTTGTCTAATTATGTATATTACTTTGTTGAATAAATGTGTTTTCTTTTCTTTCATCGAATTTCATTTTTTTTTCATTGACAAAAACGTCCAAACGCGAACTTAGTCTAAAATAAAACCTACCTTTCTAAGGTATCCAAATGCACTGAACAGTCTCGAGTCCCGTACTAAGTCCGTAGCCAAGCAACATTGATTATACATTTCGAAAAAGGATTATTGAATAATAACTTTGATGGATTGACTCGTTATGGCATTTTATTATATTTTATTTATAAGGTTCCAAACTGTGACGAAATCGATTTATAATCTAAATTCGTGATCATATCGTTAAAGATTAGGTACACTTAGTTTAAGATGAATATCTGTAGTAAAGCACATATCTTATCTTATGATGGGGGCCAGGAATAACCCAGCGGCACTTCGAAGCTTGAGGTTCTTTTGTGCATACCCCATTTACACACTGGTCATGGTTTCCTCACGATGATATCCTTCACCGTTTAGCAGTCGGTAAATGTACGTAAGTCTTCCATAAATACGAAAAACTCATTGGTACATGGCACTGCATGGTGCCGTTATACCGTAGAAATAGCACAATTAATCAGTTGTATTCGTCAGATATATATTTTTATATGACGTAGGAAATTTGGCTCAAATTCGTTATATGTATTAGAGGTGTATGCTTGTTTAAAAACAGTCGTTAGGCCTTGTGAGAAGGCTACGTGCGGCCTGAACAACTCGGGTAATATGTTGGCCACTAAGCTAGCCACCCTACAAGAAGAAGGGGGATGGGATACGTAAGATCTCAAGTATTTTTCTGATGGCTCAGAATGAACATTTTTTGGAGTTGGTTGCGATGGGTGTACATTTCATGTAGGTATATATTTTTTCACTTATTAATACCTACCTATCTTCAATTAAATTTATTTGTGTCGTATCTTTGTCCTCTTGGACAGGTTTTGGCCAGCCATCGGTCATGGTCCAACAGAATACCAGCGCTGGAGGCATTCTTGTCTGCAGCAATAAGCTGAGTTGAGTCCCTTTTCACAACAGCAGCAGACCATCAGACATAATTTCAATATTTACTACATAATTATTTTTTTATAATTATAACTGTTTCGGCCGTTGTGGTGTGTGAAATAAACATATTACTTACTTACTTATTTGTTTCTGAATAATTTATTGGATTTTTTATGAAGGAAAGACGAACGGCCCACGTACAGAATATTCAGTTTTTGAATATTAGACTGCTTCTCAGGATGCTCACATCCCATAATCAAATCAAATCATCAATTCATAGTGTGACCACTTCTCAGAGTGTATTTTTGCCGCCAAAGCTTTTAGGCATGCATCATCATTAATGTTACCAATGTCAGGTAATCCTTTGGATGTTACTGGATTCTCATTGCAGTGTTCCGTTAGATTACCATTTCAATATACTCCATTCGCCTAAATTACAACGTATGTAGTTCTATTTCTGTCCAATTTCAATTTAGTTTTCGTTTCAATTCTATTTGGACACCAAATCGCATTCTGCTGACGCATAACTCTACCACTGCCACCTTTCGATTTACTATCGATCGGGCAAAAGTACCTTGGGAGGAACTTGTGTTCGATCGTTATATTTGACAGTTGAAATGCTTTGTTACCGTTCAACTGCGATTCAGTATAACTAAACGTTTTAGTAGAATGCACAAATACATCACTGTTCGAAAGATCGGAACCTCGATCGGAACTTAACTGAAAATAGATCGTTAGTGGATAGTAGCATATGAAACACGACATAATGATGCAGTTTAGATTCTATTTAGTTGCGTTGTATTTAGTGGAATCGATCTCCTGATCCAAAATTTTGCGCTTCCCAAGGCAAAGTTCACATTCTATCAAAAAAAACGTTGTTTATATGTGTGCAAAAATCTATAACAAATTACCAGCAGACATTAAAACTAAGACTTTACAAAAGTTTACTTGGAAACTACGTAACTGGCTAGTTGAAAAGTGCTTTTAGTCTAGAAATGCCTACCTAAATACAAATAAATAATAATTAACCTTTCGACGCAGAACGCCAAAAACGCAAAACGCCAAAAACGAAAATTTGTACGCAAAAAGCCAAATTCGCAAAATGCCAAATACGCGAAATGCCAAATACGCATAATGCCAAAAGTAACAAAACATTTATAAATATTTTGACATAATTATAGTGCATTAAGGGACATAATATAATATGATTGTTAATAAAATACATTGCATGCCTTAACAAGGTAGATTATAGCGGATCAAATTATAAATAAGATCTATGTAACCTGTAATCAGCAATAAAACATTTGAATTCTGAAAGCACTACAAATAGATAAGTCAGTTGACGCTGAAGTAATTTATTACAATCATAACTCCATTAGCCAGCAGATTGAGCCTAATAAATCACCAAATTTGAATGAAGCCAACGTGAAGACAGCTCAAAATTAATCCTTATAAATGCTAGAATCAAGTTATTTTGTTTGAAAGTAAACCTCAGCGGCTAACAAACACAAAACTCGTGTTAGTTTCAAATCCTTTCAAAGCCTGTTACTTTAGCATCTCATAATAATTACACTACTACACGCGTCCGGTTCCAGTCCCGATTCGGTTTGCTGCAAATGCGTTTCGCCGTAAAATACTTGAAGTCAGCGCTTCGTGATTGGATGCAGCGAATCTAACCGGGGTTGGAACTGGACGCATGTAGTCCAAGCTTAATGGTGCGTTCAGATTTGTAACGTTTTTACACTGGCAACCGTTATATGAAATCAGGATTGTAGTTAGAATATGATTGCGCAAGCTACCCCATTTTTGCCAAGAAACTTGTTCTATATGGCGAATGCATAAGGTTCAATTCAGATTGCAGAAATTTGACAGATGGTACATATTAGCTAGATGCCGACTGTACAAGACCCTCTTCAATGAGGAATACGACTACAAGAGATGGGTGAATCACAGAAATCGGACTAGTGGCGCCCTCTCCTCTAGAATGATGATGTGAGCACTGACAGCGAGCCAAAGGGTTTGTGCAAATGCACTTATAGTTCCATAAATTTGACATTTCAATGCCCGATTAATGTAGGTATGGGAAAATGCTCACATCGCATGCGCCAACTGGCAGACGCGGTTTCTGAGAAGAGAAACTTCTCTAGAGAGCAATCTATGATACGCGACACCCCGGAATGCCGGTTTCTAATACCGGTGCCGGTACTAGACACCGGCATTCAGAGTTGTCGCGTACGTACTATACGAGCACATAGTGTGAATTTCAAAATCTTCAGTGATTTAGCACCAAAGACCTTATTTCAATGTTTTAATCGCTTTTAAGTCACATACGCTTTATAAGTCACAGCAACTTTAAATGTTCATATATCTTGCGTTTCAAAAGTACATTTTGTGTAAAGTAAATCTCGTGACTAAGATCTGTCATCGCTGCAATTTTACATTTGTCTGGGAAACGTATTAATAGCTGGCATTACTAAACAAATACGTCACGAAGATGCTGTTAGAACGTCGTGAGTCAGTCGGAAAATAGCAGTCAATCTTGCTGTCGTTTTGCTGTAGGTGTGAACGAGATCCAGAAACAGCATTGGCGGCATAGTTAACTACTAGGTGGCCACTTGACAGCAGGAGGACGGTCTACAATTACAACTGCAAACACTGGAGGCATAGTTAGATAGATAGATAGATTAAAACTTTATTGCACACAAGAAATTTACATAGGAAAGGAAACATAGAATAAGTGTAGTAATAGAATAGTTTGGCTGCAACCAAAAATACAGGCCACATAATCTTAAGAACATTACAAAACCTCACAGAAAACCCGTATTTCATCCAACTGTTGCTATTTTAACCGCCTACCAAAAGGAAAGGGTGTTAACGTTTGTTTGGCGGTGGCATAATATAACTCAACAACCGTGATACAAATCGCAAAATCTTGGAATAGGTCTGACGTCAGATGGGATCTTTGGAACGGTATAAGTTAGATCTGAAATGTTTAGGACTATGGTTTCCAAACCTGGAATCTTAAGGACCTGATAAAGACCACGAAAAACACCCCATAAGAGATGTTGGAGAAAACGGTGTGAAAACTGTTTTAAAATCAGTTAAAAAGTTTTAAGTAAACAAGCAAGCAAACGATGTGTTATGGAACTAAATAGATTATCTTATCTAATCGCGGAAAACTCATGATTCATGTGCACCTTGTTCCATAAACCTTGCACACCTACGACCTCATTCTCGAAATCATTTCCTCTGCCCGAAGAGTGCCTGGAAGAGATCGCTCTTAGCGATAAGGCCGCCTAAATTGTACTCCACTAATTCCTTTTCTATCTCTTGTTTGTTGTTTTCTATTTCTGCAATAAAGTGTATTTTACTTTTACTTTACTTGTTCATTGTTTACCTAAGACGAGTTGGTGATTCTTGAATGCTTCAGAGGATTGGAAAAGCGCTAGGCTTAAAAGCCTAGGTTAAAACCCCCGACCGACCGAGGAAGGGTGTTATAAGATTGACGCGTTTGTCGTTGCGTAACTACTTTTCGTAATCTGTTTTTTTTCTTCGAGAATCAAACCCAAGCCTATTGGTTAGCGTGACGAGAGGACATTTCAACGGCAATAAATCAACTTGTTGACAACTCCAGTCGCTGACAGTTGACATTCTTGTGACTGATGTCATGCTATTTGCAAAGTAAAACTTGAGTGGGGTAAGAATAACCCGCGTTCGATTTTCTTTCACCTCTAAGTATACCCTAGCTACGTAACAATCGTTCTATAACTATAAATTGAAAATTTAAGAAACCCCCTACGTACCGTTGTAAAGATGCCCTTACTTTTTCCTGGTCATCATCAGGTCCTAAAAGTTCCAGACGTGGAAATGGCGCCATGGTCCTAAACATTTGAGCTCAAACTCGAACAACGGTGAGTCACCGTTCCAGAGATCCCATCTGACATAATAGATACTCCAAGGATCTTGGAAACCTCTGATTCAATTTTTATCAGACATATTAAATTTAAAAAATCCGCGTCCAAATCAGATCATCGTTTGTTGAGTTATGATGCCACAGACATAAACGCCAAACTTATAACACCTTTTCCTTCAAGGGTTAAAAAGAGTACACATAGTAGGTAATTAACTTTCTCAAAATAGGCGAACTATTCTCTACTACCCCATAAGTCTTATTTTATGAATAGCCGGGAATAACCTCAGCGACACTTCTACCCTTGAGGATATTTTATGCCTACCCCATTTTACACACTGGTCATCTCAGTGTGCAGGTTGCCTCACGATGTTTTCCTTCACCAGTCGGTAAACGTATGTAAGTCTTTGAAAAATACGAAAAACTAATTGGTATATGGCTTTACATGGTTTCGAACCCGGACCTCCGCGCGGGAGTTCGGTGTCCTAGCCACTGTGCCACCGACGCTCACCTCACAACTCTTAGCTGTCATACGAACTGACTCCACAATGGTAAGTCGACTTGGAATGGAAAGTCGTTTTGGCACTAAGAGCCTCCTACACAAGATGAGACTGGCAGACAATCCACCTGTAGAGCCTGTGGTGACACCGTTGAGTTAATGGAACACTTGCTGTGCGAATGTGACTCGTTGACTGGAGGGCGTATGAGTCTTCTGGGGGTCGCCTAAACCAGAAGACTATAGGCTCCTTCTTGTAACAGCGTCCTTGATGCAAAGCATCTTTAAGGAACAGGAAGGAGACTAAGGTAAGGGGTGAGCACAAAAGATCTCTGAGGGTCGAAGTGCCGCTGGGGATATCCCTGGCCCCTGCCATAAGATAAGATTTTTTATTTATTTTCTATTAGGGAAATTAACAGACATATACATAGACTTAGAATACATAGATAAAAATATGCTAATAATAAATTTCCACTTATAAATAACAGTATAAATATAGTACTTAAAAAGAAGTAATTATTACTCACTTATGTAAAAAAAGAGAAGATAACAGATACAGGCCGGTTGTAAAATAAATAAAGATAACAATATTAAGAATATAGAAGAGACACATAAAATAAAGAATTCAACATTTATGTGACAGAGAGTGTGGGAAACTAGTTATCCTGAAAGTAGTTCTGCGTCAGGATTCGTCTAACTGTAGTGGTGCTGGTGCAGAACAAGTCCAGGTTGTGTTCGATACATAATTTATTAAAGTGAAGTTTATTAAAGTAAGATGGATAGCCGAGGGTTTCTTAAATACATAAGAGTTCTTACCGCTTCAGCACCAGAACCAGTCACCCGAACTACTCCACTCCCCACGGTGAATCCACCCAATTTGTTTACCCGAGGATTACAAGCGCTCCGCGGCACAGAGCAAATAAACAACAACGGGGCATTTGTCAAAAATCCGACACCGACACCGATGTGGTCCGGTAATTATGAGAGCGGCCGCTTAGCCTGTCAGCCCACTGATTAATTACAGGACGCTCCGTGTCACAGACTAAATACGGCCAGTGGTCAATGTAAAGATTTTGAAATTCACCCTTTGTAGATAAGATAAGATTTATTGTGTAAAAGTTTAGGTTAGAATTACAAATATTGCAGATATAGTTGCATAAATAATAAAATAAAATATAAATTTATTGATGCAGACAGTATCTTTTACATTTTCTCAAGATTTCCCTGGCTCCCACACTAGGATACCTTGTGTTGTGGGGGCCAATATCTTCCGATATATCTAAACTAACTCTCTCTCTCTCTCTCTCTCTCTCACACACACACACACACACAACAGTAAACTTTACTTTTACAGGCATATACACTGAATTCACAAGTTATTAATTTTATTATACAGATTTTGAGAAGAAATCAGAAAAGAAAAAGATAATGTCAATAATATTAAACTTACAAAATGTCAACTAATTAATGCTGTGTGAATAATATTAATACAATCATTTATTTAATAATAATCCAATAAAAATATATCACAAAATTATTGTTAACAAGATTGCTCGCTAAAGAAGTTTGCTATAGAAACCGCGTCTGCCAGTTGGCGCATGCGATGTCAAAATTATCTCATACATTAGTCGGGCATTGAAATGGCAAATACATGGAACTGATTATTATGTGCATTTGCAGAAACCCTCGCTCGCTGTCAGTGCTCAGATCATCATACTAATCGCGTTTGACCTTAATCTCACCTGGTGGTAAGTGACTATGAGGCCGAAGATAGAGCACACGGGCTTGGTAAGACAGCTCGCTAGAGAAGTTCTATATGGAAACAGCGCTTGCCAGTGGCGCATGTTATGTTTTCCACATGAAACCTCTCAGCTATTAACTACATAGTGTTCGATAGTTGAACTACTGCTTTCTTCATACTGTGTCAGTGTTAACAAATGGTTTAAGGCGGGACTAGTTTCCATGTCCAGCGTAAACCAATGACCTACATTACAGGCTGATGTCCGTTTTGTTCTTTATAGTTCGAGTGAAATGTGACAGTGATTGGAATAGATAAATTATTTAAATGTCTTTAATAAAACTGGTAAAGAATAAGAGCGTCGGTGGCCTAGTGGCTAGGAGGCTAGGCTAGGCTAGGATTCCGTGCGGGAGGTCCGGGTTCGAAACCATGCAGTGCCATGTACCGATTTTTCCGATGTACCGACTGCTGAAGAAATTAAAAAAGTTTTCGAAGGCGTGTGAAATTCACCAATCAGCACTGGGCCCGCTGGGTGGATCATGGTCCGTACACCCCAACCCCCCCCCCCCCCCGCCCTGTGCCCCAACAGTGGGGACATTAATAGGCTGATGATGATTAAAGACACACGTTACATTTACTGATGCCTGCGGGTGGTAAAATCTACAAATTATTGACAACAAAAAAGAAATAATGAAACGTCATCTGTCAATTACCCCAAGCGACTGCGTCCATTTTACACAGGAGGCACAGAATTCCCGTCAGGCCCTAATTTAATTTTAAGAAGCTAGGTTATCAAAACTCTTTAGTGTCCCATCTGTTTCGTAAAACATGTGGTCGCGTCCGTGCCTCTTTGCTGACGCCGCCTTCCCGCGACGTCGTATTATCGAAATTCATAACGATTTGTACCGTGACCGGTACGCGTGCGGACGGGGGCGCGTGCGGGCGAGTCGGCACCCGCATCCGCGCGAAACAGAAAACGCTCTTAAAAGGCATCCGCGCGCAGAAGAGTCGATATAAATGTAGATTGCTGGTTATCGTATTCTTTCGTTGACGTGTTAACTTCATAGCTAGCATTAATATACTCACTCGCCGCGTGCGCTCGCTTCACGGAGCGAAGGCTCTTAGCCAGTGGCCGTAGGGAAAGTCTTTCCCTACATGGAAACCCTACTTGTTTATTGCCTAACAACAACGTGTGTGACATAAGCTACTAACATAGTATATTTTATTCAGCGACCCTAATACACCTAGTTTATTGCAGTTAGACACGTAATAACCCCAAACGCTATCGATCTATTAATGAAATGTATTTCGACTGCGAAATGTAGGAGCAAACCCTTTTCCATGGTCGATTGGAAGGGTTATTTATTAGTTATGAATATTAATATTATTTATCAGTTTGCGATTTAGTTCTTTTTAACCTCCGAATTTTACAATATGAAACTGGAATAATTGTAAGATTATCAGCCCGCCGAAACTATAATAGTTAGATGAACTAAAGTTGTAGGAAAACCTGAAAAAAAAGATGAAAAAAATAAACAATGGCGGCCAAAAATTAAATGAAAATGATGTGGAGCTACGAATTTAAAAATAGCCATAGCGAGGCCGAAGGCCGAGCTCCGCGTAGCGCGAAGCGCCGCAGGACTAACCTGCTCAATGTTCTTAGCCATGTCAGAAAATGGATCAGTAGTTCTAAGATCTTGGAGTATGATGGGATATCTAGAACGGTAACATTTAGGTGGTTCGAGTTTGAGCTCAAATGTTTATGACCATGGTGACCTTCCCACATCTGAAATCTTGATGACAAGGGAAAAATAAGGGGACCTTCACAATGGTACGTCGGGGGGTTCTTAAAATTATATAGAGTTATTGTTAAGTAAGTTTTTGATCTGTAAAGACGGGTCATTGAAAATTTACCGTGAAAAATGAAAGAAAATATTCATTAATTCCTTTTTTATTTTTCTAAAAGTCTACAAAACACTTCACTAAAGTATAAGCTCAATTGGAAAGTGTGAAGAAGTGCGTCAACATATATTCCGATATTTTTCCATGTTCTATTTTTCCATAGTGAAAATATATTTTTCGGAACATAATCCTAGGGTTAAATAGTTGCTCCTTGGTTCGAAAGTTTCGATGGTGCAGCGGAAAAGGTGCAGTCTTCTAATACGAAATAATGTGCATTGATTTTATTCCAATTCACTTACTGCATTGCATACTCGTTTGAATAACAAACGAAATACCTTCTATGAAACAGAAACTGCAGCTAAGAACGTTGCCACACCGAAACGCAATGGAGTTTCGGCTGCTGAAATTTCATCGCGAAACGCTGATACCTTACCTAGTGTAACTTATTATTGTATCTATTCATTCATTACACCGTGGTAGCGATTTATACACCAGCGTTCGAACTTCATAATTATCACCTGATAAGGCTGTGAGGTTGGAGTACGCGTAGAAATCGACTCTTCTAAATATTGCCATACTGTTATCAACGCTGAAACGAGGATATTTAGCGACCGACAATACTTGAAGTGTGGTCGCAGCCAGTTGGTCTCAGGAGTTCAGGAAAGCAAGGTTACTCAGGTTAATAGCTTACAGTCAGCCTGTAGCTAAAGTATACCATCTGTCAAAATTCTACAAATCTAAGTGTACGGTTTCGTGTACGAAACATTAAACAAACATCATCAAACATCTGTTCTAATGTATTAGAACAGAAGTTTGTAGTTAAAGTTAGTTGTTGAGAGCGCAGCAGGGAAAATATCACTTTTAAATAATGTAAAACGTATAATGAAATAATAACAATTGTTTTCGGTGGCGACTTCTCTCTGTCAGTTCTTACTGCACTCTCAGTAAAATGTTTAAAATTAGTTACACGAGTCGCGGCTAAAGTAGGTTGTCGACTAAGCAATATAAAAATGTACGTGTGTGAACCGTACACTAAGTATATAGCAATGCATTAAGGTTCATTTGCAGAAATTTGACAGATGTTATACATTAGCTGGTACTCTTAGTTCATGGCGGTAGGGTTATTCCCTCCCGTCCCTACACGGATGACGTATTGAAATTGTGATCCGATCATCTGAAAGAATAATTCCGTTGCGTTCGGTACGGTGTGGCATCGCTCTAACAGTAAGATGCAGAAACGTGGCTGTATTACCTCGAGCGGATATCAAAGGATCCTTTGATCTACATTAGTATGAGATAGTACCTAGGTCACACTCGATTCTAGCGTTTGAGGAGATAAGATTCTACTCCTATAATCTTTCTGCACTTCGACATAATAATAGATAATATTGGCTATTTAGGTATACTGAGAGAAATTCGAACACTGTGTCTAGGTGTAATGTGAATACTTGCGGTTGTAGGTACTTGGTGAAACTTGTAGTACATGATTAGATTTAAATAATATACTGTTTCACGGGTATTTTCCTGAGGTAAATACCAGAAGATGTGTAAACGAAACCGATCGTAATTAATAAAATACAGTAAAAACCCGTGAAACAGTATATTTTTAAAGTCTAATCATGTACTATTGAAACTATTGGTAAGATGTTACTAAAGCCAAAACATTTAGTAAACCAATTTTTTTAAAATTTCAAATGAATTACAGTTACTTACATTTATTTGAGAGAAAAATACATGGGTATTCGTATGGGTGCTACCTACGATTACGAACGAACACTTGAATATATAATCTCAAAACAAACGTCTAAGCACTTTATCAAGTTTTATCTTATTTATTCTCTACTGAATGGATTCCTTCAATGCAATAGTACACTATTTTAGTCTAATAGGCGTATTGGGTGGATTTGGTAGGCCTGGATTGCATCAAACTGATTCGGAACCGATAATGTACGATACGACCATACGTAAGTAGTGTTCGTGTATTGAAGATTCTTTATTGTTTAGATTTAGCTATGGTAATTCAATAAATAAATACATTATGTAATTATGATACAGTATGTTGGCTCATGTCTGCCTGTGGGCTATTTATGACACTTACAGTATAGAAGATAATTGATGGTTTATCTTGGCCCAGAGCCATCATGAAGTGGACTGGAAAAAAAACTGGATTGTCCAGCACTCAGATGTATAGTCACTTTATAGTCCTAGATGCGACTTGGAAAGGACCGGGAATGGTGCACTGAAAGAAAATCTTGTTTACTTCAACCAAGATCTTAGTCGTATCTATCAAGTAATTTGTTCAAATGAATAAAAAAAACTTTATATGCTCTAAATCAAACAATCTTTTTTCAGTGTGGCATAAAAGAAAGGAGGCTTATATTTTACAATGGGATGATATGGCTGACGATGATTATAATAATTATTTATAAAATTAAATACTTTGAAAATAAAAAATTGCTATAGAAAAAAATATTTTACGGTCTTCGTAGGACTGGCATTAGTCTAGATCTTGCAGACTAAGGGTATCTAAAAGTAAAGTTGGTAAGTAAAATACTCTTTATTGTATAAAATTTGGTAATTGGGCGTACATAAAAGTATGATACAATATTGGCGGTATTATCGCTAAGAGCGATCTCTTCCAGACAACCTTTGGGTAGATAAAGTGTCTGATGATAATACAAACAAGGCACTAACTCAGTTACGCGCATTATACAAATACTTGCCTATAAAACATGTAAATAAAATTAAAATAACATACCAACACAATAAAATTGCAGATACAAGAAAAACAACAAACATTCGAATTTCAAAAAGGGCGTAACTGAAACCTAGCAATACGATTGACCAATCAGACGACCGGCTATTTGGCTCGTAGACGAGTGGACACGCCTCCTTGGCGCGTGCGCTGCGTCTGCGCAAAGAACGTGACTCATTCGGAAATGTCAAACGACCGCCGTCGCGCACTTTGACAGATGATCGTTGAGAGAAAATACTGGAGGCCAATTCTCAAAAACGGGATATTATTATTTATTTAAGTCAGACATAGTCCATACAATATATAAGTTAGTATATCATATTATATTACTTAAAGCTATGTTAGTAAAAATAATAATATAGAAATAATACCAAGCCCATGGTACCGACTCCAAAGCACTGGACGACATATACTAGTAATATCGAAACTCGATAAATATCCCGTCTCACATGTGGACTAAATATCACGTAAAATATCGACTGCTAAGGACCACTACTATTAAGCGTCGCGCGTCAGTGGTGTCGTGGCTAGAGGACGGCGAACTCCCATGCGGGAGGTCCGGGTTCGAAACCATGCAATGTCATGTATGTATACCAATGAGTTTTTCGGGTTTTTCGAAAGACTTACGTACATTGCTCTGCTCTGACGGCATGGAAAAATAAATAACCTGCACACTGAGATAACCTGTGTGTGAAATGGTGAAGGCAATGGCAAACCACCCCATTAAATCTGCCACGAGAGTCGTTTTATGTGATTAATTCCTTAGATTGATCACGACCCTCAGCAATGAGGAACACGACTTAGAAGAAGGACTACTACAATCAAAACAATCGCGGCGTCGCGGTAGACCAAGGCGGAGATGGCGTGATTATCTGGACGGTTCTCGCAAAATGATTCTCAAGATAGAGACACATGAAGAGGTTGCAGGGAGGCCTTTGCCCAGCAATGGGACAGTGTGGGCTGACAAATAATAATAAAGGACCACTCGTTGCATATCGATCGCTAGGACCCGATACATATCGAAGGTAATAAAGCGAGAATAACAAAAAATCTCGTCCTTCGATATCCGCCATTTTTTTTTCGATATTTATCTACTGTGGTATTTATTTACCGCTCGGTGAGAATTGGCCTCCTTTACGTCATTCTGTCGTATAATATGAAATGCCGTTTTACATTTATTTAGTCTTTTCTTCTTAGAAAGAAAATCATGGCGCGATCAAAGAATCTTTGTAAAGTAATTTATGAATTGGTTTAAGTAAATTGGTCTTTTGAATCTGATTTCTAAAGAAAATTGCTAAAGTCAAAGAAAGTTGGGATGATAATTCAAGAATAGTCGCTCAGGCAAGACAGAATGAACAATAGACGATTTCAGAGAATAAATATACTGAAAGGAGTATTAAATATGTTGGGAACATTGTGTTCTACATTGTGAATTATTATGTCAGCAGTTTAAAATGTCACGCGGCTGCGCCCGCGTCGGGCTGGTCGTGTCTCTACCACCGTCATGTATGGTGTACTGTTTGAAAATATAAGTATCGGTTAACAAGTCCGGTGTCTCATTGAAGATGAAGACACGTGCCGAAGTCCAAGGCCAGTAAAGAGGTGCAACTCCAATACCTCTAAAAATAATTTGTTGAATAAGAATAAGTTTATTTGTGCGGTGAATGGTGGTAAAATTCTGTTCGTTCTGAGAATTGTACCGTTCGCTAAATTGTACGAATTTGTGCTTTTTTACGAGCTTTACAGAAAATTTCATTGTGATCAAACTCTGACCTACCCTACTATATCATATTCTACGCCAATCAAAGATTTTGAAATACACCTTAAACAGATTGTTCGTTAGAGAAGTTTTCTATGGAAACCGCGTCTGCCAGCTACGCCGCATGCGATGTCAAATGTATGGAACTATAAGTGCATTTGCACAAACGCTGTAGCTCGTTGTCAGTGCTCACATCATCATTCTAGAAGAGAGGGCGGCACGTGTAGTGTGGTTAGTGGTCAACCTAATGTCAGTTTTGTTTAGGCCGCCCGTAGATCTTAGGCCTAACGAATCGAATCGAATGACAACAGTTGGGGCCGACAGTTTAACGCGCTCTTCGAGGCAACGGAGGGCCCTAGACGAAAATTTGCCATGTTTCTGACCGCGTCCAAATTTGCTTGACTTGCACGAACACTTCCTGCACAAGCCCTAGGCTAAACCCTCGACTACGCTTCTAACACTTTGCATTGAAACTAAAAAATATTAATATTATTATATATTTCAATCCGACAGGGTCCATACAAATAAAGTTAGTGTATTATATTACTTAAAGCTATGTTAGTAAAAAAATATATTAAAGAAATAATACCCAGGGTCATGGTACCGATCCCAAAGCACTGGACGACTACTTCTCATTGACATGCAGGTATATCCAGTGCCTCAGGATCGGTGAGTCAGCGGACTCTGCAAACGTCAACAGGACGCTGCTGGGACTGCTATGTACTAGGTGCATCAGGGAAGCAACCCTTTTTCGGATGATTGCGTGAAAGCCATCCACAAAATAAGTATTCTAAGACCGCCTAAATTGTACTTCACTATTTCCTTTTCTATCTCATGTTTGTTGTTTTATATTTGTGCAATAAACTGTATTTTACTTTACTTTTACTTTATTCTATTTTAGTTAAGCAGCTACACAATTTAACTATGGCAATACAGTTTAACAATCAAGTAACAAGAATCATAACATCAGGACCATAAATCATATGAATTTAATCACAGCCATTAATTGGAACGATTGGTGCAAACGTCGACGTACAAGTTCTGTGACAAATTCCCGCTCAAAATTGCGGGTACAACAAGAAATGGCAAATTGATGGGGTTTCATTCATTATTATATTAGTCGGAGAAGTACCATCTCAAACTTAGGTCATACTACGTATAAAGCAGCAATTCGTGTGTTTCGGTTTGAAGGGTAAGAAAGCCAGCGTAATTACCGGCACTAGAGGCGCTTCATCAGAGTCCTCAATGTTAGAGCGCATTGTAAACCCTCTAATAATGTGACCACTTTTCACGGTGCCACGTTTGCTTGTCTGCTCTCCTAACAAAAAAAACTCATAAATCTCGCTTCACTTTTAGAACGATTAATTAAATCAAAGATTTAGAATGCTTTTCGTCGGAACCCTTAAAAGTTTGGGAACCACTGAGCAAGTAACAGTTGGAATCATCGTTCCCACAAATTGCGCCCCATCTGGAGGGATTCGTGGCAAATTGGAATTAAATTGGACAACTAATTTCAGACTCGGAATCAATCCTGCTAGCTTGGAAGAAGGATGGCTTGTTCCATCAAATTCCACATTGGACATATTAAGTTCCGATAATAATAAGAGTGCTACAGTCTGTCCTCTACGTGCCGGCTAGCAGGATTCTAGGACAGTGTGCAGATGAAGTAATAGGAGCACTTGGTAATAGATACTATATTTTTAAGGAACAGAACAACACAGAAAATAGTAAATGTAGAAAATAGGTAGTAGTAGGAGACAAAAATAAAACGAAGAAACGTCCGTTCAAGACAAAATACAGAGAGAAAGTGCAAAATACAAAGAAAAGAATGAAATTAATGGAATTTAGAAATGGAATGGAAATATGATTTGAATTTTGAAAATATAGATGAAGAAATGAAGATGCCAACACGAAATGAGGTGAGATAAACGCTAACGATGAGGTTGAAATTGATGGCAAGGAGGTTGATATGGACGATGAAGTCGACATCGTTACAAAGGAAACCATCAATTATGCAACAGGATATCTTATATATTCCGAAGTCAATCGTGCACGGAACTTAGCAAAAGTTCTTACTAACAGGTCGTACCTCTAAGATCCATTGCTGGTTTTGACCTTAAAAAGATCCATTCTCTAAAATAATCTCGGTACCTACTCCCAAACGAAAGGCGGGACTGCGGATGTAAATATCGTAAATTAAGAAATTGTATCATAAGTGTACGCGGCAGTCGGCATCCTCTGAGGTCGCGGCGGCATAGTTTGACTAGTAGCAACGCGAGCTGTGTTATCAAAGAGCAAGACTATATGAGCGATAACTTTACACTATAACAAGCAATGGCCGTGGAGGCGAACTGTCGACCGTGAACTGAAGGCAGCAGCTCAGCTGGAGTGAAACTAGGAAGGTGGCACAGGACAGAGCGGCGTGGAGAGGTCTCGTGGAGGCCCTCAGTACCTCCGGGGTACCATAGAACGACAACAACAACATAACAAGCAATGTAAAAATGGACTCGCCCGCGCCGTGCGCACGTGTGATTTCCTTTCAATCTTCTTAAGTCGCATCCTCCCTCACTGAGGTCGCGATCATTCCATGGAATTAACCACATAAGTAGAACGCCTTCCTGGGCTAATTTAATTGGGTGGATTGTCTTTGCCTTCCCCATTTCACACACTGGTTATCTCAGTGTACAGGTTTCAAGATATTTTTCTTCAGCATTAGAACAGTCAGTGTCAGTAGAGGGCACAATCTTTCGAAAAAAAAAACGCAATACTCATTAGTAAGTTATGTAGGTTGCATGGTTTTTTTAAATTTTATTTTTTATTAATTTTTTATATAGTATAAAATACAATAATATCTTAAAAGTATACCGCCAAACTGCTTAGCAGTTTATCGGCGGACATGTTGCTCCCTTATTATAAATAATCGTTATATTTTTAAACTTACATAATATAATGGCACATCACAGAAATAAAGATTCACAAGCGCACACACTCATCACAACAGTTTCGAACCCGGACTCCAGCATGGGTGTTCGACGTCCTATCCACTACGCCAACCGACGACGCCAACGTTCTAGAAATGTCAAAATTATTCCCAAAAAAATGGACACTAAGAAACTTAATATAGTTCTTCCAACACTAATTACTTCATGACAGAAATAAAAAGTTTATATCTTCAAAGCTTTAAATAAATCATTTGGTAGAACACTTGTGGCATGAGTCATTGTTCTCCATGTGTGTGTATTAAATCACCATTTTTATAGTCCTATAGGATTTCTCGGCGACGAATATTTGACGTAACAAAAAAAAGAAAATACCTATGGCTTTAAAGCATAGACAATACGCATCAATCAGCTTTAATACCTTAGCCTACTCAACTGTTTTTTTTTTAAAAAGAACATCGGATTAGGATGTACACATAATTTATTGAACCTAAATTAGTTTTACTCAGTATTTTCCTGTCACTTTGATCAAAACATACTGCGACAGCTGCTTCTTTATCACATTGAGGAGTTTTTCTTGAAGTCATAAAATGCTTTAATAGATTAAAGTGAAATAAGATTGCAATTTGTACAGTATACAAGTATGTGTTCTATATTTTTTTAAGATGGATTTTAAGAGTTTAGTAGTTAGGTACATAAATATAGAACCCATCTGCTAACTTAATGCATGGAAGATGTGTTTAGAGAATAGATTATATATATAGTTTAGAGAATACGACCTAGCTCATAACTAAAGTTATGATTTTTCTGTGATTTCTATTGTTGTAATCTGTTGTGTTTACCTAATAAATAAAATAAAATAAATACATAGATATTTATTTAAAGTTTATTATTAGTACTTACCGTATTAAAAACTCATGATAATAAAAATAACAGTATCAGAGCACCGTTCAAACATATAGTACGCTAGGTAAAAAATAGTAACAAAAAAAGGAATGTTTTTAACTGGGTATCTATTATCACACGCAAAATAGGCGCTATAGACGTCGAGTTGTGGAAACCAGCCCATTACTACAATACAATAGGTATCTATTAATTTTGTGGAAAATTCAACCAGTCTTGGTTACAAAAAATGATACCTAAAAAAGTACAGACTAATATGAGCTGAGTTGAGGTCTTTTTCACAATAACAGCAGACCATCAGACATGATTTGAATATACATATATATTATACCTTTGACTATATAATTATTTTATTATATATATATTATATAACTGTTTCGGTCATTGTTGTGCGTGAAATAAACATATTACTTACTTACATATATAATATTTTTAGATACCTGGTTATGTGTTCAGGTCAGAAATTATGTATATTTCTTTGAAGAACTGAATGCACTAGTCTTTTAAAAAAATATTAAGAGTATGTTCCAAAACAAGTTGTCAACGTGAATTAATTCAACTGGTTATGGAACACTCTTCTAAGAGTGATTTGTTAGAAGAATGAGATAGATAAAATAGTACCTAACACTAGTGAAAAACGAACAAAGCTCTTATTTATTGGTTTTATTTGCCATAGGTCATCTATTTATTATGGCAAAATAGATACAGCAGACAGACAGGAGTAAAAAGTAACAGGCTGAACAGCAATACAGAAAACCTGACTCCGACTTTCCGGGATGTATCCGTACCGATTACCGACTACCTCAGCCTTTTGGGGTTGGATCTGACTTCCAATCTCAACTTTGGTCGCTCCATTGAGTCAAAAGCTCAGACCGCAGCCAAAAAATTGGGCATCCTGAGTAAAGTAAGGCGGTACTTCACGCCGGGACAGCTTTTAAACCTTTACCAAGCTCAAGTCCGGTCGTGCATGGAGTACTGCTGCCACCTGTGGGACGGCTCAGCTAAATACCAACTGGCTGCCCTTGACTCAGTGGAGAAACGCGCTAAGCGCCTTATAGGTGACGAATCGCTGGTGGAAGCTAGACTGCAAAGTCTGGAACATCGGCGCAAGGTTGCCTGTCTATCGCTATTTTATATTTTTGCACGACCTAATTCCAGCATCTCCATTCCGCCTTCGGACTACCAGGCGCGGGGAGGGGTTCCATCCTTATGTTGTTGATATACCATCTGCTCGTACGAAGCGATTTGCTTCTTCATTCATTATGCGAACGGCTAAGGAATGGAACAGCCTGCCGGCGTCTGTATTTCCCGAAACCTACAACCTTGGGATCTTCAAGGCCAGAGTGAATAGGTATTTACTGGACCCGCATGCTCCATCGTCGACCTCATCGTCGCTTACCATCAGGCGAGATCGAGGTCAAATGCGGGTTTAGAAGTAAATAAAAAAAATAAAAAAATAAATAAGGAAATACAATATTTGTCCCTAGCATACACCTGGTTCCTTGCGTTAGTGTTAGTTTAGATATTAGGTCAATGACACCAAGTTCACAAAATAGCGGCATTATTCGTTTATAAATTAGCGGCAGATAAAATTAAAATGCTCCGGTGTGAAGCCGCACATCTTATTGTGACTGGTCTAAAAAAAATAGAGAAATTCCGGGCGTGCCGGCCGATCCCTAATGACCGAGCAGTGTCAATCACAATAATTGACAGTGTCCGCCACAGCTATATTCGTATAATCTAATTTTTAAAGAAAAGCTGCTGAAAGGTAATAATCCGCGTGCACAAAAAATTTTTGTTTCGGAATGCACTGAAAAATGCCCTGTCTGTGCATTATAAACGGAACGTAACCTCAAAATTCACAAAATCAACATCAGAACGTGGACATGACAACACAGCTTTGCACTTCCTTTAATTATTGCCCGCAAACGTTAAATACAATTTCTACGTAACAAAACTCATGAAATGTGCAAGCATTCCGTGATTACGAACAAAAACATGAACGAGGAACCATATAAAAACACGGCCATTTTTGCCAGTCTAAGTCGATGAGAGTTTGACAATCGTATCGGAAAATGGAAAACTTACCCTTTCCACGTCGAGTTCGGTTCCTGTGCATAGTCTCTTTCCACCACTACCGTTGTAAGCCATCGTGCACCACAAAACAAAACACAAATCACACCGAAACGCGCTTTGTAACGTATAAGCTAGAGTAAACCTCCTCTCACGACGGTTAAGAGCAGACTGATTGAACGAATGAAAACTAAATGTTTCGCGAACGAAATGATCGACGGCGACGCTGCGCAACGAATCGTTTCATTCATGCATGACTTTTGCTTCGATGTTGCCATGTATAATATTGAAAAATAATTAATTGTTTATGATATGGCTGTATGAGCTCAGCTCACTTGGCCTTTTTCTAATGGAAAGAATTGGATTGGACCACCAAAAACAAACGTCACAACACTCAAATCATGTTTTTGTTTACATAGATACCTATATATGAGTTTCTCCCGCGCTTTTGCGGCGTCCACGTCAGCTTTGTTTCGATTTGTCTTGCAAATTGTTTTACAGTAGTGCTTTTCTAGTAAGAATGGTGTTTCTTGCTCGAAAAACTTCGACAAGATGTGAATAATGTGTGGGACAGTGAAGTAAAGTCAAATAAGACGCTGCAGCCCGATCCGTACTTGGCTGGATTTTGAAGAGCCACACTGCGTCCGGGACGCCTTCTTATTTGGTTCGGATGCCGCAGAAGCGTGGAAGATTCTCCCAGATAGCATTGAAATGTGTCACACCAGCATTTTAATGAAGACTTGAAAGAGTTGTTTACATCAGAAATGGCTGTATGGGCTCAGTTCCCTTTGCCTTAAAAAAAAAACAATATACCTATAAAAACACGGCCATTTTTGCCAGTCTAAGTCGATGAGAGTTTGACAATCGTATCGGAAAATGGATTGAATTGTGGAATGCATAATAATACAGCAATAACCCGTACAATAGGTTTTAATCACGAAAAACTCTGATATACTAATGACAACTGACACTGTCATAGATACCACAATCTACATATTTTTAACCCCCGTCTGATTGCGTGATAGGTACCTAGACTGTGGCATCATAATTTACTTAACAACGAATGATCACATTTGGACCCAGTTTTTTCATTTAATAGAGATATTTGTCTAGTGTTCTTAGCTAGGTCTGATAAAAATTGGATCAGTGGTTTCCAAGATCTTGGAGTATCTGTGATGTCAGATGGGATGTCTGGAACGGTAATAGCTAGATGATTCGAATTTGAGCTCAAATATTCAGGTTCATGGTGCGTTACCGACATCTGAATCCTTGAGGATCCGATGATGACCAGGAAAAATAAGTGGACTTCAATTTCGTAATATGAAGCTTGAAGAATTGGAAGATTATCTACCCGCCGAAACTATAATAGTTAGATGTGGTCTTCTCGAACTAAAATCGTTATTTTAGATAGGTAACAATCGATTCCAAATGACTACTGATTCATTAGAGGTAGAAGTAAAAATAGAATATTTTGAGACGTTTGAAGAAGATCCTTTTTCTGAGAATGCTGAATTAAATTTATTTGGATGTGATGATAATTTGAAAAACGAAATTCTACCGGACTCTCCTCAGGTAAGATTTAAATTAAACAACACATTTTATATCCCACATACTTCCTATACGTTGCCTCATAATCAGCCCACTGTTGGGGTCAAGTTGAGGCACGTGCGATCCAGTGCTGAATATACCAACGACACAGGATATTCCTACGTCATTCGATTAGACTTACTTCCGAAAACTTTCTCAGACAAAGTATTCCCACAATATTTTCTTTCACCATTAGAGCTTATCGGTCACCTGTCATGAATGCTGATTGATTTGTTTTGATTGACTAATTGGGTCCCGTAAAATTTCTGTGTATTGTTTTTAATTACAGCCACTAGAAGATGCACCCACCAGTTCCACACCTGATTTGGCTCAAAGTAGCGGAGGAGGCAACACTGACATAAATGATGATGAAGACTTCAATGAAGAAAGCAGCAAATTGGTAAGATCTATTTCTCCATAATCTTTGGCACTAATCTTTTATCTTTCTAAGGCTCTTTGGTGTAGTACTATTAGTTATTCTGTGCTTTGGTTAAATACAAGATCTTCTCAACTAGGAATCAAACCCAGCATTCATTGACAAAAGGTACAGTCTATAGAGATATGTATCCTGGATGCAACAGGTATGTTTAAGATTTTCTCTAAAATAGCTAGACTGATTCTAAAAATTCTTTTAATAGTCTATAGTTTAAAGTCAATGCTACATGTTGGTGACAACATTTTTAGAAATAGCCAAGTAGTTTTTGACAAAATCTCGATCATTCATGTTGCCCTGTAACGTCTTTCTGAAGGTGATTGTGTAGGCGCATTGCACTGCTGACTCTACCAGAACAAACGAAAAACATGATCTCTAACAGTTATTTACTCTATTTGTTATTAAGTTTATCAAATGGTTATTTTATTTTACAGGCCCCAGAAAAGAAAGTTACATGGTACAAAGAAATTGATAGCGCTGGGAGGTTTTTATGCAAATTCTGTGACCGACGCTACATGACTGTCCAGACTGTACGTATCCATGTTAGAAGAAAACATCCCGAAGAATCTATCAAGTTGAAGCGAGACACAGTGAAATGTAGAAGAAATAGCAAGCTAAAATGTCACATATGCAAAACCAAATTCAAGTTATTTGTAGATCTACAAGAGCACATAAAAATTAAACACGAAATGTTAGACATTGAATCTTCTTGTACTCATTGTAATGCTACGTTTAAGAACAGCAAAAGTATGTTAGAACATCTATATTTGAAGCACAATATTACTAAGAAACAGATCTTCTCGTGCACCATATGTGGTTATAGAACATTTAGAATTGGTCACTTCAAGCAGCACAATAATACACATTTGAAAACGAAACAAATGAAATGTGAATATTGCGATTATTCTACAAATTATATGCCGAATTTGAAGAGTCATAGAAGGATTCATACTAATGATAAGCCGTATGTTTGTGATTACAAGGGTTGTGAGTACCGTTGTTCAGCCAGATCAGCGTTAAAAAGCCACCAGTTGAAGCATAATAAGGAAGCTAATATGTTATATTGTGATAAATGTAGCTATAAAACTGTTTATAAACAGTCGTTGAAAAAGCATGCTGACAGTCATCGAAGGAATAGCCTCAGAGTGAAGTTGTGATGGTAAATGCTGTTTGTTTTTGGGTAAACTACCACGTAGGGCATCACAGGCCCAATTTTTATGTAGGTAATATTTCTTATTTTTATACTTTACCATTGTAAGTTCTTTTATTATAATAGTACTTTATACAACTGACACGTAATTACAGTCATTGTAAAATGAGTTTTTAGTCTTGATACGAGCGTAGCGTGTACCAAAATAGAAAAACGAGTTTTACAATGGCTAATTATGTGCAGTTGCATACAATATTTTTTCTACAACCATGAAACACCTAAATAACTGTAAATACAAACTATTGTGAAGCGTCCAACACGCCATTATAGTTCGTCAAAACTCCGTTGACAACAGTGCGTAGTCCAAGTTGTAGTTAAGTGTCAACATATTAAAAATAAAACTACTCTACATATTTTTTTCCTACTAATTTTTTATCAAATTTCATGAAACTATTAATAAATCTACTTTGTACTTAATGAGATGAAGTAGTTTGTGATTTCACATTGAATTACCAAATGAGAGTAGAATAAGTTTATTAAGGCCATGTTGCGCGAACCGTTAACTCTCGGAACAACTCGAATAATAACACTAACCCGTGGTCAATTTTGTATGAAAAGCATAGACAATTCGCGAGTTAAGCCAGTGTTAAATGTTTGTGCAAGTGGGCTAATAAAAATATTTCAAAGTCTGATGCGAGGAGTTAAGTAGACAGTAATATTAATCTAAGGCATTCAGGAAACACGTAGAAGGATGTATGTAGAAGGAGGAACCGGCCGCTACTCCACTGACTGCTCTCTGGTGTGGTTCGGGTCCGCTGGCGGGGTATCCCCCCTTTTCCAGGCGGCTCCTCGTCCGAATCCGCCGAGCAGTCCTGCTTCGTGGAGTACGCGCAGTCCCTCTTGCTGTAATCCATCTCAAACGAAGTTCGATGAAGTTAATTAGTTAAAATAATCTTTAGTACTAAAAAACATTTTATTTTAATATTAACTTAGTACTGGCTCTTCTATAAACATTGCCGGAACACATCAACGCTGAAGCGAAGACATATTATTTGACCATACACTTTAAGTAGAAGGGTGGTTGCTAGCCAGGCGGATCTCCTTTCCTTCCTTCCAGCAAGTTACTCGGATTGATTGCCTCGTACGACAATCTCTGTCTCGACGATGTCTCATACATGGAAAAAACCCTCACATCTCACCCCTCACCTCTCACTTATCACACCGATGCGTGTACATGCGTCGAATCGGTGAAGTCAATTGACAAGTATGTGGCGAAAAGAGCGAGAAAATGGTGTTGTCTCTCTCATACTATAGTCCATCAAACCTAAGAAATACGTTATGACAGCTGCCAGATTTACTTGTATAGGCATGTGAACCAAAAAATCAGTACCTATAATATCCGATTCTCAAGAGATATCGATATTAATTCTTTAAACTTTATAATCGTTTACAGTTTTTTTGCAGATAATAGGTACACCTATAGTAATGTAATTAAATAATATATTCTAGTTGTACACCGTACAACTAGAATATATTATGTTTCTTTGATCGGTTGCGAAAGGTTGTGCTAGAATTTTGCTAATTTGTACAGTGGCAAGGTTAGATAAATTAAAGGCCGAACTAGATTAGAAAATAAGATTATTTATTCACTTTCACTACTGGAGCTATCGTCATCGTCATTAACATTAATAATCAATTCATTATAATTTATATAATCAATCATAAAGTTGTCGTAATGAATGTGTCGATCGAAATCATCCATTATAATTTTCTTTGTTTTTTCTACCACTTTGGCCGTCATCTTTTGTGACGCGCACAGGTATCCAAGATGGCGAAACACTGCACAGAGTGAAGTTGAAACAGTGCTTTTTTTAAGCACGGCTTTGGGTACGAGCTCTTTTGCCTACACACATTTACGCTTACAAAAGTAGCAATTCAGGCGCGCCAACTTAAATATAGTTTACTCGCCATCCCGTTCACTCGCGCCCGAGCTCAGGTAAGAGTGAACGTGATGGCGCGTGAACTATATTTAAGTTGGCGTGCCTGAATTGCTACTACAGCAGGCATAAAAATAAGCAGTGTATTATATTGGATACATAATTTTATTATTATTATCAATTTATAGACAAGCAGCATTATTACTGATGCGTCTATGTCACAATGTTCAAATTATTATTAATAATTATTATTAAGTATTTCTATCTATCTATCTAATATTGAATGCTGTTATTATTTTTATAAAATCATACAAGGTTAGATTATATTAATATTTTACCGATTAATCGGATACGCATGAATTTGAACTATCGCAACACTACGGTAAGGGACCTAGTGACATAACATTGTAACAACGTAAGGTTGATATTACGTAAAACGTACGTAAACGTTACGAAAGGTTCAATTCTGGATAAAATGATTATTTTTTGTGTAATTTCACAAGATTCGAATTTAAATTATTGCCTTTGTATGTGTACACATATAATGATGTACAGATAACTTCATAATTCTTTAGCATTACAAAGTTGGTTGTTTGAAATCGCGTGTAGACTAGACACATAATACGTCATTTTTATAATAAGAAAAATGCTTATATTAATCTAAGGCATGCAGAAAACAAGCTTAATATATAAGGTATATATTATTTTAGAATTAAGCAAAATATAAATATTGATATTGGCCGTCGATTCCGGTAAATCTAAAACGAAATATCAAAGTAACACCCTCGCTCCTGTACTAGATTGTCTAAGAGGGTGATGTTTTGTTTTGCCATGTTACCCTTACCCTAGAATTGATGCCAGTGTAAAGATTGATAATTATAAATAAAATACTACATTTCATACAGTAATGTATATTTCAATTAAAATTTCTATTTTATACATATATACAGTACATGTTCATAAAACTACAATATGTACAGCAAATTGTACTCATATTATGCAATTGTGTTTTTAATATCACCATGACTGTTGTATTTCGAGACATGCCTAACTACCTATCACATAAAAAAATAAATTCATCTCAAGTAGCTTAGCTACTTTCAATTTTGTTTTTTAAAACTAGTTTGATTTTATAACGTTTATAAGTTCCAGAAAGAATTATCTACAGTAGGTTTATCTACTTACCTTATAGGGTAAGACCTGGATAATGAATTTTTTGCCAAAATCTATTTTAAAAAATTATCTCAGTTTAGAGGATTTGGTACACCACGAGGTGATCATATCAGCCTCGTTAGGGTCACTAGAAAAGGGAACGGAAACTCAAGTATTATTAGAGTCAACCCTCACTTTGAGCCAACTTAAAATAACTATTTAAAAAAATCTCAGTTTATAGGCATTGGTACACCATGAGGTGATCATATCAGCCTCGTTAGGGTCACTAGAAAAGGGAAGGGAAGCTTACGTATTATTACAGTCAGCGCTCATTTTGAGAGCCGACTTAGCAAATAACAGTAAGTGTTACATATTATCAGATAAAGGCTGACTCAAAATAATATTGAGTCTCCCATTTTGGAGCTTATTGAGGCCAAATTTCAATTTTTAAGGAAGTTAAGACCCAGTATCACAAATGTTTCATTCAAACTCAAATTTAATGTGGTATGTCTGACGAGGATTTCTTTCTGGAAGTGATTATTTAGTTAAGGTAGTGGATTATAACTTTGTCCTTAGAATAGCAGTAAAGCTTATTTCAATGACTAATGCGGGGCAGGCGTATGTCCGTCTACGTAGAAATTTCGCGTAGCTTTCGGTAATGTCAACTCAATGCCTTCTAATTCTTTGGTGAGCGTTATTTGACAACCTGAAACATGAGAATAAGGATTTTACTTAGTTCAAAGTCAAATCCATAGCTATTTATACCGACCCGTCATAACTTGACAACGGATGATCCAATTTGGACCTGGTTCTTTTTTATTTCAATAGAGAATTTTGTCGAGTGTTCTTAGTAATGTCTGATAAAAATTGGATCAGTGGTTTCCTCTTGGACACCACTTGGAGTATCTTTCATGTCAGATGGGATCTCTGATATGGTAATAGCTAGATGGTTCGAGTTTGAGCTCAAATATTTAGGATCATGAAACTCTTCCTACACCTGGAACGTCAAGGACTTGGTGATGACCAGGTAAAAGTAAGGGAATCTCCACAATGGTAAGTTGGGGGTTTTGAATTTATTATTTACAGAGTGCAGTGTCTGAGCCCGTCCATTGAAGGACTCAGGTGGGTTGGGTCGGATTTCCAGTAGTAAGTTGTCCTCCGGGGTTTTTAAAGATATAAAGCTTTAAGCAATTCAAAAGCGAACTCACCTAACCTAGAGTTTTCTTTCAGAAATGGTGCCATGTCTAACAGATCATCCTCTTTTTCTTCGGAGGCAGGTAGCTTGTCTACGTACTCATGGTCCACATACACGTGACATGTAGTACACGCCAAAGATGCTTCACACGCTCCTGGAAAGACATGGTGAAGTCTTCTTTATTGAGATACTAGCTGTTGCCCGCAACTTCGTCCGCGTTCCATACTAACTTTACCCCCACATTTGACCCCAGAACTTTAGTATCTGCCCCATGGTTCACAAGGAATCCGAAAATACGTGACTACCTCGGTCTACCAACGGAGCGTCAAGAGTTATAAAGAACGCCTTGCAAATCACCCCAACCAACTTGCAGTGGATCTGTTACTTGCTCCAAGCTATGTAAGGAGGTTAAAACATAAAGAGTTACTCACAAGCACATAATAAAATGAATAATGAAGGGAGCTGTATTGATGAATGCAGTACCTTTGCAAAACTTCAAATCTGATAAAAGTCCCAATATACAACTGATGGCAGATCTTAAACTGAACAAAAAAAACTTCAATTCCCTAGATGTCGATCTGGACTTATTTAAATAATCTATGACAACTCCATCCAAATCCGCTTAGTAGTTTTTACGTGATGTGCGTTCAAACAGACAAACAAAAATTTCCCTTTTACGATTTTATTATATGTACGAGATATAGAAGGTGAAAATATAATGCCTGATTTTGGAAATATTTTTTTAATCGGGAAGTAATTCTCAAGGATGGTGAAGTCCACCTTTAGATAAATGGTTAAACAAAGACTTTGTGTAACGTCTTCTATATTTTTATATGGCAATTCGAAGTTTTTATGATTTAGCAAGATCTTGGGAGTAACTTTGATATCAGATATAATAAATTCAAATTCAAAATTATTTATTCTTGTAACTGGGTACGTTACATCAAGTACGTCAAATTTACAAATAATAGTAATAATAATGTAAGTACTTATAAAAAAAAAGTACTTATTAATAAATCTTAATAACTAATTACATTGAAGTAAAATTGTTCAATCTTCAACTATTTGGCATGGTAGGTGGGTCCAGTTTGACCTCAAATGTTTAGGAACATGGTGAGAAGGGCCTCACATCTGGAACCTTGAGGACCTGATGGTGGCCAAGTTTATTGAATTTAAGATTTGGAGTTATTTTCTTATATTGTTTATATAGTTATTAATGGAAATCAGCCTAAGTTTTACCCACTAACTTTACTCGATAAAGCGAAATTGGTTTCGGCATACACGCTAAATCGTCGACTGAATTCATTCAAGTGTAATAATGACCACATAAATTTGATAATAATTACCTTCCATTGCAATGCCATATCTATGAGCTAAATACAGGGCATTATCCCCAACTTTGCCTCTCACTTTGGTCTTCTTGCCGTCCTTGTCGACATATACAATATTAACACTGGAAAACAGAAAAAATATACAAAATAATAGATGAGTGCAAATGAAATTGTCACAGATTCTTTAGGGAAATAATATGTATTTGTTGCCTATATGAGTTACTACGATTTTAAAATAAAAGGAACTTGTAATTTGCCAGCTGCTGTTAGACATAATTAGGATTTCTATGTTATTTATCAGAACAGAAGTAACCTAAACAAACATAATTGCACAATAGTTAACAAAATCAACTTACACTTCATCTTCTGATTTTGGATCCTGCCATTCGTATTCTCCATGTCTTAAACCTGGAACATAACTCATATTTATTGTAGTTATTCATATTTAAAATTTACTAAATCTTGTGAAAATTACTAACCTGCAGTAACATGGATTTGCCTTATTCTAGTAGGAATAGATCCTTTTTGTAGTCTAACATTTGATAGGACAAGAAAACGTTTCACTACAGATTGCAGCATTATGTAATTAATTGTGCATTTTACAGAGAAAAATATGTATTTACGGTTTGTTTGGTTACCTACAAAATTATTACCATTTCACACTTCGAGAACGAACAGATATATACGAATGAATGAACGAATGAATAATAGAAAATATGTATGACAGGCATAGACTACGATCAGGAACACCACAAGTTCGGGAAACGTGAAGCATGGCTTGGCTGTATATTTGGTATGGGCTCAGATCTCTTTGCCTTTTCCTAAACGGCGAAACTAGAAACGAAAAATCAATCAAATAAAATGTCAATAAATAGCAGATAGAGATAGGTCATTTTTATGAAAAATTAAGAAAATTATCGATTTTTTTCGCATAAGAGAGTCGTATAGCATTATTACAATCTAGTTAATAATAAAATGTGTAAATAATTAGTTTTAATTTCGTCAAACACTACCAAAGTTGTGTGTGAACGATAATTGTTGATCGAATTTATTTTAAAGTTATCTCGGTAGGTAAGTTTTATGATGAAATGACGTGTATTTCGCAATATCACTGGCGTTTTCTGTCGTGCTGATGGCGTAGGTAATGCATATTTTTATAGTCATTTAAAAGCTACTGTAGTTAGTTTCGCTTTGTAATTATTATTTTTGCTTTACAGTACATAAATATTGGGTTTAATTCTTTCAAGGTGATACCTATTTGTCATTTTCAGATTTACATGTTTTCCAACATTATCAAGCTTGTTTTTGTAAAAGATTGAGGATACATTTTATTAGTGTTACAAATAGTGATTAGGTACCTACTTCTTATAAGATAACAAAAGACGCTGAAAACGCTGACTTTTTTATTACCATATTATCGATTTTGCACTTTTTTATCTTCATTTCAGAGAAAAATGACATCCATAATGTCAGTGAAACAAGAATCAGGCTTAAAAATAAAAATAAAACTCGAAAAGGTAGAAAATGAGCGGAAGGATCCAACATCTTTCCTACCGGAAGAGCCGATGTCTTATGAAATTAAAAAGAAAAAGAAGAAAAAAAAGAAGAAGCAAGAAGATCCATTCAAGGACATACAAGAAAAAGCTCTTGTTACTGAGAGGATTATGATGGCTGATACGGAATCGGTATTGGACCCTGAGGTTAATATTAAAGTGGAGAATATTGAAGTAGAGTTGGACTTTAATGATGTAAGTTTTAGATGTAATATTATTGAATTAGTTAAGTAGTAAAGGCTTATTTTAGTTAATACTCTATTAATTTATCTAGATCAGCCTTTCCCAACCTGGGTTCTGTGAGATTTTCTCAGTGGTCTGTCATCTCAGTGTAACTCTGATGCCCTAATTATCTAGGCAAACAGTGTGTGCCAGGCCAATTAGGAGAAATAGCAGTTAAAAATGTTGGGATAGGCTCTAGATGACATTTTGATGTGTTTATCTATTGGACTGGCGATAGATATTATGCTTTAAGCTTAAATTTGACAATACCAATTTTCACATTTCAGTTTGCCAACGATACTGGCCTAATGCTAGAAGGTCCACACAGTGAAGATAGTCAAGAACCTGAAGTCAAAATTGAACCGCAAAATCATGAAGCAGCCATACTTACGTTTGAAAATGTAGTCAAAGAGAAATCAGTCTTAGAATACAGCCAAGGCGTGACTAACGACGCACCAACTATGCATGTCTGTAAAATATGCCACCTAGTCTTTCAAAGTCCAAAAACATTACGAATGCATCAGAAAAGGAAGCACCTAGTTTTTCGAAAATCCTTCACACATATTTGTGACTACTGTGGCATGTCATATGATCAGAAAAATAGTTTAGTTGCTCACATTAAAAGGAAACATGGACCGAATGCTTCAGAAGATGATATGGAAGAAAAAACTTGCGATATTTGCTGGTTAGTTTTCAAAGGAATATCGAGGCTTAGAATGCATATGAGACGAAAACATGGGTCTTTTGAGGATTCATTCAAGTATGTCTGTGATGAATGTGGGCTCACATATGACAAGCATAGAAGTCTTTTAGTACATATGCAGCGTAAGCATTCCATTGACAGAAAACCCCCTGTTGACCAATGGTATAACTGTCCATTTTGTTCAAAAATTTTTACTAAGAGAGAAACTTATGCCAGACATGTACAAAGAAAGCATCAGGTCAACGAAGATGGTATACCTCAGACCACCAATGAATTCTGGACCATGTATAAAAACGAAGCTGGAGAAATAACATGCAAGGACTGTCCTCTAGTATTTTCTTCCATCAATTACTTAAAATTACACATGAGGAGAAAACATAACGCTTTGAAAGAAGATTTTAGATTAAAATGCCGAATTTGTAATTTGTCCTATGACAAGATAGAAAGTCTCAAGCGGCATATAAGAAGGAAACACGACACAGGATCACACTGTAATGTATGTAATAAGCAGTTTGATACTAGAGAACTATATTTGAACCATTCTCACGTGAAAGTCGTAAAAGAATGCTCAATTTGTGGACTTATATTCGCGTCTCAAGGAGGCCTAGCGAAGCACTTACGATGTACACACAAAATAGAGAGTCCAAAGGTCGTGTTCTGCAATATATGCAATGAAGGATTCCATGACAAACGCCAGTTAAAACCACATTTTATGAAAGTGCATTTAAAGGTGTCGTACACATGTAGATTCTGTAAAAAAGTTTTTAGAGCTAAAGAGAGTTATCGACGTCATGTTCTATTTAAACATCCAGTCAAAACACACACTAATAATGAGTCCCAGAATTGTGATCAGTGTACTGAAACATTTCCTGACGAATTTGAACTCTCTAAACACATTAATTCAGCTCATAGTAACACTATATTGGACGTAGTTAAACAAGACGTAATGGATATAAAGAAAGAAGACAATACGCAAACGTTTCAATGTACAAAATGCCCAGAATCGTACTTAACCTGGGAGTTACTTAGAATACATTATGAAATGAATCACCGCACTGTTGGAGATGCACAGTGTCAAATATGTGGTCAAATCTTACCCGAGAATGGGTTGCAGAAACATATAAAAGCTGAGCATACTGCTAATGTAGAAGTGGAGTGCAAATATTGTGAATTTAAAACAAATGTTAGAGCCAGCATGACGCAGCATATGTTAAGACACAAGAACGCTTCTACAATCCATTGTGAATTCTCTGGATGTAGATATAAGACATACTACGAAGGTGCCATGGAAAAACATAGGCGGAAACATCAAGATCAAGGTGTGAAGCTACAATGCACACAGTGTCCATTCCAATCTATGAATAAGTACATTCTTAGATATCACGAAGAAGCTCATATGACGGGTAAAAAACGTTATGCGTGTGACCAATGTGATTATGCTACTATACTGCCAGCGAACCTTGTTCAGCATAAGTATAAGCATTCAACGGAGAAGAGATTTAAATGTGAAGTGTGTCCATTTGCCACAAAATATAATACATCGTTACGGTTCCATGTTAAGAAGAAACACTGTGATCTACCGACTTTCAGTTAATTAGAACTTGTTGATTTTTAAATAATAAATTGGTGTTATGTATGGTTCGTTTATTTTTTGTGCACAACATACCTACCTACTAAGGAAATATTAAATTTTATTACATACATAACTTCAAGCTGATTTCAAGCTACATACCTTCCGGAGCCTTAAATTATACTAATAACTATGGAAATGAATAAAATAACGCCCAGAATTATCGGTATAAGTGATTTCGTCAAGACAACCTTTGGTTAAGAGGAAGGACATACTTACTCATTTCCTTAGTGCTAAGAAGTAAATAAATTGTAAATGAATAATTAAATCGGTATCAGTTTGCGTCAGCAAATATAAAATTATATGAACAAACGCAGTGATTATTCTCTCCCGATCTATTTAGTATTTCCATAAGGCCGAATAAAAGAAGTTGGTTTTAGCTGTAGCGTCACAGAAAAAAAAAAAAAAAAACACATATGGCGCCGATTCTGTTGACCACCAACAGGATTAGCCCGTAGACAGAGTAACCAATAGACGCAATAACATCTGTTGTCTCAGTCTTGAGAGACAAGAATAACATTATGTAGGCATCGTAAGTGTGACAGAGATAGATTAATTTATTTTTTGTCCCTATCGCTGTAACCTATATTTTTTGTTGGGCACCAGCTTCAGAAATGACAGTCCGGAGTCAAACATTGCCGTAAGTTAAAGGTATTCTTACAAATTAAAATTTGAGCAAAATTGAAGCGCTAAATCAAGTTTTTTTTCGTGTGTTGTATTGTAACGTATCGTCATCGTTATATCGTTAAGACAATGGCAATATGTAGTGTAAAAGGGTGCAAAAATAGATCGGAAAACATCGATGCCAATATTACGTTTCATAGGTCAGTATTTTACTTCGTTTATCTTTTTATGTTTTTAAACGTACTGTACATAGTTTATGAAGGATCGAGCATGGTTATTTTGCTTGGAATAGCTCATAACGATCAAATAACATCGAAAAGTATTTTGTAAAATGTATAACCTAAAAACTCAGTGTTGTCAACAGTGTAGGTAAAATTTCCCTAGAACTATTTTGTTCTTTACGGCTTTTAGAATAAATATACAGGAATTACAGTAGTATTAAATTAATAATGTCAACATTTGTAGTTAATGTTTTATTATTTATTACATTATTTGTATAAATTTTGCAGGTCGACTCCGATGCTATTGTGAAACCGGAACGTTTACATAAAATCAAAAGAAAACTGGACCTAAATGAACCTGTAATGCCAGGAAAAAAATCCAAATCTGAAGAGCCAGCAATTGAAGACACTCCAAGTTGAGAAGACTCTTGACCGAAAAATCTATTTTAGCTGCTAAGCGTCTAAAAAAGTTGCGAGCTGTTCGTCAAACCAATAAACGTCTGAAAAATAAAAATGCGCAACTCAAAGATGTTATAGCTGAGCTGCAATTGAAAAATCTTGTATCATGTGAAGATGCTGATATTTTAAGCACTATTGATATAGCAAACATGGGGGTGTTGATAGTAAAACAAATAAGTATTCTCCTTCTCTAAGAAAGTTTGCATTGTGTTTGCATTTTTTGAGTCCTCGAGCATACTCATATGTCCGAAAACAATTTAATACGTGTCTTCCATGGCCACAAACATTAGTTAATTTATTAAGCAAATTATGAAAGTCAAGTAGACAGCCAAGACCTACAGCATGAAAAATGAATAAAGATAAAGGTGGTTTACATTATCATTCCGATGATGTTATTATAATATGTGAAATCGCTGAGAAACTATTTCGGAGAAATACTTATTACCGGGAAATTATATTATAATGTCAAAAATATAAATATAAAATAATAAAATCAATGTCATACTATAACTACGTAAAATTATATAATATTATTTCAGTCAAACAGCTAAAGAAATACTTATCAATTTGACAAAATGCTTGAGAAACCGAATTTAATATTATTGTCATTAATTAACCAAACTTTGAAACTGTGTATGGGCAAAGAGTTATTTGTAGAACATGGTTATCAATTTGATTACTCTCCTTTAGATGATCATAAAATACTGTTGACAAAATCAGTTTTAATTGAATATTTTCAAGTAAGACTTCATTGTTTTACAAAGAATATATCAGAGCCTGAAATTAAGGTAAGAAACATTTAGAAATCAATAAATAAAACATGATTCTTTGCATAATATTGTTATTTTTATTAAAATGATAAACTTGCAAGTTGCATACCACTCTTCCATATCACCCTCCACCACTGCCTTTCCATGTTTCCTCGGTCCGCTTCGTTATTCTCGAGTGTTCAAAAATACCGTAATTAAAATGTAAATTTTTGGGATAATAGTTTTTCATGGCAACACATTATGACGTCATCCAAATATCGCTGTCTCATTAGGGGTGACAGTGTTCCTTTGTCTATTGGATGTTCCAATCGTTTCTTCCAATGACATGTTTGAGTGAGACAAAATCTATATAGCTCTGTCCCTTTCTTTTATTTCAGATAACCTGAAACCTGGCTCCATTAACCACATTTTGACATTAGATGACGTAATTTCAAAACAAACAACACTAACGATAGTCTATCTCGTTCTTTCTTTTGAAGCCATCAATTGTGTGAAGGAGCAAGCAGATAGCATTGCTGCGTCTGCTGGGCTTCCTTGTTCTTCCTTCATTCGAAAGAAACGTCGGGAAAATTAGCTTCAACATTATATTCAATGAGAAAACATTACGATAATCGTTAGTTTTCTCCTTATTAATGTGTTAAAAACGGTTTTATTTGCGCCATTACGCTCGATAAAGCCTAGAAATGGATCTAATGAGCCTCCCAGTTGTGATGATCGAAAACATCTTTTCGTATCTATCATACGATGAAATAGCGAAAAACAGGCTGGTAAGTGGATGTTTCTAGCGTCATATTTAAATAAATAAACAATCTCAATCTTATCCATTTATTAAACTTAATTTTCGACCTATTTTAGAAAACAGTTATCTCAATTTGTTCTGGCAACTACCATGTTCTGTTTTCTATTATTAGAGTAGTTAATATATTACGTAGTTTATGGGTAGTTACTTCTGGAAACAATACATACGTAGTAAATTCAAGGTACATATAATATAACACAACGACATATAGTTTTGAGTCATTACTCATATAAAATGTGCATGCATGAATGAAAATAAAATTGTCTTCCCCTAATGGATAGGTAATTAATGTTATTTTGTATCGAAACCGAGCACGCCAGTCGAGGTGGATAATATTGTAGCATGTTTGTTGCTCAACATGCACACAAAATTAAGGCACCTAATTTATTCGTTAACAAAATATGAATAGTAATTTTATTTTTATTATTATTTATTAATGAGCAGGCAGCTGGTGAGCAGCTGTGCGTGAGCAGCATATCTAAGCTGGTGTATTGTTCATTCACTTAAATATATGTTTGTCTTGTATTGTTCTTTCATTTTATCCATAAAAAATTTCTGCCCATCTATTTTTGATAGCTAGTAGAATAAGGCTGGGATTATACGACGACGGTTCCAACGATGGACCGGTTCAGGTACTGGTACTGGCCGTGTAGTCGACTGCGTTCAAACTCATGCGTTGCACTCAAGCCCCGCTTACTTGGTTCAGGAACTGAGCAGGCCGGTTCCAAACTGAATGGTCGACGTGTGGTCGACAGCGCATTTTTGTTTGAGTTTATATGAAGCACCAGTTCCATGGAACCACCCGATACTGGAACCATCGTTGTGTAGTCCGAGCCTAATTCAGGTAACCACTATAGTCCCTGCTTCAATGTTTCCTACTGAAGTTAGTCTCACATCCTGCAGGTATCGAAGTCACTCAACGACATAAGCAAGAGGATGTTGAACCGCGGCTTCCTGATGATCGAGCGGCGCCATGCGCATGCGCTGAAGAGCGTCAAAGCACAGCTGCCTCGCAGGGAGTCGGAGCGCAGGTATGGTTTCAGATTGTAGATGAATTTGAATTAAAATCCCTTCCGCTAAGACGCATAGTCTTGTTCATGCAAGACATTCGGTGAAATCAAGGCATAGCGTCGGTGTAGTCAAGGCATAGCGTCGGTGAAGTTCTAACACCGCTTAAATTAAAAGTTATTCGATGGAGAGTGATGGCGTGCTTCGCCTGACAAAGCAGAAATAAGCATTTAAACAATGGCGAGTTATTAGCAGAAAACTAAAACCGCATAAATTAAAAAACCGACAATATCGCAGCATTTATCTCAGTCAGTGCGGAACTGTTTCAAGGAGAGAAACCGTCTCGCCAGTTTACTTTGGAAAAAGGTAAAACTGCACTTTTTATTTGTTGATAACATAAAAGTTTACCAAAGAAACCAAAACAGCTAAGTGTAGTTTTTTCGCTCTCCTGAAAAGTTACACCTTTTGATTTAGGCGGTGTTAGAACTTCACTGATGGGATGGCGCGCAGACCGCCTGTCGTTTTATCGGTTTTATAGTCGTCCCCCAGGTGACGGCTAGCCCTCGCCCAGCCGTAGCCGCGCCGACACCTCGGAGCTGCTGAGCGTCGGTTACGAGCCCGCGCCGGGTTGACCGCAAGGCGATACGGTGTACAGCACCCTTAGATGATCATATATATCATTGGTTCCGTTCCCAGATACCACCCTCTGTCGCGACACTGCGACATCCTGACCTCGATCGAGACTCGCATCTCGATGCTCAACATGACATACTCCAAATTCATCGACCACAGCCTCTGCTGCTTTATCCCTGGGAAGGTGAGACCAATTCTATGTAGACCTCTTGTCGTGTGGTTAGTGACCAATCAGGAATCAGGGGCGAATCTAGAAAAGAGTAGGAAACTAACTAATTTGAGGAAAGCAGAGCACCTGATGATGTGGTCATCATCGCCCTTACACATCTCATCTCATTGTTAAATTACTAGTACTAGGTATAATCGACCAAAGGTCAACCTACCTAAAACTTCAAAATTCGTGAGTCTGAAATAAACCATATTACGTGGACATAAGGTTGAGATTTAATCGAAGAAATTTGACAAGCTAGTGGTCGACCGTACAGGAGTATGAAGCGAAAGTGAGTGGAAGGAGAAGCCGGGGTCGTCCTAGACTGACTTTTAAAGGTCAGATTGACAGAGTGCTCTTAGATTGTAATATACAGAGCAGACGACCCCAACAGCGAGCATGCGTGATGCGACGAATGACTAGAGGAAGCAAGAGAAGCATGCCAAGACAGAGTTTCGTGGCGCTCCGTTCTCTCTGCCTCCCCGCAAGGGATATAGTGTAGTTATGTATGTAGGACTAGGTTTTCAATGCGCTATAGGACTCAGTTGAAGTGCCTACTATTGAATATAATGATCAAAAAATACCTATAATAAAGTAAAGACTATAAAGTAGGTGCCTGGATAGCTCACTTGAGGACATCCTCAACCCGTCTTTAAAAAAATAAAAGCCGCCCGTAAGCCGTATATACCCGTCTTTTAATTAATAACTTTGTGTATATCGTTCCAGGTGATAGACGAAATAAGGCGGGTCCTGTCTATAGTGGAGACGTCTAAAACTCCGCCGCGGGCGCACGAGGTGCTACAAGAGTTGCGCGACATCTCCAGTATGGCTATAGAGCACTTCGACGACAAGATATCGCCGGCGTTCCGGCGGCGGCTGCAAGAGGGCGTGGTGCCGCCCACTCCTCGCCCTAGCAACGGTATGTGTATCGTTATCTTTGGATGGGGGCCGGGGATCCCAGCGACACTTCGACCCATGGGTATCTTTTGTGTTCAACCCCTTGTACCTATCCCTTGACCACATCACCGAATATGTCATGCATGAGCAAGACTATGCGTATTAGTGGGAGGCATTTGAATTCCCTTGGGTCCGGATAGACAGAGCCTAGCAGACCCATCCTTTTTGCCGCGAAAGCGTCACATTCACATAGGAGATGTGAAACGGTCTCCAGTTGTTCACCACATGCTCTGCAAGATGTGCTGTCAGCCAGCTTCATCTTGTGTAAGTGGGCATTGGTGCTAAAGTGACCGGTGAAGGCACCGACCAGTAGACGCACTTGACGTCTATTCAGCCCCCAGATCTTGTTGTTCCAGCCTGTGACTTTGTCCCCAATGAATTTCTTGGAGTGTTCTAACCCCTTTAGGGTTAGCCACTTATGTTTGTGCCTATCGGTATTGTACTTCTTTAACACTGTTTTGATAGTACCCGACGAGAGGTCAACAAAAGGTTCTGGACCAATAAGCGATTGCTGTGATCCCTGTCTGGCCAACTCGTCTGCTGATTCATTTTCTAATATAACGGTATTATATTCCTATATAACGGTATGTGTAACCACTATCGGTTCGAAAAGATAGAAAAAAGTAAACAAAATGGGGGGCATTATAAATAGATGGCATTATAAGTGTTTCTATCTATCTATCTATCTATAGATATCTATTTTAATAAATTTTATTATAAAAAAATTTGAGCTGCATCACCGTTTTGTACCGACTGCAACAAAATAGAAAACCTCACTCACCTCCCAGTGGAGTGTGACCTGGTGAAAATGGAGAGGAAGATATTTGGCCTCAATAGGCTCCAAAATGGAGGCTCAATATTATTTTGAGTCAGCCCTTATCTGATAATATGAAACACTTACTGTTATTGCTAAGTTGGCTCTCAAAGTGAGGACTGACTCTAATAATACTTGAGCTTCCCGTCCCTTTTCTTAGTGACCCTAACGAGGCTGATATGGTCACCAAAACCTCTAAACTGAGATTTAAAAAAAAAATACATAGGTACATACATACTTAAATTGGACTCAATGGCGCGCTCTGGGAGAGGCGTATGTCCAGCATTGTACTGGAGTGGCTGATGATGATGTGGTGTACTGGTTAGGAATGTCCTGCCCTGCGCCTCCCTTACGATTCTGGTGTGATCAAAATTTTATAAACTATCGATATGTGTAACCGATAGTATCTCTACTAGACAATGATATTGATAGTTATATACATAACTTCACGCTATGTCCCTTGCGGGTAGGCAGAGAGAACGGAGCGCCACGAATCTCTGTCTTGGCTCGCTTCTTGCTTCCTCTATCATTCGTCGTTTCACGCATGCTCGCTGTTGGGGTCATTGATAGTTGATCTTTGAAAATCGATTTGCTTGTGTATCTTCTAGACAGGGTCTTTAATAGTTTTTATATTACTGAATAAGTGATACAAAAATTTATTTTTTGATTCACTCCTAAATGTGCACTGTTTATACTAACATCCTGTATACATATAATATTTCTTACGTTTCCCAGTTTTGGCGCCAATGGCGATGCGTCAAGAAATGCTGCACCTGCGCCGGCGCTCCGTACTGAACGCCAAACTATCTTTGTTCCTCGCTGCGCAGTACAAGAAGGTTTTTAAACGGGTGAGTCTGACATTAAAAAGGCGTCAGGAAATCTGTAGCATCAGGAAATGTTACACGTATTAATGTGTACATGTACATTCCTATTTGACAATGCCTTATGCAGCAGCCATATTTTTATTTTGACAATGCCCTTTTACAGTAGCTAGTAATGTGAAAATAATAATTTAAATGTTATTATTATAACATATTATAATATAACGGATAATAATTCTACCTTGACGTGTCTAAGCGTAACTTTGTTATCAAAAGATATATAAAAAAACTAAACTAAAAAACTAATGCGCCAGGCAAAACACCTGCCGAAATGTCAGTAAATGTTACATAGGTATACTTTATACTTTATTTGCACACACATCAATTACAAAAGAAACAACAACAAGAAATTTGACGTACACAGGTAGAGCTTATCTCTAAAATAGAGATTTCTTCCAGTCAGACCTTTATTTAACATAGAGAAATTTATTATGATAAGTAGACATGCATACGTGTAAAAAATATGTAAAACAAGAGGATGAGAGTTAAGGATGTCCTCAAGTAAGCTATCCACGCACCTACTTTAAAATTTTTATTTTTCAATAGGTATTTTTTAATCATATTTTTTGCCTTCCCAACTCAATTTTGTACAACAACCAATCTTCTACTTCCTAACCATGCTGTGTTTACACGTTAAGGGTTACGACCTAGCTCATAACTTTATATTGATTTTTCTGTAATTTCTCTGGTTGTAATCTGTTGTGTTTACCTAATAAATAAATAAAATTAATTAATGAAGAGGGAAAAATAAATTCCCAAAAGATACTAATAAATTCCCAAAACTTCCACCTGACGTGTTCCTGCAGCGCTACGACATGGGATGCTTCAAAAATAACGTTAAAAAGTCCTCTCTCTCCACGGCCGCAACACACAAGCACTACCCCTGGTACTGCACGTGTCTCTAGGCGAAGGTGACTACTTACCATCAGGTGGCCCGTCTGCCTGTTTGTCGTAGCCAATTTATATTAAAAAAGGATGAAATTGTACATAAGCTAAACAAATTGAATACATTAGTACATACAAGTACATTAGTAATTACAGGTGTTAGTTTCTTAGCAGGTAAATGTTGTTTAGTTTCGGTAGAAACACACTACAAGTGATTGATGCATATTCTTTTGCCTGTACAGTTGAAGACGCATCAAGCAATACTCTGTGGAACCCTGTCACAATACATTTTTGTTTTGATTCCTTGACATTCGTATGATGATGAAATAAGTTAAAGCGACCAAGTACTACAGTTGAAGATAACTTTATTGCCATCCATCCTTATTCATCATCATCAGCCCATGTCGTCCCACTGCTGGGTATAAGCCTCCTCTATTTTGTGCCACTCTATACGATCCTGTGCTAGTCGCATCCAGGTCTTCGATGCGACTTTGGTGATGTCATCCGCCCTGATGCATCTAGCTGCTGGACGATCTACTCCTCTTTTCCCCGACCTTGGCCACCACTCAGTGAGGGTTCTGGTCCACCGGCCATCACCACGTCTAATCACTGAACTTATAGTGACATGTTATCCACTGTACTTTTCTTTTCTGACCAGTTTTCTATTTCCAGATGCTGGAGTACAAGAAAATGGCGTGGCGGCAACGCAAGACGATACGGGATATGGCCAAGAAACAGAAGGACCACGGCAATGCCATCGGTGATACTTTTTCTTGTTTGTTTGTTTGTTTGTAGTATCTTTATTGTAGACACAGAAAATAAAAACATTAAAATATGTACAAAGGCGGGCTTATCCCATAGGGATCTCTTCCAGCCAACCTTTGATTAAGGAAAGTTTAGACTACTTTTATGGTGGGTAAGGTTTGGAGTACAATAAATATTAAGTATAAATAAATTACAATAATTATATAATAGATAAATAATATACATACGCAACAATTATAATGATATATACAATTTGTTATACATATATACGAATACATATATAAATATAATAAAGTAAGTAAGTAAGTAATACGTTTATTTCACACACAGCAATGACCGAAACAGTTATAATTATGATAAAATAATTATGTAGTCAAAGGTAAACATATCTAAATCATGTCCGATGGTCTGCTGTTGTTGTGAAAAGGGACTCAACTCAGCTTATCGCTGCAGACAAGAATGCCTCCAGCGCTGGTATTCTGTTGGACCGTGACCGATGGCTGATATATACACTAATTTAATACTTACATACAAATAACAATAATACATCTCAAAGTGTCAGCAACGACTGAAGTGCTTTTTGAGAGCATTTTTAAAAGATTTTCTTAAGACTTAAAAATAATGAACATAATAAATAATAATAGTAATGTCATGTGTGATCCCTAGTCTGATACGTCCATGCATCATATGTGAGCAAATTTTCATATACATTGAACACAGAAATAAACATTGTATGTACAGTAACGAAATTACACTCTTGTATGTGGACAGGGAACCTGTTAAAATAGCCCTTTTTTAATCTGTATATTATGTAACCTGAAACGCAGTGAAACGCTATCCGCCATGACGCTGTCAAGTGTGACGTCACTGTCGAGTAACAACGAATGTAGGGCGATCAGTTCTGTTTTGTTTGTTTATTTAATTGATAGTGACGTCACAGCAAAATCTATCATGGCGACCAGCGTTTTCGCGGGAATTTTAAATTTATTTTGAGGAATTTAATAAACTAGTGTAGAACGCGCTATCGAAATTTTCCTGGGACTTCGCATATATACTAGTTCCAAACATCCATTGTCGGACCAGGACATCTGGTCACCAGGCACAACTTCCATCAGGATCTTCCACCAGGCGGGCCTGGTGGAAGATCTTCCCTTTTCCCCTGACGTTACGTCATCCATGTCCTCACATAGCGCGTTCCTACAAATATTAACATACTTTTCAAAAAAGTGTCAAATACCCTATTTGTACATACATCTGTAATTTGTTAAACTTTGACGTGTTCCAGCTGAGTTGAAGAAGCGCATAGAAGAATGCGACATAAAGTACACCGAATTGACTCACACGAACCAGGCTGTTGGAGGGAAAGCCATCGCAGGTAAACCATCTTCATACACCAATGAAATTGGGATTGTAATAGAAGGAAGTTGGTGGAAATCCATCGAGTCATCTGATTATAATAAAAATTCTAAATGGTATAACCAACTGGTTGTACACGGGTTATACCGCAATTTTTCTTACTTCTGGAGTTAATTTAGTGGCGAAAGGCGGGAGGGAAGCATTACCCAAGCTATTATCATGTTAGGTGGATAGAACTCTTGCCCGTAAATTAGCCATTGTGACATTCGTGCAATCTATTGTGATACTCGCTACGCTCGTATTACCCTAGCACTCATGCTACAATGGCTGTAATTACGTGACAGTTGCTTAATAGTAGTTTATGCAACGGCCACGTAATGATAGCGATTTTAACATGAGAACTGTTTATGAAACGAATCGAAGCTGAGTTTCATAATAGATCGTTCGACTATTAAAATCGCCATTACGTGAGTTGCATGCCGTACTTTTTCTACGACCATGAAACATAAACAGAAAATACAAACCATTACGGAGACCAGACGCCATGACAGCTTAACATGTTATTGGTAACTATGGAACCGTAGATATGTTTGACGTATTGTCGACATCGCGCAGACGCGGGTGCGGAGTTTTTTTATGGCTATAGTACCAAGTAGTTGGCCAGTACAATGTAGTGCATTTAATACGAAAGAGTTCTTGTATGCAGTGCCATACAACAAAGAAAAATTTACATATGTCAATTGAAAATTATATATTTAATATTTCATTAAAACACTATTTTCACACGACCATGACGAATGAACCCGCTTTATGTTATTGATTGTGGTTTCATAATGAACAAATTACGAAAAACAAACTACTATTACAATATAACAGCCACCGCGGCGGGCGAGCCCTCCACGCCGTCCCAGCCCCTCCGCCACTTCGGGAGTCAGATCAAACTGGACCTCTCAGTGCTACCCATTGGGACCTCCAAGAGGGCGCAGAGCAAAAGTTAGTTATCCTTCATCTTGTACAGTCAACCACAACCTATAGTACCATGTGTCATAAATAGACATAGAAGTTGTCGGGGCACGATCTGACATTTGCTAGGGAATGAATGCTGTTTTTATCGACTTATCTAGATATCGATATATCACTGCTATTTATTGGGTAGGTACATATCACAATGTCCAAAATCAAAATGTCTTAGCCCAAAATATTCGTATTTAAAATAATAAGAAATGCCGACTATTCATAATTCCATAAATATTTAAAACCAAAAAGTTTACCCACCCAACCCCAAAATTCCGAATTAAAAAATACTTATCCACTAATAATGTTTATTTAAAACATTTCAGCGAGAAATTGAAAACGCTCAGGTAATTATATATTTTTAATGTTAGAAATTGAAGATGTCAGCTTTACAAACGTAACATTTTATTACTTCTTTAAATTCTACTAAACCGTAAAAGAAAAAGTGAGTCGCTAGGCAAATGTGACATTTGCCATCAGGTATTGGTTTATGCCCGAATGACTCTTGAACTTGAACTACTGACTGTTATTATGAGTCACGTTGTTGCAATATGGAACATTGTAATTATCGATAAGTATGCATTTATCGATAATGCTATCACTAGAAATATGACAATTTTGCCCCGACTACTTCTATGTCTAGTCATAAATCTTCGATTAAATCTACTTTATGCCTGCGCAATATGATACATTACAGATTCTCAAATTTTGACGTTTTGGGCAGGTAGGTAGGTGTGATCGATGTGAAAGAAAGAAAGAATCTATGTCCAATAGCGCACACATACAAACAATTAGGTACAGAAGATAAAAATAATATTAAACAAATATATTATAAAAATAAATAAACAAAAGTAATTAAGTTTGATGAAGGTGGAAAAAGGGAAACAGGACACAGGGACTGTACAGTAAAAGACACATAAAGCTATACTCTGTGGAATCCTGTCGCATTAAGTTTTCATTATGATTCATAAGAGTGTGTCACATAAATGACAAAGTACAGTAGTAGTCTGTTTCTCTCTCTCCCTATATGGTTTAAAAAAAATTTGTTATTGCAAGACAATTACATAAGTATAAACAAATCTGTAGTCCACAAAAATGGTACACCATATGTATAAGGAAGCGAAGAAATCCAATCCAAACATTTATTAATGAAATAATTAGCGCCTGAATGTAAACATTCAAAATCAAAATCGTTACCCAAAATCTAATTACAAGTTCTTACCTTTCCAGTGCTTCCCAACATGAAACCCCGCAAGCCCCTGATCAAGCTCCCGAGTCTGTCAGAGGACGCCGAGCCACCAGCTAAGGTGCCAAAACTGGACGAGAATCCCGCCTCCACATCCACAGACAAAACCACCAGCCCCAAGACCAAAAGCCAGGTAATGTAATAATATTTTGTTTGTATGGTTTGATTACATTTTGAAAGTTGCATTTTCCTACTAGAAAAGTTTCAAAGAGTGTATAAAATGTACTGGAAATCGCATGAATAATCCAAAAGAAAAAAGCAAACTATAAACTTAATGGAACCGTGGTGTAAATAAAAGTGAAATTAACTAAATAGGGTATTTGACAACTAACGAAGATTTTACTTACATTCCATAAACATTAAAAAAATAGACATAAATTGATGGTCAAATGTGAAAACAGAGTTGCAAACAAATACAACAATAGGACATAAAACGTAAAGCGTTACGTAGATGTAGCCACGAGCACACTCCGTAAACAGAAAAGCAAAACGAAACGTCATTTTTGAAGACATCACAAATTTCTAGTTATTTGGGTTAATTTAATTTAATTTTTCCAAGCTATACTAAAATTGTGATTATATTATGGCATCATATGGCCATTTCAAAATAGTAAACCTAAAAAATCTGTTAAGACAGCGTGGCGCGAGTCTGTAGGGTAAAAAAAAGATTTGGTGGAAAGGAACGTATCTGCATGTTGATTGGCTATGTACCATTGTGCTAGTAGCGCCTCTAGTGGTAAAACATTACAGGATTATCTCCTATTGAAATTAGTTGAAAAACCTTATTTGCAAATAATTTATTGTACATAATCTTAGCGTCATACATTTTGTGTTCAATTTTGCATTTGCTGCATAATATATTCTAGGTTGCCTGGAAGAGATCGCTCTGAGCGATAAGGCCGCCTTTGTACACTTATTCAGACATATCAGACACTTATTGAGACATATCAGTAAAAACAAATTGATGTTTTTGTTTTGTTACCTTTATTATTATTTTGCAAATTTATTATGATTGATTATTTTATTGGTGATAATTTGTGATTGTATGATTTATTAATTGAACAAACATTTGTACGCTTTTGGGCAGAATATGGTGACTGAAACACAATGTAACATCTGCATTACCCATATTTACAAATAAATGATGTTTATATCTCTATTCTATGTTTCCAATCCTATGTAAATTTCTTGTGCGCAATAAAGTATTAATCAATCTATCTATATTCATGTAACCGACATAAAATAATTCATTTCTTGATTTTTTTTATGTCACCATAATATAGAGATATCGGAAGAGACTGCCCCCCACAACACAGGGTATCCTAGTGCAGGAGCCAGGGAGATCTGAGAAAATGTAAAAGATACTGTCTGCAACAATATTTTATTTTTATTTTCAGTCCAGTATGGCAAAAATTCGAGGGATCACAAACGAGATTCGTATTCTGACGAATTTATCCAAGAATATTGAGGGTAAGTTGAAACGACCCATAACTTTGTCGGCCTTGGATGCAACGGCGGATAATGTTCTTAAGAAGCAGAAGTTAGATTAAGTTCACAAAGGTGCTTTAATATGCTGTGTGTGAGTGTAAAGCCGTGTTTCCTGAGCATGTTTTTTGAACTACACAAAACATGTTTGTTTCTTACTGTAAGGCTGCCTTTCCACCAAAGCTGTGCGATGATAAATCCGCCAATTGGATCGCTCCATTTTAACCGTCACGTGATAATGAAGTGATCCTATTGGTGGATTTTAATCACTAGATCCATGACATTTTCACCTGTTTGAACGTTCGATTTTCAAAGTAGAGTTATCTATGCGTCTATGCCTAGTTAATTTTAGGCAGCGACTTTTTAAAATTGACCTTAGATTGGTAAACATTTTCTGGTCGCGACTGTACACAAAAACATGCACCGGAGATTATGGAATGTTTCAGGGGTGAAGGAAGGTATTGTAAATATGAACAGCTTTACAGAAATAAAATAAGAAAACATATTGGCTGCATATGAATATATTTTTTTTATTTCGTGTAACTCAATAATATGTACTCAGTGTCAGTTGATAGCTGAATAACTTTTTGTCTTTTCTGTATCTTTTGTAAATTCTTAAGAACAAAAGTTGTTCATTTAAGTAACATTTTAAAACACCCGTAACTATCGGTAAAGTGATTTTTCCGCAGCCTGTATAATACAGGTCTTGTGTAATTATGCGAAGCAATAGATGTTGTGAGGGAGTATATAGTGTAATGTTTTGATTCTAAGATTCATTTAATATATATTGTGTGTGAAATGTGTAACTTAGTTGTGTAATTTTTTATTGAACGAGTTTGGACAGATTATTTCGAAAATTTTTAATGTTTAAAATTTGTTTTGAATAAATTCAATGTGTAAAAATAAATAAGAGAAAAGGTATTTTTACATTACCTAAATTTGTATCCTGTATAATGGTGTTTTTTTTATTCGCCAGGAAAAATATGGTATTTGACTCAATACAATAGTGCAGTTACTATGTTTTTCATAAGGCCATGGAACATTTTACTATGGAGCCTGACACATCTTATTTCCGTTATTTTGAAAAAATGAATATTTTGCTGCGATCGATTTTAGTTTTATAATTCGATATAGGACATCAATAGAAACACAAAATATCTCTAGACAAAAACTCAAAAGTATTTCTGAATCCAGATATTTGACGCTTTTAGTCGCATATTACTTAGAAGCTTGGTACACCTAATTTCCGTCATTTTTAAAATGACGATTTCGGGCCAATGATTTAGCTTGATAATTTGATAGAGGACATCAATACAAACATAAAACATCTCTTGACAAAAACTCCTAAAGTATTTCTGAACCCAGATATTTGATGGTTTAAGTCGCGTATTATATGGAGCTTGGCACACCTAATTTCCGTCATTATGAAAAAAATATTTTTCCGTGTATATACCCCTACGCCACTGGTCAAGCGTGTCGTACGAGGGGACTGACCCGAGTAACTTGCTGGTGGATGGACCCCTGTCGTACTAGAAGACTGACCCTAGTATTTGCTGGTGGTAGAACCCCTTCAGGATCCGCCTGGCTGGCGACCACCTTCTATGTAAAGTCTGCCGTCAAATATCTTTGCTTCAGTATTGGTGTGTTTCGACAGTGTTTATAGAAGAACCGGTACTAACTGGGCCCGTGTGCTCCAACCTCGGCCTCAACGTCACTTACCACCAGGTGGGATTGAGGTCAAATGCGGGTTTAGTCGTGAAAAGAAAATAATTAAATTCTATTAGATCAGATTACCTGTCATGCCACATTTTTCCCCAACGAAATAAAATTTCAACCATAAAGTATAGTCTGGCCAAAAAGTGTTAAAGTTAAATAATGGCAACACTTACTGAAATAGTATGGAAATGTACTGGAAAGTTTTTTTTTTGAGTTCATTTTCGCGTTCAAATTGTATCTAAAATGACATAAATACGAATATTGACAGATAAACTATCTGTCACCAACACCTACTTAACCTCATGTCCATCACCCTTTCTCTGTATCCTACCTTGAATTGGGGGTAAGCCAGGTTCGTTTGACAATTCTAAATGTCAAACGGCCTTTTCTACGCCGCCATTTGAGGAGAGCACCACGAAGCTCCTCATCATCACGAAAACTACTAAAATCGCGATTCATCAATCAAGCCGAGGCTGTCGCGAACCACGCGCAAACCTATTGGCGCATCAGCTCCTTAACTGTGGAAGACGAACGGAAGCAGAAAATACCAGTGTCTATACCATCTAGCACGCGGGGCAACGTAGACTAGGTGAGCTCCGAAATTCTGACCTTTTTTTCCCCCTGGACTTTCCATAGATAAAAAGGGACAAAACATAATTTGCTATAGCGCGATCTCGGTACATCTAAAGGTAGTGGTAGATCCTAAAGTGAAGGATCGCCTGGGGTGGTACCACCCTCTTATCTATTTCTGCCGTGAAGCAGAAATGCTTGCATTTCTGTGTTTCGGTTTGAAGGGTAAGAGAGCCAGCGTAATTTCCGGCACATGAGGCATTCCATCTTAGTCCTCAAGGTTAGCAGCGCATCAAAAACCCTCTAATATTAATACAGTGAGGTGAGATGTCTATGGGCGACGGTGACCACTTACCATCACGTGGCCCGTTTGCTCGTCTGCTCTCCTTATTTAATAAAAAAAAAAAAATGTTTCAAAGGTTTGTTTCACTCTCGTGAAACAAACGGCAACACTTAGGCTGCCTATCCACCAAAGCTGTGCGAGGAAGCGCGACGGTGAACGAGGAAAAAATCCGCCAATGGGATTGCTTCATTTTAATTGTCATGTGATATAACGTGATAATGGCGCGATCCTATTGGTGGATTTTTTCCTCGCTCACCGCCTCGCTTCCTCGCACACATTTGGTGGGAAAGGCACCCTAAACGTTGGCAGTTTTACGGCTCTGGCTACCAGTCTTTTTGACATTAAAAATATGGCCCCTTCATAAAGCGCCATCTAGTGAGCCTCTTCGAACCAATCGGAAAACCTCTCATTGTGTTTTGACATATGGAAAGTTGCCATTATTTATTGCCTATACTTTTTGGCCAGACTATATATATGTTGTTTTATATGCGTTCGTAAAGCGACATGAAAATTAATAATTAGGATTAGTATGTCAAATTGTCTCTTAATTCCGCCTATGGTTATCCATTCTGTCGCTTAAGGGCAGTTGCACGATGCGGCTTTAGAGTTAATGGGCAGTTATCGAAAGTAAAAAGCGTATACATAAAGGTATTTTCACACTGTCAAGATGGCGGTTCCCAGGTTAGGAAATTTTGTATTAGACGTGGAACATCAGGTTTTAAAAGTGATTTTTAATCTGGATTTTTCGTTATGTAAATCTTAAAGTCGTTTTGTGCAATTGTCCGTTAAAATAATGTTTAGTTAAGTTTCATTAAAGCCGCGTTTCCTACGTGTTTAAAATAAATACACAAATATCTACACAATACATGTCTGTTATATAAGTCCATTTTCAAAGAACGGGAGACTTAATCCTTGATTTATCAACATTAGACGATCAACCATAGCAATGGCGCGAGCGCGGGCGGCGTTTTCAAAGAGCAAGACGATTTGAGCGAATGTACTTTACTGTAACAAGGTTGTTTTTCATTCTCATCTGTATTAGAAAAAAAAATGTTTTGTGTAGGCGTTTTTGTGTATTGTGTAGACCAAAACTTTATACAGCGTGTTTATATATTGATGATATATTGAGGTATGTTGGAAGTATTTGTCCAAATATTGTTGGCTATATGGGTTTTGTGAATATAAATAAACACTGTATCGTTTATACAAGCTTAAAACAAAATACCTTATGATAGTTGAGGAGCTCGTAGCCTAGTTGCGAGCACGGTCCGAAAGTGATCGTGCAGGTTAAGCGACGTTGGCGCGGTCGGTACCAGGATGGGTGACCGCTAGTGGCATATTTCATCTGAGCTCCTCCGTGCCTCGGAGAGCACGGTAAGCAGTCGGTCCCGGTTGTTGTCGTTCAACAGCAGTCGTTAAGCCATGTCAGATGCCTACGGGCGGCCTGAACACAAATAGGTTGGCCACTAACCATACGATAAGCAAGCAACAAAATAAAGCCACCTTTACGCTGGCTATATTACCCTTTAAATTGGAACACAGCAATGCAGGCATTTGCTGCTTTGCGGCAGAAATATGATATGCCAATAGCGCGTTTTTTTAAATCACAATCTGCAATAGGCATTGCTTCACGATATTGTATGCCGCACACCTCGTTTAATAATCTAATAAATAATTCAACCAACTGCGATCGGCCCGCCCCTTTCCTAATACTGTCAATGATAATACAGGTATGTTGTTAATACCTACATGTATTTTGTTAATACCTACATGTATTTTGTTAATACCTACATGTATTTTGTTAATACCTACATGTATTTTGTTAATACCTACATGTATTTTGTTAATACCTACAGGTATTTTGTTAATACCTAAATGTATTTTGTTAATACCTACATGTATTTTGTTAATACCTACATGTATTTTGTTAATACCTACAGGTATTTTGTTAATACCTACAGGTATTTTGTTAATACCTACATGTATTTTGTTAATACCTACAGGTATTTTGTTAATACCTACAGGTATTTTGTTAATACGTACAGGTATTTTATATATACCTATTTATTACGTGTTAGCGTGGTGCCCATATACAGGACGATTTAATTAAATCTCCCATAAGTTTTTTAGTTTCAATTAAATATAAAAAATAACACATGATTTACAAGCTAGAAGTATTGTGTACTTCTCTGTTTCTTTCTTTGCAGCCTATTAAAAGGCTGTTAAGTGTAAAAGTATAGTAAATAAATTTAGCATGATTATTGTGTTCATTTTATACTTTGTATACCATACCCTGTACCTACTAACTAAAATATAAAATGGAGGTCTAAAATAGCCAAATTAGATGAAATTGATATGTAAACTAAAGTAAGTAAGTAATATGTTTATTTCACACACAGCAATGACCGAAACAGTTATAATTCTGTTCATAATTTTATTTCAAATTGCTATAGCACTGAGCACCAAAGTTATGCAATGTTTGCTAATTCTTTTTAATTACTTTTTTGTATACAGATAATAATAAACTTGATAGAGCGACTAATTTTTGTATAAGTATTATATAACGTATAGAGGCGTCGGTAGATACGTTGTGGCTAGGACGTCGGACTCCCATCCGGGAGGTCCGAGTTCGAAACCATGCAATGCCATGTACCTATGAGGTTTTCGGTTTTTTCGAAAAACTTACGTACATTTACAGACTGCTCTGACGGTGAAGGAAAACATCGCGAGGAAACCTGCACACTGAGATAACTAGACTGTGAAATGGGGAAGTCAATGGCAAACCACCCCATTAAATCTGCCACGAGAGTCGTTCTATGTGATTAATTCCTTAGAATGATCACGACCCTCAGCAATGAGGAACACGACTTAGCAGAAGAGAAGAGATTATATAACTTGAAATTGTATAAAATGGTGAAAAAAAATTAAGCGGGGTAAAGAAAAACTCGACTGAGTGCAATTTTTTTAATCCACACCATTGATTTGCAATATTAAATGTAAATTGAAATTCTAATTCATAATTTTTATGAATTCCAGAAATTTTAATGAGGGTAAAGTGCATTTTATAGGATTGTGTGCAATTTTTAAAAGTTTCTGAGTAACATTAAGAAAAAAATGTCGCCATATTACTATACATAACATTATGTGGGTAATTGATAAAACTAACGTGCATGTTTTAGTTTGTGCCTAACAAATGTGTTAAAAAAGGCCGCTTGCGCGAAAGTGCGGGTTAAATGTTGCTAACCCGGGTTAGATAACCCTGGGTTAACTCGTGAATTGTCTATAGTTTAAATAATATTTCAAGGTTAGCGTTGGTGCAAGACATTTTTGTGATTTAACCCGGGTTGTGCACTAACCTCGGGTTTTCTCTTAACTCGACTTTCGCGCATGCCTAAAGGACCTAAAGTATTATAATTATAAATACTCTTCTTAGTAATAAACATTATAATTATTAATTATTGTGCTGTTTCATTTTTTTTTAAAAGGGAAGAATTGCCTGTCGCGAAATACGCGATTTCCAAACGGAGGTAAGTAAAATTGGGTAAGACGCGCTGGTAACACTGTGCTAGTCACGTATTTGTAAAAATAATAATAACGAAAGTAGATATTGAGTCCGTGGTCGATTTTGACGGTAAGAGGAGTTTCTACCGCGCTTTTATGGCATCCACGTCGGCTTTGGTTCGTTTTGTCTTGCAAATTGTTTAACAGTAATGCTTTTCTAGTAAATTAGTATGGTGTTTTGGATTGAAGAACTTTTACAAGATGTGAAGGGCATTAAGCTCGCCTCATGTACTATTTTTGTGCATTAAAGTGTTAAATAAATAATGTGTGGGACAGTGAAATAAAGTCAAATAAGACGCTGCAGCCCGATCCGTACTTGGCTGGATTTTGAAGAGCCATACTGCGTCCAGGACGCCTTCTTCTTTGGTTCGGATGGTGCAGAAGCGTGGAAGATTCTCGCAGATAGCATTGAAATGTGTCACACCAGCATTTTAGTGAAGACTTGAAAGAGTTGTTTACATCAGTCATAGCTGTTTGGGCTCTGTCCCTTTGCCTTAAAAAAACAACTTGGGCAGTAAGAAAATGAGTCGATACGGTGGTGCAGATTAACGAAATTTACGAAAAAAGAAGTAACTAAGAGAAGAAAACTACCCCCTGGTCAGTTGCACAATGATTACTTTAGAAACGAGGGTAATATATCAAGAAGTTATGTATGAAAACTAAGAGTAAAGATTTGCAGGAACGGGAAGGTCTATGGGGAAGGCTGGAGGACCATCCAGAGACCCTGGGTCCCAATTTGTGTGTAGGAAACGCACTGGTGATTAGACGATCCGTTGACGAGAGGAATCAACCACCTGTGTGGCTCTAAGATCGGCCCTTGTACACCGGAAGGCCTGTGCCCCAACAGTGGGGACATTAAGAGGCTGATGATGATGATGATGTTCATATTCATGAGTAATCTTTATCTTATGATACCCCTTGAGGATCTTTTGTGCCACCCCATTTCACACACTGGTCATCTCAGTGTGCAGGTTTCCTCACAATGTTTTCCTTCACCGTTAGAGCAGTCGGTAAATGTACGTAAGTCTTCGAAAAATACGAAAAACTCATTGGTACATGGCACTGCACGGTTTCGAACCCGGACCTCCCGCACGGGAGTCCGGTGTCCTAGCCACTAGGCCACCACTTCATGAGTAATAATTTAAAGGGGATGGATGAAAGAAAAAATAGTCTCCCTAGGCGTTCGTTCCTTCATGGGATAATCCCATAAATTAAAGAAAAAAAAGATTTTTCTTTACAGGCTTTATTTTGATTGTTTATTAACAAATGAAGGCTTTACATTTAATAATATTTTTTTAATAAATTTCTAACAGCTATAGATGGGAGTTGAAATGGCCCCTCCATAGCTTACCATGGCTATCAACTCGTTGACAATAAAATTTAATTACACATTGCAAAAACACATTTGTAATTCGTGTGAGCGTCAGTAGGTACATAATTGTAATGTAATGACTCATTACGCAATCATGGGAAGTCGCAAAATATTACACAAGTCTTGTGTGCTTACGAAGTCATTGCTTTCACGGTTTTCACTTTTCGTCGACACAATGGTGTTATGGAGTCTAATAAACAGTTTTATGGTGTGTGATGGGAAAGATATAGGCAGTTTATATTACTAATGTTTGAAGGTTTAGACAACTTGACTGAATGCAGCCCAATTCTCTTGAAGGAACAAACGCCCCGCCCCTACAGGACTGTTTTTGTTTCATCCATATTCAACATATTATGGTGATGTGAAAGATATAGCCAGTTGATATTAAACCTAATATAATAACAACTTGAGGAGCTCGTAGCCTAGTTGCGAGCACGGTCCGAAAGTGATCGTGCAGGTTAAGCAACGTTGGGCGCGGTCGGTACCTGGATGGGTGACCGCTTGTGGCATATTTCATCTGAGCTCCTCCGTGCCTCGGAGAGCACGTTAAGCAGTCGGTCCCGGTTGTTGTCGTTCGACAGCAGTCGTTAAGCCATGTCATGCGTACGGGCGGCCTGAACAACTCTGACAAATATGTTGGCCACTAACCATACGATAAGCAAGCAAGCAATAACAACTTCCATTTTATATGCACCTACCTAAATATTTCTGCATAACCCTATGGTTAGCTGGTCGCAAGGCATTAAGCTCGCCTCATGTGCACTTTTTTTGTGTGCATTAAAGTGTAAATAAATAAATATTACTAATGTTTATTTATTATTTATTTACACAATAGACTTAATAAAAACAATTTAAATGAGACATTGTACAAAGGGTGAACTTATCTCTAAAAGAGATTTCTTCCAGCAAACCCGCGAAAGTGAAAGATGCGTTATAATTTCAAGGTAGACTAAATACAATATAAAAAGACTACTATAATAAATATGCATTATTCACATATAAGTACAGATATGGACTAACTATAAAATAAATAATAAATATTTCTAAAAATAGAATAAATATTATACATATACGTACATACATATATAGGTATAAATAAATATTAACAAACTAAGATGGATGACATAACAGGAATCAAAATTGAGAAAGGTAGTGTTCTTTTTTCTTTTTGTTTGAAGGTTTGGACAACTTTTGACCGCATACAATCCAATTCTCATGAAGGAACAAACGCGCGCCTCTACAGGACTATTTTTTGTTTGATCCAAGCCAATTCTACTGTTTTTTTTTTAAATTGAGTAGCGATTTCGTTTTTGTATCGATCCAACTTTATTCTAACCGAATTTTTGCCCAATGGCGTAGTTTCCGTCGACACATATTTAATTGAATATTTAAAAAAATTCAAGACCTCATTGCTTCATGCTTCATCAAGGCTTCATGCTTACCAATTTTAGAAGTGGGGAGATCAGTAAATAAAATTCAATGCGAGTTTCATATTTTAATATTAACAAAAACGCTTATAATTTAATTAAATAAATACAAATAAGGCACATTGCAAGCGAGTATTCTACAATTATAATTATTTACAAATACAGGGTGTTAGGGCTAAAGCAATTAATGGTAAATAAATAAACAAAACTAAAAAAAATATTCTAAATATTTTTTTTTTCAAATTTCTAAACTATATAGGTAAGTATTTTTTTATTGCATCAGGAGAGCAGACGACCAATCGGGCTCATTGACATCTCACCCCATTGTATTATTATTAGAGGGTTTTCGATGCGCTGCTAACCTTGAGGACTCATTTGCCTCATGTGCCGGTAACTGCGTTAGCTCTCTTACGCTTCAAACCGAAACACAACACAATTAAATAAATTAATGTAAAAAACCTTCAGTAAAAACTCTTTCCTGAGCCGATCTATTGCACATTGCCCAGGTAAACCAAACAAGTATTTTATTTTAATTTTAATATTGCACACAATATACAGAACGTTAACAGTTTGCAAAAAATATATCAGGAATTGTGAGAACTTCTTTCCTAATAAAATCGCAGATTATAATTCCTATTCCCCATGCAAATGGAGATCACATGACCTACGGAATTTTATGGGGTCGATTACTTTGCTATGTTAAATTTATAACATCCTGTATTCAATTCTTAACATAAACTATTTTACAGGTACATATTCTTACAGCCAAAAAATCGGATTGTTTTTTTACATCAGAAATAATCGGTTAACTATAGCAATAACTCCACATTTTCTATTCCTACAATCACATATAGACGAAATTAATTATTGTACAGTGGCTAAGACATCAGTGTATATATCCTTTAGTACTTTATCGTTTTACAGGTCGATTATCTAAAGCTGGCACGTACAACACATTCACACATTACGTTTGTGTAGTGTCTGTGAATAAGCACGCGGCATGACGTCACACTGCATACGCAACATGAAAAGTCTCTCTGTATCCCTCGCTCGCGGACAAGCTTACGAGCGTGACTGAGATGGTTACTGTTTTGTTTTTACTACTATTAAGAAATACAGTATGATGTTTACAAGTTTAAACCGGTTAGCGCTCAGTCATCCGACCGACGCGCATTATTGTAAATATTGATTATTTTGAGGTTAGAATACAATGTCGACTGGTGTTTCGAAGAGAGGTGTTCAGCGAGTTTACAGCCGCCGTTAAACAGCAAACATCACAACCACAACCCACCCAACTAATTGCTACATACTATATAGTGAAACTGCATTGGTGTGAGTACTGAGAACGTGCCAGCTTTAGATAATCGACCTGTAACATCATACGAATGTCAATAAATTTTTAACATCCGATCCGTAATCAACAAAAACTTATAGGGGCACGTCTTCCACTGTACATTACTAATTTAATAATATAACTCACGAATAATAATTTTTACGTAATTTCATTACGACTAGCAAATAACTCGCCAAATATTATATCGAAATTAATATGGGTACTTACTAATTTTTTTTTGTAAATAAATAAGGAAAGCACATAAAATATCTATAAAAATATTAATTAAATATTCAAGTTTAATGATACAAAGGTTGAGGAGCTCGTAGCCTAGTTGCGAGCACGGTCCGAAAGTGATAGTGCAGGTTAAGCGACGTTGGTGCGGTCGGTACCTGATGGTTGACCGCTAGTGGCATATTTCATCTGAGCTCCTCCGTGCCTCGGAGAACACGTTAAGCAGTCGATCCCGGTTGTTGTCGTTCGACAGCAGTCGTTAAGCCATGTCAGATGCCTACGGGCGGCCTGAACAACTCTGACAAATAGGTTGGCCACTAACCATACGATAAGCAAGGTAGAGTAAACATGACATTATAAAAATGTACTTTAAAGTACATTTTTATACTGTCATGACCTTAAGGTCATTACAATATTTTGTTATTATTTGATTTGACACTAAACATAATTAGAATTACCTATATTGCACATAAATGGGGTACTATTTCGTAGACTGTATAATTTTCTAAATAATTGTCTACCTAGGTATAGGTATAGCATTTATTAAGAACAATTTTATTAAGTATATAAAGTTAGTCGGTGAATCATGAGTACAGTCGACCACAAGCTATAGTATACCATCTGTCAAAAACCTTCGATTAAATCTCGACCTTATGCCTGCGCAATATGATACATTTCAGAATGTTCATTTCTAGAGTCAGACTGTTAGACAAGACAAGAATTAATTTAATTAATAGATAATAGAATAAAATTGGATTTAATGGTCTATAGAATTTAATTGAATAAATGAATATTATTTCATGGCATCGTTTTATGTCGCCTATTAAAATATTATAACTAGTTTTCACTTTTCATCTATTACTTACAAATGTTTACGTACAGAAATACATTAACGATGATGTTCCATCATCTTGTGTTGTAAATTCCTCATATTTTATCTTGTTAAAATAACTAAATTAAAAATTTAAGAAACCCCCGACGTACCATCAGGTCCTCAAGGTTCCAGATGTGGGAAGGACACCATGGTCATAAACATTTGAGCTCAAACTCGAACCACCTAGCTTTTACCGTTCCAGAGATCCCATCATACTCCAACATCCCAAGATACTCCAAGATCTTAGAACCACTGATTTCTTTATAACAATAATGATGTCTGGTATACAGAATGTTCCAAAGCACCAGGCATTCAGTAACTATATATGTGTAGTTTACAGTTACCTACAGATACAAAATAAACTTAAAAACTTACTTATGTTAAAGATTAACACCCGAATTTAAAAACAATGTAAGTCTGATCCATTTTTCATTTCACCTGACATGGCTAAGAACATTCAGCAGGTTAGACCTGCGGCGCCTGAAGGCGGGATGACGATTCAGGGTTCGCGCTACGCGGAGCTCGGCCTTCGGCATCGCAATGGCTATCTTAATTAGGTTTCAGATGTCGAAACGTACCATGAACCTGAATATTTGAGTTCAAATTCGATCCATCCAGCTACTACTGTTCCAGAGATCCCATCTGACATCAAAAATACTCCAAAGTCTTGGAAACCATTGGTCCAATTTTTATCAGACCTAAGAACATTCGAAAACATTATCTGTCTATTAAATAAAAAAAACGGATCCAAATCGGATCATCCGTTGTTAAGTTATGATGCCACAGACAAACGTGTCAAACACCAATGAAGCCAACGGCCAGTGTTGCCAACTAGGATTTATAAAAAGGCGTAGACAAGAGCTTAAATTTACGTAGATTATGTATAAAATAATTAGGAAATGTTCGTAGATCTACGTACTGTTTAAAATAACATAACTAATGATGTCAATTCCGGCGGCTGTGGCCGCGAAACTTAAATTTAAGTAAAAATGTAGCACGTTCATTCACGACCACAGATCACAATAGCCGGTCAGCAAAAAAAAATCCGTTTTTCCCACAATTTGTACAGAATGAGACGGACATCGATATTCGATTGAGTCATTCTATCATTCAAAAGAGAAAAGACGACGACCACGCGTAGTACCTATGGAACGGAACGTCATCAGTCAATATGACATTCTACTTTTTTAAGGCAAAATGCTCGTTCGTTTCATGATTTACTGGCTACGAGTATACGACGAAGTTTTTTACTAGTTAGGTAAGGATTACAAAAATACGTAGAGTCAGGGGGTTAAAGTTCGTACAGTCGCGTGAAGATCCTAAAATACGTAGATCTACGTAAAAATACGTAGAGTTGGCAACGCTGATCGATCTGTTTGGGGTTAACAATAATAATTAATGATTATACGAAGTGCTGATTATTAGTCAGAACTTCCCAAAAATATAGGAAAAAGTAAGGTTAACGGATCTCCACAATAGGAAGGGTGTCCGTATGCTGTTTGTCTGTGAGTAGTACTCACAAGTCCACGAAAGGTCATCTTTTCGACGTAACAAAACTATGGCGCGAATTAAAACTGTACAGCGCCATCTAGTTATGGGTGGGTATCTATATACCCGTATATAGATCAATATTTTCACATATATTTTTTACGAAATATTTAGTAGCGAGTTCAAATTACTATGGTGAGGCCATTTAAACTCCCACCCACGGCCGCCGCTGATAATAAAAAGTAGGATTAAGGTTGAACTACTTTTACATGTAATTTTATTGTTATTTCGTATCTATTTTAACCAATGACAGAAAAAGGAGAGGTTCATAATTCGACGTGTATGTTTGTATGTGGATTTGTCTCGAAACTCGGTAACTAGATGGTCGATTTTGATGAAATGTACCTAATGCGTTAGGATTAGTATTGTTTGAATAAGGGAAGTCAAAATCTGTTGTCTGTTCTATTATTATAAAATTAATTACTTACATCATCTTTTTTATATTTATTTATTGCACAACATGTTATTTATTAGATTACATCAAATAAATGATTTATTAATTATTTGTAAAGTCAGCTTTTACACTTGACTAAATTCAGTCAAGTCCACGGATTCACGGAACTTATAATCTAGGTCAAGTGTTGGTATGGTTAGTCTGCGATTTACCTACACCTGTAAACAATCAGTCGAATAAGGGGAGTCCGTTTCTACTTAAGGAAGTCGTAACGCGGGGTGGATCTACCCTAAATCCACCCCACTTTGTTGAAGCCATATGCCTGTTTGGGCGGTTGCTGTCTATGGTGAATTCGATCACTTCATTGAGTCCGCTGTCGTATCAGAGGTTCCACCTCGAGGTCCCCCCCGCGGACTAATACTAAATAGTTGACTGAATTCATTCTAGTGTAAAATGCGCTTAATTAAAAACAATATGTTTAAAAGCATCCAGAGATAAAATGTTTACGAGTGAATGCAATTATACGAGTAGGTACAATTTGATATCATATACTCAGGGGAAAATGTATAAAATAACGTAACACAGGCGTTTTAACGTCATTTTGCATTTTAACGTCGGCTTGAATACGTTCTTTCAAGAAAAAAGTACGTATATGTTATTAAATTCTTGTTCGTTAGGTTGCGGAATATAATTTAATATTTAATTATTTATTGTGGTGTTTATATTATTTAAAAATATTTAAGATTTTGTATACGTAATTAGTTAAGAATTTTAACTTTTATATAGCATAACTTTATAATTTATTATGTTTAAAACTAAGGTAAAGAGTAAGAGTAAGTAAAGTAGGTAGGTACTTATACAATTTTTTGATATTTTTTTTTATTGTAATTAATTCATGGTTTTTAGCATATTTAATTAATTTGTATGATTGCGTGTATATTAGATGAAGAGATCATGTAGAGATGATGTAGAGATTTTGAGTATGAAATATAATATTCCGATTTGTTAAGTCTTTTACTTCTTCACAAAAGAATAACTTGGGTATTTATTTATTAATTTTTTATTTGATTATTTAAAAAAATAAAATTATATGGGAATCATTGATTTGTTTAAATATTATGGCTTGGTCAAAAAACATAAATATTATACATAACATTAATACTGAAAAAGGTTTTATAAACCTCTGTATACACCTACAATTGAATTTGTTTTTATATATAATATAAATATTTATATATTTTATTTTTCACACGCAATTACTAGGGTAAAATCAACAATGCTCTACCTAATTGCAGTACCTAGGCGAATCAAACGAAATAAATTCAAATATTTATATACTAATGATGATCATAGGATATATCAGCATGGAACCCCTCAGGACCGGCGGAGTACTTAACCTTCTGCATCCTGCCATCAGGAAGAAGCACGTGGTAGTGCCCCTTGGTGTTCTCACCGTCCTTGGCTTCGTGGTGGCCAAAGTAATTGCCAGAGTTGTGGTCACGCACTCGGTACCCAAACTCGTAGTTAGCAGCGTAGTGGAACTGCAATGGGAAATAAAAATAAAATATAATATATACTTAAAAGTACTTTGACATTTTGTATAACTTATATAACTCCCGTGGATATTAACTATGGAATTAGGATTTAAAACGAGATTCTTACTACGATATAGATTATAGATAGTATTATAGAAATATCTGGAACTCAAGATCTTCAAGGCCATAGTGAATAAGCATTTACTGGACCCGCACGCTCCATCGTCAACCTCATCGTCGCTTACCATCAGGCGAGATCGAGGTGAAACGCGGGTTTAGTAGTCAATAAAAATAAATAAACTCAAAATAGACAAATCGTAGTAAAAATTTTAGAGTCCAATTTATTATATTACATTATTGATTTTAACGAGTAGAATTTGAAAAATAATGACAACTTTCTATACATCGATGTCAAATCGCAAAGATATTTCTACAAGATTTCGGTAAAGGTTATTTAAATTAATGACTATACATGTAAAAATTATTTCTATTTAAATTCTACTCTTTAAAATCAAAATAATATATGTCGTATACACTACAAAATGGGCTAAGTATATAAAGAAATAACCAGTTAATACCCTGGACTGGATACTTCTCTTTTATATGCAAATATAAATATATTTATATATTCATGACTTTAATTTTATATACATTTCCAAGTATAATATTAAATTCTTATCTGCAAATATATTGGTATCCTTCTATGTCTTCATAAACACTTTCAAATGTGTTATTACGAAATTCTAACAAGCTTATAGACCAATTAAATATACAAAATCTCTTTTAATCTCGTTTTTAAAATCTAAATTTTTTGTCTACGTTTCGTATCTCATCAAAATGATTATATAAAACCTGTTACATCTGATGAAGTTGACGGGGTGTTAAAAATATTAAATAAACAGCGTGTTGAATGAAATTATAAAAGTTTATTAAATACTATAATTACGTGCTAAGCAGTTGAATCTTATAACATAAGTAAAGTAGATAATTAAATTATAATATTTGCAATTTATGTAGTTTATTCAGATTCTTCTTAAAATTTCTGGGCCTGTGAGGATATCGTTTTTTATGTTTTCGTGGATAATATCTGCGTTTTTTATGCCGAGGATACTGGAAAACATCGAAGTGTTGTATGTTGATATTCTGATCGCCGATTAGACTTTTCAACTGAGATTGTGTTAACATATACACTGGTTCGATTACATCACTATCGGTAGGGTGTATTGGTGCACCATACACGGGTGACGGTTGGGGTTCAGCAAAATTCTGATGGTAGCTATAATGTACTGGTCGATTAAAAGATTGTGGTATCCCATAACTATATGGAGCATATACATGAGGATTCTGAAAGTTATTAGCAAAGTTGTGATGGCGTTTTCTGTGTTTCTGCGAATAACTTCCCTGTAAATCGATGTTTCCATTATAACCAGTTGTAGGAGCATATGTTTGGAATGGACTACTGGTTCCTCCAACGTACAAAGACGGTTGATTGATATGTGATCTAACGTCAAACATGGAGTCTTCTTCATAATCGTCAGAATATTCGTCTAAATTATCGTCTTCGTAAGCTTCGTACTTATCAAAATTATGACGTGGTGGTCGTGTAGGCCTTGGAGGACTGGGATCTTCATAGTCATCATACAAATTATAATCAGTTGCTACACCAACGGGAAAATTTGGTGTAGTTACAAACGTACCAAAACCGTTGTAGTTTTTAAAAGGAATTTGTCTTACAAGAGACTCCGCTTTAGTAGTATCAGATATTTGTGTTTTGTTATTAGGTTTTGTCATAGGAGCTTCAGTCAAAGGTTGAATTTTGTTAGGAATAATGAAAGGATCAATATCTAAAACTGACCTAGATTTTCTACTCTTATTACAAGCATAAGATACATTACCTACCGCGTCTAAGCAAGAAGTACTTACATTATCATCGCCATAAGCCGATACTCCTGTACCATCTCCTGTTAAATGTTGAATTCCTATATGTTGTGCATTGTGATGTAGATATCTTTCACTTGTGTCGCCTTCTGTATTTTGTTTATGACTGTAATAAGTAGGGTAAGTAGGTTTGTAATGTAGAGCTTGATATGTGGGTTTCGGTTCTTCTGATTCCTTGTAATAATAGTGTTTACTTGCTGGGTTGTACGGAGCACTGATAGTCTGACTCGCGACTTCAACTTTGTAGTAATTATTGCTCTTTGTCGTAGTAGTATCTATAGTTTCTTCAGGGGCTTGTGTAGCAAGAACACTTTGTAAACCGTAGGTCTTGAGTTTTGTATGTTTATTCGGATCTTCAACATCGTCTATGTCTTCAGTTATAGGAGTGTGGTCTTTTGATTCAGACGCGTAGGCGCTGTCGTAGTTAGGTGCTAATTGTGCGTATTTCGATTCATCGTAATGTTGTCGAAGTTGCGAAGGAGAATCTTTGAGATAAAAATATAAATCGATCGGTGTATGAAGTGTGTCTTGGTTAGATTCATCGATGCTAGGTTTTTCAGAATCCAAGAGAGCACTTAATTCTGACAATTGATCAGTAGGATTCTTTTTTAACAGCGCACTCAAATTGTCTATATCCTGAGCAGACTGATAGCCCTGCATTTGAATATAGTGTTTAGGATATACATATCGCGAACTGCTAGGGACAGCTGCTGTAAATAATTTGGTTTCTTCTGGAGAACTCTTTAGTTGCGTCAGTCCCACGTTCCCATTAGGTTTTATAGTTACTCCTTGGTCATAAGTGGGTCCAGGTGACACGTTTAAAGTATGTATTCTTTTCGGTTGCAAATGCTGCTGGTAATTAACTGAACCATACGATCTATGATTTCTATTCTTCTCATTGTTCATAACAGCGTCAGCTTTGGTTATTTTTAAAACTTCAACTGCTTTTGGTGCTCTTTTAACATTTTCTTTAATAGTTTGCACTTGTCTCACTTTAAGTGGTGCTCTTGTTTCTGAGCTTATTGGGAATGTTAAAGGATTTATTTGTTTGTTAGCTCTTGCTTTGGTCTGTAGTTGTTCTACAGCTAGCTGGTGACTTTCTTGAGACTCGTGATAAGCTTTCATATAACTGTCTACTTGAGGAGGAACCTTGTTCCATCTTTGGAGCTGAGCTCTGTGTTGTCTGACTCTTTCGGCGTTGAACATGGCTTGTTGGTTTTGCGCGTGTAATCTAGCTATTTGTTTAGAGTTTCCTGCTAGAGGATTGCCATAAGGAATGTTTCCAGGGCTGATTTGTGGTTTTATTTTCTCATCCATTCTGGACTGTTCGTTTATAACTTCATGTACGGGTCTAGAGTTGGGTTTGGCTGGCACCGATGTAGTTACTTGAAGGCTGACAAGTAGTATTGCTGTGATGTATTTAGTTTGATGATTTGGCGCCATTTTGTCTGTAATTAAAAGAAAAAGTTTCTTTATTTTCTCGGTGATGTAGTTTCCGGGTGGAAATAAATGTAATAATGTTGTCATAAATCATTATTAAAGCATAAGTATTAAAGTATATGATTTCGAAAAAAAAGGTTTTCCCAAAACTTTTTTACGGCATGATATACTTTACCGTTGAAAGAAGGTTTGTGTTTATAATAAAGAACAATCATTTTATAAGATACTCATTTTAAAAATTCTTTTCTGATTTATGACAACATTTTTGTATGTCAATAGTAACTATTGAAGCATGTTTACAAGCTTTAGCTTGAATTCCGCTTAGGGGGCCAATCATTGTATAGTTTACCCTATTTGAGTTATACTCCAAGGTATATTAAAAACCGCTTATGTTTTTATCTAAATTCATTAATATTATTGTATAACGATGAAACAACTTTTATTAATGAATATTTATAAATATTACAAATAAATTGTATAAATTTGAACTAATTAGATCTAAATTAGAAATTATTGGCATACTTAATTAGGTACCTATTTATTTTATATCCATCATAATCGTTATCACAGAGGAGATTCTCCCGCGCTTTTGTTGCGTCCACACCAGCTTTTTTTCGTTGTCTTGCAAATTGTGTTACAGTAGTGCCTTTCAAGTAAGAATGGTGTTTTTTATTCGAAGAACGTCTACAAAATGTGATTAATGTGTGGGACAGTGAAGTAAAGTCAAATAAGACGCTGCAGCCCGATCCGTACTTGGCTGGATTTTGAAGAGCCACACTGCGTCCGGGACGCCTTCTTCTTTGGTTCAGATGGTGCACACGCGTGGAAGATTCTCCCAGATAGCATTGAAATGGGTCACACCAGCATTTTAATGAAGACTTGAAAGAGTTGTTTACATCAGACATGGCTGTATGGGCTCAGTTCCCTTTGCCTTAAAAAAACAAACAACAACAACGTTATCACAGATTAGGTGGTAATCTGTGATCGTTATACAGGATTAACGTAATCATTCACCAAAGGTTTTATTAAATGTTTCTTACACTAATGAGGGAACAAAGATTTTTACAAAAAAAAACTTCCTTTTTTGCTAATTTCAAATGTTTTTGTTTCATATCATGAGTAGAGCAACACTCCTTATTTAAGACAAATATGTATCTTAATTACTCATACATAGTCGTAACATCCTGATATTTTTTTTAAATTGGAATCCTTGATGTAAAATATAATATAAACCAAACTAAATAATAAAAGGCCAATTACAGGTTTTCACTAACAGAAATAATATAAGTAAATAATGAAGCAAACAGATGCCACTTTAAACACACACACATTATTAGAATTAATCATGGATTTTAATTATTAATTTGATTATTATTATTAAATTACTCGTAGTCGTAACATCCTGTAATATTTTTGTTACAGGTTGGCTGGAAGAGATCCATATGGGATAAGCCCGCCTTTGTACATATTTGTCAGGTAGATAGATGTAAAATGTATCTACCTACAATAGGTTGTTATTGTACCTCGATTAATAAAAAAACAGTCATTGACTACTTGGTTTCATTGTGTCTTCCACATACTTTTACATGGGGCAGCACTTCCACTTCCACTTTTACAATATTTTAATGTTTTTTTTTATTTTCTGTGTATTTTTTTTTCTACTAATAAGTAGGTACAAGAGACTACAAACAAACAAACAAATTTTATACCAGACACTAAAAAGCTAGAGGTATTAAACACTCTTGACAGATAATTGCTTCTTAGGTAAGTATCCTTATATAGAGTTTAACAAAAACCTCTTGTTAGCTGAAAAGGGGGTGTTCAGTATCCATAACTGTACAACTTTCACTGGGTACCTACTTATGGGGCGAACTTTGAAATCGTTAAAAAAATATTAGCTATTTCATATAGTTCGGTTGTGTAGGTATATAAGTAATAGTTAACTTAGGTACGTTAGGTAACTTTTGTATGGAACGGTGGATTTTATTTCGCGATTTTTGCGAACAGAATTGGAGCCATAGTGAAAGTTGCTCAGTTCAAAGTCAAAAGGGGATTTTGGCTTTGAATTACGACTAAGTTATTAGATGATTAATTAAATATGTAATTGATGTGTAATTTTTATTATGTAAAAGAACATTATTAAATAATTTAATGGGATATTACTTACTAGCACGTGCAGTCATGCCAGTTTATGGCACCGTGGTACAGTCGCCTCAAAAATGTTTGGAAACATTATTCAGCATCGTAATTGTTCACTACATATACTCATACTCATATCATTTATTGCTTTTCATATGTTACAATTTGTCTTAAAAATATATATTATATGTTCATCAGTGATCAGAGTAGGTAGAGCTGTTTTTGGTACTTGCCACATACGGTCATAATATGGATAAGTATGCCCAATAATCCCGAGATTTCCGGGATTGAATAAACATATTACTTAGATTTTTAACGTTATAATTGTTTTGATACACATTTAAGATTGGTGGCGAAATATTTTTTTAAGATTCATGGCGCTAGTGTACCTATGGTAGTGTTTTAACTTCTTCGTAAGTTCACAATTTTTAAAAAATCGTAATCCGTCGAGTAAGGGCGAGGTTTATAAAAGTAATTTACAACATTTGCTCGATAACTTAAAACGGGATCCCGAAATCATATCCATATTAATATAACCTTTGAGGACATTGACCCGAAAGAGCTCTACCTACTCCGATCACAGATGATCATATATGAAACCCTGAGTAGGGCACCGCAATATAAAATAAGAGATTATAATAAATTATAATAGTAATAAATGATAACGAGATAAATAAAATTAAATGTCATTATGAGTTATACATAATTGATTTTATAGTTAATTATTGTTTTTAAATCTATAAAAATAATATTACCTGCTTAAAAATAATAACTATTAAAAATGTTGTAGGTTTTAAAACTATTGGTACCTAGATATTCAAAATCACTTATTAAAATACGGCTTATTCCAGAAATCCACTGCGGTCAAATTCCCTGCAGGGGATTTTTGGATTTTTTGTCCTGAAATCCCTTGTGCGCCGCCGTTGAGTGCCGCAGGGGATTTTTGGACAAACAGTCCAGAAATCCTCTTAACCATTATAACTAGAGACCGGATTAAATGCAACATAAAATGCTTAAAATGTGCATGAAAAGTGTTTCAATATGCAACATTAAATAATAAATAAAATTAAGTTTTAGTTTTTTAATTAAAAATCAGCATAGTAAGTAGTTGAATAATCGATAATTAACAATTATTTTATTTATTAATAAAATCTACCTTCTGACGCCGACTGTACCATAAGCTCAACGGCCATGTAGGTACTTTCACTACTACCGCTATAGTTCAACTGTACCCACATATACGTAAGCAACCAGTTCCACCATCCGTCCGTCCGTACGCAGTAAAGAACGGTGTAAATATGCTGTTAGGCTGTTAGGCTTGTTTATAGCTTTTTACAATGATGAAAACAGCTTGACTGTTTCTATTGTAATGGTCTGTTTCCTCATCAAGTTATGACTTGTAGAAATCTATAATTTTCTTATAGTAAGTTCTAATATTGTCGAGTTTTCCTAGCGTTTCCCAGCATTCGATATTTACCTCTTATATACTTATGAAATGTTAGGCCACAACACTCGCCTACGCAATAGGAATACGTTAGAATCTCACTCATGGTCATATGGTCTTTTAATAAAGGATTTTCTATTTCTTTTCTACGCTCGTGTTGCGAAATAACACTCGTAGAGACAATTAGGTTTTTCTTGCAATAGTTTGAAAATCTACTAGAATAGTAGATTTCGTTTCGCACAATTTTAGAACAACACTACACTGAAAAAATAGCTTGTTTAATCTATAAAGAGCATTATAAAGTAATTTTATTCATTTGTACAAATTACTGATTGAAGAACGAGTGAAATGAATGGTTTCTTAGAATGTACAATGTCAAAATAATTGAATTAAATGTTTATTTATTTACAAATTACTTGATATATTTTTTGATATTAAATTAATTGACTTTATATGATCATATTGAAAGAAGTTCTTGTATAAAATGTATAAGCTGTTCTTTCAGTGTAACGTTATTTTTCTTTAATTTAATTACAGACAGTTAAGTACCTATTACGATTTTAATTTTTTCAGTGGAAATCAGTATATAAAGTCTCGATAAAATAAGTCTTGACCAGAATTATTGATACAAATTCGAAGAACAATTTTGTTACCCATCTTTTTGAAGGTTTCTTTTATATATTTTTTCTATTTAATAAAAATGATACAGGTTTCCTCAATAAGGAATATTTTAAAAACATTTACTGATATCAAATTGACCATAGGCAAAAAGTTAATTATATGTTCATGATCATAATACAGCATGATGCAGAAAAACAGCAACGAAAGTGGCAGCGTGTGAACTATTCGATGGTATCGACTCTATGCCTTATACAGGGTGTAAGTATGTAGCTTAGCTAAACTTAGTACCTAGAAATACTCTATACGACAAGGTTTTATTTATGGTTTATTATTTTAACATTAGCCTATTATGTAGGTACGTAAAACCGAATATGGAAAATATTTTTAATCTATACATTTGCGCTCTCGCTCACACACTCGATTCCAAGACGACGTAGCTGAGTAAATTTTTGTACGCAATGAAATTTAATTGTCTATTCTACTTCTTCTTCTTTCGTGTTGATGATCCGAACTAAATTTTTCCCGACCAGAAGGCAGCCACATCAATAGCCCTCTGGTTGGCCTAGATAAGGTCCTCCCGCGTGCTCCATGGTTTGAGGGGAAACACCACACTCTCACTTTACTTGATCGCTGGAAAAACCCCATTAGTGAAGATTATCTCCGCAACAGCCAACCTGGGTTCGCAGGCGATTAAGCGTTTTCCAGGTTGTCCACGGGAGTTTGAAACCCGGTGGTAGGTCTTCTGTTGGCGGTATGAAATCTTCAGGCGGGTATTTATTTTACTAATATTCGTGGTTTCACTTGACAATATTTGTCATTAGAGCCAGCCGGATATTGACCATCGCAAACGAAAGATACAACCTTGGGTTCTTCAAGGCGAGAGTGAATAGGCATTTACTGGGTACGCGTGCGCCATCGTCGGTCTCTTTATAAAAAAAATCACGACTATAAGGGCACACTCTGTATATTAACGATATCGGCTTAGCCATTGTTCGTATCGAACCACTATAGCACAGCTATGTGACTTTTACCGCGATCGTATACAAAGATAGTAATAAATTGACTGTGACTTTGAACTTGGAAGAGGTCATGTCACGTTTTTGTTATGTTAGATTGATTTATATAGTCTTAGTAGTAGTTAATAGTACATAATAGTATAGTTAATAGTATATATAGTAGTTAATAGTAGTAGTTAATAGTCTTATAATAGTGATCTGAATACGGGGACATGCTAAAGAGCTAAGCCTTGACCACAGATTTATTTTTGGAGACTAACTTATTAAAAAAACACGAAAAATAATTCATTAAATACTTATCGATATATACTAAGTCCACTTACAAGAGGCCCATACAAATATTAATAAGATTTATAACCTATAAATAAAAAAATAAAAGCAAATAGAAAATGTATAAAAATATTATCTCATTATTTTTAAAATTTAAAAAGTATTAAATAGGTAGTAATTAATTTTAAAATAGAAAATGCATAAATTTTTTGAATTAAAAAATATTAATATATTTTTAAATTGTTCCACCTGTATACAAAATACAATGTTTGGTAAGCATACGAGAAAGTTCAGATTTAGTTATTCTAAAAACGTTTATTCGACTCTATTTGAATAAAGTACTTATCTAACAAAGATTGCATCTACTTTAGTATTATTTTCTAGCACTTTATATGCACGGTAGGACTTTCTTACTGAACTAAGTTGCTGTATAATAATAGACTAGCTAGGTAGTATAAGTATACCTAAGTATATTTAAGCAGTTATCCCATTTATATGGTTACGACTCTAGATTATTTTTTAAGCCCCAAGTATTAATGTATAATACCTAGATAAGTAATATTTTTAGTTGAATTAAATTGAAAATGAAAATTTGAAATCGTTTATTTAGCGCTGTAAACACCAGAATACAGAAGTATACAAAGTTTAATACATGCAGCACAGAACATCTGGTGTGGTACAGTGCCAAAAAGGGTACACCAGCAATGCATAATGCTGAGGCAAGCCACAGCGCTGATTTACAGCTGGCCCCTCAGTGACTGCACGGACGAAGAAAGCAACAGTGTGTGCGTGTTGTGTTGTATGAATGTGTTTGTTTGTATGAATGAGGATATTAGTGTGTGTAATTAGGTACAAAGTTAAAGTGAAATAAAAATGAATTACGTAATTAGTAATTACTATTAATCATTTTGAAAAAATAAAATATTCGTATACAACATATTAATTAACATTTCACATTAAACTATAACCTCAACACGAGGCGTTGCCTGTGTCGTGGAGATTACATACACACACATTGACCACTTTACAATGTTATGTGTCAATCTAACATTTAGATTCCAGAATTAGAATTTAAAATTACAATTACAATTTATTTACTTAGTTATTGTTTAAGATAAATCTGACGAAATAAGTTACCTCTGCATGGTTTTCACAAGATAAAAAACATTTTTTTGGCAATTTTTAATACCTTTTAATTAATAATTGCTCAACTATCGTAATCTACTTATATCTATACCGTTGTAAGTGATCCATAAAAGCTTAAAGCTCACGTTAATTAACAGGTTAACTCGTTCGTGTATTGGAGCAAGATAGTTGCAAAACAAGGAATTTATAAACCTTATAATATAGGTAATTTATCACCAGCCTATCAGGCCAAGGATTACAAGTGCTCTTACAAAATGTAATGTGAACTTAGTGACTTTGTAATACGGATTATTATAGTCTACAGTAGAGTACTGAAGTTTGTAGATGACTGTACATTTGCCAGTTCGATTAAATAAATATTCATGAGATAATGTGAATGATCAGATGGATTTCTTTGAGAAGATTATCAAAATGATCTCGCCGCCTGTGTGTGGTAAACAAAAAACAGGAAAAAAGAAATGTCAAGTGGAGTACTTTAGTGTTCCTTACTGTCGATTTTTAATACAGGGTGGGCCAAGAATTCGTTAACATTTAAACCTAACACCCCGCGCTAATACAAGCCGCGCGGGGAGCGGGGAGGGGCGTTACCACTAGCTCGCTTCTCGGAAATTTAGTCGCAATGTATCGCTTCACGGGGCCGCAGCGCGCTTATTGTGTGAAACAATTTTATTTAAACAACAGTTCGCTCATTACAGTGAGACGCTTATTTCGCGTTGAATACGACTTACACGATTTAAATCAGTGTCCGAGTGCTCCATTAATAAAGAAATGGGTTAAGAAGTTCGAAGAGACGGGATCTACACTAAACGTGAAGCAAACCGGCGGCCCACGGACTTCTCGGAGCGAAGAGAACGTGCAGCGAGTTTCCGCATCAGTTCGACGTGATCCAAATTTATCGACGCGCAAACGTTCGGCTGAATTAGGACTATCCCGAACATCATTGCGCCGTATTTTGAAATTAGACATGAAATTACATCCATATAAGATCCAGTTAGTGCAGGAATTAAAACCTAATGATTTAAATTTGCGCAAGTCGTATGCCGAAACAATGTTAGATCGATTCAATAATTTTGATAACCTCTTATTTTCCGACGAAGCCCATTTCCACCTCAACGGACACGTAAACAAACAGAATTGCAGGTATTGGAGCAGCGAAAATCCCAAATCTAAACACGCGAGGCCACTTCATTCTCCCAAGGTAACGGTATGGGCTGCAATTTCAGCAAAAGGAATTATTGGGCCCTACTTTTTCGAAGATTCTCGCGGCCGTTCGGTTACTGTGAATTCTGCTGAGTATGTGAAAATGTTACGGGAGTTCCTGGCACCGAAGCTACTGGAATTTGCTGGCTACAACCGTAACACATGGTTTCAGCAAGATGGAGCCACTTGTCACACATCCAACGAGTCCCTGCCGGTAGTAAAAGAAATGTTTCCGGAAAAGCTGATTTCCAGACGAGGCGACATCCCATGGCCACCCAGGAGTCCAGATTTAACGCCAGCAGACTTCTTTTTATGGGGTTATTTGAAGAGTCGTGTTTACACCCATAAACCAAAAACACTACGTGAACTAAAGGAAAAAATTAGTGAAGAAATGTCAGCGATCTCGCGGTCTCTTTGTCGACGAGTATTCGAAAATTTCGGTGTTCGCTTAGAAGAGTGCAAAAATCGAAACGGTGGTCATTTAGATGATGTTATTTTTAAAAAATAAATTCCAAATAACTAACTTTCTTGTAAATAAACAATTTTAAAAATATGTCAAATGGTTTTCTTTATATGATTTTTTCAATTGTTAACTAATTCATGGCCCACCCTGTATATTTTATAAAATGGGATGCCATGCTCAGTTGATAGACTCATGTTAATTTTTATTTTTTATTTTTGAACTAAATAAAAAATAAAAAATAATGTGTAAAATGTCTTGTATGAAAAACAAATCGTGGGTACCTAAGTCGCCGTTGCAATTCGAGAGTCGGTGGCGTTGTGGCTAGGACGTCGGACTCCCATGCGGGAGGTCCGATTTCGAAACCAGGCAATGCCATGTACCAGTGAGGTTTTCGGTTTTTTCGAAAGACTTAGGCACATTTACCGTCTGCTCTGACGGTGAAGGAAAACATCGTTAGGAAACCTGCACACTAAGATAACCAGTGTGTGAAATGGGGAAGGCAATGGCAAACCACCCCATTAAATCTGCCACGAGTGTCGTTCTATGTGATTAATTCCTTAGAATGATCACGACCCTCAGCATTGAGGCACACGACTTAAAAGAAAAAAAAAAGAGACTTAGTTGCAAGTACGTCTTCTGTCATATTACGAGTACCAAAAAGTAACTTGTCGAACTGCCAATAGTATCTCTAGTTCCCTAGTATATACCCTAGTATTTAGTATGTATCCCTAGTATGTAGGTACCGTAGTTTATTCGCCGCTTCAATTAATTCGGTACAATAGTACCGAATGAGGAAATAATTATTACTTAACGTACCTACATAGGTAGTTACAAATAACTAATTAAGTTACGTATTAAATTCAAGATCAAAGTCAAGCTACAATGACAAAGAATCTATATGACAAACAGTTAAATATCAATTCTAAATAAACATTTAATTTTCACGAATAATTTTATGTTACGCACTTAATATCAGTCTTTCAAACATTATTGCCAGCAGACGTTATAGTTTCTTAGTTATATTATTTTGTTTACTACCTATCTGTTATATGTGTTTATTTATTCATATAATATTATGTATATCAAGAGTCTTTAACCAGTGCGTCCTACCAGTAATGACCCACGGAGCCGAAACGTGGACACTGACGGTGCGACTGGTTCACAAATTGAAAGTCGCTCAGCGTGCTATGGAAAGAGCTATGCTCGGAGTATCTCTGCTGGATCGAATCCGAAATGAGGAGATCCGGCATAGAACAAAAGTTATCGACATAGCTCATAAGATTAGCAAGCTGAAGTGGCAGTGGGCCGGTCACATCTGTCGCAGAACCGACAACCGCTGGGGGAGACGAGTTCTGGAGTGGAGACCGCGTTTGGGCAAGAGTAGTGTGGGACGTGTCCCTGCTAGATGGAGCGACGATCTTTGCAAGGTGGCTGGCAGCGACTGGATGAGAAGAGCAGAAGATCGGGCTCAATGGCGCGGCCTGGGAGAGGCCTATGTCCAGCAGTGGACTATTTTAGTATACCGACATATTTATTTATGTATATCATATTTCTTTTATTTTACTAAATTTACTGTATATTAAGTAATAGTAACCTTTTTCATATCTTCACACTACACTGTCGCTAATCTCTTTAATGTCCAATTAACTTCAGAGGTTGCCTGGAAGAGAACGCTTTAATTCGATAAGGCCGCCTTTGTACATATCGTGTTATTATTCCTGTAGTTTTTGCTTTTCCTGATTTTGTGTACAATAAAGTGTTTCTATCTATCTATCTATCTATTTTTAAATTATTAATTCATGTTAAATGTAGGTAGGTACTTAATTCAAATTTAGTCATTCACTGATTTTAGTATAATTTATTTAAATAGGTATTTTGTAATTTTAGTTTAGGTATTTTAGTGTTATTTTAATATCCCCTCTGCCTTGCCTTTTGTGAATTAATTTACATCAAAGTTATAGATAATTATTGAAATCATTTCATATTACATAGGATACACTTAAAGTTTTGCGCTCCTGGCCGCCCATAAATGTTTGAATTTCGAATGTTAAGTTTTTTTTAAACATAAAATCTCATTTATTGATTAAAATAATTTTTGGCGGGATATCGCTTGTCTATTGTTTTTTATACAAGTCGAAGTCATCCATAGCAAAAATGGAATTAACGCGAAAAGATTTTGGACTCGGTCGTCTCGAGTCGCAGGCATAATTTTTTTTTAAGTTACGTGACAATATTTTTCATTTTTTTAAAAATATTTTTTTATAAATTTGTTTTTTAAATCCTGCCAGTTTTTTACCTATGTAATGTGTCGGATTAATGTAAAATAAATAAATAATTTTCTTTGTACCTAATTGCGTTGCCGGTATTGTTCGCGCTGTCGTAATGAATATTACGATATCGCAACGTTCATTACGTAACGACCCTATGAAGTAGTTTTTGTTGCTGATTGTTGTTTCATATTGAACAAATTACCAAATGGTAGAAAAACTACTTTTATAATGCGTTACGGTGCTCACAATGCATAATAAACCTTAAACATTATGCAAAAATTCAATAGCACAATAATACTTGAATAGCCCCGTTCCGTTTCACCGAAAATAAAAGCGCGGATGACACGCGGAACATTATGTAATGTGTAACAATGACGTAACGAAACGCAGCGTCGAGAATTTGGCGCGAATTTCTTCCGGCGTGACCCGCCTTACCTATCCGTATTTATGCGCAAAATGTTTGTAATCCTGAGACCTTTTTGGTTTTTTCTGAGAAAATATGAACTGGGTTTATTGCTAAATGATGTAATCGTAATATTAAGACGTTGTCGTGAAATAAAATAAGTAAGTGTTTACATTAAAAAGATGTGACGACTTTCCTTAGTGAGTAATCCGTGATAAATTATAATTTATAATGTTACGACTTATTTTTTCGCACTGTTTAATACTTATAAGTATAATATTTTTATTGGTTTCAAAAAATGGAACACGTTTTTATAGACAGTCTTACATAAAAGTAATAAATAAATACATATAACCATAAAACAAATTTATCACGTGTTTGAAGTTTTTTCGGAAACCTATCGAAGTTTGTGAAAGTGAAAACTTTTGCACAGAAACTTTGCGAAATTTCACACGAGTATTCAAGATTATTGATTTGTATGGCGATTATAAAATATCTGCAGTGTTTCATTTGTATGAACTAATCACATGTGAGTTTTATATACAGTGGAGGACACATCAAGCTATATAGGGTCATTTTTATTAGTGGCAATTATTTGGAGGGGGGTATGTGCTGGTTATTCGTACCACTTTACACGAAAAAAAACTCTGTTACTTTTGTATGAAAATTTTCCATATAAAAGAAAACTCATCCATGTCGTTATAATTTTTTTTTTTAAGGCAAAGGGAACTGAGCCCATACAGCCATGTCTGATGTAAACAACTCTTGCAAGTTTTCATTAAAATGCTGGTGTGACACATTTCAATGCTATCTGGGATAATCTTCCACGCTTCTGCACCATCCGAACCAAAGAAGAAGGCGTCCCGGACGCAGTATGGCTCTTCAAAATCCAGCCAAGTACGGATCGGACTGCAGCGTCTTATTTGACTTTACTTCACTGTCCCACACATTAATCACATTTTGTAGACGTTCTTGGAATAAAAAACACCATTCTTACTTGAAAAGTACTACTGTAAAACAATTTGCAAAACAATGAAAAAAAAGCTGGTGTGGACGCGACAAAAGCGCGGGAGAAACTCCCCATGTCGTTATGAATGAAACGAGTTTCATTCAGACTTCTTATTTCAGTATTAGAATAGCAATAATTAAATCAATTGTAGAATTTTCAAACAAAAATTTATCGTATTTTCGAAAATTTGATATGTAATTTTTATTTATTTTGCCCCGTCAATTTCAATTTATTTATTCGTTAACAATATAAATTGTGTTCGAAATTAAACATAATAACAATTGACTAATGAATCATAGTAAAATAATAATTAACAATAAATTATCAGCTAAATCAACAATAAGAACTGGAAATTGATTACATTCATCATAACATAAGTGTATCTATCTATCTATCATATGGTTATTGTTATAACCTGTAAATGACACCCTATAAATATTTGCCGCTAATAAAATAGGACCCTATTTTTTATGGAAACCTGTCGAAATAATACATACTGAAATAGAAAAAGCGACAAAGTACCCTGAGGCGATGCGATGGTCACCGTACAAGAAAAACATTGTAGCATGTACACATAACAATGACCGTAAATTCAACTAATTCAACCAGCAACCTTCGCAATCTTATCTTAGCTTATGATACACCTCGACCGTTCAGGATCTTTTGTGCCTACCCCATTTACACACTGGTCATCTCAGTGTGCAGGTTTCCTCGCGATGTTTTCCATCACCGTTAGAGCTGTCGGTAAATGTACGTAAGTCTTCGAAAAACACGAAAAACTCATTGGTACATGGCATTGCATGGTTTTGAACCCGGACCTCCCATAATATAAGTAGCCACTGTGCCACCGACGCTCTAAAACATTCGCATCAAATTACTAGGATCAATTTATCTTCTAAAACCTTAGATGTAACACTTGGTTTGTCCATTTATACGAATGTTCCATAACGTTTAGTTGCAAGGATGTGTAAAATTACGGTGTATTAAGGAAAGTTGCACGCCTTGACTTGGATGTGGTAGAAAACACATCAAGCCATATTCTGTGGAACCTTGTCGCAATAAGTATTTGTTATGATTTCTTGACTTTCGTATGCATGTAAGTTAAAACGACAATGTACTGGGTTGACCACTATATCTTTATACCATATCATATAGCAAGGGAATTCGCCCGCCGGGAGGGTATTACAAGAATTCTTTATGTTGTGTTAAAAGTCTTGGAAATTCGCAGAAAAAAACGCAATGTTGAAGTAGGTTTATGGTAGTGTCCCACCGAAGATCGATTTCTGGCCGAAGCCGAAGCCGATTATTCGGCTATCGTCACAACCTTCGGCCGAAGCCGAAGCCGAAGGTTTAAAAGCTCTAAGAATTTTGTTCAAGATGGGATTAAATGATTTGATTTTAAAATTTTAAAATTGAAGGTTTTATATCGGCTGTATAATATAATATAGAAAGGTAATTTTAATCTTCTCTAGAAGTTGATCTAGTGGTAATCAAAATTACCTTGCGATTTGTGAAAAATAATAACATTTCGAAATAATGTTCTTCGCTCATGCGTAAAAGTTCGTTCGAATTCGTCGTTTGTTAGGAACCTTCGGCTTCGGCCAAAACTTCGGCCCATTTTGGCCGAAGCCGAAGGTTTGGCCGGTGGCCAAAGCCGAAGCTTCGGTCGGACACTAGTTTATGGTGTTTTGATACATCCTGTATTCTACGAGTATTCGTCCAGTTTTCATATATTCGTACTTACTTACAACCTGTATTTAATCGTTAATATTTATAATAGTAAATAAAATCATCGATCGTATTATATTATATTAGGCAAATAATATTAAGTCATTACCTATCTGTTTTACAAATAACCTTACATCATTATTTATTTATTTAAATTGTAATGTTAGTTATTTTTATAGCAAATTTATTAAAATCTAAATTTGTAAGTATAATATTGCAAATATTAAAGATAAAATTATTATAATATTTTATTTTATTGAAAAAATAATATAAAATAAAATGAATACTTACACATCAAAAAATCCAAAATGTTTACGAGACGACCTCTTAAATAAAACTTTTAAATGTTTAATTAAAGTTAATCGCACCTTAGCACAAATAAATAATAATAATTAAGTAATAAAAAGTTTTAAATTACTTGGCTGTTTACATTACACTAAGTAAATGCTTTATGACATAATTTAAAAAAATATAAAAAATAAATAAATAAACGTTCTCTTCCAAAAGGAAAATCGTACTGGCCACATATGCCGTAATGTTTTTCGTTATAAGCCTCTGACATCTCACAAAGTGGTGGGTGCTGCTAATCGACAACCTTATCTGTGCGTGCGGCGAAAATTGAAACTAAAAATATGCCTAGGGAAAATAGTTAACCTGCTTAGACAGTGGCACCACCATGACTCGCACCAAAACGTTTGTAGGTCTATACTAGTTCTTAATTTTAAATCATGTTACTTTCAACTAGACAGCTTTTTTCTTTCTTCAAAGATTAGAAAAGTCGTATAAAAGAAGCAATGGTTGGTCGTTCACCATAGATTATCTTATCGATCGAAAGTTTAAGTTTTCCTGCAAGTGATCAATAATTGGAATTCTGTGATCTTTTTGTTGGAAATATTATAAAGGACTCGAGCAAAAAGAAAACGCGTGCTCTATGGACTTCAGTGATTGAATCGCAGGATAGTTGCCAGTTCGTTCTAAAAAATCTCATTTTTTTTTGTTGAAATCGAATCGAATTGAATAAAAAAATATAGAAACGCGACTAAACTCCAATGTGGATAATATATTTAGATCAAAAACTGTCACAGATTTGAGGTACCTTGTTACTACTCTCACTGTACCTAGTTAACACATTCATGTCGTATTCATACAATATTTTACTGATATATTGTTACCATCAGGTCAACCGTACAAACCGTACTGAAGCTATTACACTTGACTGAATTACGAGTAGTTAGTCGAATGAATAAATAGAAGCCAGTCTAAATCGTATACAGAATTTAGTCAAGTGTCAATCAGTGATCAGATTAGGTAGTGCAATTTATGGTTAACGACCTCAAACGTTATATGAGTATGGATACGCCCGCGAGATTGCGGGATTTCGGAATAGTTCTCTATATATAAAATACTTTTTCTCCTAATGGGAACTTCAAAAGGAAATCATCTCATCGCGAGACTATATTCGGGATTTATTGTCTCTTTATCACATTCACACTTTCTCAGAACGCTCTTATCAGTCGTCGCCTGTTATGCCGAATCAATACATTTTCTAAGAATTTTTGTCAAGTGTAAAGTAAACAAAATAATATGGCGGCAAAAAAAGGCTATTTAGCCTCGTAAAAATCTCATAAGAATTGTTAGTAATATTTTTGAACGATATTTTTTGGCATAAAATATGTTACAATTTATATTAAACATTATAGAGCTATTTAAATTTAGTTCTGACCCTCATACTAGCTAGATATCACTGTCCAATGTAACCAGATCTTAGCGAATTTGCAATCCCGGGATATCGTTACTTTTTGGGCATGTCCATGTTATATTTCGTCATGGAATCCCGCAAAATTGCACTACCTAATCCGATCACTGGTAATAAACCCATAAGTATTATTCTCTATAGAGCCACAAATTAAAAAAAAATGATAACACTAATGACACATTCACAATAAAATTAAGTAACAATTACGTAAAATGAATGCGTTCACAGGCACACATCAAACCAGTGGTTCTTTTCATTGTCTAGTTAATTTAACCCTGGGTTAGGGCCAACGCTGTACAAGGCGTGCAACAGCGTGGGCCCGTCAATATCGACGTACATTGCTGGTTCTCTAGTTCTTTCGTTGAGGACACGAAAAGTAAGTTTTTCCGTGTATGTGACGGATTATAATATCTCAACCGCCACTGGTGAAGCGTGTCGTACGAGGAGACTGACCGAGTAATTTGCTGGTGGTAGGTAGGACCCATTCAGAGTCCGCCTGGCTGGCGACCATCTTCTATGTAAAGTCTGTCGTCAAATATCTTCGCTTCAGTGTTGCTGTGTTCCGGCAGTATTTATAGAAGAGCCAGTACTTACTAAGCCCGTGTGCTCCATTTTCGACCTCATCGTCACTTACCACCAGGTGAGATTGTGCTCAAACGCGGGTTTAGTGGTAAAAAGAAAATAATTAAATTCTTTTAGATCAGATTACCTGTCATGTCACATTTTTCCCCGACGAAATAAAATTTCAACCATAAAGTATAGTCTGGCCAAAAAGTGTTAAAGTTAAACAATGGCAACACTTACTGAAATAGTATAGAAAATGTAATGGGAGGTTTTTTTCAGTTCATTTTTATTCTCATAGATGGCTCTCGCACGTAGGGGCGATCTGTCACTGTCAGTCAATAACAATTCACGCGTCACGCGTTCAAATCAAATCAAATCAAAATACTTTATTTGTCAGAATACATTGTAAAAGGTTTTAAAAATAGATTAATGTCAAAGTATTAAGCCTGTTAAAAGGCGTACAAAATATTAGGTACCTACATAAAATATAAAATAAAATAAAGCCAATTTTAATACTAATGTGAATGGTCATTATACTCCTTAACGCTATAGAAATAATTTTCAAGCAGCCATTCAAATAGTATCTAAAAAATAAGTTAACGTAACCAGCAATGTATGTTCATCAATCGCGTGTCATCTGCACACAGCTTGGCACTTAGTTACGTCAGAGGAGAAATTACTCTCCCACGACAATAAAAAGTCAGATTGTGACCGAAGCCATTATTAAATAAGCGAAGTTAAGACAGTCTGGCGTGCGGTGGTAGAGTTCCGTAGGTCACAAACTTACTTACTTACTCCGCTGGCGCAGCGACCCGAAGTGGATCTTGGCCTCCGATACTAAAGAGCGCCATCGCTCTCTCGTGCACAGTCTCGAGCCAGTCAGGCACCCGGAGCTCACGCAGATCTTTTTTTTTCTTCAGTTAAACGAGCGTATGTGGGACGTCCCGGATACCGCTGGCGCGATGAAGTGGAGGTCACACACTACTGATTATTATTATTATATTAGCCTATGGTATTCCACTACTGGGCAAAGGCTTCCCTCTGTTCTTTTCACGCATCTCTATCCAGTATCCAGAGGTTCAAATTCTGATAGGAATATGTTTTTTTAAGGTACGATATAGTGAATGTTAGAGTTTATTTGTATCAGTTAGAAATATGCTTAATATAAAAATAATTACTTAAGTACTTAAGTTAATAAGTGCAGTATGATTTTTGAAAGTAGACTTTACACTTATTGGAATAGTAGGTATGGAAATGTCATTGCAAATTGATATCAATGTATGGAAACTTGTCATTATTTAAATTTGTCTGTAGCTAGAATCTAACAAGTCGGGATCGCCGCCTTTATGTTGTAAAATTTACGTATGGCAACAAAAAACATTCTAGAAAAAAGAAATGTTATCTGTCAATGTCTAGTCAAGTGTACTACTTTAGTGTTGATCACTGTCGATTTTTATTTTATTTAACAAAAATGGTATGCCCAACTATTTTGACTCTACTAGTGTTTGTTTATAAGTTTTTAACAGTTAAATATTCTTTTTAAATGTACTTACGGATTTGGTTATGAGAGTACCTACTACCTAATGAAACAAAAACATTTGCCTAATAAATAATAATTTTTTAAGACGATTTAGTGTCTTCCAAATGTTTCTCTAAACATTGCAAACGCCTATAGAAATCTCATTCGACATGGTAACGTAGTGAGGTTGCTATTAAATAAATATAAGGCGCTTTTACAGTATACTTTAATATAATATGATGATTTAGAATTATCTGATAACTATAATAGTCCTGATATGATAAGATATTAAATGAGTAAGTTAATGAACAAGAATAATATACTTTAGAACGTAATAATTATGTATAAGAATAAGAATAGTTTATTTGTATAATTTTCATCTTTCAATATTTATATTAACAGTCCACCCATAGACAATTAATACCTACAAAAGCATGATCTTATAATAGTAACATAATCCATCAAAATATTGAACAAGTAGTTGAAAAGTGTGAAATAATTTGTACATTATGTAAATGGAATCGAATATTTTTATTTCTCAGTGAGAGACAGAACCCTAAAAATACTCGGTCATTGAAGTCATGTGATCACAAGATCACAGCTTGTGGTCGTAATGTGGAGATGGTGGTGGATGGTGACTCATGTCTTGAATGCTCAGTAGTAGATTGTAACACAAGGGACCAAACAATACCATACCAGGGACCATTAGGGTACCTATTTGACAAGTATCAAATATAAATACATTTTATAAAAATAAGAAAATAGACATAAATTGATGGTCAAATGTGAAAACAGAATTTAAATCCGTTGAAAAATAAAATAGCTACAGACAATCAAAAATCAGACGGTAGAAACAGACGGCAATAGATCATTGTGACGTCACTGTTATGTAGCGCCATACAAGCAGCTCCTTGGCTACATAATAAGGCCTGTTGCTAGAAAGGGACATAGAATCTGTCGAATACTAACTTTATCCATTAATATAGCTGATGTCAGTTGAGATATCGATAAACGGATTTCAGATCCATCTTCAGGATGTCAATGTAAGTTGATTGATGCAATAAAAAATAATTAGTCAAATACCGTATTGAACCCAAACGTATTTACGGCGAGGGCGAGTGGAGAGGCGGCGGCGAGTATTGAATCCAGAGCTAGCAAAGGATTCTAGAGTAGAATCCCGAGCGTAGAATCCTGAGCGTAGAGAGGGACGTACGTAGAATATATGTAGCCCGAGTTGGAAATAATTTTGGTTTTTATAGGTACACTCTGCTATAAAAACTATTCCACCTGTGAGGAAAACAAATATGAGGTGCTTTTAAATACAGCTCATGATTATATTCATATATGTCGTATCCCATAGCGTAATTTGACGCATTTCGGGAAGTGCGTAGTCATTTCACGAAGTGTTAATAAAGTTAGACAGATACTGTAACAGTCGAGTATTACACTATCTGTCTAAGATTTTAGCTATTTCGTGAAATGCAGATTTCTAGTTAGCACATAGCGTAATGGTTCTAAAAAATAAAAAAATCGTTTTAACAACATTTTACTTCAATAGGGAAATTCATACATGTACATACCTTCACGCTATGTCCCTTGCGGGGTAGGCAGAGAGAACGGAGCGCCACGAATCTGTCTTGGCACGCTTCTCTTGCTTCCTCTACTGTCATTCGATGTTTCACGCATGCTCAGCTCGCCGTTGGGGTTGTCTACACTGGGAAATTCAACTTTTTGGAAATATCAAAAATTGATTTCAAAGGTGGGAAAAAGCTAGGTGTAACCCGACCCCTCATAAGAATATACTTAGTTGGGTAATTTGGAAGAGTATAAGGGTTAAAAAAAAACAAGTGCAGTGATTGCCCAGTCATTGCAGTTGTTGCCCACTGCAAATTACAGCTATTACCCACCCATAACACTAGATTTTTATTAATATTTTACCAATTAAAAAATATGCGTTTTTCTCGTGTAGGCAATTGTCGAATATAGTCCCCTAAATTCAGGGGTGAAATAAAAAGTAGTCTCCTTCGGGACGGGCGTTCGTTCCTTCACGTCTACAATAATAAGAATAACATTATTATCATATGACGTCACTTATTAGCCTGTCTGTAGACAATGTAGAGTTATTTCGTTGCGGACACCAACCGGCTCGTTGGTCTAGGGGTATGATTTTCGCTTAGGGTGCGAGAGGTCCCGGGTTCAAATCCCGGACGAGCCCAATCCACTTTTTGCAAATATTATTTGTTTTTTACAGTTTTCATATGGTTTTCGCAAAGGTTATAAAAATATTTTGTAATGGTTTTATAGGTAAAATATATGTTATCTAGTAGCGCCATCTAGTGATTTACACAAGCTGTTTATTGATAAAGGTTAATACATTATAATATTCTTTATCTAAGTTTATTCAAAATAAAGTAATACAAAAATAACACTAAAATAAATACTTAAGCTAAAATTACAAAATACCTAACTATTTTACAAGTAAAAGACCTGGCGCAGGTCGCTCCCTGCAGGGGGTGTCCCGAGGAGGCTGGCGGCGTTGCCCCGATGCCTGTGTAGCGAGGCTTATACGAAGTAGAGGCCAGCCTTCTGATCCCGGGCGCTTGGCTACTTCCCCGTAGAGGCAGTAGGCTCCAGGTCCCCACGGCCCCAAGGTCTCCACCTCAAACGGCGCAAATATGCAATCATCACCCAGGTCCGCAAATTTGCGCCGCTTGAAGTTCTCCGCAGAAGTTTATTGATTAATATTAATACTATGAGAATTTACTTAGTCATGCATGTCTGATCAAAATTGGTTCAGTGTTTTCCAAGAACTTGTACTATCTTCGATTCCAATGGGATCTCAGAGTACGATAATACTATAAATAGTAGAGCCCCGCTAAACGCAAAATATGATTGTTAAAAAAAATTTGTCAAATTAGTTTTATAGTGTGTTGTCTGGAATTCTTCTTCGAAAATTTCTAGACTTTTTTGGAATTTTCGTAGAATTTCAAAAACATTAGAAAACAATATAACGCGTTTTTTGCCTGTTACTCGAAAATCACGTTTTGCACTTCTTCCATTCGTATCAGGACAAAATTGAGAACCTCTGCTTTTTGTTGTCGTCGGTTAAAATGTTTATGGATCTTCACAACGGTAAGTCGAAGGTTTCTTATTTTTATTTAGCTACTCTATATTATCTTATCTTATCTTATCTTATGATAGGGGAATAACCCAGCGGCACTTCGACCCTTGAGGATCTTTTGTGCCTACCTCATTTTACACACTGGTCATCTCAGTGTGCAGGTTTCCTCACGTACGTAACGTAAAATACGAAAAACTCATTGGTACATGGCACTGCACTGTTTCGAACCCGGACCTCCCGCATGGGAGTTCGGTGTCCTAGCCACTGTGCCACCGACGCTCTAGCTACTCTATATTACAAGTCGGTTAAAATTTAAAAGCATGCTTAGTTAGCATTTTGATCGATCTGTAATCTCTATTGATCCACACATTACGACGTTCTCGATATTTTGACAGATTTCTATGATGACTGGTTAGTTTCAGTTGAGGTTATGTCATTATGGTTTACCTAGTCATGCATGAGTTATGGAGGCAAGGTATCTACCTACTTATCTCTTGTAATAGAGGGCAATGGCTTTATTCTGATTTTATAGTGATATAAAACCGGCCAATTGCGTCGGGTTTTGCTCTGTAGGGATTCACAAATACCTACGCTAATATTAACCTATTTTGTCAGAGTTATTAAGGCCGCCCGTGCAGGCCTCAAATAATAATGTGATGGTAGGTTTCTAATTTAATTTTTAATTTAATTTAAATTTATTTATTAGGTAAACACAACATATTACAACCAGATAAATTAGAGAAAAATCGATATAAAGTTATGAGCTAGGTCGTAACCCTTAACGTGTGAACACAGCATGGTTAGGAAGTAGAAAATTGGTTGTTGTACAACATTGAGTTGGGAAAGCTAAAAATACTAGTGAATGTAATGATAAAAAATAATTAAAAAATACTTATTGAAAAATAAAAATAAAGCTTACTTGAGGACATCCTCAACCCGTCTTTTAAAAACTAATGACCTAGGATCGAATGAGTCTAACGATGGCTTATTGTTACTGTTCGAAGAGATTTCGTTAAACAATCTACTTCTGACATGATAAATCAATGTTATTTGACTTAAATTATGGATAACCTATGACTCGCCCCTAAATAAAAACACATGGTTTATTAAAAATACCTTTTATTTCATTAACTTCTAAAACTCATACCTCACACTTACTACACTGTTTTAGGTTCTTAAATATTAGCCATGAAATAATCATCAGCAGGACATGGATCATTTGAATCTATCGGCTTATACCTATAGATCTTTCCTTTAGTACCAATAATTATATTGTTCTTATAATCAAACGCCATGGCAGTAATTTTAAAACCAAGCTGCCCTATTTTAACAGGCAGAATGTTTTTTGTGTTCAACTTAAATAAAGAACCTTTAACAGCCACTATAGCCTCATCATTGTTATTCAGTTGCAATATATATTTAAGTTCTCTTGTAAACCCTTTATATTGTATAGGCTCATACAATTCAATAGAAAAGAAGTATAACCTCCCATCAACGTATTCGTAAAACGCATTGCTTTTGCTATCTAAAACAAAACTATACGCTTTTGGTATTCTATCGTATCTTTTAACAGCAGCTGACCCGTTCATGAATTTGAAAATTTCGTGATTAGATCCAGTGGTTATGAACATTTGATTGTCGGTTTTATCTATGAATATACTGCGGACATCATCATCGCCTATAGGTCTTTCAGCTGTAATTTCTGTTCTTGAATAGTCATAGGTAACGATGCCTTGATTTGTACCGATGTAGATGATATTATTAGCCACGTCTATGCCAACACATTGTCCGTTAAGTTCGTCAGAAACTGGCAGTTCCTTGATGCCTAATGATCCGTGTTTCAGCAGATGTATTCCTTTGGTGTAATTTCTTTTGTGTAGAATGAAGAATATGTGTTCTGTCCTAGGGTCGACGACCAGTCCCGTGGGGTACCCGTCTATGGTTGCAATAAGTTGCCGCTTGTAGTATTCGTTACCGATTTTCGTTCGTTCACATTTTTCCGTGCGACTCGGGTCTAGGAGTAGAAATAATACAGGGAGGATAGTTTGGAAACTGCCTTTTAATATGTGCATTGTGGTTTCATGACAGATGTTGTTTCTGAAAAAGAATTAGTATTTTAGAAATCGTTACACCATCATCCTTTCCACCCTTCTCCTTTCAACAATTTCAAAGCTTTCCACCATCACCTTTTCCATCTATACATCCTTCCTTTCTCGATAGCTCAACTTACATAGGTTATCATTTTACTTTGGCCTTCAGTTTTTGGGTTAATAGAATTTAACCACGTTTTATTTTTCTAGTGCAGTTACTACTTATGGAAAAATGGACACAATAGTTTTTCACTGCACTATAACAACATTTACAATCAAATTTCAACCTTAAAAAAATACGGTAGCATAGCAATAACAAGTCACAAACCACGATAGAATAGAATAGCTAGATCGCAAGTTCAAATCCTACTCTCAGAAATTATTTCACCCTTTTTCTAATTTATATAAGTATAGGTACCTAGCATGAGAAATGCATAATAAATAAAATTTACTATAGAATATTCGCAAACCACATTAGCTATCTCGGTTTGAATCACGACGATTGTAAAATTTCTAATGTAATGTAGAAAATAGTTTAAAAGGAATCCTACCTTCAGTAGATGTGGCTTCTTCAACAGCCGGCGTTGTTATAACATCACTCAGGCAACTGCTAGTAAGAACACTTTATAAAACATCTTCACTATTGTATGTTATGATATGACATACTTGTTTATAAAACTGCAGTCTTGTGAACTTGTGAATAAATGGTTATAAATGGTGTGGTTTCGGAAAAGCGGTGTTTCTAGCTGGAACGTAAAGAATGTTCCAGCTAGAACATTTTGCCGCAAAGCAGTTGGTTTGTTTCGGTTTGAAGAGTAAGAGAGACAGCGTAATTACCGGGCACCTGAGACAGTCCTCAGTTAGCAGAGCTTCGAAAACCTTGTTGCTTTAGTGAGGTCTCTTTGGGTGACGGACACCTCTTGCTATCAGATGGTCCACCTGATCCTTCAAACCGAAATACAGCTGCGAGCATTACTGCTTTGCTTTAGAAATAGGTAAAAGGATTTCCTAGGTATCTTATCTTATCTTATGATAGGGGGCCGGGAATAACCCCAGCGGCACTTCGACCCTTGAGGATCTTTTGTGCCTACCCTATTTTTACACACTGGTTATCTCATTGTGTAGGTTTCCTCACGATGTTTTCCTTCAATGTTAGAGCAGTCGGTAAATGTACGTAAGTCTTCGAAAAATACGAAAATTCATTGGTACATGGCACTGCACGGTTTCGGAGCAAACCCTGGTAAGTAAGGTAAGGTAAGGTAACCCTGCATATTAGGATATACCCCTTTTTTATTATTAGAAGTCAAATAATGTCTATTTTGATTTTGAACACTCTGTATGTACTGGGAAAGCTAGACGAAACGTGATGCAATTTCGTGTAACTATTATGCCTTATCTAATGTCTGTTATGAGAAGGTAATTGAATGATTTAATTGAAGCAAAACAAAATGGTTGACCAAACTTAGCATTGGTTTATTTCATCTTCTGGAGGGCAGGCTAGTCTTTGGGTGAAATAGTATCTTTAATAGTATTAAAAGTTTTGATTAAAGGTCACAAAGGTAGGTTGCATTATTTATTTACTATTTATAATTGATATAAATTATATATAAATATAAGTAGCATTTGGTGTAGAGACCCTTGGTCCTTGGGGTCCTGGAGCTTGGTCACTGTTCTGAGAGCTGTCCAAGCGTCTATTTGATGCGACGAGAGACCCAAGGGCTGGCGGCCATCTCGCCCAAAGGATCAGCTTAGCGATCCAGCGGGGCAACGCCGCCAGCATCTTTGGTACCCTACCACACGGGCCTAGTTTACATTTTTTAAGTAACATTTAATTTTTATTTGTGTACATTTTCTTTCCTTCTGTAATTATAATATAAATATTTTTAAATAAATATAAAATTTAATCTAAGATAATATAATATAACACTAAAATAATACTAAGAAAGCTAAAGATAAAAAATTTGGGTTTAAGTCCCCCACATCCGGCAGTGTATCTAAGAGACTGCCTGCGTTGCCCCGTTGGATAGCTAAGCTGATCCGCTGGGCTAAATAGGAGTCAGATCTTGGGTTTTTTGACGCGTCGACCAGGCGCTTTGCGAGGTCCTTGAAGACGCGGTGCGCTCCGGGCCCCAGGGTCCCAATGTTTCAACCCCAAACGGCTCTATCTAAGATAATAAGTGCCTATTTAATTAATAATTTACCCAAAAAAATGGGGATTTAAAATAAAATGTATTAAAATAAAAACCAGAAATATGTGTCGTCACAATGTGTCAAATTTACTGACACCCATCATTACTATATTTATATATAACACCATTAGTTGCTACATATATATCGTCACCATCAAACGCAATTCCAGAAGGCACAAAATCTAAATTCATGAGTTTCGAAGGTATCAAATTATCTGATCTCAAATGGTATAGTCCATCATTGGCTGCTAGAATTATATTACCATTGTTATCGGCAGTTATAGCTCTGGCTGTGTTCTTCGCTATTCCAGCAAATTCGATAGGCTCCTGAAAATCTTTTAGTAAAACTTTAACATATTTCGAGTCGCATTCGTAAAATATATTATCATTAGCATCAACTGCCAAGATAAAAGCACATGGCACATGCTTTACTTTCTTTTTCTCGTTCCTCTGCACATTTATAACATAAAGTTCATTTTCAGGGAATATAACAGCATATAGGTCATCATTATGATTGGGTTTAAATAACTGAACAATATCCTCGTCTTTTAGACCAACAAAGTTGGCTGTGTTAGTTTCAGTCAGTACGTTCAATCCTTCGTCACTGGCTATGTAAACTTTATTGTTTTTCACGTCTACTGCCGCTGCTTGACCGTCGACATTGTCAATTTTAATAGTTTCACCATTCCGAAGTACGTATTGGTCCATTTTGGTCTGTTCATCGTCGTTCTGCAAAGACTTTAGGTCTATTAAAGTGAACAGTAGGTCTTTTGTATTAGGGTTGTAGACCAGATTTGTAGGAAGCCCTTTAATGGTCAAAACTGCAGATCTAGAGTATTTGTCACGGTAGAAGATGTAAGAACAGTTATCAGCTATAGCCGTAGATAGCACTAAAAGTAGTAAATATGGCAACATTTTGGAGTTCTGTAACAAACAAAAATATATTTTAGTATTGTTTTAGACTTTAATTTTCGTTTTTAGTATGTATTAGTTCTTTAATCGTTTTATTTGTACCTACTTATATAGAGTCAAATGTTCAATGATGTTATAAATGAATAACGTTTATTTTTAAAATAAAAATTAAAATGAAAAAAGTAATAACAATTAAAGTTTATCTAGCATTTAAGGCTTGAATTAAAAATACATATAGTTATGAATTTTTGATATAATGGAATAGATTTATTCTAATTAAAGATCTTAACGGATGATATGAAGATATACTTGCATGCATGCAACTTTATGTCAATACAAAAAAGTAAATAAATAATGCAAGAATAATCACTCCAAACCACACTAAATTATAGGTATTATGTATACTTACAAGATCTATTAAATTAGGGATAAATTTAAGACAAATACCCTATTATAGAAATATGTATAAAGTTTAAGAAATATGTCCCAACACTTAAACAAGACGAGCACAAATAAGATTTATCTACAAGAAACTAAATTTAAATATATTTATCATAAGTTCGACGAAGTTCAACGCTCTAGTATCAATTTGGGACACAGTAATATTTTACTGTAATGAACCAAATATAAGTATATCTTGCAACATTTGGGTTAACTTTAGTGCCTTACAATTATTAGGATATTTTCAAAATGCTCTTAAAACATTTACAATCCTTGTAAAAATTAAATTAAATAAAGGAAGGCCCTCAAATACAGGGACACCGGCAACCAATACAACTTTGTTGCATTTGCAAGCATTGGTTTATTTCATTATCTCCAGGGCAGGCTAGTTTTTGGGTGAAATAGTATCTTTAATAGTATTAAAAGTTTTGATTAAAGGTCACAAAGGTAGGTTGCATTATTTATTTACTATTTATAATTGATATAAATTATATATACATAAGTAGCATTTGGTGTAGAGACCCTTGGTCCTTGGGGCCCTGGAGCTTGGTCACTGTTCCGAGAGCTGTCCAAGCGTCTATTTGATGCGACGAGGGACCCAAGGGCTGGCGGCTATCTCGTCCAAAGGATCAGCATAGCGCTCAAGCGGGGCAACGCCGCCAGCATCCTCGGTACCCTACCACACGGGCCTAATCTAAGACATTTTATAAGTTACATTACATTTTTATTTGTGTACATTAAAGACTTATTATTATTTGATAAATTCACAAAAAAGATTAGGTTAGGTCGTTTTTATTTTTTTAAGGATTTATAATTATTTATATTACAAATGACTTATAGTTTTACATATTATTATATCAATACTAAATGTACACGTTGTTGTTATTAGTAGTTGTTAGAAGTTGTTGTATAAACGACATCATTGGTGGGTTTTATATATAATATATTAATTATATATTTTTTTAAATTATTTAACAAAGCATTGGCAACACAGGCCATCAGCCTAAACATTAAGCGATTTAAATCAGTTTTAGTTTTTCAGCATCAAAATGTTGTGGTGTAGACACATTTTAACACTCCTAGGAGTTATGAGGGAAATTTCAACCGGTATAGTCTCTGGCGAATTCTCATGGCCCGCCGCAGAATCACAGAGTGAAACTACGCAACGAACCACTAACGAAATGTTTATTTTAAGAGTTCAACACATTGCTAGTGTTACTGACGTTTGCTAGACAAAACTACAACGATTTTAGCTATCAAAATCACCTGAAAACAATTTTTGAGCAATAAAATAAACACCGTAGAACCTTCTCCAGCGACTTTCCCACCATAACTCCTTAATTATAAATTTTCCTCTGCCTATCTGTAAATGTACATGGTTGCTAGATTAAGAGTTTTATTATTATCTTTTTAATAACTGTGGAAGCTTATAAATGGCTATTGTTTTTATATATGTATATGTAATTTGTAAATAAGGCTGTAAGCTTCCCAAATAAAATAAAATAAATAAATAAAATATGTATTTTTTGCTACACATTAGTTCAAAGTAATAATTATAGAATGGAGAGAGAAACTTACCAATTTGGGTCACAGTTAAAATATTAATTTGATTATAGGAACTAATTATGTAGACAGTCTTTTCTTTTCTTTTCTTAATTACAGTAATTATAATAAATATTTATTTTCAAATTTAATTAAAATAAATATTAAACTATATTGTTTATATAATGTGTACTGTAGCCTAGTTTGGATGTATTGAAATGTGGAATCACACTTCAATAGCTATTATATATCAAGTTATATACAGAGGAAGGAAATGAATTGAGCGCGTTTTCACGTCACTAAGCACTATATTAAGATATTCGTATGAATAACATGGAATTAGAATAGTTGACAAATAAATCAGAGGAAAAATAAATACTTATATTGGATTTATATTTTTATTATTTATATATTTAGTATAATTATATATTCAGTATATCCAGTAGGTATATTTTTGGTAACTACATGCCCGGAGTAGGTTTGTTCTTAGGCTGGGACTACATGCGCCGGTTCGGTTCTCTGCAACCAATAACAAACATTCCGCTCTCCCCCTACTTGTAGTCAGCGCCTCGTGATTAGCTAACCGAACCGAGACTGTGTAGTCCAGGCCTTAGGCTATGCATAGTTAGTTTTCTTTTCTGTTAGTTCATCATCGTCATCAGCAACCCACTCTAGTCCACTGCTGGACATAGGCCTCTCCCAGGGCGCGCCATTGAGTCCGATGAGCACCTTGCGCAGATCGTCGCTCCATCTAGCAGGGACGCTCGTCCCACACTACGATTGCCCAATTTAATCATCCCAGCGTCTGAATGTCTACCGCTCTTTCTCTTCTCGCTCTTGGATACCAAGTTGTGATAATTTTGCTCCACTTGTCTGGACCTATCATGGTATGTCCAGCCCATTTCCATTTGAGATGTTTTATACATAATATTAATTAATTTTGTTTACATAATCAACTTTCACTATGCATGCCATTGACTCGACTTAAGGATCTCTATTTTTTTTAGAAGATATTGTAGGTATTTGAATTAAAATTTAAGTACCATAGTTACAAACGATTGTAAATATTTTGTTATTTTGTAAATTAATTAGGTAAAAGGCTCGACGGTATGACACTCGTGCCCTGGAAGCTGGGATGGTCTCTGATGTGGGACGCGACCTGCGTCGACATCCTTGCCCCGTCCCACCTTCCAGCCACGGTGGCGAAGGCCGGGTCAGCGGCTTCTGCGGAGAACCTCAAGCGGCGCAAATATGCGGGCCTGGGTGGTGATTGCATATTTGCGCCGTTCGGGGTGGAGACCTTGGGGCCGTGGGGGCCTGGAGCCCACTGCCTCTACGGGGAAATAGCCAAGCGCCTCGTAGAGACATCCCGGGACCAGAAGGCTGGCCTCTACTTTGCTCAGCGTATAAGCCTCGCTATACAGTGGGGCAACGCCGCCAGCCTCCTCGGGACACTCCCTGCGGGGAGCGACCTGGGTCAGGTCTTTTACTAGTAAAATAGTTAGGTATTTTGTAATTTTAGCTTAAGTATGTATTTTAGTGTTATTTGATTTTGAATAAACTCTTATGATTGATTAGGTACCAAATGTTTAAAAAATCCAGAGATTTATATATAAATTCGTATCGCCATACAATGGAACAGCACATCGGAAAACCAATAATTTCATGCTACGCTCATTGAAGATGGCGTGACGCGTTAATTTCTATCTGACTTGGTTATTATATAACTGTGAGCAATTATGCAAATATCGAAAACACTTACCACGTTAATATAGGTACGAATAAGAGTATAAGAAGTATATAAGGTTAATATATGTACGAATAAGAGTGTAGTAGAGCGTCGGTGGCGTCGTGGCTAGGACGTCGGACTCCCATGCGGGAGGTCCGAGTTCGAAACCAGGCAATGCCATGTATTAATGAGTTTTTCGGTTTTTTCGAAAGACTTACGTACATTTACGATGAAGGAACTCTGACTGTATGTAAGGGGGGTCACCAACATCTAGACCTCCAAATGTCAAACTCACCTGCACGTGGTGCATCCTGCCGATTAACGAACGAGTCCCTGGCGACCGACTAGTGGCGGTATAACCACTCAAACTCTGGCTGGGTTAAAATACCATAAGCACGATGACGGGCAGCAGCGTCATCGGGGCAAGCGACCCGGCTACTGCGATCGCCAACCGCAGGCCTAGCGTGGCGATTATGGCATTTCCTCCTTTATGAATAGCGCAAAAAGAAAACGGCCCCCAGTTCCCGGCCGCCCCACTATTCCTGGTCACGGTAGCGGCCATGGTAACGGTGGGGTAGGGGGTGCGAAGAATCCCCGGGCTACGGTAGGCTACCAAAACAAACTGGCACTGGCGACGTATAACGGACGAAGTCTACGGCTGGACGAGCACATTGCGCAGCTCGAAGTAGAGTTGGAGAAGATACGATGGCACGTTCTGGGGTTATGTGAGGTCCGAAGAGAGGGGGAGGACACATTAACCCTTGAATCGGGCCATCTACTCTACTTCCGAGAGGGAGACCAACTTTCCCAGGGGGGTGTCGGGTTTCTCGTCAATAGGTCCCTCATAGACAATGTTGTTGAGGTCTCCAGTGTGTCGACAAGGGTAGCGTATCTTGTCCTTAAGTTAACCGAGAGATATTCTCTCAAAGTTGTACAAGTTTACGCACCGACCTCGACACACTCGGATGATGAAGTGGAGGCTATGTATGAAGACATAGCCAAAGCCCTAAACAACACCAGTAAGGCACACTTCAATGTTGTCATGGGGGACTTCAACGCGAAAGTGGGAGTACGGACTTGCAGCGAATCGAGGGTTGGGCCATACGGCTTTGGCGGCAGAAACCACAGGGGGCAAATGCTTGTTAACTTCCTGGAGATGGAGGGCCTTTTCTTAATGAATTCTTTCTTTAAGAAGGGACCCCATAGGAAGTGGACTTGGCAAAGCCCCGATACTGTGACGAAAAATGAGATCGACTTCATTATGACGGATAAGAAGCACATATTCAGAGATGTCTCAGTGATCAACAGGTTCAAAACCGGTAGTGATCACCGACTGGTCCGAGGCACTCTGAATATTGACTTCCAGCTGGAGAGACGCCGTCTAATGAAGCCCACGCTCCGACCTACTCTGCACCAGGCCGTGGCAGGCTCCGACCGGTTTCAGCTAGAACTGAAAAACCGATTCGATGCCTTGGAAACCACAAATAACGTTGACGAGAATTTCCAAAACGTGGTGAGGACTATTAGGGATGAAGGAGTAAGGTTTTGTCGGTTGCAGCGCACAGGCACGAAGTCGAAACTCTCGGACGGGACTCTGGCACTTATGAGGGAAAGACGCGAAAGCACAAAAGCCACATCGTCAGAACAACGAGCACTCAATAAGAGAATAAGGAAGCTGACACGACGCGACCTCCGAAGCTTCAATACACGTCTCATAAAAGAGGCGATCGAGAAGAATAGGGGGTCAAAAGTGTTCGTTCAGCAACTCGGGAGAAGCCACCTGACGAAGCTCAAAATTTCTAGTGGCAGAACCGTCACCTCCAAGCCAGAGATACTCGCCGAGATCGAAGACTTCTATGGCCGACTGTATGCTGCTCATGCTCCGCGCCCTGATCCGACAATCGAAGATCCTAGAGCCACGTTAACCCGGCACTATACCGATGAACTGCCAGATTTTAGCCTAGACGAGCTCGAGCTGGCTCTCAAACAGCTTAAGAATGGAAAAGCCCCTGGTGAGGACGGTGTCACTTCGGAGCTCCTTAAGGCAGGAGGAATCCCTGTACTGAGGGAACTTCAGAAGCTCTTCAACTCCGTCCTACACAGTGGGAGAACTCCGGAGGCGTGGAACAGGAGCATTGTAGTTTTGTTCTTCAAAAAAGGAGACAAAACTCTGCTCAAAAACTACAGACCCATCTCGCTCCTGAGCCACGTATATAAGCTGTTTTCGAGAGTCATCACGAATCGTCTTGCGCGGAGATTAGACGACTTCCAACCTCCGGAACAGGCCGGATTTCGGGGAGGCTTTGGCACCATAGACCACATCCACACTGTGCGGCAGATTATACAAAAAAGTGAAGAATATAATCAGCCCCTGTGTCTTGCATTTGTGGACTATGAGAAAGCCTTTGACTCCGTCGAAACCTGGGCTGTTCTGGAGTCCTTGCAGCGTTGCCAAGTCGACTGGCGATACATCGAAGTGTTGAGATGTCTGTATGACGCCGCGACGATGTCTGTCCAAGTACAGAACCAGCAAACAGGACCCATCCAATTGCGCAGAGGAGTAAGACAGGGAGATGTTATATCTCCGAAACTGTTCACGAACGCATTGGAGGATGTCTTTAAGACCCTGGACTGGAAAGGACACGGCATCAATATAAACGGCGAGTACATCTCACACCTACGTTTTGCCGATGATATAGTCGTAATGGCGGAGTCGCTGCAGGACCTTCAAGAAATGCTGGACAATCTCAATGCTGCTTCACGACGTGTCGGTCTCGGGATGAACTTGGACAAGACTAAGGTCATGTTCAATGACCATGTCGTTCCGGGACCGATTATCGTCGACGGTACGGCCCTCGAAGCTGTGCAACAATACGTCTACCTCGGGCAGACTGTGCAATTAGGTAGAAACAACTTCGAGAAAGAAGCCGACAGAAGAATTCAGCTGGGTTGGGCAGCATTTCGGAAGTTACGTCACATCTTCTCGTCGCCCATACCTCAATGTCTAAAGACAAGAGTCTTTAACCAGTGCGTCCTACCAGTAATGACCTACGGAGCCGAAACGTGGACACTGACGGTGCGACTGGTTCACAAATTGAAAGTCGCTCAGCGTGCTATGGAAAGAGCTATGCTCGGAGTATCTCTGCTGGATCGAATCCGAAATGAGGAGATCCGGCATAGAACAAAAGTTATCGACATAGCTCATAAGATTAGCAAGCTGAAGTGGCAGTGGGCCGGTCACGTCTGTCGCAGAACCGACAACCGCTGGGGTAGACGAGTTCTGGAGTGGAGACCGCGTTTGGGCAAACGTAGTGTGGGACGCCCCCCTGCTAGATGGAGCGACGATCTGCGCAAGGTGGCTGGCAGCGACTGGATGAGAAGAGCCGAAGATCGGGCTCAATGGCGCGCCCTGGGAGAGGCCTATGTCCAGCAGTGGACTAGAATAGGCTGCTGATGAACTCTGACTGTGAAGGAAAACATCGTGACCCGCACACTGAGATAACCAGTGTGTGAAATGGGGTAGGCAATGGCAAACCACCCCATTAAATCTGCCACGAGAGTCGTTCTATGTGATTAATTCCTATGATCACGACCATCAGCAATGAGGAATACGACTTAGAAGAAGAAAGAAGAGTATAGTTGATAGAATCATTTGCGAACATGTGTTAGGTTCAGAGAATTTTAGAATTAATTTATAATGTTTTTTTTTAAGATATTGATTTATTAAGAAGGATTTCAACGATTTTCCGTTAATTTTCCTTTCTCGGGTTCAACGGAAATGGTTGTTAAAATCTATAATTAAAGCTACGGCGACAACATAATTACTAAGTACGTGCATTTCACAAATAATATATTTAATTAATATTATGTCACTAATTATTGATAATTATGATTGATTCAACAAATTGTTTTATAAGTTTCATTTATAAAAGTTCTTCAACGGATTCGTTGAAGAACGAAAGGAAACGAAGTGTGATAAAACGGTGGGTTTTTTTTGCTGGCTTGGTCGGTAAAATGCTCTCGATAGAGATAGATCTGTTGGAGATCGTTGTCTGAATTATAACCGTTTTATTAAAAACGCGATTCTCTCGGAACACTCTGTATGCATGAAAAAGGTACGTAATGAAGACCGGTTTCTCGAGCAACTGTCGGCCGCCGCGCCGTGCGCTCCCGTGATAGATGCCTACCTGCCGTTATCAATTATTATTTTTTACCTACCGTCATGTTTTTGATTTGTATGTGTTGAGTTGTTTTTATATTTGGTGTTTCATTTAATTGAGTGGATTGTGCAGCGCCCAGACAAACCAGTTTCTGGTTTCAGGGCGCGAAGATTAGTCAATAGTAAAACCTAATATGTACACAACATTAATAAATAAATAATAAATAAATAAATATTATACATCGGTTTATTCACTAACGAACAAAATAAAAATACAGTATTCAATCTCTCTCTAAGTCGTTCTCCTCATTGCTGAGGGTTGTGATCATTCTAAGAAATTAATCACATAGAACGACTCTCATGTGCGATTTCATGGGGTGGTTTGCCATTGCCTTCCCCAATATTGAATAAGTATTATAATAATAAAGGAAAGAACAAGGACGCGACTCAGTCTCATATTGCAGCAATTCGACGCGAACGCGACACGAACTCAACTCAGAGCAAAGCATTGAAATGTGAGCTTTATATCGTATTACTTACAGTTGGTTTTCAAAATTCAAGTGAAGTAGTTGCCGACGAGTGGCCCACGCGTTGATAACTCATCGACGACTACTTCACCTTCTACTTTTGAATTTTGAAAACCTACTGTATGTATTACGATATAAAGCTCACATTTCAATGCTTTGCTCTGAGTTGAGTTCGTACCGGGTTCGCGTCGAGGTGGTGTATATAATATGCGATGGCCATTACTCTCTCCAAAGATTAACAAACCAAGAAGGGTTTGTAATCAAGTCAAAGATTCGCAGAAAAGTCTTGGACCCATTATAGGTTTCATAGGCACCACCCCAACTGTTCCCATGGGTGTCGTAACGAGGCGACTAAGAATCTTAGTGGATACTTTTTTTGTAGGCTGTAGGCTCGCCATCTATAACGTTTGTCCACCAAATCTTACGGCGAAAAGTAGGACCTACCTGTGATTGAAGGTGGTTCCTCTCCTCTGTCTACAGAGAACTGTGAGAGTTTAGATATAAGTTATGTATACTATTTTATAATATCTTATGATAGGAGGCCGGGAATAATCCAGCGGCACTTCGACCCTCGAGGATCTTTTGTGCCTACCCTATTTACACACTGGTCATCCCGTGTGCAGGTTTCCTCACGATGTTTTCCTTCACCGTTATGTGCGTAAGTCTTCGATAAATACGAAAAACTCATTGGTACTGCATGGTTTGGAACCCGGACCTCCCGCATGGAAGTCCGGTGTCCTAGCCACTGTGCCACAGTTGTGATAATCACAAATGACGTCTCTAACATCCTCAAAGATGTGATAAGGATTAGGTCGTATTCATTTTTTAAATTCCGTCTGTCCTCACTACATTATTAGGGTGAAGGTGATGGAAAACTTCTTGAGGAAAGTCAAAAGTCAATTTTTTTATTCCACGAAATTACCATCATGGTTACCTAACTAAAATCAATTAAAATAATCATTAGTGATTGATGGTATCTACTAAAGCCAACCTGACATATCAAAATTTTAAATCCAAAACATAGCGGTGGACAATTAATGTGGGTTTATCCTAACATTTCATTTCATTGCGTCTTATACATATGTACTGTTCTCTTTCTTTCAGAGCCAAGAAGCAATGTGGGCTATCTTACTGTTTACATTTATCCTGTCTTATGCTGCACCAAAAGATTTGGTGAAAAAAGTGAAACGCGAAACAATGTTTTCCGAAAACCAAATAGTATTCAAGTCGGATTTCAACATAACCAAGATCCTGGTGCCAGCTGATCCGAAGTTCATACAGTCAAACGACATTCCTTCAATATTCTTCACCGTTTCAGACCCTAAACTAGAAGGAGGGAGCTGCATATACGTGTTAGAGGGTCTGGCTGCTTATGAAGTTTTAGAAGGAGGTAGAGATTCTACTGCAGATATTGGACATGATAATGAAGTATATTTTGGCGGAGTAGACGGTGTATATAAATATAATCATGATAGTTTGTCAGCAAAACGATTTGGTATATTCAAAGACAGTATCATTCAATTACAAAAAGCAAATGGTTCAGATGCATTGTACATATTAACAGAGGAACACAGAATGTATAAATTAGAAAAAAGGGGTACAGTTAAAACTAGAATTGAACCCGTAGTATGTGCATCAGAATTCGTTTTAGATACATCTAATAATATATATTATATTGATTGTAAAGATAAAATGATACACATTGTTAAATCAAACGGTCGTATCCTAAGTTTGGAACCGAGTGTCATGGATGATTTTAATTACATCAAATTAATACGTCCTGCATTCATTATGCAACAATCTATACCGTTCTTTGGTGATGGAGATTTATATATCCTCTATTCAAATGGAACCAGCGAAAGAAAAGACTTTCACATAAATGAAAAACCATCAGCGATCAGCATTGATGCAACCCTGTATCTAGTAGCAGCTTTAAACGGTAAGATATACGAGTTTAATGTTATGGAAGTTTTGTTGAAATCAATGTTTGGTGTAGTAGGCGAATGGCCAAAGGATGTTAGTAAAATTGTCATTTCTATGATGGAGTCAGCTAGGGATGGATTTCTGAATCATTATGATTTGATATTATAAACCTTAAAATACTTGTCGAAATGTTGTCGATCATGATATTTTTGAAGAACCAATGTTGTCAAAGCATAATAAATAAAAGTTTATGGAGTTGTGATTCTTTGTTTATTGTCAAAATACACTTTATGGCGCTTCTTATGTAACGGAGAAACCGCGCTCGCAGACAGTTTTTCAAATTCTTCCTTGACGAATCCTTCGGACCTTAGATTTATTCGAACATTTGAATCCACCTTGGATAACTCCTTTGATTTTTAAATCTCAATACAATTGAATCCTGGAGTATTCATGATTCGAGTATATGCTGTAATTTTGTTAAATTCGGGTCATGCCTTAGTCATCATCACATCAGCCTATTAACATGCCCACAGTTGGGGGCACATGCTTCAATAAAACATACATCATTATGATTATTTCGGTATTAAATAAAAGAAAGACAAATTAAAAAAGATAGTGCACTGAGTTTTTTGTTTATTTATTTCGTATTTCAACTCCAGTCAACTATTTAAAATAATAGTTGAGGATGCAGATCACTTCTAGATCTCGTGGCAATGGATTGAATTGTGTCCTTCTGCTCGTTCAAAAATTCTTTCAATTCTTCCAACATACTGCCGAGAATAATCGCCAGAATATTATACTCATAAATCTTCTTATTGTAGCCATAATATTGAATTAATGTTGCTTCCATGCTGTAAGCTGTCGGTTTAGCTTGAAGTTCGACAGAAGTCGGCTCAGATGAGCCATTAGCAAAAATAATATAAACTGCATTGTCCACAATAAACGGCACTCCTCCTTCAATTAAAAAAGGTGGTCGTAGAAGCTTAACAGAAGTAGGATTTTCAGGAAGCCCGCTGATTTTTTTAACCCCGTCGGCGTTCACTACATGTGCTACCTTATCAGCACCGTAATAATATAGATTATTGGCAAAATCTAACATAATTTGCTCAGCACTCGGTACATCATCAATTTTAACTTTTTTGTTACCATCATCTGTAACTTTGTACACCTGCTTATCTTCAGTAAGAATATAAAACGTATCTGTATCATTATCTTTGACTATGTTAATGATACTATCAGTCACAGAACCGTATTTATCAGCGGAGTTTGTTTCAGAGTTGTAAGAGTATATACCTTCGTTAGTTGCGAAGTAGGCATCTCTGCTTTCATCTTGAGAAGCTGTGGCATCTCTGCCGTTTTCCAGAAGCTTTTTAGCTTTCCCGTTCTTAAGTATATAAAGACCTTTGTTTTCTACTGGTCCGTTTTGGGCGTCACCTTCGATGAAGAAAAGTGTCGTGCCGCTTTCTTCACCTGTGTCATCATCCTCGTCGTCTTCGTTGAAGTTCAGTGCGTTCAGTGGGACGAAGATATTGACAATGTCGTGTTCAGATGTGTACACTGCTAGCTCGTCAGGGAAGAACTCCTTGGTGACAACAAGTTTGTCATCTTTAGAGATGGGACCGGCGGTAGCCAAGCCCACTAGCAGCAAAAGTCCAAACAGTTTCATTCTTGGACCTGAAAAAAATGTTTAAATGTAATCATTACTTTTTCCGTATTACTTTTTCATAGATCATTAGTACCTAATTATATGTATATAATGAAACGATTGACTTATCTAAATTAGTCAGAGTCAGGGTATTTAATTTATCGAATGAATTGTAACATTTCAATATAAGATGATGCATCTGCACTTCACTGGAACTTGTTAGCCATTTGTTTGTGCCTGTTGATAGAAACAGGAGTAGGTGTAATAAAGTATCAAAAGTCATTTGATAAGCAAAGGCTATCAATGGCAAAGGCCATCTGTACCTACCCACTTGGTGTCACGTTATCAACTATGGAATATCAGACAAGTCAAAACAATGTTAAAGCAACCGTGGTGGGAGATGACATTATTATCTAAAATAAACATTTTTGTACCTGACTTTTAACCTAGACTTTATTCAGTGGACTAATACACGTGTTTTAGACAGTCTCAAGGTGCTTGTGTGCACTAATAATACGATACGAATATCTTTTATGACACCTGCTCATAAATTGGATTTTTCGATCGAGAGTTGATTTTTTCGCACTACTGCGTTTTACTTTTCTAGAACTAGAGACGATACTGGAACGGAACGAAATACGACTTGCAAGTTACAACTATATAGTATATTGTAACATAAGGGATCAAAATAGTATATTACGTCGCCCGTGATGGAAATAATTTTGGTGCCGAGTGAATGAATAGTGATAGACTCCACTTATGAGGAAAACAAAATATAAGAGGCGCTTTTAAATACAATTCATGAAAATATAAATATTATATAATGTTGTTTTTTTAGTTTTTTTTATGGTTTTAACTGGACAAAGCAAAAGTAACATAACTACACATTTTAAATATACATTTTTCTATACGATGAAATTGATATAGGTTTTCAAATATAAATTCCTGGGATTTCATGGGTAATTAATAATTATGTATCACATATTTCGCATCAGTTTTAATAAATTTGCGGTGTGAATATTTCGCTTTCACTACTGGATGCTATAATATTTTCGAAATTATTTTGTAACTATAAAATCACAGGGAACAGAAGATGTCATCTTATTTTTATTTTTCATGCAATATTTTCCTTCTATCTCTTTGGTCGCGGTGTACATACACTAGGAACAATATTCATGTTCCAAAACCAAAGAACTTTACTTCTCTGTTGGAAAGTCTCTTACAGAAAAGACTTTGCTCCCACTTTTTGAAGAACTAATGAGCGCTTTTCGACTAGGTAGGATGAAAAAGTATTTGGATTTGGATTTAGGCATACTGATGCCTTACTCGGAACTGTCCGAGTAAGAATCTTTTACTAATTTTACCAATTATAGGTACTAATCTTTTTGATTGTTGCAAAGTCGTGTCACCATGCTGTGGGACACTAGGGATGTTACGGAGGCGGCTTTACCGGAACCGGAGTCGAAACCGAAGGTTTTAAATTCGATTTATCGGAGTGGGAACCGGAGTTGGAACCGGAATGGGAACCGGAGTCGGAGGTAGAAAAGAGATGTTCAGAAGAAGTTCAAATTTTAAACCGTTTTTTTAATTTTTATAACTGAACTGGCCAAAGTTTTTATGATGGCTGTTGCGGCAATAAAACATATTCCTTTATGTAGTCCTAGACTATTTAATTAAATATTGATATTTGAATATGTTTGCTCACAAATCTTCGGTATAAGCTCCGATGCATCGGAGCCGAAGTCGGAGTCGGAGGTGTAAAATCAATCGGAAGTTCCGACCTTTCGGAGTCGGAGTCGAAGCTCCGTAACATCCTTAGTTAACACACACGTTTTTATTATATTATGGCTTTATAGGTTAAAATTTATTTATTTATGATGTACTAAAATACATAGGCCTTATAGTACTTAATGTCTGTGTTTATATTTTTTGCATTGGGTAAATAAATTTTAAAAATAATAATGTAGGAGAGATCTTGGCCTATGTTGCACATTTAATGTCGTGTGACATGCGTACGGAAAGGCAATTGTAAACTTGGCGTCTAGTTTACAATTAACTTTTCGCACTTGTATTACAATATACTATATTGAATATAATATATAAATAAATTAAAATATGTAAACAATAATTAATCAATGTTGATGTGCAAGTATATAGGAGAACATAATTGAAAAACACATTATTAAAAAAAATTAAGTTTAAAAAGTTGTAATTTGAAACAATATGTTAAACTCCCCGCAGCCTCCTCGGGACACTCCCTGCAGGGAGCGACCTGGGCCAGGTCTTTTACTTGTAAAATAGTTAGGTATTTTGTAATTTTAGCTTAAGAATGTTTTTTTAGACTTATTTTTTTATTTTAATCTTATTTTGAATAAACCATCATACAATTATATGTTAAATATCAATTATTTCTATGGTAATTCAGCGTGGCACGCGACTTGCATCATGGGGAATTATGGAGGAGGCACGCATGACCCACTTTGTTTATAATAGTGTTTATTTAATTAGACATTTTTTAATTATTTATTGTTTATTTTTCATTCTTTATATTGCAATAACATTTAAAAAAAATTGTATATATAAAAATGAAAAATAAATTTTATTTCAATAATTATTTTCTTCTAAGTCGTATTCCTCACATATGTGGGTCATGATCATTCTATGGAAATAACCACATAGAACGACATTTATCTGTACCCCATATTAAAAACATATTTAGTTATATTAGTTGAAATATATAAAATATATTTTAACCGCATAATGTTGATTTATTATAAAATAATAGAAAATATAATAATTGTATAAATAAAGTAAAAAGTAACAATGAAAATTAAGTTTTAATTTTAAATTATATGTTAGACTTAATTTATTAAATATGTAGTTTATTGATATATCGACTCACCGTCTTAAAAGTTTCCACGGAATGACAATTCTAGCTATCACATTATAAATATATAGAGCACTGTATAGGTATCTGAGATGATAAACATAATTATAATTAGGGATTTTATCATTTAAAAAAAAAACTAGAACTTTTTTTCCAGGGTTGCCTGCAGTTATTTGAAGTTATTTATAATATCTAGATTTTCGGGTACCTATATTAGTAAAAATACGTAGGCTAACTACGTATTTTTACTAATATAGGTACCCGAAAATCTAGATATTTCAGAAATATAGCCAGATTATCTGATTAGGATATTTTATGTATGTTGTATGGTGGAAAAAGTAAAATACGACGAGCAGTATTTTTTTAACAATATGATTATTCCCAATGAAATATATAAAATTCTTATAAATCTTATAAATATTGTCTCACAAATAAACACAGTTTAATATATTAATTGTGTATAATTGTATATATAAGTGAATAATTCGAATTGCCATACGAATAAATAAAAATATTGTATAATAAAATTATAATATGAATTTATTATTTAGTTTAATATAACATATGCTTAATTTCCTACTGGTGTATGGAATATGAATATTTTGTCATCTTGCCGCACAAATAAACTTATTATTATTCTTATAAGGGGGCACAATTTTATTGTGACATAATGTATAAAATTCATAATAATATTACATATTTTTAGTATTCTCACTAAAATATCTGCTTAATAATGAAACGATTGACTTATCATAATTTTTCTTCGCCAGTTATTTTCCATCATACTAAATAATAAATTATAATAGGGGTTTATTATTTTACAGCATTATTTTCTTAGTTTTAATGCAGTGAAATAATAAACCCCTATAAACCTAGGTAGTTTATTATAATATAATATATTTATTTTAAACTACTACCGTACCCCATGTGGACTCTTTAGACGGCGTGTTGGCTCTGTAAATAGGCCAATATGTAAAATTTTTAATTATGTATAGTTATGCATAATTTTTTGAGGCATTAAGCTCGCCTCATGTACACTTTTTTGTGTGCATTCATCAGCAGCCTATTCTAGTCCACTGCTGGACATAGGCCTCTCCCAGGGCGCGCCATTGAGCCCGATCTTCGGCTCTTCTCATCAGTTAGGGGATGATTGATGATGATTGATGATTCCTACCTTTGTGTGCATTGAAGTGTAAATATTTTTTTTCAATAATTTATTTACAATTGAGGCGTGAAATTTACAAATGGACTAAGTGCCAAAGTAGACACTTTGTACCTTTGAAATGGAATACATGGAAAATGTTGACTTCGCTTTTTTGACATTTAGCCCAATTGTAAATTCCACGTCCCAATTAACAAAAACAGTCCCAGTGACATTCAAACAGTGCCTTTTTTGTTTGGCGATATTTTTTTCTTGGATTTACAAAGTATATGTCCTCACCAGGAATGTAAAAACTCTCACCGTATTGCGGAATTAACTGATAGTATTTTTTTCATAGCGAACGGTAGTTCATATAAGGGGGCGCCATTGATAGTTTTATAGTTATATAAAACTATAAATGGCGCCCCCTTATATGAGTTTTATATTTCTGGTCAGGGGTTAGTATAATATTCTTAAGAGACCTTGATAACATCAAGTCCATTTCGGATCTAAGAACTTATTTACGTACCTATTTAGAAACTTCTTAAATATAAATGTTTATTGCAAATGTAGTATCATGATCATGACATGACCTCAGTGGCATATTATAAATTAAATATAGATAAGGTTCATACTGTTTGATTCCTTGTTATGTTACCTAAAATTTGATGCCTACATCAGAAATAATAGGTATTCTGGTATTTACAGTCAATATGACTGAATTTGGAAAATACGTCAAGATAATCAGGATTTTCTAGGGTTGTGAGAGTTCTAGGCATGCCGCTGGGTCTAGGTGCGAGGTGAGGTCCAAAAGTTTCTGGCCAGACATATTTCTATATGTCTAAAAAAACAAATTATACGTCATTGTAATTGTTATTTATCATTCGTGTATCGTTATTAGATTTAAACATTCGTTAGCTTGATTCCTCGGTTTTTGGAACAGGAAGTCGAAAATTTAATATTACAAATACTAATATACTTTATTGCACACCCGGGACAAAAACAGAACATACAACATAAAGACAGGTACAATATAATGTGCAGAAGGCGACCTTATCGCTTTAAGCGATATCTTCCAGGCAATCTTCAGGTGATGGAAAAATCATAAGATACATAATATACGGGTGCAAAAGGCGTATGAAATAGATACTACCCTCAAATAAATAAATAACAATAATAAAAAATGCAAACCTTTGCAAGCTGCAAAGCAGTAGTAATAATATTACGTAAATACTATAATATATACAGAAATATAATACTTAATATATTATATAATCAAAAATATTACAAATAAATAAATTTTAAATGTTTAAACTGGAATATCGTTTCGTGGTGAAGTTCCTTACAAAGGAAGGTGTTAATCCAACTGATATCAAACAAAGGTTGGATAATGTGTACGGGCATTTGCTTTGCAATAGTGTTTCTACATTTTTTTCAAAACACTTGCTCGTAAAGTGTCTTTTTTTTATTGACTACTAAACCTGCATTTGACCTCGATCTCGCCTGATGGTAAGCGACGATGAGGTCGACGATGGAGCATGCGGGTCCAGTAAATGCCTATTCACTCTGGCCTTGAAGATCCCAAGGTTGTAGGTTTCGGGAAATACAGACGCCGGCAGGCTGTTCCATTCCTTAGCCGTTCGCATAATGAACGAAGAAGCAAATGGCTTCGTACGAGCAGATGGGATATCAACAATATAAGGATGGAACCCCTCCCCGCGCCTGGTAGTCCGAAGGCGGAATGGAGATGCTGGAATTAGGTCGTGCAATTCCGATGCGCACTCTCCGAAATGTATCCTATAAAATACCGATAGACCGGCAACCTTGCGCCGATGTTCCAGACTTTACAGTCTAGCTTCCACCAGCGATTCGTCACCTATAGGGCGCTTAACGCGTTTCTCCACTGAGTTTAGAGCAGCCAGTGGCTCTTATTGCACCGCTTTTAGGTTCCTATTGCAGCTTATAAAACGCGCGTGCTTTTTTCTTATTTTTTTTTTAAATCTCAGCGAAGAGCGTGCTTTTACATTACATTTTTTTTTAAACCCAGCAAGTTTTTCCTCGCTAGTGTGTTAAAAAACGCTGTATGAAACGTGTGAGCATTGATCATTACACTCTCTGTTTAATACCCTCGCCTTCGGCTCGGGATGCAATCCAACCTCGAGTGTAATGACCAACTTAGCTCACTTGTATCATCATGTACAGTCCACCACAAGCTACAGTATACCATCTGTCAAAAACCTTCGATTAAATCTCAACCTTATACCTGCGCAATATGATACATTTCAGATTCTCAAATTTTGACGTTTTGGGTAGGTTGACCGAAGGTCGACTGTACTATTATCGTATTTAACCCCCGACAAAAAAGAAAGGGCGTTATAAGTTTGTCTGTACAACCATAACTCAACAACCGATGATCCGATTTGGACCCGGATTTTTTATATTCACGAATAACAGAGAATTTTGTCGAGGTTTCATAGCCATGTCTGATAAAAACAGGATCAGGAATTTCCAAGATCTTTGAGTCTCTGATATCAGAGGGGATCTCTGGAACGGTAACAGTTAGGCGGTTCAAGTTTGAGCTCAAACTGGTGTAGAAACACTAGGAACCTTGACCTGATGATGATCAGGAAAGAGTATGGAGATCTCCACAATAGTACTATTTTTAATTTAGAATTATTTGGAATATTATTTCAATCTGAAATTCGGGCCTTACTATAAAATTCCATAAAATATTTGGCTTCTTACTACAAAGTTTGTTCGATTTTGTTAACCCATAAGGAACTTGAAATAAAAATCACAAATTGAACTTAAAATAAAAAATATTTATTTTTAAAATGAGAAACTCTAACGTTTACAATAAACATATCAAAAATTCGTGTGTTCACAATCTCAATTTTTAAGGCAACGTCATGGGCTCAATATTTTATTTAAAATTTAAACAAAAACGTACAAATAATACAATACATACACAGTATATCTTGCGAAAAAGTCAAGCAACAGCCATTTTTGGTTGAAATTTTCACACTTTTTTAAAACAAACGTAACGTTATTTTGGTCCACAAAATATGAATTATTTTAAATTATCATATAAAAAATATTTGTACTAAAAATCACCTAAAAATATAGTTTTCCAGGTTGGAAAATATGGTAATTTTGGGCAATAAATAGTTACCACATTCTCCGACCAACTAAATGTTAAGTTGTAATAAATATATTTGTCAAATTTATATTTATTGTCATGAAAATTACTAAATTATATTTATTATAATACTTTTAAATATACAAATAAAGTAACCTGAAAGCAAAGCTATCGCAAAAATTAAACTAAGCTACAGCTAAGGCAGTTTTAAAATTAATTTCAAAACGGTTGAAATTAAATCGAATGGATTTCTTTAAATTATTTTTAAAATATTTCAAAATATTCGTTATGGAATTAAAATCAATCATACATTATTTCCTTGGCACATTTCATTTCCTCAAAATCTAACGTATAGTACGTGAGATCTTAGAAAAACATTCGGGTATCATCGGGTAAAATCGGTCTCTGTCTTACATTCGCGTGTCTCCGTCAAAAACCGAAGCCTCCTCTAAGAGCCGATTGTTTTTCTAAGTGCTCACGAAAACTGTACGAATAAAATTATTCCACAGACGAAAACATAGAATAAGCATCAGTGCTCCGTTCGCTCTGATTTTGGATTGTATTTCTCAAACAAAAGTTTAGTAACTTTAAAAAAAATTCAATTTCAACAAGCATAGATAGACACTTTGTCAATGCTCAATGCAAAGAAGCGACAATGGCCCAAAGGCTAGGGCGGAAGACAGCGGTGCCGGATCGAATGCACTTTTGAACCATTTTAGTGGACCACTCTTATCACAGGCATTTTGGCCTAGTTTTAGTGGTTAATAAAGAATATTGGTTAAAAAATTAATGCAACAAAAATTGGAAACCACAGCAAAAACTTAACCGAAAAGTATAACTCATTACGAACGACGAAATCCAGGCAGTTTGCTATCTCACTTGGAATGTACTAGGTTGAGGAATTCCTCCCTCGTCTTGGGATCGTCTCGGAATACACCCAGCATGGTGGAAGTCACAGTCTTGCTTTGGATCTTCTGAACTCCTCTCATCACCATACACATGTGTCTGCGAAAAAAATATAAGTTATATAGTTCACACCTCTAAAGAGAGTGGTAGTGTATTTTAAATACATTGGCCACATAGTAATAGGATCTAAGTGATGATGCAGACATCGAAAGGGAGCGTAGGGCATAGGCGATCAGAGCGAACATGAACTTTAGCTCAATATTTGTGTAAAATATATAATACTATACTATACTATAAAAGTAAGAATTTGGGATTAATGAATAAAGACTATATATAATAAAGAAGAAGAAGAATAATAAAGATTATTATAAAGAATAACCATGCAATCTGCCGGTTTCGGAAGTTTCACTTCTCGAGTAAATACTGTGACAGTAATACAAAAACAAGTATATATAAATCCTAATATACATATAAATATATTATATCAATGATATGGGTAGGTACTTAACTAAACTATATATCTACAACAAACATTGTATATAATTATAATACATTTGCATTGTAGTAAAGCTTACGAATGAAATTGTTAAAAGCGACATCTGTGTTCTTTGATTTAGACTCTTTAGTCCGACTTCTGTAGAGATCTATAGATCACTGACAAGTTAAAGTATACGTTAACTAGTAGTACTGATATAAGTTAAGTAGTAGTTGTAGTATAGTCAATAGATGGCGCTAAATAAATGAGATGTGTATAGCAATACAAATACGGATATAGATGCCGCCAATCGAAAAAAAATATAATATCAATTAATTAAGGCATTAAAAAAAGGTTTACACAAACTAAGGGTTTACAGGATCAGTCCTCGAATGAAGAAGAAATTCTTAAAAATATTTTTGTGTTCTCATATTGAAACAATAAGAAACGAAAACAGAATCTGTCAAACTCAAAAGTGGCCACTTTTGACAGATTCGCGTTTTGTTTCTTATTGTACTACGACGATACTAAAATATTGCTAAAAAATCCTCTTCATTCGCCTAGAGACACGTGCAATACCAGGGGAATTGCACGTGTCTCTAGGCGACAGTGACTACTTACCATCAGGTGGCCCGTCTGCCTGTTTGTCGTGGCCAATTTATAAAAAAATACAAAAATCATATAAATTAATTAAAGGCATTAAAAATGGTTTACAGAATTATTACATGAATGAAGAGGATTTTTTTTGCAATATTTTAGTATCCTCGTAAGGCAACACACGTGCAATACCAGGGGTATTGCACGTGTGTTGCCGATCGTGGAGGGAGAGGACTTTTTTAACGTTCTTTTTGAAGCATCCCATGTCGTAGCGCTGCGGGAAGATTTTTTCAATTGGCGGCGCTAGTGTCGCTCATGGAGCCCCAAACTATTGTAATACTTACACTCCTTCGATAACAACGGCGACGCCGGCGGGGCGGACAGCCTGCGTCACGGCGATAGCTATCTGCTTCGTGAGTCTTTCTTGGACCTGCAGACGACGGCAGAAGATCTCTACGATTCTGGAACAAGATTGTTGTTTTATACACGAATTTTTGCAAATTAAAAGGCAATGGAACCTCATTGGCACACTATCCGTAATTTTGAAAAAAATGTCAATTTCTTGGCGATCGATCCTAGCTTAATTCGATAGTGGACATCAATAGAAACATAAAAAATATCTTGACAAATACTCCTAATTTTATTTTATTTATCGGTCGATCGTCAGCATCACACAATCACGCTATTTTTACAAAGGCAGATTATTCTTCAGCCATGCTATGGCTACGTCGTCCAGCAAGTGCAATCTGTCGATTCCTCCTGGTATTGCCCATATTTCGCAGTCCTCAGTGAGGTGGCTCATTGTTTGCACGGCCCCGCAGGCGCACGCGGGGTCGGCTCTGAAGCCCCATTTGGGCATGAGTTCACCACATCGTCCCTGTCCCACTCCCAGGCGGTTCAGTTTCGACACACAGTGATCTGGGCAGGTGGAAACCGTTCACAATGCTGTTTGGGTTCTGGATCAAGTGTCGATTAGGGACCGCCGAGGTGTTCCATCTTTCCGTTCAATACTCCTAAAGTATCTCCGAACCCAGATATTTGACCAGTAATCTTACTTCAACATCAAATATCTGGGTTCAGAGATACTTTAGGAGTTTTTGTCTAAGAAATGTTTTATGTTTGTATTGATGTCCTCTATCGAATTAAGCTAGGATCGATCGCCAAGAAATTGTATTTTTTTCAAAATCACGGAAGTAGGTGTGACAGGCTCCATAGTAAAATATTCCATGCCCTTTATAAAATATATATGTTGCGAGTGAATAACTTGATAACTCTAACCGCAGAAAAAAATCAAAACGAATTAATTTGGCGCTCTTGGGTGCATTATTTACGACTTAAAAAACTCCAAAACATTTCTGAACCTTCGGAGTTAGAATTTTTCCGCCATTAAATATAATTACATCAAAGCGAGCTAAATTAATTCGCTTTGATTTTTCTGCAAGTTACGAGTATCAAGTTATTTACGCACAACAAGGATTTATTCATGCATTTTTATATAAGAGCAGTATAAACCTTACTACTAAGCTAAAATATATTATTTTACCTGGCCAACTTGCTAAGGCCGAGAATTCTGCCTTGTGGAAGGTATCCAATGGAAACTTTCCCATAGAACGGAACTAAATGGTGTTCACACATTGAAAACATTTCAATGTCTTTCACGACCACCATTTCGTCTGTGTCTTCCTCAAATATTGCGTTGTTTAGAACATCTGGAACAAATATTACATGTAAGTAAAGTAAAGTAAAATACACTTTATTGCATAAAAATAAAACAACAAACATGAGATAGAAAAGTAATGATATAACAAATAATAATAAGTCTTTAATGTACACAAATAAAAATTAAATGTAACTTATACAATGTCTTAGATTAGGCCCGTGTGGTAGGGTACCGAGGATGCTGGCGGCGTTGCCCCGTTGGATCGCTATGCTGATCCTTTGGGCGAGATAGCCGCCAGCCCTTGGGTCCCTCGTCGCACAATTTTTATTGAACTTTGTAACAGTTTGGTTTCTTTATCGCCATGTATAGATTTTAAATTGTTTGACTTATATATTATATTTAATGTTATATGCTGTGAAACTTACAAATAAATAAATATAATATATTTTTAAATAAGTATTTTATAACTTATGCTATTCATTAATAAATAAACATAATACATTGGATCTTATCTTATGATAGGGGGCCGGGAATAACCCAGCGGCACTTCGACCATTGAGGATCTTTTGTGCCTACCCCATTTTACACACTGGTCATCTAAGTGTGCAGGTTTCCTCACGATGTTTTCCTTCACCGTTAGAGCAGTCGGTAAATGTACGTAAATCTTCGAAAAATACGAAAAACTCATTGGTACATGGCACTGCATGGTTTCGAACCCGGATCTCCCGCATTGGAGTCCGGTGTCCTAGCCACTGTGCTACCGACGCTCACAATAAATCACTGTGTGAAACAGTGATAAGGAATAAATGTTTTATCCTACTATTAATTTAATATATATTTTAATCCAATATAGATTCTTAATCCTATTTACTTTTTATTTACCTTCTAAGCTCTGATCGTATCCCTTTGTGAAATATAGCATGGCTTTCGCGGCGCGCTCTGGCGTTTTCAAAAGACCCGCTCTTTCTGGGTCCTCTCCAAGACCTGAAAATAAATGTAAAAAAATATATTATGATATGTATTGCATATGGAGATTAACCGATGAGAAACCCGTGGTTAAGGAGGTCCTCACTCGCAAGTGGCGGTGGCTAGGTCATGAGCTCAGAAGGGCGGACGATCATTCCTCAAAAATGGCCCTGAAATGGTACCCATCAGGTAAACGCAAGCCTGGTCGTCCGAAATCCACATGGCGCCGGTCAGTTGAAAACGAGGCAACCACAATCTGAATGTCCTGGCAGGAACTCGAAGAGGCCGCGCAAGATCGCAATAAGGGGACAGCAATTGTTCGAGCCCTATACCCCAGCAGGGGGAGACAAGAAGAGAAGAAGAAGTATTTCATTTAGATTGCTATACGATTTCCTTATTGCTTTATTCATGACTTTTGTAGCTGAATTTTAAAGTATTGTATTAGGTATTGTGAAGAAAATGTGATAAATTATGTATATCTTACATAAATAATATGTATTTAACATTCATTTTATTTGTGCTAATGTTTTGAGAAAGAAAAGCTTAGTGTGCTTGGCACAAATCTTCATATATATACGAGTATATTAGGTCGTAGATATATGTATCTACGACCTAATATACTCGTAATGGTGCATTTTACGTTGTGCTAAAAAATTAGACAGATACTGTAATAATCGAATTCTACACTATCTGTCTAAGATTTATAGCCACTAAATAAAAAATAATGTATTACATTTTATGTAACAAAGCGTTTTATTTAGATAGGTAAGACATATAATATAATATATCTGCGACATCATTCCAATACACTAAAATACATCATGTAATATACCTACTAATACAATGCTTTGTATCTTTATGATTAGATTTATTTTATTTTAATAATAGCAATCATGCATTCCAAAGATTTATAGGAATGGGTATTTATTTTATATAATTATTTAAAAAAAATAATTTAATAGTCACTTCGTTTTACTTTACTATAATAATAGATACCAATTTAAAAAATAATAATTAATTTTTAATTTATGATAATTATATGTATTATAATTATAATATATGATGTATACATACTTGTGAGTAGAAGTTTATATGAGTTGGCCATGTCTGGGAGTAGTGCCTCTCTGGTGGGTGGTTTGTGATCCAGCTCCAAGTCGTGGTGGAACGTGCAGTTTTCATGGCCTGAGGACAAATATAGCAACATGAGTATAATTTTGATGTGGAACAAGTTTTTAATAAAAAAAAATGGCAAACAAGCGGATGATATGATGATAAGTGATGTTCACGGCGATCCCAGAAATGAAACAACTCAAGTAGATACACAAACATGAATTCTCATATATTGAATTCTTATAAAAACAGTAATCAATTACAGAGGTCGTAACCGGTAAAACTTAACGCGTTCTAAAAACATCGAGGGGCGCCATCTAGTGATAGGTTGACGGAACTAAAAATAATAAATCTTTACACAACGTAGTGAACGGTTAAACCAGTAGTCAGCATTGCTTATAATCTTCAGCAACACCAGGCTTCGCTGATGGCGAACTGTGTCCAAATACAATACATTCCGCTTTTAAGATTAACTTGGATGAAAAAAAACTTATTTCGAGGGCAAAATTATTGGTAGATGCATTTTACATAAAAATAGTTTCAACTGATTTAAGTTTCCTATAAATTAATGTAGAATGCTCAGTTTTATTAAATCTTGTTAAATAAATTTACCTACAATGTTGCGTGTTATAAATGTTGTGAAAACTCTATTCATCTCAGAATTATGTATTGTTATGAATCCAGGTATACATTACTGAAATTGCTTTCTAGGTATTTCATATTTATGAGGTTTTCCTCAATCTACTGTAGTATTATAATATGGCGAAGATATTATGATTAGGTCTTATTGTCATTCCATTTTTTACATTACAAAATGTAATTGACAATACGTTACTACTTATCTCAATTTTAATATCAATTGTCACTAATAATGAAAATGTAATGTTGTAACAAAAAATGTATAAAAAACATTTAAATAATTGTTATATAAATTAAAAAAAATAACGGAAAAAATCGTTTCTTTACCTATAGACTTATTCAGCATAATCACGACAATAAATCAAAGTTAACTTAACAAATATCTAAGTTTAACTGACGCAGAATGAACTGACCTTACATTTATATAAAGCCTGTGGAATACCTGTGGAATTATGCAATGTAGTTATTTGGTTACAATATACTGTTTTGTTCGTATGCTTCTAAGAATTATAATTACTTTGTCTGTTATTGATAAAATATGTTTATATTTTAGGGTGGGTACTGACAGCATGCTCGTGTAATGTAACAAATAGAAATTCAATGGCGAGCATGACGCGGTAATAACCGGGCATAATAATGACATTTATATTTTATAATTTATCTGACTATTATATTATTTATTTTTTATAATTGCATGCTCATTGTTGAGTAGAATGCTCTTTGTTTAGAAAATATCACCTTGTAATTATGTACCTACATTCTGGACAAATAAATTAACCTGAATCTGATGTAATGCTCGAATCCGAGTTGTTACATTACACGCGAATGCTTCCGGTCAGTACCCACCTTTAGGTTCTACAATGTTAACAGAAAATGGTATATTTAAATCTATTGTCAATATAACAAACATCACTGTTGAAAACAGACATTCGTACCAATGAGGGATATTCCGGCAGCTTCTAATCAACTCAACAGATGGCGCTAATTGTATACTGGAATGTCAAAATGTGCCAAAATATGGGTACCTAGCATGCACCTAAGCCATAAAATTTGAATTAAAAAAAACTTTCTTTTTTTAATATTTGCTCATAGTTCTTGTTTTATCATTGTGAAATGATAAATTCTATCATTTTATATGTTTTTACAAAAAGCTACCTACTACGCAATGAAAAAACATTATATCAAAACAACTCTTCTCTCACTTTGACATTTCTGTTAGATGCAGCGCCATCTATCTCGTATGGCGGGAACTTAAGCTGGAAAATCCCTCATTATCGCTCTGTTTTTGGTCGCGTCTGATATCTTGTACGTTCTAAATCTATAGTTGAAAACGTCTTGGAATCGGCGAAAAATTGTGTTTTCTTATAGTTTCTTGAATTGAATCATGCTTGCATCATTTCGTATGTTATCTCAATAATAATAGGTATCTAAATTACAAATATTATAATCGCAAGAGTCGGTTAATGCCGCGGTCTAGCGGTGTACGAACAACCGATTAAGTTACTGCATCTGTTTGTATATTCAATAAATAAATAAAAAAGTGGACTAAAACACAGAGAATTTCAGAAATTAAAACTAGTATCTAACACCAATCAAAAGTTTAAATAGCCGAGACTGTAACTATAAACATAATTATTGAAACTACTATCTTATGCAAACAATTACCGACGTCAAAAAAAATACTACTTTTTAATAAATAATGTTATACGAACCAGGCGTGGTTGAAGTGCGTGGTGTCATGGGTGTCCCAGGAACCTCCAGCTCGCTTTCTGCGTCATTTATATGAAAATTCTTTAAAGCCTCAGGGGTTTTCTTGTATTTACTGACGAACGACCCGGTATTTGTGTTCTCAACTCCGTTTTCCTTCTCCTCAGAAATGGAATTCCGAATCGAACGCGAACTGACTCTCCGAATCAAAGAAGACGGCGGCACCGACGGCTGTTCTGAATTTCCGTTGACTCCTGACATTTTTCTTTTATTTCTATCTAAAACGTTTTTATATATATTTTAAGTTTGTGTATAAACATTTATGTAATTTAAAATCTGACGTTCGATGTAAACGGATTGCACAACGATACTAACAATGAAAATTAATAGACAATTTGTAATGCGGTTTGACCCTTAATAGGTTATCAAGTTAATAGTTACAATAACTCTTCTCGATAAACGGTAGCAAAATAAATCTTATGTACAAAAATATTTGATACATTATTTAAGCTAACTTAAAGATTTTTCTTATTCTCATTAATTTTTAAGGTCTCTTATCTCTTGTTTATATTAATGTAATCGACGTAGACTGTCTCCCTGTCAACACAGAACTACATAGGTCAAAATAATGACCAGACATTATTTATATGGAAGTAAAAAACATGTTATCCTTACGTATGTCACGTTTTAGATCATGGCTATATAGCTATTGACTTACGAAGTTTATGTGATACTTATAAAATTAATTGTTTTAGTTATTTAAATAAATATACAAATTATATTGATTTAATGAAATAGATATGACCAATATTAGGTATCCATTTGTTAACCTAGTGGTTCTTGATGGCTGTTAAAAAGTTACAACAAGCCACTGCTAAGCACTTTTTTATTTTTGGTTATATTGTTGAAGTAATCAGTATAATATAATATTTTTTGTTCTAAATGGAAATAATGATATGTAAAAAAAAAGTTTGACAATTGATTGATTGATTTGATTCTTTTTTTTCGGGTATTGGATGACGCAATACATAATAATGATTTTCTACTCCCATTTCGTAATTTGTTAAATAAGAAACCACAATCAAGAGGTTAAAGAGGTTAAAAAGAGAATATAGAGGTCATAAAGAGGTTCATTCGTCAAGGTCGTGTGAAAATAGTGTTTTAATGAAATATTAAATAGCAGTTTTCGATTGTATTATGCAATTTTTTCTTTATTATTAGAACTCTTTCGTATTAAATGCACTACATTTCACTGGCCAACTACTTGGTACTATAGCCAAAAAAAAACTCTTCACCCGCACCTCCGCGGTGTCGACAATACGTCAAACATTTCTACGGTTTCCATAGTTACCAATAACATATTAAGCTGTCATGGAGTCTGTTGAAGTCTCCATAATGGTTTGCATTTTCTGTTTATATGTTTCATGGTCGTAGAAAAAGTATTATATGCAACATACGTAATTGCGATTTTAACAGTCGAACGATCCCTAATGAAACTCAGCTTCGATTCGTTTAATAAACAGTTCTCATGTTAAAATCGCCATCATTACGTGGCCGTTGCATAAACTAGTATTTTTACAAGTGAAAATTTATTATTTGCATATTTTTATTTATATATTATAAATATGTTGTAGTTATGTATTTGTCTGTAAATTTCCCTAAGAGAAAATAAATTAATAAAATAAACGTTAATGTAATAAAATATAATCATATATTTATTATATTATTATTATACACTAATATTCATCATCAGCCTATTGATGTCCCCACTGTTGGGGCACAGACATCCCCTTGCACAAAGGGGTACGGGCCATGATCCACCGAGCGGGCCCAGTGGTTATTGGTGGATTTGACAGCCCTCGGAAACTTTTCATTTCCTCAGACATGCAGGTTTTCTATACAAATATTATACATTATATAAGGTCGGGGAAAAAGTTTCTTCGCATTTTATATGAAAACTCAAGACATTTTTTTTTCAAAGTTCATTTACATTTAATTATAGTATATATGTGCCATTTTGTTCGATGACTTTTTGGCATCTTGTAGGAAGTGACATGATCCCGTTGCTGTAGAAATTTTGGAACTTCTGATCAAAAAAACGCAACAAGTAGTTTCGACAGTCCTCTCTTGATGTTAACCTGACACTGCCTAAAGAATTCTGAAGACACCGAAACAAGTGGAAATCTGAAGTTTTTTTTTATTTACTTCTAAACCCGCATTTGACCTCGATCTAGCCTGATGGTAAGCGACGATGAGGTCGACGATGGTGCATGCGGGTCCAGTAAATGCCTATTCACTCTGGCCTTGAAGATCCCAAGGTTGTAGGTTTCGGGAAATACAGACGCGCAGGCTGTTCCATTCCTTAGCCGTTCGCATAATGAACGAAGAAGCAAATCGCTTCGTACGAGCAGATGGGATATCAACAACATAAGGATGGAACCCCTCCCCGCGCCTGGTTGTCCGAAGGCGGAATGGAGATGCAAGGTCAGGGCTATATGGCGGATGCATTATGTCTTGATGCATGTCTTGAGTTTTCATATAAAATGCGAAGAAAGTTTTTCCCCGACCTTATACATAGTTAATACTAAATATTTCATAGATCTAATAAACAATATTTTTAGTTTAACTTATATAGTTACAATTATACCATACATGGTATCACGTGGCCAAAAACTTCCTATAACAACAAGACAAGGGAACCGGTTTCTCTTTCTTACAATAGTCACCTTGATATTGGCGTATTGGTACGTTAACCTAGATTGAGAGGAGAGGTCAAACGAGTAAGGTCTAACTTCCGGCATTATCCGGTTATAGCTTATTTGCTAATTGTATTTCGCATTGTTTCCGGTTACGTTTATAAACTTTTATAACAGGGTGTCAAGATAAAATAAAATAAAAAAATTATAAAATAACATTTGCCTAAAAATACTGTTACGCAAAGAGGTCTAATATTTCTGTATGACATTTTTGATATGCATTTAGGAAATTGTATTTTTAGGAGTGGACCTTTTAGGAAGTGGACGTTATGGGAAGTGGACTATTTAGGAAGTGGACGTTATGGGAAGTGGACTATTTAGGAAGTGGACGTTATGGGAAGTGGACCATTTAGGAAGTGGACGCTGTGAATCTAAACGACAGAAAAAAACGTATTTCCTTAATTATTTAGAAGTTAGCACAACAAATACCTTATAAGTAAAATAAATGAATTTTGTGGAGAATACCTGTTATTTAGAGGAAAACGAATCTTTAAGTGTCGTGCAAATGTTTGTTGTAGAAATAAGAAAAACTGTTATTGAATTACCACAAAAAAGGGTAAAAAACTTAATTCAAACTTGGGTATTCTCAGGTATTTACTTTTTTATCAGTTTCTTGTTTGCAAATTGCTGTTTTGGGTCAAGTAATAATATGTATCTACATATATGTACATCTACATATACTGCTCTTCTCATGTAGTGACAAAGTTTTAGCTTTAAATTTATTTTTGATATATAATAAAAAATATATCTACATATGTACATATCCATAGGTACACTCTAATGCTGCATTAGTGTCATCGATTATGTTTTTATTTTGAAAGGTATTAAATAAAGTTTTCAACAGTCTTTCAACAATTTTAGATTTACGTGTTGTTTTGTGAAAATATCAACAAAATACAGTTATTATTTCCTAGTTCGGAGGTCAGCGTTTATTGTAAACTAACTTGTTGCTCACTAATTTTATTTAGTTTAATATAAGTTCCTATTGGTGTATGGACTATGAATACTTTGTCATCTTACCACACATTTTTTTATTCTATAATTTTTTATATAAAAAACTTATTCTTATTAAGAATACATACATTATTAATATAGTATATAACCATTCACTACTGAAAGATAAGTATTTAGTTTACGCATATACCAGTATTATATTTTCAAGTTCCTTTCTAGGCATTGGATGTAGGTACCTATCAAAAGTACGCTCTCTAAAACCGAAAGGTGGGTATTCAGTATCCATAATTGAATTAAGTTTGTTCCAGGAATTCGCGAAAAAGTCTATTTAATACATTTTGTACCAATCAGCAGTGGATTTTGTACTCGCTTTGCTCGGGATTCAAATTTTTAACAGTCCCTAGTGATACAATCTACTATTTATACTTGAAATACCAAATGAGGTTACATTATAAAATTTAGATCCCCATTTCAATTAACAAAATTGTTGGAAAGAAAGTATTAATTCGATAAACAAGGAAAGTGGACTGGTTACAATACTTTTACCAGAAACTGGTAGTTTTGAGATCCAGTTCAGATGCAGATTTTGTAAACATTTACGAAATGCGATCGAGATTGTATTTATTTGGTATGTTTAAGTAAGTTACCTACATATTATTATGTAAATTTATTTTATTATAATCTAAATTATATACAATTAATGTATAGAAATTATGTAAATTATATAAGGTCGGGGAAAAAGTTTATTCGCATTTTATATGAAAACTCAAGACATTGTTTTTCCAAAGTTTATTTACATTTAATTATAGTATATATGTGCCATTTTGTTCGATGACTTTTTGCCATCTTGTAGGTAGGGACATGATCCCGTTGCTGTAGAAATTTTGGGACTACTGATCGAAAAAACGCAACAAGTAGTTTTGGCAGTCCTCTCTTGATGTTAACCTGACACTGCCTAAAGAATTCTGAAGAGATCGAAACAGGTGGAAATTTGAACGTGTAAGGTCAGCAAATATATTTATAGTTTTTATAATATAATATAATATATTACAATTGTGTTGTAAATTAAAAGTAAATTGTGGTGTATCTCTCAAACATTAAATTATAAATTTTGTCATTAATCTTTTGTATATAATGAGTTAATATAAAACCAATTATGCCCGTCATTAATGACTACATAAATTAACGTAAATATAGCGTAGCAAACTCTCTGTTAAAAAAAAAGGTATCTGTCATCAGGCCTCGTATGGAACCCGGCGCGATCTCCTTTATTTACTTTTAATATTTTACTTGTACAAAATGTATGTATGTTAGTCTAATATTTTAATATTTCTTATAGTTTAATATTTTACTTGTATAAAATGTATATAAGGTATGTATGTTGTATAGTTAGCTGTATAATTTGTTGCCTGAAAATAGAGAATTTTATTAACTTAGGTTTAAGACTTCTTATTATTATAGCGTAATATTGCGTAAGAATTCATCGAATGGAGACTGGAGTTGCTTTAGATTGTACCTTATTTATTAGTTATTTAAAAAAGTTAAGTGTAATAGAAGTATATAGGTAATTAATTAAAGTAAATAAAGTATAGGTACAAAAAATGAAGTTATAAAATAAATTTTTTTTTTATAAAACTTTCAATTTGTTGCAATCTCGGATATTCAATACTATTGTATTGTATTTGTTTTGACAATAACTCTTGGATTCAGATTTTATTTTTTAGTTTTTAATATTTTTTGTGAGATGGATTTTAATAAAAAAATATGTAATTTTAATTTCCTTTTAATTATTATTTTTTGGCATGTAAATATTCAAACACAATTTATGATTGTTTATGAATAAATGATATGATGATGACTATGAAATAAATTAAAAAAAGTCATAAAATAAACTTTAAAGTCCATTCTTTCGTCCATGAATTGAATAATACTGAATGAAACCCAAGGTCAGGATTAAACGAGCATAACTTATTGTTTGATTCACATCTGAGTGTAATCTAGTTGATACGTGAAATAAAAGTGCAAGTAATCGTGACGTAACTTTATTTGTATGACCTAACGGTTGGACAATGAAGGCTAGGTAGGAGGTTACTTATTTACTTTGGGGGTTAACTCGCGAACTGTCTCTCGAATTCTCTTATATAACGTTTTCCATAAACCTTGCACACTGGCAGAGGAAATTATATAAATAAAGAGGCAGTAAGTACAGAGGAGCTCGTAGCCTAGTTGCGAGCACGGTCCGAAAGTGATCGTGCAGGTTACGCTTAACCTGCACAATCACTTTCCGACCGTGTTTTTCGTTTGAGTTTCAAAGTTATTCAATGGTTTTGTATCTTGGAAACAATGTCCTAGTTTTCTGTAGTATCACCCAGTACTCATAGGAGGAGGAGGAGGAGGAGGAGCCTAGTTGCGAGCACGGTCCGAAAGTGATCGTGCAGGTTAAGCGACGTTGGCGCGGTCGGTACCTGGATGGGTGAACGCTAGTGGCATATTTCATCTGAGCTCCTCCGTGCCTCGGAAAGCACGTTAAGCAGTCGGTCCCGGTTGTTGTCGTTCGACAGCAGTCGTTAAGCCATGTCAGAGGCCTACGGGCGGCCTGACAAATAGTTGGCAACTAACCATACGATAAGCAAGCAAGCAAGAGGTAGTACTCTTTATTTATTTAGATGCCTGGAAGAGATCGCTCTTAGCGATAAGGCCGCCTAAATTGTACTTCACTATTTCCTTTTCTATCTCATGTTTGTTGTTTTATATTTGTGCAATAAAGTGTATTTTACTTTTACTTTACTGTCTATTTATTTATTAACTATTACAAAAATTGCACAGCAATACAGTTAAAACTAACACACTGTGAATTCATGTGCTTGACACAATACAGTACATAATGTATCGTATAGCGTCTTAACAGTAGCTTAAATTCAATAATCATATGTCTACAAAGATAAAACAACTTATAACTCATTCATTCTTCTTCACACAAAATCGCAGACATTGGAAACATTCCCATGTTTTTTTTAATACAAAATTAATGTTGGATTAAAGTTAATCCGAGAGTTAACGGTTCGCAAAACGGCCTTAGTGAAATATGTTATTTTTATTCAGGAATTTTGTTAGGTGTAACTATTGTATAGGTACTTGTAGTAAAATAGTAGGTAGGTACCAATTTTTTAATATTTAAATTAATTAATTAAAAGACCTTTTATAAAAAAACAGAGAGATAGAGATTGCGGAGGCATAAAGTTTTATTAAAAATCTAGACTAATTTGTAAGATTTTTTTTTCTAGAGTTAGATATGGGACAGGGTATGTTTTAACGATAAATAACACTTACGACGTTTCATGCAACTGACAAATATATAAAATAGGTATTTTATATACATACTTCTTCGTTCATAATGCGAACGGCTAAGGAATGGAACAGCCTGCCGGCGTCTGTATTTCCCGAAACCTACAACCTTGGGATCTTCAAGGCCAGAGGGAATAGGCTTACTGGACCCTCATGCTCCATCGTCGACCTCATCGTCGCTTACCATCAGGCGAGATCGAGGTCAAATGCGGGTTTAGTAGTAAAAAAAACATAATTATATTTTTAGCACTCTTTTATAAACGACTATATTGGATTAAAAGTAATGTTTATTTCAGACATAGCAAATACTGAAACAGTTATTATTATAAATATATCAACAAAGGTAAAATATCGATAAATAAATAGATCTAATGGTCAGCTGTTGTTGTGAAAAGGGTCTTAACTCAGCTTATTGTTGCAGACAAAAAGCTGGTATTCTGTTGGACAAAATACTTACAAATCACAAAAAATCTGTACAAGAATTCATGTAAGTATATAAAAACGTTTGAAATAATTAACTAGCATTCTGTTAGTTTTAATGACTAATGGGACTGTCTATAAAACTTATAGCGGTAATAAACAAAGTTGTTAAAAGGTAATTATAGTTATTAGAAGGCAAGTTTGACCGAGACTCAAGAGGTACTAGCTACCAAATGTCCTTGGTGTTCTAAGAAGTGAACGCGTGTCCTTTTGGGGTACTTACAAACGGATACTATATCCGTTATTATCACTGATCGGAATAGGAAGGGCTAACTTACCTAAAGTTCACGAGGGGATATAATAAGTAGCTATTAATACCGCCTTATTTTCTAAAAAGAAACTGGTCAGATGACAGATTTTCAGATTTAGACTTCGAAATTTCACAACTCATATGTATTTATATTTCACTTTTCTGCACTATACTGCCGGTAACCTATTAATCATTCTCCTATCACCTAGGTTGCGTGGAAGAGATGCCTCTGAGCGATAAGGCGGCCTTTGTACACTTATTCTATGTTTCCTTTCCTATGTAAATTTCTTGTGTGCAAAAAGTATTTATCTATCTTTTCCCTTGACCGACATAAGAATATCGACTTTAAAAGTAAAATTGTTTTTAGAAGGGTCCCCAGACAGGGATATGTTAAAAAAAATTGTACCCCATCGTGTGGGGATCGTTGTTTAGAGTCAGATAGAGTGCGGTTTTTTTTGTAATGTTATAACGACGTAAGCCCACGTCAAACCTGTAATTTTTAGACCACTTTTGTTTCAAGGTCTATCTCATGAACGGCATTATCTAAGAACTTGAGAATTGGCCACAATATTGGTCATATTCTCTATTAACTAATACTAAAACTTGTCATATCTTTCTTTAACAATAGTTTGAAAGTTGGGGTCAAAACAAACAAACGTTGTTTTACTTAGAACCTTTGGTATGGATCCTAACAGCGTGATATCCGACTTACACTTGACCGGTCTTTTCGATTTGTATAGGATACTACTACTATAATAAAATATTGTATTATAAAATCCATTATCCGGGGATGAGGGGTCTCCATTATTTAAAATACAAAAAGGTATAACTATATATTTACAATAATCTATATATCGCAGGTAAATTGCGGAAAGTATCAGGAATTTGGCCAAATCCCTAGGACTTGGCCAAATCACTAGATTACTCTAGTGAAATAGTGAATGTTCGTATTCATCGGCCCTGAGTAGTGATTCTAGGCAAGCATATACAAACAGTTTTTTCTAGGTTGTTATTAAAAAAATAACCTTACGAAGGCTACGCCTATTTGCCGACCTAGCCTTCAACCTAACCCATCCGTGTCGGTTTCGCTCCGACATGTTTCCATGACTAAAGCTTGTTTCCTCCATTCTACGTGCCCTCAGAAGAAAGAATCACTACTCAGGACCAATGAATCGACTATTCACTATTTCACTAGACTAATCTAGTGATTTGGCCAAACTCTGCTTTTGGTTATTTCCTATTTATTTTTATATAGCTTTTTTTTATAATTTATATACTTTCGATGCAATTAATATAATTCCCAAAGAAATAGTGACCTTCACCGTCCAATTTATAAAACGTGTCGATTTTTATCTAATCTGGTGGATGAACCATTTATAGATGTTACAGAAAGTTATGAAATAGATATATAATACATAATTATATTTAATATAATTATGTATTATATTTATTTATTATATCTATAATAATTCATCATGACATCATTCATCTACACAGGCAACGCCTAGTGTGGAGGTTATAGTTTAATGTGAAATGTTAATTAATAATTTGTAAACGAATAAATTTTATCAATTTTTTTCAGTTTTCTTTTGGTTTTATTTCAACAAGAGATTTCTTTTATTATTAATTCTTTATTAGTCTTATAAAGTGTACTCATCGCTGTGTTTATGTTTACACTACATTACTATGAACACTATTTATTAAAGAGGTTTTAGTATGATGTCAATTATACATTAATTGTGCGTGAAATATTATTAACTGAGAAAACTATGAAGTTATAAACTTTCCAACACGCGACTATGAGATAGATGCATTATAATAATATTCCGCCTGTCTATAAATATATAATATTTATTGATTTTATAGAGGTCCCTTATTTTATTCAAATCTATATGAAGGAGGATCACAAGGAGATGATAATAATTATCATCTCCTTGCAATTCATAAAGTACTGGCACATAAACAAACCTACCTAAATGCAATCACTAACGCGCGCAATCCGTACACATCGAACCAATTAAAAGTAGGTAGTCTAATACTTACGGCGCGAAATTAAAATTCCAAACGTCAAAACAAACGAAGCACTGGCTAGGAAATCCGAAAATTTAAAAAGTTAATTTAAAAAACAAAAGGTTTGTTCCGAAACGCGTGACCGCGCTTCTGACTTACGGCTGACTGGGTGTAAAGGCGCGCAACAGATGATTTTTGTACGTGAATGGCGACTTTATACTGCGCGTGTGTGAAAACTGGAAAATCGATATACACGTCACTACTGTCCCACCTCAGTTCTACAAGCCCTCAAAGTGTTATGAGAACCAATTAGAACTCTGTTACAAGGTATTAGAGCGTGACGTCACGTTTGTGAACGAAAAACAACGTGGGTTTGTTTTAGTCGTCATTAGTGTTTTGATTTGTCAATGACTGTATTTTGAACTAATATTAATTGGTGTGAATACGTCATTATTGAAGGTTTTTACCCTGACCGTGGTTTACGGGAGTTTTCAAGTTATTCGTAAATTGTTTTATTATTATTATTATATGAGTAACGATAAATAATAAGTATAACTATACATATTTTATGCGATATTTCGCAGAATAATTTAATTTGACTTTATTTAAACTGAAATTAATTATGAATTATTACTATTGACATATTCTTACTATTACTATTTTATTTATTTATTTATATTTATTTACACTTTAATGCACAAAAAAGATGTACAAGAGGCGAGCTTAATGCCTTGCTGCTTAATGGCTTTTATATTATTTATTAACATTTAAAATGAAATTAAATAAGTTTAAAATATAATTAAAATGAAAATTAAATTAGTTACGTATTTTGTAATTTTAGCTGAAGTATGTATTTTAGTATCACTTTATTTTATTAAATTATTATAATGATAAAATAATATTAATTATAACTATTATAATTTATTGATTTGATAACCAAGCTAGCTTATTCTATGTTTCCTTACCTATGTAAATTTCTTGTGTACAATAAAGTATTAATCTATCTAAACTAACTAGTTATCCCATGGATAACTACCTAGTTATCCCATAGATAACTACCTAGTTATCCCATAGATAACTACCTAGTTATCTATGGGATGAATGCTGACCTTTGTTAAATACCTTCTTTTTGGGAAAGCACTGTCCCCCAAGATACAGGTTCGCCTAGTTTGGGAGTCAGGGTATTGTTCGATTTACAAGTTTTGTGATGTTTTCAGTGAAGATTATTTCATGTTATTTATTTATTATTTATTATAGTTACAAAACGACTATATATTTATTTGCTTTTAATTATTTATTTGTACATACATAAAGTCACGCCTATTTCCCGCGGGGGTCAAAGGGGCGCCATTGGTAGTTTTATAATCTGTGTTATGGAGTTCACTATGAAAAGAATTTATTGAATTTAAATGGTACTACCATTAAATTCTGCGGAATTTAACTGGCGAGGTTTTTTAATTTTTATATTTCCTGGTCAGGGTATAGCTACTTAAAACATTGGACAATGGCTGAATACATAAATGAAACCGTCCCTAGTCGAGCACTTACCAGGATTATACTTTTCATGGTCAGCAAAAAAATACAAGTACCTATCTTTTTATATACCTATTTTTTTATTAAACAAGGAGAGCAGATGAGCAATCGGACCACCTGATGGTAAGTGGTCACCGTCGCTCATAGACATCTCACCTCACTGTATTAATGTTGGAGGGTTTTTGATGGACTGCTAACCTTGAGGACTAAGATGGAATGCCTGATGTACCGGTAATTACGCTGGCTCTCTTACCCTTCAAACCGAAACAGAAATGCAAGCATTTCTGCTTCACGGCAGAAATATATAAGAGGGTGGTACTACCCGAGGCGTTCCTTCACATTAGGATCTACCACTATTTATACAAATATGATAAATTAAAAATAAATACATGGTGTAGCAAAAACCCTCTATAGAGCCGAAAGAGGGGTGTTCAGTATCCATAATTGAACAACTTACACTATGGGACTAACCCTGAAATCAGCTGTTATTTCATACATTTCAGTCGTGGAAGTATGAAGAAGATGTTGAAAGAAATTATGTGATTGGCTTGTTTTAGTTGTATGGCGAATTACTTTATTTTTTTTTAATTTTATTAATTATTGACAGTGGGAAGTGATTGAATTATTTATTGAATTAAAAAAAAATGGAAATTATAATCATTTTTATTATTGTTATATATAATAACTGTAAATTGTTGTTATCAATAAAGTATTGTATTGTTTTTCGCTATTTCAGAGTTGACTCCACAGTGAAAAAGGTAAAAGAGTGGAATCTCTCCAGGCTGCTTCTGCACAGAGCCATACCACCGTCAAAAAGTTAGTCATTTGACAAATACATGACGTCAATTCTTGCGAAATTCTCGTAAATCCCCTAGGTACAGTTCTAGACTCGTCAAGCTACGCAAGCTCTGTGGAACCCTGTCACAATAAAGTTGTGTTATGATTCCTTGACATTCGTATGAATGTGTCAGAGAAGTTAAGGCGATAAAGTTCTAGCCTGATGTGTTGTCCACTCGTTGGCAGGTAAGTGAGAGCGGGAAAGGAAAATCTGCATTTGGCGCTAATTATCTAAGTGTTTTATGTTGTTAGACTATGTGTGACGTCATTGGTAAGTTGGTAAGTTTACCTGTGGGTTTTTGAAATTGCAGTTCAGTAATGAATAATGATAAAGTTTTTCCGTAATCAAGTAATTACATCTACTAACATCTTTCAATCTTTAATCTTTCAATTTTTAATTCTTTTATCATTAACAAAGTCTACTTTGTGTGACGTCATTGGTAAGTTGGTAAGTTTACCTGTGGGTTTTTGAAATTGCAGTTCAGTAATGAATAATGATAAAGTTTTTCCGTAATCAAGTAATTACATCTACTAACATCTTTCAATCTTTAATCTTTCAATTTTTAATTCTTTTATCATTAACAAAGTCTACTTTGTGTGACGTCATTGGTAAGTTGGTAAGTTTACCTGTGGGTTTTTGACATTGCAGTTCAGTAATGAATAATGATAAAGTTTTTCCGTAATCAAGTAATTACATCTACTAACATCTTTCAATCTTTAATCTTTCAATTTTTAATTCTTTTATCATTAACAAAGTCTACTTTGTGTGACGTCATTGGTAAGTTGGTAAGTTTACCTGTGGGTTTTTGACATTGCAGTTCAGTAATGAATAATGATAAAGTTTTTCCGTAATCAAGTAATTATATCTACTAACATATTTCAATCTTTCAATTTTTAATTATTTTATCATCAATTTTCACTTAAAGGGGTTTGCTGGAAGAGATCTCTCTTAGAGATAAGTCACGCCCTTTGTGCTTCACATATTTTTGTCTGAGTTTGTTATATATTATGTGTGTGTACAATAAAGAGTTAATAAATAAGTTAATAATAAATCTTTGCGCCAAAATCAAACATTGCGAATTGTACGATTTTAAATTTTAGTACACCTAGAAAGGTAAAATAATATTAATAATATTAATATTGTAATAAGAACAAATGTACACATATTTCTGCAAATAAATATTTACTTACCTACTTACGAGTACAATTTTATTTTCTTTAATGAAATATAAAAGATTTGAATCTGCGACCATACCAATCTAAGTCAATTGTTAAATCAACTGAACTATCGCGGTTTTCCAATACAACTACTTAACTAATAAAATAAATTTAAAAATAGTTGGTATATTAGAACTTATGTAATAATTATAAATATATTATTAATTAAGTGTTTATTATAATGATTTTTAAACACATTTACTCGTAAAGTGGCTGTTAATGCACCGCTGTTAGGTTCATAATTCAGCGTATAAAACATCGCACTAGTGCTTTTTGTTTAATTTTTTTTTAAATCTCAGTAAAGAGCGTGCTTTTTACTTTACATTACCGCACTAGTGCTTTTTACTTTACATTTTTTTTAAACTCAGCAAATAAGTTTGTGAAATATATTTTTCCTCGCAAGTGTGTTGAAAAACGTCGTATGAAAGGCGTGAGCATTGGTCATTACACTCTCGGCTCCATTACACCAGACTCGAGTGTTACTTGGACCAGAGCCTTCACTGAGTGGTGGCCAAGGTCGGGGAAAAGAGGAGTAGGTCGTCCTGCAGCTTGATGGGCGGATGACATCACCAAAGTCGCATCGAAGACCTGGATGCGACTAGCACAGGATCGTATAGAGTGGCACAAAATAGAGGAAGCTTATACCCTGCAGTGGGACGACATGGGCTGATGATGATGACTTGCTTCTCTTCTAAGTCGTTTTCCTCATTGCTGAGGGTCGTGATCATTGTAAGGAATTAATCACATAGAACGACTCTCGTGGCAGATTTAATGGGGTGGTTTGCCATTACCTTCCCCATTTCTCACACTGGTTATCTCAGTGCGCAGGTTTCCTCACGATGTTTTCCTTCACCGTCAGAGCAGTCGGTACATGTAAGTAAGTCTTCGAAAAATACGAAAAACATGTACATGGCACTGCACGGTTTTGAACCTCGACCTCCCGTATGGGAGTCCGGTGCCCTAGCCACTGTGCCTGACTGATGAATTGCTTACTTATAATTAAATAATAGTTTGAATTTTGTTTATTAGCGTATCTAAAAGGAAAATAAAAATTACATCGTATCTCATACATTCAAACCATTAAATTACTGTATAATTATTAACTGAGTGAAAGCAAATACAGAATCATCACAAGACTGATGCAATGGGAAAAGAAGTCTCATCATCATCAGCTTAGAAATACCATTAATTTTCATTGGAAACTGAACTTATTAAAATTTAAAGTTTGAATAAATAAATAAAAATTAATAAATTATTTTATGGCAAAAGAACTTAATTGACAATAATAAGCCTTAAATAACAACATATTTCCAAAACATATTACCTTGACAACTGTTACTTTATGACCCAGTGACATGGTGATAAGTGATATAATAATAATTGTCACGTATGAAGTGATAACCTATAACAGTTCGATTTGAAAAGATGTGATGGTTTTGCAAATATTTTTTTTATTAAGTATCTTTTCTATGTAACATTAAGAGGTTTTTAACCCCCGACCGTTCGAGGAAGGGCGTGTTATAAGTTTAACACGCTTGTCTGTTTGTTTACGTGTTTGTTTGTGGCGTCAAAACTTAACAACGGATGGTCCGATTTGGACCCGGTTTTTTTAATTAATAGAAAATTTTGTGGTGAGTACAATACAATACAAATATTTTTTATTGCATACAGAGGTGTTCTTAGCTAGATCTGATAAAAATTGGGTCTGTGGTTTCTTACAGTATCTTTGATGTCAGATGGGATCTCTGGTTCGAATTTGAGCTCAGATATTCAGGTTTATGGTGCGTTTTCGACATCTGAAACTTTGAGGATCTGATGATGACCAAGAAAAAGTAAGTGAACTTCAATTTTGAAATATGAAACTTGAAGAATTTGAAGATTATCAAACCGCCGAAACTTTAATAGTTACATGGGGTCTTTTCGAACTAAAGTCGTAGGGAATCCTGAGACATATTAAGAGATTTTTTTAATGATGGCGGCTAATAAATAAATGCAAATTATGATGCTAGGAATTTTAAGATAGCCATAGCGAGGCCGAAGGCCGAGATCCGCGCAGGGCGAAGCCCGAAGCTTCCCCCCGCCTTCAGGCGCCGCAGGTCTAACCTGCTGAATGTTCTTAGCCAAGTCAGATGCAAATTGGATCATTGGTTCTAAGATCTTGGAGTATCTTGGCGTGTTGGATTATGATGGGATTTCTGGAATGGTTTAGATTAAGGTAGGTGGTTCGAGTTTGAGCTCAAATGTTTATGACCATGGTGACCTTCCCACATCTGGAACTTAGAGGACCTGCTGATGACCAGGAAAAAGTAAGGGGATCTCCACAATAGTGCGTTGGGGTTTCTTAATTTTTTCTATAGATTATTATAATAGCTCTAATAATGGCCTTTTAATCACTCTTAAATGAGAAATTAATGAAATAAGTTTTGTAAAAGTAATATGGGCGAAAACAGTTTAATTTCGGATTCCGCACAATAATGTTTCTTCGCCGTTAAAGCGCTCATCTGCTATGCTTTTATTTGCTGACCGTACCACAGAGTCCATATACTGAAGTACTAAAGAAGCTTGCGGAAAGCTTTTGTGCCACTGTAATTTCACACCGAAAAGCTCTGAAACTTGAGATGGGAGGTTTCCTTGAGTGGCAAGTAGATACCGTACCGTACCGTACCGTATCCGCGGCGCATAAGTTGAACAATAATGGCGGTCGTTCCGCGCAGGTACAGTGTACAAATGCTATGGGTTACGCGCGGCCCCTCGCGTTGCACTTCATACCGCACTTCGATTGAGACCCGAAATTTGTCGCGCAACCGCCATTTTTGTTCAACTTATGTGCCGCGATCTGTTCTACCTACAAGCAGTGTTGCCACCTTAGAGGATTTTGTCACTAAATCTACATGTTTTTTTTGGTTTAGCGAAAAATTAAATATTTTATCTCTTAGGCAAGAAAATAAATAATTATTCGCGAAAAATATTTGGAGGTTTTAATTTATTTATGTAGGTATCTGGAGATAATTTTGTTTTATTGCGACTTTCGGCTGTCTAAGGATTAATTTTCACCAAAGTACCAAGGTGGCAGCACTGGTTACAAGTCCGGGATTGAATTCACGAAAGCTAAAAGCCTAAATTCCTGGGAAATATTATAATATCAGTCAGTGATACCAATAATTATAATTATAGAGACCTCTTAAGTCGCCTTGCTTCAACAAATAAAACCCTGAATTAACTTGCGAATTGTCTATACTTTTCACACAAAGTTGACCTCGGTTTAGTGTTAACCCGAGAGTTAATAGATGGCGCAAGGGAGACTGAGTTACAATCAGGTGATCGGTATGTGTCATGTGATCAGGTAACTAACCAGTGGGTTACGGTTAACCAGACGGGTTTAATTTCATACCTGCATTGCAAAAACGTAAACCAATATAGTTTTATCCGTATTTGTTTACGTTTTGGTTTAATTCAAATACTTACGTGTGATACTATAATGATTATATAGGGTGCAACAAATGGTGTAAGAGGGCGATGTTAGATCTCGAAGGGTGACACTGATAACTGAACTTTTCGATAAAAAAAGAGCTAAGACTACATAATCCGTAATTTTGTACCTCTGTGAAGTTGACCGGCCCCAAAGCCGTTGCCCGCAATTCACCTATGCAGGTCGAAAGTACTCGGTAAGTACTTTTAAGTTCTGTGTAACTTTTCGTTAGTACTCTTACGCAATTCGATTATTTTTAAAAAACTTTTTGGGGCCGGCCAACTTCACACTCCCGGCCCAAAACGACTTTTTCGACTTTTTTTTTCGCCAATCGACAGACAATCGTTAGTACTCGATTGTTCCAAAATATTATCGTTAGTACTCTAAAACAGAATTTTTTAAAAAATAATTGAAATGGGGTGGCTAACTTCACACCTGCCGCCCCATATGCAATTCACAATCAACAAAATACACAGGCGAGGTGTTATCGTTAGTACTCGATAGTTCTGCAAAACTTTTCGTTAGAACTCTCACCGTAACGAGAGAAAAAAATAAAACAATTAAATTACTCAAAATTTCAATAGGTAATATAACTTTACTCAACTTCATACTTCAGGAAAGCTATTTCTACGGTAGCGGAACCAAGTAGTGACTGACACTGATAATATTAAATCATCAACGTATACCAAAAATTAGCTAATTAATTAAGTAACACCGAATATTATTATATTTAGCACACGCATAAAACAGTCCATTTGGAAAAAACTGATACATGAAATACCTATCTCATGTCTTGGAAAAAATCTTTAAACGTGCATTTGATGAAATTCATTAGAGTCAAGCCCGATAATTCAGTAGTGGTAATAGCCACCCCGGATATTTTCAGTATACGTAGACAACAGCCCATGTGGAACACCCCTAGTCGACTAACAACGTGAGTACTTTCATCAACTCGTGGAAAATAAACATAATCTCAAAAAAATTGGACCCTTATTACTCGGTGGCGGAGATAGCCACCCCGGATCTTTTAGATATACGTAGACAACAGCCCATGTGGAACACTCCTAGTCGACTAACAACGTGAGTACTTTCATCAACTCGTGGAAAATAATCATATTCTAAAAAAAAATAGACCCTTATTACTCGGTGGCGGAGATAGCCACCCCGGATCTTTTCAGCAAACGTAGACAACAGCCCATGTGGAACACTCCTAGTCGACTAACAACGTGAGTACTTTAATCAACTTGTAGAAAATAAACATATTCTTTAAAAAAAATTTACCCTCATTACTCGGTAGTGGAAATAGCCACCCCGGATCTTTTTAGTATACGTAGACAACAGCCCATGTGGAACACTCCTAGTCGACTAACAACGTTAGTACTTTCATCAACTAGTGGAAAATAAACATATTCTAAAAAAAATAGACCCTTATTACTCGGTGGCGGAGATATCCACCCCGGATCTTTTCAGCATACGTAGACAACAGCCCATGTGGAACACTCCTAGCTAACTAACAACGTTAGTACTTTCATCAACTCGTGGAAAATAAACATATTCCAAAAAAAATTAGACCCTCATGACTCGGTAGCGGAGATAGCCACCCCGGATCTTTTCAGTATACGTAGACAACAGCCCATGTGGAACACTCCTAGTCGACCAACATCGTTAGTACTTTCATCAACTCGTGGAAAATAAACATAATCTCAAAAAAATTGGACCCTTATTACTCGGTGGCGGAGATAGCCACCCCGGATCTTTTACGCATACGTAGACAACAGCCCATGTGGAACACTCCTAGTCGACTAACAACGTGAGTACTTTCATCAACTCGTGGAAAATAATCATATTCTAAAAAAAATTGACCCTCATGACTCGGTAGCGGAGATAGCCACCCCGGATTTTTTCGGCATACGTAGACAGCAGCCCATGTGGAACACTCCTGGATAACTATCAACGTTAGTACTTTCATCAACTCGTGGAAAATAAACATAATCTAAAAAAAATTAGACCCTCATTACTCGGTAGTGGAAATAGCCACCCCGGATCTTTTCAGTATACGTAGACAACAGCCCATGTGGAACACTCCTAGTCGACTAACAACGTTAGTACTTTCATCAACTCGTGGAAAATAAACATAATCTCAAAAAAATTTGACCCTTATTACGCGGTGGCGGAGATAGCCACCCCGGATCTTTTCAGCATATGTAGACAACAGCCCATGTGGAACACTCCTAGTCGACTAACAACGTGAGTACTTTCATCAACTCGTGGAAAATAAACATATTCTAAAAAAAATTAGACCCTCATGACTCGGTAGCGGAGATAGCCACCCCGGATCTTTTCAGTATACGTAGACAACAGCCCATGTGGAACACTCCTAGTAGACTAACAACGTGAGTACTTTCATCAACTCGTGGAAAATAAACATAATCTCAAAAAAATTAGACCCACATTACTCGGTAGTGGAACTAGCCACCCCGGATCTTTTCAGTATACGTAGACAACAGCCCATGTGGAACACTCCTAGCTTACTAACAACGTTAGTACTTTCATCAACTCGTGGAAAATAAACATAATCTCAAAAAAATTACCCTTATTACTCAGTAGCGGAGATAGCCACCCCGGATCTTTTCAGCAAACGTAGACAACAGCCCATGTGGAACACTCCTAGTCAACTAACAACGTGAGTACTTTCATCAACTCGTGGAAAATAATCATATTCTAAAAAAAAATAGACCTACATTACTCGGTAGTTGAAATAGCCATCCCGGATCTTTTCAGTATACGTAGACAACAGCCCATGTGGAACACCCCTAGTCGACTAACAACGTGAGTACTTTCATCAACACGTGGAAAATAAACATGATCTCAAAAAAAGTTGTTAGTCGACTAGGAGTGTTCCACATGGGCTGTTGTCTACGTATACTGAAAAAATCCGGGGTGGCTAGTTCCACTACCGAGTAATGTGGGTCTAATTTTTTTGAGATTATGTTTATTTTCCACGAGTTGATGAAAGTACTCACGTTGTTAGACGACTAGGAGTGTTCCACATGGGCTGTTGTCTACGTATTCTGAAAAGATCCGGGGTGGCTAGTTCCACTACCGAGTAATGTGGGTCTAATTTTTTTGAGATTATGTTTATTTTCCACGAGTTGATGAAAGTACTCACGTTGTTAGTCGACTAGGAGTGTTCCACATGGGATGTTGTCTACGTATGCTGAAAAGATCCGGGGTGGCTATCTCCGCCACCGAGTAATAAGGGTCTAATTTTTTCGAGATTATGTTTATTTTCCACGAGTTGATGAAAGTACTAACGTTGTTAGTTAGCTAGGAGTGTTCCACATGGGTTGTTGTCTACGTATACTGAAAAGATCCGGGGTGGCTAGTTCCACTACCGAGTAATGTGGGTCTAATTTTTTTGAGATTATGTTTATTTTCCACGAGTTGATGAAAGTACTCACGTTGTTAGTCGACTAGGAATGTTCCACATGGGCTGCTGTCTACGTATGCCGAAAAAATCCGGGGTGGCTATCTCCGCTACCGAGTCATGAGGGTCTATTTTTTTTCAGAATATGTTTATTTTCCACGAGTTGATGAAAGTACTAACGTTGTTAGTTAGCTAGGAGTGTTTCACATGGGCTGTTGTCTACGTATACTGAAAAGATCCGGGATGGCTATCTCCGCCACCGAGTAATAAGGGTCTATTTTTTTTGAGATCATGTTTATTTTCCACGAGTTGATGAAAGTACTAACATTGTTAGTCGACTAGAAGTGTTCCACATAGGCTGTTGTCTACGTATACTGAAAAGATCCGGGGTGGCTATTTCAACTACCGAGTAATGTGGGTGTAATTTTTTTAAGAATATGTTTATTTTCCACGAGTTGATGAAAGTACTCACGTTGTTAGTCGACTAGGAGTGTTCCACATGGGCTGTTGTCTACGTATGCTGAAAAGATCCGGGGTGGCTATCTCCGCCACCGAGTAATAAGGGTCTATTTTTTTTGAGATCATGTTTATTTTCCACGAGTTGATGAAAGTACTAACATTGTTAGTCGACTAGAAGTGTTCCACATGGGCTGTTGTCTACGTATACTGAAAAGATCCGGGGTGGCTATTTCAACTACCGAGTAATGTGGGTGTAATTTTTTTAAGAATATGTTTATTTTCCACGAGTTGATGAAAGTACTAACGTTGTTAGTCGACTAGAAGTGTTCCACATGGGCTGTTGTCTACGTTTGCTGAAAAGATCCGGGGTGGCTATCTCCGCTACCGAGTAATAAGGGTCTAGTTTTTTTTAGAATATGTTTATTTTCCACGAGTTGATGAAAGTACTAACGTTGTTAGTTAGCTAGGAGTGTTCCACATGGGCTGTTGTCTACGTATACTGAAAAAATCCGGGGTGGCTAGTTCCACTACCGAGTAATGTGGGTCTAATTTTTTTGAGATTATGTTTATTTTCCACGAGTTGATGAAAGTACTCACGTTGTTAGTCGACTAGGAGTGTTCCACATGGGCTGTTGTCTACGTATACTGAAAAAATCCGGGGTGGCTAGTTCCACTACCGAGTAATGTGGGTCTAATTTTTTTGAGATTATGTTTATTTTCCACGAGTTGATGAAAGTACTCACGTTGTTAGTCGACTAGGAGTGTTCCACATGGGATGTTGTCTACGTATGCTGAAAAGATCCGGGGTGGCTATCTCCGCCACCGAGTAATAAGGGTCTAATTTTTTCGAGATTATGTTTATTTTCCACGAGTTGATGAAAGTACTAACGTTGTTAGTCGACTAGAAGTGTTCCACATGGGCTGTTGTCTACGTTTGCTGAAAAGATCCGGGGTGGCTATCTCCGCTACCGAGTCATGAGGGTCTAATTTTTTTTAGAATATGTTTATTTTCCACGAGTTGATGAAAGTACTAACGTTGTTAGTTAGCTAGGAGTGTTCCACATGTGCTGTTGTCTACGTATACTGAAAAGATCCGGGGTGGCTAGTTCCACTACCGAGTAATGTGGGTCTAATTTTTTTGAGATTATGTTTATTTTCCACGAGTTGATGAAAGTACTCACGTTGTTAGTCGACTAGGAGTGTTCCACATGGGCTGTTGTCTACGTTTGCTGAAAAGATCCGGGGTGGCTATCTCCGCTACCGAGTAATAAGGGTCTAATTTTTTTTAGAATATGTTTATTTTCCACTAGTTGATGAAAGTACTAACGTTGTTAGTCGACTAGGAGTGTTCCACATGGGCTGCTGTCTACGTATGCCGAAAAAATCCGGGGTGGCTATCTCCACTACCGAGTCATGAGGGTCTATTTTTTTTTAGAATATGATTATTTTCCACGAGTTGATGAAAGTACTCACGTTGTTAGTCGACTAGGAGTGTTCCACATGGGCTGTTGTCTACGTTTGCTGAAAAGATCCGGGGTGGCTATCTCCGCTACCGAGTAATAAGGGTCTAATTTTTTTTAGAATATGTTTATTTTCCACTTGTTGATGAAAGTACTAACGTTGTTAGTCGACTAGGAGTGTTCCACATGGGCTGTTGTCTACGTATACTGAAAATATCCGGGGTGGCTATTACCACTACTTAATTATCGGGCTTGACTCTAATGAATTTCATCAAATGCACGTTTAAAGATTTTTTCCAAGACATGAGATAGGTATTTCATGTATCAGTTTTTTCCAAATGGACTGTTTTATGCGTGTGCTAAATATAATAATATTCGGTGTTACTTAATTAATTAGCTAATTTTTGGTATACGTTGATGATTTAATATTATCAGTGTCAGTCACTACTTGGTTCCGCTGCCGTAGAAATAGCTTTCCTGAAGTATGAAGTTGAGTAAAGTTATATTACCTATTGAAATTTTGAGTAATTTAATTGTTTTATTTTTTTCTTTCGTTATGGTGAGAGTTCTAACGAAAAGTTTTGCAGAACTATCGAGTACTAACGATAACACCTCGCCTGTGTATTTTGTTGATTGTGAATTGCATATGGGGCGGCAGGTGTGAAGTTAGCCACCCCATTTCAATTATTTTTTAAAAAATTCTGTTTTAGAGTACTAACGATAATATTTTGGAACAATCGAGTACTAACGATTGTCTGTCGATTGGCGAAAAAAAAAGTCGAAAAAGTCGTTTTGGGCCGGGAGTGTGAAGTTGGCCGGCCCCAAAAAGTTTTTTAAAAATAATCGAATTGCGTAAGAGTACTAACGAAAAGTTACACAGAACTTAAAAGTACTTACCGAGTACTTTCGACCTGCATAGGTGAATTGCGGGCAACGGCTTTGGGGCCGGTCAACTTCACACAAGTTAATTTTGTATGCCAACGAAAAAAATTTTGGAATAAGAATTTACTTAGCGGCCAAAGAAATTTGAAGTTACAATTAACTGTATTTAAGAATATCACAAATGAATGAATGACACAAATACATATAGTTACATAATCATATTATATAGGTAGTGTATTTTACTTTTACTTTACTTTATATTTTTTGTTCTAATAGGTAAAGAAGTTAGTTTATATACACCGTGTTTCTGAGGATATGCATTATTTGTTAAAGTATGTATCTATGGGCATGAAAATAAACGTTCATTCATTTATTAACTTCGCCAAACACTTCTGTAGCTTTTACATAATATATTTGACAATGGAAGTGATCCTCAAAAACACTGTTTTCGAGTTACTTGCTATTTTATTTTACTATATTTAATTGAGTTATACAATGAGTACGGGTCTTAATTTATGCCCGTAAGAAAACCTGAAACAAAACTGTAACAAACTAAATATTTTTTTTAAAATTTCACATTGTCACATTTTTTAAATCTGACAATGTGGTAATTTACTACTTCGGGGTTCAGAGTAAAGTGTCGAAGTTAATGCATAACCTTATATATTGTTGTAATAATATAACATATTGTTCTAATTGTTTTTATCGAAATAAGTAATTAAATCGGAAAAGTTTTCAATAATAAAATTAATTAATGACACAATAAGTTACCATAACTCGATCAGTGTTGTTTAACTTGAAGTGGTATTTTAAATAACTATGTAAATTGTTATGTTAGTTATCTAAGTAATTAATGATTGCCTTAAGAAACCGTAATTGAATTAGAATGACAATACATTTAAGATTTTGTGGGACAAAAAATAAATGGTTACATTAACATACCTAATCAAAAAGGATTGACTGACTCAACATACTTACTTATTACATTCCCCAGCAATAATTGGCTACTATGAAACTCAATTAATAATATTATTTAACAATTATTTTCTCACCTTTTTTGAAACAAACCGAGTCGTTTAGTCACCTATTTATGAGGGAAAAACCAAAAGATTGTTCCTTTTAACTTTTCATACGAAACTCTTACGCCAGGCATACCAATTGCCAATACAATAAAGATTATAAAATGGTAGAACTTTCATACATAAAATTATTCCTTTACTAAATTGGAACTTTCGAAAAACTCTACTACTAGTAAAATAGTAGATTGTATCATAAGGGACAAAATAGTATATTTACGGCGAGGGCGTCATATTTAATCCAGAGGAGGCGAAGGATTCGGAATATTTTGTATGATACACTGCGTTTCAGAAGATTTTTAGAAGGTTGTTCACTCTGTTTTTCTTAGAAGGTTTAAACTTTGTTTTCATTAATTGTAGCCAACTATGTAACTTTCAACGATAACTTAGGTTTTTGTGAACACTAACTGAAAATAAGCTGTTTCGTGAAAGTGTATAATTTCGATTAAATTTTTTAAAAAAGAAGCTTTTATCTACATATCTTAGGAGGTTGATCCTTTTTGATATCGATACCTTATCAGTTTCAGATCATAGGGATATGCACCAGCCATAAGGTGCCTTGTGGACTGTCACAAATATAGAATCGTGAAAAAAAAGAAGAAAAAAGTGAACTGTATTCTAGGACTATTCCTATAATACACACAAGTGATGGTCAGCCTAGTAATTGCTTAGTCAGCATCAATTACGATACGAAGCACGCGACCTCGCGGTAACGGACTGTGATCTCGTGTCTAACTAGCCAGAACAGTGGCTGTTATCGGATGGTTAGGCTCGAATTGTATTTAATGTTACCATTATAATATGATAGTACATTTGCCACTAGGAAAGAAGTGTCGTTGTCAGTGGGAGCTGGAACTGATCGCGCTGGTGGTAACGCGCGACCGGTCTTCATTCGTAATCTAATGAAATCTCTAGTCTGCACCGCACTGCGTTTTGTTGTTGTTAGTTTTTCTTAAGGCAAAGGGTACTGAGCCCATACAGCCATGTCTGATGTAAACAACTCTTTCAAGTCTTCATTAAAATGCTGGTGTGACACATTTCAATGCTATCTGGGAGAATCTTCCACGCTTCTGCACCATCCGAACCAAAGAAGAAGGCGTCCCGGACGCAGTATGGCTCTTCAAAATCCAGCCAAGTATGGATCTGGCTGCAGCGTCTTATTTGACTTTACTTTACTGTCCCACACATTATTCACATCTTGTCGAAGTTCTTCGAGCAAGAAACACCATTCTTACTAGAAAAGCACTGCTGTAAAACAATTTGCAAGACAAAACGAAACAAAGCTGACGTGGATGCCTCAAAAGCGCGGGAGAAACTCTTGCACTGCGATTTTATGTTACAATTAGAATTTAAAAAAGTAAATAACAAAAGACGAGAGGATCAGGAATCCTTTCGTCTTTTGTTTTTTACTTTTTTGTGCCTTAGCCCGGTAAGGATGAATGAAAATCACTGACCTGTAATAATGAAAATCTAATACTGTCGTAATTTAAAATAAATAAATAAGTGTTTGGCTTCGTGACAGGAAATATGTACTTCCCAGGGTCAAAATTCGAATGTACTGAACATTCCCGAGCATCTTTAAGAAAAGTATTTTAGCATTAACACAGGGTACTGGAGGTATTTTGTGCCGTAAGTATTAGTAAGGTTATTTAAAAAAAAATCAATATCCCATAAAATTATACTATTATAATATTATTTTAAAGACTGCTTGTTATGGTTACTTCTAGAATGAGGTCACCGAGGTGCTTATCAAGAGCTAACAGTAACAATATCCCGCGAACTATTTAGTGCTTACAGTTCACATTTGGACACTAAACAGCTGCTATTTTGGGCATCGTCTGAATGAAAACCTAAACAATAGAATGGAAACTGACAGATGTAACTGAAACCTTATATAAGGTGTAACAAAATCTCCATGTCTGTGAGCTGAAACTGAACTACTAACTTGTTAAATTGGAAGGAGTATTTCAATGAAAGATCATAAATTAAAGGTATTTGGTACAAATGTATGAAATCTGAGCCTCCTCATATACCTTGGTTTTCTGTATCTAATTTGAATAGACAAGAAATTGTTATTGCTCATAGACTGCGTTCAGGACATTTACCAACACAATCTTTTGCCTTTTTAATGCAGAAAGCTAGCTCAACAAATTGCGAGGAGTGTGGAGTCAGAGACGACGTTTATCATATTCTGATGGAGTGTGTCAATTACGCAAGAAAAAGAGAACAACCGATTAGACATTATGGTTTAGTTTGGTTTGGTTTTGCTGATTCAATTTCTGGTGCAGCTAGAATGCTCTATTATATGTTTAAGAAAAGTAATTTATAACGTAATTAGTTTAGTATATGCACGATGGGATTAACATAATCAATTATGATTACAATTCCTAAATTAAACAGATTACAAAGAAAAAAAAACTTTCACCTGATCTGTTTGCGGATGGTTGAACGGATGTTATGGAGTCATGGCTTAAGTTTGTGGAAGTTATTGATCTGATTGTTATTGTAAATACTTTTTTTATACGAATATAACTCCTTGGACTGTATGTGCTGTATGTTATATAATATTTTCGGTAAAAAACTGCATTTGAATTTACTATGGGGCGAACTCTGAAATAGCGAAAAGCTGTTCCATACAAAATATAGAGATCCATACTTTTATGTTTACAACTTGTGCAACCTATATTTACGAATTAATAAATATTTTGTATTTGGATCAGGACCCGTCTGGGATAAAAAACGCAATCATTTTTTTGCCCACGCTTCTCGCCTGCCTCAATTTTGTTGGTCTGATGTCGCCTTCGAACACACATTCACAAGACTGTTGCTTTCTTTCTGGATCGTAACAATAAATTCATGTTTCGTCTCCTGTCACAATATCATAAACATCATTTGTACGATGTTCCGTGATCGTACTTTAACAAAAAAAATATATGCACCAATCAACACATGCCCGTTTCTGTTCTGAGTTCATGAGGAATCCAGCGACAACAAAGTTTCCTAACTTATAAATGTTGATGTAATTATTTTTTTATTTGGCTCATATCAATCAGCAAATGTCCTCGAAACTCCTCATAGGTGATACGTCGGTTTTCTTTAATTAGCCGCCTGACAGTAGCCACATTTTTTTCAGTGATCGCAGGGCCGAGCTTCACGAATCTCATGAGCGTCGGTGGCCTAGAGGCTTCCTAGTTCTAACCGGACTCCCATGCGGAAGGTGCGTGTTCGAAACCGTTCAGTGCTATGTACCAATGAGTTTTTCGTATTCTTCGAAGACTTACGTACATTTTACCGACTGCTCTAACGGTGAAGGAAAACATCGTGAGGAAACCTGCACACTGACATGACCAGTGTGTAAAATGGAGTAGGCACAAAAGATCCTCCAAGGGTCGAAGTGCCGCTGGGCACTCCCCGGCCCTCTATCATAAGATACAGAGTCCTCACGAATCTCATCATGGAGAGAAACTCGGCCACGATCAAATTCACCGTACCAACGCCTTACGGTGCTCAGATGAGGTGCTTCCCTCCCAGAAACCATTTTGAAGACGAGCAGTGTAATCTTGCGGAGGGGCATTTTAAAATCATAAAAAACCATAGCCCTAAAATCCTTTCGCATTATTTCATTTTTGCTACGGACGACGAACTTTGACTTGTGATAAAAAACAATAGACAAGCGATATCCAGCCAAAAAATATTTTAATCAATAAATGAGTATTTTTTTTTTTTAAAATAACATTCGAAATTCAAACATTTATGAGCCAGGAGCGCAAAACTTTCAGTGTACGCTATGTAATATGAAATTATTTCAATAATTAGGTAGGTAATTAGGCGTAGAAGTTTTTAGATGATTTTACCCTATGTAATATGAAATGATTTCAATAATTAGGTTGTTAAATAGGTGTAGGAGGTTTGGGATAATTTTTGATTGTAAATCCTTATGATTGCACACGTATGAGGTTAAATAAAGAACAATGGAAAGTAGTAATATCAGATTAATTATTTCTTTGCAAAATTAATTTAACAATTATGACCTAAGTTATGTGAATATACCTAATAATTTACACACAAACCACTGAAATTTTTTTTTTGATAATAAGTTCTTTATCTAAAATTGTCAGCTATTGTAGTTTTTGCTTTTTGTGATTTCTGGAATAAGCAATGGAACCTCTAAAAGGTTTAAAGGTGAAAATATTTCCTCCGAATTTCAAAACTTATTTTCACGTAGTTTTTTCGTGGATACTTTCACCCTATATAAGCAATGGAATGTTTTCCCTGACGCCCTGTATAAATGGTTTTTTTTTTCTTTCATCCAGTGTTTCCGAATTGAGATTTTGAGAGCGGGAGAAGCAGAACTTTGAACCTATATAATAGGCAATGGTACTCACGGTTATCAACCTTCTTTCCATTCTTTGCACCCACGATGCCATTGGTGGCCTGGCTGGTGGAGACAATGGCATTCAGCTCCTTCATTGTTACTCTACACTTCCAAATTTAAAAAGGAGAAAAGGAAACAAAAAATTCCCGCAACGCGCGAACTACCAATGCCCGTTTCGCGCGTTTCGAACGTCACTTTGACATGCACAAATTATAAACTTTAAAAGGCAATGGTAGTTAGTTATAAAGTGATAACTGGAGCGGAGAACCTGTTTTTGCTATGGCCAAGGTGATCGCGATCGAAAAAAAAAGTAGAACGGAATGAGATTTATTTTTTACGCGCGACTGAAAAGGACGCGTGGTTAGAGTCTTAAGTAAAAAAAATTAGTGCGGCGGTGTCTGTGTTCCGAGGATCACGGTTCGCGCACAAATGGACAGTATAGAGCAACCGTCCTGTATATTTATACAAGATATTGTCATATCAGTTCTTTGTACTGAACGAATGAATTTTGTACACAAAGCTGTGTTATCTCTTTTAAATTCATAAATTAGTTAAATTAAAAAACTTTGATTATTATTTTTTACTCGATATAGTAATTTTTTCGATGACTTACGTACATTTACCGACTGCTCTAACGGTGAAGGAAAACATCGTGAGGAAACCTGCTTGTCTGAGGAAATGAAAAGTTTCCGAATGTATGTGAAATCGGCCTAGTCTCAGTAGTCCGATGGTTTAGTCCGACGATCGGACTGATGAGACTTTTTAGTCTCAGTAGTCCGATGATACAGATCAATACAGATCATCGGACTACTGAGCCTTTTAGTCCGATATTTATACAATTCGACTTCCCAAAAAAAATATGCAAAAAACAGGAAAAAAAAGAAATGCGTTAGTATTAACTTTATTGATTCGGTAAATCAATTTCCGGAAGAAGCAAAGAGAACATAGGAAAAGATGATTTTATTAAAACTCAGATGCAGTTGACTGGTGGAAAAATAGGAGTACCTATTTTTTTGTATAAAATAGCTTTATATTTAGCATGTAGGAAAAAATAAATATACAAGTAATATTGGAAAAAATAAAGTTAATACTAACGCATTTCTTTTTTCTCCTGTTTTTTGCATATTTTTTTGGGAAGTCAAATTGTATAAATATCGGACTAAAAGGCTCAGTAGTCCGATGATCTGTATTGATCTGTATCATCGGACTACTGAGACTAAAAAGTCTCATCAGTCCGATCGTCGGACTAAACCATCGGACTACTGAGACTAGGCCTGTGAAATCCACCAATCAGCACTGGGCCCGGTGGATCATGGCCCGTACCTGGACACTGACGGTACGACTGGTTCACAAATTGAAAGTCGCTTAGCGTGCTATGGAAAGAGCTATGCTCGGAGTATCTCTGCTGGATCGAATCCGAAATGAAGAGATCCGGCATGAAACAAAGGTTATCGACATTCAGATTAGCAAGCTGAAGTGGCAGTGGGCCGGTCACATCTGTCGCAGAACCGACAACCGCTGGGGTAGACGAGTTCTTGAGTGGAGACCGCGTTTGGGGAAGCTTAGTGTGGGACGCCTCTCTGTTAGATGGAGCGACGATCTTTGCAAGGTGGCTGGTAGCGACTGGATGAGAAGAGCCGAAGATCGGGCTCAATGGCGCGCCCTGGGAGAGGCCTATGTCCAGCAGTGGACTAGGATGGGCTGATGATGTAGAAATAAATTTTATCTTGCCAAACAGACTTTTGGCCATACCCCGTTCAAAGATCAGTCTAGGTTGGTTTCAACCCATGACCCCTGATCCTATAAATTCTTTCCCAGTGTAACAGTACACTGGACTATCATACACTATCAGATTCACAATAAACAAACAGTACTATCAAGTTGGAGTCGAGTTCCAAGAAATCGGCTTCAAACAGACAAACATAAATATCTTGTGCAAACGACCGGATGCTGAGTGAACAAAAACCCCCTATAGAGCCGAAAGGGGGGTTGCTTGCTTATCGTATGTTTAGTGGCTAACCTATTTGTCAGAGTTATTCAGGCCGCCCGTAGGCCTCTGACATGGCTTAACGACTGCTGTCGAACGACTACAACCGGGACCGACTGCTTAACGTGCTGTCCGGGGCACGGAGGAGCTCAGATGAAATATGCCACTAGCGTTCACCCATCCAGGTACCGACCGAGCCAACGTCGCTTAACCTGCACGATCACTTTCGGACCGTGCTCGCAACTAGGCTACGAGCTCCTCAACGGGGGGGTGTTCAGTATCCATAACTGACCAACTTTCGCTATGGGGTTAAAACAGAAATCGCGAAAAAAATCAGCTGTTCCATACATACACGACCGAAATGTATGAAACAGCTGATTTTTTTTCGCGAGTTCAGAATTACACATTACAGTATAGTCGACCACAGGTTAACCTACCCAAAACGTTAAAACTTGAGAATCTATCATATTGCGCAAGGCTTAAGGTTTTTTTTTTGGTCGACTGTACCTATAGAAATAGAAATAAGAAATAGAAAATCCTTTATTAATAGACCATTTTTGGCTTAAAATATAACACCATGCGAATACATTATAGTGGTATACATTATTTATAGTGCATGCTGTCTGTGGTAAGTACCTATAGCCCATTGATTGTGTTACTTATGTCTTTATTTCCCGTATAATTACCGTCTCATCTACATAAATCTACCATCAAAAACCATTCCCAGCGCAGCAACCCTCTAAGTTACGAATTGCATTCGACACGCATTCTTTGATCGTGATTCAGCACTGAGTTTCGACAAAAAACAGCCCAATCAGCACTGGGCCCGGTGGATCATGGCCCGTACCCCCCTTGTGCAAGGGGAGGACTGTGCCCCAACAGTGGGGACATTAATAGGCTGATGATGATGTTGAGACCTAGTGTTACTTGTTTATTTCTCTTTTGAAATTTAATAAATATTTATTTTTCTACTCCTATTTCGTAATTTATTTAATAAGAAGCCACAATTAATAACATAAAGAGGTTCATTCGTCATGGTCGTGTACATGGTGGACATTAATAGGCTGCTGATGATGAAGATGATACTAAGACATACAGACATACATACATACATATACCTGTATTCCTCAGGTATACACATTGAGGAATACACGTCATAGGGACAAATCCGTTACTAATAATTTCTCACCTACACAAAATTATAAATGAACGGAAATAAAGGGATCGGAATTGTATGTGGTCCTTATAACTCTTTTGTATAAAGAGAGCAGACGAGAAAACGGAGGTGGTAGATCCTGATGTGAAGGATCCCCTGGGGTGGTACCACCCTCTTATCTATTTCTGCCGTATAATAAAGAGAGGAACCCTCCTTATTATTATTATTATAAGTTTACCTGTTAGGTTTTCTCCCATTTCTGGGGTCAGTTTAGAGCGAAGCTCACGGGTCCAGGACCAAGTGAGCTTCACCTCCTAAAATTGTTTCACCTGACGGTTCATCCTGTAAAAATTTTCGTACGATCCGACAAGTGTTCAGGATTGCGGCTTTCTGCATTGTGATATATGTATTTTTGGGGAGATCTATTAGTTGCAAACTGTGATGTAAATGTTTGGGTATTACGCCTGTACTAGAAAGCACCAGTGGTACAATGTATACTTTATCAAGGTTCCATATTCTTAGTACTTCTTCTTTTAATTCTGTGTATTTATGTATTTTTTCAGATATTGTTTTTTGTAAGTTATGAGTATTGGGGACGGCAATATCAATCAGATACGCTTGTTTTTGAGGCTTGTCTACGAGGGTTATGTCAGGTCTATTGTAGTGGATGGTTTTGTCTGTTAGTATTGCTCGATCAAAGTACATCTTGTGCCCCGTACTCTCTAGTACAGGTTTTGGAGTGTATTCATAGTAGGGTTTAGGATCACCTGATAGTAACTTATATTTAATGGCTAGTTTCTGATGTATTACGTGTGCAATTTGGTTATGGCGATGGGTATAATCAGTTTGAGCTAAATTTGGACATGCGCTAGTGATATGCTGAATGGTTTCAGACTGTCGATGGCACTTCCTGCATTTGTCATTTTGAGCATTAGAGTCCTTAAGAATGTGCTTTTTATAGTTTCTGGTATTGATGACTTGGTCTTGGATTGCAACCATAAATCCTTCGGTTTCGGGAAAAAGAGAACCTATCTTTAACCATTTATTTGATGCTTCCAGGTCTATATGCGTTTGCTCGAGATCTTTCAGGTGTCTTCCGTGTAATTCCTTAGAACGCCATGCTACCATTTTCTCATTTTCGTGGTCTTCAGTTGATTTGTATTGTTTGTTCTTGTCTTTTAAGTTTAGTGGTGTAAAGTTTGAATCTGATTCCATTGTAGCTAAATGTATTTGACTTGTGTTTGCTTTGTAGTAAAAGAAGTTTCTGATGTTTTTCACCTGTCCTTCCCATAGCATTTTTAGGTCTATTAAGCCCCTCCCTCCTTTCTGTCTTTTCACTGTCATTCTCTGTACTGCAGATTTTGGGTGTAAGTAATTGTGTTTTGTGAGTGTAGTTCTAGTTTTTGTTTCTAGTTTATTAATATCAGTTTGTGACCATTTTATTACCCCGAAAGAATACGTCAAAATAGGAATTGCATAGGTATTAATGGCCTTAATAAGGTTCTTTGAATAAAGTTGTCTTTTGCATATCAAGTTAACTCTTCTGACATATTCTTCCGAGAGATCTTTTTTAATTTGCGTATGGTTAACCGATTTTGCTTGTTGAATTCCCAGATATTTGTAGGTTTCATTAGCTTCCATTGCTGTTATATTAATCTCTTCGTTGATGTTGTAATTACCTGCTGCTATTTTGCCTTTCCGTAAATGGAGAGTTTTACACTTATCTAATCCAAATGTCATATTTATATCTTTACTGAACTGTGCTGTGATTTCAATTAGTTCCTTCATATCATTTTCAGATTTTGAATAAATTTTAATGTCGTCCATATACATGAGATGACTTACGACGTTGTTTTTGGTGAGTTTGTAACCTTTCTTGGACTGTGTGAGGAGGTTTGAGAGGGGGTTTAAAGCCATACAGAACCACAAAGGGCTTAGCGAATCTCCCTGGAAAATACCATTTTCAATCTGAATCTCATCCGTGCTAATATTAGTGGTCTTGTTAAATAGAAGTAGTGTAGTTTTCCATTTGGTCATGGTGTTCTCCAGGAAGGTTATGATAGTTGGATTGATTTTGTAAATTTGTAGGATTCGAATCAACCATGAGTGAGGAACGCTGTCAAAAGCTTTTTTATAATCAATATATGTTAAATGTATGTTTCTATTGTTGACGTTCGCGTGTTTTAGAATCGTGGAATCAATAATTAACTGCTCTTTGCATCCTCTGTGGTTCTGTCTGCAGCCTTTTTGCTCTTCTGCTAAAATGTTATTACGCTCTAAATGACTGTTGATTCTATTCGTTATGCAGGATGTAATCATTTTATATATAGTAGGCAGGCAAGTTATAGGTCTATATTTAGATGGATCATCTGTATTATTATCTTTAGGTAGCATATACGTCATTCCTTTTGTTATGAAATTTGGTAATTCTTCTGTTCCTATTATTAGATTTGTTATTATTTTAGCTAGTGTTTCATGTATTGTAAAAAACCTTTTATACCAGAAATTATGTATACCATCAACTCCTGCTGCTTTCCAATTTTTCATTTTTCGCGTTACTGTCTGTATATCTTCTCGCGATATGTCTGTAAATCCCATCTCATCTATATCTTCCCATCTATTTTCTTCTGATTTTATCCAATGAGCTTGTTCGTTGTGTTCTTCACTTTTTTCCCATATATTTGACCAATATTCCCTTAACGCCTGTGCTGTTGGAGGTTCCGTATTATCGTCATTACTGTATTTATTATTCAGTGTCCTATAAAATCCTTTCTCATTAGTTGTAAACATTTTATTGTCTTCTTTCCTTTGTAGAGCTTTCTTGTAACGTGCCAACCTGTGTGCTTTAAGAGCCAATTTCTGCTTTAATGTGTCCAAAAATTCTTCAGGTCTACGGTTGTCTTTCTCATGAGACGAGTGAACTTTCATTCTTTGGAATATTAGTTCTACTTTTGTTACTACTTTCTTTGATCTGTTATTGTTGATGTATTGTGTAAGTCGTCCTATGTCAGCTCTCAGATTTTTGATATCCTCTTCTAGTCTTATTTGCCAAGGCGGCTTTTTAGGTTTATCCCTTTTGTTTTGCTGATTCTGATCTGTTCCAATTTTGAAACCTAACTTTTTTGATATTACGTATGCACTGCAGTAGACGAGAGTATGTATATCTAATATGTTCGAATCGTTTGAGTAAAATTTTGCTAGTACTTCCTTATTGAAAATATCTATCAAATTGCGTAGTTTATTATTTTCTGTTAGTTTGGGTAGTTTAGGTCGCGTTGTTGGATCCATGTCAGCAAATTGTGTGATCGCAGATTCTACTTGCTCTATTAACTCTTCTGAAAATGTACTAGAAGTTGGCTCATCATGCCGTGGTATGTTGTCGTTTAAATCTTGCTCTTGTGAAATAATATGTAATGAGGTTAATATATGAGACTCATGTCTCGGTTGCAATCGTGTACAATCAGTATTTTGTGTGTCTGGTACGAAGGCAATCTGGGAGCTGTGACTTTGTGATGGGTGTTCCAATAGTTGTTCGGCTGGTGTTGCATTATTTAATTCTCTATTAAGTTGTTCAGTTACTTCACGCTTTAGTTTATTAATCGTATCGTCTGATAAAAGTTTATTACGAAGAATCACTCTTCTCTGATCGGCAATGCGCTGCTCTGTGACGTTTAATTGAGGGTATCGTAATTTGAATTCATCATATAGTCGTTTGCAATACATAGTCTTGTCAATTTCTAATTTAGTTATGTAAAAATACGTACGCATAATAAAAGTATTCATTTCATTGTTCCATTGCATACGCACTCTTGACTTCCCTGCTTTGGTGGTCGCGGGTTGAATGGCAGTTGCCACCTGCGAAACATCCATAGCAGGAGTACCGGTAGTATCTTGTCTGTGTATTTGTCTTTTATCACTGGTTTCGACTACAGCAGAAGTACTGTCAGAAGAAACCCGTCTATCTGGTAGAGATTCAGTAGATGTGTTATTCAATAGATTTTGTGTATTATTTGTGTTCTGTGTGATCAAATGTGTGGTTGTTTGAGAATTATAGGTATGGGGAGTTTGTGATAAAAATGAAACTGATTGTGTGGTTTTGGATGCGTTTAAATCTGTTTCCTTTTCGAGTTGTTCGGCTACTTCACTTTTTAATTTACTTATGACATCATCAGAAAGCAGTTTATTTCTTATAATAGCTCTTCTTTGATCCGCAATTCGTTGTTCGGTGACATTTAAATCAGGGTATTGCAGTTTAAACTGATCGTACAATCTTTTTGTATGCTTGGTCTTGTCGGATTCTAGTTTAGTGACATGGAAATATGTACGCATGATAAAACTATTAATTTCACTGTCCCATTTCATGCGTACTCTCGTTTTGCCAGCTTTAGTGGTCGCAGGTTTGACGGCATGTGCCACCTGCGAAACATCTTCAGCTGGAGTTACTGATCTACTGTGCTCATTCCTGGAGTCTGGTCTGTCAGTCTGTTCTTCGTCGGGTTCGGCTGTAGCATTTAATTTATCGGTAGAAACCCGCCTGCTCAGTTCCATACCGCCGATGGATCGCATGCTGTAGCACCCAGCACCGGCTCCAGGTGCGCCCCGGCGATCACCCCCGGGAAGCGGCCGAAGACTATATTTCTGATGCCTACTTTCCATATTTGCTGTATTACTCCTCCTCTCCCTACTCCAACTCTTCTCATTTTCCTTAAAAGATATCACACCTTAATACCAGCTGTCAGGACCAATGGTATCTTTCTATTCCCATCCCTCCTGTCCGGACGTTTTGACTGACTGCGCCAGTGAAAATCAACCTAACGGACCACGATTGGTTAGCTTTCACCGGTGGGCGAAATTATCCTTATTATTATTATTACCCAATAATTATTAGAGGGTTGTATTGAGGAGAGTGAGGCGAGATGTCTGGGGGCGATGATGACCACTTACCATCAGACAGGGACCGTGGAAGTGGGGGGCATAGGGGGCCAAATGCTCCCAAAAACAAACAGGAGGGAGGGGGTGTTAATACCGTATTACGCTAGCTAGTGCCTCCATCACAGATATTGTTAAAAAGGAATATCAGTAACGTTATAAATATTACCAAATTTTTTATTTTTTTTATTTATTTATTTATTCTATCACACTTTTGTGTACAGGTGCGCTTAATACCTTGCGGCATTCTCTGCCAGCTGACCTTTGGGCATGCAGATATGTTATGGCGGTGCAGCAAACAAACTTACTTAATAATATGTGAAATTTATATAATAAAATAACACTATATTGAAATAACAATATTCTTACATAGTATACTAATATACAATACTAATACAAATATACAATATAATTTACATATATACAATATAATTATAAAATATTATGCACAAATATATTGATATGTAAAATGTAAAGTTTTAGGGATTATGAGGAACTCAAAAGGTGGCTACGAACTTGATTTTTAAACATAAAGCGAATAAAATATTTATTTTATTAAAAAAAAACATCCTTCGTTTCGGTTTTTAGGTTATTTTTATTTTTTTATATCTCAGTTTAGAGGCTTTGGTAAACGACAAGGTGACCATGTCAGCCTCGTTAGGGTCACTAAGAAAAGGGAAGCTCAAGTATTATTAGAGTCAGCCCTCACTTTGAGAGCCAACTTAGCAAACAACAGTAAGTGTTTCATAAATATTATCAGATAAGGGCTGACTCAAAATAATATTGAGCCTCCCATTGTGGAGCCTATTGAGGACAAATTTTTTCCTCTCAATTTTCCCCAGGTTTTTAGTTAGAAAGAACATTGTGCCGAACTGCATCAGAATCGTCTTAGTCAGAAACTGAGTGGCTGTGACGTCACACAACCACACTCCATTTGCGCAAACGGGAATCCCATAGACCATAGATAGACGGAAGTTTTCACTTTGTCTTTCCTGTGATTACCGGTACCGCATACGTCATACCCTAGTCATACCTATAGGAACTGACATACTATAACTCATTCTAAATCATTTTAATTAATCACATAGAACGACCCCCTTGGCAGATTTAATGTGGTGATTTGCCATTGCCTTCCACATTTCAAACACTGGTTATCTCAGTGTGCAGGTTTTCTCACGATGTTTTCCTTCACCGTCAGAACAGTTGGCAAATGTAGGTATGTATTTATGAGCGTCGGTGTGTTTATGGGAGTCCGGTGTCCTAGCCATTAGGCTTAATGGCTAGGACACCGGACTCCCATGCGGGTGGTCCGGATTCGAAACCGTGCAGTGCCATGTACCAATGAGTTTTTTGTAATTTCGAAGTGGTGGGTGGTAAAATCATGGAAGTTCTCTACACCATAACCACAATGCTAGACGGTATTCCATGCTTACCTTGAGTACGTAGGTGGAGTGCTTTATGTGACGGCAATTACGCTGGCTCTCTTACCCTTAAACCGGAATACAGTAATGAGAGAATTGCTGCTTTGCGGCAGAAATAGGTGAAAGGGTGGTACAGTGGGCAAAGAAAATCGATGAACAGAATAAATTTTAAAACCCTTTGGCTGCACAGAGTACAAATACAAATATACTTTATCGCACACCCGGGACATAAACAAAACATACAACATAAAGAGAGGTATAATACAATGTGCAGAAGGCGGCCTTATCGCTTTAAGCGATATCTTCCAGGCAACCTTCTGGTGATTGAAAAATCATTAGATATATAATATACGGGTGCCAAAGGCGTATGAAATAGATATTACCCTCAAATAAATAAATAACAATAATAAAAAAATGCAAAACTTTGCAACCTGCTTAGCAATAGTAATAATATTACGTAAATCAAAAATATAATAAATAAATGAATATCACACACCATATGCTAAAATGAAACTGCATTAGAACACAAGGTTAGGCAGTGTATCCACACTGCAATTCGTAATGTTGACGAAGGAGATTTACCTTTTTTTTAATTTTTTTTAGGAGTATTACCAGTGTTTTAGAAAAAATGAAAAACTGGCCATAAGCGTGTCGGATACTCATTTGATAAGGTTCCGTACCCGTTTAATCATAAAAAAATATTTGCGTTTTGGTCGAATTCATACTTTGTTCTAAATTACTACTGTTCTGTTTCATATAACATAACTTTAGTACCTACTGGATCCGTTATAGTTTTCATTAAAAGTATTTACTACCACGTGTCACTCTTATTTATGGACCTAACTGAATTTTAAAAATATTAATTTGAAATTAAGTATTAATATTATTCACACAGTATTAATTAGTGGACATTTTGTAAATTTAATATTATTGACATTGTATAAATTTTAATGACATCTTTTTCTTTTTTTTTTCTTTTCAAAATCTGTATAAACATTATTAACTTGTGAACTCGGTGTATATGCCTGTAAAGGTGGAGTTTAGTGTGACATGTTTATGCAACTATATCTGCAATATTTGTAATTCTTACCTAAACTTTTACACAATAAATCTGATCTTATCTTAAAAGATAAAGGGACGCTACCTAAAGGTTCCTAGTTGGAACCCTAGAAAAAAAAGCATAACCAAACCAATTTCAATTCATTTACTGCATGTCAAAAGAATATCACATAGTTATAAACTAAGTAAAATATTGCTCATTCAAGCCTTGGATCTTCTGACGCGTGAAGGGCTTATAGAGAGCCATCGTAATTACCGGCACACGAGGCACTCCATCTATCCATCATCATCATCTCCATCAAATAAATAAATAAAATAAATCCTCAAGATTAGAAGCCGATGCGTTTCTAACCTTGAGGATTTATTTTATACCCTTAAACCCTCTAATAATTGTATAGTGAGGTGAGATTTATGCGACGGTAACCATTCATGATCAGATGACCCGTTTGCTCGTCTGCTCATGCTCACCAACAAACAAAGAAATAAATAAAAAAAATGTTCATTTCTGGTCAGTAGAGTTCTTAAAGCATTGAGCTTGACCGACATATCAACAATTAGTGTACAGTCACCGTAACATTGTTGCGTTTTCACGGTCAGCTGTTATATAACATTAACAATGGTTGTCTAGCTGTCTGTTGTCGGTGGAGTCATTGAAGCATGCGATCTGAGGCCTCGTGGTAGACGAATTAATAACATTTATCAATAGTGTACGAGTATAAATGGAGATGTATCTTATCTTATGAGGGGGGCCGGGAATAATCCCAGCGGCACTTCGACCCTTGAGGATCTTTTATTATTATTATTATATGTATATATTATAATAATAATAAAAGATATTATATATTATTATTAGCTATGTTAGTTAATTTTTTTTATTAAAGAAATATTACCAAGCCCATGGTACCGACCCCAAAGTAAAGTAAAGTAAAGTAATGTAAAATACACTTTATTGCACAAATATAAAAAAAACAAACATAAGATAGAAAAGGAAATAGTGAAGTACAATTTAGGCGGCCTTATCGCTAAGAGCGAACTCTTCCAGGCAACCTTCGGGCAGAGGAAATGATATCGAGAAAGGTAGTTGGTGTGCAAGGTTTATGGAAAACGAATAAGAGAATTTTAGTACTGGACGACTACTTCGCATATCCAGTGCTTTAGGATCGGGGAGTCAGGGGACTCGGCAGACGTCAAGAGGATGCTGCAGGGACTGCTATGTACACGGTGCATCAGGGAAGCAAAACTTTTTCGTATAATTGCGTGAAAGCCAACCACGCGGGCTTTTGCAAACATCCCCGATGCACTACAGTATTTTGTGCCTACCCCATTTTACACACTGGTCATCACAGTGTGCAGGTTTGCTCACGATGTTTTCGTTCACCGTTAGAGCAGTCGGTAAATGTACGTAAGTCTTCGAAAAATTCGAAAAACTCATTGGTACATGGCACTGCATGGTTTTGAATCCGGACCATGGAAGTCCGCATTGGAGTTCGGTGTCGAAGCCACTGTGCCAAGTAGAGTTGTAACTCTAAATTAAATATGTAAGTAACCCCCTACTTACCACTGTGGATATCCCCTTACTTTTCCTGGTATCACCAGGTCGTCAAGGTTCCTGATGATGAGGTGGGAAGGGCACCACCGGTGGTCCTAAACATTTGAGCTGAACCATCTTGCTATTACCATTCCAGAGATCCTATTTGACATCGAAGATTGTACTTGAACTGGTGTAATTTTTATCAGACATGGTTAAGAACACTCTCAACAAAATTATCTGAAGTATCTGAAAATAACTGAGTCCAAATCGGATCATCGGTTGTTGACTTATGAAGCCACAAACAAACAGACATACATACATGGACTTTATATATTACCTGATAGTAATAGTAACTTCATGTTGTATTTTGACTCTACGTTTTCCTTACATTCTTGTCATGTCAATCTCTTGTCAAATATTACTTTGACATGCTTTATTATTGTACATAATTAAATACCAAATTCTCAAGAAATGTTGGCCGATGAGGCGTCCTGTTCAGAATGCAAACTGGAATTAGTGCAAAGGAAATGGACGCAGCTTTTAATGAACTGGGTATGTTAAAAATAGGCTAGTAAGCTTATTTATGATTTATTCATTCCGATTTCTCTGGTTATTTAGGTAGGTAGGCTCGCCACCAATCACGTTTGTCCACCAAATCTTACGGCGAAAAGTAGGAACTATCTGTATGATTGAAGATGGTTCCTCTGTCTACTCACTACACGATTATGGACGTGAGAGTTTACTTTGGGGGCGGAGGGGGGGGGGGGGGCGGATTCAGGGGAGTTCGGATCTGGGTCAAGGGAATGTTTTCACAATGTGACGCCTGTGATCCAACTACACTTGAAAAGTCATCGTTGATCATTGAATTCGAATAAGCTGACAATGATGATGATCATGACTCCTCCTCCTTTGTCATAGACCTCAATGCTGAAGATTGTGACCCCCAACAGTAGGTGCCGTCTTGGCGTTCACTAACTGGCGCCAGGTGTTGCGGTCTTGGGTGTTTCTTAACGTCTCCTCAAAAGGAATTCCCAATGTCCCATCAACGAGATCAGTCTATCGGGCTGACCTGGATGATGATGACTTACTTACTCCGCTGGTTCAGCGACCCAAATCTTGGCCTCCGCTACCAAGAGATGCCATTTCTCCCTGTCTCCTGCCAGTTGCCGACTTGAAGTGCGCACAGGTCCTTCTCCACCGCGTCTCTACATTATGATGACAGTTGACACCCGTTTATAATTTGCAGATAAACGTATGTGTAACCCCGAACGCGGACGAGCTAGTCACGCAGCCCAACCCTCGGAGCCTGGTGGAGATCATCAACCGATACAAACACGACATCTGCACGAACGACATCGACCGCGCCATACTGTGTACCGATGATTTGGAACCCTTTCTTAGATACAAGTATCCTATACTGAGACTCAGGTAACTCCTTTTTTTAATTTACGATTAAATCCGCGTTTGACCTCAATCTCACCTTGTAAGTGACGATGTGGCTGAAGATGGAGCGGGCTAGTAAGTACTGGTCCTTAGTAAGTCCTTCTGAGTAACTTTTCTTTATTGTATAAGAAGATCAGACGAGCAATCCACCTGATGGTAAATGGTCACCATCGCCCATAAGATATCTCACGTCACTCATACTAGAGGGTTTTCAGTGCGCTGCTATCCTTCAGGATTTTAGATGGGGTGCCTCATGTACCGATAATTACGTTGGCTCTCATATTCTTCAAACCGAAATACACCAATGCAAGCATCGCTGCTTTGAAATAGTAAAAGGGTGGTATCACCACAGCAGGATGACTCTACACAGAGTCATACCGCTTTCAAGCTTGCCCATTTTTTTCTGACCTTCGCAGATACTTCTGCGAAGACAAAGACATACCGAAGAAGCTGTACGTTATGACGTCAGCCCTGTTATTCCACTGCTGTGTCAACTCCAACAAGGGGGCCGTCATCGCAGACATCTGCCAGAAGATGCAGAAATGCGAGCAGGAGATGATCATAAAGTTCTGCGAGAGATTGGGCGATATGGAGATCACAATTAATAATGTTGAAAGCGCTATTGCAGGTCAGAATAAAATAAGTAATAGCGAGAGGGCATGGAGCTTAATGCCACCAGGAGTTTATGGACTTGGGGGGAGTAAACATTGCTGAGGTAAGTTCTGCGAGAGATTGGGCGATAAGGAGATCACAATTAATAATGTTGAAAGCGCTATTGCAGTTGAGAATAATGATAGCAGATGGGGAGGACCCTCTGATACCTTCCCCCCACACCTGTACGGAGGAGGGAAATGATATTGTAAAGAGATGAGGTAATATGGTCAATACTGTCAATAATAATGAAAGCGCTGTTAAAGGTTAGTTAGAATAAAGTATTAGTATGGTCTTTAAACGACTTAGAACCATTAAGGAGGAAGGAATTAAACTAGAGAGCTGAATTTTGCTACCTCATTATGTTTTGAGATTATTGTCAATAATGTTGAATGTGCTATTGGGGGTTAGAACAGTGTGGTAGCGGAGGGAGGGGGGGAGAGCAGGAGAATAAGATTGGGGGGCCTGAACCCCCTAAATCTCCTTTCAGTTTGGACTAAATCACTCTATTGTTCGTTAGTAGGTATGTTAAAATACCAGACCAGATGTTTTGTCGAGGTTTTTTGTTAACACATGTAGATCTGTAATTAGACTTTATAAAAAAAACACTGACAAATTAATAGAGTAGGTATGGTGTTACAAAAACCTGCAATATCGGTACGAGTAACTATACCAAAATTTATTTTTTGCATATTGCTTAATTATAAGGGGACACTTACAACATCACATAAATTTAAACTATAAAATAAAATCGTCCTATAAAATTGATGACCTAGGTAGAACAGAAAATAATCTACATATAGGCTGAATTGGCTTTACAACTGTAAGGTAGTCCAATTCACGCATTCCTAATTTGTAATCCAAATTTTCAAGGAAATATAGTGAGAAAATCTGCATTTCTGAGGAAATAAAAATTCTGAAGGCGTGTGAAACCCACCAAACAATACTGGGCCCGTTCGGTGGATCATAGTCTGTACCCTTCTAGTGCAAGGGGAGGCCTATGCCCCAACAGTATGGACGTTAATAGGCTGATGATGATGAATCTCTATTTAACTTTACAGACGCTTGCGAAGGATCCCCAGTACCAATATATGATGCATTGTACGAACAAAAGAAGTCCTCCGACAACGTACGACCTCCAAAATCAAATCCTGGATCATACGACAACACTTACGAATCCGCCATGATGGGAGCCACTTCTGATGTCACACAAGAAAATGTTCAATCTAAACGATACCCAACCTTGAAGTTCAAGTCTTCAGTGACAGTTTTACCTTCTTGTGTGACTGATACATCGTCTTACTCAAAAATATCTTTGCAACCAGTATCCTCACTCTCATTATCAGATTGTACAATGTCATCTAAATTTGAAGATATGTCTGATGGTGTTAATATAACAGACTCGAATGAAGTGACGATTTATAATATTATTGAAAGTGCTACGGTGCCGGATAAAGGAAAGGAGGTTTCAGAAGAATTGCGAGTTATAAAGGACTTTTCGAGTGAATCGAGTAAGATTTTGTTCCTTTTAATTCTGGTTTATAAATTTTTATTAAATTTTTTTATTAAATTTTTAAAACTCCTTTTAAATCTGGGGTTATTATCAGGTTTTAGCATGCATAGCATAACTCTCACGTCCATAATCCCCGAGGGGGGAGACAGAGGAACCACCTTCATCATAGGTAGTTACCACTTTTCGCCGTACCTTAATACAATAATTAGATTTAGAAAAGAACCATAATGCACTGAGTACTTATACCAATTTAAGTTTTAAGTTGACACAATTTGGTCCTTAACACTTGATACACAATGTCTATGCCAAATGCAAGAAAGTTGCATACTTACTAAAGTATGTAACTGGAATGGGATCTCCATAGAAACAAAGTGGCCCCGTTCGAAACCCCGTTATAAAAAAGAGAGCGAGACATACTGGAGTATGGCATCCCGTCTCTTTTCATCGTAACCTGTGTTACCAGCATTAATAGTTCTGCAATTGAATCCTAAGAAATTTAGGGCATTTAGGAATTTTATACTATGGTCACTATACTAAAAAGAATAAGGATGCACTGCTCCGTATACTCGCTTACTCTTTTTTTTTAAATAGCGTTTCGACGAGGGCCACTTTCTTTCCATGAAGATGCTTTTCCAGTTTACTACATAGTAGTATTGCAACTTCCTTCGCCAAATGGTATGTACAGTTCGACAAGGATCTTTTGGCGCGTGGCCCATCCACGTTGACAGGGGGCGTTGGTATCACTTTTTTGTTAAGCGAACTGTCATGAAGTGACGTTTGTGCAAGGATGGCGGCGTTAGTTCAGATTTTTGCCACGCGCCAAAAGATCCTTGTAGCACTGTAATAGCACTTGAACTAGAAAATAAAAAATAAATCATAAAATAAATTCAGTTTCATGATCTTCAAAATTAACGTACAAGTAAAAAGACCAATTGTTTAGTAAGTGTTACACTTAGAGTATTTAAACCTAGTGTTACACGATAGTATTCGAAAATAACCTACCGATGTGACTAAGAGTAATTTAATTTACTATCCGTTCCCTGATCTAGAACCAGCTTGCAAGCCCGACTGCGCTTGCACAAGGTGCAGCGTCACTGGACCGTGTTGTGGAGTCCCTGGCAGTTCCGTGGACTGTGATGATCCCAGCAAGGGAAACCCTGCCGATAACGAAGAAAAGTTACGTATATAATCTATCAATTTACCAATATGGCGACACACGACGCGCCACAACGATTAGTTTTCTCAACTCACCGATAGATGTCGTTGTTCGCGCGACGTACTCCATGCATACATAGAGTCTGTTTTTGTATTCAAACATAAAACGCGCTATCGATATTTTCAATGGAATTTCGCCTATATACGAGTTTCAAACACCATTGATGAACCAGCACTACAGGTCACCAGGCATACAATCTCGTCTGATGGAAGATCTTCCCTTTTCACTTTTATACCAACTGTTGTAATGTCATTCAATCTCCCCTCGTTAGCGCTTCTATACCATCCTTATGTAAAGGTAGTCGGTCTACTCTGTGCCCTGGACTTCGTCCATTCTCTGAGCAGTCTCCACCGCCCCAGAATTCGTTTGCTCGTTGGTTCTGCAACAAAATATATTGTCAGACCATTGCTACTTCAACTTGCTGATTTTTAACACCCGACCGATTGAGGGAGGGCGTGTTATAAGTTTGACACGTTTGTCCGTTTGCTGTGGGGTTTTTGTGTTTGTCTGTGGCATCATAACTTAACAACGGATGATCAGATTTTGACACGGTTTCATTAATTTAATAGATAATTTTGTCGAGAGTGTTCTTAGCTAGGTCTGATAACAATTGGATCAGTGGTTTCCAAGATTTTGGAGTATCTTTGCTGACAGATGGGATTTCTGGAACGGTAATTGTTAGATGGTTCAAATTTGAGGTCAAATATTCAGATTCATGGGGCGTTTCTGACATCTGAGACCTTGAGGATATGATGATGACCAGGAAAAAGTAAGTGGACTTCAATTTCGTAATATGAAACTTGAAGAATTGGAACATTATCAGTCCGCCGAAACTATAATAGTTAGATGGGATCTTCTCGAACTAAAGTCGTAAAGAAATCCTGAGACATTTCAAGAGATATTTTTTTAAAAGATGGCGGCCAATTAATAAATGGAAATTATGTGGAGGTAGGAATTTTATGTTAGCCCTGGCGAGGCCGAAGGCCGAGGTCCACGGATCGCGAAGCCTGGAGCGTACCCCCGCCTACAGGCGCCGCAGGTCTAATATGCTGAATGTCCTTAGCCGTGTCAGATGAATATTGAAGCAGTGGTTCTAAGATCTTAGAGTATCGTGGGATGTTGGATGGGATCTCTACAACGGTAACAGTTAGATGATTAGAGTTTGAGCTCAAATGTTCATGACTATAGTGACCTTCCCACATCTGAAACCAGGAAAAAAACCTAGAAAAAGTAAGGGGATCTCCACAATGGTACGTCGGGGGATTCTTATTTTTTTAATTTAGTGTTATAACTTTTATAAGTTATACGAGTACTTAGTTGACTCATTCAATACGTGGTAGTCATAGCGGTGGCCTTGACGTGACCCAATTCGAAACGGAGTTGGTTATATAGAATAATTTGGTTTATTTTTAAACATTTTCTTGTGTAGGTATGCTTGGATGGAATTTGTTTATAAATATTTCAGGGTTTTTTAGAAATGGAAATGTTATTGGCAAAAGTCAATGTCCTTTTCAGATTTTAAACCTAGAGTCACTTAGCTTCGGATTTTAGGTACTTTTGGCTAAAGGAAGAAATCGAAATAATTTACCAAGAATCATATTTACATCTGTAGTAATACCCATTAGGCATCTACTGTTGAGAAGCACAGTGATTGATCAGAAATAAATCCCCGTTAATTTCGAATACCTATTTTTATTTTCTCTTCCTTATAGACGTCCAGTCTTATCTGATGGTAAGTGAAATTGAGAGAACTGTTGCTTCACAGAGCGTCGGTGGCGTTGGATTTAGGACTCTGACGGGACGGGAGGTTTGGGTTCGAAACCAATATTTTAGTCGGTTTTTTCGAAAGATTACAAACATCGTGAGGATACCTGTACACTGAGATACTCAGTGTATAAAATGGGTCAGGCAATGGCAAACCAACCCATAGCGACCCTCAGCAATGATGAATACGTGTAAGAAGAAGTCACTTTATAAATACTGCTAGATCACCAGAAAAAGTATCATCTATCTATCATCAGACAGAACCTTACTTTTGTACCTTAATTTTAGCTCGTGTGTTCTATCTTCGGCCTCATCGTCACTTACCATCATGGAAATTGAAGTCTAACGCGGGTATAGTTATAAATAAATAAAAAATCTTCGTCTACAGACACAACTTCCGGTTCAACTGGACGGTCTACCTCATCCTGGTGGCTATAGTGTTCGCAGTAATGGCCATTGCCATTGGATCAGGTTATGCCTACTTCAAATCAACAGGAACCAAACAAGATCCGTTGAAATCTACCGTGGAATTAGTCGGAAATTCCAGGTGATTAATTTTACATTATCTTTTTATTTTCTTAGTGGTATGATTTCATCATTTAATGTGGGAAGTCTGTGTTCGAAACCAGGCAATGTCATGTACCAATGAGTTCTTCGGTTTTTATAAAGATTTAGACTTTTTACTTAATTTATGTGAATTTAACGACTGCTCTATGTAGGAAACATCATACATAAGGAAACGCACACTGATAAAAAAGTGTGAAATAAGGAAGTCAAAGGCCATTCCATTAAATATTGACAGATTGCCTACAATCATCCCCAACTTCCTTCCAAAAGGGGGGACAGTCTATTGCCTCAAATTGTGGTTTTATTAAACTTTCAGCTTCAATCCAGAATGGGCGTGGGAATGCCATGAGAATGTATGCCGAAAAACATTTAATCCTAATCCCAATACTGACATATTATACACCTCTCTTAGTCGATGCACTCTTCTCTGTATGGGACCTCAAATATGGCCTCACCCCATTGGCTTCACTTATTATAGCAAATCTCTTGTAGCATTGGCAACGAACAAACTAGAATACAAATTCCAATCAGTACCAACTGATATAGTACACGAATATTTGGCTGAGGCATTCAAGCTATTTCTTGGTGATTTAGCTAGATTGGAAAGAACTGACATAAAAAGAAAGAGTCAAACTCAAGATTTGAAAGTAAAGAAACTAATAATACAGATAGATGTTGAATCTGATGCAGATCCAAGATTGAGGTTAAATACAGATGAATCGTATCATATTAGAGTAGATTCTACTACAACACAGGTAAAAGCGATGGTGAGCTCTGTATCTTTTTGCGGTGTAAGACATGGCCTGGAAACTTTGAGTCAATTAATACTTCTAGATCAAAGCACTGGGTATCTAATAACTGTATCTAATGTAGTGATAAAAGATGCCCCTAGCTACAAATACAGAGGTCTGATGCTCGATACAGGAAGAAATTATATACCAGTTTCTGATATCATGAGAACAATAGACGCTATGGCTACGTGCAAACTGAATACTTTTCATTGGAGAATTTGTGACGCAACCAGCTTTCCTTTATTACTGCCTAAACTACCAAACCTTTTCCGATACGGAGGTTATGATAAATCAATGGTGTATACTAAGGACCATGTTAAATCGGTAGTAAATAGAGCTGCAGTAAGAGGAATTAGGGTTCTGATAGAAGTGGCGGCTCCAGGGCCTGTGGGAAGAGCTTGGTCCTGGTCTAACGATGCTACTTGTACAAGAAAAGGCGACAATTATACGTGCGACAATATCCTTTGCACGAGGTTAAAGATGCAAGAGTCACTTTTCGATAATCTCCAGTATATTTATTCAGAGATATTGGAAATGACAGGAGTAGACGATGTATTTCATTTAAGTGATAGTATGTTTTCGTTATCAAACTGTTACTTTTTGTTAGAGGATAGAGATGGGTTTCTAGATAAAGTATTGGACCGATTGAGGTTAGCAAATAAAGGGTTTACACCAAAGCTACCGATAATATGGTACACGTCACATTTGAAGAGGAATTTTGCTGAGAAGGCCTGGGAACGAATGGGGGTACAATTGAATAGCTGGCAGCCGGGAGAGTGGGACCAGAACCTAAGTCAGTACAGAGTGATACATTCTACCAAATGGGATTTATCTTGCGAGATCGTAAAGCAGAGGTGTATCAAATACAGGTAAGCTATTTACAATTGACTGAGTGCAAAATTTAAAGAAGGCATTCTTGGCCATAGGTTGAATATCAATGTGAGAATTCACATTCTCAACTATGTAAGCATGTCTAACGAGGTAACTAACTAGAATAACGTTGCTGGTGATAGGATCCCTTCAGCATCCGCCTGCGACCGCAACAGCCAATATCTTTGCTTCAGCGTTGATGTGTTCCGATAGTGTTTTGTAGATCCAGCTAGCTATTTCATGAGATGACTGCTAAATAGAGACAGAGCTATACCAACGCGATAGGACTGTCTTTGTTTAGCACACCATCGCATGGTTTTTGTTTCATCGTTTTGAGAATGGTAATAGCTACCCAGGTCCTTTCGTTTAGGAAAGTGTGTTTCATTTTCGACATCATCACCACCTACCATCAGGTGAGATTGAGGTCAAACACAGGTTTAGTCTTGGTTTAGTCAATGACCTACTGGATAGCGACCACCCTTCTATGTAAAGTCTGTCGTCAAGTATATATCTTTGCTTCGGTGTTATGTGTTTCGGCAGTGTTTTTTAAGCCTGTGTGCCGGCACTGCCGAGCTTCTTACTAATCCCGTGTGCTCTAACTTCGACCTCATCGTCACTTACCATCAGGTGAGATTGAGGTTGAGCAAACACAGGTTCAGTCTGGAATAAATCTCCATGCTTTATAGGACTTGGCAAGAAATGTATTCGTGGAAAACATGGCGCACCATAGACGTCTTTTCAAACGAAGGTGGTGAGGCGATACTTTGGACTGATCTTGTAGATTCAGGTAAGTAACTATTTTATTTACCAATTTATGAATTTTGGAGATTTGACCACTAGGAATCATGTCGCAATTAAATTAACGACATTGTCCTACCACAATGTCGAAAAACACGAGCACGAGCGGATACAGATGTGGATTTCGAATTTTCGATTTTAATCGAACGAATCGTGAGTCTGGGATCGTTCCCAGACGAGCTGCTAAAATAAATTGACATTGTTATATTTACTATGTAATTGATAATAGTAGTTTATGCAACTGCCACGTAATGATAGTGATTTTAACACGAGAACTTTTCATAATAGATCGTTCGTTCGGAAAGTGCGACGGAGTATCGACGTCCAAGATACAGGTTTCGACCTAGTTTGTGAGTCGGAGGTCCTATTATTGTGCCTTGTTATTTACTTACTAGTAAATAAACTTTTCATTTTTCTTTTTTTTCTTTTTCGGAGTGTTAAAATTGCAATTACGTGCGTTGCATACAATACTTTTTCTCTTTTTCTACGGCCATGAATATATGAATGAATATGAATATATATAAACTGAAAATACAAACCATTACGGAGATTTCAACAGACACTATGACAGCTTGACATTTTATTGATAACTATGGAAACCGTAGTAGGCGCGGGTGTCGAGTTTTTTTAATGGCTATTGTACCAAGTAGTTCGCCAGTGAAATGTAGTGCATTTAATACAAAAGAGTTCTTGTATGCAGTGCCATACAACATAGAAAACTTTACATATTACAATCGAAAACTATTATTTAATATTTCTTTAAAACACTGTTTTCACACGACCATGACGAATGAACCTCTTTATGTTATTGATTGTGGTTATTAATGAACAAATTACGAAATGGGAGTAGAAAAATAAATTAAATCCCTAAATAAGTTTTAGATATGAACATATAGCAATCCCTTATACACCCCAATTAATTTATTAGTTACGAAATTTATTGGAACCAATAAACATATTTATCGGCTAATACTCGTATTAATTTAATAAATCCTGAAACTTTGTTATTGTGCGTTAGAATTTTTATTTAAAATGTAATAAAAATTGGGACCATATTTAAAACTTATTTTTATGAAAAGTCCTGAAAATACAACCACAAAAATTGATTAGGTTCCTCATTTAGAACAAGCTAATTTCTCAAATTGCGTTATGTTACACATTGTATGTGAATGAGCGTAACAAAACAACTCTCGTGTAACAAAATAGCTCTCGCCTTTGCATGTCGAGCGTGCCAGGAGTGCCTCCTAGATAGCATGGCCATGTCATGGATAATTAGTTAAATTAGTGTCGATAGCTGGAAAAATGTAGTAACAGCTGGTGTCATTCAGTCAACAAGGTTAAGATCAATAACTGGAAATGGAAATAGATCTATTTGTGTCATGCAATTCATGATGATCGATCTGATGATGCCTCCACAATAGGCAATCGAATTATATTTTCGCTTTTTGTAGAGGTTTGTTTTCCAAAGGACCTCTCCTAGTTGGCTAGCCTACCATTAAATGAAGACAGGAGACAAGATGACAGGAATTGAAGGAGCTCGTAGCCTAGTTGCGAGCACGGTCCGAAAGTGATCGTGCAGGTTTATCGACGTTGGCGCGGACGGTACCTGGATAGGACCAGACCGCTAGTGGCATATTTCATCTGAGCTCTTCCGTGCCTCGGAGAGCACGTTAAGCAGTCGGTCCCGGTTGTTGTCGTTCGACAGCAGTCGTTAAGCCATGTCAGATGCCTACGGGCGGCCTGAACAACTCTGACAAATAGGTTGGCCACTAACCATACAATAAGCAAGCAAGCAATTGAAGACACGGGGGTGATCGTTTAAGACGCTTACCGTGAGTTACTATCAGTTAGGTATCAGGGGACTCTCGTATGGCCGGTTACTATTGAATGTCTAACCGGTGACTAGTGGTTGCTATTGAGACGGTTGACCCTAACTAATTTGCTGTTAAATAACTCTAAAATAAGTTGATTGAGTCAATATAGTTATTAAATTATATTTCGCTGGTTTCTTAAATAAAAGCAAAAATAGAACCACAGGGTGAAGACAACCCGGAGAATGATAGCGGGCCATCTATGCCCTTACCCTCTGATCTGACATGTATATGATTGTATTCATAATTATTGTAAGATATAAATATATTTATTTCAAAAGATGTGCTGCTGAAAGTTTCTTGCGCCGCTTCTTTCCTTTGTAGAGTAAAAAATGACATTGTAAAAATGTACTAACTTACAATAAAAAAAAATTGATTATAGATCTACTAATGGTAATGTGGTTAAACATTGTGCACGATATCAGGCAGTAAGACTCTACAACAGGATGCCAACGGACTTAAAAACTATCACAAATTTAAATACTTTTAAACACGAATTAAAAACGTATCTTTTGGAAAAGTGCTGTTATTGTTTTGACGAGTTTTAATTATTGACATTGATTCTTATTGTGATTTAGCTGATAATTGATTGTTAATTATTATTTTACTATGATTCATTAGTTAATTATTATAATGTTAATTTCGAACACAATTTATATTGTTAACGAAAAAATAATTTGAACATTGAAATGGCGAAGAAAGAAAGGGTTCTTCCTTCTAAGCCGTATTCCTCATTGTTGAGGGTCGTGATCATTCCATGGTATTAACCACATAGAACTTTTCTTTTAATTTAGTGGGGTTTTAATGGGGCTATTTATTATTAAATAAGGAGAGCAGACGACGAGCAAACGGCTTGATGGTACGTAGTTACCGTCACCCATAAACATCTCACCTCACTGTATTATTATTAGAGGGTTTTTGATGCGCTGCTAACCTTAAGGACTAAGATGGAATGCCTCATGTGCAGGAAATCACGCTGGCTTCCCCTTCAAACCGAAACACAGAAATGCAAGTATTTCTGCTTCACGGCAGAAATATATAAGAGGTTGGTACCACCCCAGGGGATCTGCAAATCAGGACCTTCAAAACATTGAACCATTATGCGTGAAATGTTGTAATAAATTACGTAGGTAATAGGAGATAATCCTGTAATGTTTTACCACTAGAGGCGCAACTAGCACAGTTACAAAAAACATTCAAAAATACGACGTACGTGTAAGACTTAAAGATGATTTTGTTCTAAACATAAGATAACCTAAATTTATTGCTTTGAATGACAATAATTTGATAAATAAATAATGATTATTTTGATTTTACAAGATTTTTGTTCAATAAACTTTAAATTATCACATAAAGCCAAATATCAACATGTACATACGTATCTTTCCACCAAATTCCTTCAGACTCGCGCCACGCTGTTTTTTTAGGTTTGCTATTTTGAAATGGCCATGCGATGCCATGATAATATCATCACAATTTTACTATAGCTTTGAGAAATTAAATTAAATTAACCCAAGTAACAAGAAATTTGTGATATCTTCAAAAATGACGTTTCGTTTTGCTTTTCTGTTTACGGAGTGTGCTCGTGGCTCCATCTACGCAACGCTTTGCGTTTTATGTTCTATTTACAAAACAATAAACCGCATGTCAGATATAACCGCCCGTAATCGTTTCGGGTCAAATACCGTCGCCCTCAGCCCTAGCTCATATGATTTAGATCGAGAATACTTACATGTACTACACGTATCTTATGGGGTTTGCTGGAAGAGATTTCTCTTAGAGATAATTCACGCCCTTTGTGCTTCACATATTTTGACTGAGTTTGTTATATATTATTTGTGTGTACAATAGAGAGTTAATGTCCATTATTTGTTTTCGATTACAATTCATTCGATAGACTCTACGAGTAATATTTTTCCACACGTGACCAGGAAACCTGGACTACCACTTGTGGCCCCGAGCAGCTGCCGTCGCTGAGAGGCTGTGGTCGGACATGGTGGTGAATAATACTGCCAATGGATACGTGTATGTTAGGCTGGACAGTCACAGGTTTGTGCCTTTTTGTGCAAGATTCATCATCAGCAGCCTATTAACGTCCCCACTGTTGGGGCTCAGGCCTCCACTTGCACGGGTCATCATGATCCAACGTGCGGGCGTAGTGCTTGAAAAATCAAGCGTGTGAAAACGTTCCTCAGACAAGCAGGTTTCCTCACGATGTTTTCCTACGCCGTTAGTGATAGATAAATAGTTAGCCGATAGCTGGATGAAATCTCTATTTTAGAGATAAGTTCTACCTGTGTACGTCAAATTTCTTGTTCTTGTTATTTCATTTGTGATTTATTTATGTGTGTGCAAATAAAGTATAAAGTAGGTACTCGTAAATGTAAATGTACATAAGTCTTTGTAAAAATCCGAAAAACTTATTGGTACATGGCATTGCATGATTTCGAACCCGAACCTTCCCGCGTCCTATTCGCTACGCCACGTATTACCGACGCGACGCTCAGTTTGACGCGTATGTCTATTTCTCTGTCTGTGTGTGGCATCATAACTAATAAACCGATCATCAGATTTGGGCGCGGATTAGTTTATTTAACAGATGATTTTGTCTGATTAAAGTTGGATCAGCGGTTCCCAAGATTTTAGAGTAAATATCAAGAGTTGGCAAGCGTAGAGACCCTGACAATAAGCTTTTAATAAAGTTATCTTGACTTCGTTGCTACACTTGCCAAATCTGCGTGTGAGCATGTTGCACCTGATGCACTGGGCCCTCCTCTCTCTCTCCATGTCCAAGTCGTCTTTTAGGTCCTCGGTCAGCACGTGTCTCAGATACCTGAACTGCACCACCCGAACCACTGAGCCGTCCAAGTATACCTGTGCGAGTACACGGTGGCCTCAACTCTAGCTGCGCAACCTAAAGTCGGGGGTTTCGGGTGTCCACTACACTAATCCATTTAATAATAAAATAAAATAAGTAAGACATTCTTCTGATAATTTCAGTAAAGCTTCTAAATTATACATAATTTTACACTAAATTAGTGAAATTATCAGAAGCCGCATTTACAAGATACGTGCCAATTGCTCCTGAAATCAAAATGAAAGAGAATGGTCGGATGGAATATCATCATCATCATCAGCAGCCTACTCTAGTCCTCTCCCAGGGCGCGCCATTGAGCCTCATCTTCGGCTCTTCTCATCCAGTCGCTGCCAGCCACCTTGCGCAGACCGTCGCTCCATCTAGCAGGGGGGCGTCCCACACTACGTTTGCCCAAACGCGGTCTCCACTCCAGAACTCGTCTACCCCAGCGGTTGTCGGTTCTGCGACAGATGTGACCGGCCCACTCTGCCACTTCAGCTTGCTAACCTTATGAGCTATGTCGATAACTTTTGTTCTATGCCGGATCTCCTCATTTCAGATTCGATCCAGCAGAGATACTACGAGCATAGCTCTTTCCATAGCACGCTGAGCGACTTTTAATTTGTGAACCAGTCGCACCGTCAGCGTCCACGTTTTTCACTGCCAAATATAAATTAACTTATCAACTACTATTAATTTATCGACTGTGTTTGACATCGGCTTGTTGTCCCTGGACATAGGGCTCCTCCGAGTCCTTCCACTTCTCTATCCCGGGCCGCTCCTCTCCATCCCTTGGGCATGTCGTCCTCCCAGCGTCTCCCTGGTCCCATCCCATCCAATCCCACTAATCCATTTAACTTAATTTTAACTGTTTAATTTAACTGTTGTTTTACAGATGGCGCATGTTGCTTCGCGGTGTAAAAGTGCAGCCAGTGTGGCCTCTGTGGTGCAGCTTCAATCCCTCCCCTTGTATTGCCAAAGTTCTCGTACATCACTGAATTTGTTCAGTATATAATATTTGCACGAAGTTTTTTTTGTTGGACCTCGAAATACTTATTTGTCTTTACACAGATTAATAAAATAAATACGAGTAACTGGAAGACATTTTGGAAAAAAGGATCGATGAATTTAGATACCCCAGTAGCTTATTCTGAAAACAATTAGTTTGACGTGCGATTTCATGGGGTAGGGTCTGAAGGTATTCCTTAGGCGGTTGTTTTTCCTGTTATAGGGTACATTACCCTTAGTTGGTAGATCCGCCTGGTAACTTGGTACCACCCTCTTACCTGTTCCTGCCGTAAAGCAGCAAAGCTTGCATTGTTGTGTTTCGGTTTAAAGGGTGAGAGAGCCAGCGTTATTACCGGCACACGAGACATACCACCCGAGTCCTCAAAGTTAGCAGCGCATCGAAAACCCTCTAAGAATATTATAGTGCGGTGTGTCGATATGTCTATCGGCGGCGGTGATACTTACCATTAGGTGGTCTGTTTGCTCGTCTGCTGTCCAAATACAACAAAGGAAAAAACGTTATTCTGAACATCTTCGATGTGGTGACACAGCAGCACAGTTTAGCATTACAAACAAATCCCATTTATTTTATCGATACTTATACATTTTGTCATTTTTTTATATATTTTGTTGTTGTTACCATTAAGGTGGGTGAGCCATGTAAGGTCGAAGGCTGCGCTCCTTGTAAGGCCGATTATTCAAAAATCGCAATTATTAACAAAGAAAAACACACAAAGATTCATCCAACTCAAGGACATAGACTCGGCGCCGAGTCTCTCACGCCGCTGTTGCAGTGCGGTCCCTCACTTTGTTGAGGTCGGTAATACTGTTTAGTTGTTATGGTGGCCTTCCATGGTGCACCCACCTTATTATTTATTTTCTAGTGATTGATACGTAAAGAAATGATTTGACAACGACTAAAAAAATCCTGTCACACTGGTGATTCCCCGACTATTCCAAAAATAAAAAACAATTCTTAAACATCACATAGTTTTCCTGACCGTCACACTTTTTTTATAGGGAGATTATTAGTGATACGGTTTGGCAAAGAGAAAAACATTTCCTAACCGTCACACTAGTGTGACAAAACGGTATGGCGGTTAGTGTGTCAAAAAAGATCTCTTTTGTGAACGAGATACAGCCTGTCATAGCTGGACTGGTTAAAAAGAAAACAAAATTATTTTAAATTATTTACAAACATTAATCGTTTATTTCATCATCTACAAAATTTTTAATACATGAAGGCACAGACAATGAGGTGACATTAATAAGATATAATAGGCAGCTTTACAGCCTCATATATATTCTTAACAGTTTATATCAAGGAAGTTGCAATACTACTATGTAGTAAACTGGAAACGCATCTTCATGGAAAGAAAGTGGCCATCGTTGAAACGCTATTTAAAAAAAAGAAGAGTAAGCGAGACGCACGGAGTAGGGCATCCTTTTTTTTTTTTAGTACAGTGACCATAGTAAAAAATTCCTAAATTTCCTATGATTCAATTGCAGAACTATTAATGCTGGTAACACAGATTACGATGAAAAGAGACGGGATGTCTGATACTTCAGTATGTCTCACTTACTCTCTTTTTTTAAACAGGGTTTAAAAATGAAGGGTTTAAATGTGTCTATGGAGATCCCATTCCAGTTTTTTTATTTTTTTATTTATTAAATAAGGAGAACAGACGATGGTAAGTGGTCACCGTTCCCCATAGACATCTCACCTCACTGTATTAATGTTGGAGGGTTTTTGATGCGCTGATAACCTTGAGGACTAAGATGGATTGCCTCATGTGCCGGTAATTACGCTGGCTCTCTTACCCTTCAAACCGAAACACAGAAATGCAAGCATTTCTGCTTCACGGCAGAAATAGATAAGAGGATGGTACCACCCCAGGCGATCCTTCACTTTAGGATCTACCACTACTAGAGGGTGGTACCACCCCAGGCGATTAGTACAGTTATTTTAGTAAGTATGCAACTTTCTTATTTCTGTATAAATTAACTGTTAAAAATCAATAAATGTCTACCTTGTGACACACAGACACAACTGTTAAACTAAAACTTTATAGAAAATACAGGGTGTAATTGAGACAAAGAAGATCTAAGAAAATGTGTAAATACGAAATATCGAGAAATGTAAGAAAAATATTTATATACCCTAAATGTATAAACAAAATAGCGTTGAAAATTGAAAAGGGAAAATATATTTATTAAATTAATTCTATATTTTTAACTTGGTTACACCCTTAATAAAGTTAAAGTTGCGAACACATTCTGAATATTTGTAATTAAAATTAAAAATGTCTATCCTTTCAATTAAAAGTAGCCCTAAATAGCAGCTTAAGTAATACACATTATGTAATTGTTCTAGACAAAAATGATATATATTCGATCTATGTAAATGTACGAATAATATTGATAAACCAGTAAGTATGATTAATGCTTCCACCTGACTCCGACTTTCCGGGATGTATCCGTACCGATTACCGACCACCTCAGCCTTTTGGGGTTGGATCTGACTTCCAATCTCAACTTTGGGCGCTCCATTGAGTCAAAAGCTCAGACCGCAGCCAAAAAATTGGGCATCCTGAGGTTAGGCGGTACTTCACGCCGGGACAGCTTTTAAACCTTTACCAAGCTCAAGTCCGGTCGTGCATGGAGTACTGCTGCCACCTGTGGGACGGCTCAGCTAAATACCAACTGGCTGCCCTTGACTCAGAGGAGACACGCGCTAAGCGCCTTATTGGTGACGAATCGCTGGTGGAAGCTAGACTGCAAAGTCTGGAACATCGGCGCAAGGTTGCCTGTCTATCGGTATTTTATAGGATACATTTCGGAGAGTGCGCATCGGAATTGCACGACCTAATTCCAGCATCTCCATTCCGCCTTCGGACTACCAGGCGCGGGGAGGGGTTCCATCCTTATGTTGTTGATATCCCATCTGCTCGTACGAAGCGATTTGCTTCTTCGTTCATTATGCGAACGGCTAAGGAATGGAACAGCCTGCCGGCGTCTGTATTTCCCGAAACCTACAACCTTGGGATCTTCAAGGCCAGAGTGAATAGGCATTTACTGGACCCGCATCCTCCATCGTCGACCTCATCGTCGCTTACCATCAGGCGAGATCGAGGTCAAATGCGGGATTAGTAGTAAATAAAAAATTTAAAAAAAAATGCACAATACATAAAAAATTATGTCCGCATTTTCGAAAATTACAATTTTACAATATTAAATTCAATTCTTTCCTGAAATGAAAATTATTAAGCCAATTTTGGCTTGGTCACTATATTGTAACATTAAAAGCGAATTGTAATACAAAATAGGACTAGTTGGTAAAAATTACAAATACAGTTAAATGGAAGATTACAATAGTTTGTATATTATAAGGAAAGCACCTCGATTGGAACTGATTTTGTGTATAATTACAGGCACATGTTATATAACTATAGTAAAATGGTAAAGTATTAACTAGCTGTTTGTATACGTCACTTTATACAAAAATTACCCATAAATAGGTATACTTTATCCTTATATAGATTTTGCAATCGTAGGAATAAATGGGTAACTTATATTCGGATAAAACTGATCCGATTCATAATGCTACACCTTTGTATGCAGTATTGTTATTTTACTTATGGCAGCTATATTTGACTGGTATAATTGTATATTTATATGCGTTATAATCACTTCATACATTACACTATAATACCTACTGAACAAACAAATCTACATTATTATGGATCGTGTACTTTAAATTAAAAAACTAGCATTACAAAGTTCATACAAAAGCATTGATTAAAATATGTGACCAACATCAAAAAGTACTTTCAACCGTAACTATATTTTAAGTATGTTTTTTTAAAATTAATATGCATTTTGTATTAAATTAAAGTCGATAATTAAAAACTGAATTAACTTATTCTGATTCTTAATTACACTTTGGTAATCATTACCTACTATTTTTAAACACTAATAAAATAAACTAAGCTATAGTGTGAGAAAGACGACTTCATTATTATATTTTACGATAATTAGAACATATAAAAAATATGTAAATGGAATTAAAAAATAATTTGAAATGAAGTCGAAGTCTAATATCCTAAGCGATATTTTAAAATTAATGCTATTTTCTCATTAATTATTAAAAACAGATAATAATAATAATATATAATTAAGAATAATATTTACAGAAATGATTAAAGACTGGTTTCGTTATAAGAATACAGCTGGTTGCAAAAAAATTTGGTAAAATAAACATTTCCTTACATAACGTTTAAATTAAAAATGCGCGTAATATAAGGTCGGGGAAAAAGTGTCTTCGCATTTTATATGAAAACTCAAGACATTTTTTTTTTAAAGTTTATTTACATTTAATTATAGTATATATGTGCCATTTTGTTCGATGACTTTTTGCCATCTTGTAGGTAGGGACATGATCCCGTTGCTGTAGAAATTTAGGGACTTTGATTTAAAAAAACGCAACAAGTAGTTTTGGCAGTCCTCTCTTGATGTTAACCTGATACTGCCTAAAGAACTCTGAAGAGACCGAAACAGGTGGAAATCTAAAGGTGCAAGGTCAGGGCTATATGGCGGATGCATTAACACCTCCCAGCCAAACTCTCTTAATTTTTGCTGAGTGGCTAAAGATGTGTGTGGTCTAGCGTTATCCTGATGAAATACCACACCCTTTCTATTGATCAATCCCGGCCGCTTTCTCTCAACTTCTTGCTTTAATCGCATCAGTTGTTGGCAGTAGAGATCCGAATCGATGGTTCTGCCCGGCGGTAAAAGCTCATAATGAAGAATGCCCTTTCAATCCCACCATATACATAGCATCACCTTATTGCGAGTTACCCGGGTTTTGCCCCAGTCTGTAAAGCCTGACCGACCTTTGTCCACGATCTTTTTCGCACGTTCTTGTCGTACGTGATCCACTTTTCATCACCAGTCTTTCAATCTCTTCAAAAACGGTTCGGTTTCATTACGTCTCAATAAAGCATCGCAAATGAGTACACGGTACATTAGGTTTCTTTCAGTGAGCTTGTGTGGCACCCAAATATCGAGTTTTTTTTGTGTACCCAGCTTTTTTCAAATGGGTCTAAACTGTTTTGTGGTCAATTTCCAGTACTTCAGCTACGTCGTAACTACTGATATGCCGATCATGCTTCACTTTTTCAAAAATGGCGTCCATTGTATCCGTAACAGGGCGACCAGAGCGAGGTGCATCTTTGACATCAAAATTCCCGGGTTGAAAACGCTTAAACCAACTTTGTGCTAATCTTATTGACACTGCATTAGGTTCATATACGACACACACAAAAATCGCGGCTTGCGTTGCATTTTTTCCTTTTTTGTAATAAAATTTCAAAATGTATCGAATTTCTTCATTAGATTCACTCATTTTGACAGAAAGAAAAACAAATGAAAAATAGCTGGAAACAACATTTTACTAATTTGTTTTTTTCTTCTTAATGTAACCTTTTTAATGTCATCAAAACCAGCGAGATACAAATAGTAGAGCCAAAGAAATTTTATTACAAGTTTATACATACAATATGCGAAAAGACTTTTTCCCCGACCTTATATATTGAAGTCCACATAATGCCAATATGAATTATTATTAAGTATCTTGGCTTTGATTTTTTCAAAACAATAATTAGGTCTTTTATTAATTTAATAATCATATTTTTCACATAATTCTGTACAATAATAAATTGGAAATAAATTGAACTTCTAAATTCACTGGGAATTAATATTTTAATACGACGTCGACGTCGTATTAAAATAAACATTTAATTTTGTACTTACTTTAATCTCAGATACAAAACCGCTATAGACCTGAGATTTTAAAACAGTAAAAAGCAGTATTTCTGGTGATGAACTGCAAAATGGACACAGATTTTTATTTAATTTTTTTTTCATAACAATCAACACGAAAATATAATATTTAAGTAATTATTTTCCAAATTCCATTTCGGAAAAATTACGACTGTGACGTATAATATTTTCGTTACTTTCAACCCCAACACTATAGATACTAACAAATAAATAAGTTAGGCTAGCACATTGGCTGTTTACAGCGTTCGAACGAGTAAGTACATAAGGATGGTTGATAGTACAGCGGTTTTCGTTGTTCGAGCGGAATACGCGTTGTTGCCGGTACTGCGGAATACTGGAAAAAAAAAACTTGTAGTTTAGTAAATAAAAAAATAAAAAAGAGGAGCTCGTAGCCTAGTTGCGCCCTGCGAGGACATTTAGAAATTAAGGAGAGCCCTGCGAGGACATTTAGAAATTAAGGAGAGCCCTGCGAGGCCGTGGAGTCTCCTGTTGGTGCCCTGCGAGGACATTTAGAAATTAAGGAGAGCCCTGCGAGGCCGTGGAGTCTCCTGTTGGTGCCCTGCGAGGACATTTAGAAATTAAGGAGAGCCCTGCGAGGCCGTGGAGTCTCCTGTTGGTGCCCTGCGAGGACAGTTAGAAATTAAGGAGAGCCCTGTGAGGCCGTGGAGTCTCCTGTTGGTGCCCTGCGAGGACAGTTAGAAATTAAGGAGAGCCCTGCGAGGCCGTGGAGTCTCCTGTTGGTGCCCTGCGAGGACAGTTAGAAATTAAGGAGAGCCCTGTGAGGCCGTGGAGTCTCCTGTTGGTGCCCTGCGAGGACAGTTAGAAATTAAGGAGAGCCCTGTGAGGCCGTGGAGTCTCCTGTTGGTGCCCTGCGAGGACAGTTAGAAATTAAGGAGAGCCCTGCTAGGCCGTGGAGTCTCCTGTTGGTGCCCTGCGAGGACAGTTAGAAATTAAGGAGAGCCCTGTAACGCCGTGGAGTCTCCTGTTGGTGCCCTGCGAGGACAGTTAGAAATTAAGGCGAGCCCTGCGAGGCCGTGAAGTCGCCTGGAAGAACCCTGCACGGCTACTATAAGTGTGTTTAATTGTAGATATATTTTTTTAATTTATCTTTTTGTAACTTCACGAACGACACGCGGGGTCGCGTTTTGTTGTCAGAATTGGCCAAGCGACGTTGGTGCGGTCGATACCTGGATGGGTGACCGCTAGTGGCATATTTCATCTGAGCTCCTCCGTGCCTCGGAGAGCACGTTAAGCAGTTGGTCCCGGTTGTTGTCGTTCGACAGCAGTCGTTAAGCCATGTCAGATGCCTACGGGCGGCCTGAACAACTCTGACAAATAGGTTGGCCACTTACTATACGACAAGCAAGCAAGTAAATAAATAAAGGAGAAGCATCGGTGGCCTACTGGTTAAGACACTTGACTCTCATCCGGGAGGTCCGGGTTCGAAACCCTGCTAGGCCATGTACCAATGAGTTTTTCATATTTTTTCGAAGGCTTACTTAAAATTTCTAATAAATGTAAGTAGGTACTTATTTTCCTAATTACAACGTTAATGAGATTTTCATTGTCCTACCCTTTCTCGTAAATGAGATTTGGTGAGATTTTGCCGGACAACTCCCCCCCCCCCCCCCCCCCCCATTTTGGGCTCACGTAATGGACGACCCCTTTACTATGAGCTGCCCAATAATGGAAAATTGAATAAAAACGTTAGGCCATGAAATTAGTCCATAAATCTTGTTTTTATTAAATGTCTTTAAAATGATAGTATAATAATTAAAAAATAAAAACAATCCGTACCTGATGCAGTTTGAATGAGTTGAGCTTGGGTTTCTAAAAATTAAAAAAAAAACAAAATCAAAATCATGCAATGTTACCAAACAATAAAAAAGATGAATGTAAAATAATTTATGTGAATAAGGTTACTATTTTACAATGAAGAGGTAATTAAGGATAAAAAACGTTGATTTGGAATCAGTAAATAACAAAAAATAAATAACAAAACTAATTATTTTGTTAATCCATTAAAAAACTATTTAATATTTTAGTATCTAATAACTGGTATCGATAAAAATACAAACAAAGGCCAACGTTTATAAAAAAAATTACCGATATCGAGGACCGAGGGGTCGGTGTGGGCGCTCCAACTCTTCCCGTTCCTGACTTTGACGGTGGCCTCGTATTTACCGGTCTCAAACTGTTTGTCTTCAAGCACGTAGATGACATCGTATACATGTTTATCCTTTGCTTCGGGTAGCGGTACATTTATCGTCGTCCAGTTGCCATCCTGAAAATAGAGGTTTTAATGAAAAGTGCGAAATGAAAAAGTGTTGCCCCTTCGTAGCTACAATTAACTACTAAAAGATGAGAATGTGAAATATATGACGTTGAGTAATGATTTTTAAAATTTTGTATAATGTTATGACACCGTATGATGGTTACCAAATAAGGTGTTAGGTGTTGGTACCACAACTTCAATACATCTGCCTACTACCTACCAATAGGAGATCATCCTGCAATGTTTTACCACTAGAGGCGCCACTAGCTGACTGAAACCCTGACTGAAAACCAGCGCTGCGGCGGTGGCTACCATCTAGCCATATCGTCACAGCATAATGCTGAGTCACGGACCCTTTTGACACATGTGCATGTGAACTTACTCTAAGTCAAAAAAAGTAACTCTTTTAAGTAGTGAAATGTAATTATCGTGTTATGTATGTGTTTGCAAATAAATTTTAATCCATTCATTTCATTCACAATGGTACGTAGCTAATCAACATGTAGATTTGTCCACTAAACATTTTTTTACACTTCAGACACGCGCCACGCTCGCCTTTTTAGGTCTGCTATTTTGAAATGGCCATATGAAGTCACGATATCATCATCTATAGCTTAGAGAAATTAAATTAACCCAAATAACGAGAAATTTGTGATATCTTCAAAAAACACGTCGAAGGGGACACGACACTTACCCCATTCATACTCCTGAGCTGTATCTCCATAGCTTGGAGAGGCTGGTGGGAGTGGACTGTCCAGGACAGCTTGAGGCCGTCGATATCGAAGTTCTCTACCACCGGGCTCTGAACCAGATCGATCGATCTGTTGTGCCTGCCGTGTGGGTTTTCAGCCTGGAATACAAAGGCAATTCAAATGGTAATTATAAAATCTAATTCGCCAAGTAAACAATTAGGAAAATATGATAATTTCTATCAATGTCTTACAACATAGCAGATATCACTAAAACAAATATTATATTGGTGGCACATGTTTTAGTCTATAAAGAGCTCGGGTCTACCATGTTGGACTAAAGCTTACTTTCCTTATAAATCCTATTCTTTTATATAATATAATCCTATACCTTAATTTCTAGAAGCACTAAATCTAAATAAACGTTTTTCTATTCTATTTAAGGATCCATAGAATTAGAAAACGAAAAATAAATCGCTATACATTTATTTTTTGGTTAAAAATATTTTCTGGCTATTAGGGATATTCCAGCTTAAGTTTCTGCCATTCGAGATAGATGGGGCTGCATCTAACAGGAATGTCAAAGTGACAGAAGAGTTGTTTTGATATAATGTTCTTTTTAATGCATAGTAGGTAGCCTTTTGTAAAAATATAGAAATTCATCGAATTCATCATTTCCCAATGATAAAATAAGAACTATGAGCAAATAACAAAGAATTAATATCGACGATCAAATAATAAAAAGTTTTTTTAATTCAAATTTTATGGCCTAGTTACCCATATTTTGGTACAATTTGAAATTCCAGTATATAATAAGCGCCATCTGTTGAGTTGATTATAAGCTGTCAGATAATCCCTCATTACTAAAACCATTATTAATAATAATCTAAAAGCACAGAGGGCGGCCGTGTCGCCTTAGAAATATGTTCGTAATTAAAAAAGAAAAATTCCAAACCACTACTGGTGTGGCAATATGGTGTGACGACGGTTCACTGACACGCCATTGTATCACATTAGCTACTAACCGTCACATACTAGTGTGACAAAATGGTGTATCAGTGAGTAACTAACTGTCACACTATTTTGTCATCGTGTGGGGTATGGCGGTTAGGAAATTTTCCACATTGTCACACAGTTCAAAAAATAGCACCACCCCAACTCTTCCCGTGGGTGTCGTACGAGGCGACTAAGGGTCTTAGTGGATACTATTCTACACCTAGTAGACGGCTATAGGCTCGCCACCTATCACGTCCACCAAATCTTACGGCGAAGAGTGGGAACTACCTGTGATAAACCTTCATCAGAAGAAGCTTCTGGTTCCTCTGTCTATCCCCTCGGGGATGACGGTCGTGAAATGTATGCATGTATGTCACACCGTTTCTAAGTCCCCTGGTTTTCCTCACCTCACACGTAAAAGTGCCGAAGTCTTGATCAGTTTGCGGGGTGACGGTGAGGTTGGATGTTGAACCAGACGTGCTGATTATGTATTTGTTGGCCGTGTCCTCGATCGGCTTGCTGTCCTTGTACCAGTGGAAGTAGAGTCTGAAAAAATATTGGTTTCGGTGAGAGTGAAGAAGCCTGTCGACTATCCACCACTGAAGACCCTGATGTGAAGGATCGCCTGGGGTGGTACCACCCTCTTATCTATTTCTGCCGTGAAGCAGAAATGCTTGCATTACTGTGTTTCGGTTTGAAGGGTAAGAAAGCCAGCGTAATTTTCGGCACATGAGGCAATCCATCTCAGTCTTCAAGACAGCATGAGAACACCGGACTCCCATGCGGGAGGTCCGGGTTCAAAACGTGCAGTGCCGCTGGGGTAATTCCTGTCCCCTATCATAAGATAAGTGGATTTCATTATGCATTTCATTATGTATTATATAATATATGTTCATCTGAATGAATTCCAGTAATTTTGTTTAGCTTATGTACAATTTTGTTCTTGTGTTAAGAATTGAGAAGTTTTAGTATCTGCATTTTTTTTTCTTTTGTTTTACATATTTGTACACGTTTTTATCGTACTAACTTTCTCTATGTTAGAAGGTCCAGCTGGCAGAAATCTGTATTTTAGAGACAAGCTCTACCTGTGTACGTCAAATTTCTTGTAAAATTATCTTTTGTAATTTATGTGTGTGCAAATAGAGTATAAATAAAATAAATAACAGTATGAAGCGGATAACAGCCCTCTTTGGTGGATGACAAGGACTCATGGTTACCTGCACCGGTTTGTTTGTTCGGAGCTTAAAAAAATAAAAGACTCACCTAGACTCCTCGTGGACGGAGCACTGGAGAACGGCTTCTACTCCGAAGTCCGAGTTCACGATAGTTCTGTGAACGTGAACTCGCGGCTTTCCTGGAACGAAATAAATGTTTCTGTTAGGCTGGAACTACACGACGACGGTTCTAGCGACGGTTCGGTTCAGGTACTGGCACCGGCTGTGTAGTCGACTACATTCAAACTCATGTGTTGCGTTCAAGCCCCGCCCACTCGGTTGAGGAACCGAGCAGGCCTGTGGATCAATTCGCGAATTTTCTATGCATTTCACATAAAATCAACCTCGAGTTAGTGTTAAATAGAGTGTTAACGGATGACGCAAGACAATTCTAAGAGGGGGTGATAGACCCAGCTCTGACTCCGTGGACTAATTTTGTGTAATTCCGTTCGAACCATCAGCCCAGCTAACCAGGAGAGAGTTTTAGCTGATCGAATCGCTGCAGGCTTGTAGACGGTGGAAAGCCCGCAGGTTAGAATATAATCAGAATGTTTGTGACATACTTTTTATGGCGATTCAGCTTAATTTTTTCCCACGTTGCCAATATTCTCTATTCAGTCACTTCACAACTTGTATCTCAAGTAGTCAACGATATGGGTCCAGTTATCATTGAGGTTTCATTCAAAGGAAGAGGGAGATTCTGAGATTTCACTGAAGGAGGTCTAAGAATTATGGTATGATGAGTTCTGTGACTTAAATCTCAGGTCGAATGCTTACCGATAACAACCAAGTCGACTAGAGCTGTACTGCTTTCGTTCAAGTTGTTGACGGCATAGCAGTAGTACTTCCCGGTCATCGATCTGGAGACGTTCCGCGCGAAGAATGTGTTGCTGGAGAACTCTCCATCCCTCTCTGTCAGCCTCTCGTTAAGCTGTGAGATAAGGTGTTTGGATGAGGCAAATGTTCTAAGGCATGGATATGGATCGATCCCATCGTTGAAGAAGGACCTGTATTTTTGGGGGCTCATAGTTTTTTTTAAATAGTTGCGCTACAGCCTAAATCTCCTTTAGCACTACTGGTATTTGAAAAGAAGTGCAACTGGAAAGCAGAATCTTCCTTGACACTATTGTTAGTGCTACGCAATAGTGCTACGGGGATAAATGGAGCACTCGACTCCAACGGCGAGCATGTGTGAAACGATAAACGACTGTTAGAGAATGCAAGAGAGCCGTACCAAGATTCGTGACGTCCCTTTCTCTCTGCCTACCCCGCAAGGGACTTAGCGTGAAGTTTTGTTTGTATATTAGTTTTCTTTTACCAGTTCAAATTGGTAGATAGGATGGGATACGAAAAGGATAAAGATTAAGAACACAATGTATACCCCGGTTTTAGTCTCTCTGGACCAGATGATCCCTGGTTTCGGAGAACCAGACACGTCGCAGGTCAGCAGCAGGTCTTCGCCTTCTTTGAGAGGGTTGGTTGTCGCTATGAACCCTGGAAATATAAATGATTTAATGAATTAGTGTTTATGAAATTGGTTTGATTGACAAGAGGAAGGCCGTTCACTTGATACTAAGTCTTGGGTGACTTTTACGCACACTGGAACGATTTTAAAACGGAATCGGACCGAACCTATAGAAATACATACATCATATATACATCTTCGTCTTATTGGTAGATTTCAAAAGGAAAAGGCTGGCACAGGAGACAGAGGACGAGAAATTTGCACGAGAAAGCACTCGCCGGAAAGCTGTACCTAGTACCCTCGTCCCCAGACTGCTGGTCTGGTCACATCTGCCGCAGAAACAAACGATAACCTGTTTATAATTGAAAAAAATATATTGTGCATAGAGTTCTGGTTCTTCTTCTTCTTCTTTTTGAAAGAAAGTAAGTGGTTATCTGCCTATGTTTTGCTTTCCAAACTCAATTTTGTACAACAACCAATTTCCCACTTCCTCACCGTGCCTTGTTTACACGTTAAGGGTTACGACCTAGCTCATAACTTTATATTGATTTTTCTGTAATTTCTTTGGTTGTAATCTGTTGTGTACACCTAATAAATAAATTAAATTATTCGCTGTATATTCTATGCGTATACTAACTTATTATCCTAGGCGCCGCTACCACGATGACTGTATGTTCAATGAACACGGGGTCTTCCTGCGTGATCTCGCATCTGTAGTTTCCACTATCTTCTGGTTTCAGGTCTTTGATGAGAAGGTCTGTGGAGTTTGTGGGACTGGAAAAATAAAATATCATGATCAGGGTCTGCACCAGGTCTGCATTGACATTCAAAATTATAGACAGATTACATAATATAACCCTAATTTTGGTATGACTACGAAACATAAAAAATAGTGATTGAAATAAAAATTCATACAAACAAACACATTCATACAACACAACACGCACACACTGTTGCTTTCTTCGTCCGTGCAGTCACTGAGGGCCAGCTGAAAATCAGCGCTGTGGCTTGCCTCAGCATTATGCTGGTGTACCCTTTTTGGCACTGTACCACACCAGATGTTCTGTGCTGCATGTATTAAACTTTGTATACTTCTGTATTCTGGTGTTTACAGCGCTAAATAAACGACTTCAATTTCAACCATAATTCATTAATCAGGGTTCGATTGACTATGAACCAGCCTTCTATGTAAAGTCTGTCGTCAAATTCATTCGCTTCAGCGTTGATGTGTTTCGGAAGTGTTACTTACTAAGCCCGTGTACTACATCTTCGGCCTCATCGTCACTTACCACCAGGTGAGATTGAGCTCAAACGCGTTAAGTCGTAAATAAAGAAAAATACGAAAATATACTTACATAGAAAATCTGTCTAATGACAAATCAGTTTTTAATGCCCCAATGAAGTATTTCATATCGTCTTTGTACCACGTGATGACCAAGCCACCTGAAGAACAAAGAAAGGGTGGTGAGGATCCAGAGAAGGTTTTTGCACTATACAGAGTGGAAACATTGTGTCCCGCCCATTATTTCGTTAATTTAAAAGATATTGCAATATTTTAAACGGATGTAGAATCTGCATCGTTTACTACAGATAATGATATAAAAATATTAAAAAAATTAACGTCATGTATGTAGAAATTGTAATTTTGCGGCTCCCATACAGACGATTCTCTTATTTTGGTAAACGCTGGAAGATATATCTCTTAGAGATAAGTCACGCCCTTCGCGCTTCACATATTTTTGTCTAAGTTTGTAACATAATCTGTGTGTGTACAATACATAGTTAATAGATAAAGCACATGACCCCTTAAAATATTTACATTAATAAAATAACATCCTAGATTTAATTAATAACAGCCTGTATTTTAATACAGCATAGTATAGCACGATGCGTCGTCGAGCCGTCTGCAGCCGCCATATAAAAAATCCTGACAGTTAACCGGAAACGAGCGCGCGCGCACGTTTTTGGCGCCACCGGAAATGCGGGCGCCATTTTGTTAATTTTTATTACTCAATGATAAATGGCTGCTTATTATTTTAATTTATGTAATTTATTTTGAAACAGTGGAAATTTAAGACGCGGCAGTAACGGCATCTACCTGAACCGTAGTAGCTTGGCTACAAGAAATAGTATATTGTCTACCTAGTGCGAGAAGGACCAGATTGACGCCACGAGTATACTTCGCAACACAAGCCGTAGGCGTGGGTTGCGGACAGACGAGTGCGACAAGTGATCCTCTCGCACGAGTTAGACACGATATTTTTTGTTATATCTGTGAGAAAATGAATAAAATAAAAAATATATAACTAAAGCATTACACATCCCTACTTTTTGTTAACACTTTTACTTGCAACGCCTTGTGTTCTTTCTACAATATCTGGTGGAGTAATTTCTTGACTAAATAATTTCATAAATCTGTGGTTTTTATGTTCATATATACAAAAAACATAATGGTATTCGCTTTTGAAGTTTCCATGGCCAATAAAAAATGTTAATGAAATTTTAGAAACTACTTTAATATAATCAACCTTTTGCTTCATTATAAATTATGATTTTTAACAATCATTATCACCGTGCAGAGGTAGGTTTTATCGTCGCGTTGAGTAATTACAACATCTCTAAATATTTAAGACTGTATTTTTCCAAATAAACAGATGTAATGTTATTAGAATATTAATCATGAAATATCTTTACTACTCATATAAAATCTTTCGATTACAAGGTACAATTTGTTATTTGTTATAAAAGTTTGCTTATTGTCGAGTACTTCCGTTCGGGGGAATAGATTCCCGCCCCAGGGCGTGAATATGGTTCTTTACGCCGAGTTTTCTGTCGATAAATAGGCCCATTTTTGAGCAGATGTAACAAAAATGTTATTACAACCGCATTCACAGAATTATAAAAACGGTACAGTCAGAGAGTCTGATATTAGAGCACCTACTAGAAAAGTCAGAAATCGCAAAAAGCATTTCCCACACATTTTGTAGGTAAATAATCAATAAAATAACTTACTGCTTGGGTACACCTTGCACTCCAGTTGCACAGCTTTGCCGAGGTTGATCGTATAGGTCGCCGCCTTCGTCAGTATCGTGCCATTCAACACATCATCATCGTCTGCATCATTTCCTGGAACATTCAAAACATACTCCTTACTTCAGTTTTCCTGACGTAAAGCGTGCAGTAAAACGAGCGTATGTGGGTCGCCCGAACGGACGACGGCCGGTCGGACGTCCCAGATACCGCTGGCGTGATGAAGTGGAGAAGGATCTGCGTGAGCTCCGGGCGCCTGACTGGCTCGAGACTGCAGGAGAGAGAGCGATGGCGCTCTTTGGTATCGGAGGACAAGATCCACTTTGGATCACTAAAGTCTCTTCTCAATTGTCTTCGCTTAGGTGTTGATGTATTTCGGCAGTGTTTATAGAAGATCCAGTCGTCCTCGTGGCAGTCCCTCGTTGCGAGGATGACTTCTGCTAATCCTAGGTATATTGTTGTTGCCTCTGATTCGTCTTGGAGTGGCTCAACTACCCGATCCTAGAGTTGCACTCGCGACCGCAGCTGAAGAGCCAGTACTTACTAAGAAGCACACATCTTCGGCCTCATCGTCACTTACCACCAGGTGAGATTCGAGGTCAAATGCGGGTTTAGTCGTAAATATAAACCCCGACGCACGATTCTGATCGTGTCTACACTTTTGGACATAACCCTGTATGTATTTTGAGGAAATAGTGTCGCTTATAATTGGCCAATTGCAATGTTTTTAGTGTTAGAATGAGCGGGCATCCTTGCTATCGCGATAGGCACATACGGCACTGAGCTCGGCTTAATAGTTACTGTGCTAGAGTCGCGAAGTGTTACATTTTGGTGTCGCTCGCGGTATTGCTCGCGCTTTTAGCGTCAGCCCATCCTGAATCGGAAGACAACCCCTCCTGTCAAAAAAAGTAATAAGTACCTCCATCGTCGTTTAGTGCTTCGTCGTCGCTCGCTTCGTCTGCCAGGAGAGGGTCGTCGTAGTTGACATCTTCAGGCTCTGTGGCTCGACGTTGTATCGCGTGCCTCGCTTCTGTAACAATAACAAGGTTAAGTTGTTACTTTTGTCATTAAATATTCATTTTTTTCTTAGTCGATCTTTGTTGAGGGTCATGATCATGTATTGAACTTGAAGGAACTTTCAGAACACTAGGTTAAGTCACAAGATTTACAAGAAAATTTAAGACTAATAGATGAAAGGTAAAATAGATGAAACGGACTCCCATGCAGGAGGTCCGGGTTTGAAACCATGCATTGCCGTGTACCAATGAGTTTTAACCTATACCTGCACACTGAGGTGACCAGTGTGTAAAATGGATTAGGCACAAAAGATCCTCAAGGGTCGAAGTGCCGCTGGTGTTATTCCCGGCCCTCTAACATAAGATAAGAAAAGAAAAGATAAGATACAAGCCACAAGAACATCTGTATTAACTATAATCAACCATATACACAGATCTACGCAAACTACCTATAGATAGATCAATAGGAATATTTTCTCAGCATCTTACCGCCAGTTAACTTCGTGTAACTGACTAAATAAAGCAGTTTACATGAAATATCTCGGCTCTAAACGAGCAAAGAAAAGAAGAAGGGCTAACAGGCTGCCTCGATATAAAAGACTCCTGTTTTGTATTGGAAAGGCAAATAGCTGAGGTGTAGCATACCACTGTCCGTGGTTTAAGAAATAAGTTAGCGGCGAAAGAATTATTTAGAACCGATCAACAAAGTTTTTCCATCATCACAATATTTCATATTTATCGGGATAAGGGGTAAAATGAAAATTATCATCATCATCAGCAGCAGCAACCTACTCTTTTAAATTAAAACTCCTAACCGTCACACTAGTGTGACAAAACGGTGTGATGGTTAGTTTGTCGCAAAACTAATATAAAATCGTAGGATAGTATTAACGTTCCTTACAGCACATGTGGAGTTAAAAATCCTAACCATCACACTAGGGTGTCACAAAGTGGTGTGACGGTATTTTAAAATTAATTTTTTATTGACTACTAAACCCGCATTTGACCTCGATCTCGCCTGATTGGAAGCGACGATGAGGTCGACGATGGAGGATGCGGGTCCAGTAAATGCCTATTCACTCTGGCCTTGAAGATCCCAAGGTTGTAGGTTTCGGGAAATACAGACGCCTGCAGGCTGTTCTATTCCTTAGCCGTTCGCATATTGAACGAAGAAGCAAATCGCTTCGTACGAGCAAATGGGATATCAACAACATAAGGATGGAACCCCTGCCCGCGCCTGGTAATCCGAAGGCGAAATGGAGATGCTGGAATTAGAATTAGTCGTTTGTCTGTATAGAAAATATTATAAAATCATTAGACGTGATTAATTAATTCTTTACACCACACGTGGAATTAAAATTCCTAACCGTCACACTAGTGTAACAAAACGGTGTGACGGTTAGTTTGTCCCAAAAATAATATAAAATCATTGGGCGCTATTAACTTATTCCTTATACCACACGTCTAGCCTGTCTTTGTAGTCGGTAATAGTTCTAAAATAGTTGTTCAATTGGATTGAATGTTTGGCTCCACCATTTACGGTAGAAGCGGACCGGCTAGATGGTTCGGTTGTCGGATAAACAAATGGACATTTACGTATGTAATTTTTCAATCAATTTGTAAGATAAGTGCCGACAACATCTTTAGCTTACGAGTATTCTACTTTGGAATAATTAGTAGAGTTTCCATAGTTCAGAATAGTTATGACTCAGTGGAGAAACGCGCTAAGCGCCTTATTGGTGACGAATTGCTGGTGGAAGCTAGACTGCAAAGTCTGGAACATCGGCGCAAGGTTGCCTGTCTATCGGTACTTTTATAGAATACATTTCGGAGAGTGCGCATCGGAATTGCATGACATAATTCCAGCATGACGCGGGGAGGGGTTCCATCCTTATGTTGTTGATATCCCATCTGTTCGTACGACGCGATTTGCTTCTTCGTTCATCATGCGAACGGCTAAGGAATTGAACAGCCTGCCTGTCTGTATTTTCCGAAACCTACAACCTTGGGATCTTCAAGGCCAGAGTGAATAGGCATTTACTGGACCCGCGTGCTCCATCGTCGACCTCATCGTCGCTTACCATCAGGTGAGATTGAGGTCAAATGCGAGTTTAGTAGTCAATAAAAATAAATAATAAATAAATGCAATTGCGATGACAAGCCAGTTTAATATCCGTTGAGGTTGCTGTGACACGATTCGGTGGTCCTCCACACGGGCTAGCCTGGTGAGGTCCTCCCACTCTCTAACAGCTTGCAACGCTTCTACTTCAAACTAGGGATGTTACGGAGGTGGTTTTACCGAAACCGGAGTCGAAACCGAAGGTTTTAAATTTAATTTATCGGAGTCGGAATCGAAGTCCGAGGCTGAGTCGGAGGCGGAGGTAGAAGAGAGATGTTCAGAAGAAGTTTAAATTTTTAAACCGTTTTTTAATTTTTGTAGCTTAACTGGCTATTTTTTATGATGACGTTTTTCGGAAATAAAACATGTTTCTTTAGAGAGTAGTGTAGGAATACATAAATAATAATACATAACTGTATTCCACTATTTAATAAAATATTGATGTTTGAATATGTTTGCTCACAAATCTTCGGTATAACCTCCGATTCAAAATTATCGGAGCCGAAGTCGGAGTCGGAAGTTCCGACCTTTCGGAGTCGGAGTCGAATCTCCGTAACATCCCTACTATGTACTATGTAATTTTAATGTTTATTATATACTTGGTTTACGTACTTCTATTGTATATACCATGTTTGAATTTAAATACAAATACAATTAATAAATTAGTAGGTACATATTCTCTAACTTACAACAGTATGAGAAACTTACGTATATGAGTATGTACTACTGAACTATAGGTACTAATTGGTATCTAGACAATGTTCTCTTGGCCTCTCTCAATTAATTTCCTATTAACATCAACCCGGCACATAGAATTCTTCGCTAAACGCAAATTCACATCAATCGTTCCATTAATTATTTTTTTCTATGTATGTTTCTACAATTATCAGACAAATATGACAAACCGCTACACAATGATACTGACTGACTGAATACTGAATTAAATGTTATTCGAAAACAAGTGCTAATTACTGTTTTTTGGCCGTTACAAAGAGTCAATTACAATTCATACAAAGTATATCTAAAACTATCTTATTGTTATGACAGGGGCCGGGAATAACCCAGCGGCACTTCGACGCTTGAGGATCTTTTGTGCCTACCCCATTTTACACACTGGTAATCTCAGTATGCAGGTATCCTCGCTATGTACACTCGCTGTTACCTACATCTGTTTTTTGTTTTGTTGTTTTCTACCTAAGATAGATATAATGTTAAGTAACATAATGAAAATTTATAATGTGCAAATGTTCAAGTAATATTTTATTCTTTTTATAAGGTCAAAAAAAGCTATAAAATAAAATAAATAAATAATGCTTTCCTTCACCATTACAGCAGTCGGTAAATGTACGTAACTCATTGGTACATGGCACTGCACGGTTTCGAACCCGGACCTCTCGCATGGGACTTAATTATTTAAATTGTTTAATATTTACATTCTACATTAATTTTACATTTCTTTTCATAGCCTTTACAACGCAGTCAAGTCAGACTTAATCTGCCTATATCCTTCCCTCATCGCTTTAAACCCTGACCAGAAAAATAAAATCCCTCGCGGAATTAAATACAAAAATATTTATGTTTTTTTTAAACCAATCAATCTATTATTTCATAGTGAACTCCCGTACTAACCCATGCGGGTGGCATGGGAGTCCAGTGTCCTAGCCACTGTGCCACAGACGCTCTAAAGGAACTTTGGTAGGTGGTCTTTACCTTGACAATCTTATGGTAATTACCATCCCAACAGCTCTTCTATAATATTCTCAAGGAACCGGTAACGTCCCATTATCGCTCCTCACCACACATTCCCCTGAGGAGTTGTGTATTGAATATCAATGTAGTAACATTATGGATAGCAAGGAAAGACTGCGTGTCGGCTAGTTACTACAGTGGAATATTGATGTCACCGATTGACTATTGGTGTGTGATATAACTTGTTAAACTTTGCTGTTGCTTTCTTCGTCCGTGCAGTCACTGAGGGGCCAGCTGAAAATCAGCGCTGTGGCTTGCCTCAGCATTACGCTGAGCTGGTGTACCCTGTTTGGCACTGTATCGCACCGGATGTATTGTGCTGCATGTATTAATCTTTGTATGCTTCAGTATTGTGTTCTATATTCTGGTGTTTACAGCGCTAAATAAAAGTTTTCAATTTCAATTTTTGTCCGGACGAATACGGGGGGCTGCTAGGGGTGTCATTAATTTGACGTATATCATCATCAGCCTATTAATGTCCCCACTGTTGGGGCACAGGCTTCCCCTTACCTTTGGATGGGGGTCGGGGATCCCAGCGACACTTCCACCCATTGGGATCTTTTGTGTTCAACCCCTTGTACCTAACCCTTGAGAATATGTCATGCATGAGCAAGAAGTGGATTGTCTTAGTGGAAGGTCAAGGCCTCCCCTTGCACAAGGGGGTACGGGCCATGATCCACCGAGAGGGCCCAGTGGAGCGGTGGATTTCACACGCCTTCGAAAACTTTTAATTTGCTCAGACATGCAGGTTTCCTCACGATGTTTTCCTTCACCGTTAGAGCAGTCGGTATATGTATGTAAGTGTTCGAAAAAATCGGAAAAACTCATTGGTACATGGTATTGCATGGTTTCGAACCCGGACCTCCCGCATGGGAGTCCGGCGTCCTAGCCACTAAGCCACCGATACTCGTTGAGGTGTATACTACATATATTTTGGTTGTTTTTAGGGTTCCGTACCCAGAAGGGGAAAATGGAGCCCTCTATTGCTGTCGCTCCGCCGTCCGTCCGTCCGCCCGTCCGTTCGTCCGTCTGCCACTGTCTGTGGAAACAGTAAAGAATTTTTTTCGCGAATTTCCAAATGTTAAACTACCTACATACAAAAGAAGTCAAGCAATATACCTACAATTCTGTTACACTCTGTATAGAAACACGCAAAACCTAGAAGTTTATTAACGTGGCTTTGGCTGTAAACCGCAACATGTGGTCCGGGATGATCCAGAATAGTCTGACCTAGTCTAATTGCTATGTTGCAGTCATATAGCGCAAGTCGTCTAAGTTCTAAATGTCTGATTTATAAGAAAGTTAGTAATTAGTAAAGTAGTAAAGATTTTTATAAAAGGATTTTGGGGGCTTCAGAACCCACAGCTTTGCTGCATCAACTACATCTTTTATTATGGGATAAAATCCTAAGTTATATGGGATGGGAGCTAGAGACCAAAAATCATCTTCATATTTTATTTTACTCTGATTAAGTGGGTACCTACTTATCTTATCTTATGATAGGGGGTCGGGAATAACCCAGCGGCACTTCGACCCTTGAGGATCTTTTGTGCCTACCTCATTTCACGCACTGGTCAACTCAGTGTGCAGGTTTCTTCACGATGTTTTACTTCACCGTTAGAGTAGTCGGTAAATGTACGTAAGTCTTCGAAAAATACGAAAAACTCATTGGTACATGGGCTGCACGGTTTCGAACCCGGACCTCCCACATGGGAGTCCGGTGTCCTAGCCACTAGGCCACCGACGCTCTCAGGTACCTACTTACATCTTGTTTCACCTTTAGTTTAATTAACTAGAGACGTTAATTAACAGAAGTTCGGGAAAAAGTTGTTTTTTTAAAAGGAAAGAACGAATTGGTCACGTGCGAGTTTACATTTTAATGGCGTTCCTTTATATTTATTTTAAAAGTGTTATAAGGTGATAAAATCGTTGTAGATTTTCCAATTCGCCTACTTGGAGTTCCCATTACTGCTTCATATTATGGACCAAACAAAGCACTGTGGAGTCAGATTTTATTAACTCATTATTGTACACACTACAATTAAATAATATAAGACAAACTTATACAAAAATATGTGAAACACAAAGGGCGTGACTTATCTCTAAAAGAGATCTATCTATCTATCTCAGTCACGTGTGGTCCGCCTTCGGACATAGGCCTCCTCCAACTTCTTCCACTTCCGACGGTCGCAGGCGGTCCGCATCCAGTTGTGGCCCGCTATTCCCCGAATGTCGTCCACCCATCTCATAGGTGGGCGACCTTGTCCCCACGTGTTTTGCCGTGGTCTCCACTCCAGCGTTAGGTGGCGATATATAGTTGTTTGCGGGAGTTGGTCAACTACCAGGGATTACTTTTCGCACCCCTGCCCCGTGTCCTCTGGCCACTGCTTGGACCAGGGAGTGACGAGGCGCTGGGAACTCGGGGTCGATATTGATTTTGTACAGACATGTTTTGTATTGGAGGGGGTAATAACCGCGCTAGCAACGACGTATGGTGACCGCAGCACTATAGCCGAGTATGACGGATACCGTCTTCGCTCCCAGCTAACTATCCCATAGCCTGTTGTCACGCTCAAAGAGATATCTTCCAGCAAACCCCATAAAGTGACAATTTAATTCATATCAAGGCAGGCGAAGTGTACACCTATATGCAATGCTACTATGTCAGCTGTACGCATTTTAGGCATTGGTAAGCGGATTTTTAAAATCAATTTCAGTAGTTTTTAAATTTAATTTATTTTTATAGACCTAATTTCAATAATTGTAATTTTTATTTATTTTTGTTATTTTAATTTATTTGATTTATATAATTTAATATTTGACATGATAACTTTTGATGTACTGTGTTTTCATGACTGACTACAAGTAATGCATTTTTAATAAATGAAATGAAATGCTTACTTATCGTATGGTTAGTGACCAACCTATTTGTCAGAGTTATTCAGGCCGCCCGTAGGCCTCTGATATGGCTTAACGACTGCTGTCGAACGACAGCAACCGGGACCAACTGCTTAACGTGCTCTCCGAGGCACGGAGGAGCTCAGATGAAATATGCCACTAGCGGTCACCCATCCAGGTACCGACCGCGCCAACGTCGCTTAACCTGCATAATCACTTTCGGACCGTGCTCGCAACTAGGCTACGAGTTGAAATGCTTTATAAATATACCTACTTTATAATTTTATTTTCAGGACGCTTCACAAATTGTCATATTTCCTACCAAACGACTACCTACACATATAAAACCGCGATGTCCGTTCGTCCGTCACTTTAATTGTACTAATTGTTTTGTCCCGGTTTCGTTCGACAATTATTTTGTCAATTCAGTCTTCCTGAATGTGATGGAGAATAGAAAAAAAAAAGAGAAAAAAAAGAAAAGATCCTGTTGGACCTTCATTAATCTCACCTGATGGTAAATGTGACGATGAGGCCAACAATGGAGTACCTACCCTATGTTTATGGGAGTAGGTACCTATAGTATACAGATGTAGTAAGGTTTTTTTAAAATTTTATTACAACCGTATTAGAGCGTCAGTGGCCTATAACGACATAACCGTCCATTAAAATTGTCAGTTTTAAGTAAAGTAAAGTAAAAATAGGTAAAGAATAGGTACCTATATTTATTTATCTTCTATTGAACAACAAAATTTCTATAACACTTTTGTAATTTGTGAACATATAGGCAAAAGCTTGTAGCGTTGCAAATAATTAATAACAACCTTGGGATCTTCAAGGCCAGAGTGAATAGGCATTTACTGGACCCGCATGCTCCATCGTCGACCTCATCGTCGCTTACCATCAGGCGAGATAGAGGTCAAATGCGGGTTTAGTAGTCAATAAAACAAATATTAAAAAAATATAAGGAAAAAAGGAATGCAAGTTTGAGTTTAATGCGAACGCTATTGTAGGCTATTGTATATTTACGCTCAATGCTTATAAATAGTCTATATAGTGCGGATCCCTACAGATATAGTGCAATCCGACTCGCTCTTGGCCTGTTCTATCATAAGTAAGTAGTGTGTCTTCAAGTGAGCTATCCACGCACCTACTTTATAGTCTTTACTTTATTATTTTTATTTTTCAATAGGTATTTTTTAATCATTATATTCACTAGTATTTTTTGCTTTCCCAACTCAATTTTGTACAACAACCAATCTTCTACAGGGTGGACCAAAAGTCCGTTAACATTTAAAATGGTTATAAAAAATACAAATGCTACTTTAGTGAAAAACTGTTTATTTAATAATAAAGTAGACAAATTAGGATTTCACTTTTTAAAAATAACATCATTCAAATGTGACCCTTGTTCATCCTGGCACACCTGTAACCGGGAACGGAAATTTTGCATGACCGCCCGACAAGTGGTTGGTGAAATGTTCTGCATTTCCTCGCGTATATTTTCTTTTAATTCCTCAATAGACACTGGGTTGCTGATGTAAACTTTACTTTTGAGATATCCCCAAAGGTAAAAGTCCATTGGAGTTAAATCCGGGCTGCGGGGTGGCCAGTGAATGTCACCTCTTTTGGATATGACTTTTTGGCCAAAAATTTCACGAAGTGCTGCTATAGAGTCATTGGAGGTGTGACATGTTGCCCCATCTTGTTGGAACCAAGAGCTTCGATTAAAGCCTGAGAAGTCCTGTAATGCTGGAGCAAAAAAATTCTGTAGCATCACAATGTATCGCTCTGTATTAACGGTGACGGCGCGGTTTCTCTGATCTTCATAAAAATATGGACCAATGATTCCGCTGGCTGACAATGCGGCCCATACAGTAACCTTGGGCGAGTGTAAAGGTTTTTGGTGCTTCAAGTCCGGGTTAGTGTCACTCCAGTATCTGCAATTTTGTCGATTGACATGTCCATTTAGGTGGAAGTGTGCCTCGTCTGAGAAAAAGATGTTATTGAAGCTCGTAAACCTCTCAAGCACTTCGTTAGCAAACTGCAGTCTCTGAGCATTTGAGGGTCATTTGGCTTTAAAGCCTGTACAATTTGAATTTTGTAAGGATGTAAATGTAAATCTTTGTGTAGAATGCGATTTAGAGATGTTCTGGGCACATCTAAAGCACTAGACCGCTTTCGAGTAGAGATACCAGGTTGTTCTCGAACAGACGCTCGTACACGCTCTATGTTTACTGGATCGCGCGATGTCCTAGGTCGGCCGGATCGTGGTTGACTTAAAGTTGAACCTGTTGTTTCGAACTACTGTACCCATTTTTTAATCGTTTGAATTGTTGGTGCTTGATTTCTGTTCCGTATATTGTAATGATTACAAAATTTCCGTTTAGCTTCGGTCGTAGAATCGTTGTTTCGATAGTACTCGCGTACGCAAAATGCGCGTTGCGCTCCGCTGAATGACGCCATGGTACTAAATCCCTATTAGTAGCTCTCGCTTGTAGTAACACCCCCCGCGCCAATACCCCGCCCGCGCCGACGCAGCGACCTATTCAAATGTTAACGGACTTTTGGTCCACCCTGTACTTCCTAACCATGCTGTGTTTACACGTTAAGGGTTTCGACCTAGCTCATAACTTTATATTGATTTTTCTGTAATTTCTCTGGTTGTAATCTGTTGTGTTTACCTAATAAATAAATAAATAAAATTAAGTAAGTTTGACAAGACAAACAAGAGATAGAATAGAACCTCTGAAGCCAGAAAGAAATAGACTACTGATAACTAATTATATTTAGTTAGACTAGACTGAAAATTAGTAACAAAACTCAGAATTAGCATTAAATAATACCCCTAAGTCTCTGAAAATTAACAACCTAATATCTCATATTCTGTCTAGAGACCGTGACCCACTTTTTCAGTCTAGCGTTGGTCCATTACCTCATCAGCCGTTTCGGCTTATAGGCACAATAAATTATGGCATCGCACAATTTATGGGCTGCAGTCACGATTCATTTTATGACTGTTCAGCGCTCATGGGTATTGGGTCATAAAATCGATTTCCATTTTTGGTAACGAAAAACCGAATAAGCGCGGGTCGAGCTTCGCCATATCTATAGGTATCCGTAATTGGCTACTGGTTCCGGGTGAATTTTAAATTTATGAACGATAAGGGAATAAAATCGAAAACTAATTCGTGTAGTCGGTTGCAATCGGGTCGTAGACTTTTCTGCGAATGTCACATGTTCCATGAATTCATGTTTGCTATGAGCCAACGTGAGTTTACTTGTTGAACTTGACAGATTTCTTTTTTTTTTGTTATCGTCGGTGAAATTCTAACACCGCCTAAATCAAAATTTGGCGGTTTTGATCTTTTAATGTCATTCGACGAAGAGTGATGGCGCGCTTCGCCTGACCGATGCGGCGAGTTTCGCAGAAAACTAAAACCGCCTAAATCAAATAACCGACAATGTCGCAGTGCGTATCTCAGTCAGTGCCGAAGCAGAGAAGCCTTCTCGTCAGTTTACTTTGGAAAAGGGTAAAATTGCGCTTTTTATTTGTTGATAACATAAAGTTTATCTAAGAAACCAAAATAGCAAAATGAAGTTTTTTCGCTCTCCTGAAAAGTTGCACTTTTTGACTTAGGCGGTGTTAAAACTTCACCGACGATATGTAATTTAGTGTTTTATATAAAACACTCCATACATGCCGAATTTCATGGTGCTAGGCTCAGCAGAAGTGACTCTAGAACTTTTATATCAATAGCCTTTTCTCAACTTTAGCAATTTAATCAAAATCCTATGCATTTTGTACCGACGAAAGTAGAAGGCCAAAATCACAGAAATCGGATTAGTAGTGTCCTCTCTTCTATAATGATGATGTGGGGACTGACAAGTTTCATACATTAGACCTTTCAATGCTTGACCAAAATGTAAGGGGAGACGCTCACAGCTTATGCGCCAATGGCAGACGCGGTTTCCATATTATAAAACTTCTCTAGCGAGCCTCATCATCATGTTGGGGCCCAGGCTTCCCCTTGCACAAGGGTGTACGGGCCATGGTCCACCGAGCGTGCCCAGTGCTGTGCGGTGCCTTCGGTAACTTTTTAATTTTCTCAGATATGCATGTTTCCTCACAATGTTTTCCTTCACCGTGAGAGCGGTCTAGCGAGCCTACATAGGTGAATTTTAAAATCTTTGGCCAAAACCCATCAGGGTTATTCTTGCACTTTTATCAATCAGAAACCCGATACCCAAGTTTAACCCCTCACTCGCCCGTTTGACGGCATTCCTGCGCCCGCGCCGTCTGTTGACCCTTGACCTTTAGGGTTAGATCCCTCTCTCCAATATAGGTGTTTTATTGATTTTTATTGCTTATACGTCCATAGATATGTATGTAATATCTCTGGAAAGTCATAGTATCTTTCAGGATTTTTGGGGCCTAATCACTGGCGATTTTCGAGCGTATTCCCATTAGCAAGAATATTTCCCAAATTTGCAAGCAGTTGAAAGATTGGCTCGCTGGAAAGTTTTTGAAAGTAGTATGATCCTGTGCAATCCCTAATAACCCGTCGAAAAGCCATATTAAATAATAAAAATCTCTATTTAAGATACAGTAGTATTTCCTCTGCCCGAAGGTTGCCTGGAAGATATCGCTCTTAGCGATAAGGTCTAAATTGTACTTCACTATTTCCATTTCTATCTTTTGTTTGTTGTTTTCTATTTGTGCAAAAAAGTGTATTTTACTTTATTAAATTAAATTAAAATCTCTTTATTTTCAGGCACTAGTCCCATAGAATAAAAACAAATAATAAATTATCAAATTATATTAAATTAATTCAATTTATCTTTATATAAAAGCCTTTTTACTGGTTTCATAAAGAGTGTGGAAAACAGTTCTGACAATAACATTTTTTCATTTCATAATCCTCTGCATAAAAGAGTATTTCATTTTACGCATTACTGCATAAAAATCGTCTACTCTGTTATTAATTAAATAAAAAATGTAAGTACAGATAAGTTTGTGTCCATGTGGATAGCACGCACGATATGTTTTGTGTTCTTATTATTTGTCTTTTGGTTACCGGCGGCAGTTCAGAAAAACTACAACTGTCAATTAAATTAACGTTAATTTAATAACCTTAAAATCACGTTTATCGTACACATTGGTAATTACTATAAGTTTATGTTGTATTTCCTTAGTTAAGTGTATTGTATCCTTCTATAGAGCGTCGGTGGCCTAGTGGTTAGGACACCTGACTGCCATGCGGGAGGTCTGGGTTCGAAACAATGCCATGTACTAATGAATTTTTCGATTTTTTTCGAAGACATGTACATTAACCGACTGCTGTAACAGTGAAGGAAAACATCATGAGGAAACCTGCATGTCTGAGGAAATAAAAAAAATCCAAAGGCGTCTGAAATCTACAAATCAGCACTGGGCCCGGAGCATGGCCATCGGTGGAGCATGGCCCACATACCCCCCTGTGCAAGGGGAGGCCTGTGCCCCAACAGTGGGGACATTAATAGGCTGATGATGATGATCCTTCTTTAGAGAAATATCTGTCTTGTCTGTCTTAAACCGTAAACCGTTTAATAAAGAAATTGCATAAAAGTAGGACGTAGGGAGCAATTCTAATAATAAAAATAAAATTATTTGAGCAGCTAGCACAGCTGTGCTCACCGAATGAATCATACTGTATAAACAGAAATAAATCCCGGTTACAGGGTGGCCACTTATAGTATTATTTATTAATAGGTATAACCGTCGAGTAGTAAGTATTTGTTTATATTTACACCATTCTCGCCCGGAGGTCTCCTCTACTGTGGATAAAATTATAAAAAACACACACATACATATCAACATATTTGTGCAGAATATTTTATTTTATTATTATAGTATGTATATAACTATATTGTATTTATTATATATAAGTTGGCGCTCGGTTGCCTGTCTATCGGTATTTTATAGGATACATTTCGGAGAGTGCGCATCGGAATTCCACGACCTAATTCCAGCATCTCCATTCCGCCTTCGGACTACCAGACGCGGGGAGGGGTTCCATCCTTATGTTGTCGATATCACTTCTGCTCGTACGAAGCGATTTGCTTCTTCGTTCATTATGCGAACGGCTAAGGAATGGAACAGCCTGCCGGCGTCTGTATTTCCCGAAACCTACAACCTTGGGATCTTCAAGGCCAGAGTGAATAGGCATTTACTGGACCCGCATGCTCCATCGTCGACCTCATCGTCGCTTACCATCAGGCGAGATCGAGGTCAAATGCGGGTTTAGTAGTAAATAAAAAAATATTTAAAAAAAGTAAATTATATTATATATTTGTACTAATATTGTATACTAGTATACTATGTATATATTAGTATACACATATAATTAAGTTGCTTTGTGATTTGTATTGCCACTGCACCGCCAAAACATATCTGAATGCCCAAAGGTCAGCTGGCAGAGACTGCTGCAAGGCATTAAGCTCACCTGTACACAAAAGTGTAAAAGAATAAATTAAAAAAAATTCTAAGCTAGCGAAGCTTACATGTACGAGTACAAAATGTAAAGACAAATGCATTCTCAAACTATTGGAATATATTGAGTGTGTTATCAAATTAAAGCTCTGATCGAGTTTTACAACTTATTGTACGACGGTAAAGTTGTAACTGTATTTTGAACAAAGATATAAGTAATTAAACGTTTTTACAAATCTTTTACGTAATAAATAACTTATTATTCAACTTGTTACAATTAACACGACAGTTAGTAATAAAGGCCAGTTCCCATACAAGTGTCCATTATCTTTTAAAAGATGATAGAGACTGGATCACATTTAGGTAAGTAACTTAACTAGGTACCTACAAGTTAGTTAAAATCAAGTTGAAATTAAAAAAAAATGCTTCAAAAAAAAGTAATCATAGGAAAGATTAAGGCAATTACAATATCAAAAATTAACAACATTATAAATCTCAGATTATAAACCACCAAGGGCAAGCGTAGTGTGGGACGCCCCCCTGCTAGATGGAGCGACGATCTGCGCAAGATGAGAGGCAGCGACTGGATGAGAAGAGCCGAAGATCGGGCTCAGTGGCGCGCCCTGGGTGAGGCCTATGTCCAGCAGTGGACTAGAGTAGGCTGATGATGATGATGAAAGGCATTAGTTTACGTCATCGAATGAATGAAATCTGAATAAATCTTCCTTAGGGAACAATCTTAAATAAGAAATCTCAACATCACCATAATTACTAAACCTCCCTCGTCCTTCTTTGCTCACTACTTTCAAACGCATGGAAGTGAAAATATAATGTGAATGAAGGGTCAAATTACGACGGCTATGATCTTCAAGACAACCAGTATCACTTGACCTTCACCGTCCCCTCGATGCTTAATCATCGAGATACAACAGACGTCGTCCAGATGTCGCAGAAGGTCAAGTTAAGATGGCAGTGATGGAGGGAAGGATCTCGCGGTCCATTTGACATGCTAATAAGTGAGGGCGATGTTCGCTTCGCTACTAGATTTTCGACAATGAATTCGAATAAAGGAAGCTGTAATACTGAGATTGTATTCGTTCTTCAGTTGTAATGTTACAAGGAATAAGGAAGATTTCACGATAAAGACGACAAACTCTGATTCGACGAATTCGCAATGATGGGTACTGGTCAAAAGACATGCGATTGTAAGTTGAAATAATATTTTTTACCATTGGAATCTTTGGTATTTGTATTTCCTAAGCGTATCTAAATAATAAACTTACAAATTATGTAAGTATGTAATTGAGAAATACCATTCTAAACTAAGTAGGCACATACCATTACTTACATTAGTCTGATTTTAAACAGAAAAATTTAAATAATGTATACTTTCTACACTTTTTTTCTTTAATTTTCGGCCCCTGCTAGTGATTTACACTCTGTAATTTGATCAATGACCGTGTTAGAATCTTGAAAATAATTCGAACATTTTGGTGTCTGTTTTGAAAAAAACAGTTTACTAACGTCGAGATTAAGGGAGAGACGTGTACACTAGGAATGCCTAGTGTCTTGCATTCCAAGTGCAATTGGAGGTTAGGTTGCCGGATCACACCGTCTGTAGTATTTCACTCACATTTCACTGTCTTATATAATGTTCACGTTTACTAAACACGGACGATTTTCAGGTAAAATACACTAGTTTTACGAAATAATAACCACTGTAAACCGTTTTTAAACAATAAAATAGGACGAACACGCCATGACAGCATGAACGCAACAACATAAGCCCTTTCTACACTTATTACTTAAAGAAAACTAATGTCAAATTGCAACGTCATTTTTATGATATTGCAATAAAAATGTCTACTCTTTAAATCAGATTTAACTTATCTAGATACAAACTAAAGAATACGTACATATTTACTTTCGCTATCGAATATCGCTGTACACTACCTTTCAAGCCTCACACTGAGCCCAAGTTCAACAAACCAGGCACATGCGCGACTCAGCGCTCTGTTATGCCTTTCTTCATTACCATAATAATACACATACGAACTGATATTCGTTCGTACGCACGATCTGACAGGGTGTTACGAAACTATTCGTATTAATGACTAGTAATATTATAAATAATATTATAAGTATTGTAATATTATAAGTATTATATTTTTGTATATATTATAGTATTTACGTAAATACAATTATAATAAGAATGCATTTTTTTATTATTGTTATTTATTTATCTTCGCTTCGGCAGTGTCAGTGCCAGTACTTAATACATTTAATAGGGTACATGACTTTCCTTCTAAGTCGTGTTCCTCATTGCTGAGGGTCGTGATCACTCTAAGAAATTAATCGCATAGAACGACCCCTCCGTTATGCACGAGGCCGGCCATCGAGGGGGTTTTAGTGAGTAAAAATCTCACATTTCCCGGTCTCTCCCCCAAAAGGCTGGGTACCTTTGGAAGATTTCCCCCCGTTATAATACCTAACAATAAACACTGAAAAATGTCTGTTATTTTAAGCAAGCAGATCTAAAGGGCTTCAAGTGTTGCACTTGGAATTTATAAATAAACTACAGTATCGATGGTACAGGAAGTAGATTCCAAGTGGGCATCGTATGGCTATATCATCTAGCCATTATGTGTTTGAGGGTATTATGGGCACCGGGTTCAAATCTAAACCATTTTCCGAGTTATAACGAATAGAATATAGACTACTGTTACTGTCTGTCGTGTGGAGGCACCACCCCAACTCTTCCTGTGGGTATCGTACGAGGCGACTAAGGATCTTGTGGATACTATCTACACCTAGTAAACGGCGATAGGCTCGCCACCTATCACGTTTGTCCACCAAATCTTACGTCGAAAAGTGGGAACTAACTACTTATGATTGAAGGTGGTTCCTCGGTCTACCCCCTCGGAGATTATATACGTGAGAGATATGTATGAATGTAATTACAGAAAAAGTATAATTTACAGGAATATCATAGACAAATCTTACATTTTCTTTATCTTTTCCTCTTTTACATACTCGTATTTTAAATTGAGAATCAATAAATTAACATCAAATAGGTTACGAAAACTCCCTTTTAACCTCCAAGGCAAAACAATAATTCAAAGTAATAACTTGTGTAAACAAAATATCTGTGTCAAGAACAGAACGAAATAACAATGAAATAAAACAAGAATCCCGAGATATGCGCTCACGTCAGAAGTGGGATACGAAAGCAAATATGGAAACTATTTGGAAGCGAAACACCTGTTCGGTGTATTTTCTTTGAGGCGGTGTAAATAACGAATGAATAGCGGAAATAAATATAAGCAATTTATTGTATGGAATCAGAATTTATTGTATGGAATCAGAATCAGGAATTACATGCCTAAACATTGTCTGAAAGTATTTAATAATAATAATAATGTAAGTACTTATAAAAAGTACTTATTAATTATTCCTAGTTTAAACCATCAATAAAATGTATTGATGGTTTAAAATACATTATTAATTTATTAATTAAACCGCACCCTGCGGCGGGAAAGTGCCTATCATGCTGGTACCGTTTCCGCGCTAATAATATGTGTCTTTAATAAATAAATAACATTCTAATTACAACCTTTGTTATTAATTTTTTGGCGACTATATCTATATGTACATACTTATAGTTTTTTCTGTGTCTACTAATAAGTTTTTATAGACATACGTAATTATTACGTACAGTGGCGGTTAGAAAATGTTTACCAATGGTCTCAGAATGATATGACATTGAAATTAATGAACAGTGTGAAATCCTCCAATCAGCACTGGGCCCGCTCGGTGGATCATGGCCCGTACCCACTTTTGCAAGGGGAGGTCTGTGCCCCAACAGTGGGGACATTAATAGGTGTTTTGAGTTCCCGGTATTTGAATCCCGTTTTGACAATAACTACGAAAGATTAAAAAGTCATACCTTTACTTATTTCTGCTGGAAAGTAGTAATGTGCTGTGTTTTGGTGTGAAGGTTTATAAGAGAGCACATGAGGTATCCCCATTTAAATCCTCAAAGTTAACAGCGAATTAAAAGCACTCTAGTAATATCGTGCTAGGTGATATGCAATGGGCGACAGTGACCACACAATCAGGTGCTCCGTTTGCTCGTAAATAAATGAACAGAAATCACTCTTGTGTTACACTCACTATTTAGTATTTTTTTAAATTGAGACATCAGTAAAAAAATTGATGTTTTTGGTTTTGTTACCTTTTGCTAATTTATTATGATTGATTATTTTATTGATGATAATTTTTGATTTATTAATTGAACAAAAATGTGTACGCTTTCGAGCAGAATATGGTGATACTGAAACAAAATGTAACATGTGCATTACCCATATTTACAAATAAATGATATTTCTATTTCTACTGAAAACTCTCCTAAGTCTATCACTTAGCCCACTCAAATATAATGAAGGTAAATATTTGAAAACAAACAATCGTGGTGTTACCGACAACGAACGAAGGAAGCGTCGGGTTCAACCTGGTTCAGTTAGTTTAACAGGTTCGGTTTACTGGAACATCGGTCAAAACGCGGTATTTGGTGCAGTGGAGCAAGTTAAAAGTGTTATAGGGCAGGTTACGGTTGCGAAACCAGAGTTATTTTGTCATTTCCCACATAAAGGGAAACCTTGAGAGTAGATAGCCAGACATTAAATAAGGGTGAGAGAGTGCATCTTTTGGGCCCTGAGTCTGGTTACATCTTCATATACCTATTACCTCTTACCTGTACCTACTTGTGTTTCTGTAGATAAAATAAAAATTGTAATTTGTGTGGGTTTTGTTTCATAGAAAGGAAGATATCGCTTTTCGCGATGACTTTGTATGTGGTAGTTCAATTCAATACACGCTTCATATGGATTGGTAAAAGTGAATAATTATTTACCCCCGACTGACCGATGAAGGGATGTTATATGTTTGACGCGTGCTTCATAACTCAGCAACCAATGATCCGATTTGGACACGGATTTATTTTATTTTACAGCGTATTCTACTTTCTAGTCCGGACGTCAGCGTTTATTGTAAACTAAGTTGTTGCTCACTAATTTTATTTAGTTTAATATAACCTATGCTTAAGTTCCTACTGATGTATGGACTATGAATACTTTGTCATCTTACCGTACAAACAAACTTATTCCTATTCTTAGCTTTGTCTGATGAAAATGTTGATGTTTTCCAAGATCTTAATGTATCTTTTATGTCAGATGGGACCTCTGGAACGGTAACAGTACCCACTGTTACGACGGTTCGAGTTTAATCTCAAATGTTTTGGATCACCCTACCCACATTTGAAACCTTGAGGATTTGATGATGACTAGGAAAAAAATAAGGTGATTTCCACATGGTAAGGTATTTTTTTTAAAGTTGTTGTTTTTAAAAGTTATTCAATTTTATACTAATAAATTCATTATAATTTTTTGTTTTGTTTGATGTATTCGTAATATTATTTTTGTGTCGTGTGACGTGTTGAAAATCAGCGCTGTGGACTCCGTCCATCACTGAGTCACTGAGGGTCCAGCTGAAAATCAGCGCTGTGGCTTCCCTCAGCATTATGCTGAGCTGGTGTACCCTTTTTGGCACTGTACCGCACCAGATCTCTTGTGCTGAATGTATTAATCTTTGTATACTTCTGTATTGTGTTCTATATTCTGATGTTTACAGTGCTAAATAAACGTTTTCAATTTCAATTTACGTAGTAATAAATCCCTATAAATTGTACTGTTTTCTGGTTACGAAACTTTCATTGGAAGATGCGGATGAAAATCTAATAGTAATAAGGAAAGATTGGAATCACTGAATTTTTTGGAGCGGAAAGCGAATGTAAACATTATTTTTAAATTTAATTAGTTCCTTCATCCGTTAATCTAGTTTCCTGGAATACAATCTGCATTTTATTTTCGTACTCAATGTAAATTTTTGGGTAGGTTAATTTACAATCGTATGGGTATCGTATAGAATTTTCGTTTAACGAAATAAACTTTTTAACGCCACAGCGCTGATTTTCAGCTGGCACCTCAGTGACTGCACGGACGAAGAAAGCAACAGTGTGTGCGTGTTGTGTTGTTTAAATGTGTTTGTTTGTATGAATGAGGATATTAGTGTGTATGTGAGGTACTGTGTGTATGTATGTATGTACTTCGTTCGTCCGTCTGTCATGCACAGGTCTAACGCCTAAATATAATAAGATACAGATTTCAAAATTTCATATAATTAATGTATTTATTCAATTTGGGTCTGTATATCAACTTAAAAATTTTGTAAAATTGTTTATATCTGAGGTCCTAAATAAGTAAAGGGGGACAATAAAAATATTTTATTGTAAGTAGTACTACTTACTCTATTATAAATTTTATAATAATTCGGAAACTGAACAGATTAAGAAGTTTCCACGCATAACTTTACCTTATTCAAATACCAATCAAAACTAAATATATTCAATCAAAATGCCTTCTCTAGTTACAGAGAAACGAGACATAATATACATATGTGGCGACGCACGACGCGCGCCAATACGCTTAGTACCTACTCACATCGGTGTAGAACGCGCTATCGAAATTTTCCTGGGCCTTTTATATATACAACATCCAAACATCCATAGTCCAGGATATCTGGTCACCAGGCACAACACCCCGCCTGGTGGAAGATCATCCCGTTTCCCTTTCATACAACTGACGTTACGTCATCCATGTCCTCACATAGCGCGTTCCTACACATTCATAAAATAATACATTCGCGTCGAATTTAGAATGTCTCTTTTTATCGTCTGTTAACTAAAAGAAGTTGACACTAACCTTCCAACAGAGTACACCATCATATCTTCCATGAAATCACAAAAGGAAATACCATGAGAATGACACCATGACACCACATCAATAAAAAAAATCAATGACTCACAATTATATCGCGGCTTCTTTTAAAGTAAATAAAAATAAACTTATGGCGGCACATCCGCTCCCAGACTGTGACGTCATTCATTACATATAATGATGGTGTTTAATCAGGAGTCGGCTACTCAGCTTGAAGGCAATCTACAATTGCAAAGAGTCGTATTAAAGTAGTTATGTGTGATACTGATAGTATAAAGAACTCGATGTTAATCTTGTATAACCGTAAAGGAAGAAATTAGACTCCAGGTGACAAAGAGAAAGATATTGAGTAAGATTTATGGGATCAGTCACGAAAGAGGACGGAGGTGGAGGAATAAGGAAAAAGAAAAGAACCTTACGAAGCGGTGGTAGAGTAAAAAAGAATGAAGTTGTAAAAATGTACTATAATAAGGTAGTTCCTTACAATAAAATACATTTTGATTTTGAGAACGAAGAGATGGAAACGAGAAGTAATTGGAGAAACCAAAGTAACCCAACTTCGATGGGTCAGTCACATCGGTATGATCCATCATCTAGCTATCATCATCATCATTCATCATCCTGCAGGAGAATCGTATGCATACGAGGACACCCGAACGGACGACGTCTGGTCTGATGTTCCAGATACCGCTGGCGCGATGAAGTGGAGAAGGACCTGCGAAAGATAGCTGGCGAAATTTTCTGAAAAACCCTGATGTGTAGATCTAAATAATGGGGAGAGAAAACTAGAAATATCTTCACTGTCTGTAGCAAGCATATAGAGTTAGTTCTCAGAAACCTTTGTAAACGCAAACAGCTGAGTAAACCAAAACCGGGGTTTATTTTTATTATTCGATACCAAATGAAAGCCTTCAAAAAACATAGCATGGCACATAAATTCCACTTCCATAAACTTTCATTATTCCATGGATTCCATGATAATTATTCAGGTCGCACCCCCGACCTACTTAGTCCGATGGCACCATAAATCTATGGCATAGTTTCGCCTCTCATTTGGTTAAAGACGCCATAGGGCCATAGTGGGCGGGTCGTTATGGTGTTATGACATAATGGTGGTTTTATAACGGAATATTTTGATGAGAGGGTTGATATTTATGGTCTCATATGGCGTAGTTAGGTGGTTTGACTGGAAGAGATCGCTGTTAGCGATAAAATGTGAAGTTCTTAAATTTAAGTGTTTACTTTGATTCACATTTTAATAAGGTAATACCACCGATTCTGGGGTGCCACTCGCTAATTTAAAACATCGCTAAACGAAACATTACCATCACTTTTACACGATGTAACATTATGAGTGAGCGTGACAGTTTCATTTAGGTTTGGCGGCCACCGGAATCGATGCCACTTTATAAATAAGTAAAGAAGGTTGCTAACAAACCAGGATTTAAAACATAAAACTAGATACACCATCCAGACACTTTTTCACGGTCAATCGACGAGAATAAAAACTGTTTGTAAATTCCTTTTAACGCCCAAGACACATGGCCTGAAAGTGTTTTATAACCATCCTTGTTAGGAGCAGATAATTATAGATTTTATAGCCACCTTCGATCCTGAATCGAGTTTTATACATTTTTAATGTCACTGTGCCTTGAATAACTCTCGTTAAAACACTTTTGGCGTATTTATTGGTGTGTTAAAATATTGATATGGGAGAGTTAGACCACACTGCAGCATTGGTACTATTAGATCTTAATATTAGTCATTAGTCATTCAGCAAGCGTCTGTGGACTAGTGGTTAGGACGCCAGACTCCTATGCGGGAAGGCCGGGTTCAAAACCATGCAATGCCATGTATAAATGAGTTTTTCCGGTTTTTTTCGAAGACTTACGTACATTTACCGACTGCTCTAACGGTGAAGGAAAACTTCGTGAGGAAACCTGCATGTCTGAGGAAATTAAATAGTTTTCGAAGGAACCAATTAGCACTGGGCCCGCTCGGTGGATCATGGCCGCTCGGTGGATCGGTGGATCATGGCGTACCCCCATGTTCAAGAGAAGCCTGTGCCCCAACAGTGGGGCCATTGGACTGATGATGATGATTAGTCATTCAATCCTTGAAACCAATATTTTACAGTTTGATTTACGAATGAATTATCAGCAATTTGTACATTTAGTAAAGTTCTCAGTTCGATCAGTGTAATTATAATTTTATTCGTTTCACTGAGTCTTACCTTTTCAGGCATATATACGGGTCTCATTCATCATTATTTGTCGTTGTAGTTGTGCATTTTATTTTCATTATTATGTATATTTACCTATGTATTGTTTACTATCTATTATATATGTTTATTTATTTATATTATGTATATCTATGCATTTAACTATTTTAGTATACCTATATATTTATTTATGTATATCATATTACATTTATTTTACTATATTTACTGTATATTAAGTAATAATAACCTTTTTCATATCTTCACACTGCACTGTTGCCAATCTCTTTAATGTCCAATTAACTTCAGATGTTGCCTGGAAGAGATCGCTTTAAGCGATAAGGCCGCCTTTGTACATATCGTGTTATTATTCCTGTAGTTTTTACTTTTCCTGATTTTGTGTACAATAAAGTGTTTCTATCTATCTATCTTTCTATATACATACCGATTGGAAGCAACACCATGGATCTATGTCATTTATAAAAAGAATAGTGTCAACTGTCCCCTATGGAATATTCTGCACGTAAGTAATGGGATGACATAAAACAAACTCGCTTTAACCTACTTGTCCACCATCAACTCGGGTCGTTAGATCCACAGTAGACGGCTAGATCTAGGTCTCTGCTGATGTCATTCATAGGCTTTTATTGGTGTTTCTCCATGGGTTGTCAATTATACGAGTACTTCACAGTTTGACGCCATTCGCTTTGAGTCTTAAGTGGTCGCAAGTTATGGTCACGGTAATATAGTTAAGTGTAAAGTGCGATAGGTTCTTTTTATTGTATTAGGAGAGTGTCGATGGAAGCGTCGGTGGTGGCTTAGTGGCTAAGTTGCCGGACTCCAATGCGGCAGGTCCGTGTTCGAAACCATACAATGTCATGTACCAATGTGTTTTTCGGTTTCTTCGAAAGCACGTACTTTTACCGATTGCTTTTACGGTGAAGAAAAACGTCGTAAGGAAACAACCGCATACTGAAATTTCACGTGTGTGAAATGGGGTAATTAATCAATATGTATTAATCAGAGTAAAATAAAATATGAAGATGATTTTTGGTCTTTAGCTCCCTCCCATATAACTTAGGATTTTATCCCATAATAAAAGATGTAGTTCTAGATAAGATCGGTGGAAGTAACTCCGTGGATTCAGAAGCGCCCAAACTGGGAAAGGCAATGGCGAACCACCCTATTAAATATGCCAAGAAAGTAATTCTATGTGGTAATTTTTTTCCATAGAATGCTGACGACCCTCATTGATGAGGAATATGACTAAGAAGGAGAGTAGACGAGGAATAGCCACCTGTCACTTTCACCCACAGATGTCTCACCTCCCTGTATTATTAGAGGGTTTCGACGCGCTGCTGTCCAAAACGTAATAGAATAATAATAAACGAACTGACAGTGAATTAGTGATTAGGGGCAGTATCCAGTAAGTTTTGACAAGTGTCATACTTCTTCTTCTAAGTCGTATTCCTCATTGCTGAGGGTCGTGATCATTCTAAGGAATGACTCACGTGCAGATTTATTGAGGTGGTTTGCCATTGCCTTCCCCATTTCATACACTGGTTATCTCACTGGTTTCCTCACGATGTTTTCCTTCACCGTCGTAGCAGTCGGTAAATGTACGCAAGTCCTTCGAAAAAACCGAAAAACTCATTGGGTACATGACATTGCCTGGTTTCGAACTCGGACCTCCCGCATGGAAGACCGACGTCCTAGTCACGACGCCACTGACGCTCTAAAGTGTCATACATTCAACTGTCAAATGGTCGACTGGATGAGGAAATGTAGCCGAATGGTGCACATCACGTGCTATCCATGTAGTCTTTTAGCAAAATATAATTATTTGATTAACAATGAGAACGTTAATTTAAAATCCCAATAAGGAGCACAGTTTATAGTTTGCGAAATACAGGGACCATTAAAAACAAGGTTAAGGAAGAAATTCAAGCAAATTTCATATTCAGACAATTAAGGTACGTTATTAAATTGAAAAAGGAAGAAGTTTCATGTCGATCCATTCTCTTCTAATCCCAAAAAGAGACAGCAAAAGTATGTACATATAATGGGTCAAAACTGTTTTGTGGTCAATTTCCAGTTCTTCAGCTACGTCGTAACTACTGATATGCCGATCATGCTTCACTTTTTCAAAAATGGCGTCCATTTTATCCGTAACAGGGCGACCAGAGCGAGGTGCATCTTTGACATCAAAATTCCCTGATTGAAAACGATTAAACCTACTTTGTGCTACTCTTACTGACACTGCATTAGGTCCATAAACGACACAATTATTTTTCGCGGCTTGCGTTGCATTTTGTCCTTTTTGTAATAACATTTCTAAATGTATCGAATTTCTTCATTAGATTCACTCATTTTGACAGAAACAAAAACAAATGAAAAATAGCTGGAAACAACATTTTACTAATTTGTTTTTTATAATGTAACCTTTTTAATGTCATCAAAACCATCCAGATACAAGTAGTACAGCCAAAGAAATTGTATTACCAGTGTATACATACAATATGCGAAAAGACTTTTTCCCCGACCTTATATGTTTGCGGTCAAACATTTCCCTTCAATACGAGTAATTGGCTCCCCCAGCCGTCTCGGCCGACATTCGGATGAGCAAATTGAGTCTGCACAAATTTGCACAAGCGGACTTCTAATGAAATGTCGCTTTTGGGAATTGGGTTACGAGAGGAAAGTTTTTGGGTCAGTATGTTAGTAATACTATCTGGTTTTTACGGTTTAAGACATTTATTTCACTAGAAAAGGATATAATCCACTTTGCTTAGGGAAATACAGGATAAACTTATTGTAATTAACAGTGTGTACGGTGACGTAAGGCTTATAAATTAAATTACTAGTGTATAATATGATCTAATTGAAGAGCTGTAATTTTTCTTAGCTGCGGGTAACTGGAAGACGAATAACACACAAAATAGGTATAATTAGGATTCAATTAAGTATCGACTTGCAGATGCCATTTGGTTTGGTGATAGATATTGCAATTACTATCAATTATTTAAACTCTGTAAATTGGCTCTCTGTAAAAAATAATGTCAATTTTAATGCTAATGTGAATGTTCATTATACTCCTTCACACTATAGAAAGGATTTTCATGCAGCCATTTCAATAATTCAGTTTTAAAGAAAGAGTTTGAGTGGTTTAAATTTAAGTTTATTTCACAACTTTATATTTTTCATCTGCACCGCACATTTCCTTATGGTTATAAGTTTATATAGCGTTTCCTTATGGTTATAATATAACCGTAAGATATAGTAGAATCACTCTGTTGCAATCAATGCAATTTAATGATGTTTATTGATATTTAATGGTGTTAAATGCATTCGTATTCGAGAACGTCGGTGGCGTCGTGGCTAGGACGTCGGACTCCCATGCGGGAAGTCCGAGTTCGAAACCAGGCAATGCCATGTACCAATGAGTTTTTCAGTTTTTTCGAAAGACTTACGTACATTTACCGACTGCTCTGACGGTGAAGGAAAACATCGTGAGAAAACCTGCATACTGAGACAACCAGTGTGTGAAATGGGGTAGGCAATGGCAAACCACCCTATTAAATCTGCCACGAGAGTTGTTCTATGTGATTAATTAATTAAAATGATCACGACCCTCAGCAATGAGGAACACGACTTAGAAGGAATACATGTATTCAAGCAGATTATAAAAACAAATTTGATCGAGAATAGGAAAGGAATAAGCAGTGGTTTCTCGGAAAACAATTCCAAATCCATCTCAATCAGGTTTACGACATTATAATTAAGTATCTTCACACGATTAACAAGTTGAACACAATATAGCAATATACAGTAATAAAATAAAAATAAATAACAGTATCAGTGACCACGGGGGGCATCGGAGAAACGCTGCGTAGGGTTGTCACAAAGTTATCTGGAAACACACACAACATCACACGCTCACCCCACTCACACACACCCTCTCACGCACACACTCCTAATACACACCCTCTCACATACACGCACTTAATTATTTAATTAATTGCATAACCTATGTAACAATAATAATAACCTTATTATGTCATCATAATTTAGATATATCGGAAGAGACTGGCCCCCACAACGCAGAGTATCTTAGTATGAGAGTCAGGAAAATCTAAGAAAATGTAAAAGATACTGTCTGCATGAATAATTGTTATTTTTTATTTTTTTAATACTCATCTACAATCTTTTATGAAGCAAATTGTTATGAAGCAAAATATATTATTTGTACAAGTTGTTCCCGAGACAATATTTATTGAAATTGTCACCACTTCCTCTTCTTTAGTTCCTTCCTATCACTTCCTATGATTCCTTTATATTGCAGCAGAATTATTAATCATCAGATCAGATCATCGGATCAGATTGAATCACCATTGTCCACAGTATTTCGTTCTATAAATTGTTTTTAGTGCAGCATGAATATTACCTACATATTTTTATACTTTATTTGTACACGAAAAAAATAGAGAACATGCTACAAGAAATAATTATAGGGTACCTTAGGTAGAGCTTATCTCTAAGAAGAGATCTCTTCCAGCCAAACCTAAGACGTGGGGAGATATAATATGATAAAATACATACGTGTACCTACAATATAAAAGAAAAAATAATAATTATTACGAATACAATTTGTATAAATTCTATAACTAATGTTATAAATTAGTTAATAATACATACATAAAAATATAAACAACATACATATATATATATATACATATAAATATATATTATATTTGCATACTATATATAATATAATATTTTTCACGTCTTTCGAACAAAGTTCTGCCTTGGAAATGCGATATATTCCAAGAAATATGGGACACCTGGTAACCCTAACGTTGGGTCAAAAGGTAATAGTAAATTTTGTTACAATACATCAGACAGCCGTTTTCAATAGTGTGTTGTATTATTGGGAATTTGGGTTTGTTGATTTAAAATTCGGAGATACTTTGTATTTATTGCAATTTAATTCCTATTCCATTTTGTACAACACAGCGATTTGTGATATGATCGTTTTTCTTAATAAAATATTTTTAATTACTCAATCAAAATTCGGTATTAAATACCGAATAAATTTTATTATTCTGAAATTACCAACTTTATTGTTTTTACCAACTTTATAGAGCGTCGGTGGCATAGTGGCTAGGACGCCGGGCTCCCATGCGGGAGGTCCGGGTTCGAAACCATGTAATGCTGAATGCCATGTACCAATGAGTTATTCGGATTTGTTCGAAAACTTACGTACATTCATCGACTGCTCTAACGGTGAAGGAAAACATCGTGAGGAAGCCTGCATGTGGAGGCCTGTGCCCCAACAGTGGGGACATTAATAGGCTGATGATGATGATTGTTTTCGACGTTAATTGTAATTAATACCGATAACTTGTGGCAGTTAGATCAGAGTTTTATTATATTTTCTCAAACCTGTCCATTTTCAGTTTACCATTGTAGTTGTTAGGTACCTGTAACAAAATAAAAAATACAGCGTTAGGTTAAGTAGCATTGACTTGTAATCAAATTCAATAGATATTTTTTTTCGCCGTATTCTTCATTAAAGGGGGCTCTATGGATTTATCCACATTCTCGAACGACTCTCTTAGCATGGGGTGATTGATCATTATTTTCCCCATTATCTCCCCAAAGTTTCCTCACGAAGCTTTCCTTCGAAGGTTGCTTCTTATCTTATGATAATAACCCCAGCGGCACTTCGTCCCTTGAGGATCTTTTGTGCCTACCCCATTTTACACACTGGTCATCTCAGTGTGCAGGTTTCCTCACGATGTTTTCCTTTACCGTCAGAGCAGTCCGTAAATGTACGTAACTCATTGGTACATGGCACTGCATGGTTTCGAACCCGGACCATGGGAGTCCGATATCCTAGCCACTGTACCACCGACGACGCTCTACCGTTAAAGTACCGCAGTCGATAACGTACGAAGTCCTAGTAAAAACCGAAAATCTCATTGGTACATGCATGAAGTTGCATGCCCGGTCCGGTGTCTCCAATGCTATGAAATGCTCCAAAGATAGACCTTCTCTACTAAAACAGATATCTCTGGTCCCCCTTTTCCTTTCTTAGCCAAACCGAGGTACATACGCCCATGTGTTTCATAGAAATCTAGGCGAGGTTATCCGCACGCTGCGCTGGCGCCGCCAATCGAAAAAATCATATTTGTTAAACAAAACTGACGTTGTTTTATTGATTTTAATATGATTTTTTTTCGATTGACAATCATACCTACTGAAAAATATGAAAAATAAGTAGGATAGCTTACTTGAGGACATCCTTAACCCGTCTTTTAAAAAATGGCCTAGGATCAAATAAGTCTAACGATGGTTTATTGTTACTGTTCGAAGACATTTAATTAAGGCGAGGTTATCCGCACGCTAGCGCCGCCAATCGAAAAAAAATCAGATTTGTTTCATTATTAAGTTTTGTTTATAAAACTTACCCGAAAGCACTCAGAAAGGATAAGTAGTATTTTTAAGCTAGCATTAATGACTTTAGTTGAATTCCTGAAGTTACTGTACGCATTATCGCCAAAAGTGACCGTTTATGGCGGAAATGCGTGTCACTTCAGGAATTCAACTAGGGTCATTAATGCTAGCTTAAAAAATACTACTTTATATTTACTTTTATTTATAAGTATGTTATGGTTGTGTAAATAAAATTCTCTTAAATATCGTTTTCCACATTGATTACACACCTACTACCTCTTTCTCGAAATCATTTCCTCTGCCCAAAGGTTGCCTGGAAGAGAACTAACGATAAGGCCGCCTAAATTGTACTTCACTATTTCCTTTACCATCTTTTGTTTGCTGTTTTCTATTTGTGCAATAAAGTGTATTTTACTTTACCTTCTTATCTTATGACAGGGGGCCAGGGACAACCCCAGCGGCACTTCGACCCTCAGGGATCTTTTGTGCTCACCCCTTACCTTAGTCTCCTTCCTGTTCCTTAAAGATGCTTTGCATAAAGGACGCTATACAGCTTACAGCCTATAGTCCTCTGGTTTCGGGTAGGCTCCCCCAGAAGACTCATACGCTTTCCAGCCAACGAAGTCACATTCGCACAGCAAGTGTTCTTTGTTACATTCCCTTTCGAAGTGCTTTCGGGTATGTTTTTTTAACACAATGGTTTTGTTTAATAAATATGTTTTTTTAGATTGGCGGCGCTGACGTGCGGTGAGGTACACCGTAATGGAAAACCAACCTCCTCCTCCTCGTCCCAGACAGGCTTACAACCATAAATAACGAATGTCCATTACACATCACTATTCCGATAGACGCACAGATACATTGCTATCCGTGCCTTTATAAGGCCTAGCTTAGTCATGTCTGGGCACGACCTAGTGTCTCTATGAATATATTATTATAAGCTTTTATATCTTTGCCTTTTATAGTGGTGAAACCGACTGTTTTAGGTTATCTTGTGAATTATTGCGTCGTCAGAGCGTCGGTGGCACAGTGGCTAGGACACCGGACTCCCATGCAGGTCCGAGTTCGAAACCGTGCAGTGCCATGTACCAATGAGTTTTTCGTATTTTTCGAAGACTTACGTACATTTACCGACTGCTCTAACGGTGAAGGAAAACATCGTGAGGAAACCTGCTCACTGAGATAAGCAGTGTGTGAAATGGGGAAGGCAATGGCAAACCACCCCATTAAATCTGCCACGGGACTCGTTCTATGTGATTAATTCCTTAGAATGATCACGACCCTCAGCAATGAGGAACACGACTTAAAAGTAAAGCGACTTTTTAGTTTCATTAATATGAAAGATAAAGAGGTCGGTTCTATGTTAGTTACCAAAGAAGAAATGTATGAAAATAAATTCTTTATTATAAACTGTACTTACGAGTGAAATGCACCCCTGATATCTTCAGGACGATTTCCATTTCTATTTTAGCATGTTTTTAACGCATTTCAAACACATTTTCGATTTTTATTTTATATGTTTCGCATCCAAAGGTCAATGAGTGAATATAACAAAATTGACCGCATTTTGAATTTTGACCGAAATTTCGTGAGCATTCTCTGACCTCTATTATTACCACTGGACAGGCGTCTGTCAAACTATTTTTGTCCCTACATGGTTTTCGCCATCTTGGCGCTGTAGGCAATAGCGAAAGCATGGCGTAAGTCTACGGAACTATAAATAGTGATCATAAGGGTAAAGTATAGGAAAAGTTACGTCAAAATTAGTTCCCGTGGGCGTCTCTAATTGGACCAATGAGGTTCTGTTGAACGTTCATGCTGTCATGGCGTGTTCGTCCTATTTTATTGTTTAAAAACGATTTACAGTGGCCATTTTTTCGTGAAACTAGTGTATTTTACCTAAAAATCGTCCGTGATAAGTGAACGTTATATAAGACAGTGAAATGGGAGTGAAAAACTACAGATGGTGTGAGTTCGGCAACTTAACCTCCAATTTCACTTGGAATGCAAGGCACTAGGCATTCCTGATGCATACGACTCTCCCATAATCTCGACGTCGGTAAACGGTATTTTTCAAAACAGACGCCAAAACTTTATAGTTATGTTCATGATTTCTAACACGGTCATTAGTCAAATTGCTGTGTGTACACTAGAAGGCGCCATATTTAAAGAAAAAAAATTAGACTAATATTTTTGTCCCGCGCTTTTGTGGCATCCACGTCAGCTTTGTTTTGTTTTGTCTTGCAAACTGTTTTACAGTAGTGCTTTTCTAGTTAGAATGGTGTATGTTTCTCGAAGAACTTCGACAAGATATGAATAATGTGTGGGACATTAAAAGTAAGGCCAAATAAGACGCTGCAGTCCGATCCGTACTTGGCTGAATTTTAAAGAGCCATACTGCGTCCGGGACGCCTTCTTCTTTGGTTCGGATGGTGCAGAAGCGTGGAAAATTCTCCCAGATAGCATTGAAATGTGTCACACCAGCATTTTAATGAAGACTTGAAAGAGTTGACAGACATGGCAGTATGGGGTCAGTTCCCTTTGCTTAAAAAAACAATTGTATGGGGCAGCCTTTCCAGGGTTGGTAATAAGCAGGTCAGTGACCGCATTGCAGTCGAACTTGATTGTTCTTGATGTCTGTTATTCGTAGGAGGAGAGGGCGCTAGTGTCCGACTAGTCGGATTTCTTGGATCAAACTCCATAATAAAATCGCTCATCATCCTCGTGTCACCTCGTCAACGTCAAGATATCTCGAGATCACACCCCCCAAGTGGAACATACCTCGATGACGCGAGTGAGTCACTGATGGCAGTCAATTGAAACGCTGGACGCCTCTCCGTGACTCGGCAATGACTTTGGTTGCCGTAAAATTTAGGTGGTAGCGGTAGCGATAAGCGGGGCGATACGCCTATGGATCATCTCACATCGCACCTCTGATTTTGAACCACATTTACAATTAGTAAATGTTGATTTGACCACATTTAGTAAAGTCAACCCATTGACTATAGTATATCTGTCAAAACCTTCGATGAAATCTCAACCTTATTCCTTCATACCTACAGTCATGGTGGACTTCAGATTCTTAATTTTTGACTTTTAGGTAGGTTGACCCGTGGTGGACCGTACAACCAGTTAATAAGAAAATTAGTGCTGTATATTTCTAATTGGATTAACGATATCGATCGTAGAGGTTGTGTTAGCCTCGGACTACACTGTCCGGTTCTAGCCTCGGTTCGGTTCGCTGCATCCAATCACGAAACGCTGACTTCGAGTGGGGAGAGGGCGGAACGAATGTGATTGGTTGCAGCGATCTATAATCTGTAATATCTGGCACAGGGATCTATAATAATTATATCTGATTAATAAACTGTGACCAATTTTGTATGAAAACCGTAGACATGTTCACCTAATAGGAACGTGCTATGTGAGGACATGGAATGACGTAATGTCAGTTGTATGAAAAGGAAAAGGGAAGATCTTCCACCAGGAGAGGTGTTGTGCCTGGTGACCAGATGTCCTGGTCCTACTATGGATGTTTGGAACTGGTATATATGCGAAATCCCAGGAAAATTTCGATAGCGCGTTCTACACCGATATGAGTAGGTACTAATCGTAGTGCCGCGGCGTGCGTCGCCACAATGCTTCCAATGTGACATGCGCTTTCAACGTGTAACTTGGACTGACGTAAAACCAAGTCACGCGTCCGCATTGAAAGTTAAATTGTTTGAATAAAAGTGCATGGAGACTTACACTTAGCTGCACTTAGGCCTCGTTCACACGCGGCGAGTAAAAGGCCGGTTTTGTCGTCACAGTGTCAACATTGCGTAACATTAAGATGACGAAAACAAAGGTTTGATAAACAGTCTAAATAGGGGTATTGTGAATTCATTATGAAAGAACGAAGTATGTCTTTCATCTTCCTTTCTTTCAAAAATCTCTCTATCCAGACCATGAAGGTAAAAAAATGTACTTTTTTACAAAATGTCAACAAACATGACACGGGCGAAGTCAGAAGCGTAATGGCGGATGAAACGTATTTCTATGGTGTGACTGTGTGCGTAAGGGCTCGTATATACTAGCGAGTTAACTTCCTATGGAAGCGTCAAGTTATTGTTCATGGGACTATGTCCGTTATTTTTTCTTTGTCCATGATCCAGGCCATGAGAAATTTCAAACTCAAAACCAACTCCTTTTTCGTAGTACGAATTATGAGGTGAACCACCGCCGTTTCTACAGGCGTTTTGCACTCTCCGTGGTTCTTTATATTTAGCAAATACCTAGGAAAAATAAAGGGAAAAACAACGTTCTTTGAATTACCAGAAGTACTATCTATAAGAGTATTACAATTGTAAATAGATAATTAGCAAATAAATGGCATGTGGATTTAATGTATGTGACTCACTTACTAAGAACACAATAATATTATCTTGTAGTAAAGTTGTAAAACACGATGTAATAAATAAGGAAAAAAATACATATTCATGCGTTCTTTTAAAAACGTTACCTATTGCAAGAGGAAAGTATTGATTTTACTAAATAAAATAAACGATAAAATAACCTTACCGGAATATGTACACCTATATTTTTGAGGTTATGTTACTTTTTTTCATAAACCAGCAGGTGTTTTAAAAGGTCGGTAAACTTCAAAAATTATCGATATTTTTTTTAATAATTGATATTTTAACTAATAACAGCGAAATAACTAAAGAAACCGGCCAAGTGCGAGTCGGACTCGCCCACTGAGATTTTTTAAAATACTCTATTCGCATAAATTCCAAAAATACATCAACAAGAAATTTGATGTACACAGGTAGAGCTCATCTCTAAAATAGGGTTCCATTCTCAAAAAGAAACAAGTAGTTTTCGTTTTTAAAAAAACCGGCCAAGTGCGATTCGGATTCGCGCACCGGGGGTTCCTTTCACAAAAGTTTTTTTTTCGTTTTGAAAAAATCTAATTTTTTTTTTTCTCAAAAATCATAAATATTTAAATTTCGTTTTATTTTTTCCAGAATACATAGTTATAACTTCTTCTATCAGTACTAAAAATTTCAGATATTTTTTTATTGTAAAAATTTATAATATAATTTTTTTTAAGTTCTCAACAATTAATATTTTAGAATATCCGTTTTATTTTTCCTGTAAGTATAGGAGATTATCTATGAATATGAATCATGAATGAATGAATCATGCAAACAGTATCTATTACATTTTCAATATATGAGTATTTTATTATTAGAATTTTATATTTTATATTAGTGAGCCTCACATAGTGAGGTTTAACTAAAATTGTTTCCGTGTCATTGTAAGAACATTCAGCTACAGGGACTTAAAGCGAGTGTGGTTTTTAGCGAGAGGGACATTCAGCTACAGGGACTTTTAACGACACCGTGACATTTCGCTACTGTGACATTACGCGCCGAGAGAATATTTTGACTAGGTCGTCGGGGAAAGTACTAAACCTGTCAGTGCGCCGCGAACTGATAAAGTTTGGGAACCCCTGGATATGTATATCCTACTTTCTATTTACAAGTAGCTAACAATAATAATCAACATAGAAGATAAAGATTTGGATGCGCGTGAGTTTCGGATTAGAATTGTTTTGTAAGTAGCAATCGTTAAGGCATGTTGAGTGGTTATAATAAATCATGTTTCATGATTGGAATAGACAAACCAATCTTTTACGTCACCAAATGTAAAGAGAAGAGAAGGAAATTTTTGTTACAGGCAACATTTAGTAGTAAAGCTGGTATCTTTAAAGATGTTTACAGAGGTTGTCGGCTGGTTCGTATTAGAGAGCACCTATGAGAGGATTTTATGATCCCTTGTCGAGATAAGACTGGTATCTTGATAACAATGAGGCAGACTAAGGTAAATTTGTAGTTTGTGAGACTATATCACAGAATAACTAATAGTAAGTACTAGCTATATGAAAGATTTTCGAAAATTTAAAGCTTTTGAAGGGCAAATGTTTCTTGATAAAACATTAGATCTAGCCGTTGTACAGGTGCGGAAGTTGAGACAAAAGTGCACAGACAACTTTACATGCGTTGCCTAGAGTTTTTTTTTAATGATTTTTGCTATCTTACTATCGGGATAATACCATAAGCATGCTATCAACCAATTTAGAGTTCTGTATTTTGCATTGATTTGATGTATTTTTAACCCCCGACCGACCGAGGGAGGGCATGTTATAAATTTGACACGTTTGTTTGTTTGTCTGTGGCATCATAACTTGACAACGGATGATCAGATTTGGACCCGGTTTTTTTTATTTAATAGAGAAAATTGTCAAGAGTGTTCTTAGCTAGGTCTGATAAAAATTGGACCAGTGGTGTCCAAGATCTTGGAGTATCTTTGATCTCAGATGGAATATCTGGAACAGTAATAGCTAGATGGTTCAAATTTTAGCTCAAATGTACAGGTTCATGGTGCGTTTTCAACATTTGAAACCTTGAGGATCTGATGATGACTAGGAAAAAGTAATGGGATCTCCATAATGGTATGTCGAGGGTTTCATAAATTTTTAATTTAGTGTTATATTCTCTATATAAGTTTATCTAGGTTTGTCTACAATTTAGATGCTCAAGTATTTTACTGTTTCATTATGAGGTAGTATTTCATTGTCCAGCATCACTGATGTATAGTCTCCTTTTTCAGTGGAAGGTGATGTGATTAGATTTTGATGTTTGTCTGTATCTTCCAGGCTTTCATCCATTCCCTCCATTTTTTTTTGCTGGACAAATTAATGTTTGTCATGGCAACTTTAACCTAGCGTTTGACCCTGAGTTTTGAACTCATTCTCACCTGATGGTAACCGATAATGAGGCCAAAGCATGCGGGTTCAGAAACGACCGGCTCAGAATATAAAACATAAGTAGTTTTATTACATACTTGTTACATAAAGGGAACCTTGGACCATGAAAGATTAATTTTATTACGAAAGTGATTAACTGCTTACGTAGGGAAGTACAGTTAAGTTAAAAGTATGTATCCGCGTAAGGACGGTTAAGGAATATTTAATCGCTACCGGTCTAAGCTACTGTATCTTCTAATAGTTCCTTACAAAGCATTGGGTTCGTCGTAAAAGTTGTGGGAAAAGATTTATGTTGGACAATGAATTACAATATTTCTTGTTCTTTTGGACGTAGTGTGTCAGGGATTTAGACATAGACAATTAAAGAAGGTTTGCACTTGTAGAATTATTTGGTAGAGGTACTTCTATTGGTAACTCTGTGTCTACCCACACCTCTAGTGTGGGTAGAAGTAAACTATAAAGTAGTATTTTTTTATTAGACGGACTAAACTCACGTTTCCTGTTTTGCCAGTTTTTGATGAAATAAAAATAGTGTTGTGATTAAAGATCGGGTTCAATAGTTCACGAATCAAAGAATATTTTATTTTCTTTCGTGATTTCTTTTTGTAAATTATAAAGTTAAATCGCTGAGCCTCACTTTGTATGGGAGCGAAATCCATCTTCTATCAATACATAATTTAACGATTCACAAGTGAACTGAACGCATCACTATTACATTAACCATGGCAACATTATTTTACAAAGTAACATAAGCACCTGTCAGTTTAGACCGTCTAATAAAAAAATCTACTTTATATTAGTAGCTGGTAAAGTAGATTGTGGACTCTTTGAATCTACTACATCATTACTACAAACTGCAAGGATCGATGATACTCTGTCTGGGAAGATAGGAATTTCAATATGGTTGTTTAAACATCATTGTGGAACAATACTACTGTCCAATTTATAAATACAATATATTTTTTATTTGTTTTAAATAAATGCCTGAATTCAGGTGAATTGATTTTATTCCGGGAGTGGCGCTGGTTTCGTTACCGGTACTGCCTTAATACACCTCGTGGAAGTCACATCAAGTTATACTCCGTGGAACCTTGTCGCAATAAGTTTTTGTTTTGATTCTCTGACTGTATCAATTTGCCAAATCAGTTAAAGTGGCAAGGTTCTAAAAGGTATAACGTGATGTGTTGTCCGCTGTACATTCCCTGTCACTTGATTTTATGAAAAGGCTTTGTATGCTTTGTAGGTAAAGCGTCGGTAGCATAGTGGCTAGGACACCTGAGTCCCATGCGGGAGGTCCGGGTTCGAAACCGTGCAGTGTCATGTACCAATGATTTTTTCTTATTTTTCGAAGTCTTACGTACTTTTACCGACTGCTCTGTCGGTGAAGGAAAACATCGCGAGGAAACCTGCACACTGAGATGACCAGTGTGTAAAATGGGGTAGGCACAAAAGATCCTCAAGGGTCGAAGTGCCGCTGAGTTATTCCCGGCCCCCTATCATAAGATAAGATGCTTTGTAGGTTATACAAGCTCATCTGAGAAGATTACGTTTAGGCTGTCTTTTTCTCGCAAAAATCTAGATTATTCTTGTCAATAAAGCCCTGAAGCCTCTACCGGTCCGTCAATGAATGAACTCTTCCATATGTGTACAACATTAGTAAATCGCTATGCTGTCTGCTGCGCGTACGCAGACACAAAAACGAGCTTTGTGCCAATTCCACTCGCAACCGGTTCGCTGTCCCGGTGGGACAGGGATGGGACCTGTCTTGTCGATAAATATTGGCGTCATTCGTCTTTTACAGACGCGGTTCGATCAACGTCTTTGTGCGCAAAGGAAAGAAAGAAAGATTATTTATTTCCGACACACACATACAAATACGTGGTGCATCCTGCCGATTAGCGAACGAGTCCCTGGCGACCGACTAGTGGCGATATAACCACTCAAATTATGGCTGGGTCAAAATACCAGAAACACGATGACGGGCAGCAGCGTCATCGGGGCAAGCGACCCGGCTACTGCGATCACCAACCCGCAGGCTTAGCGTGGCGATTATGACATTACCTCTTATGAATAGCGCACAAAGGCTGGCAGCGACTGGATGAGAAGAGCCGAAAATCGGGTTCAATGGCGCGCCCTGGGAGAGGCCTATGTCCAGCAGTGGACTAGAGTAGGCTGCTGATGACATGCAAATAACTAGGTACAGAAGACAAAAATAATATCAAACAAATATATTACAAAAACAAATAAATAAGCAAAAGTAACTAAGTTTGATGAAGGTGGCGTGCAGCACCGGGAAAAGGGGACTGCCTCAGCCTGTTGCCGTAGCGCTTTTAGCACTGCGGCGCTGATTTGATTGATTTGATTTGATCAGGCATCCCCTGAGTGCCATATAAATAACGGAAATATTAATAAACAGAAGTAAAATAAGGAAACGAAGGCAGGTACTTAATTTTTAAATTATACATTAGAATTAGACTTATTACGGACGTTTTGTACCAACTGACAGTGAGAATACCAATACTGATACTGAAAAATCGGTTACCGATTATGACTTTTCAAGTCGATGTTAATTTCTTGCATAATTTCTTAATTTCTAACGCTAATAATTATAAGGCTGCTGGTTTTAATGATAGAAATCTAGAAAACGGAAAATAAATTTCTCTGGCTTGGTCTGGTTTCGTTTAAAAATTGCTGCAGTGTGAAAAAGGCGTAATCAAAAGGATCGCCCTCTGCTTTAAGCTTCGGACTACATGCGTCCGGTTCCAGACCCGGTTCGGTTCGCTGAAACCAATCACATACATGCGTTCCGCCCTCCTCCCGCTTGAAATTGGCGCTTTGTGATTGGATTGATGGAGCGAACCGAATCTAGGCTGGAACCGGACGCATGTAGACCGAGGATAATTGTTAGTTGTTGTTAGTTTATCATTATAAATTCATGGAATACCTATATGAAATTTCACGCAATTTATCGATAACAAATTACATATTATTCTAAGCACATCTCTACAACAGAATGCGGTGCAGGCTGTGTGAATGGACACTGTACTACAGGGCTTGTACTGTATACCCCTATCCCTTTTCAACCTACAGTCAAAGACATAGGACAGGAAGAGACGCAAGAGGTCACGTAAGCCTATCTGGGGGATTATAAAGCTGTAAAGTTGAACGAGTTACGAACCTTTTGAGATTAAAAATATGTTCGTTCCTTGGTTTTGTTTTTGAGAACAATACAGGTTTGAAAGCCTTGTTTTGATTATGAGAATGTGACTAGGAAGATTATTTTTAGGGCTTTAGAATTGTAGGTATCTTATCTTATAATAAATAAGATAAGATAAGATTATAGGTAAGTAATAAGTAGTCATTTCATCATCATCATCATCAGCAGCCTATTCTAGTCCACTGCTGGACATAGGCCTCTCCCAGGGCGCGCCATTGAGCCTGATCTTCGGCTCTTCTCATCCAGTCGCTGCCAGCCACCTTGCGCAGATCGTCGCTCCATCTAGCAGGGGGGCGTCCCACACTACGTTTGCCCAAACGCGGTCTCCACTCCAGAACTCGTCTACCCCAACGGTTGTCGGTTCTGCGACAGACGTGACCGGCCCACTGCCACTTCAGCTTGCTAATCTTATGAGCTATGTCGATAACTTTTGTTCTATGCCGGATCTCCTCATTTCGGATTCGATCCAGCAGAGATACTCCGAGCATAGCTCTTTCCATAGCACGCTGAGCGACTTTCAATTTGTGAACCAGTCGAACCGTCAGTGTCCACGATTCGGCTCCGTAGGTCATTACTGGTAGGACGCACTGGTTAAAGACTCTTGTCTTTAGACATTGAGGTATGGGCGACGAGAAGATGTGACGTAACTTCCGAAATGCTGCCCAACCCAGCTGAATTCTTCTGTCGGCTTCTTTCTCGAAGTTGTTTCTACCTAATTGCACAGTCTGCCCGAGGTAGACGTATTGTTGCACAACTTCGAGGGCCGTACCGTCGATAATCGGTCCCGGAACGACATGGTCATTGAACATGACCTTAGTCGTTTAGTAGTAGTCAGTTAGTAGTCATTTATTTTAATATAAAATTACATAATAGAGATTTGACCACATAATCGTGTTGTGTCCCGCGACCAGCGCTCCATCTAGCACATTAGGCGAGACCTGAAAACCAGCGTGTCGCTGAGGTCTCGACTATTTCATTAGACACAAAGGGAATACGTGTTATATATGTCGGAGAGTGAGGCGCTAGTATTCCTCAAAAACGGTAAAATTCAGCGCTGTTATGCGTGAAACGAAAACGCAAGTCAGTCTAGTGGCAGAGAGCGAGCGGCAACATGTGGTTTTGAGGTTATAATATGAAGAAAACAGTCGGCTCCATCCCGGCTGGTGGTGATGGTAATCAGGGCGGTTTCCAGGTACTGATGATCATTTTCTGGTAAGGTTGTGATGTAAAACAAAGAATACGCAGGTCGGTATGTTTTCATTGTTTTTCTGAAGACGCAATCAGAATACTATCGCGGGGTGTAGGTGGACCTCCACGATTGTGTGTGGTGTCTTCCCCGTGCTCAGGGTTGAGAGGTACTCGTCCAGGCTTTCCTGATAAAGTTAGCTGTTATTCGTAACATGGGTTAAACGTCCACGTATTTCTATGGCCTTCCTTATAACTGCACATTCTATTCACGCTATTTCTGGTGTTGACGCCCAGTCTCGTCTGCGGCTTCGACATAGAAATGTTTTGTTTATAGGTTAATAATTAGAATAAAATAACAATGTTGTACCTTCTTACTATAATGTGTGAATGAATAAATAACTCTTTATTTTGTATGCACAAAAGGTGTGGATAATATTCATATGCAAATACAACGTAATTTCCTAGCATCCGAAGACGTGCGGTCTGGAAAGCCACATACTCCTAGCTGAGCCGTTGCTTCCTAGAAACCACAAGTGGTATAATGCTTATTGCTAATAAGAAATAATTATACGTCTATGTTTTATGGAAATCGCCTCATTACTGACCTGTTTTACGAATTGACTGCAATTTCTTTAAGTGGATTTTAAATTTTATTGGCATAAAATTAACTCTAATGCAGACAGAGATGGGTTTCGTTTAATGAAATAATAATTAGATTTATCTAAATTTCATCGATAACAGTACCTACAGCTCTATCATTTTTAGAAGTGTAGAGACACTGTGTACAGACACAGTGCACACTGTGTTCTACATTGTGAATTATTATGTCAGCAGTTTTAAATGTCACGCGGCTGCGCCCGCGTCGGGCTGGTCGTGTCTCTACCACCGTCATGTATGGTATACTGTTTGGAAATATAAGTATCGGTTAACGAGTCCGGTGTCTCATTGAAGATGACTCCTCGAAGACATACCCTGGCTAGGACGTAGGTATAGACACGTGCCGAACTCCTAGGCCAGTAAAGAGGTGCAACTCATATACCTCTAAAGGGGTGACTCCGACGTGATATAGAATATTTCACTTCCTGTAAATATTGTATCAGTATTTTTTTCAGTTATCGACATTAACTATTCATCATTCATTTTCTATTGTATTTCATTTTTTTTATTATTGTTATTTCTTTAATTGAGGGTAGTATTTATTTCATACGTCTTTTGCACCCATATATTATGTATCTTATGATTTTTCATTCACCTGAAGGTTGCCTGCACATTGTATTGTACCTCTGTTTAAGTTGTATGTTTTGTTTTTGTCCCGGGTGTGCAATAATAGTAGTTTATGCAACGGCCACGTAATAAAAGCGATTTAAACACTAGAACCGTTTTGAAGCGAAGCGAAGCTGACGAATGAACCTCTTTATGGGAAATAAAGAGAAAAAGTAACTCAAATTGGGAGTAGAAAAAGTATATCTGTACATATTATGCGTATACAGTTTAAAGTCAATTAAAAATATATTGCCTACTAGTGTTTCATAAGTTTCTAGCACATGTTTTAAACTGTACTTTAAAACCTTTTTATCATTCGATCTTTACCATTTGTTTCGCACATGTCTTCTAAAACGTATATTTAGGCATTTAATTTCATAGTCTGCTAACTACAGCATATTGGTCTTAATATTTTTGGCGGCAGAGTAGAGTTCATGCGGTGTCAAGGCTGTTTTATTCATTAAATAGGCGCCAACTTCATTAAAAACTTCTGATAATGAACTTATTAACATAGGAGCTCTTAATTAACTAACTCTAAATTTTTCTGTAGTTACAACGTCTCAAACAATTTTGGAAGTTACCCTTTTAGGTCACCGTTCCTGAAGTATCAAGATTTAGGGATGGTATTTTTCACGAAGGAACAAACGCAGGAGACAATTTTTCTTCATCCAAGGTAATTTTCAGAGACGTTATGGAGTTCCGTAACCGTAACCGAAACTATCGGATATCCGAAATTTAAAATAAATAAAGTGAAAAGATGGTCTTTGGTTAAAAGATGTCGCCACCAACACCTAAACTGTATCTGTTAAAACTTTGTCTTAACTGTTAAACTTCGAAACCATGTTATGTCATGTACAGTGAGCTTTTCGGTTTTTCTAAGACTGACAACATTTATTGACTGCTCTTACTGTGAAGGAAAACATCGTGAGGAACTCTGCATGTCTGAGGGGAAAGGTTTTCTGGAGGCATGTAAAATGCATCAATCGGCAGGTATTTATGACCCCATTGTGCAAGGGGAGGCTAGTGTCTCAACAGTGAGGACGTAAATAGGCTGATGATGATGAAACTCCAAAATGGTGATTAGTGCTATGGAGAATATTTATTCGTTATGGCAAACTAGGCAATATTTATTTCATCAGTAGCACACTCTAGTCCATTGCTGGACATAGGCCACTCCCAGGGCGCGCCATTGAGCCTGATCTTCGGCTCTTCTCATCCAGTCGCTGCCAGCCACCTTGCGCAGACCGTCGGTCCATCTAGCAGGGGGGCGTTCCACACTACGTTTGCCCAAACGCGGTCTCCACTCCATAACTCGTCTACCCCAGCGGTTGTCGGTTCTGCGACAGATGTGACCGGCCCACTGCCACTTCAGCTTGCTAATAATAAAACTTATGTTCTATGCCGGATCTACTCATTTTGGATTCGATTCAGCAGAGATACTCCGAGCATAGCTCTTTCCATAGCACGCTGCGCGACTTTCAGTTTGTGAACCAGTCGCACCGTCAGTGTCCACGTTTCGGCTCCGTAAGTTATTACTGGTAGGACGCACTGGTTAAAGACTCACTGTCTTTAGACATTGAGGTATGGGCGACGAGAAGATGTGACGTGACTTTAAACTTAGTATCTGTTTATAAAATAATAACATAATTATTTATGCATACAATAATACCAAAGTGTGAATATTACTATGTTATACCTACATTCTAATTATCTTTTTCCGGTGGTGGTGCAAATTACAAGAAATTTAAAAGTAAAGTTACAAGTGCAGTGTGTGGTGTAAATAATAATAAATCAAATCAAATCAATTTATTTTTGGAACAACAGAGGTTCAATATTTGTTAGTAACAATGCAGGTACTTAAGACTATGTATCGATCGAGACACGTTGCTCTATGGATGGATTCCTGATATCCCACACACAGCGAAACCTCGTTGTGAGTCAGACAGCCAGACATTAGGGTCACTCACCCTTATACCTATCTCTTACCTGTACCTACTTGTATATGTGTAAATAAGATAAATTGAATTGAATTAAAAATGTTAATGACATAAAAATTTTATTTTTATTTTTTTATTCTATTGACATGTACTATGGTACCTATACAATCTTCCCTGGCCCTCAAAGCAGGTATCCTGAGAGCCAGGCCAATTTTATCTCAACGATTGAAAAAAAAAATACTAACATAATCCTCAGAATCACATAGCGGTTAACTCATTCATTTGACTGTGAACTGAGAATTAAAGACGCGACAATAAAAACCCGCATTCAATGAGCAACATGTTAAAATTCCTCCATTACTACAATTGGACGAGGTTTTTGACCCGGAGGGATGAAATTTTAATCGATATCAATCGAATAAACAGCTCTCTGAATGCGGCATCGAGAGAGATTTATCGATTCACATTTGTTTCTTTTTTTTGTGAATGCACCATTGGTTGAATGGCACGAAGGATCTGTGTCATTCGTTTAAAAAAGTTGTCAAGTGCCAAGTGCTTCTTTAACTTTCTTTACCGCGCTTTTATTCGTATTTTATTTTGAGTAATTATTGTGGAGTATGCTGAACAGTTAGTACTTTTTTTAAAATTTCAAAATGTAAAATTTCTCTTCTTTTAAGTCGTATTACATTATCACATTCGTCGTGGTCATTCTAAGGATTTAATCACATAGAACGACTCACGTGGCAGATTTAATGGGATGATTTGCCATTGCCTTCCCCATTTCAGATACTGGTTATCTCAGAGTGCAGGTTTCGTCACGATGTTTTCCTTCACCGAAAAACTCATTGGTACATTGCATTGCCTGGTTTCGAACTCGGACCTCCCGCATGGGAGTCCGACGTCCTAGCCACGACGCCACCGACGCTCTAAACTTTAATCTCTGAATTTAAAATTTGAGGTAACCTAAACGTCACAGTGTAATTTTAAACAAACTTTCATGCACTTTACCCATGCCATCAAAATATATGACGATTGAATGTTACGAGAAACACGCTTTTTTATTTTTTTATTGTCGCGAAACATACTAGATATTTGGTACGAAATTGTAAATCTGTCATTATGCTTTTTACTATCCCTGAAAGAAAAAACTTTCTTTTATCAATTTGCAAGAATTCCTTTTTAATTTTTTGATGGCGTTGTTAACACGAGGTGTTGTGTTATATCAAGAAGTGTGAAAAAATTAATGTTTACGATTTCGTAATTTTCGAGGTTAGAATTGAAATGGCGGGCATTCTTTCGTTCTATTTTAGCGCCATATTGGGTGCGTTGACCCGCGTTGGCGCGCGGTCTCCGTTTACGAAGCAAGCTAGCTGCTATAGTTTGTTTTCTATGCGCGCTTTTTGCATACCTAGTTAAATTGAATGTATCTGTAACTGCTGTACTCTGATTAAAGGAATGTTTTATTCATAAGATAGGCTTACATAGAACGGTAAGTACTTCTTGTTAGAATAAGATTGGTTATAGGTTCCTACTATAGTGCCGTAAGCAACAAAAAAGCTCAGTAAAAGTACATGTTTCCTATTTGTCCCAGAGCTTTACGATTTTTGTACAAATAGGGTTTCGAGATGGTCTTTTACTTAAGGTTAAGTTAATAAAAATATATATTTACTATGGTATATTACATTTCAAAGATAATAACTTTGAAAGTTTTATAAGCTGATAGTTTAGTACCTACAGTAATTTTAAACATTAAAAACACTTATTAAAACAACGTGAAAATAAAGATAAAATTCAAAGAATGTCATTAATTTAGTCTGCATTAAGCGACTTATTTATAAAGACCTGTGGACTTGTGGCATAAAACAGATAATAGTAGCAGTTCTTTCAAAGAAAAAAAACAATTTTTTTAAAATTAATCTCACTCATTCTCTTTTCATTCATTGCCTTGTCAATCCCTATTGTACAGAAAATAACTGAATTCTTAAATCATTCATCAAATACGCCATTAAATAAATCTTAAAGATTTTATGAACAACATTTATTGAATAAAATCTTAAATAAATCATGATTCATCAATCCATTACTGACACAATATTACTCAGTCTTAGTTCTTCTAAAGTCACAGATGGAACTACAGTGATGGACCTAGGTCCAAAATAGAACTAGTTCTCGAAATTCCAATACCAGAGGCATTTACAACTGCATTCACAAATTGTGAACTGCTCTTACGGTTTTTGTAAGAGCGTCGGTGGCCTACTGGTTAGGACGCCGGACTCCCATGCGGGAGGTTCGAAACCATGCAATGCCATGTACCAATGAGTTTTTCCGATTTTTTCGAATACTTACGTTCATTTACCGACTTCTCTAATGGTGAAGGAAAACATCGTGAGGAAACCTGCATGTCTGAGGAAATTAAAAAGTTTTCGAAGGCGTGTGAAATCCACCAATCAGCACTGGGCCCGCATGGTGGATCATGGCTCGTACCCCCTTGTTCAAGGGGAGGCCTGTGCCCCAAAAGTGGGGGCATTGATAGGCTGATAATGATGAATGATGATAATGGTGAAAGTTTTCTGACTTTTCTAGTACTTATGTCCATAATGTCGAATACTTTGAAGGGCGATTTCCCCTACTAAATATATTAATACGAAAGGTAATGTTTTTCACTTCTTTAAATGTAACATTTATTACAATCATTGGATCACAATTTGAAATAATTAAGTAATTACATTATTTGGTCTGCAAGGAGCTTTGATACAATATTAGAGAATTACTCATATACTTTAGAACTAAATGGTTAGTGTATCATCATTTCGAACCGTTATTTATAAACCAACGGTCATTTATTTAAAGTTACGCGTCCCGTGGGATTGGATGGCATTCCCGAATGACTGCTACTGTCTGGTTTTTATGTGTCTTTTATTTTTTATAGGTTTTTCATTAATTACCTACCACCTTAGCTGTAACTTCAGATTACTCTAATCGGTACCTTGACTACTCGTAACAAGTAGAAGTTCAAGACATATTTTTTATACCCCTTTTACATAAATTAAAAAAAAACTTAAGTATATAAAAAGAACTTAAGTTAAATATATCTTTAACTAAGGTATCATCAAGTGGTTTTCACAAAAAAAGTTTTATGTGTACGCGTATGTAAAACAAAATTCCTGTAAAAAAACCTTTTTTTAAAATATTATGCTTTTGAAGGTTTCATATACAATCAATGAAAGTTGAAAATTAATCATTATTATAGGAAAGTATGTGTATATGTGCCATGTGGTACCTATAAGTATTATTAGAGTTCCGTGCCTCAATGTTAAAATGTATTCATAATTATTGTAAGATATATTTATATCAAAAGATGTGCTGCTGAAAGTTTCTTGCGCCGCTTCTTTCCTTTCAGCTACAGCACCTTACGAAGCGGTGGAAGTAAAACATGACGTTGTAAAAATGTACTTTAAGGTACTTACTTACAATAAAAAAGTTTGATTTGATTTGAATTACTTTGTTTTTATATTCCCGAAATACAACAGCATGATTGACCCAGCAGTAATAAACAATATTTCACTACAATATTATACACAAAAGCCTCGGTGGCACAGTGGCTAGGACACCGGACTCCCGTGCGGCTCCGGGTTTTAAACCGTGCATGTACCAATGAATTCTTCGTATTTTTCGAAGACTTACGTACATTTACCGACTGCTCTAACGGTGAAGGAAAACATCGCGAGAAAACCTGCACACTGAGATGACCAGTGTGTAAAATGGGGTAGGCACAAAAGATCCTCAAGGGTCGAAGTGCCGCTGGGTTATTCCCGGCCCCCTATCATAAGATAAAATATTACACAAGTACGACATGAATGTGCAAAGTAAAAAAAAACCCTGGGTGACGTTTCCACCTTAATTAAAAATAGATCCGTGAAAAGATTCTGTTCCATCTAGTGATGTGACGCGATAGAAAAAAACACCGGATTCCCAGAATCGTTAGTTCGGTGCATCTGTGAAATCCATTACTTTAATTGATTCATTTAATAAAAATACTTGGGTTCCTTCTTTGTCAATGACTGGGAGATGCACCCTTCGAAAAAGCAACTTGGTAACTTAAAACAACAGTAAAGTTAAAAAAAAGACTACTTAAGCTAACGATTTCTAAAACTATTTGAGATTGGTCACGTCGAGGAATGGTTTTAACGCGTACCTACTCGTATGTATTTAAATTACAAGACCAAAAAAACTGTAATTTTAATTTAAAAAAATCGTCAGAAAATGCCAAAAAATTTGAAACTGGTAGATAAATACTGCCTTTATAATATATTTTGTTTGACGTCAAAACGTCAATCCGCTGTTCACGCCTTTATTTGGAAAACTCTTGTAATTATCTGTTATTAAACAAAAGTATATTCGACTATCGACTTTAACTATTTGACAATAAGAATTTGAGAAACTTAGTTTGTACAGAAAAGGGTTTTTGTAATGTTACCACGCGCGACGCCCTTTCTTTATTATAGTGATGTTCTTAAAAATGTGTCTAATTTATATCGACTGAAGTATTTTTTGTTCATTAATTTGGTCATAATATGACGGGGCTGAAAAGCTGTGTAAAAATATTAATTATGTAAAATGTCGTTAATACCCTGGAAAATGGGACGTGCCCTTGTGTGGGACGCTACTTGCGTAGACACCTTGGCTCCGTCCCACCTCCATAGAACGTGTAGGAAGGCCGGTGGCTGAAGCGACTGGGGGCCTTAAGGCCCACAAATACAGGGACATTGGCAACCAACACAACTTTGTTGCATTTGGTGTAGAGACCCTCGGTCCTTGGGGCCGTGGAGCTTGGTCACTGTTCCGAGAGCTGTCCAAGCGTCTATTTGATGCGACGAGGGACCCAAGGGCTGGCGGCCATCTCGCCCAAAGGATCAGCATAGCGCTCCAGCGGGGCAAAGCCGCCAGCATCCTCGGTACCCTACCACACGGGCCTAATCTAAGACATTTTATAAGCTACATTTAATTTTTATTTGTGTATTTTAATGACTTATTATTATTTGTTAAACTCACATGTTACATAAAAAAAAATGATTACATGTAAATATGAATAATTAACATTGAATTATGTAAATATTAATTAAAATCCAGGTTTGCTTTTTAAAAAAGTCAAATACATAACCCACTTTATTCCATTGTCTTCAGATTAAAAGAGAGAACTATGCATGAAATGAATAACATAAGTGTTAATAAGTACTTGAACTACTAATTCGAACTATATTCTGTTGAGGTACTTACAGTGCATGAGCTTTTAGTTACATATTCGGGCCTTGAAAACTTCGGTGTGCTTCGGTTATTGATAACGATACGCGAATGTACTACGACTGTAGTAAGAGAGAGACAGAGGCCGATTTTACCCGATACCAGAAGGGTTTTTTCTTTATTAATTATGGCCTCAGCAATTTGGCCAATTTGGCACACTGCAATTTGGCCAATGAACGTGGTAGAATCTTGAAAATCACTCGAACATTTTGGCGTGTTTTGAAAAAAAAAACCAGTTTACCAACGTCGAGATTATGGGAGAGTCGGATGCAACAACCTTAGGATCTTCAAGGCCAGAGTGAATAGGCATTTACTGGACCCGCATGCTCCATCGTCGACCTCATCGTCGCGTCAGGCGAGATCGAGGTAAAATTTAGAAGTAAGTAAAAAAATTGCAGCAGGAATGCCTAGTGCCTCGCATTCCAAGTGCAATTGGAGGTTAAGTTGCCGAATTCACACCATCTGTAGTTTTTCACTGTCTTATATAACGTTCACTTATCACGGACGATTTTTAGGAAAAATAAACTAGTTTTACGAAAAATTACCACAGTAAACCATTTTTAAACAATAAAATAGCACGAACACGCCATGACAGTAAGAACGTTCAACATAACCTCACCCGAATGTTTTTCTAAGAGGTCACGTACTGTAAAATATTTTCATTTCATCGAATCGCTTCGATAGTGTTGTCGAATTTTGACAACACTATCGAAGCGCTAGGTTAATAACCCTCTAACTAAAACAATATGGGTACGGGAATTCGGTAGATTGTTACCAGCAAGCGTACGTTTTAGGTTACGGACACACTGGTGAAATACTGTCAACACTTTTTGTTACCTATAATAAACTTTTACTGTAAGTAATTAGTTATTTAAAGTGGGATTATGGTATTTATTTAATAAAGAAGGGTTTTTTTTTTCATTTATTGTTTAATACAAAAGGAACATGGTGGGTACATAAATTTTATCTCATCAGGCAAAAAATTGAAGTAACACTAAAATAAGAGGGTAATAATAATGGGTGGTAATATTGTATTGTACCTCTCTTTATGTTTTTGACGCCTACGTCAAACCACACACACAGTTGTAATACACACACACACACATACACACACAGAGTTGAAATATCCCACAAGGGTAAATAATTCGATTTAGTAAACATTAGTGTATGCGAAACGAAATGTCACTTTACTAATCGAAATATTTACCCTTTTTATTTCAATTTTGATTCAAAGTAGATCCTTGGCCTTCAAGAATAGCATTATTCCCAATCTTGAGCCACCACCTGTCAATTGCCGGACAAAGCTTTTGTACATCAGCAGCCATTGGTTTTTTTCTTAGCGATATCAAAGACGACCGAGTGGGCGACGACGCCCTGTCTGTAGCCCCAAGTGTATATCTATACTCGTATTCTCACAGCCAGATCCTTTCCTTTTATTGCAATTGTTAGGTGAAAGACATTGCAAGTAGATAAATGTATACTTATGTTAAAACGCTGCGCCTCGTAACAATCGCAGGCCCTACCCGTACTAAAGTTGGTGATTTATATTTAAGTAAATAAAATATTATAGATACTTTTTTTATGTAAGCTTATACTTACTTATATCCAATATTTATTCTAAAAAAGGAAATATTGATCTCCCAGTACAACAAATTCCCTATAGACTTAGCTCTCTGTGTGCTTTCAACTTTTCTAATTCAAAATAAGAACGTGGTTAGTTCCATTAATGAATTTGAAATTCGAACTCGGAATCGCCGTGGCTTTTGTTTTTATATTTTCGGCCACGACCGTGGCATAGACAAGACTTCCTTTTTCTATGGCTTGACTCCTTGGTAATTTGTTTAATTGATTTATTTGGAAATTACCGACTCTAAAAAAGAAAGTAAAGCTTTGTAACCCAACGCTTCTGGTATTATCTTTTAGATCGTATCTTCTATGTGGGTGTCCAACTATTTCTTTTATTAGTTTTGAAATAAAAGTGTTATTTTTCTTTGTCCTGAGATTGAATCTAAACTAGTTTTATATCTAAGTCTAATAAATAAAGTTAGATAAAGTAATGTCTCTTTCTTAGGTAGGGGAAACCATAGAATTGTATTGTTCTAAATGATATGTCACCTTCAGCCTCACTCTTACACAATTAAGTACAAGAGTGAATGAGACAGTATCTTATTGTTTCATACAATATTTCAGTGTTATGCGTGATACCCGCATGCGGGGTGCGTGGAGATCAGACTGCCCTTGTGTATTTTCACGGATGCGGGGAAAACCCGCGTGCGTGACGAAATCCGCACGACTCTGAAACCTTAATGGTCGATAGAGCGTCTGTGGCGTAGTTGCTAGGTTGCCGAACTCCCATGCGAGAGATCCGGGTTCAAAAGCCTGTCATATACGAGTACATAGGTACCAATGAGTTTTTCAGTTTTTTCGTAAGACTAAGGTATATTTACCGACTGCTAAATGTTAAGCCATGTCAGAGGCCTACGGGCGGCCTGAACAACTCTGACAAATAGGTTGGCCACTAACCAAGCAAGCAAGCAACTGACTGCTCCTAACGGTGAAGGAAAACATCATGAGGAAATCTGCATACTGAGATAACCATTGTGAGAAATGGGGAAGCCATTAAAATCTGCCAAGAAAGTAATTCTATGCGTTTTCGTAGAGTGATTTCGATCCTCATCAATGAGGAACAGGTACGTAGATTTTTCTTCAAAATAAACCTCTTCCTCAACTGTACCGCAAAGCAACAATGAATTGCTTTAACCCAAAACCACCCCATGACCACAATTGTAACCAAATTCGCCAGAAAATGGGTTAACGATCGCCCATTGTTTACTCGTGCCCCAATGACTGACCGCATGTGTGTAGATTATACGGAATTCGTTTAGCACATTAACACATTTTTGTGAATTCGGTGGAGCGTGTATGGACGTAGGTACTACCTCCATTTTATAATGAGAAAGCAATTTTTTTTCTTGTAACGGTAGACATAACTCTTAATTAAAAATCGGTTATGTTGTTACATTCATGCTGTCATGGCGTGTTTGTCCTATTTATTGTTTAAAAACGGTTTTCAGAGGTTATTTTTTTCGTAAAACTAGTGTATTTTACCTAAAAATCGTCCGTGTTAAGTGAACGTTTTATAAGACAGTTAAATGGGTGTGAAATACTACAGATGGTGTGTATCAGGCAACCTAACCTCCAATTGCACTTGGAATGAAAATCACTAGGCATTCTTAGTGCACACGACTCTCTCTTAATCTCGACGTTGGTAAACTGTTTTTTTTTTCAAAACAGACGCCAAAACGTTCGAGTTATATTCAAGATTCTAACACGGTCATTGGCCAAATTGCAGTGTAAATCACTAGCAGGGGCCATTCATTAAAGGAAAAAAGTTAATTAAAAATCTGAGAAATCCCGACTTACCATTGTGGAGATTAACCTACTTTTTCCTGGTCACCATCATTTCTTCAAGGTTCCTAATGTGCGAAGGGCACCATAGTCCAAAAACATTAAAGTTCAGACTCGAACCACCTAACTGTTGCCGTTTTAGAGATCCCACCTAACATCAAACATACTCCAAGATCTCGGAAACCCTCGATCTAACTTTTGTCATTTAAGTTACTATCTATAGCTAAGAACACTCTCGCAAATATTATCTTTTAAATAAAAAAAATCCGTGTCCAAATCGGTTCATCGGTTGAGTTATGTTATGATTCCACAGACAAACAGACATACGCGTCGAACGTACAGTCCTTTGCTTTTGGTCGATGGTAAAAAAAAGATGGGGGGTTGCTGTTGCGTTCATGCTGTCATGTTTTTATCAAAACAGACGCCAAAACGTTCGAGCGATTTTCAAGATTCTAACACGGTCATTGGTTACAATGCTGTTTAAATCAGTAGCAGGGGCCATTCATTAAAGAAAAAAAAGAAGATGCGTGGTTTACGAATGGCTCACCGATAGTAAATAATTTATAATGGTTATGCAGATTAGGTATGCCAACAGAATTATGATCAAACACTCATTGAGTAACAAATAAATAGCAATACAAGGTGACTCAAAACCTATTCAATTTATGACTAGCTGTAGAGCGTCGGTGGCACAGTGGCTAGGACACCGGATTGCCATGCGGGAGATCCGGGTTCGAAACAGTGCAGTGCCATGTATCAATGAGTTTTTCGCATTTTTCGAAGACTTACGTACATTTACCGACTGCTCTAACGGCGAAGGAAAACATCGTGAGGAAACCTGCACACTGAGATGACCAGTGTGTAAAATGGGGTAGGCACAAAAGATCCTCAAGGGTCGAAGGGCCGCTGGTCGTATCATAAGATAAGATGACTGGCTGTTGTCCGCGGCTATGCTCGCGTGGACTTAAATATCATAAACATCAAGTTATTTAGGTAATTTTAGGTCATCATCACCCTATTAACGTCCCCCACCGTAGGGGCACAGGACTTTTGCACAATTGGGGTGTGCCACGAATGCCAAGTAAGTAACTCGTAAGTCTTCGAAAAAACCGGCTAAGTAAGAGCTCTTTCTATAGGGATCCGTACCTAAGTATAAGAAATATTTTGTAAGATTTGTGCAAAAAACTTTTGCTTGAGTTTTATCATTCATCTTACAAAGTAAACTAGGACTGCCTGCTCCTTTAATTTCATGGAAACTTATCATATACTCATAGTCATTTATTTAACATTTATGGAAATAAACGTGAATGGAGTATAGGTCAAGTCAATTTCATATTACAATTTGAAGTACAAACTACAATATTTGGTGCACAAAAGACATGACTGAATATTTAAAGGTACAATAACATTTTGTTTCACCTTGAATTCATTGAGTAAGTAGGCATTAACTAATTATAATTCTATGACGTGTTCAGGTTGTGAAATGTACCTACGTAGGTACAATTTCTTGAATTCATTAAGGGCTATGCTGAGTTATGCATCAGATATTTTATAGGAACTTCCTTGTTCTGATGGGAATTGACGTGAAAAACGTTTTTAAAATGTGCATGAAGCCATGTTTTTTTTCTTTTTTTTTAGAACTGACTAATTCTGTTGGTCCTATTGACCTTTACAGCTTCACCGGGGTTCATAGATACAATTTTCTATTTTAGAAATATTTTTTTTGCGAATGAGAGGTTTTCTGATTGGTTCCATAAGGCTCGCTAGATGGCGCTCTATGAAGGGGCCATTTTTAATGCCAAAAAGCCTGGTAGCCAGAGCCGTAAAACTTTTAATTTAGTTTAAAAAATAATAATTTAATAAGGCATTGGCAACACAGGCCATCAGCCTAAACATTAAGCGATTTAAAACAGTTTTTAGTTTTTCAGCATCAAAATGTTGTGGTGTAGACACATTTTAACACTCCTAGAAGTTATGACGGAAATTTCAACCGGTCTAATCTCTGGCGAATTTTCATGGGCCGCCGCAGAATCACAGAGTGAAACTACACAACGAACCACTAACGAGAAGTTTATTTTAAGAGTTCAACACATTGTCACTGTTACTGAAGTTTGCTGGACAAAACTACACCGATTTTAGCTATCAAAATGACCAGAAAACAATTTTTGAGCAATAAAATAAACACCGTAGAACCTTCTCCAGCGAAAATCTGCTGATTTAGTGTGCAGTTTGTTTATCGAAGTTCCACGAGCGCCTTTAGATGTATGAGCGAGATCGCGCTATAGCAAATTATGTTTTATCCCTTTTTATCTACGCTTTTATTTCCTTTTAGATACAATTTGAACGCGTGTTGCGTGAATCGTTTTTGACTGACAGTGACAGATTGCCCCTACGTGCGAGAGACATCTATGATAACAAAAAAAACCCTCCCATTTTCAGAAGAAAAGCTCTTCATTAATGAACACCACGGTTTCGGCATACAAGTGAGTTTCTATTACAACTGTAGTTTGCTCGGTAAACCTGATTGGAAAAATTCTTACTCATTCTCTCCTCCTAATTTGGTATTGTGGTTTTACCTGGAAAAAAAACATAAGATCAGCCAATAGAACTTTTATAACATTCCATTATGGTGCAACGTCACTACTCGAAAACCGAGTAGTTCAAGAAGTTCAAGTTATACTTGTGGAATATTTTATTGGAATATTTTTACTATAAGTTCAAACATGCTGTTTTATCGCCAATACTCTCCTAAATCAAAGGTTGGCTGGAAGAGATCCCTATGGGCTAAGCCCGCCTTTGTACATATTTTAATGTTTTTTTTATTTTCTGTGTATTTTATATTAGTACAATAAAGAGAATACATACAAACAAGAGGAGTAGGTCGTCCAGCAGCTAAGCCAGGGCGGATGACATCACCAAAGTCTCATCGAAGACCTGGATGCGACTAGCACAGGATCGTATAGGGTGGCACAAAAGAGAGGAGGCTTATACCCTGCAGTGGGACGACATGGGCTGATGATGATGATGATACAAACAAACAGAATAATACACTTTATAAATTTTAATCCTTTAAGTGCATAAATAAACCTTTTAATAAAATAAGTTATATATACTCTGACTAGGAATGTTTAAAAAACGGATTTAATATGAATTATTATGCCGCAAGGCATTAAGCTCGCCTAAAGTACACCTTTTTTATTTTGTGCATTAAAGTGTAAATAAATAAATAAATTAAATGAAAGAAAAAAAATATCACAGCAAACTCTATAACATAGACAGTAAAAGTACAAATGGTGCTCTTTTGACAGGGTTTTTACATTTCTGGGCAGAGTATAATATTTTTTTAGTAGTATGATGTTGAATACTAAAGGTTGTCTGGAAGAGATTGTATTAATTGTTTCGTACACACTGTATCACACTAATTTTGTGCAATAAAGTGTATTCAATCACTGATTCAATACTACTACATTCTTATCTTCTAAGTCGTATTCCCCATTGCTGAGGGTCGTGATTCCTTAGAATTAATCACATAGAACGACTCTCGTGGCAGATTTAATGGTAAAGTAAGTAAAAGTAAAGTACACTTTATAGCACAAATATAAAACAACAAACATGAGATAGAAAAGGTAATACAATTTAGGCGGCCTTATCGCTAAGAGCGATCTCTTCCAGGCAACCTTCGGACAGAGGAAATGATATCGAGAAAGAGGTAGTAGGTGTGCAAGGTTTATGGAAAACGTTATGTAAGAGAATGTCAAGTGGTTAAGTGGTTTGCAATTGCCCACCCCATTTCACACACTGGTCATCTCAGTGTGCAGGTTTCCTCACGATGTTTTCCTTCACCGTCGGAGCAGTCGGTAAATGTACGTAAGTCTTTCGAAAAAAATCGAAAAACTCATTGGTACATGGCATTGTCTGGTTTCGAACTCGGACCTCCCGCATTCAAGGGAGTCCAACGTCCTAGCCACGACACCACCGACGCTAATAATACTACATAATACTACTACATACCAAAAGATTTTAATTTTTTTTATACAATCACTATAGCCTTTCAATCTCGCCCCAAAGCTCTCCAATTACGTAAACTGCACACAATTTGGCAAAGTATAAGCGCAAACAGTACGCCCACACCCATACAGATTGTTTGCGTTTCTCACAGTGTACCTACTAGCTTATCCCTGCTTGTTTGAATTGGGCGAAATTGCGTAGTTCGTGTGAAATTGTGCAACTATTTTTAGGTTATGCGTGGTATTGTCACGGTGTAGTTAAATACAGTAGGTTGATGCCGAATCCCACGCCAAGTATAGGTAACAGTACTTTGTACTCCACAAAACCATACATCCAGGCCAGAAAATAAAAATACAACGTGGCAAAAAGCCATGGGATGTAAGGGGGGTCACCAACATCTAGACCTCCAAATGTCAAACTCACCTGCACGTGGTGCATCCTGCCGATTAACGAACGAGTCCCTGGCGACCGACTAGTGGCGGTATAACCACTCAAATTATGGCTGGGTCAAAATACCAGAAGCACGATGACGGGCAGCAGCGTCATCGGGGCAAGCGACCCGGCTACTGCGATCGCCAACCCGCAGGCCTAGCGTGGCGATTATGGCATCACCTCCTATGGACAGCGCAAAAAGAAAACGGCCCCCAGTTCCCGGCCGCCCCACTATTCCTGGTCACGGTGGCGGCCATGGTAGCGACGATCTGCGTAAGGTGGCTGGCAGCGACTGGATGAGAAGAGCCGAAGATCGGGCTCAATGGCGCACCCTGGGAGAGGCCTATGTCCAGCAGTGGACTAGAATAGGCTGCTGATGATGATGATGAAAAAGCCATGTACCCAGGCCATTAAATAAAAACACAATGTTACTACAAAGCTAGAGCTCATTCATAAATCCTAATATAGGTCAGGTTACGTTTACGTGGGGCCACGAAATGCACGGATAGTTTGTTTACTCGTCGTACAAGCGAGTTGGCACGCACGAACTATTATGCCTCTGAGTAGTTTATTCTGTAGTTTTTTTAATGCCTAATAGTTTTTCTTGGAAATCACTTTCGGACCGTGCTCGCAACTAGGCTACAAGCTCCTTAAATTTTTGAAGTGAAAACTTCTTTAGGCGCCACCTTGCGCTCTTTCTGAACAGTGAACCAAACTGAACCGTTACGCTCGAGTCGGTGACGCTGAATCGGGTATACTCGGCTCCATTCGACATCAAGCGCGCTCGGGTTGGTGACCCTGAATCGGGTATACTCGACTCCATTTGACATCAAGCGCGCTCGGGTCGGTGACGCTGAATCCGGTATGCTCGGCTCCATTCGACATCAAGCGCGCTCGAGTCGGTGACGCTGAATCGGGTATACTCGGCTTCATTCGACATCAAGCGCGCTCGGGTCGGTGACGCTGAATCGGGTATACTCGGCACTAGTCGTCATCAGCTGTCATTAGCCACGTTTACTGTCTAACAAGGAGTGCATCGTTTCAAGAATTACGATTTTATTATTATCTAAGTCGTGCTTTGCGTGTCTTTTTTGTAAGTTTTCACTTCTATCGTGTGGTCATAAGCACACACCCTCTTTTTTTCTCATTATTACTTGTGTTATGTGTATGATGTAATGATGGACGAATACTGAAAAAAATGGACGAAAGTAGTTTAAATCTATCTGAGATGTCTATAGAGACGATAAATAGAACCTCGTGATATCTATTGTGATACTCGCTACACTCGTACTACAATTTAGCATTTTTGTAAGGCTGTAATTACTTGGCAGTTCAATAAACTGCTATTGAATGAAATCCTATTTGCTGTTTACCAAGAAAAGCTATTAATACAAAAGTTTTTGGCAGTAAAAAACTATAAATTTCTAGATCATAAAATCATAATTCTAATCCGAAGATTCTTGGAAGATTACTTCACGCATAATTTTGTTTTTTTTTCTAAACTTCCACTTCATAGCCGGACATAATAGATACAGATTTCAGCCTAAAAACCCAATTTCCCGAGCGAAAACTGACGTGTATTTGAAAATAGAACAGATTTTCCATCCAACCACTTTTGACCTCTCCATTGAAACATTTTCTTCGTAAATTCAGTTCTTTCTAAACTGGCGTCCAAAACTATAGACCAGGCGATATAGATCTTTGTTTTCTAAATATTTGTTAAATATTAGGGTTCAAGTTATAGTGGAATTCGATAGTAATTCGAGATGTAACATCTGTTTTGTGATAACGTTTTATACGTTTGTTTGTTATCATTCTGCGGGTTTTAAATTCGAATATAGAATAGAATTAGATCGTAAAAACGATGTGCGTACAGTGATGGTGATGGATTCGTTTTTTAGAACTCGTTTTTACGATTCCCGGTTCTAAATTTTCGCAAAAATACACTAAGCTTTTAATACACGACAAGGTGACCATGTCAGTCTCGTAAGGGTCACTAAGAAAAGGGAAAGGGAAGCTCAAGTATTATTAGAGTCAGCCCTCACTTTGAAAGCCAACTTAGCAAACAACAGTAACTGGGCTGACTCAAAATAATATTGAGCCTCCATTTTGTTTAACTTGTATTTTACAATAAAACTTTGATCAGAGAGGAAGCTATATAATACTTTGCCTAATGAAATCAAGGAATGTGAATCTTTAAATAGTTTTAAAAACAAACTTAAAACATATATTTATAATAATGTATAGTTCCGTCAAGTCATGCTTTGCTCTGTTACATTTAATTTTTGAGAACTGTTGTTAGTTTTTCGAATATTTTTGGAACATTGTTTATATTAGTTTATATTTTCTCTGTAAGTGAATGAATGAATGACTGAATGAATACTCTTTATTGCACAAAATTAGTGTGATACAGTGCGTATAAAACGATGAACTAACTAACTAGTGAACTATGTTTTTAAGAGAAGAAAAGACGTTGGCGCGGTCGGTACCTGGATGGGTGACCGCTAGTGGCATATTTCATCTGAGCTCCTCCGTGCCTCGGAGAGCACGTTAAGCAGTCGGGCCCGGTTGTTGTCGTTCGACAGCAGTCAGCCATGTCAGAGGCCTACGGGCGGCATGAACAACTCTGACAAATAGGTTGGTCACTAACCATACGATAAACAAGCAAGCAAGAGAAAAAATAATCTTTAAACCGAATTCGTTTCGTATATGGAACGGATTAGAATACCCATACCGCCACTGGTGAAGCGCGTGTTACGAGGAGACTGACCCGAGTAACTTGCTGGTGGTAGGACCCCTTCAGGGTCCGCCTGTCTGGCGACCCTTCCATCTTCAAATATCTTCGCTTCAGTGTTGATGTGTTCCGGCAGTGTTTATAGATGAGCCAGTACTTACTAAGCCCGTGCTCCATCTTCGACCCCATCGTCACTTACCACCAGGTGAGATTGAGGTCTAACGCGGGTTTAGTCGTAAATTAAAAATATATCAGCAGCGGCCTATTAATGTCCCCACTGTTGGAGCCAGGCCTCCCCTTGCACAATGGTACGGGCCATGATCCACCGAGCGGGCCCAGTGCTGTGCGGTGGATTTCACATACCTTCGGAAACTACATTTCCTCAGACATGCAGGTTTCCTAACGATGTTTTCCTTCACAGTTAGAGCAGTCGGTAAATGTACGTTAGTCTTCAGCAATGCATGGTTTCGAACCCGGACCTCCCGCATGGGAGCCCGGCGTCCTAGCCACAAAAAACATATACTAACCAATTAAACTATTTATTTACCTACTTAGGAATATTTATTTAAACAAATCCTCTTCATATCGATGACTTACCATAACTAGTGACGCCATATCTCAAGGGCTCGAAGTGTCTTAACTTTTGCGTAACTAAATATTTTATTTACCACTTTGTCTGTTTGTCTAAAGAATCAGTAGGACGGAGATTGGTTTAAAAAAGATTTCCACATTGTTAGATTTGTAGGAACGCGCTATGTGAGGACATGGATGACGTAACGTCAGTGGTATGAAAGGGAAAAGGGAAGATCTTCCACCAGGGGGGGTGTTGTGCCTGGTGACCAGATGTCCTGGTCCAACTATGGATGTTTTGGAACTCGTATATATACGAAGTCCCAGGAAAAATTCGATAGCGCGTTCTACACTGATGTGTGTAGGTACTGTATCGTAGGGGCGCGTCGTGCGTCGCCACAGATTGTTACGAGTTATGACAAATATTGTCCCTGTCTACTCTTTAGGAGTAATGAATGATTAATAATCATTATCAGATGTGTAAACGAAACCGGTCGTAATTAATAAAATACAATAAAAACCCGTGAAACAGTATATTATTTAAGTCTAATCATGTACTATAAGTTTCACCAAGTACCAACAACCGCAAGTATTAACCAACTTACGATTAATTTTTATTGAGTCTGTGTAAAAATTGGCAATTTGTATTCAGAGTTACAACTTAGAGGTTTGAAGTGAAATCACCAGACAAGATTTTTTGACATGGAATCTATCTATTAGATGTTTTACACACTTTGTATGTGAGTGAACTTGTGTCTAGTCACCGTGACGAAAATGTGTACTTTCAGCTACTACTAGCTCTTGAACTATTTAACCTATCAAAATGAAAGTTATACCATTGGATAGAGTCATTCAGCGCCGTTCTAACGATATCTAACAATAACTGAAATATTATTTCCCCGCTTCGCTACAGCTTTCTGAAATGGGTCCCATTTTTGGCCAAAAAAGTTTACCGCCTTATATTAAATTCTCTATAACTTTAGAACTATTATAGATATCGAAACACTTGAAACTGCGTTGTGATGTGCTTGAACTACGCTACTTAAAACGTGGTCTTATTTCGAACCAGGTTTCAACAGGCGAAAATAATTGACAGGTTTCGTCAGTTGTTGATTATGACGTTTACTTAGAATACAAAACGCAGTTACAGCTTAAAATTCCTAAACTTTAAGATAAACAACACTTAAGTTCAACGTAAGTACGTATAGTATAATCGAATTACACCATTAAAGGAATGACACAGTGAATAAACATAATGGCATCACTATTCCATGTCACTTCAATGTGAAATGAATGACGCAAGTGACAATTTGTGACAACCGTGTGAATGTGTGGGTTTATTGACAATTATGTAAGTAAGTTAAGTATGAGTCTTTTTCCCATCTTGCACATAACTTTGATGACGTTATAAAAATAATTTATCGTAATTTTTATTTTAAACAATTTTTTTGGGAAGTAAGAGGACTAATTTATTTTACTTTATATATTAAGTTAAAGATATTTTTTTATCGTATTTCAGACACTTTACCCTCCATTTGGTTTCGCTGTAGTTGGGTAAAAAAGGTACTTCTCGATCATACCTTTCTCCTTCTAAATTTTTGTCTCGTAATTTATGTGTTTTTGCACCTGGTTGGTACAAAAAACTCAATGGGGTGTAAAATTGCAAGGGTCATAGCCATGACTCATGGTCCCATGGTTGACAAGCCACGTTAAAATTGAATGATGAGACAGAGTCGAAAGGAGGGTTAAATTGTTAATTTTGTTTCCCAATAAATATTACACGAGTATTTATCACGAGTTCTAAGCTAATATCCAGGTAAAAACTAATTCAATAACCAACTATGCTGTCACCAAAAGGAGTAAAATCTAAATACACAGGTTTATATATTTAAAAATCTGGTACGTGCTGCAGTGTCTTCAAGAGCGTCGGTGGCGTCGTGGCTAGAACTCGGACTCCCATGCGGGAGATCCGAGTTCGAAACTATGCAATGTCATGTACCAAAATTTTCGATTTTGTCGAAGGACTTACGTACATTTAGCGACTGCTCTGACGGTGAAGGAAAACATCGTGAGGAACCCTAGCAAACTGAGATAACCAGTGTGTGAAATGGGGAAGGCAATGGCAAACCACCTCATTAAATCTGCCACGAGCGTCGTTCTATCTATGTGATTAATTCCTTAGAATGATCACCCTCAGCAATGAGGAATACGACTTAGAAGAAGAAGAAGCAGTAAGTCTAAACCAATGTTTTTTTCGGCAAAACGTAGGTACTTTTGCTTTTTCGTAGTTCGATAAAACAAACTTTCGACTTAACGTTTTTCGCACAAACGTACTTCATTCAAACATGCATTGGCGTAATAAACATTCGCTGGTATGATAATCAGTCATCAAGAATTGTCTCAGAATACTTGATAAATCTATGGAACTAGTAAATCAAAACTACCAACAATTATTGAAAAATTACCGACTAATACAGTAGGTCAGTGATGAAATCTCTTTCAGTAGTTAGTCTACTGGTAACCCATGCCCGAAAATCGAATCATGCGCAACCGGCACCAGACGGATGACTCCGCCTTTGTTTACTGAAAAAAAATAGCCCGTGATGCCATTCGCAAAACATCCATAGACAAACGGAACATAGTCAGTTTATAAATGTACAGTCGATCACAGATCAACCTATACAAAAGTCTTGTGAAACTGAAGTAAGCCATATTACGCGGACATAAGGTTGAGATGACAGATGGTATATTTTTTAGCCTCGACTGTACCCGTAATCTATTTCCATAGAGCTCCATGTCCGCCTTGGCTGGCAGCCAATGTGATCTGTCCAACTGGTACAGGAGAAGACACATCAAGCTATACTGTGAGGAACCCTGTTGTAATAAGTTTTTGATACGATTCCTTGAAATTAGTATGAATGTGTCATGTTAGTTAAAGCGACAACGTACATATCCAAAAGGTAAATATAGCCTGATGTGGAAGTCCACTTGTAGATATTCAAATGCCAAATCTAGATCTAGATAAATGTAATAACAGTAACGTATAATAATTATGGTGAATATCAGATAACACCCCGACGTAACCATAACATCACGACACGAGGATGACACCCCGTCGTCAGCCATTATGCTGAGACATGGATCCATTTGCCTTCATGTTTTAATTTTATTGTATTATATTTGTATTGTATTGAGGGTAAATACACGTTTTTTTCATTTTTTCATTTTCATAACATACATAAACAACTCTAAATTAATGACTTAAGAAACCCCGGCGTACCATTGTGAAGATCCCTGGTAATCATCAGGTCCTCAAAGTTCACGATGTGAGAAGGGTACCATTGTCCTAAACATTTGAGCCCAAACTCGACCCATCTAGCAATTACCGTTCCAGAGATCCCATCTGACATCTATGATAATATAATCCATGATCAGGACCAGTTTTTATAAGACATGGCTAAGAACAATCTCGACAAAAGTTTCTTTCTCTCAAAACTCTGTCTCTTTCAAAAAACTGAGTCCAAATTGGATCATCGGTTGTTGAGTTATGAAGCCACAGACGCATCAAAACCATCATCAAAACGCATTAAGCCATAAACGCATCAAACTTATAACTCTCCTTTCTCGGTCCTGAGAACCTCCTCCTTCTTTGAAGACGGTTAAAATACAACCTATTGTTCCTACACCATGATATGAATAAAAAAGGTTTCTCTAAGTAGCTCTGGAACCTCACATAAATGCATTATTATGTATCTCACTCGAGCACAAAAAGTGCATTGCACCATCTGCATCGGGATTTGAGAGCACATCTGTCGCAGTCCGCGGCGCGTGCCGTGAAACTCTATGCTGCCTTTCATGGGGCCAGAGATGGAGCTAGGTACCTTTTAGGTTGCTTAACATTCAGCAGTAAACCTAACGGTGAGCGCACTTGATGTGTAAGCCCGCTCTACACTCGCCCGTGAACGGCGGCCGGGACATTTGGCCGCGATTCCTCCGTGAATTCTGCGCGAGAATATGTCCCTCCACACTCGCAACTTTTCGCAGTCTAGTTCGCGCGCTCGATAAGAATGGACGCCGACATAGCTGCTGCTGCCGTGACGCTAAGTAGGTTCTGTAACTGGACATGATTGAGTCCTTTTTTTCTTCAAATCAGCCACAGGAATGTTAATAATAGTACAGATTCTCATCTGTCATCTGATTACTCCACGAAACGCTAATTTTAATAAAATTAATATAGTACGCAAGACCGCTCGTCACCGCGTCTCGCACGCTAGTGCGAAAATACCGCGAGTGTGGATTGGTTCGCGTTCGCGCTCCGCGACTCCTTTGTCGCGGGACAACAAACACGACCCCGTATGGGGAACGCCGCGCCGCCGCGACGCACGACCGCGAAGTTGCGACACCATCCATACTCTTGTTTCGCGGCTGTCGCGGCGCGATTCGCGCGCGAGTGCAAAGATTCAATGAATAACTTCTAATCATAGATTTTGGAACCAAATTTGACACCTTATTTAGCGCCTCTACCAAGCAACATAGGGGCGTAAAGTATCTCCCTAAGTCCGTATCTGCACGGCACGTTCCTGAGTGGTCCATTGATGGTGTTTAATGTGGTCCGTATGATGTGGCCCGTTCTTTGTTCAAGACAGCTACTTGACACTGTATCTACTCACATTCACTCTAATGTCTTTCTTTGGACGTGCCTACAAAGACGTCAAGACGTCACTAAAAGTTGACCAAATGTTGTCAGAAAAAAGTTTTTAAAAGTAGGTACTTAGATGTTGTGTAGTATATAGATTCGTTTTAGATTTTGATACGTGAGGGAAATATCCTTAATGTTAAGGCTTATCTTATCTTATAATAGGGGACCGGGAATAACCCAGCGGCACTTCGACCCTTGAGGATCTTTTGTGCCTACCCCATTTTACACACTGATCATCTCAGTGTGTAGGTTTCCTCACGATGTTTTCCTTCATCGTTAGAGCAGTCGGGAAAAGTACGTAAGTCTTGGAAAAATACGAAAAACACATTGGTACATGACACGGTTTCTAACCCGAACCTCCGGCATGGGAGTCCGGTGTCCTAGCCACTGTGCCACCGACGCTCTATGTTAAGGCTTACTTAATTCTCGTGTCATCTCTATCTAGAGTTATGACGTAGAAAGTGATAGCAAGACTTTTAACTTTAAGGACGTTTAGTGAATATCAAAAGCTCTTCCACATACTACATTCCACATACCGTTCGTACATACATACAACAAAATACATACATACAACAACATACATACATACAACAACATACATACATACAACAACATACAACATACCGTTCGTACATGGCTTGACGGAACTTTTTCTACGACTTAAAGCAAGTCAAATAGAAATACTAAGAAATAACTAATCAAATACCACTGAACTTGACTTATCGCCATATTAGATAGCTTTTATGGAAAAAGCTGTAAAGCACTTTCGATTGCCAATTAATAAATACGAGTAGAAATACCATTATAATTTCACTTCTCCATTAAAGTACAGAACCAATGGAATACCTTAACGTTGTTAAGAAATAGGTGAGACGTTATTTGGGGATTAGAATTAGATAATCTATTTTATCGATGAATTAAACCGTTCTATCGATACAAGCTATGAAAACTTTAACCAGAATGTAAGTAGAAATAGAAATAGAAATACATTTATTGCCAAATACTCATAAAAATTTAAAATTTAATTACAAAGCACTATAACAAAGCACTATGTATATTTGGCAAAAGGGGGGAAAGTCAGCAAATGCTGACATACTCGGGTACCAAATATGCAGCGTTGTTTTTCATTTCCCCCCTTATCCCTAGATGTTAGTGGGAGCGATAGAGATAGTGGGTAATTTTTAAAAATTAAAATTTAAAAAAGTAACGGATACTTTGTTTAAGTAGGTTGCTTTTATTACGTAGGTACCTCGATAACTAATATTTTTGCCATGTAACTATGCGGAATAATTATCTGATAATGGGAGATACGTATTTAAATAAAATGAAGTAGGCATACAATGAAATATTATGGAATAAAAATGCTAATAAAAGCAAATTTTTAACACACTGTCTTACAATCAAGCCTTGTTACGGGAATAAGTTTCGAGGTATTTTTTTATCGATGAATTAAATACTTGGATCAATAAATCAAATCGATACAAACTATGAAAACTTGTAAATATCAGACACTTCGGTTTAAATAATTTTATTTCTCTAAAGAAAACAGAGAAAATATAAACTAATATGAACAATTTGCCAAACATATTTCCAGCAAGTCTTTATTGTCAATATTCAAGATCTGGTTTGTCGATATTCGAATATCGATAAAGCATAACAGTACAACACTAAAAATCCTATTCGTGTAGCAAAAAAGTAGATATCCTAGGTATGGTCTAGTGCCCATATAAAGTCTGACACTTACATTGGACCTATGACCATTTATGGCCCATGTGACAGTTCTACGTTGTAGGCCATTCAATGGCATACTTTTAATTCAATTGATTTGTACGTATAAGGGTGACAATAATTAAATTAGATGAATATATTTATATGAAATGTGTTGATTGATAGATTCAATCTACAGGATGGACCAAAAGTCCGTTAACATTTAAAATGGTTATAAAAAATACAAATGCTACTTTAGTGAAAAACTGTTTATTTAATAATAAAGTAGACAAATTAGGATTTCACTTTTTAAAAATAACATCATTCAAATGTGACCCTTGTTCATCCTGGCACACCTGTAACCGGGAACGGAAATTTTGCATGACCGCCCGACAAGTGGTTGGTGAAATGTTCTGCATTTCCTCGCGTATATTTTCTTTTAATTCCTCAATAGACACTGGGTTGCTGATGTAAACTTTACTTTTGAGATATCCCCAAAGGTAAAAGTCCATTGGAGTTAAATCCGGGCTGCGGGGTGGCCAGTGAATGTCACCTCTTTTGGATATGACTTTTTGGCCAAAACTTTCACGAAGTGCTGCTATAGAGTCATTGGAGGTGTGACATGTTGCCCCATCTTGTTGGAACCAAGAGCTTCGATTAAAGCCTGAGAAGTCCTGTAATGCTGGAGCAAAAAAATTCTGTAGCATCACAATGTATCGCTCTGTATTAACGGTGACGGCGCGGTTTCTCTGATCTTCATAAAAATATGGACCAATGATTCCGCTGGCTGACAATGCGGCCCATACAGTAACCTTGGGCGAGTGTAAAGGTTTTTGGTGCTTCAAGTCCGGGTTAGTGTCACTCCAGTATCTGCAATTTTGTCGATTGACATGTCCATTTAGGTGGAAGTGTGCCTCGTCTGAGAAAAAGATGTTATTGAAGCTCGTAAACCTCTCAAGCACTTCGTTAGCAAACTGCAGTCTCTGAGCAGGGTCATTTGGCTTTAAAGCCTGTACAATTTGAATTTTGTAAGGATGTAAATGTAAATCTTTGTGTAGAATGCGATTTAGAGATGTTCTGGGCACATCTAAAGCACTAGACCGCTTTCGAGTAGAGAGACCAGGTTGTTCTCGAACAGACGCTCGTACACGCTCTATGTTTACTGGATCGCGCGATGTCCTAGGTCGGCCGGATCGTGGTTGACTTAAAGTTGAACCTGTTGTTTCGAACTTCTGTACCCATTTTTTAATCGTTTGAATTGTTGGTGCTTGATTTCTGTTCCGTATATTGTAATGATTACAAAATTTCCGTTTAGCTTCGGTCGTAGAATCGTTGTTTCGATAGTACTCGCGTACGCAAAATGCGCGTTGCGCTCCGCTGAATGACGCCATGGTACTAAATCCCTATTAGTAGCTCTCGCTTGTAGTAACACCCCCCGCGCCAATACCCCGCCCGCGCCGACGCAGCGACCTATTCAAATGTTAACGGACTTTTGGTCCACCCTGTATTTGACAAATAACTTTGAAAAGTTTTGCTCACTTGATTAATTTTACTTCACCAAAATCTAAGTAGTTTTTCTGCAAAATAGGGTTGTTGGAAACTGCGGGAAGTGCTACATTCTCGTACTGAGCGCTAGTGCTGGAAGATCATGTGTCGCACTCGTGTATCCACAACTCGCCTTCGGCTCGTGTTGTGTAATAACACCGTAGCGACAATTTGATCCTTTACTTTACACTTTATTTGCACACACATAAATTACAAAAGAAACAACAACAAGAAATTTGACGTACACAGGTAGAGCTTATCTCTTAAATAGATTTCTTCCTGCTAGACTTTTAACATAGATAATTTTAGTACGAAAGGTAGACATACATAATCATCATCAGCAGCTTACTCTAGTCCATTGCTGGACATAGGCCTCTCCCAGGGCGCGCCACTGAGCCCGATCTTCGGCTTTTCTCATCCAGTCGCTGCCAGCCACCTTGCGCAGATCGTCGCTCCATCCAGCAGGGGGACGTCTCACACTACGTTTGTTCTCGTCTCCCCCAGCGGTTGTCGGTTCTGCGACAGATGTGACCGGCCCACTGCCACTTCAGCTTGCTAATCTTATGAGCTATGTCGATAACTTTTGTTCTATGCCGGATCTCCTCATTTCGGAACATACATCAAACGTGAACAAATTATCTAAAACAAGAGGAAAAAAATACTATTCTAATAAATCCTTCCCGCATTAGTTAGACAATCTATTATTTCGTCTACAAATACATAGATCTTAAGTCATCAATCCGTCATATTAAGAGTTTTAGTTATTTTATAAATGTGTCTAGGCTTCTGAACCTTCAAATCTATAAAGTCTAGACTATTTCCACTGACATTTGGCGACAGACCTAACTCGAGGGGTGGTCGCCAGCGAGACGGATGTCAGTCTGTCTGTTTTTATCTTTGACATTTGCCTTGTGGACCTAGTTTGTATATTCAACTCTATGTTTGTTAGTATACTTTGTTATGACTTGAATATTTTATGTAATTTGCAGATTTGCTATTCTTCCACAGACGTGTTTATCTCACTGTTTCCTCTAGTATCAGAGCAGCCGGAAAATGTACGTTAATGCCTAGTTGCCAACCATACTTTAAAAAATTCAAAATTCTGTTAATGCCATGCATATTTTTGGCTAATCTTCTTTTTGGCGTTATTAAGTATGGGAAACCGGTGTACCTTTATAAGAAAATTAGGTGGTCGCGCGACATCAATGAGTACAACACACGTGCATCTACCTACTTAATTCTTCCGCCATGTCACAGCACAGCTGCTTTTAGGGGTAGTTTCAAGTATGCGGCATCTAAGATTTGAAATACCTTGCCACCTCCTATTAGAGACGCGCAGACTCTTGACACCTTCAGGAGAAAATTTAAAATCTATACAATTGATGTACAAAAATCGGACCCTGCTCCGTACATTCTTTAGGTGTCCTTCACAATCTGGAAGTGCTCGGTAATCTTATGCCTCTACTGTGAACTACCATCCACACACATAATACCATGTAAATACACCCGCACCATGCCATCACCCTCCCACACACTCAGTACCTCACATATACACTAATATCCTCATTCATACAGACAAACACATTCATACAACACAACACGCACACACTGTTGCTTTCTTCGTCCGTGCAGTCACTGAGGGGCCAGCTGAAAATCAGCGCTGTGGCTTGCCTCAGCATTATGCTGAGCTGGTGTACCCTTTTTGGCACTGTACCACACCAGATGTTCTGTGCTTCATGTATTAAACTTTGTATACTTCTGTATTCTGGTGTTTACAGCGCTAAATAAACGATTTCAATTTCAATTTCAAATCTGCTGCTTTGTCAGAAAATATAATACTTTATCAACACAGTCTCCACCACTCATAGTGTTAATACGCGTAATAAGAACAAATTATATCACCCGATAACAAGATTAAAAATGCAAATGGACAGCACTTATTTCATGGCAGTAAAAGTCTACAACCACTTCCCTGAAATTTTGAAAAAACTCCATACTGAAAAGCAATTTCAAAAGTATCTAAGGGACTTATTAACCTCCAAAAGCTACTATTCAGTTCGGGAATATTTTGAAGATAAACATTTATAAATTTTTATACGAAAAGAACTACTCTTACAACCTTGCTGTACCAACAAGGTAATCATGTTAGGACTAAATAATTGTACATAAATAATAACACCTGTATGTAACTCATGATTAGTATAGTTAACCATAGCAGGAGTCTCACCCGTCTCATTGTAGGCGTTCACAGGCCATTTTGGCACTAGGAGCCTCCTACACAGGATGAGACTGGCAGACGAAGTGCCGCTGGGGTTATCCCTGGCCCCCTGTCATAAGATAAGATAAGATAAGATAACTCATGATTAAGCATGAATAAATGAATTATGAAAATAAGAAAAAAATTATGAATGTTCCTAAAAACCGATAAACTCATTGTTACACAATATGACATAGCATGGTTTCGATCTCCCGCATGGGAGTCCGGCGTCTTAGCCACTACGCCACCGACGCTCCAAATCCAATCCAATTACCCATGCACTTATGAATCTCATGTTTATTTCTGCGATGTGCAATTATATTCTTCTTTCTTCTAAGTCGTGTTCCTCATTGTTGAGGGTCGTGATCATTCTAAGGAATTAATCACATAGAACGACTCTCGTGGCAGATTTAATGGGATGGTTTGCTATTGCCTTCCCCATTCTACACACTGGTAATCTCAGTATGCAGGTTTCCTCACGATGTTTTCTTTCACCGTCAGAGCAGTCGGTACGTAATGTACGTAAGTCTTTCGAAAAACCCGAAAAACTCATTGGTACATGGTATTGCATGGTTTCAAACTCGGACCTCCCGCATGGGAGTCCAACGTCCTAATCAGGACGCCACCGACGCTCTATTGTAAGTATAAAAATATAATGATTATTTATATAATAAGGGAGCAACATGTCCGTCGATAAACTGCTAAGCAGTTTGGCGGCATATATTTTTAAAACGCTATTGTATAATATATAATAATGTATGAATAATAAATTATAAAAAAAAACATTATTGTTCTCAAAACCCGCTAAAAATTTGTAAACAGAGTAAGTATGATTCAAGGTCTTAAATGACATTAAAAACTATATAGAAACACGTTGACTCTGTTCACACTTCTCACGTGTAAACAATACATATTTCACAGTAGTTTATGGTAAATTGTTAACACAAGTGTAGTAAAGTAACAGACAGGTAAAAATGCATTCCTTCATGTACTCATGGTCGCATAGAACGCATAGAGTAGGGCGGTAATGTAGAGATATGATGTAGATTCCTTAATGATTAACCTTGGGGCCATCCATAAATTGGGGGTCAACAAAGTGTGACATCGTGTGACAAGGGGGGTCACACGACAACGATCGTGTGACGAGTCATAAGCTTCGTGACGTCACATCCGTAAATCTAAAAGAAGTCATAAATAATATAAAGGAATGGGTTCAATCAAAGTCCATGGACACAAGTGATTACTGATGATTTATTGTTGATTTTATGATACCACGTTTGAAACTACGCAGTGCTATGTACCAATTGGGATTTTGGTTTTTTCGAAGACTTACGAACATTTATCGACTGCTCTAACAGTGAAGGAAAACATTAGTGAGATAACCAGTGTGTGGAAGCAATGTCAATGGAACTGTCATTGTGATGTAACATCGTTGCAAGGAAAATTGCCGTTAGGAATTTAAGTTTATTTATTTATTTGTTTGTTTGCGCAGAGGGCGCCTATATCAAAAAGGTAATGAAAGCCATGAACTTTCGAAGAGTACAATTTATTAGAAATCTTAAAAAACACTATATAAAACTGAGGTCACCAAACGATGCCGCAAGGTATAGATGTATAGCGACACCTGTCGGCAAAGTGACGTAAAATAGGGCATTAGACAATTTATTTACACATTAATGCACACAAAAAGGTGTATATGAGGCGAGCTTAATGCCTTGCGGCATTTTCGACCAGCTAACCATGGGGTTATGCAGAAATGTTTAGGTAGGTGCATATAAAATGGAAGTTGTTATTATATTAGGTTACTTAAACGACTAAGTTTAAGTTCATCTTTTTAAAACCAAACTTTGGTCGTTAAAAAAGATTTCTCTAGATTTCTCCACTACACTGTCTCAGTCATTACGTATACAGCCAACATCAGTTCGTCCGTCTGTTTGACACGTTTTTATATCATTTTATAGCGTAATTTGTGAGTTGTTTCATTTCAAGTAATGACGTTTTGTTTTGTACCTTTTGTATATTCTGTATTCGGAACACACGGGCAGAAAAACCCAGATTGTGTTGTGAATGAATTAGTTGAGAGTAAAGATAGTAAAATTATTGACTGTAACAAAATAGCCGTAAAAACCCGCTTAAAATAATAGTAGGTACTCGTATGTTGGCCAGTATTCCGGTGCGGCCGCTAAATCTAAAGCTAAATCCACATAAATATTGGACTAGTAGCGCCCACTTCTCTAGAATATTGATGTGAGCACTGACAGCGAACCAAAGGCTTTCAGAAAAAGCGTGTATTGTTCCATACATTTGACATTTCAATGCCAGGCTAATGTATGGAAAATATTCACATCGCATGCGCCAACTGGCAGACGCGGTTTTCATAAAAAACTCCTCTAGTGAGCAATTTACATAAAGTGGGTTTCAAAGAGTGAGCGGGATGTTTGCTAAACCCCGGAATTGAGCCTTTGTTGTAAAAGTGCGGAAAATTAACGATTGTAAATGAGGTGACGAGTTTAAATCTTGAGGCGATAGGCGAGTGATTCCACAGCCAGAGTTTACAATTGCCTTCCCGCACGTATGTCACACAATGTCTTTCTTCACACCTGGCCACTTTGGAACAATCAAAATAATTGGTAAAAGATTCGTAAAAGAAGGGAAGAAGCCTCTATTGGTAATACATACATAAACTCACGCCTGTAGATTTCCACCAGCAACGATCCTGAGAAACCGTTCTCGCTTCTTTCATTCCACACTCATCAATCGCTTCAGAATACACTTCAGTTGGTGCTTGACCGCACCTGACCTTTCTTTAGAACGTCCGCAATCTGGTCGACCTAGGTTCTTCTAGGTCTCTCCCTCCCTACCATTCCATTCACCTTTTCCTTTATACACAGCTTTGTTATTCTCGTTTCATTCATTCTTTATTCTCAAATATTGAATGCTTCTATTTACAAGATGGATACTTCTTCTAAGTCTAAGATTGCTGCGGGTCGTGATGATCATTCTAAAGAATTAATCACATAGAACGACTCTAGTCGCAGAATGAGGGGTGGTTTGCTATTGTCTTCCCTATTTCACGCACTGGTTATCTCAGTGTGCAGGTTTCCTCGCGATGTTTTCCTTCACCGTTAGAGCAGTCGGTAAATGTACGTAAGTCTTTCGAAAAACTCATTGGTACATGGCACTGCCTGGTTTCGAACCCGGCCACCACCGACGTTCACAATGGACACAGATGGATTAGGTAATAGACAATAACAATAAGAGGTAAGTATTTACTTCAAGCAGTTTACCTATTTTCATATGCACATCTAATGGACAACATAAAGATTTTTGTACAGTCGACTACACGTTACTGTGTACTGTGTACACGATTTCGTTAGAATTTTCTGTTCTTAAAGTAAAGAAAAATAAAATACACTTAGAAAACAACAAAGAAACACAACAACAGCGGGTTTGCTGGAAGAAATCTCTTTTAGAGATAAGTTCACCCTTTGTACAATGTCTCATTTTAATTGTTTTTATTAAGTGTATTGTCGTACAATAAAGTGTAAAATAAAAATAAAAAATAAAATAAAGAAAAGATAGAAAAGGTAAGAGTGAAATACAATTTAGGCGGCCTTATCGCTAAGAGCGACCTCTTCCAAGCAACCTTCGGGCAGAGGAAATAATTTCGAGAGAGAGGTAGTAGGTTCTTACTTATTTTTAACCCCCGACCGTTTGAGGGAGGGCGTGTTACCGCGTGTTATAAGTTTGACACGTTTGTGTTTGTCTGTCTGTTTGTGTGTTTGTCTGTGGCATCATAACTTGAGAACGGATGATCAGATTTGGACCCGGTTTTTATTTTATTTAATAGAGAATTTTGTCGAGAGTGGTCTTAGCTAGGTCTGATAACAATTGGACCAGTGGTTTCCAAGATCTTGGAGTATCTTTGATGTCATATGGGATCTCTGTAACGGTAATAGCTAGATGGTTCGAATTTGAGCTCAAATGTTCAGGTTCATGGTGCGTTTCCGACGTCTGAAACCTTGAGGATCTGATGGTGACCAGTAAAAAATAAGTGGACTTCAATTTCGTAATATGATACTTGAAGAATTGGAAGATTATCAGCCCGCCGAAACTATAATAGTTAGTTGGGGTCTTCTCGAACTAAAGTCGAAAGAAGCGCATTGAAAACCCTTTAATAACATTATAGTGAGGTGAGATGAGATGCATATGGGCGAGGGAGGACACTTACCTTCAGATGGCCCAATTGCTCGTCTGCTCTCCTTCCTTAGTCAATAAAAAAACCTGGTTGCAGAATGCTATTCTTCCATTATGTAGGTAGGTAAATATAAGTAGTCAAGTGTGATGTGTGAACGACTGTACCAGACTGTACGCAATAATGTACATGGAGCGCTTTAACGCGTTCTACGTAATGTGATGTAACCGTTATTTAGCGCTGGCACCGCGCCAGATTGTGTCTAGTTGGCATAGTATTTGTGGCTATGACTGTACTCGGATTCGCAGATGCATTGTCGGTCTCCTAAATATTTTATGTACATTTACCGACTGCTCTGACGGTGAGGGAAATATCGTGAGGAAACATGTATACTGAGATAACCAGTGTGTGAAATGAGGAAGGCAATGGCAAATCACCCCATTAAATCTGCCACGAGAGTCGTTCTATGTGATTAATTCCTTAGAATGATCACGACCGTCAGTAATGAGGAACACGACTTAGAAGACAGAGTTTTTATATGCGTACGTTTTATGTACATTTACCGTCTGCTCTAACGGTGAAAGAAAACATCGTGAAGAAATCTGCACACTGAAGTAACCAGTGTGTGAAATGGGGAAAGCAAGCAAACCACCCGATTATAAATCTGTCAAAAGTGATCTGTGATATGTGTTTATTGCCATAGAATGATCACAGCCCTTATTAATGAGGAATACGACTAGTCAGTCAGTTCACCGCCTCTCATCACCATAATTATAGGAAGCCATAACTGGTTATCTCATATTGACTTTGTATGGCCAACAACCCTTAGAACCAAATCTTCCGTGTTCAAAACAATCACGAACTGCATTATTATACTTTGTTAAAGTATTATAGTATAAAGTGTATGTGAAACATACATATTTGAGCCGTTTGGGGTTGAAACAACATCCCTGGGGCCCGGGAGCGCACCGTGTCTTCAAGAACCTCGCAAAGCGCCTGGTCGACGCGTCAAAAGACCCAAGAGCTGGCTCCTATTTGGCCCAGCGGATCAGCTTAGCTATCCAACGGGGCAACGCAGCCAGTCTCTTGGGTACACTGCCGGATGTGGGGGACTTTTTTATCTTTAGTTTTCTTAGCCTTAGTTTAGTTTTAGCTTTAGTATTATTTTAGTGTTATTTATATTGTTATAAGAGAGTTTATTTTATTTTATTTTATTTGGGTAGCTTACAGCCTTATTTACAAGTTACATATACATATATAAACACAATAGCCATTTATAAGCTTCCACAGTTAATGAAAAATTAAAAAAAACTCTTAATCTAGCAACCATGTACATTTACAGATAGGCAGAGGAAAATTCGTTAGTGAGTAAGGATTTTACGGAATCAGGACTACTGTTGAGTAGATCTATAGTAGGGTTGTTGTATAGCTGGTTAAATGCTGCACATGCTCTTACTAGATAGCTATTCTTTCTGTAATTTGTGTGACACTTAGGGACGCGAAGTAACCTAAAGTACCTTACAGTTCTATAAATAAGTTATTTGTTATTTCTAAGCTTTCAATGTCCGTTAAAGTGCGTGAGTTTCAAGGTAAACAAAACATAATTAGCGTACAAGGTTAAACAAACAGCTTTCGATTTCCTTTTCGTGTTAAATTACAGGCATGATTTTCCTCAGAATTTAGTTTTTAACCTTATAACAAAAAAAGGATTGACTCGTATGTCTGTATTAGGTATGTTACGGAGCTTCGACTCCGATAATTTTGAATCGGAGGTAATACCGACGATTTGTGAGCAAACATATTCAAATATCAATATTTATTTAAATAGTGTAATAAAGGAACATGTATTATTGCCGCAAACGTCATCATAAAAAATATTGGCCAGTTCAGCTATAAAAATTAAAAAACGGTCTAACATCTCTCTTCTGAACATATCTTTTCTATCTACGACTCCGATAAATCAAATTTAAAACCTTCGGTTTCGACTCCGGTTCCGGTAAAACCACCTCCGTAACATCCCTAGTCTGTGTCTGTTTGGTTATATCTCAAAACTGATCCAATTTGGCGTCCAAAAACAGAGAATTTTGTCTTTTATATTTCAGTGGCAATATAAATTTTAATTGCGGGATACAGTAACTGTTAGATGAACCATCACTTTGAAATGAAAACAGAATGAAATCAGTCTTTCATTGGCCTTAAGTTTTAACTGCTCCGCGACTGAATGACTGGTGTTGGTAGACTGTCGGGATCCTGAAATAATTTATATTATAGTCGTATCCCGCGCATGTGGCGTTGTAACTTTATACCCGTTGCGCCAGCGCCGTATAGGATCTGCGTTTCCATTGTATCACGGGACCGATAACTTAACGTGCTTTCCGGCACGGAAGGGCTTAAATGAAAATGTGTAACTAGTGGTTAAGAGACAAGAGTTCGTCATTAGCCTGTAGGGACACGTGTATAGACACAATGCACACTGTGTTTACAGTGTGCCTTCTGATGTCAGCAGTTTTAGTTACGGCACGCGGCTGCGCCCGCGATCGTCCGTCGTTCCCAAGCCGTCACTATGTGCACCTGATTATCAATATATAAACCAGTCAACCTAATTTTTGTGTATCAATGAAAACTATGCAGAAAGAGTAACCTTGAACATTTTAAACCCTAAAAACCTTTTAATGTTCCTACTGTTGGGACACAGGCGCACTTGCACATAATTTTCTTAATCTATTACAGGGTGCTGATTTGGTCGTAATTAGTCGAATTTCCAGGCCTCCTATTTCAGTTCTTGCACCAAGAACTGGGATGACTGATAAAACGAGGGGAAATATACGAAGGTACCAACTGATCGGACCAGATACAGGAGCTGTGAACCCTTTGTAAAAAAAATATGTTCCATTTCTTGTCCGTTATGACGTCATCCGTCAACGGGAAATGACGTGGGACAATGGATACGCGCACCAAAAGATAAACTCTCGCATAAAATAGGTCATCGGAACGCTTTCGGCGTCCAATGTTCGGTTTTGCGGCGTTTATGTCATCCATTCAAAACTCGAGAAAAATATCATCGATGAAACCTGCACACTGACACCACCCTGAGATCACCCTGAGACCACCTTTCTATGTACGGTCTGTCGTCAAATGTCTTTTTGTACGTTGATGTGTTCCGGCAGTGTTTATAGAAGAGCCAGTACTTACTAAGCCCGTGTGCTCCAGCTTCGACCTCATCGTCACTTACCATGTACCGACCCATCGTCGAATTAAAAATGAAATAAGTAAATATTTTATAAAAAAGAAAAAGAGAAAAACGATATGTTGATATTTACATCCAAGGATGTCTTATTTTGCTCATTTATACTGAACCCAGGTCAGCATGGATAAATAAATATATATAGAAATCATCCTTCAAGAAAATAAAACTTAAGGTTTACTTAGCAGACTTTAATGTTGAATCTGTTATTTCGTGTACAAACAAATTTCATTCACAGTCACGTACGCCAGATGTTTATTTATGATATTAGCTATCTTTAGTCAAAACAATAAAGGGTGATACCTGCTTGCATTCGAACGTGAACGCCCGAGCGACCGTACCTTAAAAGCAATAGAACTGTGGAAAAGAGAGGGGAGCGCCAATGCAGGCGGCAGCGTGGGACAGTCGCGCCGGGACGCTAGGAGACCTCACCCGCACGCCGTTTGGTGGGAGCGCGGTGGCCGAGAGTGCGTACGTGTCCGGCGGTCGAAAAGTAAAATGTTAGAGAGATGGAGGAGTGACGTGTTGTGATCAGCTCGGGACCAGTTGAAGATTGAAGTAGGGAGTCAGCCTAGGGCCGGAAAAATGTGTGCGCACGTTCGTGCGCAGCTTTTAGCGCAGGGACACCAGCCAGGACGCGGGACATACCTACGGCTTTTTCGGATAGCACGCGCAGTCGCAGAGCTGAGGGAGATGTCTAGTCGATAGAGGGAGAGAATGGAACTTTCGGGATTTAGAAAGGGTTTTTATAAGAGCCGGGAGGAAATTAAGTGAATGTGTTATTATTATTTCCGTTAAGTGCTAGCTATTATCATGAAAACAAAGAAAGACAGTGTGGAGTGTAGTCTTGTTACTCGTAGCTTAGGGAATAAAACCATAACCGTGTAAATAATTTCCTGTAATCTCGTCGCGTAAATAAAATGAATGTCTATAAATCCAGATGAGTTGTGGACAGTGAGTCTGGTCGCTTGATGACCTCCACTGTACCGATTTCTACGGCAGAGTACGTGAGTAGTAGTTAATGGTCTGGTTGTATTATGGGAATCATAGGTTTTAGATTGTGGAAGAGGATTTTCCACTATTTTTGTTTACTTCGTGAGAAGGGGTGTTTATCAGAATCACTACATAGTTTTATTATAAAATAGTGATTTTGATGGGCTTTTATTTTAATACATAACTTATTTATATTTGAATTTTATGGGGTATTATTGTTATTTTATGCACATATATCAATATACTAGGTATACCATACTCTTCAAATGTCATATATTTACTTTAGCCTAATTTACAAATTAAATAATATTTTAAAGTTAGCTAGATAATCCTTCGCTAGTTTCTGATATTATTATGTAAAGACTACAGAACAACATTCATGTTTCACGAAATAATTTCCTCTGCCCGAGGGTTGACTGGAGGAGATCGCTCTTGGCGATGGGGCCGCCTAGGATGTACTTCACTGTTTCCTCTTGTGTCTCTTGTTTGTTGTATTCTATTTGTGCAATAAAGAGTATGTAAGAAATCAAATAGACACTTAGTTTTTAGATAGAAACTAATGTCGTAGGCGTGAGTATATTGACCTAAATGTCTTCAAAGTAGGTTTGTGCATAAATAGATAATAAATTAAACTAGAGATTTCTTTATTTAGTTAGGCTTTCGTAGATCCGCGTAATAATTAGATATAGGTACGATAAACATCTACAGAGTAATTCTTCGCAGTAAAAGAAAGAACACACATTTATTTACAATGGTATATCGTTTGTTTACCTGACTTTCGTTGCGATCCGCGCGCTCGCGATGCAAAGCCGAACATTCGCTAAGTAAGAGAGCGCGGTTTTAGTAATGTATAATCGATTTAATTGACGTATCGATATGTATATCATTTTATTAAATATCCTTTGAAACTATTTGTTAGATTCTGAATTTTGACACACTAAATTATAGCAAAATTTAATAAATGATATTAGACTTATTACAGAACAAAAAATACGTTAAATATAATATAGTAGTGATACAATCGTAAACAATTAAATAGGTATAAATAAACTCAATAAAGTCTAAAACATGTTTCGTAGGTGTTTTGTTTATCTTTATAAACAACTCAAGCGTTCGAGTTTAAGGGAAATCGGTACGTTCGTAAGACTACAACACTGGTAATAAATAGGTAGTTCACGTGCGACAATTAGATGTAATATAGCTTGAGAGAAATGTTGTAATTTATTAATAGACGGCATCCTTCTAATGCCGAATGAATGAATGAAACTATAATAATAATAACTATAATAAATAATGAATTGCAGATATCGTTTATCACAAAAAGAAAAAGGGCTTAAACTACGTGTATGTAACAGATATCCCATAAGTTAGGTAGGTATATTTGATAATGTTATTGAAATAGATTATTCCAGACGAATAGTATGGTATGTCTAAAATAATGTATCTTTCTTATTTGATTTTCTTGGTTCTAAATAAATATCTAAAATCATCCTAAATATGTAATATTTAACTGAAATTTCTTTTATAATAGTATAGTTTATTATTCAAAATCGTGTTATACAAGAACCAAGAAAGTCCTAAATAGAGTGTTAATAATATTTATTATAACGTGTGATTGATTTGAATAGTTTTAAATTGTTGGTAGTCTCTAGTTATTTATTGAATAACAGGTAATAATATTTTAGGGTTTGTTCCAGTTCGTAATTTCGGATAATGTTTGTTGTGATCTTTTTATTGTTTTATTATATTTTCAGATGTATTCAACTTCTTTTGGAAATTTTATTGTTATTTAATATTCTTAACATTTATAACAATTTCAGATATAGTCCCGGTTATTTACTTCAATAATTTTATTAACTTTTTGTTGTTGTTTGTGTGTTTTAATTGTTTTATTATATTCTAGGGTACTTGTACTGCACTCTAACTAGTGATATTTTCAACAGGGATTGTATGCAACAATCTATAATGATTTTAATATATATTTTTATTTCCTATTAGGTTTCCATAAGGAGTCTGAATGAATCCACTTAATTTTTATAACAATTTCAGATATAGTTCCGGCTATTTACTTCGATAATTTTATTAACTTTTTGTTGTTGTTTGTGTGTTTTAATTGTTTTATTATATTCTAGGATACCTGCACTGCACTCTAACTAATGATATTTTCTTATAGGGATTGTTGCAGTAAATATATTAATTTTAATGTTTTATTTCCTTTTAGTTTTATATTCTACGAGAAATATCTGCAGAATAATTTAAGTTGGTGGTGGATTTTATTGCAAATAAGTTGGTGGTGGAATTTTGATAGACTACATTTTGTGAGTTAGAGCGGCACGTGTCGGCGCGTGATTTTATCGACTTTTCGTAAGAAAAAAAAAAGGAAAGTACGAAAGGATTACGGTTATTCACGATAGTAGCCTGATTCATAAAGTCTTTATACAATTGATTTAATTGATAATTTTTAGATCATTATTATCCTAGATTGTTCCTGAACTTTGGAGATGTATGCAGTAATCTATAATGATTTTAATATGGTTTATTTCATTTTAGGTTTATTTTCTACGAGAAATATCTTTTGAATAAATATGTTTTATTGCAAATAAGATGGTGGTGGAATTCTGATAGACCACATTTTGTGAGTTAGTGCGGTGACTGTCGGCGAATGATCTGATCGACACTCCGTAAGAAAAAAAAAAGGGGAAGTTCGAAAGGGTTTTAGTCTCTCTTGTCCGTTGCCTGATTCATAAAATCTATCCAGAATTAGTTTAATAAGAAAATATTTCATTTGGCGTAACTGATAGTTTTAAGAACAATTCTAGATTTGATTTGATTCAAATCTAAAGTATTTAATATATTTGCCTAATTTGGCTCATGTTTAACTTCACTTTCACTCTCTGAAGTATTTTTGTGAGTGAATGATGGCCGGAGTTTAGTGGCGATTGCAAGGGACCTCACAACCCTTTGTAATATACGACACTGCCTCTTACGCTTTATTTGATTCATGAAAATCACTACAGCAAGCATTTGACTATACACGTTAGGAACAATGATTTCCCCACACTATCCAAGGAATTGATGAGTAGTGGTTTACTTGGCCGGTGAATTGCTGCTTACTCAATTCACCCTACTCCATGGTAACATGACATTGGTTGACCTTGGGCTAAATTGGTATTTGTCAATATTAGTGCAAATAAGGCTGGTGGTGGTATTAGTGCTAATAAGGCTGGGAAGTTTTATTACAAATAAAACTGGTGGTGGGTAGATCTTAAGCAATTGGCGTAAATAACATGTAAGTTCCTGAAGTCCTTGTGTATACTGAACCTAGTTTGGTTTTAATTAGACAATGCAACTACGTTCTGGAGGTTTCTTGTGAGTGAGTGATGTTATGGTTTAGTGATGATTGTGCGGGACCTCACAACCCTTTGCAATATACATCACTTTTCTTATGATTTCACTGGTTCATGAGAAATACTTCTGCAAGCAAAATACTACACATGCGGCGACTATATTTTTCCCCACACTTCACAAGGAATTGATGAGTAGTGGTCTGCTTGGCCAGTGGGTTAATGCTTACTCAATTCAACCTACTTCATGGCATGGTTGAATTTTAGCTAAATTAGGGTTTTGTTGCTTTGACCTTCGACTATAAAAGTATTATTAATAGTTATATAAAATCATAGAATTTCGACTTCGGAACTTCTTAATTTCTTATATTATAAGTTGTTTTAGAATTAAGTTATACTACCAGATCCCTTCCAAAATTTCATATCCTCTCGCCTCCTTCCTCTTTCCCATGGTTAGATAAATGTAGAGTACATTTATTGATTAAAAACTATTTCAATCCTAGCATGTTTGGTTACTGACTAAATTCCATGACTAAGGTCTTGGTTTATTTATTATCTTAATTACTTACTGGTAGCAACCAGTCTTGAGCAAAGCTCAATATTAGTACACAAATACTGGTTCGTCCAGTCTAATAAGGGCACTGCCCTAATCAATTCAACTTACTGGTTCTTCCAGTATATTGAGAGCATCGCTCTTACAACTACAAATACTGGTTCGTCCAGTCTATTAAGGGCACGGCCCTAATCCATACAACTTACTGGTAGCAACCAGTCCTGAGCAAAGCTCAATATTAGTACACAAATAATGGCTCGTCCAGACTAATAAGGGCGCGACCCTAATCAATACAACTTACTGGTTCTCCCAGTCTATTATGAGCATCGCTCTTACAACTACAAAATACTGGTTCGCCCAGCCTGCTAAGGTCTTTGACCTAATAATTATTACTGATAACAACCAGTCGAGAGCAAAGCTCTTCACAAAACTATACATGCTGGTTCGTCCAGATTTCATGAATGTTTATCATCGAATGCAGTTGAATAATTATTTCAAATATGTTGGATTGAATGGTTACTTTGCTTTGCTAATTAGCTGACGTTGATGTCAAAGTTCCATTTCCATCCATATCCGCTCCTAAGGGAGAGCATCAAGTGGTTGACTCTCATTGTTGTTGGGCGCTGGCTGGAGCTCTACAGCCCCCTAAAAGGGGAAAAATGTCCATCCTTACCATTCCTAATGTTTCCGTCAACTCTAATCTTTTCCTTCCAAAAAAAAATTCCTTCATATTTTCCCACATCTTCTTGATTTTATCCTAGTATATTTCCCAGTGTTTCCCTAATTTTATTCCTAAGATAATTTTGTGTATTGTACATATTAATATTGTTTTACTCTTTCAGCAATAACATCAACACTACAATTTAGTGTTATCTCTTCCTTTAATCATTTAATTATTTTATGTGTCTTCGAATTTTAATCTCACGTCTCTAAAAGTACCAGGGTTATTCTTGCGGATCACAACGTAGCGATACACGATCATGTGGCCAAAACAGTGCAAAGCATCTTTAGGTCTCTTTTGCGCGGATGGAGTTGAGTTACAATTTGGTGCCGTGACCAGGATTTTTTGCATTGTTCTTATGACTAAAACTAAAGTAGGCCTTGGCCTACAATTTGGTGTTCGTGAAAATGGAAAGAGTTAGTTGAGATTATTTTTGAAGACAGACTTTGTTTATTATGTTTAAAGGAGAGGCTTTGGTCTAAAGGATTGGGGGGTGCTTGAGAGTTTCAACGATTGGAGAGTGTTATACAGTCTAAAGGAATGGGGGGTGTTGTAAGAGTCAACAGGACGGGAGGGTGTTATAGAAAACAGGAATTATTGAGGAATGAGAATAGTTATGGATTTGAAGAATACTAGGGTATTAGTAATGTTTTAAAATGTAATGAATAGGAGGCGTTCTGAGTTAATGTACTGGGGAATTATAAGTAAATGTTCAGTATGAATGTTAGTTAGATCATTTTGAATTTGTATTAGTTTCAGCTCGAAAATTTTAACCGGATAAACCTTTTAAAATTTTGGGGGGTGAATGTACCGACCCATCGTCGAATTAAAAATGAAATAAGTAAATATTTTATAAAAAAGAAAAAGAGAAAAACGATATGTTGATATTTACATCCAAGGATGTCTTATTTTGCTCATTTATACTGAACCCAGGTCAGCATGGATAAATAAATATATATAGAAATCATCCTTCAAGAAAATAAAACTTAAGGTTTACTTAGCAGACTTTAATGTTGAATCTGTTATTTCGTGTACAAACAAATTTCATTCACAGTCACGTACGCCAGATGTTTATTTATGATATTAGCTATCTTTAGTCAAAACAATAAAGGGTGATACCTGCTTGCATTCGAACGTGAACGCCCGAGCGACCGTACCTTAAAAGCAATAGAACTGTGGAAAAGAGAGGGGAGCGCCAATGCAGGCGGCAGCGTGGGACAGTCGCGCCGGGACGCTAGGAGACCTCACCCGCACGCCGTTTGGTGGGAGCGCGGTGGCCGAGAGTGCGTACGTGTCCGGCGGTCGAAAAGTAAAATGTTAGAGAGATGGAGGAGTGACGTGTTGTGATCAGCTCGGGACCAGTTGAAGATTGAAGTAGGGAGTCAGCCTAGGGCCGGAAAAATGTGTGCGCACGTTCGTGCGCAGCTTTTAGCGCAGGGACACCAGCCAGGACGCGGGACATACCTACGGCTTTTTCGGATAGCACGCGCAGTCGCAGAGCTGAGGGAGATGTCTAGTCGATAGAGGGAGAGAATGGAACTTTCGGGATTTAGAAAGGGTTTTTATAAGAGCCGGGAGGAAATTAAGTGAATGTGTTATTATTATTTCCGTTAAGTGCTAGCTATTATCATGAAAACAAAGAAAGACAGTGTGGAGTGTAGTCTTGTTACTCGTAGCTTAGGGAATAAAACCATAACCGTGTAAATAATTTCCTGTAATCTCGTCGCGTAAATAAAATGAATGTCTATAAATCCAGATGAGTTGTGGACAGTGAGTCTGGTCGCTTGATGACCTCCACTGTACCGATTTCTACGGCAGAGTACGTGAGTAGTAGTTAATGGTCTGGTTGTATTATGGGAATCATAGGTTTTAGATTGTGGAAGAGGATTTTCCACTATATTTGTTTACTTCGTGAGAAGGGGTGTTTATCAGAATCACTACATAGTTTTATTATAAAATAGTGATTTTGATGGGCTTTTATTTTAATACATAACTTATTTATATTTGAATTTTATGGGGTATTATTGTTATTTTATGCACATATATCAATATACTAGGTATACCATACTCTTCAAATGTCATATATTTACTTTAGCCTAATTTACAAATTAAATAATATTTTAAAGTTAGCTAGATAATCCTTCGCTAGTTTCTGATATTATTATGTAAAGACTACAGAACAACATTCATGTTTCACGAAATAATTTCCTCTGCCCGAGGGTTGACTGGAGGAGATCGCTCTTGGCGATGGGGCCGCCTAGGATGTACTTCACTGTTTCCTCTTGTGTCTCTTGTTTGTTGTATTCTATTTGTGCAATAAAGAGTATGTAAGAAATCAAATAGACACTTAGTTTTTAGATAGAAACTAATGTCGTAGGCGTGAGTATATTGACCTAAATGTCTTCAAAGTAGGTTTGTGCATAAATAGATAATAAATTAAACTAGAGATTTCTTTATTTAGTTAGGCTTTCGTAGATCCGCGTAATAATTAGATATAGGTACGATAAACATCTACAGAGTAATTCTTCGCAGTAAAAGAAAGAACACACATTTATTTACAATGGTATATCGTTTGTTTACCTGACTTTCGTTGCGATCCGCGCGCTCGCGATGCAAAGCCGAACATTCGCTAAGTAAGAGAGCGCGGTTTTAGTAATGTATAATCGATTTAATTGACGTATCGATATGTATATCATTTTATTAAATATCCTTTGAAACTATTTGTTAGATTCTGAATTTTGACACACTAAATTATAGCAAAATTTAATAAATGATATTAGACTTATTACAGAACAAAAAATACGTTAAATATAATATAGTAGTGATACAATCGTAAACAATTAAATAGGTATAAATAAACTCAATAAAGTCTAAAACATGTTTCGTAGGTGTTTTGTTTATCTTTATAAACAACTCAAGCGTTCGAGTTTAAGGGAAATCGGTACGTTCGTAAGACTACAACACTGGTAATAAATAGGTAGTTCACGTGCGACAATTAGATGTAATATAGCTTGAGAGAAATGTTGTAATTTATTAATAGACGGCATCCTTCTAATGCCGAATGAATGAATGAAACTATAATAATAATAACTATAATAAATAATGAATTGCAGATATCGTTTATCACAAAAAGAAAAAGGGCTTAAACTACGTGTATGTAACAGATATCCCATAAGTTAGGTAGGTATATTTGATAATGTTATTGAAATAGATTATTCCAGACGAATAGTATGGTATGTCTAAAATAATGTATCTTTCTTATTTGATTTTCTTGGTTCTAAATAAATATCTAAAATCATCCTAAATATGTAATATTTAACTGAAATTTCTTTTATAATAGTATAGTTTATTATTCAAAATCGTGTTATACAAGAACCAAGAAAGTCCTAAATAGAGTGTTAATAATATTTATTATAACGTGTGATTGATTTGAATAGTTTTAAATTGTTGGTAGTCTCTAGTTATTTATTGAATAACAGGTAATAATATTTTAGGGTTTGTTCCAGTTCGTAATTTCGGATAATGTTTGTTGTGATCTTTTTATTGTTTTATTATATTTTCAGATGTATTCAACTTCTTTTGGAAATTTTATTGTTATTTAATATTCTTAACATTTATAACAATTTCAGATATAGTCCCGGTTATTTACTTCAATAATTTTATTAACTTTTTGTTGTTGTTTGTGTGTTTTAATTGTTTTATTATATTCTAGGGTACTTGTACTGCACTCTAACTAGTGATATTTTCAACAGGGATTGTATGCAACAATCTATAATGATTTTAATATATATTTTTATTTCCTATTAGGTTTCCATAAGGAGTCTGAATGAATCCACTTAATTTTTATAACAATTTCAGATATAGTTCCGGCTATTTACTTCGATAATTTTATTAACTTTTTGTTGTTGTTTGTGTGTTTTAATTGTTTTATTATATTCTAGGATACCTGCACTGCACTCTAACTAATGATATTTTCTTATAGGGATTGTTGCAGTAAATATATTAATTTTAATGTTTTATTTCCTTTTAGTTTTATATTCTACGAGAAATATCTGCAGAATAATTTAAGTTGGTGGTGGATTTTATTGCAAATAAGTTGGTGGTGGAATTTTGATAGACTACATTTTGTGAGTTAGAGCGGCACGTGTCGGCGCGTGATTTTATCGACTTTTCGTAAGAAAAAAAAAAGGAAAGTACGAAAGGATTACGGTTATTCACGATAGTAGCCTGATTCATAAAGTCTTTATACAATTGATTTAATTGATAATTTTTAGATCATTATTATCCTAGATTGTTCCTGAACTTTGGAGATGTATGCAGTAATCTATAATGATTTTAATATGGTTTATTTCATTTTAGGTTTATTTTCTACGAGAAATATCTTTTGAATAAATATGTTTTATTGCAAATAAGATGGTGGTGGAATTCTGATAGACCACATTTTGTGAGTTAGTGCGGTGACTGTCGGCGAATGATCTGATCGACACTCCGTAAGAAAAAAAAAAGGGGAAGTTCGAAAGGGTTTTAGTCTCTCTTGTCCGTTGCCTGATTCATAAAATCTATCCAGAATTAGTTTAATAAGAAAATATTTCATTTGGCGTAACTGATAGTTTTAAGAACAATTCTAGATTTGATTTGATTCAAATCTAAAGTATTTAATATATTTGCCTAATTTGGCTCATGTTTAACTTCACTTTCACTCTCTGAAGTATTTTTGTGAGTGAATGATGGCCGGAGTTTAGTGGCGATTGCAAGGGACCTCACAACCCTTTGTAATATACGACACTGCCTCTTACGCTTTATTTGATTCATGAAAATCACTACAGCAAGCATTTGACTATACACGTTAGGAACAATGATTTCCCCACACTATCCAAGGAATTGATGAGTAGTGGTTTACTTGGCCGGTGAATTGCTGCTTACTCAATTCACCCTACTCCATGGTAACATGACATTGGTTGACCTTGGGCTAAATTGGTATTTGTCAATATTAGTGCAAATAAGGCTGGTGGTGGTATTAGTGCTAATAAGGCTGGGAAGTTTTATTACAAATAAAACTGGTGGTGGGTAGATCTTAAGCAATTGGCGTAAATAACATGTAAGTTCCTGAAGTCCTTGTGTATACTGAACCTAGTTTGGTTTTAATTAGACAATGCAACTACGTTCTGGAGGTTTCTTGTGAGTGAGTGATGTTATGGTTTAGTGATGATTGTGCGGGACCTCACAACCCTTTGCAATATACATCACTTTTCTTATGATTTCACTGGTTCATGAGAAATACTTCTGCAAGCAAAATACTACACATGCGGCGACTATATTTTTCCCCACACTTCACAAGGAATTGATGAGTAGTGGTCTGCTTGGCCAGTGGGTTAATGCTTACTCAATTCAACCTACTTCATGGCATGGTTGAATTTTAGCTAAATTAGGGTTTTGTTGCTTTGACCTTCGACTATAAAAGTATTATTAATAGTTATATAAAATCATAGAATTTCGACTTCGGAACTTCTTAATTTCTTATATTATAAGTTGTTTTAGAATTAAGTTATACTACCAGATCCCTTCCAAAATTTCATATCCTCTCGCCTCCTTCCTCTTTCCCATGGTTAGATAAATGTAGAGTACATTTATTGATTAAAAACTATTTCAATCCTAGCATGTTTGGTTACTGACTAAATTCCATGACTAAGGTCTTGGTTTATTTATTATCTTAATTACTTACTGGTAGCAACCAGTCTTGAGCAAAGCTCAATATTAGTACACAAATACTGGTTCGTCCAGTCTAATAAGGGCACTGCCCTAATCAATTCAACTTACTGGTTCTTCCAGTATATTGAGAGCATCGCTCTTACAACTACAAATACTGGTTCGTCCAGTCTATTAAGGGCACGGCCCTAATCCATACAACTTACTGGTAGCAACCAGTCCTGAGCAAAGCTCAATATTAGTACACAAATAATGGCTCGTCCAGACTAATAAGGGCGCGACCCTAATCAATACAACTTACTGGTTCTCCCAGTCTATTATGAGCATCGCTCTTACAACTACAAAATACTGGTTCGCCCAGCCTGCTAAGGTCTTTGACCTAATAATTATTACTGATAACAACCAGTCGAGAGCAAAGCTCTTCACAAAACTATACATGCTGGTTCGTCCAGATTTCATGAATGTTTATCATCGAATGCAGTTGAATAATTATTTCAAATATGTTGGATTGAATGGTTACTTTGCTTTGCTAATTAGCTGACGTTGATGTCAAAGTTCCATTTCCATCCATATCCGCTCCTAAGGGAGAGCATCAAGTGGTTGACTCTCATTGTTGTTGGGCGCTGGCTGGAGCTCTACAGCCCCCTAAAAGGGGAAAAATGTCCATCCTTACCATTCCTAATGTTTCCGTCAACTCTAATCTTTTCCTTCCAAAAAAAAATTCCTTCATATTTTCCCACATCTTCTTGATTTTATCCTAGTATATTTCCCAGTGTTTCCCTAATTTTATTCCTAAGATAATTTTGTGTATTGTACATATTAATATTGTTTTACTCTTTCAGCAATAACATCAACACTACAATTTAGTGTTATCTCTTCCTTTAATCATTTAATTATTTTATGTGTCTTCGAATTTTAATCTCACGTCTCTAAAAGTACCAGGGTTATTCTTGCGGATCACAACGTAGCGATACACGATCATGTGGCCAAAACAGTGCAAAGCATCTTTAGGTCTCTTTTGCGCGGATGGAGTTTAGTTACAACCACCAGGTGAGATTGAGGTCAAACGCGGGTTTAGTCGTAAATAAAATAAAATAACCGCAGTGTGTGAAATGAGGAAGGCAATGACGGTTTCGTATTCTTTTCCTTTTAAAACGGGCTATTTTCCAGACGTAAAAAGGGCAGCCCCCTTTGATTATGCCTTTCTAGGGTTAAAAAGATGTCTTTCAAGGGTACCTATAGATATGTGCCCCAATGATTGATCGAATCTGAAACCAGGATTATATCTATCCCTCACAGAATAAAAGTTATCGACATAGCTCATAAGATTAGCAAGCTCACAACCGTTGGGTTAGACGAGTACTGGAGTGGAGACCGCGTTTGGGCAAGCGTAGTGTGGGACGCCCTCCTGCTAGATGGAGCGAAAATCTGCGCAAGGTAACTGGCAGCGACTGCATGAGAAGAGCCGAAGATCAGGTTCAATGGCGCGCCATGGGAGATTGGGCTAGAGTAGTCTGATGATGATGTGCCCCCACAGTGGTACGAAAATATATGTGTGATGTTCTCATAAACATCGGAAGAGAAGTGATAGCTTTATGCAATTAGAGCCAAAGCCCATTTCTTGATAAAAAGGAAGTGGTTATGCAAGATTGCCCCAGTTACAAATAAGTCAATGAGTTCGTGATAATGATAATAAACAGCGGTATTCATTGATCGCACGCGCATATTAATGAGCCCACTCTGATTTATTCACGTTTACAAGAAAAACGTTGTTGCTGTGTTATCTGGGGTCGATTATACTCGTAGCCATATATATATTTTTAATGGATATTTTATTATTTTCTTGTTAATGCAAGTTGCTTTTTGCGCTATACTGTTAAAGTGATTATTACACTACACTGAATTAGAATCCTAATAAAAGGTAGAGTTCAAAGATTTTGATATTCACCCCTATGTAGACTGCTCGCTAGAGAAGTTTTTTATGGAAACGTCGCCTGCCAGTTGGCGCATGCGGTTTGAGCGTTTTCTCATACATTAGTCGAGCACTGAAATGTCAATTGTAAGAAAATATATATCCTATAGGTCAAACTCGTGCCTCGCTGTCAGTGCTCACGTCACTGTTTTAGAGGAAAGGGCGCTAGAAGTCCGATTTCTGTTGTAGAGTTGTTGTTGATGAAAGCAATAAAGATAGATATTTTTTAAACTTAATAAATTTTCGAGAAAAACGATAAAATTGTTTGTTTGAAAATTATACAAATAAATGAATTATTGCTATTCTAATACTGAAATAAGAAGTATGAATGAAACGAGTTTCCATGTCGTTATGAATGAAACGAGTTTCATTCGGACATGGATGAGTTTATGCCACCAAGGCGCATAATAATGGGGTTTATTTTTCTTTAGTATGGATCATTTTCATACAAGTAACAGGGTTTTTTTTCGTGTAAAGTGGTATAAATGACCAGCACATACCCCCCTCCAAATATTTGCTACTAATAAAAAAGGACCTTATATACCAAATAGGAATGGGAAAAAATGCATGTGGTCCTAAGTAGAACGGTTGGACCATAGATAACAAATGGAGCAGTTTAAAAGACACTAGTTATTTTTACATAATTTTTTAAAACTTTTATAAGTACCTAACACTTCTTCTTCTTTGTCCTCGCGCATTCCCGTTATACGGGGTCGGCTTTCTTTCTTTTGAGGCGCCACTTGCTTCGGTCGCATGCATCACCCTCTACAAGGCCCAGGTTCCTTATGTCCCTCTGGACAGTCGTTAGCCATGTATTCAGAGGCCTTCCTCTGCCCCTTTTGGTCGTAGCGATGGAAAGGCATTTTTTCACGACGTGATCGTCTGATCTCCTGTGCACGTGGTATCAGTACCTAACACACCCTGTATAATTATTATGGTGAAAGCTATAGCCTGATTACAAATTATTACCATACCTTTGGATTGACCACACCTTCAGAAACTCACGAACCATGGCGAATGGTGTTAAATAAAGATGTTGTCGTACGGTGACCACGCTGTCATCAACTTTCGGGGTTTTTACCTGAAACAAAGATAAAAGTTGTAAGAAAAAATGTAAATGTTGTAGCTTCCTTAGTGTCGAGTGAATAGGCATTTACTGAACCCATATACTCCATCATTGACCTCACTTACCAACAGACGAGATCGGGTCAAATTTGGGTTTAGTAGCCAATAAAAAAATAGAAATCTATAGTTAAGTTTTAGTATTTCATGTTTGTAAGAAGCCGAAAAAGAAATTATTAGTTTTCAAAACTAATTCCCAACTCTTTGTACAATTTGAGACTGTTCTTCGATTTTAATGTGAACCTATTTTTTTTTTCGAAAAGTTGATTGGCACTAGATACAAATGATTCGCCCTGCAAGAGGGTAATACAGGTTACACAAGGGACACATATTAAAGTAGTAAAAAAGTAAAATACACTTTATTGCACAAATATAAAACAACAAACATGAGATAGAAAAGGAAATACTGAAGTACAATTTAGGCGGCCTTATCGCTAAGAGCGATCTCTTCCAGGCAACCTTCGGGCAGAGGAAATAAAAGTAGATAAGAGTAGCTCAGTTGAAACACAACAAATTAATCAAGAAATATTATTAGCTACATACAGCAAAACTAATAGATAATTTCAGTAATAAACTTATTGCTGTTTTCATTATTAGGTATGTTATCTAAGTAATAACATGTTGTCATAATAATTTACAAGTAATTGATTCATACATTTATGGCCGCTCCCTTCCTAGGCTTAATGGTTAGTTTGCAAAATACTTAGGGCATGGTTTCTTGGATTGAAAAATAATAGAGTAGTCCAAGCATGGAACCAGCTCTCCGATGATGTTGTCTGCCCCTTCAGTGATCTCCTTCAAAAATAGACTAGACAACTGGTTTAAAAAGCAGTGATAAATAACCCTAATTTTAATCTTATGACAAAACAATGATTTAGTGCAAACATTAATTTAAATGAATAACAATGACTGACTGTAAAAACTGTGAACTGTGAAATCTATAAAATTAAACTAAGAACTTATAACTTTCCAACACTATGACATAGACGCATAAGCATATATGCTGCCTGTCTATAAATATATAATAATTAATATTTCTTATTTTAAAACCAAATAATATGAAATTGTTAATTATCTAGAAAAATATATTTTGTTTCTCGTTGATTTATTATTTTGGCTGGTTAGAGCATGCTAAAGAATCCAAAGAATGGAGAGATCGCAGGTTCAAAATCTTCTGGCATGGATTGTTTTCAGATGTTTAATTCAGTTAGTGTATAAAGCTCATTGTCACACGATTCACGGCACGTTTTTTGTCCGCGCACATGGCGTTCCGCCCCACTGGGCGCACAGTGTGACCTCTTTATGGGGGTCAAGTTTGGCCAAATTGGTCCGGAGCAAATTGTCGGCTTTGTTTCAATTACCCATAGTGGATAAGTTTCTTTGTTACGGGTTTTATGGCTGCAGTCGCTATGGAAAGTTTAAGAAATGAAAGCTCGATTGTATTTGAGTAACTCATTAAAACTGGCTTTCAAACATGGCTGAAGCGACAATGACTCAGAGGCTAGGCACGAGACTGCGGCGCATGCGTCGCCGGTACGAATCCACCTCTCTGGAACATCGTGGGGGACTAATCCAGATACCAGTGGAGATGGGCAGAACACGTGTGCAGAATGCAGAACGCAGAGGTGGACCGACGATATTGTGAAGACGTGGGGAGGATGTGGATGCGAACGGCTAGAGACCGAGGAGAATGGCGTGCACGTGAAGAGGATTATACCCAACGATGGGTTACGATAGGCTGAAAAGAAAAGAAGAAGAAAGAATCCAGATACAGGCTTTTAGATGCTTAGTTGGAGTTTTTACTAAAGAACATTAGTTATGTGTGTAAACCCTGCTGAGACACCTACTGCATACACATGAATGCAAATATTGCTGCTTTGCGGCAGAAATAGGTGAAACGGTGGTACCGCCCCAGGCAGACTCTGCTTTTGAGATTGATCCCAAATCGATATTGACAAAGTTTGAAGACTAAATGTTTAAGCTTAAAATAGCTCAAGATATTTTAAAAAAATATACTCTTCGTGTAAAAAATCTGAGTACATGACATTATGTCACCAACGGTATTCCACTGGCCTGAATCCAACTTACATTCTCAGTTCTCAGATGTTAGTCATAAAGCTTTTAAAATTAGATCAAAAGTTCATCGTCCTACAAAGAGTTTGACTTAGAAAAATTCGCATTGCCTACAAAAGCTCCCAAATATTTACATTTAAATAGCTTGTTTATACTGAAAGAAGCTTTCAGTAGATAAGTTCTCATGTGGTGCTTCATCGACGATTTGATTATGGTCGATGTTTTAAGAAATAGCGATAACCGATTATTTTATAGACAGTGTCTATTGTGATAATAGTGATGTTACATTTTTAACGATTTCAGTAATCTTTGGACCAGACGGACATAAACTCAACTCTTTGTATTTCACTATTTCCTTTTCTATCTCATGTTTGTTATTTTATATTTGTGCAATAAAGTGTATTTTACTTTACTTTACTGTTTTTTAACTCAGTAAAAAATCTATGACTTAACACGTAAGTGTACTAGAACCTGCAGCTTTTGACAAAGTAGCAAATTGAATATGTATTCTAATTCATAGTATGACCGCGACCCTTACGTCATACTATATGAAATTAACCATATACAACGACTTCTTGGGCAAAAATGGGATGGTTTGCCATTACCTTCCCCATTTCATACACTGGTTATCTCAGTTTCCTTTATCGTTAGATCAGTCGGTACCTATATAAAACAAACACATTCATACAACACAACACGCTCACACTGTTGCTTTCTTCGTCCGTGCAGTCACTGAGGGGCCAGCTGAAAATCAGCGCTGTGGCTTGCCTCAGTATTATGCTGAGCTGGTGTACCCTTTTTGGCACTGTACCGCACCGGATGTATTAATCTTTGTATACTTCTGTATTGTGTTCTATATTCTGGTGTTTACAGTGCTAAATATCGTTTTCAATTTCAATTATATGGTCTTCGAAAAAACTGGAAACTCATGGGTGCCATCTGAAATAAAATCTGTGCTAAAAATTCCATTCTACTTGTCCAATTGCTTTTAGCTTGACCTAACACATTTATCACTTACCAAGGGTAATTAGGTCTTGTTTATTTATTGCCTAGGTAGACCTAATTCCGTTGAGTGGTGTTGAAACCAATATTCAAAGTGCTAGGTATAGCTATACTCGTGACCTATTTCCACTAAAATATTGGCACTAAACCTGACTTTACTACAACTGATTTGAATACATTACTTAGTGGTTGAATTTCTATGGTATGGATGAATTTCCAAGAATCAAATATTAAATGAATGTCTTAAAAATAAGAAATAGTCATAAATTGATGGTCAAATGTGAAAACAGAAATAAAATTCGTTCGTATTTATTCGTATTAATTACTATTTTTATATACAAATATAATTATTATTTACGAGTAAATAATAAACTTCACCAGCTTTGCATTTACCATCATCAGCAGCCTATTAATTTCCACACTGTTGGGGCACAGGCCTCCCCTTGCACAAGCCATGGGCCATGATCCGCCGAGCGAGCCTAGTGCTGACTAGCGGATTTCACACGCCTTAAAAATGAATAATAAATTTCCTCAGACATGCAGGTTTCCTCACGATTTTTTTCCTTCACCGTTAGAGCAGTCGGTGAATGTACATAAGTCTACGAAAAAATCCGAAAAGTCATTGGTACATGGCATTGCATCGTTTCGAATCGAACCCCGGACCTCCCGAATTATTCTGCTTTTATCCTATCCGGCATTTTGTTATAGTATTAATTACATAGTACGTACCTATTATCATAGAATATAAACTTCACCAGCTTTGAATTAGACAATCAAAATCATTAAAATGCAATTTTTCAAATTGTTAACACTAATACATTATTAGAATATCTTGTACATCAAACTACAAAATAGTTTTAAAATGGCTACAGACAAAGGAGTTTTTTATACTATTTTCGCTCTATTACCTGCGTATGCACAGGCTGTTGTCCAAAGTTAATAGCCCAGCAAATGTGGACACATTACTGGACCTATTATGAACTTAGGGTGACCATATGTTGTTCCAGGAATGGAGCAAAGTATGTTAATAAAGCCAAAAATATGGACCACGGAATTTTTAAACACTTTTTCCTCATGTCAAACAAGTAGCAAGAATTCCAGCATGTTTTTGGGTATTTCTAGTTGAGTCAGTTGCTAATACATAACATAGAATAATAATACAGTAGTATAGTATATAGTATAGTTTTATAGTATATACTTATGTTATGTATAAAAACTATATAAACCAATCAATATTTCATATTTCACTCTTCTGTAATATACTGCCGGTAACCTATTAATAATTCTTCTATCGCCTAGGTTGCCTGGAAGTGATCGCTCTGAGTGATAAGGCCGCCTTTGTACACTTATTCTATGTTTCCTTTCGAAAAATGATTTCTTAAATACCTAACAACTTTAAAAATAAAGTTGGTATGACATATCCTCCTACAAATATCAACTTTAATTTAATTCATTTTTGGATTTCCTCAAAAACAATTTTCCAAAGGTTTTACTAAAACATTGTTATCATCATCATCAGCCTATTAATGTCCCCACTGTTGGGGAACAGGCCTCCCCGTGCACAAGGGGGTACGGGCCATGATCCACCGAGCGGGCCCAGTGGTGGATTTCACACGCCTTCGGAAACTTTTAATTACCTCAGACATGCAGGTTTTCTCACGATGTTTTCCTTCACCGTTAGAGCAGTCGGTAAATGTATGTAACTCTTCGAAAAAATCCGAATAACTCATTGGTACATTGCATGGTTTCTAACCCGGACCTCCCGCATGGGAGTCCGGCGTCCTAACCACTAGGCCACCGACGCTATCAAAACTTACATTGGAACGTAGGAATACATGGAAACGTAGTCTTCAAAAAGACCTGGATGCGGCTAAAGTATCCTGGGAAACCATATAGACTGCGGCATCGAACAGAGCGCGGTGGAAGAATATTGTCTCAGCCCTATGCACCACTAGGTGTTCTAGGACCTGAAGAAGAAGAAAAAGATGTACCTACTCGTATAATACAACTTTTCGTAAGATGCGTATGATGTAAACATGTCCTAAAGTTGTACCATATTATTGTCACTTAACTATAATATAAAAGTTGCATCATTCGTCGAGGTGACATAAAATGCATTATAAAAATAGTATTTTAACCGTTGTTAATGTTCTATACAAATTCGTCGCTGCGTTTCCGGTGAGTTTAAAAGGGGTTAGAGTTTTGAAAATGCAACAATGACGCAATTGGGCTTCGGCTAAAACTTTTATACAAATAACTTTTAGGATACCGCAAACGGTTTGTGGGTGGTTTAGTGTGTAACGGTGTCGACTTCATCGTCCATATCAACCTCCTTGCCATCAATTTCAACCTCATCGTTAGCGTTTATCTCACCTCATTTCGTGTTGGCATCTTCATTTCTTCATCTATATTTTCAAAATTCAAATCATATTCCCATTCTATTTCTAAATTCCATTATTTCATTAATTTCTCTCTGTATTTTGTCTTGAAAGGACGTTTCTCCGTTTTATTTTTGTCTCCTACTACTACCTATTTTCTACTATAGTGTTGTTCTGTTCCTGATAAACATAATATCTACTATTACCAAGTTCTTCTATTACTTCATCTGCACACTGTCCTAGTACCCTGCTAGCCGGCACCTAGAGGGCAGATTGTAGCAAGTGGTCTGGCTGGACAATGGATACCTAAACGGGAGGTCTTGGTTCCGTTTCCAGACATGCCAAATTCTTACCAATGAGTTTTTCTATCTTTTCTACCTAGGTATATTGGAATGAAATGTGCTAGGCCCGTTTTTTATTTTATTTTATATGGAAAGCGGGCGAGCTGACAGGCTTACTTACTCTGTTATTAGAGGGTTTTAACCTGCTAACCTTGAGGACATTCCGATATTATGTAGACGGCCTTATTCCTAATAGCGATCTCTGCCAGTTAAAAAAATAGAGAAAAGAAGAGATAAGTAGCTAAAAGTCCAAGAATAGCAGAAATTTCAAGTCGATAGCTTCAGTACTTCCTGGAAAAACAGCTGTGACATACAGAAGGACGGACGGACAGACACCGAAAACTCGCCTAAGGATTCCTTTTTACAATTTTGGTACGGAACCCTAAATACAAATATACTTTATTGCACACCCGGGACAAAAACAAAACATACAACATAAAGAGAGGTACAATATAATGTGCAGAATAAAAAAAAATGTTAAATGTTTTCTTCTTCTTTCAGAAGGCGGCCTTATCGCTTTAAGCGATATCTTCCAGGCAACCTTCAGGTGATGGAAAAAATATATATCCTAAAAATAGACACAAATTAATCATTTTCCATATCCTGAAAGCTTCCGTATTCCAATGCGTTCCACCCATTAATATGGCCAATAACAAGATGTCCGTCCATCTGTCCGTAAATAACTTCGTAACGCCCAAATTGCGTAACCCGAATGGAACGCAGCCAAAAATAATATTATGCGGATCATGAATGACTGCTTTATAGTGTCTGGATGCGCTTTATTAGCTTTCACTAGTAGCTCAGTTAGAAATGACCTATTTAGGCGCAGGTACGATTCCGGAGTTTCTTTGTTTTCTATATTAGATGTCTGGGGATAACGCTAGCGGGTTTTTAATCCCCGACCAAAAGGGAAGAGTGTTATAAGTTTGATGCGTAAGTCTGTTTATCTGTGACATGATAACTTAACAACCATTGTACGGATTTAGACGCGAAATCATGATACATTTGTGAGGGTAGAGTCGAATTGTTTTTTTGGCAAAAAACTACAGATTTCATTGTTATTCATTTTGGTGAAGGAAAAAGTAGTCTCCCTCGCTAGGGGCGGCAGCGCGTTCTTCCCTGCATGCTTCATATGTTTCCGCCTCTATCCAAAAATCGGATTTTCGATTCGCTGCTAACATCGTGGACTTAGATTGAATGCCTAATGTGCCGGCAATTACCCTTCAAACCGTAACACAGCAACGCAAGGATTGCTGCTTTGCGGCAGTAATAGGTACCTCCATCCTAGGCTGATTCTCTGCCAGACTCATATACAATAGATTCTCCACTTTCACTATACAAAACCTTATAACTTTCCTGGTTGGTTCCAAAAAAGGACTACGACTCTTGTGGCTACACCGGTTAGTACTTCTTTACTTTAACTAACTTGACACATTAACACGACCGTCAAGGAACCTAACAAAAACTTAATACGACAAGGTTCTGTCTTCCAGTACACCCACGCTTTCCTTGAACCCTGATATGATCTCGGCGGCTCGTCAAAAGCTCGGCCCTTTGAAGCTCTCCCTCACTCGTTCAGGAAGGAAGTGTTGCTCTCTCATTCTGAGGATGTTGGCTTGAATTCAAGATAAGTTTGATTTTATACGTTGTGAACTAAGGTAAGTAATGTCCAAAATAGACCAGACAGAGGGGAATCGACCCAGGCCTGGATTCAGAAAAAGGGGGGGAGGGGAATCAGTTACTCAGATCTGAAATACTAAAATGGTCAACGGGCGAATCGGGCCGCGCAATTCTAAAGGCACCTGCAGTACAGACCTCCATGTTGTCTGTGCTGTAACACTTCGCGGAGAAAGAAATCGAAATTTTCTCCGTAGCTGGTTGCAGTACATATAAATATGGGTATATCGTCAAAAATTATATAAACCTGCAGTAACTTAACATTAGTATCCAAAAACTCGTTCATAATGTGCGCCAAAATGTATAACAAGCTTCCGGATGAATTTATAACAATGAAAATTAATAAACTTACTTACTCTGAAAACATGGCAGAATTCTTTCGGTGGGACTTGAACCCACATCTCCGGCGTGCTTGCATCTCAACAAAAACAAAACTATAAGACAACTAAGCCAGGGAAGCCATAACTTTAGAAGAAGACAAACATACCTAGAACACACGCGTTAGAAAGAGACGAAAATTAACGGCTGATTGCAGTTTGATGATAACAATCTTTGATTTTTTTCTAATTTTAAAATTAATTTCTTCTCACGAACAGTGTTGAATCATTAGATCTCTTTATTACTTTATAATAGTAAGTGTTAGGTTTGAGTCCCGAGTTGGAACATAGTTATTTACGTTGTAATGCTTTTAATACCGCTCTTTGTCGGTCATTTCTTGGACATGGAAATTTTCTTTTTGTGGTGTAATTAGTTATTAGTGGCCAAACCTATTAACATATAATTTTTATTTGGGTAGATTTTTTTTCCTTCTGTAATTATAATATAAGTAATAAGTAATAAATTAAGTTGTAAATAATGAAGTAAATATTGTCTTATATGGAATAATTAAGAGAATAAAAAATAATTAGTAACATTTTATTTAGTTATATTTAGTTTAGTTTAGTTTGGAAGAGATCGCTCTTAGCGATAAGGCCGCCTAAATTGTATTTCACTATTTCCTTTTCTATCTCATGTTTGTTGTTTTATATTTGTGCAATAAAGTGTATTTTACTTTACTTTACTTTAAATTAAACGAATTAAACGAGTATTAACAATACTCGTTTAATTCGTTTTCTTAGAATATTCTCATCTCAATAAGGCACCAATAATATATTAAATCTCATAATTATTGTGTCATTGTTTATAATAATAATAATAATTAGGGCCTTAGCCCGTGTACTCGGAAAAGAGTAACAACATATAGTAATAATAATGTGCCCACGCAAGCTTTTCAAAGGAGGCCCTAAGGCCGGCCCGTTAGGGCAAAAAAACGCAATAAAGGCTTATATTATATCTATAATATGACACACACACACACACACACACACACACACACACACACACACACACACACACACACACACACACACACACACACACACACACACACACACACACACACACACACACACACACACACACACACACACACACACGGCAACCCTGGCAAGAAGAACCCTGAACAGAGTAACATAAAAATAATAAATTCTTCTTTCGATTTCTTCAATTCGTGGTCGTTTTCTCTGTCTAAGAAGACACCAGCGATTACTGCTGTGCATAAAAACTATAAAACTAGTCCAATTTGACAGGTTACTAACAAGAAACCATCGGAAAAAAAAGCATTATATTTGATTGATTAGTCCACTACCAGCTTAACGAAGCTTCAAATTAAAAAGACCTTTTCTAAAACACATAATACATCATAATCTGTCAGTAGCATTGATTGGAAAATAAACAAATATGGCTTACTCATTTCTTTTAGTACAAAAAGAATGAGATAAATAACGGGTTAAAGAATCTATGTAAATTAACTTGTCATTTGTTTAACTGTAAGAATAGTTTTTATTCAATGAAGAACATATACACAGGCTGTCCAAAGAAGTAACGGATCGTACGAAACAGGGATTTTACTATCACTATAATCTATACTCCCTTGGACAGCCTGTATAATGTTAAGTACAATATCCACCAGAATTACGAAGGATCCATCCATACCGTCTGCTACACTAAACCTCCTAAAGTTAAGTCTTCACTAAAATACATGCTATCCCTTTTTACGCCGTAGCTTTAGATAGAGATGACACGACTGTTAAAGAAGCCTTATCACGAAAGACGTTTCTTGCAAATAAAGATTTTGATTATTAAGATTACCATCAGATGGTAAATGGTCACCGTTGCCTAACTCGTGCAACACCAGAGGCATTGCTTGTGCGTTGCCGGCTTTGGAAGGAAAGAACTCACTTTACGTTTATAGATGATCCTCTTAAGGATCGTCTATCGTCTATATCTAATTCCTTTTAGAAGCTTCCCCAAAGGATGGGGAAATCTTCCAATGGAAAACCCTTGGATGGAATTTCGCCCTAAAAAGTTTTGCCGGTTTCAATCCAAGCCACCATAAAGGTGTCTGTAGAGATAAAATATACTACAAATAGATAAAACTTATTTCCCTAGACGTGAGTCTAGAACCAACTCTGCGTTTCAATTCAGATTGTGTGCACATATCGTTTTCACCAATTTTAAACAGTTTGTCACATAATTTTCGTTGTAAAATACCGTCTTTTGTTTTTTGATGATCGCGGATTTCTGGCAGTGACAGACAATCGGACAGCGTCTAATCTCAGATCGCCCACATTGGTTCGAATCCTTAGAAAGAATTAAAACTTTCATTATTGTATGCAAAAGCTGATATTTTATTACGCGATTTCAGAGTTGGCCCCATAGTGAAAGTAATGGATACTGAACACAGGTGTGTTCAGTTGGCTGTACAGAGGGTTTTTGTTACACCCTGTATAAGAAAATCTTGCAACAATTTCTTTCTTCTTTTCTATCTCTCATTTAATGGCGGTTTCGAAGAATTCTGCCAATGTCGAGCCATCTTAAGAACTTTTATAGATAAAAGCTGTCAAATCTTTGAATTCGCTGTCCACAGTCGATTCAAAGTAATTTATCGCAGCTTTTATATGAAGTGAGCAGTAAAAGCTGTCAGCCTGTCAGCCTTTTAGTATTTTCTCGCTCTAACTTATTTTTAACACATTCATACGAATGTCAAGAAATCATAACAAAAAACTTAATCGCCAACTGAAAAACCTTTTATTGAATTATGAATTTTATTCACTTAAATAATTTATGATCATTAAATTTTGAATTGTATATCTTTAATTACCTAATGTTATTTAATTATTTAAATATGTTGGAGTTTTTATTCAAAATAAAATACATACTTAAGCTAAAATTACAAAATACCTAACTATTTTATTAGTAAAAAACCTGGCCCAGGTCGCTCCCTGCGGGGAGTGTCCCGAGGAGGCTGGCGGCGTTGCCCCGCGCTGTATAGCGAGGCTTATACGCTGAGCAAAGTAGAGGCCAGCCTTCTGGTCCCGGGATGTCTCTACGAGGCGCTTGGCTACTTCCCCGTAGCGGCAGTGGGCTCCAGGCCCCCACGGTCCCAAGGTCTCCCCGAACGGCGAAAATATGCAATCAACACCCAAGCCCGCATATTTGCGCCGCTTGAGGTTCTCCGCAGAAGCCGCTGCTGACCCGGCCTTCGCCGCCGTGGCTGGAAGGTGGGACGGGGCAAGGGTGTCGACGCAGGCAGCGTCCCACACCAGAGACCGTCCCAGCTTCCTGCCTTCGGGCCTTTTACCGTCATCGCGAGCCAGACCACTGGGCTCCAACACGGCTGGCGCACTATTTAATGGTCAATTATTTACTTGACATTTCAATGGTTTACACGATTATTGACATTATGTATAGGTAGTACGTTACCTACCAATTTATTTTTATGATTTATTGCATTATTTTATTTTATTAAGCAAATGCTTTAAGACAATATTTTTATCTAATTTACATATTAACTTGACGATCATTCTACAAATAAGACATATATTTTGACATGTATATTTAAAAGTGTGTAGTTTGAAATAAATAATTATATTTTAATTCTATTATATTCTTCTTATTGCGACAGGGTTGCACAGACTATACATTATGGCTTGATGTGTCTTCTGTACATCTCGGCGGAGTCTCGAGTGAATATAATAAGATACGCATTTTATCATAGAAATAAAATCAAAGAAAGCTGCGCGAGATTCAGTGTCGTCATTCCTAAGCTGAGTGCATACATCACGAACAAAAAAATCTAATTGAAATTGAAATTGAAAATATTTATTTCCAGAAGCACAAATTGTCTTCTAATACACACACACACACACACACACACACACACACACACACACACACATTACAAATTAAGATACATTAAATTATAACATTATAATTATTGTCGTCAAATTATATAATAAAATAATCTTGTGCCCGCTAAGTTCGGAAAGAAAGCACGATGACGCACTCACGTGTGTTATATTATAGAAACCATTTCGATTTTTTCAACTACGAAGCTGAGAAGAGAATTTTTTTTTGTTTTGCAACTAAGTATGTAAGGTAGGTACTTGCGATAATTTTTCCAAAATAGAATAGAATATAAAATCCTTTATTAATATACCATTTTAAGCTGTCTGTCTGGTATTGTAATTGTTAATATTAATAGTCTAACAATTCCATTTACTAACTGGACAACGCATGCGTACAAGGCCTAAGTACAGTATAACCAGTGCGCCCACACACGGCAACCGGTCGTGTATCCATGGGTTACTGGACGCCGCCGTGATCTTGTAACGTCGGCTAGACTCTATTGTTGTAAGTATCATAGCTATGAGTACTTATGTGAGTGAAAAGGTCAATCCCACCAAAAACATAAATCAGAAAAATGGCCGAGTTCAGCTTCGTCGATAAAATAATTGAGATCTAAGTGTCCAGTTCAATTAACCTTCAAAATTACCTACAGAAATATATAACACTTCTGAAATCCTTTATTATACGGATAAACATATGTACAACTCTTACATTATAAACTAAAAATAAATAAAATCTACCTAAACTACTCGTATAATACGAACATAACCTAAACTATAACTTTTAAATTGTTTTAAAAGATCCCACATGGCTAACATGGCTAGTTTTCACAAAAGAGTAATTCAATAGAAGAAAAGAGTTCAAGATAAATCTCTTGAACCCTTTTCTTCACAAAAATCTATGAAATCCGATGACCTCAAAATTTCGCTCACAACATCATTCTTGAAAATCTGGAAAAGCTACTGCTGACGGGCAAAATTGAGAGGAAAAGACCAAGAGAACCCGAAGGAAGCGATGGTCTGACCAGATATCTGACCACCTTAAGATGAGCACAGCTAGTCACTGCGTGGAAGGTTCACGACCCTCAACACTGAGGGGCTGTAACCCGGGTTCGAAACCGTGCAGTGCCATGTACCAATGAGTTTTCATATTTTTCCAAGACTTACGTTTATTTACCGACTGCTCTAACGGTGAAGGAAAACATCGTGAGGAAACCATCACACTGAGATGACCAGTGTGTAAAATGGGGTAGGTACTTTTGTACCTACCCCATTTTACACACTGGTCATCCAGGGATCATCAAGGGTCGAAGTGCCGCTGGGTTATTTCCGGCCCCTTATCATAAGATAAGAGGGACCGATTGAGGAGATGAAGTCCGATGAATACATGCAGTCCCCAAACAGGTTTATACCTAACACCTACACCCATAGCTGTATACAAATCGCCGAATGCAGCGAAAACACCTGTACCCACAAAACCGGTTCTAACCAGTGTCTTATGGTAACATTCATGGCTTAGCTCAGCTCATTTGTTCACGCGAAAGTGATTTTGGTAGATAAACAACGCTGCCATGTTGTGGAAAATGGAAAGTGACAGATTCTTACACGGTATTAGATGAGCTGACTCTTAAACTCAACTTACTTTAAACTCTCGGTTTTATCCATGTTTGATTTACCTACTATGAGATGACCATGGTGAGGCCTTCGCCTTCAGGCGCCGCAGGTCTAACCTGCAGAATGTTCATACTCATACCATTTATTGCTTTTCATGTGTTACAATTAGTCTTAAAAATATATATTATATGTTCATACATGAAACCCTGAGTAGGGCACCGCAATATAAAATAAGAGATTATAATAAATTATAATAGTAATAAATGATAACGAGATAAATTGAATTAAATTTCATTATAAGTTATACATAATTGATTTTATAGTTAAGTATTGGTTTTAACATCAAAAAACTCCTGCAGTGAATAGAAACATTTGTTAAGAAGATATAACTTTAATCTTTTATTGAATATCGAGTCTTTTAATTCAATGTCGATGATTTGTGAAATTTGTTCTTAGCCATGTCAGATAAAAATTGGGTCAGTGGTTCCAGATCTTGGAGTATTTAGGGATGTTGGAGTATGATGGGATCTCTGGAACGGTAACAGTTAGGTGGTTCGAGTTTAAGCTCAATTGTTTATGACTACCTTCCCACATCTGGAATCTTGAGGGCCTGATGATGACCAGGAAAAAGTAAAGGGATCTCCACAATGGCACGGCGGGGTTTCTTAAATTTTTAATTTAGAGTTATCATGGGTGATTCACCCTTAACTAATGGTATGCTGCAAAGCCTGGAACATCGGCGCAAGGCTGCCTGTCTATCGGTATTTTATAGGATACATTTCGGAGAGTGCGCATCGGAATTGCATGACCTAATTCCAGCATCTCCATTCCGCCTTCGGACTACCAGGCGCGGGGAGGGGTTCCATCCTTATGTTGTTGATATCCCATCTGTTCGTACGAAGCGATTTCCTTCTTCGTTCATCATGCGAACGCCTAAGGAATGGAACAGCCTGCCGGCGTCTGTATTTCCCGAAACCTTGGGATCTTCAATGCCAGTGTGAATAGGCATTTACTGGACCCGCATGCTCCATCGTCGACCTCATCGTCGCTTACCATCAGAGATCGAGGTCAAATGCGGGTTTAGTAGTCAATAATAAAATTTAAAAAACGTTTTTCTTTCACTCCTGGCTCTGCTTCGCTATAAAATACAGCCTGCTGCAGAGCCTCCAACGTGGGTCAATCTAACTAAATTATTTAATCCAATAAAAGCAAGTCTGCCTTAAGAACAAGGATGCCTTATCATATTTATCAGCGCTATAAATGGATGTTTCACACGTAATAAACCATCCTTATCTGGATAATAACATCGTTAATAACGTATAAGGAGTGTGAAGGCGCCTTTGTTTTTTGGTATAGAAGGACTTGTTTCAAAGTAGGTTATTAAAATTTTAGGGATCTGTAGATAATACCGTCTATAGATATATATAGGATACCGTACCGCGAGGTCCGACTCGCACTTGACCGGTTTATTTTTATTACTTGTACAGGAAACAGTCAAAAGCATCTAACACACAAATAAAATAACAATGCTCCATTATTAAGTAGCAGACGATATAAAAAATCAGCAACCCAATGCTTTGTCTAGCTACCTGGACATTCCTGGAAGCCCACCTTGTAACGCAAGGTATGCAAAAACTCTTCATTTTGTTCGTATGGGATCGTGTACTGTGACACTATACCTTCCATGGCATTGAAAGAGTTATTCAAGATGTGCTAATAAATACTAGTTTGCATTTTTTAAGCGTCGTCGGTGGCCTAGTGGTGAGGACACCGGACTCGACTCGCCGGTCCGGGTTCGAAATCATGCAATGCCTTGTACCAATGAGTAATTCCGATTTTTTCGAAGACTTATGTACATTTAGAGATCCTATCTGACATCAAAAAATATTCCAAGATCTTGGAAGCCACTGGTCCAATTTTTATCAGTAGGTACTAGCTAAGAACACTCTCAACAAAATTCTCTATTAAATTAAAAAAACCGAGTCCAAATCTGTTCATCCGTTGTTAAGTTATGATGCTACACACAAACAGACCGACAGACAAACGTGTCAAACTTATAACTTATCCTTCGATCGGTCGGGGGTTAAAAAGAAGAAATGTTTTTATTTAAACACTTATGTAGGTATGTATATGGATTTGTCTCTGTCCATCTTTTCCCGCCATAAATAAACCACATGACACGTCATCATTAAAATATTAATAAAAAAGTAAAAAACAAAAACAAAAGGCCATTCGTAATGTTTCCACCTATATGAAGTTATCTCTCACACATCTACGAAGTACAGTCGGCGACGAAAGCTTTAAATTAATTAAGTATCAAAATCAGAGGCGTGAATATAATTTTAGTTCATAACTGAGGCACTTATAGCGAAATGAAAGAAGCATGATTAAATAGAATAATAACAGGTAATTTCGGGTGGTGTTCAAACATAGTTTGAAATTACTGGAATTTATTTAATTCGCACTATTTAAATAAAATCATAATCTCAGGTTAAAATTACTCTAGAAATATTAAATTATTTTATTAACCACGAATAAGAGGTAGTTTAATATTTTACAATGTAAAACTAGTAATCAACAAACACACTAGAACTAAAAACTAAAACTAAACTAAGAATAAAAATATATAACAAATTTCACCCTTTCACTCTCTTCTACACAAACACGCTCACACACATTTCCAATAAACACATATCCACATCGAAACTTATTTATCCCTATAAGTATTATTTTAAAATAGGAAATCTGTATGTTTTCTTTTTATATTTAAGTGCAGTGGATTTTGTAAAAAAAAGAAGTCAAATCGCATGCACCAACTGGCAGACATGGTTTCTGGCGAGCTATTTACATAGGGAGAAATTCAAAATCTTTGATTTACCCAGTGTATTTGTAGTACACAATTGCAATGCACCTTGTAACTCTACCCGCCCTCTATCGCAGCCACTGAAGCTAAACGTCAAACCTCAAATTACTGGTAACCTAGGCCGCGTCAGGTTACCTAGGCAAAAAACAACTAAAGAGAAAAAATTAAATCTCGAAATCCAATGTAATACAACATGTTGTACCAACAATTGCTTCTTACTTCGCGAATACTTACTTACTTACTCCGCTGGCGCAGCGACCCGAAGTGGATCTTGATCTCCGATAACAAAGAGCGCCATCGTTCCCTCTCCTGCACAGTCTGGAGCCAGTCAGGCGCCCGGAGCTCCCGCAGATCCTTCTCCACTTCATCGCGCCAGCGGTATCTGGGACGTCCGACCGGACGTCGTCCGTTAGGGCGTCCCACATACGCTCGTTTAACTGCCCGATCCTCCCCCATCTTAGTGACGTGCCCGAGCCTTTCGTCATCGTTTTTGGGATCGGATAGTTTCTTTTCTCCTTGTATCGGTTTCGTAATAATTTGTTTTTTTTCCGTGGGCGAGGAGTTAGCCCGCGAATAAGTAAATTTTTTTCGAACTGAGCTGGCTGAATATTCATTCAAATATTGTTTATACCACTAAGAAGTCTACCAATTTCGTCGGCGACTGTACATCGCTTAGGTGGTCCTGGTAACCCTTTGTAATTTGTAATTTACCCTCATTATACCATTCCGCCTCGGATCATCGAGCAACCAAAACGATATCGATTCGACTCGATCCAATGATTATGGTCATTTTTGTTTACCATACATTATTGTAGGGACGTGAATATAGACTCAAAATAATGTAGAATGTTATGATCACGCATACGTATGAGATGCCGTCGAAGAGTACGTCGAATAATATTATTAAGGCAAAGTGAAAAGTTACTAAATTCTATAAGTAAAGTTTTATTTTTATTTTTACATAAAGTTGTTGAAATCGCTTTAGCTATAGATATTGCGATGATGAAAGGACGAGGAGTGACAGCGCGAGTAAGAGAAAAGCGGAGGCGATTGTTTTGAGACGTCAGCAGCGCGCGCAGACTGCACAGCGCGCATGTGCCGTCATTGTGGCGGGAAGCCACCACATGTTTTTTAATTATTATTTTTTAGATTGAACATTTTATTTATTTACAATTAAAATTTATTTATACACAAACAATTACAAAAGGAAGCAATTATTTATTAAATCAGACAAATGAGTCCATAAATATTTATAGTTTCAAAATTACATCAAATATAATAATATGACAAAAATTTCGCATGACATATCTACACAGTAGAAATAAGTAAGAGTACAATGAATAAGTTTAGAACTTTTGAATTTTGACTAAACTAAAATAAATTTTACAACATTACCAATTTATTCCAAAATTTAAATATATCAAACAGTGTGTTGATATAGCAACAATCATGCTGTTTTTAATTCTATAGACCCTATCCCTAAACCTAGCTGCACGGTGTCGGATCATATTAAATTCCTGGAGAGTATAACTGTGAAATAACCTAAATACCAATTTACTTTAAAAACTACATCCGCCATACACAAACAAACTACATACACGACACGTATAAATTCGAAATTCCAAAGGTCCGGTCAAAAACGGCATTTGTTCGATAATAACACCACAAAGGTGCGCGTGTGTTGTCTGTCCGTCACCTGCCCGCGGCGGGTGTGCTCGAAAAATGGGCATAAATCTCTTTTGAGCATAAGCGTGCCGATGTAGAGTGACCATGGGTTTTGAAGTACGTGCCACTTTTAATAGGTACAGTGGACCACAAACTATAGTATACCACCTGTCAAAAATCTTCACGAAGACACATGCGTATATTATTTACCTAGATTTAAAAAAAAAACAGTTTTTATTTCTTCTTAATTGGATCATTGCTCGTATACCCCTTCGTGCAAGGGGAGGCCTTTGCCCCAATAGTGGGGACGTTAATAGACTGATGAGAGAGAAGTTATTTTATTAAGTAGATATTTGCATTTATTACTTTTGAAATAAAATAAATTTCGTGTATTTCTCAAGAATATGTACATATGTATGTTTACTATAACAAATTAAAATAAATAAGTAATTTATTATAAGTACAGTAGACCACAAGTTATAGTATACCATCTGTCAATAATCTTCGTTTAGATCTCAAACTTCTGCCTGTGCAATATGATACATTTCAGATTCTCAAATTTGGACGGTTTGGGTAGTTGGCCTGTGGTTCACTGTACTATTGTTTGTATCTTTATCACGTCATGTCATTGTATGTGCTGAAATCTTACGAAAGGCAAAAATTTCATAGCGCGTCAGTAATTTGGCATATTAATATTTTTTCTTCTACAGTTATTATTGAAATAAACAAACAAAATCGAAAATACGGTCGAAATCTCTAAATTTTAAAAATTGTTGAACCAATCCCTGACGAGAAAAATAAAAACCCTCGCCATATTCCGGAATTAAATGGAACTGTTTTTTTTTCATAGCAAACACATGCTATAAAACAGGCTAACAGTCTATATAAGAACCAATGGCGCAAGCGACAGAGTTTTTATTTCCTTGTCATATAACTTTATTCTTATTTTTGGACATTTTACATATTAATACAATATCTTTGTTATCAGGTAAAATACCGATAGTACCTACACGTTTTTTTTTATCTGTTGAATTTAGGAATTATAATCACAATTGATTGTGTTTGAGATAAACACAATCGTAATTAGTTTAGTATATACGTCATAAATCACTTTTCCAAAAACATATAATAAAACATTCTAGATGTACCAGAAATTGGATCAGCTAAAATGCTCTGAAATACACCAACATCCAATAAATTTAAACCATAATGTCTAATCGGTTGTTCTCTTTTTCTTGCGTAACTGACACACTCCATCAGAATATGATAAACGTCGTCTCTGACTCCACAGACCTCGCAATTTGTTGAGCTAGCTTTCTGCATTAAAAAGGCATAAGATTGTGTTGGAAAATGTCCTGAACGCAGTCTGTGAGCAATAACAATTTCTTGTCTATTCCAATTAGATACAGAACACCAAGGTATATGAGGAGGCTCAGATTGGATACATTTGTACCAAATACCTTTAATTTTTGATCTTTCATTGAAATACTCCTTCCAATTATCTCGGCATTTAAATTTAAATACAAGTTTAGTAAAAAGACAAGTAAAAGTAGAATATAACATAAAATTGAAAAGAAATGAAAATATAAACCAAAATTTGTATTTCTTTGAAGTCGCACCAAATACCAAGATATCACTTATATATATATTTTCCCATGTTCTGTTACATGTTCATTTGCACTGGTCAAAGAAGAGATCTGTCCTCCGAGATACAGGAACTTCCTAGTTCGGAGGTCAGCGTTTATAGTAAACTAACTTGTTGCTCACTAATTTTATTAAGTTTAATGTAACATATGAGATGGTGAACGAGCCGAACATTATAGGAGAGACGAAAGCGGCTCGACTCCGATGGCTCGGACATATCACTAGGATGGGGGAGGATCGGGCAGTTAAACGAGCGTATGTGGGACGCCCTAACGGACGACGTCCGGTCGGACGTCCCAGATACCGCTGGCGCGATGAAGTGGAGAAGGATCTGCGGGAGCTCCGGGCGCCTGACTGGCTCGAGACTGCGCAGGAAAGAGAGCGATGGCGCTCTTTGGTATCGGAGGCCAAGATCCACTTCGGGTCGCTGCGCCAGCGGGGTAAGTAAGTAATGTAACATATGCTTAAGTTCCTACTCCACTGTAATTTTACCGGACAAATAAACTATTCTTATTCTTATTTATTTTTCTGTAAATTTCATTTATTAGTAAATACGTAAATACTTACATGTATTATATTATATATTATCCTATTATTATTCTCCTTTCTGTCCTTCTTATACTGTTATTTTTAAAAATAATTAATGAGTGGAATCTGGTTTGGCATACAAATATTTAAAGCACATTTGCTATGTACAATTTTTTAAGGCTGTAAGATTTCCTACAAAACAGATAAAATAACTAAATAAGGTATACAGGCAAGTGGGTCAAGAATAATTTGACGTGATGTGACTGAAATTCTTGGTTACCCTACAAAACCATGTTTAATTCATCCGTACACGTTCCATGAATACACTTAACAATTGCTAACTTACCTCACTGAGGTCTTTTGTCCATTACAAGTCTTTTTATTCCATTTCTAGAAAGTTCTTTACAAAAGTTCCGAGGTTTCAATTTTACGTTGTACCTGGCGTGTTTACCTATGTGTATATGACCCAAAATATTATGGTTATCTCTGAATGAATGTGTAAAAATTATTAAGAAATAAGTTCCACGACTCCTAGCCTAAATTCAAATGGCAGTCGATGCACTTCCTTTTTTTTTAAATTACGTTTTAATATTTATTATTACATTTTTTATTTACTTATGACAGAATTTTGTCTGTTTTATTTCCTTTCTAAAAACGTGATGTGGTCAACACGTTAATACCACTAGAATGCATGACTTTTATGGACCCTTTTTTTAAATATTATTATGGCCAAAATTTTCGACCCACATCTTACCCGCCTTAAAAACCCTTTTACCTTAATTTAAAAATTTAAATGACATTTTAAAAATGGCGCCTGTTTCGGAACTATGTAGCAGTCAAGTCCAAAAACCAGGCAATTTTCGACTTTACCTCGTTTGCGTAGGCCATAAACTTGTCAGATTTTTTGTATCCGCTTTGAAAATCACCTTTAGCCAGGTATAGTGAGCGTTAAAAGAATTTTTAGACAAAAAACAAAATCACACGTATGCAACAAAAAGCGCGGTTTCTTTTGTGTCCAAAGTTAAGAATAGATTACACACAATGGGCAAGCTTCACTGTTTGGTTCCGATTTTATCGACACTTTAAAAGAAACAATACTATTTCGGAACACTTACTTATCTGCTCACACTTCTCAAGAAGTGTCACGCCATTTTAAGCCTAATTTTAAGGAATTAAAGAATTCACATTATTTTTTAATTGAAACACTAATTTGGTCCAGACATTTTGTTTTTATCTCAAAGTAGTTTGTGAATTGCTTTCGCTAAATGCTTATAAAAGGTTGTGATGGCTTTCTTATGTTTTTATTAACATCTATTCTGTTATAAAAACGAAGTGACTTTACTCTGAAAATACATAGTTTTTTGCTTAATTTCTTAATTCGTTTTGGTGGGTTGATTGAACAATGATCTGAGCAAATTGTTAACATTCTTAAATAAGCAAATAAAGAACAAAACGTATTAGCAAAAAAGTAATTTTAAAAACTCTTCAATCCTTATCAAAATTCATGTCAAAACATTAAAAAGAAGAACATAATAACCACTAAATCATATCACAGGACAAGGGGCTGACAAGTAACATAACTTACAGATATGAGAAACAAAGAATTTTGATATTCGTAAACAAAAAACCGGGCATTTTACGATTTGACAAAAAGCCAACGCCACAGGTAGTATTATAAAAACGACACCTTGTTCCGTGAAACAATGACAATTTACATGAAAATTGTATTTTTCTTCGAATTTTTGATCAAAGAAAGGCGAATGTATTAAAATATGTAGGGAGGTCAAATTACAAATAAAATAAAATATATAAAGTATCGCTAGCTACTTTTATGAATCTTGAAAAATGCTCCTTTTCTACATTTTGTTTTGCTCTTACAAACTGAATGAATTTATTGTAAGAATATTTATAAAATTTTGACCTCCGACTCATGTTATTTTGACCTCTGACTCATGTTATTTTGACCTCCGACTCATGTTATTTTGACCTCCGACTCATGTTATTTTGACCTCCGACTCATGTTATTTTGACCTCCGACTCATGTTATTTTGACCTCCGACTCATGTTATTTTGACCTCCGACTCATGTTATTTTGACCTCCGACTCATGTTATTTTGACCTCCGACTCATGTTATTTTGACCTCCGACTCATGTTATTTTGACCTCCGACTCATGTTATTTTGACCTCCGACTCATGTTATTTTGACCTCCGACTCATGTTATTTCTCCTAAACGAAGTTAAAAGTGTAATTTATAAACTTGTGTATATTTCGTTAAAATATTACCTATTTCAATTAAAATAAAATACACTTTATTGCACAAATAGAAAGTAGTGTAGTGGTAGATCCTAATGTGAAGGATCCCCTGGAGTGGTACCACCCTCTTATCTATTTCTGCCGTGAAGCAGAGATGCTTGCATTTCTGTGTTTCGGTTTGAAGGCTAAGAGAGCCAGCGTAATTTCCGGCACATGAGGCAATCCATCTTAGTCCTCAAGGTTAGCAAAACCCTCTAATAATAACACAGGTGGGCGACGGTGACCGCTTACCATCAGGTGGTCCGTTTGCTCGTCTGCTCTACTTATACAATAAAAAAAATAGAAAAAAAATGGAAAACAACAAATAAAAGATAGAAAAGGAAACAGTGAAGTTACTGTAATACTTCAACCTAATTATCATTATTTTAGGTTATAAATTGTTTTATAGATTTTAATGGTACTTACTAGCCTATTTACTTTTTAAGCAAAGATCAGTTTTTATGAAGAAATGTATTATTTTATTTCACAATTGTGGGCGACGCACGACGCGCGCCACTACGATTAGTACCTATCCATATAAGTGTAGAACGCGCTATCGAAATTTTTCTGGGACTTCGTATATATACGAGTTCTGAACATCCATAGTCGGACCAGGACATCTGGTCACCAGGCACAACACCCCGCCTGGTGGAAGATCTTCCCTTTTCCCTTTCATACAACTGACATTACGTCATCCATGTCCTCACATAGCGCATTCTTACACAATTTACATTATTATTACAGGAATTCCTAATTCAATAATGTAGTCACATATAAATTAATATGTTCAGGACAAAATACAGAGAGAAAGTGCAAAATACAAAGAAAACAATGAAATTAATGGAATTTAGAAATGGAATGGGAATATGATATGAATTTTGAAAATATAGATGAAGAAATGAAGATGCCAACATCGTTACAAGTGTTACCTCTGTGAATCTTGTCAAAGAGCTACGGACCAGATCAATCCTTTGGGATACCTCGTTTAATATACGAAGAGCTCTCGTGATTGGAGAAAATTTATGCAGATTTGTTCAAGCGGTCGGGACCTTGAAAAAATAGTTCTTAAAAATTAGGTATTTCTCAATAAAACTGAAGATACATGTTTACCACAACTCAGTGTGCAAATACCGTTACATGGCGAATGGGTCAGACAGCTGTTCACAAATCAATAGACCGGATCAATAGCCCATTGATCAGGATCGTGTTTCTGATACTCGATATCTTATTGATATCAAATCGATTTTACTTAGAATCGATTTTATGAGTTGGTGATTTTGAATTAGCTATGTTTTCCAGGTAAGAGAGAATGATTCACGCTTATAATATTATAAAATATAACGTACAAGAAAATCGGTATTTTTCATTGAATTAATATATTTATGGAAAGATAACTGAAGCGCCAAAAAGGCACCCTCAAACATTAGTGCACAGGCAAACATTTAAATGACCTTTCTTTCTAAAATTAATTTTAGCATTTAACTAGATTGCTAATAGAACATTAGGTATACCCACACTATTCCTAAAATACAAATCGTTCCTAATCAGTATTCCATCGCGTAAAATTAAAAAAAACTTTCATTGTAATTCGTGACGTCACTCGCCAGCATGGTGCCGACATCTGCCGCTTTTGAGATATTATCGGTACAATTTGTATGTATGTCTGACTGTATATCTTTTTCGACAGGATGTCACGAAAAACACATCATTCACTTGGCAAGGATTTTGCAAAAATGACTTTAAAAAAGGCTGCCCTTGACTCAGTTGAGAAACGCGCTAAGCGCCTTATAGGTGACGAATCGCTGGTGGAAGCTAGACTGGACCTAATTCCAGCATCTCCATTCCGCCTTCGAACTACCAGGTGCGGGGAGGGGTACCATCCTTATGTTGTTGATATCCCAACTGCTCGTACGAAGCGATTTGCTTCTTCGTTCATTATGCGAACGGCTAAGGAATGGAACAGCCTGCCGGCGTCTGTATTTCCCGAAACCTACAACCTTGGGATCTTCAAGGCCAGAGTGAATAGGCATTACTACTGGACCCGCAATGTCCATCGTCGACCCCGTCATCGCTTACCATCAGGCGAGATCGAGGTCAAATGCGGGTTTAGTCAATAAAAAAATAAAAAAAATCCGTAACAAAATTATTAAAATAACAAAAGTTAATTAATTTTTTAAATAATTTATTTTTCCTCAATTATTTAAAATAACTAAAAAAATATGTGACACTGTCTAAATTACATGTATGTAAGAATAAACAGGATACCCAGAAAGTATGGATCAAACTAAACAGCGTGCGTGATGCCTGTGAAAAGGATGACAATACATTAAGTGGAGTTATATAGAGTAGACTATATTATAGTAAGATATATGACATACGAGTATATGTAATTTATGGCTAATAAATAAATGAAATGGTAACGACCTCAGCCATCCCTGTTTCGTTTGATCCATACTTTCTGTGACACCCTGTATATCTTAATTAAAATGTGCGAGGGGAACTCCCACGCACGATGACCGTTAAATAGACAATTGTTATTTGACAGTTTAATCCTAAAATGGATCCAATTAGAGAGAATGAGTCCCAAAAATAGAGCAATTAAAACTTATTAACCTCAAATTCATTCTAAAAGGCGTAAAAACAAGACTTAATTTTTTTTAAAGTTCACTAATTAACTGCGACGCACGACGCGCCACTACGATACAGTACCTACTCACATCGGTGTAGAACGCGCTATCGAAATTTTCCTGGGACTTCGTATATATACGAGTTCCAAACACCCATAGGCAGGCACAACACCCCGCCTGGTGCAAGATCTTCACTTTTCCCTTTCATACAACTGACGTTACGTCATTCCATGTCCTCACATAGCGCGTTCCTACAGCTGTATTAATTTAATTAAAATCGAAGTTAATTTAAAATAAATATAAATGTAAAAAGGTATGTATTTTACCAAAAAAATACAAGCACATGCCTAATTATTTTATTAAAACACCGAGGCCCCCATTCTTTTAACCTATATTTTAGTGTAGAGTTCCGTTCTTTAGTAATAAGTAGAGTTATTATTACATCACCACGTAACTGCAATAGAGCTTTTAGAAATCTGGGTTTATTGCGTGCACTCTACAATGAAATCATAAATCGTATAGAGCGGGAGCTCCGTGAGTACGGGCACGGAGTAAAGTTCTGTTACTAAGTTATTATAGTGGGATCGAAGATCGGGAGATCGATTCTACTAAATACAACGTAACTAAATAGAATCTAAACTGCATCGTTATGACGTATTTCGTATGCTACTATCCACTAACGAACCAATTTCAGTATAGTTCCGATCGAGTTAACGATCAATCGCACAGTAACGTACTTGTGCATTCTAATAAAACGTTTAGTTTATACTGAATCGCAGATGAACGGTAACACAACGCTTCAACAGTCAAATATAACGATCGAACATAAGTTCCTGCCGAGGTACTTTTCCCCGATCTATAGTAAATCGAAAGGTGGTGATCGAAGATTTGGTGTCCAAAAAGAATTGGAACGAAAACTAAATTGAAATTGGATAGAAATAGAACTACAAACGTTGTAATTTAGGCGAATTGGGCCCCAGATCATAGACCGGGGGCTTTAAGCAGTTCTATGTGACAACATTCAACATCACGTGATGATCAGAACTTCTCAAAGCTCCTGGTCTAGGATCTAACTCCAGGCTATAATAAGTTACTACCCGACCCTAATCCAAAGAACGTATGCCCGGCGGCAGCCCCGATTATCATGTGAGCATATCTCTTGGAGCTCCCGGTCCATAGAGTTCATTGCGATGTGTTTGTCAGATTATTTAGCTGGTAAAGCGCAGAGTTCGCATTGTGTAATGATAGGTGCGAATTTACTCGAGATAATAATTAACGTGAGAAAATAATCCTTTGAGGTTCCAATACAGTGAGTTTAAAAAAAACCTGCCAGGCAGTAGGGATCTGTCGAAACACGGAATCTATACTGCAACTCCAACATTGGACCAACACGCGAAGAGCCGCTCGTAGTTGTTCGATTGTTGCGATTTTTGTCGCAAACGATAGATGCGCTGTCGCTTTTCGCTAGACATGGGTGTGGAATCGAATGAATTGAATTGAATTGAAATCGTTTATTTAGCGCTGTAAACACCAGAATACAGAATACAGAAGTATACAAAGTTTAATACATGCAGCAGAATGCGAATTCGGCTGCGCTTCCTTTTTATATCACGGCATGAAACCTGATGAAACTTGTCAATTATTTTCAACTGTTAAAACTAGATGCGAAGTGAGATCTGGTTTTAAGTAGCGTAGTTCATGCTCATCACAACGCAGTTTCTAGTGTTTCGATTTCTATAATAGTTCCAAAGTTATAGAGAAATTAATATAGGTCGGTAAATTTTTTGAGCCAAAAAAGGGACCCACTTTGGAAAGCTGTAGCAAAGCGGGGAAACAGTTTCAGTTATTGATAGGTATCGTTAGAACGCCGCCGAATGACTCTATCCAATGGTACAATTTCTATTTTGATAGGTTAAATAGTTCAAGAGCTAGTGGTAGCTGAACATACACATTGTCGTCACGGTGACTAGACACAAGTACACTCACATACAAAGCGAGTGTGTAAGACGTGAAATAGATTCCATGTCAAAATAATTGTAGATACCTTCTGACTCTATTTCATGAGATACGAGTAAGATAAGATATAGTCCAACAGCTACTCGGAGGAGTTTTCGCCTTTAATAGCAAAATAATTCTAAAAATGTAGAAATCCCCCGATTTGCCACTTAGTTTTCCTGGTAATCTTCAGATAGATCCTCAAGGTTCCAGATGTCGGAAAAGCACTGTTGGGCTGTACATATGTCTGTCAAAACTGTCTGTTTAAACTCAAATTACCTAATAATTTCCGTTCCTAAGAACCCGACCCAACTGATTTGAAAAAAAATATGAAAAAGTTTATTTACTTATATCGAATATAGGTACCTAGTCCAAGATCTGCATTATTTTTAATCAGATTAGTATGGCTTAGAAAGAATATTCTGGACAACCTTCTTTTAAATAAAAAAAACCCGCATCGAATTAGGATCATCGGTTGTTGGGATATAAAGCCACAGGCAAACAGATCGCGTCAAACTTACAATATTCCTCTTTATAGTCGGAGGTAGACATAGATTATGCGTACGGTCAAACTGAGAACTTCCCTGTTTGGAAGTCAGTTACAAATTTAACTTTGTCTATTGTCGACATTACTTTAGTGTTAGGACTTCACAAGACTATGAATAGAGGCAAGTAGACAGTTTACAATCCTCTAGCCCAGGATTTCTCAAAGTGGGGTACGCGAACCCCTCGGGTTTCGCCAGTTAATCGTAGGGGGTTCCCGAGATTTGGTAGGAGAAAATCCCCTTTTTGGGCAGCAAGAAAGGAAGAATATCTGGAGCTCTCACGTAAATCGGTGATTGCCCTTCGTGATAACTTGCTTGTGTGAGATTGGGTTTTCACACGGTTTAGACGCACATGGCCAGTTTCGTTGCACCTAAATTCGACTCAATTTACGACAAGAAACAAGCCCATCCAGCTCATTAATTAATAACATATTGCTCTTTGTGACTGTATTAATTTTAAAAAATAAAAATCCTTATTAGAAAAAATAAAGTGCCAGTTTTTTTAAGGGAGTTCGTTATTGTCTTGGAAATTTAATAGGGGTACGTGGCGCTATAAGTTTGAGAAACCCTGCTCTAGCCAGACGCGTGGGTTGCCAGACTCGACTGTTATTTGATGCCTTTTGACGTCATAAAACACCCTTACATTTATCTCGAGGTGGGCTTCACTTTTACTTGACAATACTGTAGATCATGTGCCTTTTGTAACGCTCAAATAAATGGACTTTTGACATGAATTCAAATGAATGTCTTACGATACGTTAAGGGGGGTAAACCAAGAAAAATGTTGTAGTGCATTTGTATTAAAATAAAAAAAAATGTATTGTGATTCGTAACTCCATCCTCTGCACTGCGTTTTGCATGCCATTTTTACTCTGCCTTTATCTCTCCATACATATAAGCTCGCTGGTATACGTTTTCAGTACCAAATACAATCCTCAAACAATCTTCAAAATAGCAAATGACATCAATCCTTCAACGTCAGCGCCAAACTTCTGGTTATCACTTGTAAAATATGATTCACGTCACAAGCGGATGCGTAGTATTTCCGCTAGTCAACAGCTAATAAGTATGAATGGAATATCAATTGACAACTTGTCACCCACAAAACATTTTTTTTTAAATGGTAATGTTTTACACATTACCAATATTCTAGGCTAAAATGCCTGTGCTAAAAGTGATCCACCACAATGGTTCAAAGGTGAATTCGATTCGATTCTAAGACTTGACGGACGTCGAACCTCGGCTTAGACCACTGTTTATAGAACACAGAGTCGGAGAGAATCGGCCAGAAACGTGCCGATAGCAAGTAAAGTACCTAGAATGCTTATTAGAGTAGAGAAGGATTTCCGCCCTCGCCGGCGAGGACGGTATGTCGGTGAGGTGATCCGTCTGTCGGCGCGGTCCGGTTGGCTCGCGATAGCCACCGTAAATGTTGCACCAATAGCAAGTGATAAATATGTATTGTACGTATGTCATGGCTCAAAGGCTAGGTCACAAACTTACGGCGCAAGCGTCTTCAGCGTTCGCCCCCAAAGTCCGGTGAAAATGTAAAGGCCATCTGAGGCCTACAGTGAAGTCCGTATGTGTAAAATGTGTATGTATAAAATGTGAACGAGATCGTAGATTGCTAAGCGACTGTTACGTTTATCAGAAACGTAAAGTGTCGATGGGGAGATTACGTTTTTCTTTTGTTTCTTGTAAGGAATTACGCCTCCATACATAGTAGTTGGCTGACGCTAGTCGCTTATGGTGTGCACTACATATATAGGTACAATATTATGCGGCACCCACATTTCTGGTAGGCGCCGCGACGACGCTGTCGGTTGCTATGACAACACGCCATAGTATTCCGTGGTTAGATCTTTCGTCTTTCAATTCTTATCTAAACTGTACAATGTTAACATCAATGTTCGCACGGCAATTACAAGTGAGAATAGAGTTCTGTAACATTTTTGTTTGCGAAAAAGCTTTTGGCAGGATGTGTGCTTTTCCTATTGTACTCTTAATAAATGGTACATGGTAAATATGGTAATAGATACTTAACCTACTCTTACTACGCCCACGTAGTAATAAGTAAGTAAGTAAGACCATTAATGTACAGATTTTATTGTTACTTTCCAATGTTAAAATTTTCGCGAATTTCATGTGGATCCGAGTCTAACTACAAATCGTTTTCTGTTGATACTATAACACATAATAAGGGAATAATCACCTTAATCCGCTTAAACGAAGCCAGGGATTCCGAATGCCGAATTCGACGAGGAAGTGAGTTCCATAGGTGTGCTGCCTTGACAGCAAAGGAGTCAGTGTAGTATCTGGTGCGACATTATTATTAGTTTTTGGCAATAGTGTTTTTTCTTTCTTTTCTTTTCTTTCAGGCTAGTGGGACAACGAGTAATGGTGGGACAATGTAGGTGGGACCACAAGTCACACGCCTTCTATAGTGAGGTATTGTTATTCGTATGGCGCTAGACAAACAACCAAATAACCGAGTAGGTACTCATTCTTAACGTCCCAAATATCTTCACGTACTTACCATACATTGTTCATTCAAGTAGCAGCTTCGTTTAGTTTTAAAGGTGAACATCCTGTAGCCAATATAAAAAGTCTAGCTACTTAAAAGCTACTAAAAGAAATCGATTCTCTATAGTTTTTGTACCGATCAGATGATCGATCGATTTGTGTGAAAAGTTTTTTTTTAAATACTAGTTACCTATAAAAACCTACTAAACAGCCCGTTTTGGGTTTATAGGCGGTGTTTGATAAAAAGTAATCAAAACCAGTGCGTCCTACCAGTAATGACCAACGGAGCCGAAACATGGACACTGACGGTGCGACTGGTTCACAAATTGAAAGTCGCTCGGCGTGCTATGGAGAGAGCTATGCTGGGAGTATCTCTGCTGGATCGAATCAGAAATGAGGAGATATGACAAGAGTTATTGACATAGCTCATAAGATTAGCAAGCTGAAATGACCGGCCCACTGCCACAGTGGGCCGGTCACATCTGTCGCAGAACCGACAACCGCTGGGGGAGACGAGTTCTGGAGTGGAGACCGCGTTTGGGCAACCGTAGTGTGGGACGGGCGTCCCTGCTAGATGGAGCGACGATCTGCCCAAGGTGGCAGGCAGTGACTGGATGAGAAGAGCCAAAGATCGGGCTCAATGGCGCGCCCTGGGAGAGGCCTATGTCCAGCAGTGGACTAGAGTAGGCTGCTGATGAATCCATAAAAAATATTCGTTTTGTTAGTTTTTCATCGCTCACAGTGTACAAATAGCTTTGTATGTATATAATTCAATTTTTTAAATTCCTAGTAAGAAAATATTTGCCTAAAGATTGCGTGATTTGTTTTACTGGTTGGATCAACGGTATCGGTAACGTTATACTCGTATACTATAGCTTTGAGAATGGAATGTAAGATTAATATTAAAACATACGTAAATTTACTCCTACTATAACGGTGAAGGAAGACATTGTGAGGAAACCTGCCATGTCTGAGGAACAACTAAAATTTATAAGTTTAAACGATGAATAGATAACGTTGAGGATGTAAGAGTAAAGTAAAGAGCGGTGGTAGAGTAAAAAAGAATGACGTTGTAAAAATGTACTATAAGGTACTTACTTACAATATAAAACATTTTGATTTTGATTAATATTTACTTTAAGGGATGCATTAAAACTTATGGGGTTATTACACTATGCGGCAAGCAGTATACGACTTAGTTTGCGATTTAGCCGACGATTTAGACAGCTTTTATTAATGACCGTACTGAAAGCTATTACTTGACTGAATCAGTTGACTTTTTCATTCGTCAGACTGCATCCAGCATAGTGCACGCAGCGGAGCATTAGTGGCCTAGTGGCTAGGACGCCGGAACCTCATGCGGGAGGTTCGGGTTCGAAACCATGCAATGCCATGTACCAATGAGTTTTTCGGATTTTTTCGAAGACTTACGTACTTTTACCGACTGCTCTAACGCTGAAAGAAAACATCGTGAGGAAACCTGCATATCTGAGGAAATTAAAAAAGTTTCCTAAGGCGTGTGAAATCCACCAATCAGCACTGGGCCCGCTCGGTGGATCATGGCCCGAACCCCCTTGTACAAAGGGACGCCTGTGCCCCAACAGTGGGGACATTAATAGGCCGATGATGATGATGATAGTGTAATAAGGTCATTACGTATATTTACTAACTGTTCTAACGGTGAAGGAAAACATCGTGAAGAAACCTGCAAATCTATATATAAAATTTATATATGCAAATCTATATATAATTTATTTACTTATGTAAAATTTTAATTGATAACAAAAGATATTTCCATTTCTCTAATTTTATACATATTTTTAAATTTTATATTCTTTATAATTTTAAACATTCGTTCTTTAATGGATTGAATTGTAATTTGATATTTTTTTAACCATATTTTTCACCCTAGTTAAAAATTGTAATATCGAATAATGCCTATACACATGCAAATGATCGCTTTATCTATTTCCATATGAATCGATTCGAACCATCAACGACGCGAGATCGAATCTATCGATTGTTGAAAACTATCGATTCATGCATGTGGGCATTCGATTATAATAGAAAATTACATCGATTTAACTTTCAATGTATTTTTTGCATAATGTCGGCACGTTTATAAAACTTTTAGGATGGAATAGAAATAGAATAGAATAGAAAATCACCAAAACATCTTTATTGAAGTGGGACTGGGCAGGCCACGTGTGCCGCATGCATCCGGAAAGGAGGGCAAAGATCGCCATGCACCGGGTGTCTGGGTGCCACAAGACGGACAGCGGCGCCGAGGCAGGCCCAGGCGTGGGTGGTAGGACGATATCGACCACTTCCAAACAGGATGGTATAAGGACGCCGAGGATAGGGAAAAATGGAAAGGAGGAGGGGAGGCCTTTGCCCAGCAGTGAGACAGCCTATAGGCTATTAAAAAAAACCATTTTTGGCTAGTAGTATTGACAATTACCACAAAAGCTTAAAAAGTTATACTTTCTCATGAAGCTTTGGGGTGGGTGCCATGGGCTTGGTATTATTTTTTTAATAATTTTTTTTACTAACATAGCTTTAAGTAATATAATATACTAACTTTATTGTATGGACCTTGTCTGACTTAAATATATAATAACAATAATAAAGTATGATTTAAGGGCTTTTCTAAGGCTGCTGTTAGACAATTTGACAAATAACATTCAATCAATGCTTTAATTAAATAAATTCTCGTTATACCATATTGTTTTTATTTCACTTTGACTCTTGCGAATTATCTTTCTTCTTCTAAGTCGTGTTCCTCATTGCTGAGGGTCGTGATAATTCTAAGGAATTAAACACATAGAACGACTCTTGTGGCAGATTTAATTGAGTGATTTCCCATTGCCTTCCCCATAAATCTCTTGCGAATAAATGCCTACATTTTAAAAATATCCTTCCACCATCTCCCACCAAACACATGTTCCGGTAGTGTATCATTATGGAGTGATCCCTGGCACTCAGGGGATGCCTGACAATCAGCGCCGCAGTGCTAACTCCGCTCCGGTAACAGGCTGAGGCAGTCCCCTTTGTCCGGTGCTGCACACCACCTTCATCAAACTTAATTACTTTTGCTTATTTATTTTTGTAATATATTTGTTTAATATTATTTTTGTCTTCTGTACCTAATTGTTTGTATGTATGTGTGTATTGGAAATAAAATCTTTCTTACTTACTTTCTTTCTTTAAACATCGAACCTACGGGAACCCTTTATAAAACTTCTATGCAAGTACCAATGACGTCACACACTGGTGTTACAACCAACCATCGCAAGCAACCTGCAATAGCATGCAAGTTTTTCTTTCCACTACTCAAGTCGCTTGCAACTTGCATCGCTTTACTGAGCTATATTTTACAATGTGACTAAGAATCTTATAACGAATTCCACACCACATTCTAAAACCAAACACGACGCGTCTAAAAATCGGAAGTCAGCCATATATCTCTTGTCACACAAAAAGAGCGCTAACAAATATGGCGCTCAACCGTTGAATTTCAAATTTGAATGCGTTCTAAACTTTTAAAATAGTGGCGCGATAAAACAGTCATTGTTCAGGCCCTTTTCCTGTCAGTGAAAAATTTAACTGATATAAAATCTAATTTATTTTTGTTTGTTCTATTCATTAAAAAATATAACAATTTGGGTAATTTAAATCTACATATTTCCTTTCAAACACCACTCAACGATAATTTTGTAATAAAAATGTTGAAAAATTGTCCTGGTGGTAAATTGTCACCATCGCTTAACATCTCACATCACTAAAGTTACTAAAAGATTTTCGATTCCCCGCTAACCTTGATGACTTATTGGAGTGATGCCTCATGTGCCGGTAATAAGCAATATGTATTTTTTTTAAATTTTATAAAAAAATAATTTTAAATGGACCACATCTAAGTAAGTTATTTACAATTTTGTGACAACTGTTACGGTCAAAGATCTTAAGATCTCAAATGGTAAATTTTATAAATTAATTAATTAAACTGTTAATAATCCACAATAAAAAAAATATCTATTAAGTTTTTAACTTAGAAAAAAATATTTAAAGTTACGATACTGGTTACATCAATTCGAACGGGCAGCCATTTCCCGCGCTGCTTGTGACGTCAAAGGTTATGTAAACAAAACTGAATTCATCATATTTGTCACTGAATATATCGGTTTTTACTAAGTTTATCGGTTAAACACTGCAGTTAACACAAAATAAACTTGATAAATCCAATAAATCACGTAAGAATCATACTAGCAAAAGATTTGTTTACATGAACTTTGACAATACATCACGACCATAGAGAACCGCGTTTGAGCGTTTTGAATTACGTTTAGTTTATGCAAAAATATTGATCAACAAAACTATAAATATTTCAAATACTATTTATCTAAATTAAAATATAATGTCGTCATTATTTTTGTTGAACTCAATCTTCTCTTTTTCCAAGTCGTATTCCTCATGGCTGAGGGTCGTGATCACTCTAAGGAATTATTCACATAGAACGACTCTCGTCGCAGATTTAATGGGGTGGTTTGCCATTGCCTTCCCCATAAGGGTTGAACTCAATAGACATATAAAAGTTAGTTTCAATTTTTTCAAAATTATATGTATAGGTATTCCCTATCACGCTGGCTCTCTTCAAACCAGAACACAGCAATACAAGCATTGCTGCTTTGTCTCAGAAATAGGTAAAAGGGTGGGTGCCTCCCCAGGATGACTTTGGACATCTTATCTTATCTTATGACCCCTATCATAAAATAGAATATAGAATAACCCAGCGGAACTTCGACCCTTGAGGATCTTTTGTGCCTACTCCATTTTACACACTGGTCATATCAATGTGCAGGTTTCTTTACGATGTTTGCCTTCACCGTTAGAGCAGTCGGTAAATGTACGTAAGTCTTCCATAAATACGAAAAACTCATTGGTACATGGCACTGTATGGTTTAGAACCCGAGCCTCCCGCATGGGAGTTCGGTGTCCTAGCCACTGTGTCACCGACGCTCTCGACTTTGTACATAGTCAATCCATTAAAATTGACATGATCCCGTAATTATATAGTTTAGTTTTAAATAAGTGATAATTTAGAAGCAAGAATGCAAAGAACCGCACAAATTGGAAATCGTCTGGCCCAGATATCTGCTAATCATCGAAACACGTTGTTCACTAGTATCATCGATAACTGAGTAACGTAACTAGTATTAGCGTAACGTTACTGCTAATTATAATTATTGGGCCGCCGAAAATTTTCAAGTTTTTTTTATAACGGTCCAATAAGTGTGTAAGTTATGTCCATAATCAGTGTTTAGTGAATTAATACTACTACTACTTTTACTTACTATTAATAATACTACTACTAGTCAACTGTTTAATTTAATTTTAATAATTTATATAATATTATGTATGTCAAACGACGGAGCATAGTGATACCAACTCATTTAAACGTACAGTTTAAATGAGTTGGTGGACAAGGGACTTGAAACATTGCAAAGAAAAAGAACCCTCATCTCGAAAACACGTTCATGGGTAACCAGTTTTGTGTATGACTCACTGATGGTATAAGGTCAAAGCTGTTATAGTATGAGATAGGCTTTTATTTAAATCTATCATAGATTTGATATCGTTTTATCCAATGATAAATGAGTGCGCGTGAATCATTGGATCCATTGATTGAATTTGATTGGAAAGGAGAGATCGATTGAAAAATTATTTTTAAAGAAAATTATAGCAATTTTTATGAAAGCGTTTTGTTATTTATGTTTCCAATTATGGTGTTTATGGTTGAAAGTATTTGTTATTTATAATTTATAGATAAACACTGGAAACTGATACTGAATTAGCTGCGTGGCTAGGACGTCGGACTCCCAAACGGGAGGTCCGAGTTCGAAACCAGGCATTGCCATTTACCAATGAGTTTTTCGGTTTTTTCGAAAGACTTACGTACCTTTACCGACTGCTCTAATCGAGAGGAAACCTGCACACTGAGATGACCTGTGGGTAAATGGCGTAGGCACAAAAGATCCTCAAGGGTCGAAGTGCCGTTGGATTATCCCGGCCCCCTATCATAAGATAAGATAAGATTGATATGGACGATGAAGTCGACATCGTCACATATTCACTAATCGATCTCAATAAATAAGCTTTGAGGCCGACTTGCGTCGACATTTATCCCTGCATGTCTCTCGTTAGTGTTAAACCGAGAGATAACGATTGGCACAAGTCGGCCTAATTTAAAAGCTCATTTACTATGGTAACACAAATCTTATAGCCAGATTACCTCTGCATACAATCTTACTTTCAAAATCTTCTTTCATCGAAGGTTTAAGTATTGAGGTTACCCGAATTAAGCAAATTAACATACAGATTGAAGAAAGTAATCTGTGTTTAATCTTTCGTGAAAGTGAATGTATGTCTTCAACATGCGTATTATGCTGTTAAAAGATGGTTGATGGGTTGTTTTTATCAAATTCGAGTTCAGTAGTTATGAGACCAGCTAATATAATTGTTTGTTACTTAATCACGCAATAAAACGCTTGTTACCTTGGATGGAAGAAAAAATAGACTTCCTAGGAGCGGGCGTTCGTTCCTTCGTGCTTATTACATTTCAGTTTGTTGGATCGAATCCGAAATGAGGAGATCCGGCATAGAACACAAGTTATCGACATAGCTCATAAGATTAGCAAGCTGTAGTGGCAGTGGGCCGGTCACATCTGTCGCAGAACCGACAACCGCTGGGGAAGACGAGTTCTGGAGTGGAGACCGCGTTTGGTCAAACGTAGTGTGGGTGCTAGATGGAGCGACGGTCTGCGCAAGGTGGCTGGCAGCGACTGGATGAGAAGAGCCGAAGATCGGGCTCAATGGCGCGTTCTGGGAGAGGCCTATGTCCAGCAGTGGACTAGAGTAGGCAGCTGATGATGACATTCCAGTATTCCTGAACAACTCTGGAAGACGGTTGGTCAGTAACCATTTGACAACGGTTTGTACAGTCCAAGCTTAATGTTTCCGCAGCTTTTATCGCTATTCGCTTAATAAGCTTGCGTCGCCACCGGGAGTTAAACGATGCCGCCGCGACATCATCGGCTGCATACTGCCGATTACTTCCGTTTGTGTATTATTAAATTTCTGTTAGTATTAAGAGGGTAGATAATAAAAACCTCTGACACGGCTGCGTCCGTGTCACCGTCATTTTATGGTAGTCAGTCAAAATATAGCTCTTGGTTATCACAGACGTAATCGTGTTATTAACAAAAACCTAGACCCTAGTGTTAGCTATACACACCCTAAATAACAATTTCATATTTAAACACCCACCATTAGTTTGGGTGTGTCGAGCTTATTTAAGCGAATGGACTTTACTCAACGTTTATGCGTACTATAGCAAACACGCGTGGAACGCGGAACTGTTATTACAGTATCAATAAGGCCCTATTAAAGTTGATTTGCTATTGAACGGTTGCGTTCAATCAATTATATTATGTATTTTCTAGTAACTGCTTTAACTTTGTATGGAACGGTATGTAATCTTTTTTTATATACAATGAAATAGGTTACAATTTAACATCAAAGAAATATCAACTAGGTTATAAGCTATCCGGGAATATTTTGTAATTACAATTGGGACATATCTCTGAATTAAAAATTTAATAAACCCCCGACTTATTATCGTGGACATCCCCTTACTTTTTTCTGGTCTTCATCAGGTCGTCAAAATTCCAGAAGGGCACCATAGTTCTAAATATTTGAGCTCCAATTCTAACCATCTAGGTGTTGTCGTTCCAGGAGATCCCATCTGACATCAAAGATGCTCTAAGATCTTGAAATACCTGATCCAATTATTATTAGGGAGAGTGAGAGTTATACTATGCTATATATTTCTATAGGTAAGTTTGAAGGAACGTTAATTGAACTTGGCATCCAGTTAGATCTCAATTCTTTAAACCGCGAAGCCGACACTCCTATTGGTTCCTTGCACGGAAACTTGGCACCCTTTTTCACATTTATGTTTTTGGTGGGATAACAATACTTTTTGTAAAGTTAAATAATATTGTGAATTTTAAATAATTTCAAGCTCATCTGGAAGTGGGAAATATTTTTGATGAGTAAGTCAGTTTTAAAAATTGCCATTTTGAGAGGTCAATATCTCAGGAACTCTTTGACCTATTTTTATGAAATTTAGGATTCTTAGTAATTGGGTGGGTCTTAATACACATACAAAATTGCAGGTATGTAGATCAAATAGATTTTGAGTTACAGGGAGTTCTAAAATGGCTCGAAATTGTTTCTGTAATATAACACATAGTGCGTCGTCACCCTATTTCTTTCCGAAACTTGGCGGACACCCGTGTGTCTAGATAAATTATTGAAAGACAAAGTGAGATCATCAATTTATTTATAATGCAATGATATTATTTATTTATATACAATGCGATGCAAAACATGCTTATAATGATAAACCTCTTGTTTGACAAGACCTCACACTGAGGGTCAAGTTGATTCCATCGCCCCTTATCTTAGTACTGCACTAGGACGATAACACTGATGGTACTAAATGGTACTAGTGTTGGAAAATTACATGACCTAACTTTACAATCATTGACCTGTTTTTGTTGTTTAATTCTGGATTCGATTGAAACCAAATTAATGTATTTTAACCCCTGACCAAAGAGAAGTGTACAACCATGTCAGATAAAATTGGACCAGAGCTGGTGTCCAAGTTCTTGGTGTAATCATCGTTTCGTACGCACTGTATCACACTAATTGTGTGCAATAAAGTGTATTCATTCTTTCATTCTATTTACCTTTATCTTCTATTGAAGTGTGCATTGTAGTATTGAAGAGGTATTAGTTGTGATTTAGTTACCTGTAACAATATGAATGTGAATTAAATTACACAGTTAGATTAGATAGATTAGGTTAGAGCTAAATTTAACAATGTAAGTAGGTACCTACTAAATAATAAAACAACAACCATTAACCATAGATTCACCTTCCTTGCTGTCCTGTCTAAACAATTTTGTTGTTTTTCTCGAAATTTTTTGCCCTATCGTTATTGTTATAACCTATAGATGACACCCTAGAAACATTAGCCGCTAATAAAATATGACCCTTTATTAAGAAATTGAGAAAATCTAAAATCTACCCTTTCTTTTTAATTTGGTCATGTTGGAATCTTACTCATTGTGTGATATTTCTTACATATTTTTTGTCATATGTACCCTATATGGTCTATTAATAAAGGATTCTCTATTTATATTTCTTTTGCCACAATTTATGTACCAAAAGTGGCCTATTGACTAGAAATGTCGGTCAATTTGGCCAGTTTCAATGTGGGAAGTAAACAGACGGCGGAACATTATCCGGAGCGAGACGAGCACACACTCGTAAGTCATTGTTACCAATTGCATTGATTGGTGAAAATTGCCCCCAACTCTATTGAAGACATTACTATTGAAACTCGCATGATTTTCGCCACTTTTAGAGTCGATCTCACCGCCTACGCCTTTGTGTGACAAAATTTAAAAAATATTAAAAAGTGTCATTTACTTAATACAAGGCACAAGAACCTCCAACTTACAAACCAGGTCGAAACCTGTATCTTATAAGTCGGGACTCCGTCGCACTTTCCATGCAAGCATATGACAATTTATAACATTACATTAGTAACTAAATCTATACCTAAAAGGAAATCTACATACGTATGGGAACCAAAAAACATACGAACTACATTGTCAATATTTATTTATACATACAGAGACTTTAGTCCACGGGCGACATTAAACACAACGCAGCTACTGTAATCACCTATTACTCGCACAACTGTGTGTGTGAGAGAGAAATACGCTAGGGTTACCGCCGCGCGGTCGGGCTGACGACACTTGTGAGTCTTGTTTAAACCTATTATTATTATTTTGTAACCTAAAAAGTCAAATAAATTTCTGATTTCTTTTTATGGTAGTCATTGGTATTTATGGTAGATTGCTTTTGTTGAAAAAAAAATTACAACCCTACAATTACAACAGAATTTATGTGGGTGTGTTTGAGGATACATAACACGAATGACTGCTTAATAGTGACCCATTATAATAATAATAATTGCGTAAATAAATTGAACACAAAACGTGAATGCACGTGGTGATACTCAGAGACGGCGTACTACTGATCGTACTCACAATCTGCGGGGAACTTGGATCAGTTGGGGGCGGAGAGTGTCACTTCTGTACGTAGTACTATTTAGTATTCTTTGCTTTAGTTTTGCTTACTATGACCTTTCCTTTACAAAAATGGGGTGCCCTAACTCATTTCATAGACTCTAGCTATTCGTTCTAGTGAGAAATAGTCAAGTGGATTTTTCCCATTAATCCTAACCACACCGTCACTCGTTCGAGTTACCCTGGTAGTGCACTTGCCAAATTGCACCAATTCTCATAGCGCATGCAATGCTACATAAAATATAAATAAATTGACTGCGAATAGGGGTCTATAGATGAATTGCAACGTCTATATTTATTTGAGGGACTCACTGGTTCAATCAGGGCGAATTCATATAGAGGGGTCATATCATCACAGTTCTATTAACATACTTGCTTTGACGTGTTCAAATACTCAAATACTCATTTATTAAACATTTGGGGAACTTATAAGATCACTAGGTTAAGTCACTTTTTAATATAAATACAGGTGATTACTAATTGTAATTAATTTCAACTTTGTTGCATTTGGTGTAGAGACCCTTGGTCCTTGGGGCCCTGGAGCTTGGTCACTGTTCCGAGAGGTGTCCGAGCGTGTATTTGATGCGACGAGGGACCCAAGGGCTGGCGGCTATCTCGCCCAAAGGATCAGCATAGCGATCCAGCGGGGCAACGCCGCCAGCATCCTCGGTACCCTACCACACGGGCCTAATCTAAGACATTTTATAAGTTACATTTAATTATTATTTGTGTACATTAAAGAGTTAGCTAAAGTGGTTAGTAGATGATACCATTATATGCAATTAAAATTACACAATGCACAATGTTCACAAAACAAAAACAAACTAAATAACATTTAACAAAATTTTAGATTATATATTTGTTAGTTAGTGAGTTCTTAGAAGGCTCGGGTCTTGAGAGTTCAGACACAGGTCTGGATTTCGATTACGTAACTCGACCGTAGCGCTACCGCAGTTATAATTTCCAGTTTAAAAGAAACAGCGTTGTGAAAAATATATCCTGCAATGTATTTCGTTAGTACAAAAAATTATACCCACCAATCGATAGCGCCACAGCTAATGTATTTCTCGTCTAGTTTCTCTGTCTTGAAAAGAAATTTGAAAAAGTTTATTTACTTATTACAAGGCACAATAATAGGACCTCCGACTTACAAACTAGGTCGAAACCTGTGTCTTGTAAATCGGGACTCCGTCGCACTTTCCGTGCAAGCATATGACAATTTATAACATTACATTAGTAACTATATACTATACCTAAAAGGAATTTGGAACAAGTTAATCAAAAGGAATTTAGGAAAGATAATGTTGAAGTGTGTGTGAGGGTGGGGGTAGTTAGGTTGAGAGATTGCCCTGAGATTGCCTGTACGCAGAGCCCGCGTGCGCGTGCGCCGATTTCGCGCGTTTGTACTGAGCGGACCTTCTGTGTGTATTCTGTGGTTCAGCTATTGATAGTTGATGGTCATTCTGGAATGTACTCAGACTGTGTAAGATAGACCGATTTTACCCGAAATCCGAACCCCCATCTAAGAGCTCGTGGACTGTAGATCTTTTGGAGTTGCGAGTAGAGGATTAGACCCCGGGATCCCGAAAATCGGATCCCGGTATCCAGACCGTTATCAGTCCCAAAATTATTGGGATTAAGTTTCCCTGATCCCGGGATTTTCGACATTGACATTATTTTTAAAAAATTGCAAAATAGACTGCATGAAGGGAAACGCTCAGTGCCAGTGCTCTCGACAGAGTTGCTTGCCTATCATTTAAATTTAATCTACAAGAATTTTTATTACAAGCAAGCATCACCAAGTAACCCAATGAGCTTGCTTGCCTATTATTTTAATGTAAGCAAGCTCACTTGGTTAATTTGCGATGCTTGCTTAGAATAAGATTGATATACTACTATACTGAATAAGATTTGATATAGGTACTTATTGTTACATAAAGGTTTTTTTAATTTATGAAAGTTTAAAGAGACCTCACTGATTCTAAAAAAAGAGTAACTTTAACATAGAGACAAAGTGATTTTGAGTCTGGTTAGTCTGACTCTAAATCTGATTTTAAGAGTTGTTATACCGTAAAATACGTTGTTTTTTGTCTAAATTTTGATTTGTTGATTAAAAAGCTAATTTTTGTAAGATTTTCTTATTTTTTTATTTGTAACCCTCAATCCCGAAATAATCCCGGGATTGACTAAGTATAATCCCGAAATCCCGGGATTACAAACAATATCCGGGATCGAATTCCCTAGTTACGAGCCCTAAAATAAATAATAAAAAAAATAAAAAATAAAACCATGAGTACCATTTACCGTACCATAGTCAAATGGCCGATGTGTCGAGCGTGAGGTCAACTCGGTCGGAGTGTCAGAGACAAGAAGACTTGTTCTTGGGAGGCCCTTTGCATTCCTCTACAAAAGCTTTCAACTTCATCAAAGTTCTATAAAAGTTTTCTTATTAAAAAGAAGTTTGAAATTGACCCTTTTCTGCAAGAGCGTGTAAGACTAGCTTTGCACAATAAAAATGCAAATGATGTTTAGTGGTTGCAGTTATATTGCGAAGAAATAACACTTCGCGAAATGTTTAGATACTTCGGGAAGTGGAATTCCCTACAAGTTACAGATTTTATGTGGTATACCTACGGTGTTACACATCAAGATATACTCTGTGGAACCCTCTCACTAGAAGTTTTTAATATGGTTTCTTCACATTCGTATCTAATGTGTCAAATAAGTTAAGTTAAAGCGACAAAGAACTAAAGGCCACTGTACCTTAGTAATTCGTTGTAGTTTTAGTCATCATCAACGATCTATCTATCAACCATAATTCCACTTCAGCACGAAATGCAGTCTTTAATAAATAAATAATAAATCCTACTAGTTATATTTTAAAATAAATGAATTAGACAAAAAATCAACTACTATTACGTATAGGGCAACCAAGTTCTAAATGTAAGTAGTAGCGTCTGTCGCAATCTTCAAGTTACTTGTTAAGTAGATACTTAAGAGTGCTTAATAATGTTGCATATTTTATTATACGGATACATAACTCAGCTTGAGCACCGACACACATTAGTACAAGTATGCCACATACCTATTAGTAAGCATTTGCAAAACACGACTTGACCTCAAGATTCAATTACCCGATAGGTACTGGATAATTCTGGGCTTTTATTAATGGGTAGGGTAGATAGATTACCTACATTTAGGTCCACAAAGACTTAATGTCCGCTGCCACAATTTAAGTAGTTAATTTTCGATACGTTGAAAATATCAAAGTCATAAATTAGACGGTCTCGTTCTGAAGAATGTCCAGAGCATAAGGAAGTAACTAATGTTACACATTATCTGCGACATTCTTGTCTAACACTATAAAATAATTTTATTTACTTATACCTACTTATAAAATTGTATTTTTTCTGAACATGGCAAAAAAATTGTCTGCCACTAGGGGCTGGCGTTCGTTCCTTCATGTTTCTGAATATTCCTGAAAACGATCATTTCAATGTCCTATGATTATGTTTTCTGTATTTATACTGAGGGTAGGGGAGAGAGTAGAATGATTGGCACTTTAAGCTAATTTCTCAGTTTGAATTTTGTTTACTACAAATTTAAACCTGATTTAGAGTAGTTAAACTTTATGGAAATTATCAATAAAAGTGAAAAATACCCAAAGGTACTATTATTGGCACCTTCTAGTAATTTGATTGCTACTAGTTAAAGTATAGTGATTGGCAGCGCCAATTGCTGTACATATAGTGTGCCAATGAATATAGCCTAAGTAATAATAGTGATGGGTAATTTATAAGTACTGAAACAGAGATCAACAAAGAATGTATTCTCACTAAACATAAAAAATTTAAATAACAAATTAAATTTATAAGAGCTAATGAAGTAATCAGATACGTTATAATGATTGGCCCCTACTCAAATACAATCATTGGCAGTGCCATTGGCGTAGAAAGTACAATTAGGCACTACCAAGTTTTGCTTAGAGTACGTTTATGACATTTTTAAGATAAATTTTCTAAAGAACTCTTTATTCACTGTTGACTTAAAGGATAAAATGCCACAGTTTGTTGTTAAATAGTTTTACAGTGATTGGCCCCCATGCCATTGAATTAGTCGTTCATACTAACGTTAGGTACAGTGATTGGCCCCTAATCGAATATAATATTTTGACGTTATTTACGAATAATTTTGCATTAAATCACAGGTAGGCTTCCTATTAAATGAAAAAAAAAAAATTTTATTTAGAAGAAAAGCAACACAAACTTACCCAATCTTAGCGAAATTCCACAAGTAATCACAGAAAACTTGACACGCTCAGAAACATGAATCAAATCCAAAAACGACTTATTAATGTTGCCAATAAATAAATGGTAGATTTTTAAAAACAAATTGTTTACGTTTTCTTATTCGCATAATAAACTCAAAGTGCCAATAACTGGAGGGGTGCCAAAAAATTGTACTCTCTCCCCTACATCACAATCTAATCAATACTATGGTATTAAATGCATGGACCAATCGATGGCAATAAAAATAAAGATACGCACCCTCAAGTTGGGAAGGTCAATTAGTTAGTGCCAGTGTCACCCCTGGCAGATATTTTGACAGCACAGGGGTGGTAATGTATTAATTTGGTATAGGGTGGGTTAAGAAAATATTGTTCAAAACTTGGCTTCTTACAAGTTGGGCTATGGTACAAGGAGAAGGTTTAGGTTTTTGGTTTTAGTGAGTAGAAATCTCACATAACCCAGTCTCTCCCCCAGGAGGAGCTGAAAAAATGGTACAAGGAAGGAATGGGTAATAATCAGCGATGATTTTGCTGTTTATTTTGACTTTTGTGTCTGTGTTTTGTGTAAGGGAGTGTTTTAAATGTTGATAAATATTCTAGCAAGCAAAAATTGATACTGCGTTCTCTTTGAAAGAGCTGTACATCTTTTCTTATTTATTTTAATTTTGGAAGGTAAGTGGAAGGACGATATCGACCGCTTCCGAAAAGGATGGTATAAGGACGCCGAGGATAGGGAAAAATGGAAAGGAGGAGGGGAGGCCTTTGCCCAGCTGTGGGACAGCCTATTGGCTATTAAAAAGAAAAATTAATTTTGGCCCCGTTGGTAACACGGTATTTTATAACATTGCCTAGCGGTTTACAGCGGCTACTTTGTATCTAGAGACACCTCTTTCTAAAGACTTGACGTAGAAAGGGATAGAGAATGTTTTAAAGTACCTAAGTACCTACGAAATCTCAGGACGTTTCGTGCAACTGACTGTGTAAATTAAGCCCCTGGCTTTAAATACCCGCATGATCTTTGATAATAGCTAGCGACAAGTTCTAAATTACAATAAATTACTAACGCTGCATGCTAACATTAATCTGTTGTCCCTTTCTTTCCTTATAAGTTAGAGAGGGTAGTAGATAGTCTAGCGCGTGGGAAAGAATTCTAAGTAGTAATGTTTATAGCCATGCGTTTGTTTGTGTTATTGCCATCGTGTTTAAATTAGGTGCTAAGATATCATGGTGCAGCGGTTAATTAGGTTGGCTCGTGAATGGAGGGTCGCAGGATTCAATAGCTTAAAACGTAACGACATTGTTGCTCTCTATAGCTATAAGTTGGAAAGGGTCAAGTTGAAAACCAGCGTCGGTAGATATATAGGTATCTATACATGTAGCGACACTCCGCTGAATTTGGCCCTTTTAATAGATCAAATGTTTAAGCCATATCATTTTAAAAATGAGGAGCTCGTAGCCTAGTTGCGAGCACGGTCTGAAAGTGATCGTGCAGATTAAGCGACGTTGGCGCGGTCGGTACCTGGATGGGTGACCGCTAGTGGCATATTTGATTTGGTATATGTGCCTCGGAGAGCACGTTAAGCAGTCGGTCCCGGTTGTTGTTCGACAGCAGTCGCGTGCTATGGAAAGAGCTATGCTCGGAGTATCTCTGCTGGATGGAATCCGAAATGAAGAGATCCGGCATGGAACAAAGGTTATCGACATAGCTCATAAGATTAGCAAGCTGAAGTGGCAGTGGGCCGGTCACATCTGTCGCAGAACCGACAACCGCTGGGTTAGACGAGTTCTGGAGTGGAGACTGCGTTTGGGCAAACGTAGTGTGGGACGCCGCCCTGCTAGATGGAGCGACGATCTGCGCTAGGTGGCGGGCAGCGACTGGATGAGAAGAGCCGAAGATCGGGCTCAATGGCGCGTCCTGGGAGAGGTCTATGTCCAGCAGTGGACTGGAGTAGGCTGCTGATGATGAAATAAATTTTATATTGCCAAATGTACTTTTGGCCATACCCCGTTCAAAGATCAGCCTAGGATGGTTTTCAACCCATGACCACTGATCCTATAAATTCTTTCCCAGTGTAACAGTACACTGGACTATCATACACTATCAGATTCACAATAAACAAACAGTATTATCAAGTTGGAGTCGAGTTCCAAGAAATCGGCTTCAAACAGACAAACATAAATATCTTGTGCAAACGACCGGATGCTGAGTGAACAAAAACCCCCTATAGAGCCGAAAGGGGGGGTTGTTTGCTTATAGTATGGTTAGTGGCCAACTTATTTGTCAGATTTGTTCAGGCCGCCCGTAGGCCTCTGACATGGCTTAACGACTGCTGTCGAACGACTACAACCGGGACCGACTGCTTAACGTGCTGTCCGGGGCACGGAGGAGCTCAGATGAAATATGCCACTAGCGGTCACCCATCCAGGTACCGACCGAGCCAACGTCGCTTAACCTGCACGATCACTTTCGGACCGTGCTCGCAACTAGGCTACGAGCTCCTCAACGGGGGGTGTTCAGTATCCATAACTGACCAACTTTCGCTATGGGGTTAAAACAGAAATCGCGAAAAAAATCAGCTGTTCCATACATACACGACCGAAATGTATGAAACAGCTGATTTTTTTTCGCGAGTTCAGAATTACACATTACAGTATAGTCGACCACAGGTTAACCTACCCAAAACGTTAAAATTTGAGAATCTATCATATTGCGCAAGGCTTAAGGTTTTTTTTTGGTCGACTGTACCTATAGAAATAGAAATAAGAAATAGAAAATCCTTCATTAATAGACCATTTTTGGCTTAAAATATAACACCATGCGAATACATTATAGTGGTATACATTATTAATAGTGCATGCTGTCTGTGGTAAGTACCTATAGCCCATTGATTGTGTTACTTATGTCTTTATTTCCCGTATAATTACCGTCACATCTACATAAATCTACCATCAAAAACCATTCCCAGCGCAGCAACCCTCTAAGTTACGAATTGCATTCGACACGCATTCTTTGATCGTGATTCAGCACTGAGTTTCGACAAAAAACGACTTACAATGTTTCTGATTAGGGGCATCGGAAGTAGGGGGTTTTGAAGTTATAATGGGGAGGGGAAAAAATCCCGATTTGCGACTTCGATAGTCACTGTTTTAGGTTAAAGTAAGTGTTGCTGTGGATGTTATAATTCAGACTTTTTGCAATGTGCCCAAAATTTATAATAAATTACTTATTTATCTCGTATGTATACAGGGTCGAAAGTTTCGGCGGGGCATCCAGGGCAGCTACCAGATTCGTTGGAGCTACAAGAAAATTGTCTATGGAGACCTACCCTAACTTTTGGAGCTATTTAAAACGGCATTCACAGATTTTTGAAAAAAGGCACAGTTTGCGAGAAAATTGCCATGTTTTAAAAAAAATTGATGTCAACCGATTATATTTCATGTCAGGAACAAAGGACTCTATGGTATCAACCGAGGTTTCGTATGACCATACATTTGTGTTACAACTTGTACCTACTTACAACCTATATTTATGAATAAATAAATAATTTGAATTTGAATAATGTTATTAACAAAGTTTAGTAATAAAACCGACAAAACTAAACTATCTTAAACACATTAAGTACCAAAGTAAAAGAACTTCTTCCTTCCTAAACCAGATGTTCTGAATCTCATTATCCCTAAACTGTTAACACACAATCTCAACTTAACCCTTTGCCAGCAATAATCTCAGTCAACTACCCGTAAACACTAATTTGACAGCTTATTGACAGATTGGGCCTTAAAAAACTAATTTCGCTGTCAAAAACACGATCTAATACGTCGATGACTTTCAAATAAATGTTCAAAAGTCTTTGACAATGACAGTTATTGAGTCATGTACAAACCAGGACTTATACATTTCGCTGTTATAACCGACACGTCGTTGTAATAAACGATGTTCCAATAAAAGGTTTTTACAGTACCTCGTAATTGAGTTCGTAAAATCCGAAACATTTCTAGCTAAAGAAAATTATTTTGAACTAAGGAGCCATCCATAAATGACGTCACACGAATTTCATGATTTTTGCAACCCCTCCCCCCGTCCATGTCACAGGTGGTCACATTTGTTCATTTAATAACGTCACACCAGGGGGGGGGGGGGGGGATTTGAAAATTTACAAATCATCAAATCAAATGAACGATACAAAATTTAATCATGTTGTATCCATGGACTTTGAACACATTCCTTTATATAAATATGACTTCTTCTTTTAGATTTACGCATGTGACGTCACGAAGCTTATGACTGATGTCACACGATGTTACACTTTGTTGACCCCCCTCCTTCCCTTAACGTGTGACGTAAATTATGGACGCCCCCTTAGCAACGGACTGGAGTTAAATGTTTTCGAAGTAATCTCATGATATCAAGGTGTGATACCGTTGCTCGTGTGCTGTATTTTTGGCCTCATGGTCACTTACCATCAAGTAAGATTAACCCGAGCTAAAAAATCTTCATCTGGGACTTTTTTATCCCATCCATTGTCAACATTAAGTCACATAACCCAACGAGGCGGCAGTAAAGGGTTCATTTAACCCTATTGATGACAGCTCGCTTCGTTAACCCTCAACTAACGAATTCTAAGTGACAATGACGGTTTTATACGGTGTGTTTGTTATATTGGGGTTTTATTGGATTTTAGGGTTGGTTCAGATGACGGATTGTCTACAGGGTGAAACAAAATAACTGTGTTGATCGATTGCAAGTGACTCAGCACTGGAAATTGAATAGGGTATTTGAATATATTTTTTTAATTGCATCAATCAACTTATATGGACATCCTGAAGATGGATCTGAAATCCGTTTATCGATATCTCAACTGACATCAGCTATATTAATGATTTAAGTTAGTAGTGGGGAGATGCTCTGTCCCTTTCTAACAAAACAGTCCTTATTATGTGGCCAAGGACCTGCCTGTATGGCGCTACGTAACAGTGACGTCACAATTATCTATTGCCGTCTCTTTCTACCGTCTGATTTTGGATTGCCTGCAACTGTTTTATTTTTCAACGGATTTGAATTCTGTTTTCACATTTGACTATCAATTTATGTATATTTTCTTACTTTTATGAAATGTATTTAATATTTGATACTTGTCAAATAGCCTATTGTAGGTGCGTTTTAGGTTAGAAAATAAAAACTCTGAATGTGGTCAGTCAAAGAATTGACAAGGAACTTCATGCTGAATAGAATAATACCAAAATAATTCCAGTCAGGTTAGTAGTTTCAGAGTTAACTAAATATTTTTATTGTCATGCAAACGTTATACGTAACGTTAACGTCACGGAGCATCTGTGACCTAGTGGCTAGGATGCCGGACTCCCATGCGGGAGGTCCGGGTTCGAAACCATTCCATGTACCAATGAGTTTTCCGGATTTTTTCGAAGACATCGTGAGGAAACCTGCATGTCTGAGGAAATAAAAATAATCCAAATGCGTGTGAAATCCACCACACAGCACTGGGTCTGCTCGGTGGATCGTGGCCCATACCCCCTTGTGCAATAGGCCTGTGCCCCAACAGTGGGGACATTAATGGGCTGATGATGATGAAAAAGTTATTTCAAGGTTTGAAGTGTTACGAGTACGCAATAAGGGGTGAATTTGTATAACGTATCACGTCAAAAATAAATCCCCGTTACAAAATTATTAGTTAAAACGCTTTTAATTACTCTCGAAAATTTCTCTTCACTTACATGGTTTTCTCAATTATTGGAGTACCCTAAACCCCCGGAAGAAAAGAATCATCAAAACAAACCATTTAATAATACATTCGCTAAATAACAGCGCGTCATACAAGACGGAAAACATAGCAGACTCATTAATTGCAATTGGCAATGACCTCCTCAATGTTAAAAGTACTATATCAATAAAAGGCTGCACATTCATTTATTCTGATTCAATTCAATCCGCCGCCGCGAATTCTTTTCTTGATTGATTCGTTGAGCAAGTTGCAGCGATTGTGTGTAAATGGTCTTTTTAGTGAAGGACTAAAAATAATGACGAATAATATAATATCAAGAAAGTTAAGTTTGTTTATGTCACAATAACAAGTTCATACTTACGAGTAAAGAAAAGGAATGATTTTTTTAAAGTCTGTGTTTATTCCGTTTACGAACTAGAAGAGCATGACAGATAAACTGCCCGTCAGTTTATCTGTCGTATCAACGGATACGGGATACGGATTCCTAAAAACTAACAAAATTACAAAATGTCTGAAATCGTGTTGTATATTCAAACCATTTAGTTTTACAAATAGAGACACCAATATTACTCAACAATTCTACTTCGCCAAATCACATTACTTACAGTACATTTAGGTACAACACAACACACACTCCCCACCACAGCGCCCACGACACAGGATTACCTAGTGTGGGTGATAATCGTAGGCTCGTTATTAGGAAATATGTATGTTATTTTTTAATTTAATTTTTGGTAGTATTCATTGTACCTTTCCGTTGTATAGTGTTGTCGTTAAATACATTTATTTATTATATTTTTGTTACAAAAAACAAATAAAATATTAGCTCAGTGCATTTTTTTTGGTATATATTTTCGTGGCCTTTATATTTTCGTGTGATTAGCAGCTTAACGAGCTAGATTAGCAACTATTGTCAAATGTCAGGGTTGTTCAGGCCGACCCCGTCGTCGTCAGCATCTGACATGGGTAAGGAAACAGCGTCTCATACTCTTAAGATTTACTTAGAAAGAAATATTAGTCAGAAGTCGCAGTAACGACTTTTAATAAGCTAATCTATCCATCATATTCTAAACAAGCATTAAGCTAAGCATGAAACATACCAAATCAATCGTCCACGCTTCAAAAGCTCACACCACTCCCACACCAGGACACGTGTGGCGTTTCACGTGGTAACCAGAGTAACATGATCTGTTTATTAATTTTACAAATTAATACATTAACTAACTACACTTTCGAGTAGTTTTTTCTTACAATTTTATGAAATTCCAAAAGAATGTTTTAAATTTGAAAAAATGCAATTTTGTTCATATGTATTCAACACTACACTAGATACGTAGATTTCTGTAACAAATTAAGTTAATTTACATAAAACAATTACGACAAGAAGAGTAAGAAGAACCCGACGAAATACCCAAGATAATTTTGATTTTATCAATAAATAATTTATTTTTCTACTCCCATTTCGTAATTTTTTCATTAAGAAACCACAATAAAGAGGTTCATTCGTCATGGTCGTGTGAAAATAGTGTTTTAATGACATATTAATTAACAGTTTATTATTATTATTGGATTAGCAGGCAGGCAGCTAATGCTTGTTAGCCTGTTTCTTCAGATTTCGTAAGTGGCTGTCTGATCTGTTCTTAAACTGGTTTATAGTTTCGCATTCACAACTTCAGTTTTCGACTGTAATATGTAAATTTTTCTTTGTTGTATGGCACTGCATACAAGAACTCTTTCGTATTAAATGCACTACATTTAACTGGCCAACTACTTGGTACTATAGCAAAAAAACCTCGCCACCCAATGGTTTGTATTTTCTGTTTATTGTATATTATTATTACTATATATACTATATTACTATAATATAAAAGTATTGTGTGCAATGCACGTAATGCCGATTTTAACACTCGAACGATCTATAATATTATGAAACTCAGCTTCGGTTCGTTTCATAACAGTTTTCATGTTAAAATCGCTATCATTACGTGTCCATTGCATAAACAACTATTATTTAACTGTTATTTCCTCAAATTTGACTTCTAGACATTTAACAAAAGTACGATTTTCGCACTGTTTTTGCAACATTGTATATAAACAAACGTTATATAACGATTATACTACGATGACATTCATGAATGACTTCAGTCAACAACATTGTTAATTCATTGTTATCAGGCGCCTTCAGAATTGAAGAATGAAGGTCAGTAGGCAAAATTGAAGATTGGAGGTCAGTAGGCAAAATTTAAGACTGAAGGTCACAGACAAGTAGACAACAAATGCTAACAATTAGTTGACGCGTCACTATGGTGCTTTATCTATGTATACTTACGTTGCAAAGATAATTTTGTATTGTGTGTGTTTGTTCGGGGCTTTGTACTAATAATCTTACTTTTTGAATGTACAGAATCTATTCAGGTAAATGAATAGGAGTTCTGATGTTCCTGCAGTCTGGAGTTCTGAAGACGCCATGACAGCTTAGCATGTTTTTGGTAACCATGTAAACCGTTGACATGTTTGAAGTATTGTCGACATCGCGCAGGCGCGGATGTCGTATTTTTTAATGGCTATAGTACCAATTAGTTGGCCAGTGAAATATAGTGCATTTTATACGTAAGAGTTCTTGTATGCAATGCCATACAACAAAGAAAAATTTGCATATTAAAATCGAAAACGGATATTTAATATTTCATTAAAACACTATTTTTACACCAGTTTAGCACTATATCGCATCTGATCTTTTGTGCTAAAAAAATATATTATATTTTTGTATAATTTTGTGTTGTGTACCTAATTTATTCTGTTGTTACAGTATTAAATAATAAAAAATCAATATCAATTTTCGTATTAAGGTAAAACAGGATTTAAAAAAAGATAACTTTTTAAAAACAATGAAATGCATTCACACACCGATAGCATTTCTCGGTCGCTGAGCATTGTTTACACAACGCACACATAATTTATTTTTTATCCGGTCGTTACTCATTTTGACGGTAATTTTGTTTAGTCTGCGACGTACAGCTGCGGTGGCGAAGGGTGTTTTTTTTTTGCGTTTTGTTCAATTTAATTTGTTAAATTGTTTTCGAGGTCTGATTGATTTATTGTCGAACGAGGGAAGGTGACTTCATAGTTTCTACTTACGTGTCTAAGGCCCGGACTACACGTGCCCGGTTCTAGTCCCAGTTCGGTTCGCTGCAAGCAATCACATGCATTCCGCCCTTCCCACTGAACTCAGTGCTTCGTGATTGTATGTAGCGAATCAAACCGGGGTTGGAACCGGACCATAAACTCCTAAAATGCCTGGAAGAGATCGCTTTAAGCGACAAGGCCGCCTTTGTACATATCGTGCTTTTATTCCTGTAGTTTTTACTTTTCCTGATTTTGTGTACAATAAAGTGTTTCTGTCTAACTCCTAGTCTAAGTATAGTTATATAGTTCTCTGTGGTTCTTTCAATTGAAAGATGGAAAGTACATAAATAAGAAAAAAAATCTGGTCATCATAAGGTCCTCAAGTTCCAGATGTGAGATCACCGTGGTTTTCTAAACAGCTAGAGCTCAAACTCCAACCACCTACTTGTAACTGTTACCGTTACTGTTACCAGAGATCCCATCTGACATCAAAGTTACTCCAAATTCTTAGCAACCACTGGTCCATGTTTTATCAGATATGGGCTAAGAACATCCTCAACAAAATGGTCCAAGTATATAGGATCTTCGGCAGATCATAGGTTCGTAAAATATGATGCCACAGACAAACGCGTCAAACTACGCGTATAACACGGCCTTCCTCGATCGGTCGGGGTATAAAAATTGAGGGGATCTCCACAATATTTAGTCAGGAGTTTCTTAAAGTACACCGCAGAGCAAGTATGGAAAAAAATTCCGGATAAAAAATAAAAAATAAAAATGTGTTACGTGTTTTGATGCATATAACAAAATACTACAAAAGTTAAAAAAATCTATGTTTAGTTCTCGAGAAAAAAATGATCAAAAGATGTACATGGATTTTTTTTTAATTTATTGATTTGTGTTAAGAATAAACCACAGTAAAAAATATATATTAACTTAGACGGATGACTTTAAAACAATATTGCGATTACTTAATCAGGATTTTACCCCAAAATATGACTTTAGGGCAGAATATAAAAATAACGGTGAACTGGACAAAATACCTCTGTATGAAGAATAGATGGACAATATATTCCTATAGTCAATTCAGTAAATAATTAAAATTAAAATTGAAAATAATTAAAAAAAAAGTTATTTTTAGATAACAGGGTTTTGAATTTTTTTTAAAGCTTCATAATTTAGAAACTATAGACATTGTCATTTTAGTTTCTATGGAGATATAGTTTAAAATTTTAGTTTCTAAAGCATATTTCTTTTTTGTTTGAAACAGGACACTTTTATTTTTTCTCCATACAATTTTGTATGAAAACTAATTTCAGATGAATTTTCACTTATCTTTTTGCTTCTCGAAAACTAAACAGAAAGTTTTTACTTTTGTAGTATTGTATGAAATGCATCAAAAAACGTATTTTTCACCGGGTTTTTCTTCCATACTTGCTCTACAGTGTACTTTTTAAATTAGAACTTTTAAAAGAATAAGTTCCAACAAAAAGCTCAGCAAATAAAGTTCATTGTACCCACAAGTTAAAGAGAACAAACTGCGGACTGAACTCTTGAAACAATGGCGTAAGTACACACTCGAGACTGAGACTTACTTAAGTAAGTCAACACACGTGACGTACAGAGCTAAAAATAATCACCCTTATAAGTTTTCGGTTTGTGGGGCAATGGTGGCGGGGTAGCTGATGAATATACAGGGGAAATGAGGGAATCAGCAAAGCAGCGATTACTTTTGAAGCCTTTTAATTTTTATATTGTATAATGCATTGCTTTACCTTGTCCCTTCAAGGTAAAGCAATGCATTATACAACATAAAAATTAAAATTAAATGTACACTATGAAAAGTATTAGAGTTGCTTGCTTGTCGTATGGTTAGTGGCCAACCTATTTGTCAGAGTTGTTCAGGCCGCCCGTAGGTCTCTGACATAGCTTAACGACTGCTGTCGAACGACAACAACCGGGACCGACTGCTGCTTATAATTAGTTTATTATTATTTTATCAATTTAAATAAATAAAATAAAATATCTGTAATTTGGAACATAAAATAGATTGCACGTAGGTTGAGTTAAGAGATAACCCGAGAGTTAGCGCCTAACCCAGTTAAATCACAAAAACATATTGCACCAATGCAAACCCTGAATAATTTTGTATAAAATGGAAACCATAGACCATTCGCGAGTTAACCCAGGTTAAGAACACTTAACCCGCAGTTTCGCGAAAGCGGCCATAAGTTTAATAAGTTTTATATCACACCCTGTATTCTGCAGTACGATGTGATGAATTTCACATATATTTTTAACTTTAAGCCAACGAAAGGGGTGCTAATAAAAGCTTTCGTGAAAATCTCTAGAATTACTTAGCCAAGTGCCGTCAATGGATTTGTTGACGTTTACGAGTTTTGGAATAAAGATTCCCAGATCTCAGAATACAAATTTTTGTTTACAATATTTTTATATTGCATTGTTTTTAACAATTTCATTATCGTTACGGGTATAAATAAATTTCAGTTTAGTGGAACACGATAAATAAATTTCAGTTTAGTGGAACACGATAAATAAATTTCAGTTTAGTGGAACACGATAAATAAATATCAGTTTAGTGGAACACGATAAATAAATTTCAGTTTAGTGGAACACGATAAATAAATTTCAGTTTAGTGGAACACGATAAATAAATTTCAGTTTAGTGGAACACGATAAATAAATTTCAGTTTAGTGGAATACGATAAATAAATTTCAGTTTAGTGGAATACAATAAATAAATTTCAGTTTAGTGGAATACGATAAATAAATTTCAGTTTAGTGGAATACAATAAATAAATTTCAGTTTAGTGGAACACGATAAATAAATTTCAGTTTAGTGGAACACGATCAATAAATTTCAGTTTAGTGGAATACAATAAATAAATTTCAGTTTAGTGGAATACAATAAATAAATTTCAGTTTAGTGGAATACAATATATAAATTTCAGTTTAGTGGAATACAATAAATAAATTTCAGTTTAGTGGAATACGATAAATAAATTTCAGTTAAGTGGAATACGATAAATAAATTTCAGTTAAGTGGAATACGATAAATAAATTTCAGTTTAGTGGAATACGATAAATAAACTTCAGTTTAGTGGAACACGATAAATAAATTTCAGTTTAGTGGAACACGATAATTAAATTTCAGTTTAGTGGAACACGATAATTAAATTTCAGTTTAGTGGAACACGATAAATAAATTTCAGTTTAGTGGAACACGATAAATAAATTTCAGTTTAGTGGAACACGATAAATAAATTTCAGTTTAGTGGAACACGATAAATAAATTTCAGTTTAGTGGAATACGATAAATAAATTTCAGTTTAGTGGAATACGATAAATAAATTTCAGTTTAGTGGAATACGATAAATAAATTTCAGTTTAGTGGAATACGATAAATAAATTTCAGTTTAGTGGAATACGATAAATAAATTTCAGTTTAGTGGAATACGATAAATAAATTTCAGTTTAGTGGAATACGATAAATAAATAAAATAAAATAACCTTTTATTTTCCAAACAAAATAATTTACAGGAATGCACAATATATAGAAAGAAAGAAAGAAATAATTAATGTCCAATAGCGCACACATACAAACAATTAGGTATAGAAGATAAATATAATATTAAACAAATATATTATTATTATTATATTTAAGTTGTCTTTTGTAGATAGTTTAAGATTTTTTATAATTCTGAATAATTATGTAACTGTATTTTTTTAAATAAATTTTACCATGTAAACAAATATATTATAAAAATAAATAAACAAAAGTAATAAATAAGTAGTAATAAGTAATTATAAGTAATAATAGTACGTAAGTCTTTGAAAAATACGAAAAACTCATTGGTACATGCTACTGCACGGTTTCGACCCCGGACCTCCCGCACGGGAGTCCGGCGTCCCAGCCACTAGACCACCGACGCTCAAAGTTAATATTAAAGACATAATTTCAAGGAAGTTTCGTGCGACTGACGGTAGTTTAACGTTCCAAAATATTTACGTGAACGTTAAGCCTCATTTTCGGCAAACAACGTGTCCCATATGTTGACTTACTTTCAAGGTTTGCTATAGCCTCGTATTTGTTATGCTAAATGATGTCAACATGCAAAGTTACTGCGCGGTTCCAACGTGACACGATGTTTATATTTTTTTATCTTCTATCGAGTATATATAAAAATGAATAAGTAAGTTGCTTGCTTATCGTATGGTTAGTAGCCAACCTATTTGTCAAGAGTTGTTTAGGCCGCCCGTAGGCCTCTGACATGGCTTAACGACTGCTGACGAACGACAACAACCGGGAACGACTGCTTAACGTGCTTTCCGAGGCACGGAGGAGCTCAGATGAAATATGCCACTAGCGGTCACGCATCCAGGTACCGACCGCGCCAACGTCGCTTAACCTGCACGATCACTTTCGGACCGTGCTCGCAACTAGGCTACGAGCTCCGGTGAATGATGATGAAGAAAAGGTAGCGACTGGATGAGATGAGCCGAAGATCGGGCTCAATGGCGCGCCCTGGGAGAGACCTATGTCCAGCAGTGGACTAGAGTAGGCTGCTGCTGCTGCTGATGATGATGATTTAAGATGATGAGTCCTAGTATAGAAGAGCTATCGAGGTAGATGAAATGACCAATCCCTACAGACCACTCAAGTAATTAAGTAAGTAAGTAATATGTTTATTTCACACACAGCAATGACCGAAACAGTTATAATTATAATAAAATAATTATATAGTCAAAGGTAAACATATTGAAATCATGTCTGATGGTCTGCTGTTGTTGTGAAAAGGGTATCAACTCAGCTTATTGCTGCAGACAAGAATGCCTACAGCGCTGGTGTTCTGTTGGACCATGACCGATGGCAGGCCAAAACCTGTCCAATATACTAAAGGGGTACAGTGCGGTATGATCAATAAGCTAAGAAGGAGATAAAGGGAATAAAGGGAACAGATTCAGAACAAATTGAATGTATCTTTGTTATTATGCGTTCCTATACCATTCATCCGATTACGATGAAACTTTGGTAAGTGGTTGTGTACACGCCCACGAAGGTTTCTGAGTAAAAAAAGTTGAGCATGCGAAGGAGCCGATGGCCGGGGCGCTGCTCTAAACGACATGAAACAATACACTAACAAAACAACTAATAAAAGAAGTATTCTTCTTATTCTTTATTCAAGTTCATTCAAGTATTGTTTACAAATGACGCACGAATACATTGTGGTAAAGAATCCACAACTCGTTTTCATGATGATACAAAACCATTGAATAACTCCGAATCTACGAGTCTGACTGAATTGATTTAGCCGACATATAAAAATGCACGATTCTTTTCAAGGGGTGAAAACCCCATGACTACAAAACTACAAATAGGTCTTTGTAAAAGCTGGAAAAGTTTTCATCTACTTATAAAGTAAAAAAAGTAAAAGTAAAATACTCTTTATTGCACAAATAGAAAACAACAAACAAGAGATAGAAAAGGAAATAGTGAATTACAATTTAGGCGGCATTATCGCTAAGAGCGATCTCTTCCAGGCAACCTTCGGGCAGAGGAAATGATTTCGAGAAAGAGGTAGTAGGTGTGCAAGGTTTATGGAAAACGAACGAACGAACGGTTTATGGTTTATAAGTTGTGCATATTTGTGGGAATACCACCTATGAAAGGAATGGTGGGTTTCCGTCTTAGGGTTTTCCCAACTAACAAAGTTTTAAAGTTGGCATTTGCACGTACTGTACCCGGCGTGATTCCATTTGTAACGATGTCGACTTCATCGTCCATATCAACCTCTTTGCCATCAGTTTCAACCTCATCGTTAGCGTTTATCTCACCTCATTTCGTGTTGGCATCTATATTTTCAAAATTCAAATCACATTCCTATTCCATTTCTAAATTCCATTGTTCCATTAATTTCAATGTTTTCTTTGTATTTTGCACTTTCTCTCTGTATTTTGTCCTGAATGGACGTCTCTCCGTTTTATTTTTGTCTCCTACTACTACCTACTTCCTACATTTACTATTTTCTGTGTTGTTCTATTCCTTAAAAATATAATATCTATTACCAAGTTCTTCTATTACTTCATCTGCACACTGTCCTGGAACCCTGTAGCACACTTTAGGCGTTAGACTCGCGTGACCAGCGAACGGATGGAGCGATAAAAATAGAGTTCAATTTCCCCTTCGGGGTACAGATTCCTAAGAAGAAAACCACACAAAGTTCCAAGCATCTATAGTATATAGTGTGGTAAGTAAGGTAAGTACTAACTATAGAATGTTTGTATTAAAACAGTATTGCGTTATAAGAAAGTGGGATGAGATAGCGTTATCAGTCAAGTGTTATCAGTCTCTGGAGCAGGTTATGCAACGCGATACTTGTATGATGCACATAACATACGGGGCACCTACCTACTTACACTTATCTAAGTTGAATCAAAAATAACTTTAATATTGTGATTGAGCAATGATTTTGAATTACTTAGTAGGGATACAAACTATCACAAATGTACATACTTACGTTTTCCATAATGCTTGCACATCTACTACCTCTTTCTCGAAATCATTTCCTCTTTGTCTGGAAGTGATCGCTCTTAGCGACAAGGCCGCCTAAATTGTACTTCACTATTTCTTTTTCTATCTTTTGTTTGTTGTTTTCTATTTGTGCAATAAAGTGTAGGTATTTTACTTTCTTTTAAACATAAATTAAAAACGTTTCTTTTGGAAAAGTGCTGTTATTGTATTAACGAATTTTAATTATTGACATTGAAGGTAATATGTATTTTAAATTGTTAAATTCGAATCATAACCATTATAATTATGGATTATACTTGCGGTTGTTGGTACTTGGTGAAACTTGTAGTACAAGATTAGACTTAAATAATATACTGTCTCACAGGTTTTTATTAATTACGACCGGTTACGTTTACACATCATCAGGTATTTGAATGATGATGTGTAAACAAAACCGGTCTTAATTAATAAAATTCAATAAAAACCTGTGAAACAGTATATTATTTAAGTCTAATATTGTACTACAAGTTTCACCAAGTACCAACAACCGCAAGTATAATAATAATAAGTATAAGGTGGCCCTTTTCCTTCATCTTTTTTTTCTTTTTCTCATTCTTTTTCTTACAAAATAAAGAAAATCAAAGCTTTTGAATGCCAAATATATTACGACACAACGGTTATCAGTATTACGTTCATAGCCGGCCTTAATCTCTCGTCTTCCTGTCGTCGTAAACAAGGACTAGCTAACGAGAGTTTACGTTAAACTAGAGATTATATCATAAATTTGTAACCGGTCTAGGAGAGATTAAAAAAAATGCAAAAAAGATTCCTAAAATTCTAGAAAACTATCGCGCATGAACGATGCGTTTTTATTTAGAAGACGCATCAAGCAATGCTCGATGCTACCCTGTCGCAATAAGTTTTGGTTATAATTCCTTGACATTCGTATGAATGTGTCATATCTTCTTCTTCTTCTTCTTCAGGTCCTAGAACACCTAGTGGTGCATAGGGCTGAGACAATATTCTTCCACCGCGCGATGTCGGATGCCGCAGACTCTATGGTTTCCCAGGATATTTTAGCCGCATCCAGGTCTTTTTGAAGACTACGTTTCCATGTAACCCTGGGTCTTCCCCGTTAGCGAGATCCTCCTGTTGGTTGCCAGTTCAAGGAGGCGTAGGCGATACTATTTGGGCGACGTAAGGTGTGCCCTATCCACAACCATTTCCTACGGCGGATCTGTTCAAATACGGAATGTGTCATATACTCGTAAGTTAAAGCGACACAGTACTAAAGGGTATAGCCTGATGTGTTGTCCTCTGTACAGTGGAAAACACATAAGTAGTACGCTATCGCTGTATTAACAGCGTACCATAGTTTTGTTGCATCAACCATACGCTATGGCATAATTTTTTGGGGCAATTGTTCGTCGAAGGAATACATCTTTAAGGCACAAAAAAGATGTGTCAGGTCTATATGCGGCTTGAAGGTGACTGATAGTTGTAGACCATATTTTATATACTTGAAAATTTTAACTTTACCGTGCCTCTACATATATGAAGTTGCTGTCTTCGTTAGGACTAACTCATCTCTGTTTCAAAATATAGCCCAAGTTCATGGTAGAAATCTGCGTAACAGAGATAAACTATGCATAGTAGCATCAGGGACTGCTCTATTACCCATAAGTCTGGTATGTCTAGCGCCTAAAATATACAACAAGTTACCTGAAAATATCAAAATGCTTGACTTGAACAGGTTCAGGAATTAGTTGTTCACATTTTTGGTGAATAAAATTTATTATACTTTAAATGAATTTTTGGCAGATAAATTGTAATGACATACTTAGAATTAACAATATCTATTATATATTTTTAAGATTGCATTAAATAAATACATGTGTTGATATTCATTTTACTAAAAAGATACTTATTATATAATTTAGATACTTATTAAAAATTTATATAATTTGCACGCCTAGTACAAGGCAAAATGTATTGGTACTTAACTAAGAACACCTGTAAATACACCTCCATTTTTGCAAATAACTTAGTTAGCTTTAGAATCATGACACAACTTAAACTTACAGAGACAGGGTTCCACAGAGTGTAGCTTGATGTACGAGCACATACTTACTACAATATCATTACGGTCCACCAAAGGGGCTAGGAATTAACCAAATTACAGACAGATACAATGGTTCATTCGGTACGGATCGGTGCCATTCGTTCATCAATCAGGACGGAGATCAAAGACTGGCTCATTGAATGATTGAATGTTATTAGGAGCTTTGATGTATGATCGGTTACGCATTTGGTAAGAAGAGACCACGAGACGAGTAGAGACTCTACTTGTCATTCTCAATAATAGTTGTGGCAGATGAATGAGTTTGAAATCAACATAATAGACGTTCGAAAGGTAGTTAAGTGGTTTTCAATTTGGAAACAGATTGTGAAAATAAACACGTATAAAAATCTTTCGCAATTGCCCGCTAGTGGTATCGGAGTCACCCCAAGTTGGGTAGACTATAAGCTGACCTAGTGCAAGTTTGAATTAGTGCGAATCTGACCTACTGAGAATCTGTGGTAATGGATTCAAAAGATGTGCAAAAATAAGAGTCTGACGTAGTGCGAATCAGACCTTATAAGGAACTGGCGTAGTGTTAGTGCGTCTGATTTCACAACTTAGGGTTGAAACGAGATATTTATTTATTTCCTACATAATGGTGCCTTGTCAGCTACAGAGATTTGACCGATGTCATAACTGTGCCAGCATTCGTATTCGTATATACATTTGTATACGTTTAATTGAATATTTCGTCACAGTCGAAACGGTCAGGATGTTGGAATGTTGTCAGACTGGTTTATTATTAGTTGTAGTATTGCTAAATTTTGTGTGCGTGAGTTCAAGTCGTTAGATAATGTTTGTTATTGCTTTATTGCTGATACATGATCACTAAATTTTTACTCAGCATACAAAATGAGAGGGCCAAGATTAAGCTACATTATGAGAATATATTTTTTAGGAAAGATGTTCATATTTACTTTATATTTTTAGATACCGTACCGGACTTAAAGAATAGCACCACCCCAACTCTTCACGTGGGTATCGTATGAGTGGACTAAGTGTCTTAGCGGATACTTGATACTATTCTACACCTAGTAGATAGACGGCGATAGACTCGCCACCTATCACGTTTGTCCACCAAATCTTACTGCGATAAGTGGCAACTACCATTGTTCCTATATCTAAGCCCTCGGGGATCAAGGACGTCAGAGGTATGTACATAATGATATACAGTATGATAAATAATGATATCCTGTATAATATAAAATGGAACTAAAATAATATACCTACATAGAATCATATCACTATCATATCTCTATATTAATTTCACTTGACATAAGTCATAATCATAATCTACTCCTTTTATCTACCCTAAATTACTACGCCCCTGACCAATATCACCTAAATACACTTGCGGACATTATATTCGATCATTAATACTTACATTATATTATAATTAATCCAGAATTAAGGAATGTTTCTGAGTAAACAAGGCGGTTGCGTGCATAACTCCCATTTTGGTGTCCCACCTTGTATCTAGATTTACCATTTAGTTGGTAAGAACGTAGAAGTACGGATGCGGCATGTGCAAATATTACAGGTAGGCACACGCACACTATGTTAGATTAGGTCAGATTGGCACTAGGTCAGATTTGTCTATGGTATGCAATTGAGTCCACAGATTTGAGGAACTATTGTCATGTACTTACGCCAGTAATAAATGTCTTTGACTGGTTGAAACTTACCTCCTTAATCCATATTGCTCTAATTTCAGATTTAAACAACGTCAGTATTTTCATAAAGTTAAATTCGCACTAGGTCAAATTCTCAATAATTTATATTTGCACTAGGTCAGATTTGTATGCCAAAATTCGCATTTAGTCAACTTCGCACTAGGTCAGACTCTCAAGAAGTCAAGCTTGAACTTGGTCAGATTTGTATGCTACAATTCGCATTAAAAGTAATATTCGCACTAGGACAATAATTTATATTAATTCTCAATAATTTATATTTGCACTAGGTTAGATTTGTATGCCAAAATTCGCATTTAGTCAACTTCGCACTAGGTCAGACTCTCAAGAAGTCAAGCTTGAACTTGGTCAGATTTGTATGCTACAATTCGCATTAAAAGTAATATTCGCACTAGGACAATAATTTATATTAATTCTCAATAATTTATATTTGCACTAGGTTAGATTTGTATGCCAAAATTCGCATTTAGTCAACTTCGCACTAGGTCAGACTCTCAAGAAGTCAAGCTTGAACTTGGTCAGATTTGTATGCTACAATTCGCATTAAAAGTAATATTCGCACTAGGACAATAATTTATATTAATTCTCAATAATTTATATTGGCACTAGGTAAATTTGTATACTTTTCCCAAGTTAGAGTGTCTAATAAGTTAATCTTGGTAATTTTTGAGATATTTAAAAATGCTGCGATGCGATGCTGGCAACAAAATATCATACAAAAAATTCCGAACTAACAAAACAATAACATGCTTTCACAGGGAGAAGGGGTTGCAAGCATGCGTTTTTTAAATGTTTATCTAAAGTCTGACAGGTCCAATAACTTATTACACAGACTCTATTTATAGTGCCTAACTAAATTAAGGTTACCTGGAAGAGGTCGCTCTTAGCGATAATGCCGCCTAAATTGTACTTCACTATTTCCTTTTCTATCTTTTGTTTGTTGTTTTCTATTTGTGCAATAAAGTGTATTTTACTTAAAATTACCACATCCAATTTCTTTAATCTACACAACGGCGACGATGCCCCAAGTATGGTAATGCAAGATTAATTAATTTGATGAGGTTTTTGAACCGTTCTGCCAGAATGGTGATGCTCCACGTTTTGGGCGTGTTCGACTGGCGACCGTGGCGAATTGCGGTGAAATTGATTACCTAATGACGTCATGAGCTGGCGATCACACTTGGCTTCGCGTGTATAAAGATAAACTTGGTACAGCTTGATTTTAAGAAGTACTCGTAGAATTTAATATTAAGTGAAGTCACAGATAAATTAAAACGCGTCAAATTTGTTTTATATATTTCTGAAATTCTAATTCCAGAACACTCAAATTTTTTTTTAAAGAGGAAACACTAGAAAACCGTTGTTCACATAGCGGTCTTTATCCGTATCAGGACACCTTACCTCTGTGTGCTTGTCAACATTAAAAAAATCATCAAGTACTTACCTTTAATAAAGTAGAAACGCCTACATTAAAAACCTAACGGTAACAAGCTAATTTTTAATCCGTGCACGAAAAAAGACCCAGTGAACTTTGACAGCTGTCACGTTGACAGCCGGTTTCGGTACGCGTTTTGACAGCTATTGTCAGTGAGAATGGTAATTAGAGACCGATTAAACTTTTTACGAAGTTAACACTTAATACAATTGATGGTAATAAAAGTGTAGGGCCGTAGTAATTTACTATTTTATTTTTTGATTGATAGGCGCTTTCAATATTAAATGATCTCCCCACTGAAACGATTGAAAAAATTAATAATAAAAACCCTAAGTATGTACAAAATTATCTTAAAAACCTATTACTAAAAACATTCACTGATGATAATACCTAATATTAATAAGATTGTATTTGTTTGTAATATTATATAAATAGCCCAATTACTTTTGTTTTTTTTAAGTATTATATTATGGATATGCATTTAATGTAATAAAGCCGCTGCTGGCGAGCTCTTGTAGACGCATAATCTTTTGTAATTAAGATTAAGTCTGCAACATGTTTTTTTAATGAAATAAACAGTTTAATTTTTTTTTTTTTAATAAAATGTGTTGTTAATTTATTGAAAGTTATCTTATCTTATGACGGGGGGGGGGGGGGGGGACGACACACACACAACCTATTGAAAATTACATACAAATATGTGTTGCTACGAAATATTTGCATAAATAAATATTAGTTAAAAGTCTCAATGACTAAAAATAAACGCGGAAATAATTTTAATTACAGATTAACGCACAAAATATTTATTTAACATCTATCGGTATTTAAAATTAATTACGAATTTTATGCGACGTTAAAAAAATAAGTTTAAGATGACCAATTCGTACCACTACTATAAAAATTCAAAGTCAATTAAGTCATACATAACTTAAGTTCTTAAATACAGAAACTGTGGTTCCGATTACCCTAAACGCAACATTAATACTTATCAAAGTCACAAATATTTTTTTCTTCAGTGCATTGAACCAAGCATACATTTTATTAGCTGCAAAAAAATTACAGCTCGATCACACTTTTTGCTTGGTTTTTTCTTCGACCTCGATGGTTTGAGTGGATGTTTTTCTAACATTATAAATAGTCGGTCAGACATGCTTACCCGTTGGCCTAGAACTAGAAAGTCTAAAATTATTGCTTTGGATTACTCATCGCGATTTCTTGGCCTCAGTATTTTCTCAAGTATTTTTATATTCGAAGTATAAGTGCATTTGCTCTAGATTTTTAGACTCGTAATTAAATCTAGAGTGTTTCAATGCTCTACATTTATTCAGTACTTACTTGTAAAATTGTAGGCACAGTTAATTCAGCACTTTTTTTCGATTTATTGTTATAAAAAAATAAGATAAATACTTAATCTTTAGAGTCTCATACACACGCATAAATTAAAATTTTTTTGAAAAAAAAAAAAATATAATATACAAGGTGTTTTTGAGGATATGCATTAACTTAAACAGTTCTGTAGCTATTCAACAATGGAAGTGGACCTAAAAACGCTTTTTATTTCATTTTACTTAATTTAATTGATTTATACAATGAGTAAGGGTCTTTATTTATGCCTGTAAGAAAACCTGACACAAAACTATATCAAACTATTTGCTTTTTGTTTGCACATGTAATGAATAACATAATTGTCATTATTGTCAAGTTTTAAAGTAAAAAATAATGCGACATTGCAAGTTTGGATACCTTGCGATAAATCTGTGTTTGAAAATAATTTTTTTTATTAAAATTTAAAAAAAAAGACAATAAGGAAAATGACTGCTTCGGTGTTCTGAGTAGAAGGTCGAAGTTAATGCATAACCAAAAAACATGGTGTATATTTTTTTTAAATAATGAAATGAAATGAAATCTTAAAATAAAATAAATAAAATCTTACCTGAACAGTGTGAGAAGACACCTAGCACGACGACTGCCACACAAAGTGATATTCTCCGTAACTCCATTGTTTATTTTTTAATAAATCAGATCACTCAAATAAACACTAGTTATCCAGTCAGGCACTGATATAATAATGTGTATTATTCAAAAATAAATATTAACACAATCACTCAAGGCACAATCCTATTTTCTTCGATTATAGGCACGCTTCAGTCGTAAATCTGTGAATAATAACAAAAAATATGTATTAGAAACAAATTACGTGAGATATAACATAGATATCTAATTCGAATGCGTTACGTTTTTTATCGTTTTACCGTGCATTTTGTGTCCAAAATAATATGCTTCTCCCCGACCCCTCCCTCCCCAGCGACGTCCTAAGCCGAGGTCTGTACCCACCCGGGTGCCCTTAGGCAGTCGCTTCTTATAGTAGTTTTTAAGTCCTCCTCCTCTTGGCTGGAGCGCACTTAGCGCTCGCCCCAAAATCCCCGGTGAAGCTGTAAAGGTCATTAGGACCAACAGCAATTATCAGTACGAAAAAAAATATATATGAAAATAGATTTTAAAAAATGTAAAATATTCCAATAATTTTATTTGTATTTATAATATGAATGCGTTTGGTTTCCGGCAAAGTTAATTATCTTAATCGAATGCAGGAAAATACTAAAACCCTACCTTAATAGTTAATTATTACACTTCAGAGCACAATAAGAGGCAGTGTTAAAAATAATCACAAAGTAAACCACATGGATAATGTTACGCAAAAAAAACTGTTAGAGTTATCTGCCGGTAAGTATTTAAAAAAACATACTTTCATCTCGTTCATTCACTATCTTTATCTCAAGATTAATTAAAGATAGGTTATTTCGTAAATGCGAAAAGTGGGAACTACCTATGATGAAGGTGGTTCCTCTGTTGGGGATTATGCTAATGCTTATTTCGTAAATCTCTGTAATTATTAATATTTAAATAGGTTTTATCTTTTATATTAAGACCCGTATATTTTACTTGTACGAGCGTCGGTGGCCTAGTGGCTAGGTCGCCGGACTCCCATACCGGGAGTCCCGGTCGGGGTTCGAAACAACGCCATGTACCAATGAGTTTTTCGGACTTTTTCGAAGACTTACGTACATTTACCGACTGCTCTAACGGTGAAGGAAAACATTGTGAGGAAACCTTGCATGTCTGAGGAAATGAAAAGTTTCCGAAGGTGTGTGAAATCCACCAATCAGTACTGGGCCCGCTCGGTGGATCCTAACCCCCTTGGTCAAGGGGAGGCCTGTGCCCAAACAGTGGGGACATTAATAGGCTGATGATGATGATATTTTACTTGAACGTCAAAATTCAATTTTTAGTTGAATAAACGGTGAATAATACATGATAAGTAATTTCATCTTAACTCTTACTAAAGTCAAACATTAAAAAGACTTCACGACAGACTTATAAATTTAACGGCAGATATGACCTTAAAATTGTGCAGAAGTAAAAATGAGTAAAACCATTCGTGACGTGCAATAAACCAGTTTTATTGCACGACGTTGTAAATATTCACGGACGATATCATTCGCGGAATTGTCGGTGAAGGAAAGAATAGTGGACTGTATGAAATATTGAAAGAATAAGTTGGACAAAATGTAGTTAGAACGTAACGGTCGCAGATAATGATTTAAAACGACTTTCATTCCGTTCTTCGGGGACGTCGTCCCGGTGATGGTGACAAATCAGCGAATGAGGATAACGGTGGTGAGCACAGGTGATGATGAAAATGATCCTTGATCACAATTCTCAAAAATTGGTATTGATTTGCGACGCAGTGGAGTGACAGCTCTCACTCGACGACAAAATACGAAAAAAAGCAGGTGACCGCAAATAATTATCCGGTCCGGTCACATCTACCCCACATTTGTCAAAAAGAAAGCGGATTTTTTCTTTTTATGGTTTTCTGGGTTCTTTTTATGGTGTTCAGGGCTGTTTGTAGCCAGGAGAACCGTATGTGTGCCATGTTGTGCCGGTCCTAAAGAATAGCACCACCCCAACTCTTCACGGTGGGTGACGTACGAGGCGATCGACTAAGGATCTTAGTGGATACTATTCCACAACAAGTTGACGGCGGTAGGCGTTATCACGTTTATCCACCAAACTTAAGACGAAAAGTGGGAACTACATACGATTAAAGGTGGTTCCTCTGTCTACCCCCTCGGAGATTATGGACATGAGAGTTATGTAACCATACAAAATTGTCTATACAGCCACTAGTTAAATATACTGAATCACTCTGCAAGAGATTAATACTCGTTTTTTGTTACTCCTGTATAAAAAAGTTGTTTTTGAAATTGTTAACAACTTTAATCTTATTTCTTTCTTAATAGCATTTTTTTTAAAAACTTCTTTTTATAGGTATTTCAGCAGAATTTTCAATAGATTATCGGATTATTTAGATAAAGGTCAAATTCGCACTACGTTATACATTCTTCCTAGGTCAGATTTGGACAGTCAAATTCGCACTATATCAGATTCGCAGGTCAGATTGTCACTACGTAAGATTCGCACGACAGATTCTAACTTCAGGTTTACGCTATGACAGATCATAAAAAGGTTTGAATTTCAATACATCATATTCTTCCTAGGTCAGATTCGGACAGTCAAATTCGCACTAAATCAGATTCGCAGGTTAGATTCACACTAGGTAGTGTCAGATTATAAAAAAGGCAGATTTTCAATGCGTCGTATTCTTTGTAGGTCAGATTTGGACAGTCAAAATCCCAATCCCACTAGGTCAAATTCGCACTAAGTCAGATTTCCAATCAGATTTGTCTAAGGACGAAATTCAAACTTCACTATCCAGTGAAGTTTGAATCCTTTTGACGCAGAACGCCAAAAACGCAAAACGCCAAAAACGAAAATTTGTACGCAAAAAGCCAAATTCGCAAAATGCCAAATACGCGAAATGCCAAATACGCATAATGCCAAAAGTAATATACGCGAAATGCCAAATACGCAAATCCATGCATTTCATATAATGTGTCAATATCTTTTCTGCGTAACTTAAGGGCAATAAAATAGATAGGCCCATTGGGTCAACAACTCTTAGCAATATTGAATAGTCACAACACTAATCTAGCACGTTTGAGTGATAAAACACGGTACTTTGCTAAACATAGACAATCATAGAATAATTATGTATCAATAATATTAGGTACAGCAATACAGGTTACGTTAATTATGTCGTTTTTTTCTGATTTTTATGGCTATAGTATATTATACCAACTCGACGCGAACCCGGCACGAACTAAACTCAGAGCAAAGCATTGAAATGTGAGCTTTATATCGTTTGACATACTTTTTCAAAATTCAAAAGTAGAAGGTGAATTAGTTGTCGATGTGATGTCAACGCGTGGGCCACTCTTCGACGACTACTTCACTTGAATTTTGTAAACCTACTGTATGTAATACGATATAAGGTCACATTTCAATGCTTTGCTCTGAGTTTAATTCGTGTCGGGTTAGCGTCGAGTAGCTACAATGTGCGATGACCTTAAACCTTTTGACACATTCACATGCTTGCTTGCTTATCGTATGGTTAGTGGCCAACCTATTTGTCAGAGTTGTTCAGGCCGCCCGTAGGCCTCTGACATGGCTTAACGACTGCTGTCGAACGACAGCAACCGGGATCGACTACTTAACATGCTTTCCGAGGCACGGAGGAGCTCAAATGAAATATGCCACTAGCGGCAACCCATCCAGGGTACCGACCGCACCAACGTCGCTTAACCTGCACGATCACTTTCGGACCGTGCTCGCAACTAGGCTACGAGTTCCTCGATACATTCATATGAATGTCAACGAATAAAAAAAAACTTATGGCGACAGGATTCTATTGAGTATACGAGTAGCTTGATGTGTCTTCGACTGTACATCTTGACCAAACCGAAGTCATCATTCTTGTCTATAATTAATTAATAATAATTAACCCATTTCATATTTTGATACAGGAAACAAGTACTTATAATAGCTATTACTGTACAATGCCAGAGACATATTAAGAACCCTGCTAAAGCTGTACCCCCTAGCACTGGGTCTCTATGGAAATAAATGAAACGACTTTCTTTCCAGATTTAATGCTGTGATTTTCTATTGTCTTCCCCATTTCACACACTGTTATCTCAGTGTGCAGGTTTCCTCGCGATATTTTCATTCATCGTTGGAGCAGTCGGTAAATAAATGAACGGAAATCTATTGAGAAAACCGAAAAATGAATGACATTGCATGGTTTCGAACCCGGAGCTCCCAGATAAGAGTCCGGCGTTAGCCATATGTATACTACGCTACCGAAGACGTTTTCCTATTCTCAAAATACGAGTAGTCAAGTGAAGGAAAAGTCAGTAAATAAATCCTTAGACATACACTTCGTAATTTAGTTTATAATTTTAAATGCGGTGGGACAAGGCCCCCATCTAGCCCAATACCATCTTAAGCCGGACCTGTATACTGCTTTTAAAAATAAACTGCACACAATTTATTGGTCTAAGCTCGCTTCCTTCCTCAGCGCTTTGATGTGTCGAACAAGGGTGGACTTACGACTACAAAACACCCTGTTTGTCTGATTATACATGGTGTTTACAAAACATTAGCCGTACTTTTGTGAATAAAAAAAATCAATAGCCCAAAAAACTGTTTTTCGTTAGAAAAACCTTAAAAACGAAATCCTGAACTTGGCAAGTTTTCAAAAAAGACTTGAAATCTTCTCTCCTTCTGAATGACTCTTGTGTGAAAACTTGCCAAGTCAGAGATTATGTTTTTCAGTAGTTATTTTTCTTTTTAAACAATGTTATATATATCTGTAGACAATTTTGAACTTGGCGCTCACTTAGATCTCTATTACTATTCCTTATACCGAACTTGACCCCTTTTTCACATTTACGATTTTGGTGGCATAATAATAACGGAATTAGGTATGTACTCGTATACTTGACGTATTCTTTCCATTATTAAAACCAATAAAATACTTTATTAAATTAAAGAAATGGTATATTACAAATTAAACTTTCAAATATTCAAAGGTTATTAATTTTCTTATAATCGTATCCCGATATCTTAACGACTAGTAACGTATCAGTTTTAATTTTAACTCCAGTTTAAACTCGGTTTATGTGGCAATCAACAGTAGTAAAGATAAAATCCAATAAGGAATGTGTTTGTGATTAAACCAACTACCAATTCGGTAGATAGAGCACCTTTTATGCTTTTCTAAAGAAGCATAACATAGCGATATCAAATAAAGTGAATTTGTCGTTCTGAGAAATTGTCATTTTGGTTAAGAACCATAACAGAAAATTAATGAGTGAGAGAGAGCAACCAATTATGTAATCGGTACCTAGATAAAACATCATTTATTTAAGCCACTTTAAAGCAGCATAATAATAGTATATTGGGACCAAAATAGTCGTGAAGGTTGCCTGGAAGAGATCGCTTTTAGCTATAAGGCCGCCTAAATTGAAAACTTCACTATTTTCTATCTGTTGTTTGTTGTTTTCTATTTGTGCAATGAAGTGTATTTCATCTCTTCCAGGCAGAGGAAATGATTAGCAAAGTCAGTCGGAAATATAAATAAATAGAGTTCTCCAACGCTAACTCTGCAGTGCTCTTTCTCTCTTTCTCTTTGCTATGTCTGTCTCTTCTCTATCTTACACAATTGTAGGTCTATGGTTCTGCAGACTTAGCTTTGGAGGACTCTAGCCGACACAGTGCATTCGTCTTCTGTGCAGAAGACGTTATGAGTGTTTGTCATTTTGGGAATTAACCGTTATGAACTTATGAGATATTGTAATTTTGAAAATAATTTGTCAATAGGAGATAAACCTGCAATGTTTTACCACTAGAAGCGCCACTAGCACATTGCTACGTAGCCAATCAACATGTAGATACGTTCCTTTCCACCAAATCTTTTTTTACGCTTCAGACTCGCGCCACGCTGCCTTAACAGATTTTTAGGTCTGCTATTTTGAAATAGCAAATGATGCCATAATATCATCACAATTTTACTATATCTTTGAGAAATTAAATTATATTACCCCAAATAACGAAAAATTTGTGATATCTTCAAAAATAACGTTTCGTTTTGCTTTTCTGTTTACGGAGTGCGCTCGTGGCTCCATCTACGTAACGCTTTGAGTTTTATGTCCTATTTTTAAAAAATCTCAGTTCAGAAGCTTTGGTACACAACAAGGTGACCATGTCAGCCTTGTTAGGGTCACTAAGAAAAGGGAAAGGGAAGCTCAAGTATTATTAAAGTCAGCCCTCACTTTGAGAGCCAACTTAGCAAACAACAAGTAAGTGTTTCATATTATCAGATAAGGGCTGACTTACAATAATATTGAGCCTCCCATTTTGGAGCCTATTGAGGCCAAATTTTTTCCTCTCAATTTTCCCCAGGTCACACTCCATTAGGGGATAAGTTTTTAAAACATTATTTGAACCTTGGACGTTAAGTGATCCATCTTTATGATGGCTTAAAAGGTTTAATGCTGTACGCCAACTGAACCATAACTTCCTTAGTCATAGACACAGACAAAGAATGTAATTGTGGAATACGGGCTGATTACACAATGATGGCATTGGATTTACTCGCGCCATGGATCCGATACGGCCTTGCTTATATTGATTATTTGGATTTAGGATTATTCATTACACAGGGTATTACAAAAGATCTATCAGTATCACGCTAGACAAAGGGCATTATGTCCGCCAAGTTCGAAAAAATGCTTTATTTAAAAGTCGCATCGAAGACATGGATGCGACTAGCACAGGATCGTATAGGGTGGCACAAAAGAGAGGAGGCTTATACCCTGCCGTGGGAAGACATGGGCTGATGATGATGATGATTTATTTTCTTTATTGTAAGAAATCTTACAGCTTATAATTTTTTTACATAGTAAATGCTCTTTAAATAGTTGTATGCCAATACAAGATACCACATATAAAATTTTCTTAAAATAACAGCATACGGAAAGAAGAACAGAAAGGAGAATAATAATAGGATAATATACAATATAATACATATACGTGGTAACTTGGTAAATGATGTATGTCATCAGCAGCCTATTAATGTCCCCACTGTTGGGGCACAGGCCTCCCCTTGCACAAGCGGTATGGGCCATTATCCACCGAGCGGGCCCAGTGCTGATTGGTGGATTTCACAACCTTCGAAAACTTTTCATTTCCTGAGACATGCAAGGTTTCCTCACGATGTTTTCCTTCACCGTTAGAGCAGTCGGTAAATGTACGTAAGTCTTCGAAAAAATCCGAAATACTAATTGGTACATGGCATTGCATGGTTTCGAATCAGGACCTCTTGCATGGGAACCCGGCGGCGTCCTAGCCACTAGGCCATCAATGCTCTTGAAATGATTGCGTATAGGTAGGTATATTGTATGCAACGTGGTGTAAGGATGTGTATGTGGTGAGAGGGGGTGTCGGTGTTCGCGGAGGTGCGAATTTGTTTGCGTGTGTGTATGTGTGTGTATGTGTGTGTGTATGGGTGTGTTACTGAGAGCATATAATCGATTAAGTTATGATTTAGTTATGATGTTTTATAGTGGGCTAAATATTTTGTTATTTAACGATAGACATGATGAAATTAAACAATAGAGTGTTTATGAAAACACTTGCCAAATATTCAGGAATAAAAAAAAGAATATATTTATTAAGTGAAATCTTTTATTAGTGTCCAAATTTAACTGAAAACTTGTAGAATTGTTGACCGACAATGAATCACAGATTTTTCTCCATTAGGCCTGTTTTTTGTATTTCTTCAGACTCTTTTGCTGTAAAGTCAACCACAGGTCAACCTACCCAAAACGTCAAAATTTAAGAATTTGAAATATACCATATCGCTCGCGCATAAGCTTGAAATTTAATCGAAGGTTTTTAACAGATGGTATACTTTAGCTAGTGTTCGATAGTACAGTCACATAGTACAACGCACGTTCTAGAACCCTATATCTATCAGATCGATACTCAAGTGTTATTTCTGATTATTAGACATAATCTGATAAAGTAATATTATCGAGCACATGCCGTGTAAACATATTATGCTTTGACCACAACTAAATAAAGGTGAAGTTATGCTTTGCAAGTTAAATGTCAAAACGAAAATGACCACGCATTTGGCTTATTTTCTTGCTGCAAAATAGTGTTATGAATTTGAAATTGTTTGACACTAGATTACTTTAATACTGAAAAAATATTATTACCATTTAGTTGAGTCTTATGGACACTGACCCTTACACCTACCAACATTCACCCCTCACACACACACCACACATCACACACACGCCATCTCACGCTCACCCCTCTCTCACACACACCCTCTCACGCACACACACCACATACACGCATACTTAACTGTTTAATTTAGCATTGCCTCATGTTTTCATAATTTATTTATCGGAAGAGACTGGCCCCCACAACTCGGGGTATCCTAGTGTGGGAGCCAGGGAAATCTGACAAAATGTAAAAGATACTGTCTGCATCAAAAAAAAATATTTTATTTTATTTACTTTATTAACTCCTAACTAAAAGGAAGAAGATTGATATGTTTGTCTGTCGATCTGTCTGATTATCTGTGACATATCTTAACAATGGATGATCGGATTATTATGATCGGAAATGGACGCGGTTTTTTTAACAGATAAGTTTGTCGAGAGTACTTTATCTTACCCATATAAAAATTGGACCAATGGTTTTTAAGATCTTGGAGTATCTTTGATGTCAGATGGAATCTCTGGAATGGTAATAGAAAGATGGTTCAAGTTTGAGCTTAAATATATACGACCATGGTACCCTTCCCCCTTATTGAAGGCAGGTGCATTACCGATTATGCCATCGCCAATAAAAAAATACGAGCCCTACCTTTGATAAATCATAAACAATTTGATTAGTGGCATGCAGAACCCTCTGATAATAAATTCATAGAATGCCACTCCCCACTGGTTAAGAAATTAGTCATATATTGTACTCGTAGCAGGGGTTTTTCAACGTCAAACGTAAAATTTTAGTTGCTTGCTTGCTTATCGTATGGTTAGTGGCCAACCTATTTGTAACTGGGACAAACTGCTTAACGTGCTTTCCGAGTCACGGAGGAGCTCAGATGAAATATGTCACTAGCGGTCACCCATCCAGGTACCGACCGCGCCAACGTCGCTTAACCTGCACCATCACTATCGGATCGTGCTCGCAACTAGGCTACGAGCTCCTCAAGATTTTAGTAAATGCTTTATTTTAGGAAGTGGCCGTTTTGGGAAGTGTTTTGGATTAATTTTAAGTGATATTTTTAGAAGTGGTAGTTTTATTACATTATGACATTTGGATATTTTATCAAGGGGTAATTTTTGAAGTGGACCTTAGGTATGGGAGTGGACATTTTTCATCTTTCAGTTTTCACGAAAAATTCTTACTTGGTTACACCTACCTACAATACAACCCAATTTTTTGAAAAAATCTCTAGCAACTATCCCAAGTTAAATTCTCGAAACCTCAAAGTCACGACATCAAGTCACGACTTCCCGATCTTATTACGTCTCTAAGAAAACGAACGTGACATTGGGTTTGTTTGTAAGTTTGGTTTGCTCAAATACTTAGTTTGAGGAGCGGATCCAGTGACCTATATTTGTATGACAAATTCACAAGTTCGTATCCAAGGATGTCAGGTTTTAACGAGTTAATTAGGAGAACTATGTGAAGGAAGCGTTGGGAATTCTAACTGAAATTTTATTTATTTATCATTAGTAAGCCATCGACATATATAAGTTCAACGTTTTAACCATCGGTTACACCAAGGATACCGACAGTTCAACCTCCTTTCAAACTGATCGGAAAGATGTCATGGAACATTACTTCCCAAACCCCACGGTTTTGCAGATAAATTTGCACATAAGTAATTCTTAGTTGGTTCCACTAAATTTTACCTATACAGGCATATACACAAATACTTATACTAGATACATAATAATAAAATCAGAGCATGGACCAGTTAACAAACATTTACAAAATCACTCATTAGCTACCTAAATTATTCATTACGTTTCGTTTATACTACAATAATTCATAACTAAAATTATTATTATTAATTCATTTTGGAGTCATGTGGGTCTGGAGCCCACTGCCTCTACCGGGAAATCGCCAAGCGCCTCGTAGAGACATCCCGGGACAAGAAGGCTGGCCTCTACTTTGCTCAACGTATAAGCCTCGCTATACAGCGGGGCAACACCGCCAGCCTCCTCGGGAGCGACCTGGGCCAGGTCTTTTACTTGTAAAATAGTTAGGTATTTTGTAATTTTAGCTTAAGTATGTATTTTAATGTTATTTTAGTATTACTTTATACTGAATAAACCATTACTCCATTAATTAAATGTCATGAAAATTGCAAATATAAAAGTCAGCATTAAGTGAATTTAGACTCAAAAACACGTCGCGATATGCTTGGTCCAGATCTCAGGCACCAATTAAAAGTAACAATAAATTTAGTTTCAATTAACTTAACGCAGTAAAACATCTATTGCATCTTCATTATGAAATATTGGGTCGAAGTTCACTGGGACAGCTTTCTTGATAAAAGGGTCTTTCAATGTGTAAGATTTATTGGTAATGTTGGAGAGTATAGACTGCTATCTGACCTGTACTGCAGAGAAATGATAATGATAAAGTACCTAAAGAAGTAAGTGATAGGAATGAATCTGAGTTTTAGATTGACAGTGGGTTTGATTGATAGTTTGGGAAAAATGAAAAAATAGGCTTAGGAAAGGTAAAAGATAAGGTGTTAGATATAAATGTCGAATTTAAATAGATAATAGAGAGTGAAGACTAGATACTACACGGTTAGATCGGAGAAACGATTTGCGAAAGGTCTGTCGACGAACTGTTACAAGTAAAAATTTAATTACTTCAATACTGAATTTTTTGTCTGAACCGAAGATTGATTCTTCTAATAATTTATTAGGTTTGTCTTTACAAAACATAAATCGTATTCAGCTGAGAAATTCGGTGTGGATGGAGACGACCTCTTGTAGGTAGATTCCGTCAATACCACAATCAACCTTTAACACTAAAGGTACGTGAAACGATAAGCTATCTAGTTTTGCGTCAACCATGTACGAGGGCTTTTCCGAAAATTTTTAGTAAAATCATAAGTTATAAGTTTATCGTAAAAATGTATTTACAGTTTTTCAAAATACTCCCCTCCTGCCTCTATACATTTGTTCATTCGACTGAGCCAGCTTTCAAAACATTTAAAAAAAGATTCTTGCGGAAAACGAAAAACATTCGCCTAAATTCATCGACGGCCTCGTCCGAAGTCCTAAATCTTCGCCCACGGAGCATTTTTTTTACCATGGGAAATTAAAAAAAAATCACACGGGGCCAGATCTGGACTGTAGGGTGGATGGGGTAACAGTTGAAGTCCCGTGGTTGCCAAAAAGTCCAAGGTTCTAGCAGACATGTGAGCAGGAGCATTGTCTTGATGAAAAAGAATGGCACGGGCGCCGCTCCTTGGACGGTTGTCATTCAGCTCCTCTAAGGCTTTGGGCAAACAAACTTCGCAGTACCACTCACTAGTAACCGTTTTACGATCCTCTAGTGGAATAATGGCAACTGGACCGCTACGCCGGAAAAATACGGCAATCATTTTTTTGTTTACACTTCGGCCGCGAACAACTTTGGTAGGTAACTCGTCCTCCTCGAACACCCATTGTGGGGATTGCTGCTTGGTAAAGGCATCGTAGCTGTAGATCCAAGATTCGTCACTAGTTAAGATGTAGGATACTTGTTGTGAACTCCCTCCATCGAATTTTTCGAGCATAAATTTACACCAATCGACACGTCGGAATTTTTGCTCTTCTGTGAGAGAATGAGGTATCCATCGCGAGGCAACCTTTCGGACACGAAGATGTCTATGCAGAATATTCGAAACTGCCTGTGATCAGATCTTTAGCTCAGCCTGAATCTCTCGGTGTGTAATGTTCCGATGTTTCTTTAATAATCACTCCACCATGATGACGTTTTCATGAGTAACAGCAGTCGGCGGTCTTCCTGGTCTAGGATCATCTTCTAGGCTTTTCCGGCCACGTTTAAATTCGCGATACCAGTAAGTGACGGTGGCTAACGAAGGAGAAGACTCACCAAAAGAAGTTTGTAAATTTTAATGAGATTCCTTAAACGTTAACCCTCGTTTGAAGTCATAGAAAATCATTGCACGAAATGCTTCACGGGCCACGTCCATTGTTGCAATCAATTTATTGATGACATCTTGCCGCCAAAAATTCATTAAAAAAACTAATCGAAACTGGCCAGTGATTTTTACCATAGAGTTTACATTGAAATAAGCCTGCAAACGGTTATAAACATAGGGATATTTGAATAATATTAACGAAGTAGCTAATAACTTTCAGAACAGCCCTCGTATTTGCACTCACTTCTAGGTAAATCCTGATAACGCTTTAGTACCTCGTCGTGTGGTAAAAGGTGTTGGAAAACTTATTTTATGTTGTTATTACGCTCCTGGTCTCATACACAACTACGCATATTATCAGGTTAACTGTTCTCATTAATTGACGTACCTATGGGCAATTTGACTCAAGCAAAATAAATAAAAAATAATATAATACAAGAAAAGTCAAGAGTAATACAGAAGGGTCATTATCATTTTTATCAGTTCACTTGTTATGTGACACGCTTTTCGGTACTGTGCAAATCGCATACACGTATTTCCTACCTGCCTCGTTCATTAGAGAAGTCATAGGTTAAAGTGAACATTAGAATTCAATCTAAAGACATCTACTGTCTCTATCCCCATCCCCAAGGATTATTATGGTAACAACAGAATTACAATGACTCGGGTGAATTGAATTCCCTGAATATGGCTGAAGTCTCATTTACTCATGCAAAAACATGATTTCCGCAAACTAACAGCATCCGTGTCCAGAGATTGTAACAAGCAATATCAATAAATTACTCAGTCGGCTGTGAAATTGGCCCTTGTAGGGTTCGGACCAGTTATGTTAATGTTATTTAATTTATTCGGTTCAGTCACTCCGTGATGCCGGCGTCTTTTAGCTTTTTCTTCACCGCATTTTGTATTCATTGAACATGTGACAGCCATTTTTTAAACCACAGTTACTACGAATTAAGCTACAGATATCCTACAGCAATATTGTTGTACTGACGGTCTTAGTATTGAGTTATTGCTATGGCTTTCGACCTGATGAAGACACTCTAAAGTTGACCTAATCGTTTCTCTTGTAATGTTTAACATAATAGGTCTATGTAATTGTAGTTATATTGTTCTACATTGATATACCTGATAGAAACTAACAACAAAAAAACAATTTAAAGGCAATTAAAATTAAGAGTCCCACAAGGCTGTGTGTTGGGCCCGTTGCTATTCCTTTTTAACGATATTGTAGACTTCTTAAATAAAAACGTAGTTAATCTTCAAGCACGATATTTTAAAATTGTACCTAGAAGTTCAACTTAAAAGTCAGAAATGTTATGTTTTGACACAATAAGTTGCTAAGAAAATCCTAAAATAAATACCTACGTAGTGTGTAATATCACGGACAAATGCAAGTTGGCAACTGTTACTCAAAGTAAGATATTGTGTCAACAAAAACTAGTTTCCCGAGTACCATCAACGATGAAAGAAAAAACTCGACTCTCAAGTTCTCGATTGTGAATTTCCTTTTCCTTTTTCGATTAAAGTGCTACCACCATAAGGAACCGATTAAAATTTTTCACCGTTAAACATGTTTCTTCTGAAATGAGGCGAGTATTTACTAAGATATGTGGGAATTAATTGCATATTATGACGATAATTTGTATAATTAGTATTACGGATGAACGATAACAGATATCTGATTTGTAAGTACAATATTATGTATATATTTTTATTTTTATTCAGCTGACAGACAGTTTTCGTATCGCGGTCTGTCTCTACGCTTGTCCGCTGTTAGTTTGACTGTTACTTTGTCTGCTACTTTATCTGGTAACTTGTCTGCTGTATTGTCTGTTTGTGCTAGTATGTTTGAGTCACTTGTGAGTCACTCAATCTGCGGATCTTTCTTTAAATCTTTCGCAGTTATTAATTACTATCAGATCAGATTTTAATTTTAATGATGTTAATCGCTTTGCATAATAACGGACCGATACTTACTCAAAAATCTTGTAGTTTAAAAAAACAAAATTAATAAAAAAGAAGAACAGCTGACTGCCGTGAGACAGCAGTTACCAACCTTGAAATTAACAAAAAGCTTAGGTATTACAAAAAGTCGTTTAGCAAACATCAGGGGTACAAAACAAAGGGCTCCGTAACATGAGAACCTCAAAATGAAAGGTGTGAAGAATCGCAAGGGGTGACAGGGACCTTGAAAATTTTTGAACTTGAATTCGAAAAGGGTGATTTGAATGAGAATGAATGAGTGAATGGATGGAAGTGCTAAATCATTCACTAATGGCATTTGACGAAAGGATTTATATATCTTTTGTATGAGAGGTAATAAGATTTGTCATAAAAATTAAGGTATACCGCAAATAAAAATTTGGGGATTGTAAATGATATTGTACCTACTATTGGTTAAGTAGCTAATATAATATATAACTTGCTTAACAATTCAACATTCAACAACAACTAAATATTTTAATGTGCTCAATAATTCATAATAATTCATTTATTCATGCATAATCATCATTAGTTACATACAGATGTTATTATGAAATATTATTATGATGTTATTATTATGATGTTAATATTAAGAAATTCTCATTTATCTTTGCAATTCCATGTCATTTTATGATCTCAATAATTATATTAAAAATAACAGCTTTATCTTTTACCTACTACGACATTTTTTTTACAATTCGTCAATATTTTTGTCATTAAGGTTATAGGTATTTTTCATATTGTATAAAAATTAAAAACATATTAATCCGATTATTAACCGATTTGCGTGGTGGATCAAGACCCAAATCCTAAAGCCCGTCACACACGAAGCTATTATATATTTTAAATATAAAATAAAAAATATATTATTTTATTGTATTGCAGCTATTTCTAAATTAGATAGGTAATGTTATCTAATCTAATGTCATTATTCTAAGCGCCTAAACATTTAGCAAGGCAAATAACCCATCATCCTTTAACCCATAATCCTATAAGTTAAGTTAAAGTAACTTCTTTCATTCTTACAAATTCAATAATAATTACAAGTGTTCTACGTGTCTTTTTTACCTAAAAATATGAACACAGGTTTCATTGAAAGTGAAACTTATATGAACGATTTCATGTAGGTGTAGATACAGTTTTATCTACACTGATATAATAACGTCGATAAAATAATACGTAGGATGTTTAGTTCAGATAGATAAATATATTCACAATAATAGAAAAGTAGGTATCTTTATTTATCGCAATAGAGAAATAGGTAATACCTATACAAAGTTTAAAATATTGATGTGACTGTGTTTAAACATGTATTTTAAAATATCGATAAGTAGGGGGAGTCCGGGAGACTTGCTCAGGGAGGAGAGTTGAGCCGCTTCTAATATCTCATTCAAATGTAGCGGTATGGGAACGGTGTACATTCGATGGTGTGCCTGTCATTGGTCGCTAACATACCACGTGACAACATGGCGGCCGCCAGTCCCCTTCGACTGTGACAAAGTGTGTTTGTCTGTGTTTTTTGCGCTCCAGAGTTAAAAAAATAGTTTTTATTGTATTATCATCTTGCATATTTTGAAGGTATTTAAAAGATTGGCATATTATTTGAGCCTCACATTATCGTAGTTTAAGGTTGATAAAGAGATTTTATTCTAGTAGTCTTACTTCTTTTGCAAGATTTAAACAAATGCGGGAAGGTACTAGGCGGGAGATTTGAGCTACCCGAGGTGGGGAGACTTGATCAGTGGGTCGAGTTTACATAGGTCTACATAGGTTTCAAGAAGTGGCCTGCTGCTATTAATACAAAAATAATTATTTTTCAGATCACAATGCCATTACAATACAAGATGGTACTAAAAGAAGAATTAAATTTTCAAAACAGGATCGGCAAAATGCATTGCATTGCAAAAAAAGCGAAATATAGCGAAGGAAGAAATAGTGAAAAAGAAAATTCTTCAATCAAGTGATAGTGAGACGGATTGTGAAGAAAAATCTGAGAAATTAAACAAAAGCAAGAAAAATAAGCCGAAGAAGGAAAGAGTTAAAAAAAATATTATATTATCAGTAACGGTGAGACAGATTGTGAAAACCCTTCTTGTGCAGAGAGCTACGACAGCCCATTAGAAGAAGATGTGCCCCACGATCCTAATTGATGAAATGATGGACATGAGACTTTGTTCGATGTGCGGGAAGTATGTCCATGAAATCTGCGTATAGGATTAACAGATAAAGATAGCGAGATCTACGTTTACCCAAATTGCAATTAGCAATAGAATTGTTTATGCCTTATATTTTGAAATTTGTGTCAAATTTTTACGCCCATCATTGCCTTTTAGGATAGGTAAATGGCATTATTAGTTTTAAGTAATAAGTTTAAAATTTTGTTACTTGAAGGAGAGGCTTTGTTGATTATTATAGATCTCATTCACGTTCAGTGAAACTTTAAATATTTGTGTAGTTTTAGCTTGTAAAGCTCAATTAATATAAGAAAAAAGAATATTTGTAAGATTTTTGTAATTTCTCAATAATAAAATAACAAGTACTTTCAATTATTTCCTAATTATCACGGTATGGTCAACTCTCCCCATGTGGGTAGTCAAATCTCCCGGCTATTGGGGACACTTGAGCCAAATCTCTTTTTGTGTGATATTGAATGTAGTGTAGTAGTCACATTTATTTGCTTATTCAAAATATATTTCCCTCAAATAGTAGCTCGATAGCAAGACTATGATATGACAAAAAGCAGAGATGATTCATCTTCTACACTAGATTTTATAGGCCTTCAAGTAAAACGTGGCTCAACTCTCCCGGACTCCCCCTATCTTATTTTTATTTAATTCATTTGTAGGTTGAAGGTAACAGGGCTTCAAATACCGTTAAAAATTGGTAAAGTTACCCGCTATTAATAATAACGCCCGTTAATTTAATAATAATGTGAAATCTTTTAACGTTACTCATGCTACTTTTCACCGCTAAATTAACGAATAATAACGTTAAAATTAATTAATAACGTTATAAGAATGATACTTTGCCAAGTAACGTTATAATTTATACCGTTTCTAATTTTTTACGAAATTACCGTTACTTAACGTTACTTATAATGTGATTTTGGTAATGTTAACAAGTCCTGGAGGTAATATATTATATATACAAAATTTTAAATATTAGTGATGTGACTGTTTAAAAATTTATTTTACAAATACGATATATTTTTTTAAATTAAAAATTTAATTCACATTTAAAAAAGGAACTATTTCAAAACTTGTTTCTCCTCTTACACAACTGAATGCCAAGGTTGATAAAAGTATTATGTAGGTATAACATTATGTAAATAAGTTTGCATAATGCATACAAAAAATAATAACTACAAGTGTAGGTATCTGTAAACTTAAGTTTAAAATTAAATGAAAAAAAAAGACTTAAAACTTACTATCTAAGGTAAATAGGTACTAGACAGAGTAAGTATTTGTGACACCAAACTTCTCTAATCTTAAATAAATGTACGTCGTTGTACGTTACCAGTATAAAGAGAAATGTGGATCTGAACTGAAACCAAGCCACTGCAGGCAGTCTAAAATAAATCCCTTACCGCTCAGTTATTTTCGCCTTTGCTACAATAAAATAAAGCAGACACAAAACGCAAGAGAACTTAAAATATTAATAACCATCCTTTAAACAACACAAAATGCACAGTAAAAGAGCTCATTAAATTTTTTTTATTTTTATTTTCACTCTACACGTCAACACAAATAGAACGAAATGAATATTTGAAATGCAGATTTTACACTCTCCTCGAATGAAGAATAAAACACTATAAATAATCATTTTAAAAAATCACAAAAATTTGATTACAAAACGGAGTATTTTTCTTTATCTGAATGGAACGCATTCGATATCAGTTTTAAAATAAATAAGTTTCGTTCACAAACGTACCGTGCGGTAACACAACACGACTTTGCCGCCACGCCAATACAACTGAGTGGGAACTGGCTTTTGCTCGAAAGGTTGGCTTTCTGATGAACTAAACACAGGGACGGCACATCTCTAGCGCGTGGTTCATTTCTAGGGTCGTAAATATATCGATGATGAAAAGTCGATTGTCTTAAAAATCCATTACAGAATTGAAACCAATGGTTGATCCATTGAAGAATTTTTGACATGATTCTTATTGGGATGTGTTGCTAGAAGATATTTAATTTTGTTCTCCGAGGTTTTTCTATTTCGATTATAAATAAATTCAATTATTTTATTCGTTGAAGGGAAAGAGTTTTAATTATTTACAGAGATATTAATATTCATAATCTCATATTCTTTAATGGAACATGTCATCACGTCATATAAAGCACTAAGATAATCAAAAGGAACAATTGGTATAACATACCTAATTATCATTGTGAATCTGAAACTAAACTTAGACTATAGTCTATTCGAGTTAAGAAAATAGTGAATCATCGCTGTCGTCCAGCCTAGCCACGCCCCCTGACCAATCACGGAGCAGTAAATTAATAAGCCAAGTTCACATTGACCAGTTCAAGGCAGACCCTCGTACGAAACGATCAATCAAATAGCCCGCCCCTTGTCGTCCCCGGTGCAAAGGTGCCCTCGCTCGCGAGAAGATAACGCTCGCGGCGTTACCGAGCTGTAGGTATCGCTACGGCCAACCTTTGCACCAGGTAAGTTAGTTAAAACAATTGTAATTTATTTTCAATTTTATTTTCATTACTAAAATCTATGAATTTTTTTTAACTCACAAATTGGAAGGAAATACTTCTGATCTTGACTTCTGTGGTTCTTTCTTCTGTAATAAAAAAATAATATTTTGTTCAAATATACTTACTAATACTTCAATTGAATTAATAAATTATCGTAACACAATACTAACATTGTTTAGTACAGTGCGTGAAAGAAAAACATTCAGGTATCGTATAAAATCGGCCTCTGTCTCTATCTGTCTACATTCGCGATAATCGAATCGAAGCACACCGAAGTTTTCAAGGCCCGAATGTTTAACTAAAAGCTCACGCACTGTACTTTTTAAAATTAATTATTATTGTACGAGTAAAGTATGCTGCTCATGCTCCGCGGCCTGATCCGACAATCGAAGATCCTAGAGCCACGTTAACCCGACACTATACCGATGAACTGCCAGATTTTAGCCTAGGCGAGCTCGAGCTGGCTCTCAAATAGCTTAAGAATGGAAAAGCCCCTGGTGAGGACGGTGTCACTTCTGAGCTCCTTAAGGCAGGAGGAATCCCTGTACTGAGGGAACTTCAGAAGCTCTTCAACTCCGTCCTACACAGTGGGAGAACTCCGGAGGCGTGGAACAGGAGCATTGTAGTTTTGTTCTTCAAAAAAGGAGACAAAACTCTGCTCAAAAACTACAGACCCATCTCGCTCCTGAGCCACGTATATAAGCTGTTTTCGAGAGTCATCACGAATCGTCTTGCGCGGAGATTCGACGACATCCAACCTCCGGAACAGGCCGGATTTCGGGGAGGCTTTGGCACCATAGACCACATCCACACTGTGCGGCAGATTATACAAAAAAGTGAAGAATATAATCAGCCCCTGTGTCTTGCATTTGTGGACTATGAGAAAGCCTTTGACTCCGTCGAAACCTGGGCTGTTCTGGAGTCCTTGCAGCGTTGCCAAGTCGACTGGCGATACATCGAAGTGTTGAGATGTCTGTATGACGCCGCGACGATGTCTGTCCAAGTACAGAACCAGCAAACAAGACCCATCCAATTGCGCAGAGGAGTAAGACAGGGAGATGTTATATCTCCGAAACTGTTTACGAACGCATTGGAGGATGTCTTTAAGACCCTGGACTGGAAAGGACACGGCATCAATATAAACGGCGAGTACATCTCACACCTACGTTTTGCCGATGATATAGTCGTAATGGCGGAGTCGCTGCAGGAACTTCAAGAAATGCTGGACAATCTCAATGCTGCTTCACGACGTGTCGGTCTCGGGATGAACTTGGACAAGACTAAGGTCATGTTCAATGACCATGTCGTTCCGGGACCGATTATCGTCGATGGTACGGCCCTCGAAGTTGTGCAACAATACGTCTACCTCGGGCAGACTGTGCAATTAGGTAGAAACAACTTCGAGAAAGAAGCCGACAGAAGAATTCAGCTGGGTTGTGCAGCATTTCGGAAGTTACGTCACATCTTCTCGTCGCCCATACCTCAATGTCTAAAGACAAGAGTCTTTAACCAGTGCGTCCTACCAGTAATGACCTACGGAGCCGAAACGTGGACACTGACGGTGCGACTGGTTCACAAATTGAAGGTCGCTCAGCGTGCTATGGAAAGAGCTATGCTCGGAGTATCTCTGCTGGATCGAATCCGAAATGAGGAGATCCGGCATAGAACAAAAGTTATCGACATAGCTCATATGATTAGCAAGCTGAAGTGGCAATGGGCCGGTCACATCTGTCGCAGAACCGACAACCGCTGGGGTAGACGAGTTCTGGAGTGGAGACCGCGTTTGGGCAAACGTAGTGTGGGACGCCCCCCTGCTAGATGGAGCGACGATCTGCGCAAGGTGGCTGGCAGCGACTGGATGAGAAGAGCCGAAGATCGGGCTCAATGGCGCGCCCTGGGAGAGGCCTATGTCCAGCAGTGGACTAGGATAGGCTGCTGATGATGATGATGAGTAAAGTAACAGAACCGTCACCTCCAAGCCAGAGATACTCGCCGAGATCGAAGACTTCTATGGCCGACTGTATGCTGCTCATGCTCCGCGGCCTGATCCGACAATCGAAGATCCTAGAGCCACGTTAACCCGACACTATACCGATGAACTGCCAGATTTTAGCCTAGACGAGCTCGAGCTGGCTCTCAAACAGCTTAAGAATGGAAAAGCCCCTGGTGAGGACGGTGTCACTTCTGAGCTCCTTAAGGCAGGAGGAATCCCTGTACTGAGGGAACTTCAGAAGCTCTTCAACTCCGTCCTACACAGTGGGAGAACTCCGGAAGCGTGGAACAGGAGCATTGTAGTTTTGTTCTTCAAAAAAGGAGACAAAACTCTGCTCAAAAACTACAGACCCATCTCGCTCCTGAGCCACGTATATAAGCTGTTTTCAAAAGTCATCACGAATCGTCTTGCGCGGAGATTAGACGACTTCCAACCTCCGGAACAGGCCGGATTTCGGGGAGGCTTTGGCACCATAGACCACATCCACACTGTGCGGCAGATTATACAAAAAAGTGAAGAATATAATCAGCCCCTGTGTCTTGCATTTGTGGACTATGAGAAAGCCTTTGACTCCGTCGAAACCTGGGCTGTTCTGGAGTCCTTGCAGCGTTGCCAAGTCCACTGGCGATACATCGAAGTGTTGAGATGTCTGTATGACGCCGCGACGATGTCTGTCCAAGTACAGAACCAGCAAACAAGACCCATCCAATTGCGCAGAGGAGTAAGACAGGGAGATGTTATATCTCCGAAACTGTTCACGAACGCATTGGAGGATGTCTTTAAGACCCTGGACTGGAAAGGACACGGCATCAATATAAACGGCGAGTACATCTCACACCTACATTTTGCCAATGATATAGTCGTAATGGCGGAGTCGCTGCAGGAACTTCAAGAAATGCTGGACAATCTCAATGCTGCTTCACGACGTGTCGGTCTCGGGATGAACTTGGACAAGACTAAGGTCATGTTCAATGACCATGTCGTTCCGGGACCGATTATCGTCGATGATACGGCCCTCGAAGTTGTGCAACAATACGTCTACCTCGGGCAGACTGTGCAATTAGGTAGAAACAACTTCGAGAAAGAAGCCGACAGAAGAATTCAGCTGGGTTGGGCAGCATTTCGGAAGTTACGTCACATCTTCTCATCGCCCATACCTCAATGTCTAAAGACAAGAGTCTTTAATCAGTGCGTCCTACCAGTAATGACCTACGGAGCCGAAACGTGGACACTGACGGTGCGACTGGTTCACAAATTGAAAGTCGCTCAGCGTGCTATGGAAAGAGCTATGCTCGGAGTATCTCTGCTGGATCGAATCCGAAATGAGGAGATCCGGCATAGAACAAAAGTTATCGACATAGCTCATAAGATTAGCAAGCTGAAGTGGCAGTGGGCCGGTCACATCTGTCGCAGAACCGACAACCGCTGGGGTAGACGAGTTCTGGAGTGGAGACCGCGTTGGGGCAAACGTAGTGTGGGACCCCTGCTAGATGGAGCGACGATCTGCGTAAGGTGGCTGGCAGAGACTGGATGAGAAGAGCCGAAGATCGGGCTCAATGGCGCGCCCTGGGAGAGGCCTATGTCCAGCAGTGGACTAGAATAGGCTGCTGATGATGATGATGATGAGTAAAGTAAAGTAAAGTAAAATACACTTTATTGCACAAATAGAAAGGCATCTTCTAGGCAACCTTCGGGCGGAAGAAATGATTTCGAGAAAGAGGTAGTAGGTGTGCAATCATTATGGAAAACGTTATATAACAGTATTTAATTTTATTATCATTGTATTGCCTCCTAAAAGGAAGTTCAGCGTCAAAATGTAAATCATCGACATTTGGAATTATCGATATCATCCCACCACTATCGCATCCCAAACTCTCCAACCCACACACGTTCAACGCATCAGCCTCAATAGCTCGAGTTATAAACTTTAAGCTTCTAGCAAGCTTCCTTACAGCTTTAACACCTTGTACGAGTAAATAGATTATCTAACTCGAGGTTTATCAAAACTGCTCTAACAAACTTAGGTTAAAATTTAAGTAGGGAAGTAGAAAGAAAAAAAAAACACTATTGCCACAAAAAAAAATTACATATTTTGTTCACTCCATAATACAATTGGCAATAGGCACCTGGCTCAGCTAATTCTAAGTAGGTAACCTAGATCCTGTCTAGACCACAGAAATCAGACTAGAACGACCTCTCCTCTTGAATGATGATGTGAGCACTGACAGCGATCCAAAGGATTTGGGCAAATGCACCTATAGTTCCATTTGATATTTCAATGCCCGACTAATGTATGGGAAGATGCTCACATAGCATGCGCTAACTGATAAACGCGGTTTCTATGGCGAGGAATCTTGATGAATTTAAAAATCTTTGGTCTAGACGTTTTGAGGAAAAAAAATATTGTTCTTGTATTTACAGCCCTTCATGGGGGAACCCGACACGCTCTTAGCCGTTTTTTTTGCGATTTATCGATTTTCTGTACTAGCAAAATAAGTATCCAACTTAGATTCTTCAGGGAAATCCAGGCTAGGTATTAGAATAATCTAGTGCCTACCTTGTGGTTTTCTTGTGGTAAGACTTTATGCTAAATTCTCATAATATGGTCACGTTATGCTAATAGAAAATTACTCACAAATCCTACTTTTTAGGGTTCCTTAAGGTATACTACGTTAAACGTAGATTTAATACGTATTTTCACAAAGTAAAACTAAAACTATGGATGTATACACCTATATTAACTTATAATAAGCACAGGTTAAGGCCCACTATCTATCCCAATGACTCCTTCTTCCTTCCTTACTTTTTCACAACTTTGGTTTCTAGTTATATTTTAATAATATGTATGTACAAAATAATTTATTTACCACAATAAATTTTTAAAGTTTGCTGTTGGACCCCGCACTAGGGCGACCCTGTGTCGCGGCGATCCTTAATCACATTAACAATAAGTATCAAAATTAACTAATTTGGACTCAGTTGTATTTTACAAATGTTTGTGTGTGCGTGTGTGTGCGCGCGTGTGTGTGCGCTTGTGTGTGTGTGTTTGTGTGTGTGTGATCTATATCAAATGATTTGCCCTCTTATTGTGGAATGCACAAAGTCGCCTCCGTAGCATTGTAATCCAGTGTTAATAACCATTTGGTAATTTTCTGCTTAGCTTCCCTTAGAGAGAGCATTTTTATGTCGCAGAATTTTGTGTATGTATATATGTATGTGTGTGATTATGTAGTTATTTTATGTATAAGTATATATAAATATATTTATTTGTATGTGTATATTATATTTATTATTGTAAACGGTGCACAACCTACCTTTTTCTACCAAAATTACTCCACCAAAAGGTTGTATGGAGTTTTTAGCGATAAGACCGCCTAGATTGTATTAATCGTTTTGTACGCATTGTATCACACTATTTTTGTGCAATAAAGAGTATTCATTCATTCATTCATTCACCTTTATTATTGTTCTTTTTTGTCTTTCTTTCGAATTTTATCAGTTTTATATTTTCTTGGCTTGGCCAACGTCTGTTCTGTTACATGTTCATTACCACTGGTCACAGAAGAGATCTGTCCTCCGAGATACAGGAACTTCCTAGTTCGGAGGTCAGCGTTTATTGTAAACTAACCTGTTGCTCACTCATTTTGTTTAGTTTAATATAGCATATGCTTAAGTTCCTACTGGTGTATGGACTGTGAATACTTTGTCATCTTACCGCATTTTTATATTTTAATTTTTAAATCTTCTTTTTTCATCTTCTTTGGTTAGTTCAGATTAGGAATGTTACGGAGCTTCGATTCCGACTCCGAAAGGTCGGAACTTCCGTTTGTTTTTACACCTCCGACTCCGACTTCGGCTCCGATAATTTTGAATCGGAGGTTATACCGAAGATTTGTGAGCAAACATATTCAAATATCAATATTTTATTAAATAGTGTAGGACTAACTAACATTAAAGGAATATGTTTTATTGCCGCAAACGTCATCATAAAAAATATTGGCCAGTTCAGCTATAGAAATTAAAAAACGGTTTAAAATTTTAACTGCTTCTGAACATCTCTCCTCCGCCTGCGACTCCGGTTCCGACTCCGATAAATCAAATTTAAAACCTTCGGTTTCGACTCCGGTTCCGGTAAAACCACCTCTGTAACATCCCTAGTTTAGATTAGGCCAACTTATAGGTAGGTTTAAGTTAAGGTCTCCATAAGGGGCTTAATGGGGTGGTTTGCCATTGCCTTCCCCATTTCACACACTGGTTAATCTCAGTGTGCAGGTTTCCTCACGATGTCTTCCTTCACCGTCAGAGCAGTCGGTAAATGTACGTAAGTCTTTCGAAAAAACTGAATAGGCATTTACTGGACCCGCATGCTCCATCGTCGACCTCATCGTCGCTTACCATCAGGCGAGATCGAGGTCAAATGCGGGTTTAGAAGTAAATAAAAAAAATTAAAAAGCTGAAAAACTCATTGGGACATGGCATTGCCTGATTTCGAACTCGGACCTCCCGCATGGGAGTCCGACGTCCTAGCCACGACGCCACCGACCTTTAGTCTCAGTAGTTCGGTTATTTTGTCCGGTCCCGAACTGTTGAGACCCTCTCAGTCTCAATAGTTACGACGCTCTAATAATAAAAAAAATACGCTTTACCGCTAGGGGAATTATCGAGAATGCGCGAGGATTCCCCGGAAGACGCACGACCTCTTTTTTGGCACGTATTTAGTTTGTATGTTACACAATTGACATAAAGTTCGTTATACTGTGTACAATTACGTTGCGAAAATTCGCTTCCATTCCATTCCGCGGCAATGTAAATTGAGCCTTAAGCCTTACGATATGGCCAACGGTTGCTGTCAAAATATAGCAGCCAGGGCCGACAGTTTAATGTACAAGACGTTAGGTAATACTTATGTACTTAGAGCGTCGCGGTCGGTGGCCTAGCGGCTAGGACTCCGGACTCCCATGCGGGAGGTCCGGGTTAGAAACCATGCAATGCCATGTACCAATGAGTTTTTCGGATTTTTTCGAAGACTTACGTACATTTACCGGCTGCTCTAACGGTGAAGGAATACATCGTGAGGAAACCTGCATGTCTGAGGACATTAAAGGCGTGTGAAATCCACCAATCAGCACTGGGTCCGCTCGATGGATCATGGCCCGTACCCCCTTGTTCAAGGGGAGGCCTGTGAGGATCATGAATACTTATGTAAGTAATCTAATTTTTAATTATATTTTTGCTGTTGTACTGAACCATTATAATTTCACAATGTTACAGGTTTTGCTTACACTTAAGTACTTATTCCAAGTTATATCCTTACTGCGTGTCTGCAGTCATGCATACAGAATTAATGCATTTTTATTAATAAAACTATGACATGATAATTAATTACAAACATGATGTATTAAAATCTATCAGTACTTATATGAAATGGAAACGGCCTTAGCCAAAACATAAAAAAAAAGAATTTTGTTAAATAAATATATACGTGTGTGTTTCATTCCTTTACGTGAGGGTTGTTAAGTATGTATAATATTAAAGTTCATTTATAAGTGAAAAAAATGTTTTGACAGTATATTGTGTTTGACCCTATCCGTCGATAGATGGCGCTATTCACATATTACAACGCGTTATGGTTGTTTTGTGTCGAATTACTTATATAGTAAAGCATGTTTTCACTGTACAGGTAGAGTTGTTCCGCAGATGAAGAATAATTTTATGAATGGAACAATTCTATTGTCTACTTTTTGACACGAATTCAATTAATGTCTTACGTTAGGTTAATTAAGGGTGTTTATCCAAGAAAAAATGTGTAACGAAAAATATTTACTTTCGAGAGCTTCGTGTAACGAAAGTTTAAGAGTTAGAAAAGTATTAGTAACACCATCGTAAATATAGGTCTGTGGATAAGAAAAAAAATGCTCGACCCCCCTCGGCTCCCTCTGGTGGCACCATAGGCTGCGCAACTGAACACTGAGGAGTTGCGCGGTTAGCTCTGTTTAAAGTGAGCTAGCGTCGAAACTATTAGACGGATTTGGACCAAATAAACTGTATTTTAAAGAATAGAGTATACGCTACGGTCTGATTTTAAAAAATGTAGTTGGCTAAATAAATATTGATAAAGTTCTGATGTTGATTGCAAGTGAAAATGGCAAAGTGGAAAGAAAAAAGGCTAAAACCACCACCGACTGAAACCACGCTCGCATTTGATTGGAATCAACGAACCGAACCGGGCGCATGTAGTCCAGCACTTAGAGCAGTCGGTAAGTGTACGTAAGTCTTCGAAAAAATTTGCTTGTTTCGAAACGGGACCTCACGCGTGAGAGCCCGGCGGCCTAGTCACTACGCCACCTGATCTTTTTACCCCCGTCGACCGATCGAGGAAGGGGTGTATAAGTTTGACGCGTTTGTCTATGGCATCAATTACATCCGATGATCCTATTTGAACACGGATAATTTGTTTAACAGATTTTTGTCGATGTGTTCAACATTGTTCAACAGTGTTCAACAAAAGTATTTGGTGTTTATTGTGTGTGTTTGTGTGTCTGATAAAAATTGTATCAGGGGTTTCCCCCTTGGAGTATGTTTGATATCAGATGGGATCTCAGGAGCGGTAATATTTAGTTTCTCGTAGGTGGTTAGAGTTTGAGCTCGAAACGTCTAGAATCTTGACTAATCTTGAAAGGAGATCTCCACAGTGCACTGAAAGAAAATCTTGGTTATTTCAAACCAGAACTTGTTTCAATACGAGCACATAAAGTCGGCTTGTTCACTTCAAACAAGAAATGGTTCACTTTATAGACGCCTCACTATTAATAAGACTCAAGTTTTGATACGATGATATTTCAAAGATTTATTGTGACTGAATGACACTATTAAACAAAAGATTTTTATTTTTAATAATGGCCTCTTTTAATTTTCCCTTTCACACTGGCACTGTCTTCTTTTTAAGATTGTCTTTGTGCTGGACCTCTAAGGAGGCCTGCTATACCCAAGTGGTATATCAGTGGTATAGCAGTATCCAATGGTGGTCATAAAAAACTTGAGTATTATTAATAGTTAGACGTCTATAACTTCAACCAAGATCTTAGTCGTATCTAACAAGTATTTTTTTCAAATGAATAAATTTTACTTTATATGCTTTACATCAAACATTTCTTTCAGTGTGTAAGTAGGAAGTGTTTTTAATTCTTAATTTTGAGTTATACACACACCTATATAATCATGACGTCATGTACCTAGTTTAGTTAGTCATACTTCATGTAATCCAAGTTCAAATAAAGGTGACGGGTTGATGCTCTCGTGTCAAGCTTATCTGTCATGACTTAAGTGCAGTGGTGCAGTCATCATAGCGTGATGAAAAAACAAAGTGTATAAATAATAGTAGATTGTCTAACTATAGCGGGAAGGGTCAAATTGTCGCTACGAGTATCATTTTGCAAAATGATTCGTAGACGAGGTTTGTGAATACACAATGCGGTCGTCTTTCCGTACGTGATAGACGAGATATTATTTGTTACACCTGCGAGAAAAAAAAACCCGAAGCACAGATCATGCCTACATTTTTGGACAGGGAACCCCGTTTGTATTTACAGTTAGCCGATTGCACTAGTTTCGACACCCGTCGTTGTGGTACCACCCGTTCTGAATAGGAAGACAGGGTCCCCATCAAAATTAATAACTAAAGCAGTTAGCTTAGCTTTCCATGTCGTTATACGCCCATGGAGAGTAGATTGCACCTATTACTCATAATTCCTAATCAATAGATTTTGTAATTAAAATTAGAAAAAAACTCCATATACATAATTGAAAAAATACAATTTCGAATATTTAAAGACGTAGAAAAAAGTTCATTCATTTGAGCCCGTACGTACGTATGAATAATATGGACAGCTCAATTCTAATTTTATCCCCGCTTCATCATCATCAGCAGCCTACTCTAGTCCACTGCTGGACATAGACCTCTCCCAGGGCGCGCCATTGAGCCCGATCTTCGGCTCTTCTCATCCAGTCGCTGCCAGCCACTTATTCCCGCTTACTTTGCCGCAATGTGACACTTTCTGCACAGTTTTCAATGATAACAGTAGACAATCTAATATTGGGATTTTTTTATCTTTCTCAAAAGGTAGACAGACATTGACCTATCTGTACTACATTTTGCTACAAAAGTTCATATTCCGTTACTCATTCATAAATTAGACTAACTGAAATAGCCGTTGAAAACGAGACCCAATTTCCCCTATTAATTGTTGTAATGTTATCTCCGCTGACCTTAAGGTAATTAACTAATGTTAGATCAAGAAGGAATGTTTGTAGAGAAGTTTGGATAAGGCATTTCTGTTGAAAATGATTTTCTTATTATTATTGTTAGAAAAATCTGAACACCGCGATGTAGCGTTTTTTGTGTAAACTTATAACGACATCTAGCGAACATTTTAGTGAACTAATTACTATGTCGAAGGGAAGAAACCCAATCTCAGCTACGTTGCGGTTCTTAGGTTCATGATTGGTCGGAAGAAAATGAAGAAGGCGTTGGGGAGTATCGCCCAAGCTATTGAATTTTTATTCTACAAAATACAAAAACATTGTAAAGTGTGATAATAGTAAATAAATCAGTTCTATCAAAGTTTTTTTTTGAGATCAAACTGAATTGAGTGAGACACATCAGAAGCAGAAGTCTTGGAAAATTTTGACACTAAAAGTGCGCATCTCTGTCTCTTTAGTGACTGATTACATCTCATCGAGTAATACCTAATGAATCGATTCTGATACTTTTAATGTATTTTGTCATCGTACTTATAATACTAAGTACGTATACAACTTTCATATGTGGACTTTATGGGAAGTGGACTTTTTGGGAATGTGGACTTTATGGGAGTTAACTTTTTGGGAAAGTTGTTAGGAAACACTAATATGAAGCCTTTAATAATATTCATAATTAACTATTATTTTCCGTTGAGTAACTGTGCCCAACTCTAATTTAAAAAAAGTATTTGAACGGACACTGGACATCTCTAATGCGCAGCGATGATTGGTCGGAAGAAAATGAAGAAGGCGTTGGGGAGTATCGCCCAAGCTCTTGAATTTTTATCTACAAAATACAAAAACATTGTAAAGTGTGATAAACTGATAATGGTAAATAAATCAGTTCTATCAATATCAGTTGCAGCTTTTTTTTATTTATTTATTGGTCTACAACATGGAGTCTCTCAACATGGTCTCGTACATGAAGTTACTAAACGCAAAATTACGCAAAATTTAAACGTTTAGGTTCATTTGGTCCACTTTGTTGATAAATATACCAACAAGTACAACAAAGACAAATATACAACAACAAAAGTGGACCAAATGAACTTAAACGTTTTAATTTTGCTTAATTTTGCGTTTAGTAACTCCATGTACGAATATGTGTTACATTAAGGTTGCACAACTAGATGCATACATTATCATGACCGCAGCAGAATAACAAGAATGCTCTAATTAACATTGACTTTACGGTGACCCTACGCATCCATGCAAAGATGGTGTAATGCATTAATCAACCACAGAAATAAATCAAGTAGAACGGTGACGCGGGCGAACTACCATATAAATCTCGCGTGTCAACATTTTCGTAGCCACGTCCCCAAAGAGACAAGATTACGAACTAAATACCTCCTTTTGAACGATTCACTGTCGCACCTGTTGTTCTTACAGTTACAAACAGTACAATAAGGCATTTTAGCACAGCCGTAGCCGCTCTGATCGGTACGCGTCGAAAATTAGGCGCTGAATGAATGAAATCTTGCAGTATATTGTAAGATTAAGAGACGCGTACCCCGCACACTTCGCCGCTCTATCTTGATTTATCTCTGTGGTATTAACGTTATTTATTTAAATGTTATTTAATTATTGATAGATCATTTATGAAGGCGTTCATTGCTTCCTTAGTAGATTGCCGCGCTGAAGTGACAGGTTTAAAGGAGCAGTTGTCAGAACGAAGGACGAGATTCAGGCTCTTAAGAAATGCAAGGAGTTGCGCGCGGCACTGGCGGATCAGGACCAGAGACTGCTGTCGAATGATATTCAAATCATGGCAGGACTTCGCATATATTCCTGGTGGCTATGGATGTCTAAAGGCTAAGTTGTTCGAAGTGACTGGTGGGAACAGAGATGACTGAAAGTCATTAGGTTCTGTAGCGAAGAGGAATTAGGAATTGGAAAAAGGGAAGATCTTCCTTCAGGCAGATTTGCTTGGGGACCAATACCGGTCCACCAGTTGATGTTTGGATTGGAACTTGTATCTATCGCAGGGAAATAGCCGAATACTTTAGGGATTTGGGGTTTATTGGTAGTCAGTACTGTCGGACGATGGATTAAAACTGTTTATCATGTAATATAGAGTTACGAGATTTCTGGAGGGGGGGGGGGGGGGGGGGGGTAGTAAATATTGCGTGTACGTAAGTACCGTCCTAAACCTTTTTAAAGAGTAGGTAGTATGAAGGAAAGAACCCCGGGGAACCTGCTCTCCCTTCATACCCTCCACCTTCAGCCAAAGGCCTTTCTCCCCATTCTTGGTCAAATTCCTAGGGCATTCGGCTATTTCCCTGAAAAAGGGACACTGCCTTACTACCATTTCCCGAAGCAATTCACAGCACTTATGACCGCCCTCTATCTTTCTTGGTCGATTCCAGAAACATGAAATAACTTTAATCTTGAGTACCCCGCGAACAAAGCTAAACCTCCAATTTTTTTAAGCTTCTATCGCTCATAGATCATGAGATAAAAAAATAGAAAGTTTTGTTATTTTATCACAAAGTTTTTTTTTGTCCTTTATTTAAATAAAACTAATTACATGTCTTAAAGCATAATACTGGCACAAGCCTCAGGGGCTTGTGCGCCAGTAAAGAATCCGTCGTACGTACCTATTTACTAATTCCAAAATTTGACAATAAAATATAACTTAAATTCATTATGGAAGTAGAAGTGTAATATACCGAAATTACCGTCCAATTAAGCGTCCATAGCCAACAGGAGTATTATGCAAAGTCCTGCCAAGATTTGAATATCATTCGACAGCAGTCTCTGGTCCCGATCCGTCAGTGACCGATCATCAAAAATCTGAGGTACTTCCAGCTGCCCTATGAACTTGAAATTCGGTATTGGAATAGTGTTTAGTAGGTAATAAAAGAATACATTTCTTTATAATACAGTTGTAAGGGCCTGTGTCATTCAGGGACTTCCAATGAGTCAAGCAAAAAGTCTCGTTCGTGATTGGTTACTGGAACTGTCCTATGACGAAACTGAAAGGCTATTTGAAATAATAAAATAAAAATAAATAAATAAAAATAAAAGTATTTGGCAGTCTTATCTAGGGGACGTTTGTGTAATTAAAGCTGTAACTTATTTATTTTAATTATTGCATATATGTACATAATTAGCTTTAATATTATTAATATATATTAAATAAATATACCTAGTTATATAAATGTATATATTAATATATTTTATACATTTATAATAGTCTTAATAATTAATAATCTTTTAAATAATACATAATATACATATGATATTTTAAACTTAAGTTGTAATTTTTCTTTTAATTCTGGAATGTAATGTTAAATTGACACATAACTGTAACATAAAAATGTAAAGTGGTCAGTGTGTGTATGTAATCTCCACGACACAGGCAACGCCTAGTGTGGAGGTTATAGTTTAATGTGAAATGTTAATTAATAATTTGTAAACGTATAATTTTTTTCAATTTTCAAGTTTCAATACGTATTTCTGAAATGCGTCATTACGATATATGACTGCAACATAATACAGTAGGTATAATTACTTAGTTAACAAAGAAATACAAAATACTTATATACTTATCTTTACTCAAAAGTCTTGTAATAAAGATTGTCTACATACGGATGTAGACAATCTTTATTACAAAAAAATATGTCTGATGATTAATAAAATTCTTGACGAATCATGATAATGACGACATTCCTATATACAAAACAAAAAAACAATGCTATATGTATGCTAAAATAGTCACGTCCTAGCTAAGAAGGGATACTTGCAAAAAATTGGATTAACTAACCCTTGATTAAACAAAACCATTGTATTTTTCTTATTTACTACTTGGATTTTTTAAAATCTCAGTTGATAGGCTTTGGTACACGACAAGGTGACCATGTCAGCCTCGTCAGGGTCACTGAGAAAAGGGAAGGGAAGCTCATGTATTATTAGAGTCAGCCCTCACTTTGAAAGTCAACTTAGCAAACAACAGTAAGTGTTTCATATTATCAGATAAGGACTGACTCTATATAATATTGAGCCTCCCATTTCAAGGGCGTACCCAGGATTTCAGCTAGGAGGGGCCTGTTCGAGAAGATGGTTGGTCGGGTATATTGAAACAAAAAATCATGAAAATTGACTTCTATTAATTAGTTTGATTATGACACAAAACAAAATATTATATACTAGCGGCCCGTCCCGGCTTCGCACGGGCATTAAACATTACATTTAGATTTGTTAATTTTAACACATTCATAATAATAATAATAATATAACACACATATTCACTCCTTTTTGCGTCGAGCTCCTAAAAAAGAGTAAATTAAAAAAAACCGAGTGACGCCCTACAACACATAAGTAGCCGAATGGAGTTTATTTTTTCAAAGTTTTAAACTCGTGATATCTTTTGAATGGAATGTCAGAATCGAATAATTCAAAAAGTAATATAAAGCTATTGAAGCAGTCTTAAATAATAAATCAGTTGTTGCGCAGTTAACGTAAATCTCGTGTCGCCGCAACTAAACTATAAGACACTATTATGGCGCATGAAATATTCGCTCGTATTAAACTCCGAACTGAATTGAATTGTATTCGAAATTTCGAACTGAATTGTCTTGCTCTGCCTCACGATCCCGCTTATATATTCAAATATTCTCGCTCCCGAAATACGTAGAAAATACTCGACTGTGTTTCCATCCTTGTCTCATACTTGCTATCACTGTCTTTCCTTTCCAGAATAGTCCATGCTAGAACGTTCTTCGTGGTATTGCTATTCAATACAAGATGTCGCTACGCTATTGACCGTATAAAATAAATTGATGCTATTTCTCTTTACTGGAAAAAGTACTGTCGAGTGACGAGTGTCGTGAGTCGTCCGTGACTAGATAGCGCTAGCGCTAAATGTTGTTTTCTCCAAATTATATTCGGCTTTGATCCTAGATGGCTCTGATTATCTCGTCGGGAGCGAAAACTACGAGATGCGTGATGCGACGGTTTCGCGGGAGATTTAAATTACATTGCGTCGCTAACAGTATACTATATCGAATGTTGTAGAATATTTAATTATAGATAAAAAATATTAAATCAAAATAAAATATCTGACTGAAAAGATGTTTTGTTTCCAACACTTCATTTTGCGCAGAGTAGGTAGGTAACACGTTTTTAATTCCCACTTGCCAGGAAAATTGACGTTTATTTTATCTTCTAGGGGGGGGGGGGGGGGGGGCAGCAGCTCCCCCCCCCCTGCCCCTACCTGGGTACGCCCTTGTCCCATTTTGGAGCCTATTGAGGCCAAATTACTTCCTCTCAATTTTCACCAGATCAAACTCCATTAGGAGGTGGGTGAGGTTTTCTATTTTGTTGCAGTTGGTACAAAACGGTGATACAGTTCTTCCCATCAAATGCAAAAACTGTTATTTGCAAAGTTAATTTAATTTAATTTTGGAAACAAGTGAAAATGATATTCCTCCCCTAAGCACCCTTAACCTTTGATTATAAGTTTGCAACTCCATGACAAAACGTGATTTTCAAAGACCTCACGTAATAGGTACTATACTAGCGTAAGTTTAAATCAACGATTCTTCCCGTAAATACCGAATGAAATTTTGAACATTTAGAAATAATATGTACTAAAGTGGAGCTTTTTCAACAGTGTAGTCTTTCGAGTCATCCAAGAAGGCAGCGGCTCGAAATCGTAAGGTATTAAAGTAAGTAATACTTTACTTACTTTAATTCCTTAAACAGATTTAAGTGCTACTAGTAAGTGGCAAATATATTAAGGAAACAACTTAAATCTGTGAACAGAACACTACGATCCACGCCAATTGTACACTGCAGCGATTTTGAATCTGATTGAACCCACATAATTAAAAAATAGTGTTCTATGGAAATCTAGAAAATGGATTTTAATCGGTTCGTTCTGTCCAATTCCATTTTAAAACCAATGTATTTGAACCTTCAATTCTTTTGCGATTTGACCAGGTTTTAAACATAATAATAACGTGGAGTCAGAAGACAGAAAATAGGAAGGAGTGGGAAAAATAGGGGGATGCCTTTGCCCAAAAAATGCGATAATAACGTGACGTAATGGATAAATAAATACTCGTATATATATAATTTATAATTTAAAATCGCAAAATAAAGGCTATTTTTATTTTATAATAACAAACTCTCGAGGAGGTAGAACCAGATTTAATCGAGTTCTATTAACTTTTAGTTTAACACAAACATTATTTTACAGCGCGATTAACCAGAGCTTAAAACGTGCCATTTCTGCAACTGGCCTTCAATTGACAGATTTATAACGACCGCTAAACAATACGCTACTTACCGGGCTACTTAGTATGTTTAATAGGTACTTTTGAGGTGCCAAAATTAGGTAGTCAGTATTAGAAAGCCGTTAGAACGATGGTCAGGTGCCATCGATATATTTTTGGATGAGCCATATGGCGCCTAAAACATTGTAATACTCGTATATAATATAAAACACTGAAAGAAAGCTTGGTTGATTTAGAGCATACAAAGTAATTTTTCGAAGACTTACCTACATTTACCGACTGCTCTAACGGTGAAGGAAAACATCGTGAGGAAACCTGCATGTTTGAGGAAATGAAAAGTTTCCGAAGGTATGTGAAATCTACCAATCAGCATTGGGCCCACTCGGTGGATCATAGCCCAAACCCCCTGTGCCCCAACAGTGGGGACATTAATAGACTGTTGATGAAAGTAATTTTTATTCATTGGAACAAATTAATTGATAGATATGACTAAGATCTTAGTTGAAGTGAACAAGTTATTGTTTGAAGTGAACAAGCTTTTCTTACAGTGTTACCTACAAACTTACATACCTAGGTAGATTTTTTTCAGTAGTGCATTCCTCTGGAGATCCCGCAGTCTTCCGATATGCACGAGGTCGGTCACCGAATGGGGTTTTAGTGGGTAAAAATCCCACATAACTCGGTCTCTTCCCCAGAAGGCTGGGTTTCTTTGGAAGATTTCCCCCCGTTACCAAAAAAAATAGAGTTTTCTGAAAGACTTCGATTTGTTCCACACTTTGAAATCCATAAAAGTCTAAATAGTAGCTGATAAAAAGAATTGAAATTGAAATTTAAAACGTTTATAAACACTGTAAACACCAGAATATAGAACACAATACAGAAGTATACAAAGATTAATACATGCAGCACAAAACATCCGGTGTGGTACAGTGCCAAAACCAGCTTTGCATAATGCTGAGGCAAGCCACAGCGCTGATTTTCAGCTGGCCCCTGAATGATAAGGCCAAAGTATATGACACAAGACAGCGGCGCAAGCGTCGCCGGGTCGAATCCACCTCTGCACCACTCGAAGCACGTCCTAGGTCTTGGAAACCCAAAAATATAGCTCTAACTTTTTATTGCCCTACCCAATTTAGGCGTCCTAGCGTTTCTTTTATTAGGTGCCTATAAATAATTCTAGGTCACACTTGATGAAAGCGGCTTCCTTGTGATGTCATGATTCGGGCAGTGGACTGGCAACATTTTTAGTGTGACCATACGGTGGAAGGAAATAATAGATCAATCTTTGTAGTGTGGACTTGTTCACGACGGTTTAATGTGCTATATGAGGCAAAGAGGGGTCTTAGATGCAATGTTCTGTCTACTATAACCCATTAAATCATGTGATTGGAGGTAGCGAATCGAGCCGGGTGCGGAACCGACTACGTGTAGTCCGAACCTTAAACTGAGTCTAAGAAGTTTTTAAACATTCATTTGATCAGCTACTATTTAGACTTATGGATTTCAAAGTGTGGAACCAACCAAAGTCTTACAGAAAACTCAATGTTTTTTTCAATGAGGAAATCTTAAAAAGATACCCAGCCTCCTGGGGAAGAGACTGAGTTAAGCGGGATTTTTACCAAATAAAACCCCTCGATGGGCGACCTCGTGCATATCCAACTAAAGTGTGGACCATTTTAGGTTCATGCGTAGAGCAACCGGTGCTCCATGGTACCTACGTAACGTAGACCTCCATCACGACTTGGAACTCCCCACGATCGCTCAATACATGAAGTTAGCGTCTCGACGCTTCTTCGATCAAGCTCCCCACCACCCAAACCCTCTCTCTAGTAGTAAGCACCGTCGCTTACTCCACTATAGTTATAATGGTTTACCTACGTCCTAGACGACCCCGACGACGCTATCACGATCTCTATCGCGGAAGCCACTCCCCCACCCGATAGTAGTTCACACACCGCACCTACATTCCGCTCGCGTTACACTGCCTAGGGCGTCCAAGACTGCAAGTGCGACGCTGCTATACTGAACTGAATGGAGACCTAGTCAATAATTTCGAAAGAACCCCGCCAATAAATATGGTCACCATATAAGAATGAATCACTCAATTACATATTTGACACATACCATACGTTAACTTTTTAGTACAATGTCACGTAGTCCCGTAGTTCTGTTATTGAGAACCGTTTACCGTTTCATATTTACGTATTAAACAGGGTGTAAAAAACCCCTATAGAGCCGAAAGGGAGGTGTTCAGTATATACGAGTACATAACATAACTGAACAACTCTCACTATGGGGCCAAAAGTCTCTGAAATCGCAAAAAAACATTTCAAGTTTCTAAAGGAATAGCTCAGGTTCCTGCTTACGCACTCTACAACCCCTTTGTTGTATGTAACATCGGATTTTTTAGGCGTTTCCTCGTGCTCCTACTCTGCTCTCCCACTGGTAGGAGCATGAGGTCTACCATGTCCTCAAGCTCCCACTATAATTTTTTAATGTACAGTTAGATAGATCCTTGAGGTTTAGTCTTGGGTTTAGTTTGTATTTATTTGTTTATTAGATATTAGAAAGAAAGAAACAATTTATTTCCAATAGCGCACACATACAAACAATTAGGTACAGAAGATAAAAATGATATTAAAGAAACATATTATAAAAATAAATAAACAAAAGTAATTAAGTTTGATGAAGGTGGTGTGCAGCACCGGAAAAAGGAGACTGCTTCAGCCTGTTGCCGCAGCGCCTTTGGCACTGCGGCGCTGATTTTCAGGCATCACTGAAAAAAAAACCTATTATAAAAGTTTGTTGTGCTAAGGAGGAAATTACTAAGTTTATAACTAGAAAAGGTGGTAGAATACTGTTGCTACAATTTTATAGAAAAAAATATTCAATAATGGAAATTTTGGATGTGTCTGATGGGAAGAAGAGTATCCGGTTTTCAGATAAAGCGGCGTCAAGAGTATCCCATTGTATTACATTCAGTATCCAAATATCGCTGCTGCATGGCGGAATAACTAGCAGTTGGTTCTATATCAGGATAATTTTGGCATTAATTCAAATGAATGCCTATAAGTTAGGTTAAGGGGGGTCATCCAAGAAAAGTAATGTAACGAGAAATATGTACTTTCGGGAGCTTCGTGTAACGAGAGTTCAAGAGTTAGAACAAACTAAAGTAATAGTTATAACATCATAAAGATCGGTCTGACGACAAGTAAAAAATTTGCTCGACCATTCGCTTGCTACTGTAATTCCATTTTAAACCGCATCTCAATGAAGTTAAAGTTTAACTCAATTGTTATAGAAGAAAGACGCCGCGCCGTCACTCCAGCGGTGTGCGTTGGGCTTTAGTGTGCGCGATGTCTCCCGGAAACGATGAAGTTTACTTTCGACGAAAGAAATAAATTGTTTTGGAAAATTCAAAGAAAATGAAAACTACTGCAACTACCGCCATCTAGGTGTCAGTCAAATATCTATTGGAATGGTACACTTGTACCACTTGAACTTTCATTCACCAGCGCGCCCATAGATGGTGCAGTTTGGAACATTTTTAGTGGTGTTCGTTTTGTCATTGAAATTTTTCTTTATAAGTGCTTTTTATTTTAGAAAACTTTAAACATGAAATTAAAAAAAACTGCGGAATCTTTTAGTTTTCTCCGAAGTATGTACATTGAAATCCATCCAATTCAATATTTAGGAACAGAAACAAACTGCAATACCTTTTCCAATAAGCAAATATATTTTTTAAACTTTATAATCCACCTAAACTAAAATCACAAAATGTGTTTCCAGCTAGAACTCCATGTTTTCAGATTACATAAATTATTTTTATAGGTATAAAAAGATTTGACAGATCTTATAATTTGACAATTAAACGAACAGTCCTAAAATACATGTTAAAATAAAATTGCGATTAATTAATTATCATCCATACACTTATATTAATAAGGTCGAGTGTTCAATAATTTTAACAACAGGTTTTTTTTGTTTATACCGTGACTTTTTACGGACTTTTGGACTTTGTTCATTCGTTTGTTTTTATCAAATTATAATTAATTCACCGATCCAAAATGCTGCCTTCACTAATGAAAACTATTATTCATAATCCAACAAAGAAAATTATAGCAAGTATGTGTGATATTTGATTTAATTTTCTTCATAAATTGGTTATTTATTGTGTACCTACAATTTATTTTGTTTTCAGATGTGGTTTTGAGAGCATATTCTTCATCAGACCAAACTAAAGTTCCTCAGTTTGAGAGTCTAGCCGTGTCTGTGCCTAAAAAGTACGTGTTTCACGTAGAACTGAACCGCCCGAAGAAACTAAACACTTTTAGTCATGCTATGTGGCAGTAAGTACATTTCATATTCCTTAACCATGCACATTATAGTTCCCATACATTTCAATCCCCGTCTAATGTATGTGAAAACGCTCACAATGCACACGCCAACTGGTACACGCGGTTTCCATAAATAACTTCTCTAGCGAGCAATCTTTGATACTTGTATGTGTGTTGTTGTCCTATGGTACCCCGGAGGTACTAAGGGCTTCCACGAGATCTCTCCACGCCGCTCTGTCCTGTGCCACTGTCCTAGCTTTACCCCAGCTCAATCCTCATTGATACTTACTACAATTTTACCTATTTTTGCCACAAAGCAGCAACGCTTGCATTGCTGTGTTCCAGTTTGAATATTGAGAAAGCCAGCATTGCTACTGGAACTCTACCTAAGTCCTCGACGTTAGCAGCCTATCAAAAACTAATGTCATAGTGAGGTGAGATGTGGGACACGGTGACCACTTACCGTTAGGTGAACGGAAATCTGCTTGTCTGTCTAACGTATTAAATAAATTATTTCAGAGAGCTGAATGACTGTTTTTCATCACTGAGTGAAAATCCTGAATGCAGAGTCATTATACTAACTGGTCAAGGAAAACATTTTACTGCTGGTAAGTAGGCAACTTAATCCTGTATTATTTTTATTTACTAAGCATTTAGTTATGCTAAACTATGCAAATATTATTATATATTCTATGGAAAAACAAAGCTACTTGTATTCTTGCATAACCAAACTATTCTCACATAGTTCTTCTTCACTTCAAATCTGGCTATCGATACAGATAACCTGCTTTTACGTTTAGCCAATAAAAAGTCGTCTGTGGAAAGGAACAAATGCTAAGGCGCCATTTGAGCAACAATAAGTTATATTTATTAGGAAAAAAACGCTAAAGCGCTATCTGGGCAAAATAAAAATAAAATAAATAAATATATAAAATAAAATAAAAATTTATTGATGCAGATAGTATCTTTTACATTTTCTCAGATTTAGATTTTATAATAAGTAAGTAAGTAAAATACACTTTATTGCACAAATATAAAACAACAGATAACAACAATTAGAGAACAAACAGATCACAAAGCGCTATGCATATTTGGCAAAAGGGGGGAAAGTCAGCAAATGCTGACATACTCGGGTACCAAATATGCAGCGCTGTTTTTCATTTCACCCCTTATCCCAAGATGTTAGTGGGAGCGATAGTGATAGTGGGTAAAACAACTAAAATTAAAAACAAAACATCAAAAAGATTAAATGCTTATGTGAAGAATTTAGGTAAGAATTTGCCAAAAATAAATAAATTGTACTAATGGCCTATATAATAATATATATAACTCATTTTTCCCCATATGGCGCTTTAGCGTTTTTTCCTTTATACTGATGAAGGAATTATGCAGCGTTTCATATAAGTCCAAAAGTCTAATTCAGTAGCTTAGTAATTCAGCAGGTATAATACCTGCTAGGTATGCCAATATCGAGTTTCATGTTATAATCAGTCAATAGTCGGTTGGTGCACACATTTTAACACTTCCTAGGAGTTATGACAGAAACCTTAACCAGTCCAGTCTCTGGCGAATTCTCATGGAACTGTGGAATCATGAGTGAAAAACAAACCACTAATGAGAAGTTAATTTTAACTGCCCAACACATTGTCACTGTTAATAGTAGATTGTATTATAAGGGAGCAAAATAGTATATTTACATCGAGGGCGTTTATTGAATCCAGAGAAAGGGAAGGATTCAAAAATAATCCAGAGTGTAGCTAGGGATGCTGATTGTTTCTTGCGCCGCTTCTTTTCCTTCAGCTATAGCACCTACCGAAGCGGGTGGTAGAGTAAAAAAGTAACGTTGTAAAAATGTACTTTAAGGTTACTTACTTACAATAAAAAAAGGTACTTACTTACAAGCAATAAATTTAGGTTATCGTACACGTACGTCGTATTTTTGAATGTCCTGTGCTAGTGGCGCCTCTAGTGGTAAAACATTGCAGGATTATCTCCTATTCTCTGCATTTCCCAGGCATAGACCTGACCAGCTTCGTAGAGAAAGGCGCGGAGGCCCAGGCGTTAGATGACGTAGCCCGGAAGGCCCGCTATCTACACCGCATGATAAAGCAGTACCAGGTACCAGTCTATCCCCTTTTTTTAAATCTGTCTGAATCTGTCTGGTGACCATATCAGCCTCGTTAGGGTCACTAAGAAAAGGGAAGGGAAGCTCTAGTATTATTAGAGTCAGCCCTCACTTTGAGAGCCAACTTAGCAAATAGCAGTAAGTGTTTCATATTATCAGATAAGGGCTGACTCAAAAATAATATTGAGCCTCCCATTTTGTAGTGTATTTAGGCCAAATTTCTTCCTCTCAATTTTCACCAGGTCACACTCCATTAGGAGGTGAGTGAGGTCTTCTATTTTGTTACAATTAGTACATAACAGTAATGTCATGACATCCTTTCTAATTCCCCGACCGATCGAGGGAGGACGTGTTATAAGTTTGACATGTTTGTCTGTCTGTCTGTCTGTGTGTTTCTCTGTGGCATCATAACTTGACAACGGATGATCCGATTTGAACCCGGTTTTTTAAAATTTAATAGAGAATTTTGACATTATTAATATAGGGGGCGGTATTTATCCCATAGATAACTACCTAGTTGGTTGCTTGCTTATCGTATGGTTAGTGGCCAAGCTTTTTGTCAGAGTTGTTCAGGCCGCCCGTAGGCATCTGACATGGCTTAACGACTGCTGTCAAACGACAACAACCGGGACCGACTGCTTAACGTGCTTTTCGAGGCAAGGAGGAGCTCAGATGAAATATGCCACTAGCGGTCACCCATCCTGGTACCGACCGCGCCAACATCGCTTAACCTGCACGATCACTTTCGGACCGTGCTCGCAAATAGGCTACGAGCTATCTGACTATATGAATGCTGACCATTATTGAATACCTTCTTTTTGGGAAAGCACTGGCTCCCAAGATACAGGTTCGCCTAGTTTGGGAGTCAGTGTTGTTGTTCGTTTTACTAATTTGTGAAGTTTTCAATAAAAAAAAGGTTTTTCTTTTTCAATTTTTTTTATTTATTTATTATTACTTTGATTTAATTGAGATTACCTGTCGGGCCGTTAAAAGACAATATCGTGTTTCAGGACGGCATATCGGCGGTGGAGAAATGCGTGAAGCCAGTTCTTACCATCGTTCAAAACGCCTGTATCGGCGCCGGTGTGGATCTAATCACTGCTGCAGATATTAGGTAAGAAAAAAAAAGTCGGGAATAAATGACTGGTATATCTGTCGCCGAGGCAACGTATCAATACATAATAACCAGACATCTGATTAGGTAGTGCAATTTTGCGGGATTCCATGACGAAATATGAAAATGGACATGCCCAACAAGTAACGATATCCCGGGATTACAAATTCGCTAATAGATTGTTACATTGGATAGTAATATCGTTCAAAAATATTATTAAACATTCTTACGAAGCTAAATTTGCCGTCATATTGTTGTTTACAAAATTCTTAGAAAATGTATTGTTTCGGCATAACAATGGCGACGACTAATAAGAGCGTTCTAATAAAGTGTGAATGTAAAAAAGAAACAATAAATCCCGAATGTAGTCCTAATAGTGGCATCTCTTTGTCTCTCTCTCTCTCTCGCAAAAGGGATGATAAGGTGGAGTTCCCATTAGGAGAAAAATTATTTTATATATATACAGAACATTTCCGAAATCCCGCAATCCCGCGGGCGTATCCATACTCATATAACGTTTGATGCGTTAACCCTAAATTGCACTACCTAATCCGATCACTGATAATAACATACATAATCCCCGAGGGACCTTCAACCACAGGTAGTTCGTCGTAGGATTTGGTGGGCAACCGTGATAGATGGCGAGCCTATCGCCGTCTACTAGATGTAGTATAGTATACACTAAGACCCTTAGTCGCCTCGTACGACACACACGGGAAGAGTTGGGGTGGTGCTTTTCTTCACTGCCGACACGACACGCACGCAATTTGCTTGAACCTTCAGAAAATCTGAAAATAAATAAATAAAATATTAACTAAATAATTTTTGTTTTGTTTCCAGATACTGTACAGAGGACGCGTGGTTCCAGGTCAAGGAAGTGGATATTGGACTGGCAGCCGATGTTGGATCTCTCCAAAGGCTACCTAAAGTTAGTATTTATTTTTATGTTGTTTTATTGAAAATTGAAATTGAAAACGTTTATTTAGCGCTGTAAACACCAGAATATAGAACACAATACAGAAGTATACAAAGATTAATACATGCATCACAGAACATCCGGTGCGGTACAGTGCCAAAAAGGGTACACCAGCTCAGCATAATGCTGAGGCAAGCCACAGCGCTGATTTTCAGCTGGCCCCTCAGTGACTGCACGGACGAAGAAAGCAACAGTGTGTGCGTGTTGTGTTGTATGAGTGTTATTTTACTTACAATTTACTTTAATTTAAATAGTAAAATAGGTACGAGTAATCAATGTCACTGAGTTTTTCGGATTTTCTGGAATACTTACGTACATTTACCGACGGTTCTAACGGTGAAGGAAAACATCGTGAGAAAACCTGCATGTTTGAGGAAAAAGTTTCCGAAGGCGTGTGAAATCCATCAATCAGCACTGGACCCGCTCGGTGGATCAAGACCCGTGCCCCCTTGTGCAAAGGGAGGCTTGTACCCCAGCAATGCCATTTCTTTACCCGTTCATCTTTAAAGGGGAACCTTTAAAGCCTCATCATTTGGCCTGTTGTTTTGATTTTCCAGCAATAATTCTTATCTTGAAGAAGGTAACGCCCCTTGATAAGCTAGATCCCAATACAATAACATTCATTACCTATCCCAATGGGAGGGATTTTATTCATCATCTTATTCTTAGGCCTGGAGTTCATGCGGCGGTTCCAGCGCCGGTTCAGTTCGCTGCAGCCAATCACGAGCCGCTGACTTCAAATGGGGGAGAGCGGAACGCTTGTGATTGACTGCAGCGAACCGATCCGGCGCTGGAACCAGCCTTAAAAGCTCATCATTGCATTCCAGGTGATAGGCAGCACGTCTATAGCCAGGGAACTATGCTTCACTGCCAGAAAGCTGCCCGCTCAAGAAGCCCTGGACATTGGACTTGTTAGCAAACTGTTTCCTGACAAGGATTCGTAAGTAAACCCATTGCAAGAAAGGCTCAAACTTCACCAGGCAAAACTACCCTGAACAGGAATATGAAAACACTCCCCGTGTCGCGGAATTAAATGGTACTAGTTTTTTCATAGCTGACTCCATAAAGAAAGAAAGAAAAACATTTATTTAACATTGCATACATTATTAAACTTAAAAAATATTTGAAATTAAAAATACAAAGCAACATTAATTAAGGCATAATTAATTTAATAATTTAAACTGAGGAGCTCGTAGCTCGTAGTTAAGTGACGTTGGCGCGGTCGGTACCTGGATGGGTGACCGCTAGTGGCATATTTCATCTGAGCTCCTCCGTGCCTCGGAAAGCACGTTAAGCAGTCGGTCCCGGTTGTTGTCGTTCGACAGCAGTCGTTAAGCCATGTCAGAGGCCTACGGGCGGCCTGAACAACTCTCACAAATAGGTTGGCCACTAACCATACGATAAGCAAGCAAGCAACTGTTCTCGGTCGGAACTGAAATTGGATCGTTAGTGGATAGTAGCATACGAAACACGTCATAACAATGCAGTTTAGATTCTATTTAGTGTAATCGATCTCCTGGCCAGTGACTGTTAACAATACAGCCAGTCAAACAATATTTGAATCCCACTGGCAAGGCAGCTTGCAAGCCAACTTGACTCGCCCCTGTCCACCGGTTTACAGTTTTACACCACTGTACTCACTCACTTCGCTAAACATTTGACCAAGTGTAACCCGGGCTTTAAGTTAAGTTGTTTTTTTTTCTTCAGCGCCCTACAGCATGTCCTGAATGTAGCCGAGGATATAGCGTCCAAGAGTCCAGTCGCGGTACAAGTGACCAAGCAGTGCCTGGTGTACTCTCAGAGCAGGCCCAACCAGGATGGATTGGACCATATTGTGAGTATAACGGTTGGGCCATAGAGGGTTATATATCGCCAGGGGCGATACTCCACACAGTGGTGGATCTAATGGCCGGCTTTGTGCAACTTTGTGCCTTCCACAATAGTAGACAATACACACAATAGGCTATAGGCGGCTGTCCTGTTTCTTTTGAATCTACGCCAGAAATATCCTTTACATAAAAAGGCAAATCATTAATTAATCGCTTATAAGCTCACACACACACACATTCCGCACATTCACCCCACACACCCTTTCCCACCTTAACACACCTCACATACACATATACTATACACATGCTTACACACTCAATCTCCACTGTACCGATTCTTCTAATTGTTGTCTGAAGTAGGTATATAGGTAAACGGTAAACTACAACTGAGTCCTAATTAGATAATTAATACATATTGAATGAATGAATAAATACTCTTTATTGCAAAAAATAATAATATTAATGGTAATGTATTCAAGGATCGCCCTAGTGCCGGGTCCAATAGTGAACGTAAAAACAATTGTAATTTTTTTGTGGTATTAAATTATTTTTGACTTACATTCGGTCAAGTACAGTGGCGAGTGCAAGTAAAATGGCGAGTGGCGAGTGCCTGGCAGTTAGCACTTGTCACTGTACTTGACCAAATGTAAACCGGCCTTAACAGATGCTTACGCTCATATATTTTTTCTGGATGCGCCCCTTTTCCTTTGCACACTATAATTATAGATGTTATTGGCTATGATCCACTAGTGCTGATTAGTGGATTTTACAGGCCTTTGGAAACTTTTATTTTTCCTTAGAGATTCTGGTTTCAAAAAACAAACTTTAGAATTAGTAAAGTAAACACATCATTTATAGGTCTCTGTGTACGATTTTATAATAAGATTCCTGATACTGTAATAAATATGACAGAGAAAACATTTAAGACCCGTATAAGATGGACCTAATGTAAAAAGGGTTAATATAAAATAAATGACTACTTAAATGCTAAAGAGGCTTGGTCCTAAATTCAGCTCCAGCTCTGCACATTGTGTATGTGATTGTATTCATAATAAATTATTGTAAGATATATTTATTTCAAAAGATGTGCTGCTGAAAGTTTCTTGCGCCGCTTCTTTCCTTTCAGCTACAGCGCCTTGCGAAGCGGTGGTAGAGTAAAAAATGACGTTGTAAAAAGTTACTCACAATAAAAATTATTTGATTAATTACTATGTTTTCCTCCCTGTACTCCCATTATGAGTCTGAAATCCTACATAAAAACCATTAGAGTGAATTTTAATTTCAGTTTTTATTTTATTTTCAGCGCCTAATAAATCAAGTCATGCTCCAAAGCGAAGATCTGGCCAAATCCGCAATAGCCCAGGCCACGAAGAGCGAAAAACCAGAGTTCGATGACTTATAAATAAAATTATAAGAACACTTGTATTATATTTATAAAATACTTATTTTTTGTAATTAAACTAAAAGTATACGTTTTTATAGGGTTTTTTTCTTCTTATATTAAATTAAGTATATGTATAATAGTGTGAACTACCTATAAATTAATGAAGGTGATTCCTCTGTCTACCCTATTTTTACTACGTGAAAGTAAAGCTATAAAAATATAGGCCCTATTTTTAATAAAATCTATACACAATAATAAATAATAACAGTAAGAATTTCAATTCATTACAAAGAAACTTGAATGCAATTCAATGCACCATTAAAATCTCGCTGACGTCACGAACTGGAAACTACGTCATAGCTTCACGATTTAACAAAGAAAATCAGGTAACCTACTTCTGGGAGGGTTGCATCCGCTCTGTGGCGAATGACCCCTGCCCAAATATAGAGCAGGCTATAAATAGACGCTGGGGGCCCGTATGCACCCGACTATGAATGGTGCAACCACCTGCAACTAGGCCACGACACGATGCAATGATCTGACCCATTTATTTTTCAATGGGTCGGTGCATGAACGGGGTGCGCCCATTGCAAGGCTCGCTCCATTCAGTAACAGTCGAACCCCCGAGGCCGGCGTGACCTATATAGGGTACGCTCTCTGTACGAATATTAAAGATTTACACCCCAAATTCCTGCAAAATTATACATTTTTGTAGGATTTTATCAGTGATTTTAATAGAGTCATACGTGTGAGTTAAAATTTGGAAGAAAATTGTGAAGTTACGATAAAATACAATCGGCATTGTGAATTTTTGAAAATCCCGCGTAAATTACTCATAATATTCCATAAATCTCGTTGGACGATTCGTGTAGCGACACGCTGTGGTTGGTGGAAATTTATCAGGGCGGGATTTCGTCCAATCGCGTTCCCGCTTTTGGTGGGAGGGTGCGAATGACGCGCCACCTGTCGCGCGAATACGTCAGTTTCATTGAATAACTGGCCGGGCCCGGACTGTTTTATTGACGCACGCGCTTTGAGGCCCGACAAAGGGCCGAAATAAGAACGGTTCGCAACTAAATCTGATGTATTTATGTTATAAAAATGGTGAAATCTGTGAAGTGGCGAGTAGAAATTAGGATATTCGACGTGTCGAATCATGACCGAGGTATCTGAAAAGTAAGTAGTGTTCCCGTAACTCAGTTTCTGTGATTTGTGCTTCGCCCTGTCTTACTAGGGTAGGGTGTGTGTATCCCGGCCATTTTCCGTACCTCACGGGATGTGTATGTGATTTATGGTGTTTCCTGAAGGTTTCCTGCCCTTTTATGAGTAATACTTGGCCCTAATGTAGCATTTCTGGGCTGGAAATGTATGAGAAATGCTTATATGGTTCGGGCGACCGCCGCCCATAAGTGTCACTATGGTGTATAGCTATAATCAATGAGTGTTCGTTCATTCACAATAAAGTAAGTAACACTTTTCGGGGTCATCCGAGCTAAGCTTCAAGGCTTCGAGCTTTTCGACTCAATGAAAACAGCTAATGTATGAATTTCATTCGACACGAAATATCAATTTCGCGGAATTGAATAAACACTGGCTGAATAGCTTGTGAATTTGTCAATTTTGACATACATAGCTGGTTGACGACGTTAAAAAAATTAATACAATGGGTTTTTATGGTCAACACTTTAGTACATTACTTAATAAAGGAAGCGTTTATCAGGATATCATAATTAACTCATTGTTCTGGTGGCTTGTTTTATTGGGTAAATTGGTACAAAAGGCAGCACACACAGTTGCATGTTGAAATTGTAAAACTGAACTCACTTAACACTTGTCACCAAACAGCTGATTATGAATTTTAACAATAAATTAATTATGATATGTAATGAAATACCTACCTATTTATTTTCCAGAAGCATTCAAATTAAATACATTAAATTAAATTAAAATGGTTAATGTTAATTTTAATTGAATGAGAATTATAAATAATGTCAGTAAATTAAGAATAACACAAACGTAAATTTAATAATAATAATAATAGAGCCATTGATCATAATTTATCAATATTGTCCTCAAGTTATTGAATTAATTAATTATAGAAGTAATAACCAACCAACCCATTAATATGTTTCTTTTCAAACTTAACCAATTGCAATTGTTTTTCAATTTATACAATCTATAAACTGAATATTTGCATGCATAGAATGGTAAAATATGTTGATACTTATGTAAAATAAAAATAAAAACCTAATGTATAAAAATTCATAAATTACACATATTTTGGCAAATAAATACTTACTATACTGGCAGGTGGTACCTACTACAAATTCATAAGGAGATTTACTTTATTTCCCGGCTATATTTTTATAGACTTAATGACATGTGATGATGATGATGATGATGAATGACATGTGACAATTGACAATGTCCTTTTTCAGCAGCTATAATTTATTATTATTACTATTTGTACGACAATTCCCCTTTACAGCAAATATATTAATTTTATTATTTATTAATTTAGATAAATGACAAAGCCCCTTTACAGCTGCTACAATCTTATTTTTTTAGCCTAGTTTTTATATGTAAATAGGCTGGTATGTTCGCTCCTGTCCAGTTATGTTTATGGTTAACATAAATTGTGTTTGAATTTTAAATTTATTGTAAAAGCATAACATAACCAATAATTTCTGGTGTCCTGATGGTTTTTAATAAATGAGTATGTGTATGAGAGTTTTTTTTTTTCAATTTTGTATGTTAATATGTGCCATAATTATTGCTACCACTTGGCCTTTAGTTCTTAATTGTGATGGTGTTCACAGCTCTTTCCCAACTGTACAAAGGTACATTTCCCCTTGTTACATCAGTCATCCCAGTTTCTGCATGTATTGCATTGCAGAGGCCTGGATATTCGATCAGCTTTTTTTTTCAATTATTTGTTCCTTCAAAAGGGACCCTACAGTGGTAGACTTATTTCATTCATGGAACTCCTGGGCCTTATTTTATAAACCTACAGCCCTTGATTGTTTAAATGTGCTGTTTTGTTTGGTGATTTCTATTAATGTTGCCTAATTAATTCAGATTTATTTCCATAATGTCAGTTACATGTCAATATAAAATAATAATTAAACATAAAATAGAGTACAAATAAACAGAGTACTAGTTAATAATATTTTCTGGTAACAACACATACCATACATTATAAATAACATTATATCTTTGAATTAACATTAATAAATTCATTGAAATTATAAAAAGTCTGCTCAATAAGCCAGGTTGTAATATTAAAACGAATACTTTGCTGTCTAATTAAATTATTTGCCCCTAACGTCAGTAGTACCATTGATTTGTACCATTGATGGTACTAGCGACACTATTATGTATCGCTAGTACCATTAAAGAATAAACAAGTATAGTACCCTGTGTTTACTTGTTTATGTATAATAATGTATGTATGTCTTTTTTAATTTATTTGGCATTAGTGCATATATAACTGGTATCACTCTGTTTTTATCGTCGGTGCTTCCTAAATCACAAAATATCACATACAATTGTGTGAAAGGTTTAGGGCAACTCTTAAAAGTTCCGTCGCATAAAAAAACCTTGCCAATTTTCAGTATTTTCTTTGCCTCTTCCAGGGCTAAAAGTATAACACGGTCATTATCATGACTATATTCGTGTGTGACATCTTATTTACTTGTGCCACTTTTCTTCTTCTTCTATAGGCTACGCATTGGAATTTGTTGTACGTTGGTAGTTTTTTAATTAAGTCTAGCCAGTGGTACTAGAGATACATAGTTGCGACATTATTATGTATCGCTAGTACCATCAATGGTACTAGCGATACATAATAGTGTCGCTAGTACCATCAATGGTACAAATCAATGGTACTACTGACGTTAGGGGATTATTTGTGCACTATTTAGTGAAAGTGAACTACAGACTTATAACAAAGGACTATTCCAACACTGTGATATAGACACAGCATTATGCTGTCTGTCTATTATCTTCATAATAATAATTACAAAGGTTGTTGCTTCATAAACAGGGTTAGGTTTACAGATATTTCCGACGAACCCGCCACTCGCCATATTACTTGAAAAAAAATATTTATTGATGCAGATAGTATCTTTTACATTTTCTCAGATTTCCCTGGCTCCCACACTAGGATACCCTGTGTTGTGGGGGCCAGTCTCTTCCGAGTGGCCAGTGCCTGGCGGTATGCACTCGCCACTATACAAATGTAAACCAGCCGTAAAACCTAGTTACCTTCTGCGCAGTGCCTACTTGGTGCGCGTGCGGGCGCAGGTGATGTGTCGCGACGAGGGTACAGGCGGCTGGGTGGCGCTATGCGGCGGCGGCCTCGCCCACGTCATGGTGGGCAAGCGCGCGCGCCACAACTCCTCCGGTGAGTGTATCCCCTCTCCTCTTTCCTCTCCTTTCGTCCTTTCTCCCGCTTTCCTCCTCTCTCCTCCTCTTTTTTCCTCTTTCCTCCCCTGTTCTCCCCGTTACGACGAGGACACCGGCTGGGTGGCGTTCTGCGGCGGCGGGCTCTCCGCCGTCATGGGCAAGCGAGCGCGCCTCTACCCCTCCGGTGAGTGTTTTTCCTTTTCTCCCCTTTTCTCCCCTTTTTCCCCTCTCCTCCAATCTCCTCCCATCTCTGTTTTGAGTTACCTACGAGGAAGTCGCGGTTACAGTTACAGTTTAAAATGGTCTCTGAGACAAGGAAGACCTCGTGTAAAAATATGCCACCTTGTTCCCTTCGAATTTGAGAGTAATGTTAAGGGAGTTCCATCTACCCTCGAATAAGATTTGAACTTTAGCATTTAACAATGCTGCGCGTACTTTGAAACGGGTTGAAACTGGTTTTTCCGCTAGCAGGATTTGAACCTTCCCGTTCCGTGGCAGCTCTAAACAACTGAAAAAACTATTCGCGGTAGACTTTTAACCACTTTCTCTATCTTCTAATAACTAAATTAGATTTGAATTATATTTTCCCGTGTTTCCAGGCGGCGGGGATAGCAACGGCGACACAACATCTTCCTCCACGACGCTACCAACGCACGAGTACTACATACATGGCAAACGAATCAGTGATAATATGGTACGTATTTTGAAGGTGCCGTGTCGTGCCGGCCATAAAGAAGGTGTGCTAGGTGTGAAGGAGCGGTGCTACTACTTCAACTCTCCCCATGGGTGTCGTACGAGGCGACTAAGGGTCTTAGTGGATACTATTAAAAAAAAAAATTGAAAATTGATAACGTTTATTTAGCACTGTAAACACCAGAATATAAAACACAATACAGATGTATACAAAGATTAATACATGCAGCACAAAACATCTGGTGTGGTACACTGCCAAAAAGGGTACACCAGTTCAGCATAATGCTTAGGCAAACCACAGCGCTGATCAGCTGGCCCCTCAGTGACTGCACGGATGAAGAAAGCAAAAGTGTGTGCGTGTTGTGTTGTATGAATATGTTTGTTTTTATGAATGAGGATATTATTCTACACCTAGTTGATGGCGATAGGCTCGCCACCTATCACGATTGTCCACCAAATCTTACGGCGAAAAGTGGGAACTACCTATGATGAAAGTGGTTCCTCTGTCTACCCCCTCGGGGATTATTGTTGTTAGAGTTATGCTATGCTATGTATTTTGAAGGTGGTATGACTCTATAGTTACTGTTAAGTTGCTTCCAGTTCACAAAGCCTGGGGTGGTACCAACTTTTTATTTATAAGGTCTTTTTTTTATTAGTAGCAAATATTTGGAGGGGGGTGGGGGTATGTGCTGGTCATTTGTACCACTTTACACGAAAAAATAACCCTGTTGTATGAAAATTTTCCATACCTACTAAAGAAAAATAAACCCCATTATTTTGCGCCTTGGTGTCACGGTACTCTTGCTTCCTTGGCTGATGATGATGATTGATATTTAACAATGAAACAATATATTTGCAGGTGGTCCTCGAATGCACGATAAAGAAAGACTTCCAATACAACAAAGTGATGCCAACCTTCCACCATTGGGTGACGGATGAGAAACGTTTCGGGCTGACGTTCCAGACGGCAGCCGATGCGCGCGCCTTCGATAAGGGCGTCCGGACCGCCATAGAGGAGCTTTTAGACGGTAAGGATCCGTATGTTCCTAGTAATATACAGATTGGAGACAGGTGGCTGGACTACTATGCAGGAGCTATATATAAAAAAAAACTTTATTAAGAATAAGAATAAGTTTATTTGTGCGGTAAGATGACAAAGTATTCATATTCCATACACCAGTACGAACTTAAGCATATGTTATATTAAACTAAATAAAGTTAGTGAGCAAAAAGTAAGAATAAACGCTGACCTCCGAACTAGGAAGTTCCTGTATCTCGGAGGACAGATCTCCTTTGTGACCGGTGGAAATGAACATGTAACAGAACAGATGTTGGCCAAGCCAAGAAAATATAAAACTGACAAAATTTGAAAGAAAAACACAAGAACAATAATAAAGATTAATATAAGGGGTGGTGGGAATGCATTGTGTGTGTGTGTGTGTGTGTGTGTGTGTGTGTGTGTGTGTGTGTGTTCGTGTGTGTGTGCGTGTGTGTGTGTGTTTGAGTCTGTGTAAACCAAATGTTTACACTTGTATGTTATAATATGCCTACGGTCTGACATAGTAACATCAGACAGTCAGACGTTAGTAGAGAGGCTGAAGACAGGTGTTCGAACCGCTATGGAGGAGGTATTAGACGGTAAGGATCCGCATGTCTATTTAGTGTCTGATATAGTGATATGAGACTGTTAATAGACAGGGCGTAGACAGGTAAAGAAAGACTTCCAGTATAACAAAGTAAGGACATCCTTCCACCATTGGGTGACATACGAGAAACGTTTCGGGCTTACGTTTGAGACGGCAGCCGAAACCGATCGACCTAGATATTTGACGTCGAAAGTTGCAATATTTTTTTAGTAAGATATCAAATAAAAAATAACAATATCAAATAAAAAAATAAATTAAAAAATTCAAATTAAAAAATCAAATATAAAAAAAAAACAAATATCCCAGATATTTGATATATTTTTTTATATTTGATTTTTATTTTATATCTTACTAATAATATATTGCAACTTTCGACGTCAAATATCTGGGATTCAGAGATACTTTAGGAGTATTTGTCAAGATATGTTTTATGTTTCTATTGATGTCCTCTATCGAATTATTAAGCTAGGATCGAGCCAAGAAATTGTTTTTTTTTTTTCAAAATTTCGAATAATAAAGGGTCTTTCAAATAGAGCGGGTCGATGTTAATAATTTGTGGCGGCCAATTTGTTTTGGCGACATCTGTCAAATCTGTTGTTTCTTATTCAGTCACTGAGGCCAAATCACCATGGCAAGTTACACGGTTCAGCAGCATGTGCAAATGATAAAACTTTATTATCAAAATGAGTGTTCGTTAGTGCAAACGTTGCGCGCATCGCGCCCATTTTACGGCAGACGCGGTGGCCCTTCAAAGTCTACTCTCCAACGATTGGTGACCAAATTTGAGACGACCGGTTCGGTAAACAACCAACCAACACCTTTACGTCAAAGGAACGCCAGATCGGCCGAGAACATCGCCGCTTTACGTGAGAGTGTTCAGGAGACTCCGAGGCAGTCGATTTCTCGCCGTGCACAAGAACTCGGCCTTTCGCAGACTTAACTTGGAGAATTTTGCGTCGGGACTTAGGCCTGCATCCGTACAAGATCCAACTGACCCAAGAGCTCAAAGTTAATGACCATAGACAACGCCGTATATTCGCTGAATGGGCTTCGGAACGCTTGGAAGAGGACCCCGATTTTGGCCAAAAAATAATCTTTAGCGACGAGGCACATTTTTGGATGAATGGTTTTGTTAATAAGCAAAATTGCCGTATATAGGATGACCACAACCCACATGAGGTTCACCAGGTGGCAATGCATCCACAAAAAGTTACTGTTTGGTGCGAATTTTGGTCTGGCGGCGTCATTGGTCCGTACTTCTTCGAAAACGACGTTGGCGAGGCCATCGCCGTCAACGGCGAGCGCTACAGATCAATGATTAACAATTTCTTTTGGCTTGAATTGAACAATATGGACGTGGACGACATGTGGTTCCAGCAAGACGCTACGTGCCACACAGCGAACGACACAATGGACATTCTGCATGAACGGTTTGAGGGTAGGGTTATCTCTCGCAGAGGTGACGTGAATTGGCCACCAAGATCGTGTGATTTGACTCCGCTAGACTTTTTCTTGTGGGGTTTTCTGAAGTCGCAGGTCTATGCCAATAAGCCACAATCGACCGTTGCCCTGAAAGCCAACATAACACAGGCCATCGCTCAGATTCAGCCGGATCTATGCAGCAGAGTAATTGAAAATTGGATCTCTCGGATTCGTGCCACCATTCGAAGACGCGGCGGTCATTTGAATGATGTTATATTCCATTCATAATGGCATAAAAGGGCCTTTCAAATAAAAAAAATATTTCGTTAATATCTCACACACATCTTGTTTTATTCAATTTTAACATCGACCCAACCTTGTTGAAAGACCCTTTTGGTGCCAATAAGGTTCCATGACCTTTGTACGTGTTACTTACGGACTCCGCATTATATGGTTAGGATTCTCATGTCCAATTAGTGACTGAAGACTGGATTTGGATCACTATAGAAAGGAGATATTATACGGTTAGAATCATAATGCATGTTTTGGGACACTCCAACTCTTAAGTCTTCAAAGTTAGCAGCTCATGGAAAACCCTTTAATAACATTATAGTGAGGAGAGATGTCTACGGGCGATGTTGACCACTTACCATCAGATAGGAGATACAATAAATATAAATAAATAAATAATAATACTCTTATATAACGTTTTCCATAACGCTTGCACACCTACTACCTCTTTCTCGAAATCATTACCTCTGCCCGAAGGTTGCCTGGAAGAGATCGCTCTTAGCGATACGGCCGCCTAAATTGTACTTCACTAATTTCCTTTTCTATCTCTTGTTTGTTGTTTTCTATTTGTGTAATAAAGTGTATTTTACATTACTTTAAACTAATTAATGTAATTTTTTAATTATAAGATACTAAGTTAACCAGTGTGCCTTATATCCGTGAACTAATTTATCTAATGTGCTTTCTTTTTGCTTCCCCTCTACCGTATACTGGATTCCTACATGGTGAGTACAAGTTAAAGAATACATTGTGTCTTCCTTATACAGGGTGTGATGATATTGTTTGATCGTTTACAGGATGGTTGAGACTTGTAATACTAAAGAGAGATGGAGCTATATTTGACAGGAGCTTTCAGTTTTTAACAAATAATGCTAGGACGCCTAAATTGGGTAGGGCAATAAAAAGTGCCCGTGCCCGTGCCCCCCCCCCCCCCCCATACTTTTTTTTATTTTCGAATTTGTACCTTGAGGATCAGATATGTAACCAGGAAAAGTAAGTGAATTTAAATTTACCAGACCAGTGGTTTCCAAGATCTTGTAGTATCTGAAACTGACCTTCAGACATCAGGAACTTTGAGAACCTAATGATGATCAGGAAAAAGTCTCTCCACAATCGTAAGTCGGGAGTTTCTAAAATTTTTAATTTAGCTTTATTACGACTAAACCCGCGTTTGAATTAAATTTCACCTGGTGGTAAGTGACGATGAGACCGAAGATGGAGCACACGGGCTTAGTAAGTACTGGCTCTTCTGTATACACTGACGGAACACAGCAACTCTGAAGCGAAGACATTTGACGACATACTTTACATAGAAGGTGGTCGCTAGCCAGACGGACCCTCAGCGTCCTTCCACCAGCAGACTTATCTTACCTGTCATTCTAATTTTTTTCCAAACGCCCTAATAGTTCATCGGGTGTAGATATTTACTTTCTTCTTTAGTGCAATTTCTCAATTGGTAAAGTTCTCAGTTCGTTCACATTCGCTGTTCGTACAATTATCGATTCTTACCATTCGTAGATTGCTCAAATTTTTGTTTGCTACAAGTTCTCAGTTTGTTCAATTTCGCGATTCGTACAAATTGGGTCAATTCGAGTCAATTGCTTGATTAGCAAGTACTTACATATAACAGTTAATACTCGTGGTAAATATGTATGAAATATTCATGTTAATTCTATATTTTTATTCTAAAGTTAACCGCGTTCTATAGGTATACAAGTCAAGTATAAACGAAGAAATCTGTAATTGGCCTTCTTTAAGTTTAATACATATGGAATTTCATAATTGTTAATAGCTGTAGATATCCCATATAAATAAAATAAAGTACCTTATAGTACATTTTTACAACGTCATCACTCTACCACCGCTTCGTAAGGTGCTATAGCTGAAAGGAAAGAAGCGGCGCAAGAAACTTTCAGCAGCACATCTTTAGAATTGCTCCCAATTATAAAGGAGATTGGGACTCACGGCTTCGCCTCCAACTAAACAGCGCATTTGATAGATCTCATCTAGGACTACATCTTTCGTTATGGGACGAACATTCTAACTAGGGATGTTAACGAGTTTCGACTCCGACTCCGATTTCGGCTCCGATAATTTTGAATCGGAGGTTATACCGAAGATTTGTGAGCAAACATATTCAAATATCAATATTTTATAAAATAGTTGTAGGAATACATTTATGTATTATTATTTATGTATTCCTACACTACTCTCTAAAGGAACATGTTTTATTGCCGCAAACGTCATCATAAAAAATTGGCCAGTGCAACTACAAAAAATTTAAAAAAATTGAACTTCTGAACATCTCTCTTTTACCTCCAACTCCGATAAATCAAATTTAAAACCTTCGGTTTCGACTCCGGTTCCGGTAAAACCACCTCCGTAACATCCCTAATTCTAACTAGTGTGGGATAGGAGCTAGAGACCAAAAATATCTCAATTCTGACTGTTCTGATTCTATTCATTTGTTACACATGCAACTAAACAAAACTCCTATTCCACATTAGGAGGTTCATTCCTTAATAAAAAATGTAATCCTAGGCGAGATCTATCAAATTAGTTTTAGGCCATTATTTTTTAAACGACGGGTTGAGGATGTCCTCAATCCACGCACCTACTTTATAATCTTTACTTTATTATTTTTATTTTTAAATATAATTTTTTTAAACATTACATTCAATAGTATTTTCTGATTTCCCGACTCAATTTTGTACAACAACCAATTTCCCGCTTCCTCGCCATGCTGTGTTAACACGTTAAGGGTTACGACCTAGCTCATAACTTTATATTGATTTTTTTGTTGTAATTTCTCTGGATGTAATATGTTGTGTTTACCTAATAAATAAATTAAAAATTAAAATTAAATGTACAGTCAACCACATGCTATATTATACCATCTGTCAAAAACCTTTGATTAAATCTCAACCTTATGCCTGCGCTTTAGGATACATTTCAGATTCTAAAATTTTGACGTTTGGGTAGGTTGACCTGTGGTGTACTGTACTATTGAAAAATGAAAAAAAAATAAGAATGAAAAGCTTATTTACTTATTACAAGGCACAATATGGCTCAATTTACATTGTAACGCAACGTAATTATACATAGCATAATGAACTTTATGTCAATTGTGTAACATACAAACTAAACTTTTCTTTTTTGGCTCGTATTTAGTTTGTATGTTACACAATTGACATAAAGTTCATTATGCTATGTACAATTACGTTGCGAAAATTCGCTTCCATTCCATTCCGTGGCAATGTAAATTGAGCCTAATAACACCTCCGACTTACAAACGAGGTCGAAACCTGTATCTTGTAAGTCGTGACTCCGTCGCACTTTCCGTGCAAGCATATGACAATTTATAACATTACATTAGTGTAACTATATACTATACCTAAAAGGAATTTGGAACAAGTTAAACAAAAGGAATTTAGAATATACCTGATAATAGGAAAGATAATGTTTAACAGTGTGTGAGGGTGGGGGGTTTTAAGGTTGTGTGGGAGTGTGCAATAATGTAAGTGTGCATCTGTAGTGTACTATGTTTAGATGAAGGCGAAATCGAAAAATAAACTAACTTAATCACTTAACAACAGTGTAGTTACAATGTATATATAAGTAAATATCGGTTTCTACTACCTGCACTGGCCTCATCGGCCGTCTTGCAGCGTAGTAGATAGCAACAGTCTAATGGTCTGGGGGATACACTTATATAAAAATTAGATAGATATTATTATTATTTTAAAAAACCTGTTGTGAGTGGGTGAGTGTATGCGTGTGTGTGTGTGCGTGTGTGTGTTTGTGAGTGGGTCCAAGCTTGTATTGGGTTCCGCCCAATCTCTTTTCAGCGACATTGAAATAAAAATTGTTCCCAGGTTTGGGCGGGGCGTGGCCGTCGCTTCACGCGTACAAAAAACTCAACCCAGCGCCGAAAGAAGAGGACGAAGAGCAAAACATCTTTGAGGTACGTCATATCATTCATTCATTTATTTATAAACAATCGTAAATTGTGTTTGAATACAAAAAAAACATGCCAAAAATAATAATTAAACTCTTTCAGTGTCAATCTTAACTACATTATAAGCGTTATAAAAAAGAAATTAAGATTACAGAAATAAAAATAAAATATTAAAATGGTTAACTAGTAGAAAATGCCGCATGGCATTAAACTCGCCTCATGTACTATTTTTGTGCATTAAATAAAGTGTTAAATAATAGTAAATAATAAAATCCAAGTCACAAAAAATATTTTCAAAAAAATCTGTGTCAAAACAAATACAGCACAAATTAGTCATATTTCCGTCACAGGTACATACTTACATCTTATCTTATGATAGGGGGCCGGGAATAACCCAGCGGCACTTCGACCCTTGAGGATCTTTTGTGTCTACCACATTTTACTGGTCATCTCAATGTGCAGGTTTCCTCACGATGTTTTCCTTCACCGTTAGAGCAGTCGGTAAATGTACGTAAGTCTTCGAAAAATACGAAAGACTCATTGGTACATGGCACTGCACGGTTTCGAACCCGGACCTCCCGCTTGGGAGTCCGGTGCCCACTGTGCCACCGACGTTCTTTTGAGGTACATAAACTGTAACCAACATTTTCACATTAGACGATAGCGACAAAGAATAACAGACGTTGCGGCAACAGGCTGAGGCAGTCCCCTTCCGGTGCTGCACACCACCTTCATCAAACTTAATTACTTTTGTTTATTTATTTTTATAATATGTTTGTTTAATATTATTTTTATCTTCTGTACCTAATTGTTTGTATGTCTGTATCGGAAATAAATTCTTTCTTTCTTTATAACTATTGTGGCGACGCACGACACGCGCGCCACTACGTAGAACGCGCTATCGAAATTTTCCTGGGACTTCGCATATATACGAGTTCCAAACATTCATAGTTGGACCAGGACATCTGGTCACCAGGCGCAACACCCCGCCTGGTGGAAGATCTTCCCTTTTCCCTTTCATACAACTGACGTTACGTCATCCATGTCCTAACATAGCGCGTTCCTACACTATACAGGGTGTAACATTAAGAACGGTCAGTATGGGAAAGTCTGAAACTATAAGACATACGAAGATCTGTTCTTAGGAACCATGTCATCAATTTTAGTAACAAGAAAAACTGTATTCATACATTTAAAAAAAAACCTGTACTCAGCCTGGGAATCGAACCCGGTTGTTTTGAAAAAAAAATCCAACACTATTTCTATTTGGATATCGACTGTGTAGGTGTTAAGGAATAAATGTTAGTATGAAACGTGATGTTTAAAATTAATAAAACGCATTGTTTCCATATCTTTTAATTTACTTTAGACTAGACTATTAATTACTATCTTTTAATTTATTTTAGACTAGACTATTTCTTGTGGGGTTACGTTAAGGATGAAGTGTACAAAACAAGCTACGACACAATTGAAGACCTAAAAGCAGCCATAGAAACAATTTTAACGCAAATTCACCACCTGAAGATACAAAATTCAATAGTAAGATCGTTACCTAAACGAGTTGAAAGTTGTATTTTACAAAATGGTAGTCATTTCGAACACCTACTAAAATAAATTAAAAGATATGGAAACAATGCGTTTTATTAATTTTAAACATCACGTTTCATACTAACATTTATTCCTTAACACAGTCGATATCCAAATAGAAATAGTGTTGGATTTTTTTTTCAAAACAACCGGGTTCGATTCCCAGGCTGAGTACAGGTTTTTTTTAAAATGTATGAATACAGTTTTTCTTGTTACTAAAATTGATGACATGGTTCCTAAGAACAGATCTTCGTATGTCTTATAGTTTCAGACTTTCCCATACTGACCGTTCTTAATGTTACACCCTGTATTGTCGGTTGTCGATTCTCATACATTTAGTACTAGATGCTTTTACGCAATGTCTTCCACGACACGTTACACAGAGGCGTAGTTGCATATAGTCGTTGACCACTTCGGCGACCGACCTGCGGTGGACGACCTACGGTCACCGACTCTGTTGTTTACACTTGGTCGTTGGCCGAAGTCGTCCAACGACATTTATCAGACGGACTAAACTGATGTTTCCTGTGTTGCCAGTTTTTGATGAAATAAATATAGTGTTGCGACCAAAGATCGAGTTCAATCACAGACCAATAGTTCACACCAATGAAAGTGTATTTTATTTTCTTCTGTAAAGTCGTGATGTTTTTTTTGTAAATTAAACATTTAAATCGCTGATCAGTTTAGTCAGTGTAAAAAAATAATCTGCGAGGTTATGTTGAGTGTTCACGCTGTCATGGCGTGTTCGTCCTATTTTATTGTTTAAAAACGGTTTACAATGGTTATTTTTTTCGTAAAGCTAGTGTATTTTACCTAAAAATCTGCCGTGATAAGTGAACGGTATATAAGACAGTGAAATGGGAGTGAAAAACTACAGATGGTCTGGATCCGGCAACCTAACCTCCAGTTACACTTGGAATACAAGACTCAAGACTCCCATAACTAGATTTCGCTTATTGTTTCAATATGAGAATACAAAACTATTTAAAAAAAATTCTTCTTCATTCGTGGAACCTTAATACCAGACACTTTTTTTAAATGCCTTAATTAATTGATATGATTTTTTTTTCGATTGGCGGCACCAGTGTGCGCATTGCCTCGTCTTAGAGCTCATTGTAATTTTGTTAAAAAAAAATATTTTAAATCTACAGTGCCTACACCTGCCAACGGATTCCCGCTCGAGCTCAGAGAACTCCACCGCAAGCCGTGCCCACCGGAAAAACCCCGACGACTTGACGCAGACGCCCATTCTGTCCGCCATCACGCTGCCACGACACCATTCAGGTATATATATTTTTTACGTCTAAACCCGCGTTGGTTCGGACATGTAGAAAGAACGAGTGATGACCGAATGACAAAACATCCTAGACTGACCTTAAACCAGTCCAATGTGAGCCGTTACCCCCGGGGATTCGAGAACGTCGTGCGCGGAACTGTGAGCCTTTACCCCCGGGGGTTCGGGAACTCTTTACACACCTTTCATTCATCGCATCATAGATTGGATAGTATAGGCCTACTTCCTTCCTATTGGACTAAAAAACGAAACGACCCACCAAAAACGTTCTGTCACCTGGAAGCACTACACAGCTGGGGAAATTTTGGCCTAGGATTCCGCTACTGGGGGACTGGTTAAAGATCACATTGACAGAGTTCTCTTAGATTTTAATATACAGACCAGACTAACCCAACGGCGAGCATGCGTGAAACGATGAATGACTGTGTGGCAGCTTCGCGCCACAATGACGGCGCATGCGCGCTGCTAACGTCGCTAAACAATTGCCACCGCTTTTCTCATACTCGCGCTGTCACTCCTATTCCTTTCAATATTGTATATTAATTAGTATTATTGCAATATTGTAAATATATTTCATCTTCGCATCAACATGCTGACTTTCATTCCGTGGGGCACACGACCCCATAATTGGTGACCCTCGACATTGAACACGCAACAACCTTCTGAAGCAAGCAGTGTAGAGGAAGCAAGAGAAACGTGCGGAGATCCGTGGCGCTCCATTCTCTCGGCCTTGTGACATCGTCGAAAGATCTATTTTTCTTCAAATAATAATTTGAGATTCATTGTTTGAGAAATGTGTTGCATTATTTTCAATTCGCACACAGTGGCGTGAGGTTTGGTGCCGGATTTTACGGGAATTTTGTTGGAAGTTACTCGTCCAGGGTATAATATGTTGGTGGTGTAACGTTACAGAGTCGCTGAAGCAGTACGAAGTGCAATATGAAGATAAGCTTGACGACCCAGATTCCGATCGATGTCCGTACGTTCACTTATCCGCTGTAAGTATTCCGATATGGATTTACTTTGGTAATGTTTTGTACATCAATCATTTTGTCGTCATTTTGTAGCCTTTCTTCAAATGATGAGTTACAATAGGACATAAAACGCAAAGCGTTGCGTAGATGGAGCCACGAGCACACTCCGTAAACAGAAAAGAAAAACGAAACGTTATTTTTGAAGATATCACAAATTTCTCGTTATTTGGATTAATTTAATTTAATTTCTCAAAATTATTAATGACATGTGCAAACGAAAGGCAAATAGATTGTTATTATTTCAAGTTTTCTTACGGGCATAAATAAAGACCCTTACTCATTGTATAACTCAATTAAATTTAGTAAAATAAAACAGCAAGTATCTCGAAAACGAAGTGTTTTTGAGGATCACTTCCATTGTCATAATATCGGTAATATAATTATATACAAGGTGTTCCTGAGGATATGCATTAACTTCGCCAAACATTTCTGTAGCTTTTACATAATATAAAGCTACAGAAATGTTTGCCAAGGTTAATGCATATCCTCAGGAACACCTTGTATATAATTATATTACCGATATTATGATGTTCCCACATCAAAAACATTATAAAATAATTTGTTTATGCAAACAATACAAAAAATATAGAATTAAATTAAACAAATGACATGAGATATTTATTATACCACAAATAAATGTTTCCATAAAGCATATTTGGCGCAAATTGTTCATTTAATTCAGAAATTTTAGCTTCCTTTGACTGACGCTGGCTGATGTCTAAAACAATTTCTGGGTAGATATTCAGCGACATGGTTTTGAATGACCTGTTTGTATGGAAGACTCTATCCGTACAAATTAGTGGTTCCTTTGTCCTTTGTAATGTCAGTTGTATGAAAGGGAAATGGGAAGATCTTCCACCAGGCGGGGTGTCGTGCCTGGTGACCAGATGTATTGGTCCAACTATGGATGTTTGGAACTCGTATATATGCGAAGTCCCAGGAAAATTTCGATATTTCATTTCATATTTTTATATAGAGAATTAGTTTTGTATTTTTATTATATTATTTAAATTCTAGCCTGTTAGGTTGTCTCCCATTTCTGGGGTAAATTTTTATTCATATTATTATTATATTTATTTTTCTCACTTAATTATTCATTAATTGGGTAATAAGTTGCTTTTAGAAATTAAAAATTGCTATAATTCGCGTGTGGGTTACATTGTGGGTCTTAAAAAATATACATTACGTTTCACCACGATTTTACCCAATGGGTGTAGCAAATAAAAATATAAGATTGATTATTAAAATTAAATTATTAGATTAAAATTAAATTATGTATCCAAATCAAATAAATCGCAATAATATAGCGCGTTCTACACCGATATGAGAATAACACCGATGTGAGAATACAAACACCTTATTATTCCGTTGATCTATTCCAGGTGCACGAGTACACATATCCGCAAGTGGGTCCTGGAGGCGTCATTACTTCAGAGAAGTCCTCGCCCAACACCAAGCCGCCGCTGCTCAAACGGGACTCGGGTACGTTAACTTATGATAGGGGGCCGGGAATAACCCAGCGGCACTTCGACCCTTGAGAATCTTTTGTGCCTACCCCATTTACAGCCTGGTCATCTCAGTGTGCAGGTTTCCTTACGATGTTTTCATTCACCGTCAGAGCAGTCGGTAAATGTACGTAAGTCTTCGAAAAATACGAAAAACTCATTGGTACATGGCACTGCACGGTTTCGAACACGGACCTCCCGCTTGGGAGTCCGGTGTCCTAGCCACTGTGCCACCGACGTTCTTTTTCTCGGGTACTCGGATGGTGGTACCAAAATTCTAAATTAAAAATATTATTATTTTATATTATAGAAATTAAGAAACCCCGATTTATCATTGTGAAAATGTAATGTCTCAGGATTTTCTACAACTTTAGTTCGAGAAGACTCCAACTAACTTTATAGTTTCGGCGTGCTAATAATCTTCTCCATTATTCCAGTTTCTTTTTAAGAAATTTAAATTCACTTACAGTTTCCTGGTCATAATCGGATTCTCAAGGTTCTACTTATCGGAATCGCATCATAAACTTAAATATTTGAGCTCCTAGCTTACCCTTCCAGAGGTCTCATCTGACATCAAAGATACTCCAAGATCTTGGAAACCTCTGGTCCAATTTTTATCAGACATGGCTCAGAATACTCGACAAAATTCTCTAAAAAAACTGGGTCCAAATCGGATGGATCATACAAATTTTAAAGTATTTTATATTTATGCGGATTCCGATGAAGGAGTACATATTATGTGAAATTTTGAATTCTGTATCTTATTCCGTTTAGGCGGTAGACCCGCGTGACAGACGGACGGACGGAAGACAGAGCAACAGCAATAGGGCTCCGTTTTTCCCTTTGGGGTACAGACTTTAAGTTAACCGCGTTCTATAGGTATACAAGTCAATTATTAACGAGGAAATCTGTAATTGGCCTTCTTTAAGTTTAAAACGTATGTAATTTCATAATTGTTAATAGCTGTAGATTTCCCATATAATTGTTAATAGCTGTAGATTTCCCTTATAAATAAAAAATACTTTAAAGTTCTTGCAATAAAAAAAATGACTTGACATTTTTTACTTTTTGCAGGGTCGATAAAGAAGTGTGGATACAGTGGGCCCCCGCCGCTGCCAGACAAAAAACCCGCGGAGACGTTCCAAGCGCGGCTCAAATGCAGGTGGGTTAAGATATCGTCGCAACCATGGCCTTTGATGAAAGAATAAATAGCCTCCCTCCCCAGGTGGCGCGTTTGTTCCTTCATGATCATGGCACTGGAAGACGACTATTTCTTCATCAGACATAAACACTAAATTAAACATTTAAGAAACCCCCGACGTACCACCCTTTACACCTTACTTTTTCTTTCTTCCTTTCCTACTATTCATACTTTCCATCAGATCCTCAATGTTCCAGATGTGCGAAGTTTAACATGGTCATAAACATTTGAGCTCGAAATCAAACCACCTAACTGTTACTGTTCCAGAGATTCCATCATACTACAAGATCTTAGAACCACTGATCCAATTTTCATCTGACATAATTAAGAACATTTAACAAGAGACCTGCGGAGCCTGAAGGCTACTAAGGACGCTCCAGGCTACTATGCCAAAAATGTCTATTTCAGTCGATGCTTGTATAGTGCTTTTCTCAAATAATGCGAGGAAATAGAAAAAAAATATCACATTCCAAATACTAATTCCAAGTGGAAAGTACTAGGCGTACATGACCACTGCAGTGATGTACTATATTATTCATTATTCTTATTCCCAGGCACTGTCACGAGTGGTACCTTGAGAGTGCGAACCGCGCGGGCGCGTGCGAGTTCGCGCCGGACTGCTTTCGCTCGTGCGTCGACTGTGTCACGTGCATCAAATGCGCCCAGGTACGTCATTACTAAGCCTCGGACTACACGCGTCCGGTTACAGTCCCGGTTCCGTTCGCTGCGTCCAATCATGAAGCGCTGACATCAAGTGAGAGGGAGGGCGGAACGCAGTGATTGGTTGCAACGAAGCACAAGGCGCTGGAACCGGCGCATGTAGTCCAGGCCTAAGCCGGGACCTCATGGCGTAGGCCTGGACCACATGCGCCGGTTCGGTTCGCTGCAGCTAATTACAAGGCGCTGATTTGCAGTGGGGGGAGGGCGAAACGCTTGTGATTTACACTTGGTCCAGTATAGTGGTGAGTGGAGTGGCAAGTGCCTGGCAGTACACTGGTCCCAAGGTTCCAGGTGTGGGAAGGGCACCATGGTCACAGAATATATTTTATATTTATTTATTTGTCAGTTTCACAGCATATCACATTACACATATAAATCAAACAATTAAAAATCTATACATACCAATTACGAAAGCAAACTGTTACAAAGTTAATTAAAAATTAATTGAGCAAGTAGTTACGAAATGAAAGAGCGGATATAAAGACACAACAGGTTTTACGATATGTTTGAGTGTTAGCGGTGTGTGTGTGCGTGTGCGATGAGGATAATGGTAGTGAGTTTGGGAGATATAGGTAGGTTTGGGTGAGTACAGGAGAAGGAAGGATTACGATATATATACAGATTGTCCGCTCCGGGCGTCCGCCATTTTGATTACGTCACTCGACCGTAGCGCTAGGGCAGTTATAATTCCTAGTTTAAAAGAAACAGCCTTGCGAAAAATATTACCTACCTACCCTATATGTATATATAGGGTAGGTAGGTAATATTTTTCGCAAGGCTGGTAATATAGGTAATAAGGTAGGTAATATTTTTCGGTTTAAAAGAAACAGCCTTGCGAAAAATATTACCTACCTACCCTATAGGGTAATATTTCCAGAATTATTTATATATATATACCCTGGAAATATTTGCCGCAAATAAAATATGACCCTATATGTAGTTGTGCCATGGTCCTATTAATTTGAGCTCAAACTAATGGTGAATTGTTGTGTTTCAGTGTATGCTGTACCACTGCATGTCTGACGCGGAGGGAGATTTCGTGGCACATCCTTGCGCCTGCGGCCCGCCGGACGGCGCCTGCGCCAAGCGGTAACTATTCACATCCAATGATAGGGGGCCGGGAATAACCCAGCGGCACTTCGACCCTTGAGCGTCTTTTGTGCCTACCCGATTTTACACACTGGTCATCTCAGTGTGCAGGATTCCTCACGATGTTTTCCTTCACCGTCAGAACAGACGGTAAAAGTACGTAAGTCTTTGGAAAAAACCGAAAAACTCATTGGTACATGGCACTGCATGGTTTCGAACCCGGACCTCCCGCATGGAAGTCTGTCGTCCTAGCCTCTACGCCACCGCCCTTATTAACCGACAATTAATAATCTGTCTCTATTACAGATGGCTGGGCATCACTCTCCTAAGCTTAGTAGTACCATGTCTATGGTGCTACTTACCTCTCCGCTGCGCGCACAAAGCCGCGCGCGCCGCCCATTTAGCAGGGGGGGCGCACGCCCCGCACCCCCCACCACATCCCCATCACAAGTAGGGCTGCGCTGAAAACGCCCCGGGGCCGAAGCCCTCATGACCGGAACACATTTGTGCCGGTGTCATGAAGTGACGGTTGGAATTGGTTAGTGTCATGAACTGACGGTTGGAATTGTGTTAGTGTCATGAAGTGACGGTTGGAATTGTGCTACTGTCATGAAGAATAGTGTCGTATGGTGACGCAGGGAAGTACACGCATGAGAATGAAGTCCAGTGTCATGATATGGTGTCATGATTGATATGAAGGGAATAACATGCGTGAGATAGAACATTGTCATGAAATTGTGCTAGTATCATGAAGTCTTGTCTACTCACATGCAGGAATGACCACGCGTGAGATAGAACATTGTCATGAAATTGTGCTAGTGTCATGGAGTCTACTCACACGCATGAAACACAAGAACACGCGTGAAAGTGACCTGTATCATGACAATAAACCGATGTCATGAATTGTCATTGATTTGTGCCAGTGTCATGAAACTTATGAAAAGGCAGGGAAAGTGTACAAAAGGAACGGACTTTAGGTCAGGAAAATATGGCAGTAGGTCTACGCCGCATACCAGCGGCGATGCCTTCATGACCTGAACACAATTGTGCCAGTGTCATGAAAACCCAGAGGAAGTACAGTGGACAACACAGCAGGCTATATCCTTTAGTACTTTGTCGCTTTAATTTATTTAACATATTCATACGTATGTCAAGGATTCGTGTCAAAAATGTATTGCGACAGGGTTAGACAGAGTATGAGTCATGAAAATGGTAGTAACAATAGATTACTACGCGAAAGACGTTAAAATCCTTCACATCCTCATGACCGGGAGGATCCTCATACTTGTGCCAGTGCCATGAATTTATGCTTATCATAAGATGGGAATAACATGAGTTATATTGATTCATATGAGAAAGCATGAAGTGTACAATGTAATCCTGTCGCAATCAGGTTATGATCCCTTGACATATTGAGTACAGCCTGATTAGTCGTTCACTGTACAAATGGAAAGGACTTTTGGTCATGAAATTTAGCAGTAGCGTCTCGAGTGGAATGTTTTCATGACCGGGATGCACTTGTACCAATGTCATGAAAAAGAAGAAAAGTGAATTCGAGTAACATAATAATAAAAAAATATGTAGGTAACCAAATAAATGTAACCATTTTTAAAACAATAACTGTGACTTAATCGCTACGGTGTTAGGTAAACTAGACTACTACTAGTACTAGTTACCTTTTTTCATTTTTTCGACGGAGTTGCATAAATGATTAATACCGTGATTAAGCACCACTTGTATTGTTTAAAAAATGTATACAAGTAGTATAAGTTTAAATAAAGGCTAAGTAATTGTACGAGGATTGAGTCGTGTAAACCAATTTAGACTTATTTTATTAATGAACCAAAAAACAAATTACAGTTATTGGGCTAGGGCTCACTCAAGAACAATAATGTTTAGTTTTTGGTTCATTAATTATTTTATTTGTAAATAAATGGCTATAATGTCATTTCACACGAGGGCCATTAAATCCAAGACATGGTAAAAGGAGTTTTGGACGTACAAATTGTGTAGGTACGCCCAGAACTTCTTTTACCGTGCCCTCGGAGAACACGTTACAAAATAACTATGATATTCATTTTATATTGTCTATTTAGTGAACTAGTAGTTCACGCTTTAGTTTTGGGAATTATAAAAAAAAACTGGAAACCAAAGCCATCTTCATATCAGTAACTAGTGATATGAAGATGTCTTTGGTTTATAATAATCCTGACTCTTTTAGCCTTCAAAGCAAAGCATTGCTGCTTTGGGGCTGAAACAGGTAAAAGGGCTGGCTGACTCAGAATCGTACCACCTTCAAAAATCAAAGTAGAAATATCACTATACTTCGTTGGTGCAGCGACCCGACTTGAAGTCTCTTACGAATGCGTCAAAGTTCATTTCAGATTGCAGATATTTGACAGATGGTATACATTAGCTAGAAGCCAACTGTACTGTTGAATTTACTGATTTTCTGCTACATATTTTGTTAATGTTGGTTTCTACATGACTCAACTCATAGAGTCATATATGGTCGTTACTAATGGTAGGGAAGGGGGGATAAAATTTAGATTTAATTTTGTAAATTTCCTTATGTTTTTCTTGACACGATTCTTGGGTAACTTTATTTAGACTTTTATTCCCCCTTCCTATAATTTGGTGTTTGTATGAGCTAGAGTACCGCCAAGTCGATCTAAAAATTATTGTTATTTTTTTAGTAAATAGAAACTAAAATAAATACCTATAATAGGTACTTATGTATACTAACGTATCGAATTCGGTTAACCCAAATTGAGTAACAGATGGATTTTTTGTTGTTGCCATACGCTTATATTAGGTAGACAAGTTTTGGAGTGGAGACACCCAAACGTAGTGTGGGACGCCCCCCTGCTAGATATAGCGACGATCTGCGCAAGGTGTCTGGCAGCGACTGGATGAGAAGAGCCGAAGATCGGGCTCAATGGCGCGCCCTGGGAGAGGCCTATGTCCAGCAGTGGACTAGAGTGGGCTGCTGATGATGATGATGCTTAGGTTTTATCCAACGCAGGCCACGAGACCCGCTTGACGGACTCTAGTGATATCATGACAGTTAATTGTAACTCAGTATTGAATGAACGTGTTACATTCGTTATATATGTAAAGTGAATGTATGTGCTAGTGTGTTTGTATATTTGTCTGTGTTTCAATTTGTTTCTGATGCTACTGTTAGGGTTGCAAATATTGCAACAACTCTTTTGAAGTTGCAAATATTGCAATAACTCTTTTGAAGTTGCAAATGTTGCAACAACTCTTTTGAAGTTGCAAATGTTGCAACAACTCTTTTGAAGTTGCAAATATTGCAACAACTCTTTTGAAGTTGCAAATGTTGCAACAACTCTTTTGAAGTTGCAAATGTTGCAACAACTCTTTTGAAGTTGCAAATATTGCAACAACTCTTTTGAAGTTGCAAATGTTGCAACAACTCTTTTGAAGTTGCAAATGTTGCAACAATGAATTTCAACTATTCTCAAGTTGCAAGTAATTTTAACACAATGGCAACTCTTCTCGCATCGCAAGTGTTGCAACATAATTAATTGCAACTCTTCTGAAATTCAATATAATGAATTGCAGCTCTTCTGTGGTTGCAAGTGTTGTTATATAATGCTTCGCAACTCTTCTAAAGTTGCAAGTATTTTAACATAAGGATTGCACCTTTTCTCGCATCACAAGTGTTGCAGCATAATTAATTGCTACCCTTCTGGGGTTGCAAGTGATGCAACATAATTAATTGCAACTCTCTGAAGATGCAAATATTTTATCATGATGAATTGCAAATCTTGAAGTTGCAAGTATTACAACTCTTCTGAAGTTGCATGTATTCTAACATAATGTATTGCAACTCTTCTGAAGTTGCATGTATTCTAACATAATGTATTGCAACTCTTCTTGCATCATAAGTGTTGCAACATAATAAACTGACAATCTTCTGGTGTTTCAAGTGGTTGCCAGTTTCTGTTATTGCAATACAACAAGCAATCTCTCTTCTGTAGTTGTAACAACACTCTTAGAACAACGTAAAAAGTTGCAATTCATGAATAGCAACATTGCAAAATGTAAGGAACTTAGGCTCAATTTTTTTTTGCACAATACTTGTGGGCTAATTATTTTCGTAACAAAAAGAAAAGTACAAATAGGAAACGAATTAATTCGTAAAAATATTCGCTTGGTGAGTTTTCATGCCATTGTCAAACGAAACCTTATACAGGCGGTAACAAAAAAAACCTGAAGTACCGAAAGTGGAGTGTTCAGTTCACTATGGAGCCAACTCTTAAAAAACCCGGCTGTTTCATACTTGGTCCCATAGTGAAAGTTGTTCAGTTATGGATACTGAACACCCGCCCTTTAGGGACTATAGGTTTTTTTTTGTTACAGCCTATATGTATATATACCCAACAATCATATTTTTAAAACCAGTGTGCTACTTGTCAATGAGTATGGAATTTATCTTAAGAATTTTAAATCTAAGTATTTACATAAAAAATATTTATATGAAGTCATAAGTGCGGAAAGAAAAAATGTCTACTCATGTTTATTACCAAAAATCGGGGACATTTACCAGATTTGGTAACCCAAGTGACGATAGTGTGGCCAGTGTCAAAAACTTTTATGCAAGAACGCAAGTGACTTGAAAATAATAAGTGTTTAAAGTGTGGGGAGGGGCAAGATACACTCTGTCGAAAAACAGTAGAAATTAAATAATGACAACACTGAAATTGTTTGGAAATGACTTTAAGATGTGACATTGGTGTATGGAAAGTTGCCATTATTTAATTCCTACTTTTTTTTACGGACTGTAAAATGCAATGCGTAGATAGCCAGTAGCTTCGATTTCGGGGTGGCCGGCAAAGCTAAAGCTAAACCCGATTGTGTACGAGTGAGGGAGACGTTTCGTTTACCACTCCGCCACTCCGGAATAGATGCCAGTATCAAGGAAAACACCATTTTCTTTGAGGGGTGATGATGATCAATTCTATTTTCCACATTAAAGGTTTTCCAAACGAAAAAAAACTCAAAACGACCGTATTTTTTTGTACATTCTTTATTATTTTTCCGGGTGTTATTCTACTTATTCATATTCATGAGTACTTTCACCCATCATAGAGAATGATGTGTTTTCCCTTACACCATGTAAGTATAAATGTTGCCACTTGAAAAAAATTTATTATGATTAATGTAGGTAGATTATTCGGTGTTTCCATGCGAGTTATAATAAAAAAAATCGCAGTGGATAGCTTTGATTCGCCATGATTCAGAATTTTACATTTTGTATACAAAATATCTGAGTATTTGTGCCATAATTGTAACTGTTATTGAGCGAATTATCTGTTTATTTCGTTTGTATCCCGTGGTTCCACCAGCTATAAACACATGTCACTGTCGCAGCCCGTTTTACAAAACGTCCAGTCGTTTTACAAACAAATATATTTTTTTACTCTACCACCGTTCGTAGCTGCGATGACGAAGCAATAGACAATGAAGCTTAATAGTGAAAACGAACATGTTTTGTGTAGATAGTGTGTAAACTAAAGATTTTGAAATTCACCCTATATAATATCGCCAGAGAAGTTTTATATGGAAACCGCGTCTGCCAATAGGACAAAACGCAAAGCGTTGCGTAGATGGAGCCACGAGCACACTCCGTAAACAGAAAAAGCAAAACGAAACGTCATTTTAGAACATATCACAAATTTCTCGTTATTTGGATTAATTTAATTTCTCAAAGCTATAGTAAAATTGTGATGATATCATGGCATCATATGGTCATTTCAAAATAGCAAACCTAAAAATCTGTTAAAACAACGTGGCGCGAGTCTGAAGGTATTTGGTGGAAAGGTACGTATCTACATGTTGATATTTGGCTTTATGTGCTAATTTAAAGTTTATTAAACAATAATCTTGTAAAATCATCCAATATTAATCAAAGTAATCATTATTTATTTATCAAATTATTGTCATTGAAAGCAATAAATTTAGGTTATCTTATGTTTAGAACAAAATCATCTTCAAGTCGTACACGTACTTCGTATTTCTGAATGGTTTTTTTAACTGCTAATGGCGCCTCTAGTGGTAAAACATTGCAGGATTATCTCCTATTGGCGCATGAGATTTGAGAATGTTCCCATCATTATACGGACATTGAATTGAAATGTATGGAACTATACGTTCAATTGAACCACGGGATAAAAACGGTTTATTTCATTAATATTAGGTATTAATTTTCGAATGAAAGTTTCTGTAAGTCTTCCATGACTATTAGGTAATTTTTACATCAATATTTTTACTCTGGTATCTTTATGGAATTTCTCACTGAAATTGCAGAGTAAAATTGGCTATGTAAGAATTTCTCATAGAAGTTGTCATAATTTCTTTGTCGAAATTGTTAAAAATTGACGTTGGATGTTTAAATCTCTCTCGTTTTGAAATTTCTCACAGAAATTGCACAGATTAAAATTGGCTATGTAGGTATTTCTCATGGAAATTATCATAATTTCTTTGTCGAAATGTTGAATATTGATGTTGGATCTGTTTGAAAATCTCTCAAAGTTGAATTTGCACGAATTTTATTCATTATTTCGTGTATATAATACATTTATTATACAAAGTGTTAACATATCTCAACACTGTTATTAGATTGATGATTTTATTGCTTATTAAAAAAAATATATTTAACAGTTGTCTAGCCTAATTTGTAAACGAGTTAGCCTGATCTAGGTTTCAATCTGTTTACGGTTAGGCTAGATTTCAAATGTAAAGACTACAGTACATGCAGTTTTGTTTAAGAAAATAAAAGTAGAATTTACTTATTATACGGGTAGTAATTGTTAGTTAGAAAATTACGGCATTTCTTTATCTAATTCCTGAAAAGTTGTATTTTTTTAACATCTTTTCTGTATTTTTTTACTAATTCTACAATCCCCCTATAAAGTCGAAAGGGAGATGTTCTATCCCGAACTGAACAATTGTTGTTCTATAGGATCATTTTCACAAAAAAACTATGTTCTCCATATATTTTATACCGATCAGCTGATCAATTTGTATGAAAAGTCAATATTTTTGCAGAAATCATAAAGTAGAAAAAAATGTTCAGTTTGGGGTGAACTGAACACCCCCCTGTGGTTTTATAGGGATTTTTGTTACACCCTGTACTGTACATTATAGTTAATTTTAAGAATGGAAGTGTATGTAAACTTATATTAAGTATAATCCTGAAATCGTAATGTCACTGAACAAAAAAAAGCATATTTATTATTCTAGTGTTAATGTACTTATAGATAATATTATACGTTGAAAATTTTAAATGCATTATTATAAATGTTCATGTGAAAATATTGCATATAAATTCGTAAATAGTTTCTAAGTATATTATTAAAATAATTATATATTATTATTATTATTATATTATGAAAAATCACACATACTCACCCCTTTTCCGTAACACTAATATATTATGAACAACATTTTTTTCCATACAAATCACTCATTCTGTTTATAAATTAAAAAATGACCAAATGTTTTTATATATTTATAATTAATAAGATTTTAGCGAAAGGGGTTCCAACATTTTTCTTTTAAGAGTGGAACACGGTCCGCCATATTTTAAATCTGCGACATATGTCTCCATATGGGACCTTCATTATTATATCTGTACACATATATAAACAATAAATGTCATATGTCATAATGTCCTAAACTATTACGTCACCTAAATAACTCGAAATAAGTAATATTTATAAAGCTAAAGTGTAATGTGATCTTTATTTCAAATTATTAGTTAAAAGGTATGTAGCGATTTTTAACCCAAATTATTTAGGTAACTTGACACAAGGACATTTTATCATATATTTTTTGTTCACATATATGTCATACCTCAATCGATATATGTTAGTTTAATTCCAAGATTTAAAATACGGCGACTCAGGATTATGCGCCCACAAAGGTTCAAACCCTTTTGTTTAGGTTCTGTATTAATCTAAAAAAACATAAAATAATATTAAAAAAATTATAAAGCTAAATATTAAATTTTCTTGACTTTTTGCAGGGCTCTAAAGCAAAATATCATGAAGATTTTATATTTTGAATTCGCATTTGCGATTTTTTATTTAAAAAAATCGTGATAGCGAAGCTTTCTTAAAACGAAAACCATTTAAGGATCGCATAATCCTCTAGTATGACCGTCTAGGATTCTCTGGGATGAATGTAAGACCCTAAAACAGAGCTAAACTATTTCGTGCATAAAATTGTTACTCCGCATTAAACGATGTTTGGATTAATGTACCTAAATGTAAGTAAATGTACTAATTGTTTAATTTAATTATAATATTTAATTTTAAGAAACATGTTTTTTAAAATATTAACAATTCTTAAGAAGTTCTATTATAGAAAGGAGAATATCATACAATTTATAAAAATGTGCGAGAGGCAATGCAGCATTGCCTGTGGGGTAAAAGTACCCACAAATAGAAATGAACAGCTTACGCAAAAAAAAATGACCTGTATTATTCTGGCGTGATTGAAACGAAATGAAACTATTTCACTTACTCATATACTGTTTCATGTAAGAGTGAGGGTGACATTTCGTTTAGCGTTAAGAATAGAAGCCATTTTTTGCGGTTACGTATTTATGGGTTCTCTTCTCTTACCCCTTCGATCACAGTACATTTATGTTCCGAATACCTTTTACTAGAAATATAAAGAGACTTTAAAAATATTAACTGTAGTATTTAAAATTCTATTTAAGGTTACATTTAAATCAATGTATTAGTGTCACATATATATTATGCAGTGTAACGATCACGATTTAAATTAATTAAATTTAAAATTAAAAAAACCAAAGTTTTACGCAAACTTAATAAGGTTGAGGCTCATCCGCCAACCAAATGGTTGTTTAAATGAAAATGTATTGTAATATATGAAATAAATTATTGTGAAAAATATATATTTTTTTAATCCTTTCGACGCAGAACGCCAAAAACGCAAAACGCCAAAAACGAAAATTTGTACGCAAAAAGCCAAATTCGCAAAATGCCAAATACGCGAAATGCCAAATACGCATAATGCCAAAAGCCATCCAAAAAATCCAAAAGCAAAAGCCTCCATCGTCGGTCTACCTGGTGGGGGCCTGCCTACATTTCATCTTCCGGTACTTTCTGGGATTAGTGCATTGTGTGATCAGTACATTATGACATTCGTACCAACCAGACCGCAAGCTTCCCAACGGCGAGCATGTATAAGACGACGAATGGCTGTGGATGAGGCGAAAGAGGTGTGTCAGAATATGTATGTATCTAGATTTAATTATTAACTATAGACGTGCGGATGTCGGTCTCTCCATCTTCCAAATGTCTATACCCTACACGGTCCATGTGTCTGTTACATCATCTACTATGTACATGTACGGTATAACATGTGGAATTGCAATTAATCATTGTCCTTTCGTTACGCAGAACGCCAAATATTTCGATTTTGGCGTTTTGCGTTTTTGGCGTTCTGCGTTTTTGGCATTCTGCGTAAGTAAAGTTTTAATTACGCAGAACGCCAATTATTTCGTTTTTGGCGTTTTGCGTTTTTGGCGTTCTGCGTCGAAAGGTTTTTAATTCTATAACCATCACTTAGTTCAACTCTGATAGGGCCTCTCCCAATGCGTCGCGCCATAGATAAACCGCGTAACAGGCATATCGCCTGCGCGGCAAGAGGAGCACGGGGCGAGCGGGAGGTGGGGGTCTGCCGTCCGCTCGCCCTCTATCGTCTCTCCCATACGAAGTGCAGCTCAGCGATTTAACTTTTTAATAAAGATGCGATACATTCCAAAACAATCAACATACCACTGCACCTCGCTTTGAATTTGAAATACAGGCTTTCGAGGGGAACATTTCGCTGAAAAGCACTAGGTGTTAAAAATACACGACATTACACAAGATAATAAAATGTACTTTGGTCAGTGATTGAACTCGATCTTTGGTCACAACACTATTTTTATTTCATCAAAAACTGGCAACACAGGAAACGTCAGTTTAGTTGTTAGTTGAAGATTAAATTCAAATTTAAAACTTGTTATTATTTTATTACTTGAAAATTATCATTGGAAATCTAATTTACAATTTGTAAGATTTATATACATATAATACTAAATTTAAATAATTGAAGAGCGTCGGTGGCACAGTGGCTAGGGCACCGAACTCCCATGCGGTCCGGGTTCGAAACCACACAGTGCCATGTACCAATGAGTTTTTCGTATTTTTGAAGACTTTCGTACATTTACCGACTGCACGCAGTGCCATGTACATCTTGAGTTTTTCGTATATTTTGAAGATTTACGTACATTAACCAACTGCTCTAACGGTGAAGGAAAACATCGTGAGGAATCCTGCACACTGAGGTGACCAGTGTGTAAAATGGGGTAGGCACAAAAGATCCTCAAGGGTCGAAATGCCGCTGGGTTATTCCCGGCCCCCTATCATAAGACAAGATAATTTTAATTTATAATGTTTTTTAATTATTTGTTTTTTTATTCTATGGGACTAGTGTCTGAATATAAAAACATTTTAATTTAATTTAGTCTATATCCATCTAATATAAAATACTACTTTTAATAACGAGTATTAAAGAAGTATGCGAGGACACAGACCTGACTCCGCTAAGAATCGGTACCAATGTCAGTAAAATAAGGATGTCAACATAAATTCTGTCATATAACTTCGTCTGTGATGAATTGATCACTTACGATCAGTTGTCATACAATAGGACGAGACGAGACGCCCTATTCATACTGTGAAGGACTCTACAGGGTGTTTAAGTTTACCAACCTACAGTGAGATTGGGCCCCGTAGTTAAAAAATAAAATAAAAAATTATTCATGTAGACGGGGTCTTTTACATTTTCTCAGATTTCCCTGGCTCCCACACTAGGTTAGTGTTGTGGGGGCCAGTCTCTTCCGATATATCTGAATTATGAAGACAATAAAGTTATGCAATTAATTAAATAATTAAGAATGCGTGTGTGGAGTGTGTGTGCGTGTGCGCGCGCGAGCATGGTCCGTTGTGGAACGTTACCAAAAAAACAATAGCTCGCCAAAACTTATTCTTTTAAGTTCTTGTCGAATTCAATGGAACTTGTTCATAAGGTAAATAAACCACTTTTTACAACACAAAATAAAACAAATATTGGCAATGTCGATGGTTTGATGAATTTACTACTGTATGTGTGAGGGGAATAATTAAAAATGTACTGTGTTATTGATATATAAGATACGGAAAAAGTTAATTCCACGTGAAATAAATGGTTCACCGTCTGTACTGTGACTTGATAGGTAGATTACGGAGAAATATTAATTTACACTGAACAAGTTTCATTGACATCGACTATAGACGAGTTATTCTTGAACATAATTTTAGAGAACCCTATTTTAAAAAGCCTTATAGAGAAAAATATTAATTTCGTAAATTATAAAGTGGCTGACTATTTTTTTCAGACCAGGTAACTCTACAAAATTCTAAGCTTTTTTTAATTTATAATTACATCTAAAGCCGCGTTTGACCCCAATCTCACCTGGTGGTAAATGACGATGAAGTCGAAGATGGAGCATATCATACCATACGGGTTATTATTGAGTACTACTGGCTCGTATTATTAAAAAAATTGGGGCAAATGGGAATGGGGGTATTTGGCACAAACCCGTATTTTTCTTGGCAGGTAAGTATTTTATTTACAACACTCTGTATTAAAGAAAAGCTTATCGACGCATGTACGAGGTGACCCCACACAAAACCGGGGGTCAAAGTTCAAATCGAAGACGTGTCTTCATTCAATTGACTATAGATCGCGCCATACAGTGGCGTAGCTAGCATGGGTGGCACCCGGTGCGGGTATCGTGGTGTCATCTTTTGATGCAAATTCGACCTAGATAATAGAATGTTAAAAGGGTAGGACGGGAGCGAGCGAAGCGAGTTCGAACTTTCGACGCAGATCAGATTAAATTTTCACAATTGATGAATTAAATTATATACTAACTTAATAACTTGCTTAAAATGGCTACTTAGTTATCGTTTGTGACGGTTTGTGTAAGTTTTATTTTTTTCACGGTGCGGGGCCCGCCCACCTCTAGCGACGCCACTGGCGCTTATTTTAGGACTTATGGGCTTGACTCTCCGATAAATGAAAAATATTAAAGACGGGCGTTCGTTCCTTCATGGTTTGACTGAATGAGTTAGAAATCGCATTGAAATCAGTACGGTTAGTCTACGATTTACAACATATAAACAGAAGCTTGTCTAAATCGTATGTGCGCACTAGATTGGAATTCAGTCGACTAATCAAGAGAGCGTTCCATAACCAGTTGAAATAATTCACGTTGACAACTGTCCATATTCCATTACTGCGTTAACAGCTGAAAATTAATCAAACTTATATTTGACACAATCAATGGAACGTATGCAACTGTCAACTTGAATAATTTCAACTGGTACACACTTTTGACGACAATCAGTGTACGAGTATAAAACTCTTAGATAAAACTAGAGGATCTGGGGATGCGATTATGGCACATGTAGACATTCAAAAATCGAATCGACATTTTGAATCCATCGCTCTCAGTCACATAGGCACGGACATAATGCTTGATCTTACGATCAAGCATTATGCCTTACGGCTGGGACTACATGCGACGGTTCGGTTCGCTGGAGCTAATCACGAGGCACTGACTACAAGTGGGGGGAGGGAGGAACGCTTGCGATTAGCTGTAGTGAACCGAACCGGACGCGTATAGTCCAGCATTAACAATTCATTCCGTAGCCGCTCGATTTTGCATGTCGGCTGTAACTCGAAGACAGACTAAGCCTCGGACTACACGCGTCCAGTCTAGTCCCAATTAGGTTCACTCCATCCAATCACGAAACGCTGATTTCAAGTGGGAGGAGGGCGGAACGCATGTGATTGGTTGCAAGTTGAAGCGTACAGTACGTATTTAACGGGGCTGGAATCGAACGCATGTAGTCCGAGGCTAACCGTAGTGAGAATGCATTTACGCCTGGGCTACATGTGCCGGTTCCAGGCCCGGTTCGATACCCTGCAGCCAATCACAATAGGCGCAGCGAACTGAATACACTTGACGATTAAGTCAGACTAAAAAGCTTCGCCACTATATAATATCTGAAAGGAACCCGTTTCTAAAAGTGTAAACTCATTGTTGTTTTCACATCGGAGTAGCCTCGGGTTTTTTTTCTTGTAATTAAGCTCAATCAAGCTTATGCGGCACTTCACAGGATAGGAGCTTTTGATAGAAGCTTCTTTTTATGAGGCCGGTTGCGCCAACCGAGGTAGGCAGAGACAAGACACACATTAAGCTATATACTTTGTGGAACTCTGTCGCTTTACATATTTGTTATATTTCTTATGAAAGTTATGAATGACAATGCCCCTTTACAGCAGCTATTTTTAATTTACCTACTATTTTCATTTATTTATTATTATTTTTAACTGTTATTATTAATTTACAATGCTCCTTTACAGCAGATATATTAATTTTATTATTTATTAATTTAGATATTTGACAAAGTCCCTTTACCCTGCTACAATTTCATTTTTATAGTTAAATTTTTAAATGTGAATCGGCTGGTCTGTTCGCTCCTGTCCAGTTATGTTTATGGTTAACATGAATTGTGTTTGAATTTTAAATTTATTTTAAAAGCATGACGTAACCAAGAGTACCTGGTGTCCCGATGGTTTTTATAAATGAGTTTTTTTATTTACTACTAAACCCGCATTTGACCTCGATCTCGCCTGATGGTAAGCGACGATGAAGTCGACGATGGAACTTGCGGGTCCAGTAAATGCCTATTCCCTCTGGCCTTGAAGATCCCAAGGTTGTAGGTTTCGGGAAATACAGACGCCGGCAGACTGTTCCATTCCTTAGCCGTTCGCATAATGAACAAAGAAGCGAAACGCTTCGTACGAGCAGATGCGATATCAACAACATAAGGATGGAACCCCTCCCCGCGCCTGGTAGTCCGATGGCGGAATGGAGATGCTGGAATTAGGTCGTGCAATTCCGATGCGCACTCTCCGAAATGTATCCTATAAAATACTGATAGACAGACAACCTTGCGCCGATGTTCCAGATCATACTCATTTATACTCGTAACAATAACAAATATGTACCCATACTCATGTATGGGTACATATTTCCATTTGATCTTGAAAGTTGCATTATAGAGTTCAATATGATCTACTTCAGCAACACAACATACCTACATATATGGTGAAAGATCACGGCATAATTAAGAACCGATTAACTAACTCCTGTTTGCTGCCATCGGTCCTCTAACATAAATAATGGCTCGTTACCGCGGTAACCTGGTCAGCCTTAATTACGTTCTCAACGTAATAAATTATACTAACTCGCGTTTAAACGTATTTTTGGTTAGTTAAGTCGTTGACTACACCTGCCTTAATTGCTTGAGAAGAAAGAATGATACAGTTAATGTTGAAAACATGACAGTAAGGTAAAATGACATGGGCATGAGAAGCTTTTCGATTTTAGTGTTTTGTGCAAAAACCTGAAGTTCGATTCTGAAAATATGCCTACTGTTTGGGGACAATAGGACGTTACAATGTCCAGACAGTTTGAATAATGCCCAAAATGAGGCGGTAATATGATAATAATTATGGCTGGTCAAAGTGTCGTTAAGGGGGCACAAAGATAAGTCGAAGGAGCCCCCGGTCATAATGCAACCTGACATAATCTACAATATCCGAGTCGGTTTCGCATCCACTAGGTTTCCGTGACATATTGCCCAATTCGACTTGTCATTATTCATACTGCCCGGGCATTATAAACAGTGCCACCATTAGGTAATCACTTGGTCCATGATAGATACCTAGGTACAAGAAATTCAATAATGTTAAAATTAGGCGATTACAGACGGAGGTTGTTATACACATGCGAGGATAATTGTCTCACCAAGCTTCTGTATTCATTATTGTTGAAAGTTGCCATTTTTTACAATATGAGTACAGACGCTTGGTGAGACAATATTCTGGCATGTGTATGCCCCTTAAAATGGCGATCGTCATGATTGGGCCCTGGCAGAAGTATTTAGTACAAAAATGCAAATTCAAAAATTTTAAAATTAAAATTTTTGAAAAAACCCACGCCGGAAAAACATTGATCTTTAAAAAAGTAATGATATAAAAACGTTATGCTTTAATTTAAAAAAACATGCTCTAAAAAGGATAAAATAATAATATAAAATATCTTTTTTTATACGGATGATAGCGCAAAACGGATACGGATGATAAAAACATGCTCTAAAAAGATAAAATAATAATAAAAATATATCTTTTTTATACGGATGACAGCGCAAAACGGATACGGACGAGCAAGCGAGAGCGAGAGAGTTGGATACGGACGATAAAACCATGCTCTAAAAAAGGATAAAATAATATTTAAAAAATCCTTTTTATACGGATGATAGCGCAAAACGGATACAGATGATAAAAACGTGCTCTAAAAAAGGATAAAGTAATAATAAAAAATATTATATATTTTTTTATTTTACGGATGATAGCGCACCGAGAGTTGAGGCGAACAACACGTAAATACGTAGAAATAAATGTAAATAGTAAAAATGTAAATAGTTCCCTGCAGTTATTTTCATGACATCAGTCACGAAACCAGGTGCCAGACTTTCTCTTGCCTGGGAGCTTTCAAACTGCTCCACGGCCAATAAAGGCTCTTTTCCTGGCCTCAGCAGTAATTTAGGTACTATAACGATAGGCGTTCCTTGTAATTTCTTTTCTCTATAGGTACTGTTCTTACTATACCTAATATTGAGAACAGGATATTAAAATTCATTATGACCATTTCCACCGTTTCTAATCGTATCATATTAACCATTTACAGGGTCATCACTTCAAAGCTGTCCCATTAAATATTTATTTTATATTAAGCATGAAGGTAACAAACCCGCCTGACGTGAAGGAGCTAGTATTTCACGTTTGTGAATTTTTTGAAACTTGTGTCCGGTTTTTTGCGATCGATTGAGAGTTCAAATATCTGTCATGATAACGTCATTCTCGTCATCATCATCAGCCTATTTTAATGTCCCCACTGTTGGGGTATTGGTCTCCCCTTGCACAAGGGGGGCCATGATCCACCGAACGGGCCCAGTGCTGTGCTGTGGATTTCACACACCTTCGGAAACTTTTAATTTCCTCAGACATGCAGGTTTCCTCACGATGTTTTCCTTCACCGTTAGAGCAGTCGGTAAATGTACGTAAGTCTTCGAAAAATTCCTAAAAACTCATTGGTATATATGGCATTGCATGGTTTCGAACCCGGACCTCCGGCATCGGAGTTTGGCGTCTTAGCCACTATGCCACCGACGCTCATTCTCATACTTATCAAGAAAATATGAGTATGTTGTGTACAGTAACTCAAAATTTCAGGTATTTCAGCATACATAGCGTCCTCCACAACATTTGGAGGGACGGCTTTTGGGATCGGGGAGGGGAGAGGGGGGGTAGTACTGAATCCATACCGACGGGCGCTTGTTACCTTTTGAAGTGACGTCATAATCATATTTATTAACACTTTACAATTTTAAAAGTTCACTCGCCATGGAGTATAATTGTAATATAGAAATTTTGTAGGTACTTAAATATTAATAAGTATATACTTCATTGATTAGGGGGACGGGAATAACCCAGCGGCACTACGACCCTTGAGGATCTTTTGTGCCTACCCTATTTTACACACTGGTCACCTCAGTGTGCAGGTTTCCTCACGATGTTTTCCTTCAGTTGAGCAGTCGGTAAATGTACGTAAGTCTTTAATAAATACGAAGACACATTGGTACATGGCACTGCATGGTTTCGAACCCGGATCACCCCCATGGGAGTCCAGTGTCCTAGCCACTGTGCCACCGACGCTCTCCAACGATAAAGGAAAACTGAGGAAACCTGCCCACTGAGATAACCAGTGTGTGAAAAGGGGAAAGCAGTGGCGCATACCTACCACCCATTAAATCTGCCACGGGAGTCGTTATAAGTGGTCATTTCCTTAGAATGATCACGCCCCTCATTCAATCATGAAGAAGAAAACGCCTTTATGCCTTGATGAGCCTTTTGTTTGCTTTTTGAGCGTGATATCCAGGACCGGACTACACGCGCCGGTTCCAGCGCCGGTTAGGTTCGCTGCAGCCAATCTCGAGGTGCTGACTTCAAGTGGGGGAGGGCGGAACGCTTGTGATAAACTAACCCAAAAAAAACCGCAACTAACCGAAAAAAAACCTCATCAAAAGTGTTCAAGAATATTTAAAGGATAAAAATGCTTGGCGTGGTCATGACGTAATCAAAGAATAGGTATAATTAATTTAATTTTGTTGTTGTTTTATTTTCAATTTCATTTTAAAAAAAAATCATTATGTAGGTTTGTTTGTTTGTAGTCTCTTTATAGTACACACAAAAAAAACTCAGAAAATAAAAACATTAAAATATGTACAAAGGCTTATCCCATAGGGATATGATTATGATTTATTTTTTTAATTGTTAATTTTATTATTATTGTGTGTTGTGTGAATGTTATTGAAGACGAAAAGTGTACAATTTGTACCAACTTGGAATAAATGAATTGAATTGGCAACGATTGGATGAGAATGGCGCGCGCAGGGAGAGGCCTATGTCCAGTCCAGCAGTGGACTAGAGTGGGCTGATGATGATGAATTGAATTAAACCGGCGCTGGAACCGGTGCATGTAGTCCTTGCCTTACACTTAGACGTCATAATGACCCTATCAAATGTCTGAATAAAAATGTAAGTTGGAGCAGACTGCATGTAGACTTCTTTCTTTCTTGGACTAAATTAAAGGTGAATCAATTAATTGACGGCATACAACTTAGGGTTGAGACACACCGAGATATTTTTACTGTACTCCTTATACCATCCTCCAAAGTGCGCCAGCGCATAATTATATTTAAACTGTATACCTACTTCCCTAATTCATTGTTTGACCTCATTATTTACTCTATGGTACTTTTACTTAACCCAAAATTAGTTCAATTCTTTGGTTTAAACAAAATCGTTTACGAATGGAATAAAAAAAATGGCTTTGTGGCAGCTCCGAACCCACCAGTTATCGCCCCATCAGTCTCCTCAAGACAATGAGGAAAGTCTACGAAAGGCTACTCAATAATCGTCTCCAAGACACTGCCAGGTACAAAGGCTCCCTGACGTCCAGTTTGGCTTCAGAGCCAGACATTCGTGCGTCAAGCAGGTACACCGCATCACAGAGTACATACTGGAGGGACTTAATTCTCCCCGTAGCGCGATCTTTCCCGTCCAGTCCTCTCCTCGAATCTTCTCCTGAGAAGAATTCGTTGTTGTTGTCCTTTAAGCGTGCCTTTAAGCTTCTTATCATACTCATACTCATACCATTTATTGATTTTCATGTGTTACAATTGGTCTTAAAAATGTATATTATCTGGTCATACATGAAACCCTGAGTAGGACACCGCATATGTCCGCTGTATCCCCAACTTTGGACTAATTATCAAAAGATCAAATGCTTTGGGCGCATGCTCCAGCAATGACAGTTCGTATTCGGGTTCCCGCCGAAGCGTACGCGCATAGAGCAGCGCATGGAGACTTTTATACCAGCCAGGATTATTGTAAAACGCGCGAAAAAAGACGTCATTTTCAAACAAACAAACTTTTAATTTTGTAGATTTATACCTACGTGTCGTTTAGTAGCTGTACCTAATTTTATATAATAGATTTAGTTATTTAGCTTTAAAATATCTATTTGTAAGCATAAAAGCAAGTTTTTAATGTTTAAAAATTAAACAAACCTTATTTTTAATTGAAAAAGTTACAAAAACTAATTAATAATTGATTTTCTTTATACAAAAGCGAAGAAAGACCACTAGAGCGCAAATCCGGGGCCAATTTAGTAAAGCTAAACCGTGAAAGGAACAAAAACTGACTATCTTTCTAAAAAAACTTAGTTCATTCATTTTTTTTTAATTTATTTTCATTGTAGCTTTAATGTGGTGTGTAACAATGAAAACTTTATTGAAAATTGCGACTATTATGTTCCTGAACACAGTGGGAAGTGAAAAAGTGTTCAAGAGCTTACCGGTGACTGTTAAAGCTTATGAAAATGATACTGTGCTTTTGCCTTGCTACGTCGATGAGTCGGGTTAGTAATTTTTTCATATTATCCTACCACCTGCTCGAAAAGTTTCCTTAATGATTCATTTTGAGTATTTTTGGGAAACATGCATTTATTTTTATTTCTCCCACATGTGTATCAAATATGTGGTATTACGCTATCGTAATGGCGCGTTTCTCGATGTGCCTAGGTATTTCAGGAGGTGCTAAAAAGTTAGACAGATAAGTCGAATTCTACACTATCCGTCTAAGATTTTTAGCCACTTCGTGAAGTGCAGATCATTAGGTACCAACGAGTACCTATTGTAACGAAATTATGAATTACACCGCACTTCGTGAAATGCTTGACACATTCCGTTTCTTGGTTCACGTTCTGTCTTTCTTTCGTTCTGCACATTGTATTGTACCTCTCTTTATGTTGTATGTTTTGTTTTTGTCCCGGGTGTGCAAGAAAGTATATTTGTATTCTTTTTTCCTTTATTATCTTTCTTTTTTCCTTTTCTTTTTTATCCTTTTATTAGTTGCTTTGTAACTCTTTCAGTACTTAATTCTTTTATAGATTTAATTCAGTGTAGTCCTAAATAATCTACTTGTTCAAATCACGTAACCTTTATAATAAAGAACCATTAGACACAGATGGGCACCATAACATTTTATGGGATAGGATTAGATTATAATGTGGCAATATCCATCAATCGTCCGGACGGACGGACAAACACCTCTTTTATATGAATGTAAATCTTTTAACTTATTTGCATAATAAAGTGCATCTAATGCATATAGATACGGGATGAATCATAATGTCTACATTTACAGATTGAAAGCTATCTACGCACCTACTTTATAAACATTAATTTATTATTTTTGGTTTTTAATAGGTATTTTTTAAACATTAGCATTACATTCAATAGTATTTTTTCCCAACTCAATGTTGTACAACAACCAATTTTCCACTTCCTAACCATGCTGTGTTTACACGTTAAGGGTTACGACCTAGCTCATAACTTTATATTGATTTTTATGTAATTTCTCTGGTTGTATTTATCTGTTGTGTTTACCTAATAAATAAATAAAATTAAAATTAAATTCGAAAGTATTTTGACACCCTACACTTGTATTTGGATAAGCTCTCTTCTTCAGTATAATTGCCATGCAATATGATCAAAAACTTTGCGCAGTAGTTATGGCTAGTTATTCTCTTGTCATCTCTATCTAGAGCTATGGGAAGAAAAGGGATAGCATGTATTTTAATGACGATTTAACAATGAGGATGTTTCGTTTCGTGCAACGAAAGTACGGTTCAAGGTAAAGTTCGGTTTCTGAAGTTTGGATAAGTAGAGAGAAGTGAGGTTCAGTAGTCTAAAATGAGGAAGTTGGTGGAAGAGTCAACTTAAAAGTCCCCCGTCAAAATAACACAAATTAGCTCCACGGATCAATTTATATTCAGCGGTCGAACCGTCTCTCGAGGCGGTACAATTATATTATATATACCGTGGCGACGCACGACGCGCCACTACGAATAGTACCTACTCATATTGGTGTAGAACGCGCTATCGAACTTTTCCTGGGACTTCACATATATACGATATATACCATAGTAGAACCAGGACATCTGGTCACCAGGCACAACACCCCACCTGGTGGAAGATCTTCCCTTTTCCCTTTCATACAACTGACATTACGTCATTCCATGTCCTCACATAGCGCGTTCCTACAACCTAATGCGTAAGCAATAGCATACACAAATCGTTGTGAAACCGTGTATTTTCGCGAACCGCGAAGTCGTCGCGGCGGTTCCATCGCTGAAAATAAATCGACCATAATACCAGAAGTCCAAAAAAATAATAGTTTTACCAACGTTTCTTATAAACCCGAAATCTCGGTGGCATGTCATGTATAGCCGTTGAGTTCAACTATTTATTAACGGAACCCTAAAATACGAGTAGGCATAAGTAGATGAGATAAGAAGTAAGAACAAATTACTGTTAATGCCTTCTTATGTTATAGATCTTACTGCCCTCCCACCGCCTTTTTACAACTTAATCATTATACTTAAAGTTTAAAGCTGATTATAGATGAAGCGACTTTTAAACGCATCGAGAAACGTAGTCTAATTCGCAGATATAAAGGCATTTAGGCCCACAACATTATTTTTATTTTTTCTAATTACCTATTCACATTATATGTTATGTGGTAGAATATGCTGGCACTTTGTCATTATCAGGTACATACAATAAGAACTTTGTAACGTATCTATGTAGAGCGTCGGTGGCACAGTGGCTAGGACACCGGACTCCCAAGCGGGAGGTCCGGGTTCGAAACCGTGCAGTGTGATGTACCAATGAGATTTTTCGTATTTTTCGAAGATTTACGTACATTTACCGACTGCTCTAACGTGAAGGAAAACATCGTGAGGAAACCTGCACACTGAGATGACCAGTGTGTAAAATGGGTTAGGCACAAAAGATCCTCAAGGGTCGAAGTGCCGCTTGGCTATTCCCGACCCATAAGATAAGATAAGATAACGTATCTATGTTCTTTCGAATAAATCATTGTAACGGAATTGAAAAAAAATCTAATTATCTTTATTAATCACAGATTTTGTCGAGGAAGGGGTAGGAAAGGTAGACTATGATTTCGGAGGAAGAGAGAAATTCAAATTAAAAAATGTATTGCTCTACATATAGATACGTTACAAAGTTCTTGCATTTTATTTGTAAAATAGTTAGGTATTTTGTAATTTTAGCTTAAGCTAAATGCTTAGTTAATTTAGTGTTATTTTAGTATTATTTTATTTTGAATAAACCCCAATATAAAGTTTCAAAAAAAATTAATAATTCAAATCAAAATAAAAACAGCCTTCAAATCACTAAAAAGTCATTTAGAATACAAATGAAAACATAACAATCGGTGCCAACCACGCGCAACTCTTTGCACTGCGTGGCTGCGAAGGCCGCGTGGAGAGTAAAATATGACAGTGCAAGTGCAACGCATTTTTTTAAGAAAATTAAATTCGAGAGTGTCGGTGGCTCGGACTGCCGTGGTCAGAGTTCGAAACTATGCAATTTCATGTACGATTAATTACCAATGAGAGATCCGGTTTTTCGAAAGACTTACGACCAATTACTCTAACGGAGAATGAAAACATTGTGATATTACACATTGAGATAACCAGTGTGTGTAACGGGAAAGACAAGAGCAAACCACCCCATTAAATCTGCCAAGAGCGTTCTATCTATGTGTTTAATTCCATAAAATAATCACGATCTTCAATGAGGAATACGACTAAGGAGAGAAAAGAACCACCGCCTTCATGTTTGACAGGTTACATTGTGCGATTGCCTTGAGTCGGCTCGTCTACTGACAGCTTTATAAGACGGCTGTGATAAATTGGCCTCCATCGCTCACAGCGTTTATATACGAGTACCTACTATTATAAATTATAACTCTGTTAGGTGATTGCCGGTTGCGTTATATTGTTTACAATTCTCAGCTCAAGGCCGTGGCTAGAGTATAAGTAAAGTAAAGTAAAATACACCTTATTGCACAAATATCTATGAATACAATCATATTATTTATTATGCACAAATAGAAAATATAATATAATATAACACTAAAATAATACTAAAGCTAAAACTAAACTAAGGCTAAGAAAGCTAAAGATAAAAAAATTAGGTTAAGTCCCCAACATTCGGCAGTGTACCCAAGAGACTGACTGCGTTGCCCCGTTGGATAGCTAAGCTGATCCGCTGGGTCAAATAGGAGCCAGATCTTGGGTCCTTTGACGCGTCGACCAGGCGCTTTGCGAGGTCCTTGAAGTCGCGGCGGTCCCAGGGTCCCAATGTTTTAACCCCAAACGGCTCAAATATGTATGTTTCACCCAGATTAGTATATTTGCGCCGTTTGAGGGTTTCTGCAGCAGCGGCCGCAGAGCCGGCTCTATAAGAAGTGGCTGGAAGGTGAGACGGGGCAAGGGTGTTACACAAATACAAAACAACAAACAAAAGATAGAAAAGGAAATAGTGAGGCACAATTTAGGCGGCATTATCGCTAAGAGTGATCTCTTCCAGGCAACTTTCGGGCAGAGGAAATGATTAAATAACATTAGATTTAGTTAATTAATTTTATAAGTTAAAATTTGCGCTTTTTGCATAAGAATTTTCGTTAAACTACTACCTCTTTCTCGAAATCATTTCTCCGAAGGTTGCCTGGACGAGATCGCTCTTAGCGTTAAGGCCGTCTAAATTGTACTTCACTATTACCTTTTCTATCTTTTGTTTGTTTCTATTTGTGCAGTAAAGTGTATTTTACTTTTACTTTAAAAACTTTGATTCTTTCTAGTTGGAACACTTTCCAAAATTAATCTTTCGCAAGAGGGCAGTCACTTGCCCCAATTCTCCTCACATCCAAGGTCCATTGATATTTATTAAGTCCCTATAACCATTCTGCATACGAGTATTTTGTGTAATGAAATAAAATGAAATGAATTTGCAAGAATATACGTCATGTATGAAGGATCTTAAAATTACATAGGTACCTAGTTCCAGAATATCCACATTGTGGTGTGCAAATTTATATAATGTATGTACTATGTAATGTAATAAATTTATGTAATGTATTTTGTTATGACCGACCAAAATTAAATAAAATTCCTTTCGGAATCCATGACAGTCCGATCGATCGTAAGCTTGTCCGAAACAGAATAAATAATACTAAGAACTACGTAACGTTAATCGAAAGGTTCGTGACTGTACCGGGGGATCTCGGGCTTTACGTCCAATTCCCCGAAGATCCAGTCGGTGATCTATTCAAATTCAAATCAATTCAAATTATGTATTAATTCGTAAATATATGTTGCACAAGTTGTACGAGTAACATAAAAGTATGGATTTCTATATGTAGCTATAATAGCATACGAAAATTTTTCTTAACAATTATAACATAAGAATTAATTCTATAGTAATTTAAGTAATTACGGTATGACACTCGTGCCCTGGAAGCTGGGACGGTCTCTGGTGTGGGACGCTACCTGCGTCGACACCCTTGCCGCGTCCCACTTTCCAGACGCGGCGGCGAAGGCAGCGGCTTCTGCGGAGAACCTCAAGCGGCGCAAATATGCGGGCCTGGGTGGTGATTGCATGTTTGCGCCGTTCGGGGTGGAGACCTTGGGGCCGTGGGGGCCTGGAGCCCACTGCCTCTACCGGGAAATATTCGAGAAGAATTAAAAATTCGAGATGACGTTGTTGACATTTTTGAGAATTGGACTCCTGCGCCGTGTTGAAGCCGTCAGCGTAAACCAGACAGGGTATAGTAGCTATAGGGTATAGACACAAAAGCGGTGCACTTTTGTGTCCGACACGTCCCGAGGCACATAAACACAATAAATGTATTATTTCACTTGTGATGGTGACTGCAGCCGATTACATCGAATATAATACGTTCAACGGACTTTTGTTCATGGAATTCCATGGATGCGGCATGTATGGGAAGTCTGTAGTAGTTAGTTTTAGCGTGAGTTGCAATAGTCTCTATCTAGAACTATAGCGTTTGTTTATTTAACAGGAGTTTAGACGATAACTCAAAATTTAAAATTTAAAAACGTACCATTGTGGAGATCCCTTTACTTGTTCCTGGTCATCATCAGGTCCTCAAGGTTTTAGATATCGGAAACGCACCATAAACCTAAACATTTGAGCTTAAAACCTTCTAGCTATTACCGTTCCAGGGGCCCCATCTGACATCAAAGATACTCCAAGATCTCAAAAACCACTGGTCAAATTTTTATTAGACCTAGCTAAGAACATTATCGATAAAATTCTCTGGTCCAAATCTGATCATCCGTTGTCAAGTTATGATGCCACACATAATCAGACAAACGTGTCAAACTTATAACACGCTGTCCCTCGATCGGTCGGGGGTTAAAAATAGGGCAGTTGCTGTATTTTATTTTATTTTACTTTATTGGTTATGCCCAAGGCCTCTCTGCCACCTCCACTTCATACGTACAATTCACATACCGGCCGGTATATTCGCTTGTTAGTGACAGGAAGGGGCATAGATTCAGATCTTTGTGTCCCAATTGTGACTGTATACGTGCCACCGGGCCCCTCCACTTTTAATAAAGATATGATAAGGAAAATCTATTGACATTATCTCGGTTTGGCGTCGTATAGGTAAGTACCTATAAACCGAATGTCCTCGCCAGAACTTGAAAAGGTCGCACAAGATCGCAAAAAGTTCGAGTTCTATAATACCCCAGCTTTTCAAGTTCTGGCCAGGACATTCGGATTGTCATTTTTTCTACTGACCGGAGGCGCCACGCGTATTTCGGACGACCAGGAAACCGATTTTCGCAGAGTTCGACATACAAAAGTCGAGCGCTACGAACGTCTTGTCACGCTCACATGTAATGTGAGCGAATGAGATAGGACTAATGTCGAAATCGACATTCCACCTGCGAGAATCGCCTTCCAGGCTTACGCTTATCTTAGGCTGGGACTATATGCATCGGTTCCAGGGACGGTTCGGTTTGCTGCAGCCAATCACAAGCGTTCCGCCTTCCCCCCACTTGAAGTCAGCTCCTCGCGAACCGTACCGGCGTATGTAGTCCAGGCCTAATAGGTAGGTACCATTTCAGAGCCATTTGACTGCTCTGCTCTCCTGAGAATATGACCTTAGCCACTGCCACCGCCACTTACGAGTGAAGATCTTTTCTTCCAAGGGTTTCGTTAGTCTCCGTAATTCAGTGTTTGATATATACGTATTAATATTAGGCCAAAAGGTAAGTAGTGTAAGTAAGTAAGATAAGGTAAGTAAGTATTTGACTCAGGCTCCATCCTTATGTTGTTGATATCTCATCTATTCGCACGAAGAGATTTGCTTCTTCGTTCATTATGTGAACGGCTAAGGTATGGAACGGTCTGTGTTTCCAGAAACCTACAATCTTGGGATCTTCAAGGCCAGAGTGAATAGACATTTACTGAATCCGTATGCTCCATCGTCGACCTCATCGTCGCTTACCGTGAGACGAGATCGGGGTCAAATAAAAAAAGGCAGATTTAATACAAATAGAGTCTGTTGGTGATGTCCTTGAGCATCGAATACATTGACGCATCAGTTTGATCGTCGGATGCTATTCCTTCAAGCCCCCTACAACTAACCGATTATATACATAAATAGATTCACGCCTGTTTACCGTAGTAGGCATAAAGTAAAGAGTTCCATCTTCAACGATCCTGACAAACCTTTCTCACTTCTTCACACTTAACAATGGCTTCATACACTGTTTGTCCGTGATCTGGTCGACTTAGGTCCTTCTAGCCCCCCCCCCCCCCTCCCCCCAATCACCACCATTCCATTCACCTTGTTTTTGTTCTTTCTGTTCACATCATCTCAACATCCATCTTTTAATCTTACTCACTACATCATCTCGCACACCACACCACACCTTTATTCCTTATTCTATTACCCACTGTTACACCATACATCTACGCAAGGAACGCATTTCAACACCATTACTTAATTCGATTACAGTTAGTTAATATCTGACTAACTCCTCGGTCAAGTAAACACAATTGACATTGTTATGAATATGAATAAAAATAATATGGGTCGCATTCATGCTGTCATGGCGTGTTCGTCTTATTTTATTATTTAAAACGGTATACAGTGGTTATTTTTTTTGTAAAACTAGTGTATTTTACCTAAATATCGTCCGTGATAAGTGAACGTTATATAACACAGTGATATGGGAGTGAAAAACTACAGATGATTGTGTGGATCCGGCAACCTAACCTCCAATTGCACCTGGAATGCAAGACACAAGGAATTCGTAGTGCACACGACTCTCCCATAATCTCGACGTTGGTAAACTGTTTTTTTCAAACCAGACGCCAAAACGTTCGAGTTATTTTCAAGATTCTAACACGGTCATTAGCCAAATTGCAGTTTGTACACTAGCAGTTGTCATACATTAAAGAAGAAAAAAAGTATGTCTCTTTGTCGAGAATTCATCATGATATTACACGCCTTCTGAAACTTTAAATTTCCTCAGACATGCAGTAAACCTGCATGTGTATGTGTGTGTGAGAGATTGTGTGTGCATATGTACGTGTTATTGTTAGTATGTCTGGCTACTTTTTAGTCTCCGTGAAATTTTCAGTGTCATCTTAGCTTATGACGGGGGCCGGGAATAACCCCAGCGGCACCTCGACCCTTGAGGATCTTTTGTGCCTACCCCATTTTACACACTGGTCATCTCAGTGTGCAGGTTTCTTCACGATGTTTTCTTTCACCGTTAGAGCAGTCGGTAAATGTACCGAAAAACTGATTGGTACATAGCATTGCATGATTTCGAACCCGGACCTCACGCATGGGAGTCCGGCGTCCTAACCACTAGCCACCGACGCTACAGTTTTCTCTCAATGTTTTTACTTCACCCTTAGAGGAGGGGTCATAAGTTTAGTAAACCCCATCATAAAAGTATGCCATTTTTAATACAACGAGTTCTAATCAACGAATACTAACTAATTGCAGAGGGCATTCTGCGTGTACGCTGGTACAAAGACGGGACCCTACTGGGCGACACGGCGGACCCCAATCACCTATTACCCCCGCGGACGAGGATGTATTCCAACTACAGCCTCCAGGTGACCTCCTTGAAGGCAGAAGACACTGCTGACTACATGTGCGAGGTTGGTATTTTTACAGGTACAAAGATGGCATCCTTTACACCTGGGGCCCAATTCGTCTAAATTACAACGTTTGTAGTTCTATTTCTATCCAATTTCAATTTAGTTTTCGTTCTAATTCTATTTGGACACCAAATCGATTTCTGCTGACGAATAACTATACCACAGCCACCTTTCGATTTAAAAGTACCTTGGGAGGAACTTATGTTCGATCGTTATATTTGACAGTTGAAGCGTTTTGTTACCGTTCAACTGCGATTCAGTATAAACTAAACGTTTTAGTAGAATGTACAAATACGTTACTGTTCGATCGATCGTTGACTCGATCGGACTTAACTGAAATTGAATCGTTAGTGGATAGTAGCATACGAATCACGTCATAAAGATGCAGTTTAGATTCTATTTAGTTACGTTGTATTAGTGGAATCGATCTACTGGTCAAGTGCCCAGCTAAATGCATGCGTTAGGACAGTGGTGTAAACCGGTGGACAGTGGCGAGTCAAGTTGGCTTGCAAGCTGCCTTGCCAGTGGGATCCAAATTTTGTTTGACTGACTGTAGTGTAAATAGTCACTGTTCTTGCAACTTGCAATCGCCACTATCCTTGCCACTTGACTAACGCACTTGACCAGGTGTAACCAGGCCAAATGGGCATACGGATGGTTTGAAGGGTAAAAGGGGCAGTGTAATTACCGGTACATGAGGCATTTCATCTTAGTCCTCAAGGTTAGCAGCGCATCGAAAACCCTCTAATATTAATACAGTGAGGTGAGATGTCTATGGGGACGGTGACCACTTACCATCAGGTGGTCTGTTTGCTCGTCAGCTCTCCAATTTAAAAAACCTACTAGGATAGTGGATCTTATAACCGCACATTTTTGCCTGCGCCCGTTACAAGTTTTCTCGTTGAAAATTTTAACTTATTTTTTATGATAAAGTTTACTTTCAGTACGTTTTTAACTCTACAATAATTTTAATACTTTTTTAAAAACCTACTAATAAATTCTTTCAACTAACACATTGTTACAAAACAAAAGAACGCAGTATTTTTAAATAGATAGCGATTAATTTAAACTGTTAAAGCGATCCGCCTTCGATCTTAACTAACGCTTGTAATTACTGCCAACTAGAGATGGGACTAGTTACATGTCGATAACTGTAAAACATAACCATAACATAACCTGCCTTTGCTGTCGCGCAGTCGGGTAAAAAATAATCAAAACTATTAAGTAACACAAGATAAGCATAATAAAAAATATTGACTTGGTGCCGTCGTCTACTTTCTTGAATCGCACCACTCGTCGGCGGCTCAATTTTCACCCGCACTTTCTAAAGCCTTGGGTGTCTACCACGACCCGTTTTACACGAGCGTTTCTGCTACGCATCTGTAAAATATGGAACTCTCTTCCACCCGACGTTTTCCCGCAGCGCTACGACATGGGATGCTTCAAAAAGAACGTTTAAAAGTCCTCTCCCTCCACGGCCGGCAACACACGTGCAATACCCCTGGTGTTGCACGTGTCTCTAGGTGACGGTGACCCGCCTGCCTGTTTGTCGTAGCCAATTTATTTTAAAAAAACCCGACTGCTTAAAAAAGCTAACTAAAACGATGGAAACAAGACAGCTTCAAATGGTCACTGTTTCGTCTGTCGCGAGTATAGAGACTACATTTTACATTACTGGTTTCTGCTTGATTTTGTGGTTGCCTTACCAATTTTAAAGCTTTGTTCGAACTTTTGTGACCTTGACAAAACTGGAATTGGAAGGAAATCACTTTTTAGAAAGACCTTGAACAACTTGTATTTCTCATGACCCATAATTATGACCAATGTTATGGGTTCTTTTACTCTTAGTGCATTTTTCTACATCTTGCATGCTGCTAACTCGTAACCGGAGTAACAGTTCTCTCTGTGCTCACGATGGGCAACCGCTACTGGCATATTTTAATCTGCACCCCTCCGTGCCTCGGAGAATACGTTAAACTACCGATCCCGGTTGGGCTAGGCTAGGATAATCCATGCATGACTTTGACCATCTATTGGCGGGCGACCCTGGGGAAGGCAGCAACGTGCCATGGCCGCACGCTGCTGTAACGGGAGGAACCGGGAGGTGGAATGTGCACCTCCCAGGAAGAGCCCAAGGCAACTGCTAGGAGGGCACCGGTGCGTTCAACTGGAGATCACGGAGCCCTCCGATAAGCCCGAGGCCGGCCATCGAGGGGGTTTTAGTGAATAAAAATCTCACATAACCCAGTCTCTCCCCCAGGAGGCTGGGTATCTTTCGAAGATTTCCCCCTCCCGTTACAAAAAAAAAGGATAATCCATGCAAAAGGACGGCCGGAACCACTATAACAATAAGTTACCCATTAACAACATGTCTGATTACAGCTTGTAATACACTGTAACAGAATGCAGAACAGTAGAAAACTATCGATATCGACATTGCTGATAGCACAGCACTATTAGCCGCGCCGTCCAGTTTAAATTCCCGTTTCTGTCCAATTATGCAATTAATCAATTTGTACAACTCTTTTGAGGCGGCCCCGTTCCTGTTTCGACACTTATTGTCTATTCAACACAAGTCTAACAACGTTGGTAGGTCTTTTAAAGGAGGGAGGAGGGAGTTTTTCAAAGAAATGAAATGGAAATGTAGAAAAAACTAAAGACTACCGGCATCTAAGTCCTCAAGGCACATCGAAGACTCTCTAATAATAACATTATTCCATTCAATTCAATATATTTATTTCAGACAAAGTTCATACAAATATAGTTAGTATATTATATTACTTAATGCTATGTTAGTAAAAAGGTAATGGCCAAGGCCAAAGTTATGGTAGTGACCTCAAAGCAGTTGACGACTACTTCGCATTGACATGCAGGTATATCCAGTGCCACATGATCGGGGAGTCAGGGGACTCGGCAAACGTCAACAGGATGCTGCTGGGACTGCTATGTACTCGGTGCATCAGGGAAGCAACCCTCTTTCGGATGATTGCATGAAAGCCATCCACGCGGGCTTCTGCACTTCAGTATTTCGGCAGCCCCATTATGCTGGGACTACATGCGCCGGTTCGGTTTGCTGCAGCCAATCTAAGCGTTCCGCCTTCCCCCACTTGAAGTCAGCGGCGCATGTAGTCCAGGCGAGAGTCTATAGGCAACAAAAATTTACTATCGAGTGTTATTTTTAAAAAAAATCATAAAAAACTCACTCCCTGGACTCAGCTGATGACTCCATCCTTTCTTTAACAACGATCAACACTCTTTTTTTACCATCAATTAAGCTGTAAACTAAGCCGGGGTGGTCCCGACGTTACTTAATTAGCCCTTAACTAAGTACGACTCGGTTAACTAGCCCTTTCCGCTCGCTAAGACATGTCGATAATTTCTGATAAAGTTATAGAAAACCGAATAAATATTACCGAGAAAGAGACTACTCATTTAAACTGTATACTTACTTATTATTACCTAAATTTATATTTTAATTGGATAGCAATATAAATAACACTAAAATAATACTAAAGCTAAAACTAAACTAAGGCTAAGCAGAAGAAAAAAACTAAAAACTAAAGATCAAAAATTTGAGTTCCCCCACATCCGGCAGTGTACCCAAGAGACTGGCTGCGTTGCCCCGTTGGATAGCTAAGCTGATCCGCTTGGCCAAATAGGAGCCAGATCTTAGGTCTTTTGACGCGTCGACCAGGCGCTTTGCGAGGTCCTTGAAGACGCGGTGCGCTCCCAGGCCCCAGGGTCCCAATGTTTCAACCCCAAACGGCTCCAATATGTTTAAATGATTGGTTGATTGATTAATTGACTTATCATTCAAATCAAGGTAAGTAAAATACTTAGGTACTTACCTAACTTACGCCAGTGATGCGCTAAAGTTAATTGAATTCTTATATGAAGAAACGAACGCCCGCACGATATTTCCTTCGAATTTGAATAGTAATTACAAGAATAAAAAATAAAAATCTTGGTTTAGTTATTATACGTATGGATCCCCAATTATGCATAGCATAGCGTAACTCACACGTAGTCACGTCCATAATCCCCAATTACAGCACATTACAGTTTTTAAAGAGATGGTCAATGTATTTGATAAACTTTGTCATTTCCAGATTTTGAACTTGGACCTCCGTTTTGATATACTGCCATCCTTCTATGATTCGGTTCTTTGGCAGCAACGGCAAAACAGACGTAAGGCCAATGATTCGTTTTTCGGCCTTAAATTTGTGACCCAAAAGTTTACCCTTTCGCCACTTATTATTGTTCCAATGGTAGTAACAACCGCGTATCGCAGCTTTTGGGAAAAGTTTAGCAAATGAAAAAGCCCTAAGCACTTGAACAAAGAGGTTTGGTACTTAAAATTATGAAGTGGTAATTGTGCTGTGGGGAATCGAAGTTCCCTACAGCTCAATCAGTTGGATTTCATACTATCAGTAATTGAGCCGTGGGGAATTGGTTGAGTCGTTGGTACCTCAGTTGTGCCGAAGGGAATAAAAATTACCCACGACACAACCAGTTGAGCATCGTAGTTGAGCCGTGGGTCCGTCACGTTAAGTTCTATTAATTATAATTTTTCCTTTATTCTCTCTATAGGTAATACGACCGGATCCGTGGGGACCAATGAGGCAGTCACATTCTATAGAAGTACAATGTGAGTACCTACACTGCATAATGTTCCTTTTAAACCCCTGACCAAAATAGAGGTGTTATAATGTTACATGAGCGTCGGTGGCCTTGTGGCTAGGACGCCGGGCTCCCATGCGGTTTAAAACCATGCAATGCTGAATGCCATGTACCAACGAGTGTTTCGGATTTTTTCGAAGACTTACGTGCATTTACCGACTGCTCTAACGGTGAAGGAAAACATCGTGAGGGAATCTGCATGTCTGAGGAAATAAAAAGCTTCCGAAGGTATGTGAAATCCACCAACCAGCATTGGGCCCCCTCGGTGGATCATGGCCCGTACCACCTTGTGCAAGGGGAGGCCTGTGCCCCAACAGTGGGGACATTAATAGGTTGCTGATGATAATGTTACATGTTTGACGTGTATGTGTTTGTCTGTGGCATCATATCTGAAAAACCGTTTTTTTGTCGAAAGTGTCCTTAGCTATAGTTGATGAAAATAGATTTTAAATTTTAATCAATCCAATGGTTTCCAAGTTTTGGAGTATCTTTGATGTCAGATGGGATCTCTGGAACGGTAACAGTTGGGTGGTTCGAGTTTGAGCTCAAATATTCAGGACCATCCACGGTGCCATTCCCACATCTGGAACCTTGAGGACGTGATGATGGAATACTAAGAAATAGTAAAAATATACGCAATAGTCTGAGAATTAAGTAAGAACTAAATAAAGTAAATAAACTAAATTAAGTTTATTTAAGTAAGAACTTAACTCAAAAATAAGAATTCTCCGACTATTGCGTATATTTTATACCTTCTTAGGTATACAATATTAATTCTGTGATATTACAGCATTGTTATTATGGATGTGGGACGGATGTATTTCTTATACATACAATTATAATTATATTCTGAATTGTGACTGAAGTGGCTAGTATCTGAAGGACTTCATTACACTTGGAAATAAAAATAGAGTGGGTCCACGAGCCGTAATCTACAACTATTACTGGTAGTCCCACTATGCAGTGGGACCACGAATCTACATTTTCAGGCTAGTGGGACTACAAGTAATGATGGGACGGTGTAGGTGGGACCACGAGTCTCACACGATTACACAATGTTTCTTATCACTTACCTCTACATAAAGCACTCTCTCTGAACTCAATAATTAAAACAATAACTTTGACTGCAGATTCCCCGACTATAAGAACTGTTCCCGACGATGGTTTCCTAGAAGTCAGGAAGGGGGAATACGTGGACATCGGCTGTGAGACTACTGGAACACCGCCTCCTATCGTGAACTGGAGGAAGAATGTAAGCTGCCGTTTAATTTTTGTGTCACACATGGGGACATGTGGGGACGGGTTAGCTATCCCCCGTTCCCGATATTTTTTTTGCCCCCGCTATCAACGATTAGAATCGCAAAGAATAAACCGATATCTTCTGTCAAATATGTTATGTATGAGTTTCAATATTGCTATCTCGTCCGCGATTGCTTGCTATTGGTCAATTTCTCCGGATAAGTCATCTTACTTATCCGGAGAAATTGACCAATAGCAAGCAATCGCGGACTGTCAAATCTCGATCGCAAGGTAGTCAAGTTAAATTACTTTTTATTCAAACATATTTCAAATGTGCTAATGCAATTTGTATTTAAACTTGATATAAATTTAAAGTTCATTGGGCAAATTAAAAATGAAAACGAAAAATGAAATGAATGTTTGTTTGTGCTCTATGCGTTCCTAAACCATTCATCCGATTGCGATGAAACTTTGGTAAGTTATTGTGCGCAGTTATTGTTAGGGAAGGTTTCCGGGTAAAAAAAAAAGAAGCGAGCGAAGCCGCCGCCGGGGCGCAGCTAGTTATAATATAAATATACATACACGCAGTCATGTGTCTCAAGTACACGCTGACACAATGTACTGTGCAAGATGCAGTTGTTTCTTTCGATCGCAACAGGATCGCGATCGAGGTGCTGTATGTTTTATATTGTCTTTCAGGGCGAGCCCATGGCGCTGCTCGAGCATCGCTCCCGCCTCAAGTTTAAGGCCGAACACCGTCTCCTAGCCGGAGTGTACGAGTGCACCGCTTACAATGGAGTGGGCGACTCTGTCAGAGCTGCCATCAGAGTTGTCATACACGGTGAGGATATCTTCTTTCTTTTTACTGTCGCTCCGTCGTCCGCCCGTGTGTCAGGAGGGTCTAGCGCTTAAACGGAATAATAAACATCTTCAAAATTTCACATAATAGGTATTCTAGAGCTCTAATAAGATGGTTTGCAATGGTCTTCACCACTGGTTAAGGCAAACCACCCAATTTCATACACCTTTGTTGCACACAAGGGTAACCAATGTATTCTCAGGATGTTTTCCTTCACCTTTAGAGCAGTTTTTTCTTACCTATTTTGATTAGTTTAACTCTTTTTGGTGGTGTGACTCCTTGCAGAGTCAGCCTGTCTAGTAGTCTAACTTTTTACCTATATTTCTGTCGAAAAGCAGTTGCATATGCCGCAGGGAAATAGCTAAAAACAAAAACAAAAAGGGCGGATTGTATACTCAATTCTACCTACCCTTGGAAATGACGAGTCACGTCGACCGGATGGACTTATTTACTCCAGTCTACCTACCCTTGAAGCCTGGCGGTGTTGTTTACTGAATTCTACCTATTCTTTTGCAGACTTGCTTACTCTATTATCTACCTTTGGAAGCTGAGCAGCAGCTTGTTTCCTACATTCTACGTACCCTCGGAAGAGAGAATCAATAGCTTTGTTCCGGTTTGAAGATGAAGAGCCAGCGTAATTGCCGACAGATGAGGCATTCCATCTGAGTTGACTGCGGTCGGAACTACCTGTGATTGAAGGTGGTTCCTCAGTCTACTTCCTGGGGGATTATAGTTGTGACAGTTAATGTGTGTATGTTATGTAAAACGAGCTTGGACCAAACTCTTTCAGATGCCCCAGTAGTGACAGCCGAGCGAAGCTTCGTTCACACAGCGATAGGGCTCCGAGCGGCGCTCGCGGCGAAGGTGGAGTTTGCCGTGCCGTCTGCACGGAGCGCGTGGTACAGAGACGGGCGGCTGGTGCGCACTGACGAGCGGTAGGTGGCGCTGTGCGGCAGAAAGCGGTTATACGAGTACCGTTACCGGTAGTCCGCGCCTAATACGAGTACCGTTTGTCTCTTTCAGGATAGTGATGATGGTACAAGACAGCGTCCACCAGCTGATATTCCGCACGGTGCGGCCGGCCGACCTCGGGAACTATACATTCCGGGCCGAGAACCGTCTCGGGATGGCCGACGTGTCATTCAAACTGACCGGTAACTTTGTTTTGTACTGATCGTGCAGCCTAATAGACCGTGCCACGCCTGTGGTGGTCTGTGCAGAGGATCGCGGCCCGCGCCGTGTGCGTCCCCACGGACTGTGTCGGCTTGAACTCGCCTGTCGTAACTAACCTGCAGTCTGTCCTCTAGGTGCCGGCTAGCAGGGTTCTAGGACAGTGTGCAGATGAAGTAATAGAAGAACTTGGTAATAGATATTATATTTTTAAGGAACAGAACAACACAGAAAATAGTAAATGTAGAAAATAGGTAGTAGTAGGAGACAAAAATAAAAACGGAGAAACGTCTGTTCAAGACAAAATACAGAGAGAGAGTGCAAAATACAAAGAAAACAATGAAATTAATGGAATTTAGAAATGGAATGGGATATTGATTTGAATTTTGAAAATATAGATGAAGAAATGAAGATGCCAACACGAAATGAGGTGAGATAAACGCTAACGATGAGGTTGAAATTGATGGCAAGGAGGTTGATATGGACGATGAAGTCGACATCGTTACAAACCTAACCGCGCAATACCTCATTTTCAGTGTTCACTTGCGCGGCCTATGACGCACCACAGGGAGGAAAGTTTTTTCTTGTCGTCAGACCGATCTTTATGATAGTATAACTATTACTTTTCTAACTCTTCAAGCTCTCGAAAGTACATATTTTTCGTTATGTTACTTTTACTTAATCTAACGTAAGACATTCATTTAAATTCATATCAAAAACCGTTTTCCAGGCGTGCCGAACGCGGCATCATTCAAAGTGGACGCAGCACTGAACAAAGCAACGTCAACTAGCTTCATTCTCATTTGGGAGGTGGATTCCTACTCCACCATCATTGGTGAGTTAGCTTCTTCTTGTCTTTTTGTCGTGACCATGTTTTTACCACCAGTTCTTCGATAGTAGTGGTTGGACAAATATACAAACGGGTCGTATTTAATCGATCAGTATTTGGTGTCTTAAAAAAATTAAAACGGGTTGTAAAATAATAGGTCCTAAAATACCACCATCAAGACGAATGAATAACTTTGCCTTCCCCATTTCACACATAGGTTATCCTCAGTGTGAAGGTTTCCTCACAATGTTTTCCTTCACCGTTAGTGCAGTCTGTTACAGCAGATCTATATTGTTTAAGTCGTATGTTTGTCCCACAGAATACAACCTGTGGCTGCGTCCGTACTACGGGCGGCCCACGACCGTCGAGCCGGGCCCCGCCACTGAGCCACCGGCGAACTTCTGGAGCAAGATCGTCGTCCCGGGGGACTCTAGCGACGGTAAGTGGTAGTGGTACCTACGTACTTATCGTCAATTGCACGGAACGTCCTTAAAGTTAAAATTATATTTAAATGTAGTTACTGTCGAATTTGGCGGTATTGTTACTAGTACTGGTAACACAGGTCACGACGCGAACGAAAAAATAGCGTCGCGACTTGTGTTGCCATGCCAGCACTACTAAATACCAGACTCAGTAGTAATTTGATTTATTAGATCTCACCCCATACCCCAAAACGCATTTTACACGGTTTTTAAGGGTAAGAGAGCCAGCGTAATTACAGACTCATGAGGCACACCATACTCAAGGTAAACAGCGAAGGTGATCACTTTACCATCAGGTGGACCGTTTGCTCGCTTGCTCTCCTTATACAATAAAGAAAAATGAGTACGTATATTAGAGACCTCTGGTATGATGATATGTAAGTAACAAAATCTTTAAGTATGTATATTATTATGATTTGATTACAGGGCCTATTCATAGTGCAAGCTACACTGTCAGGGGTCTCACTCCATCCGCAGTGTATGAAGCTATAGTGACGTCTAGAAACCGGTTAGTTATGTTAAACTCAAAATTAATAATAAACTTACCGTTGTGGCGCTCCCCTTACTTTTCCTGGTTATCATCAAGTCCTCAAGGTTCCTGATGTGGGAAAGGTAACATATTTAACTGTTACCGTCCCAGGGATTCCATCTGACATCCAGTTTTTGTCAGTTAAATTGCACTCTTGACAACAGATAAAACCGCGTCCAAATCGAATTATCCGTTATTGAGATATGTTGCCATGCCACAGACAGACAGACATATATGTGTCACATTTATAACACCCCTCTTTTGGTCGATGTTTAAAAATTTAGGAACCTCCCTATTTACCGTCATAAAGATCTACTTACTTTTACTGATTATCATTAGTTCTTCAAAATAATGTGAGATTGTCTATTTGTCTGTGACATCATATCTCAACACCCGATGATAAGATTAGGACGTATTTTTTTAATTTAACAGGGATTTTGTCGAGAGTATTCTAAGCTATGTTTGATAAAAATTACGCTAGTAGTTTCCAAATTCTATCTTGGAGTATATTTAATATCAGACAGGATCTCTGGAACGGTAAAAAATAGGTGGTGGTGGTGGCGTGATGAATGATGCCATTCCCATATCTGGCTGGAACCTTGAGTGAAGTCTTGACGATGACCAGGAAAATGTGAGGGGATCTCCACAACATGACGTCTGTGTATTAACTAGAGACTTGTACATAATTTTATATATTTAATTTACAGTTTTGGTTGGAGCAAGCAATCAGCCATTTTACATTTTGCTACGGAACCAGGAAGTTAGTACAATATATTTTTTAGCTTAAAATGTCGGTAGAAGTATTTTTATTTATTTTCTCTTAGGGAAATTTACAGACAAATACAACGGAATATAATATATAAATAAAAATATGCTAATAATAATTTTCCACCTGTAAAACACAGTGTAAATATAGTACTTAAAAAAGAATTATTACTCACTTGTATATTTTTTTTAAATTTATATTTACACTGTTTTTTACAGGTGGAAAATTATTATTAGCATATTTTTATTAAGTATAGCAAAGGAAACTTTATGTTAAACTTGTTAAGGTTAAAATATTTTAAGATTAAATTGAATATTGAAATCATAAGTATTAATGCTAATCCTAAATTCGTGTTGAAATAAAATATATCGGGCGGGTTTTTTAATAAAAGAGGAAAACATGACAGTCTAGGCTTCACATGTATTGCAAACGTAGTTCAGATTTTACAATATAAAATGGTTGTAATGCTGCGTGGAACATATTCATGACTTAAACCTATATTGCTTTTATCTGTATTACGGTTTCTGTTAATTTTAGTGACTGAAAAATGGATATAAGTGACTCATAAAAAGCTACAATGGCGACCGATCTCGACAAAGACGTGTATCGAAATCGCGGTTCACATTTTACACTAATTTAAACTTATATTATTTTTAACTTATATTATTTTTAACTGTAGTAGATTTCGGCCAACTTTGGTGACTGGAAAATAGATATGGCCAGGCTCAGAGCCCATTCCTTTCTGCCGAATCCAGGGGTATTTAATAGTGCTAGCAACACAGCTCACGCCGCTATTTTGTCGGTCGCGTCGCGAGCTTTGTTGCCAGCGCTATTAAATACCGCCAGATTCGACAGTAATTTAATTTATAGTTTTATCTTACCCCACATCCTAACTTTCCCCAACATTCCGTACACAAAACAGTAGGGTCACTATTCTATTATTTTTTTATTTTTACTAAATATTACAATCTAGCTTAAAAGGCTAATAAGTAATTTAAATTTAACATAAACTTCTAAAGAGAATTAACTAAAAATTTGTCCATTAATTTCTTATTGTCTCTATTAAGGGTGAGCACTTTGTTTTTTTTTATTAAAAAAGGAGAGCAGACGAGCAAACGGGCCACCGTCACCCATAGACATCTCACCTCACTGTATTAATATTACAGGGTTTTTGATGCGCTGCTGACCTTGTGGACAAAGATGGATTGCCTCATGTGACGGAAATTACGCTGGCTCTCTTACCCTTCAAACCGAAACAGAAATGCAAGCATTTCTGCTTCACGGCAGAAATAGATAAGAGGGTGGTACCACCCCAGGCGATCCTTCACTTTAGGATCTACCACTACTATTGTTTTTGTGTTCATTTATAATGGCAGTATTGTCACGTTGTTTTCATTACACAGGCACAGGCAATCCAGCTCCTAGACGTCACTGGTTTAGTGAGAACCAATTTATTGAACACAATGTAAAGTAAATTTAAAGTCACCCCGCTTCAACTTAGGAGCAAACACCAAGACCTAATAATCCTACATATAATTCTTCATTCCACCATAGATTCACCTTCCTTGCTGTCCTGTCTAAACTTCAACACAAACTTTAAACTTCGCAATCCTAAAACATTTATATTAAACGTTTTTAAGAACAACACATCGTTCTATAACCCTATTGTGCGAATGTGTAGATTGTTTAACGAAGTCTCTTCAAACAGTAACAATAAGCCATCGATATACTTATTCGATCCTAGGACATTAGTTTTTAAAAGACGGGTTGAGGATGTCCTCAAGTAAGCTATCCACGCACCTACTTTATTATTTTTATTTTTCAATAGGAATTTTTTAATCATTACATTCACTAGTATTTTTTGCCAACCCAATGTTGTACAACAACCAATTCCTCCCCACCCAAACCTCACCATGCTGTGTTTACACGTTAAAGGTTTAATCTCTGCTCTGCTCTCTGTTTGTAATCTGGTTATAATCTGTTGTGTTTACCTAATAAATAAATTAAATGTGACTTCCCAGCTGGCAGGCAGCCCTCGACAGCTGACTACTCGGATATACCACCGATATTGGAAGATACAGAGCCGGAGCAAGCACACAACATAACGCAGGCCCACGTTTTCAAGGCAGCACCCTCGGCGGGTGTCCAAACCACGCTTAGATTCACATGTCTGGTAGCTTGTTTAATCGTCTTAACTTACTGTTGATTCTTTTGTATGTAACATTAATTGTAATGATTGCTACAAGGTCTAATAAAATTTGAGTACCTAGCTACACATTTGTATGAATTTTTCAAAAGTATAGTAAAAGTAGTTTCATTTTAACACGAGTGCTTGTTTGTAAAACGGGCGCGACCGAGATTCACAATAGACATGAGACGAGTGATGAAATGGCCATGACGTGCAGTTAGTTACCTACATGCAATACTTTTTCTTAGACCATGAAATACCTAAATAAGTAATGATACCTACAAAAAATTTTTCTGTACGGTGGCCACTTTTTGTTACTTTGTCGCGAATTGGCCATACCTAAGTCAAAAACTATGGCATGTAAAATAAAATAAATAGTTTTGTTATGTGCAAGTGGACTCAGCTCGGATATTATTTCAATTCGTAATTGGAAAGTATGTTGGGGCTACTCAAAAATGGGCCAGTTTATTAACTGAAAACTATGCGAGAAGTGCTACATTCCATTCCCGCACTACAGTACCCACGTTCGGAAGTAGGTACTTAATAATCAAGTTACTACTATACCGAATACAAACAAACTGTAACTTTTTGATCGAAACACTTTATTAGGTACATGATGATATTTTACAATAATAATTTTTCAACACACTTGCCCGTAAAGTGGCTCTTATGTTACCTTATCTTATGCACACCTCAGAAGCATTAAACTGTAAGTGCCATAACCAATTTTACAAATGAGACAATTTTGTGTTAAAATTAGTCATGTTTGGACTTTGATTAAGTATAAAACTGGTAAACAAATCCTCAAAGTTTTTTTTTTTTAAATTATTAAAAACGTAGACTTACGTACATTTACAGACTGCTCTAACGGTGAAGGAAAACATCGTAAGGAAACCTGCATGTCTGAAGAAATTAAAAGTTTTCGAAAGCGTGTGAAATCCACCAATCAGCACTGGACCCGCTCGGTAGATCGTGGCCCTACTCCCTTGTACAAGGGGAAGCCTTTGCCCCAACAGTGGGGACATTATTAGGCTGATGATGACATACATTCGACGACTTTAGGTAATTTACCTGAGCAATATACCCGTGGTGTAGATCAGCAATGTACTTGACCTCCGTGTCTCCGTCGAGCAGCGTGCGCCGGTACTCCCCGTGCGTGACGTCCCCGTCCAAGAACGCGCTGTGGCTGTAGATGACGCCAACCTAAGTCACCTTCGTATGAAAATTGGAACGGCATACTCTTTCTGTGATGTCGGCAATACTGGAGCAAGGAAAAATCCAAAAGAATTTATCGTACCAAAACTTACGACTACGACTATGGCGGGTAGACGTAGCGACCCGTCCTTACTACCCTACGACCCAGATTAAAACTAGATTTGCACAACGTCAATTCGAATTCCTTTCTTCATTTCTTTATAGACAATTCAATCAAACCGGTAACTCGCAAACTGCTTCGAAAACAAAACACGTTGTAAGGAAAATAGAACGAGATTGGATTAGTGGTCTTGATATTTTTTTTCATTAATGGCAATTGGTGACCATTACTGCCAGCGTCGTGGTCTTGATTACGAGGGCACGGAGAAACTTTTAAAGGTAACACTATAATAATAAACCCCCCCCCCTTCCTCTCTCACACACACCTTCTTACACGCCCACTCATCCTCTTTTCTCTTCACACACACACACACACACACACAACACACCCAAACACACTTATTTAAATTATGATGCTTAGTTATGCTAGGTTACGTACTTAAATTATGATGCTTAGTTGGTCTGTAAACACACAAACAGACAGACAAACGTGTCAAACTTATAACACGCTCTTCTTCAATCGGTCGTGTTAAATCATAATAACTCTAAATTAAAAATTTAACAATCCCCTGACGTACCTAGGTACGATATCCTTTCTTTTTCGTGGTCATCATCAGGTCGTCAAGATTCCAGATCTGAGAATGTCGCTTCTCTTTATATGGTGTAAATCCCAGACTGACCGTACTACTGAAAGCTATTTGACTGAATCAGTTGACTTTCTCATTCAATCAGACTGCATGCAGCCTATTAGGGATATTTTATGGAAATGGGAAAATCGTATCTCTAGTATAGCAACCCAACGAAATCTAACGAAAAATATTTTTTACATCTAGCAACCCAACCACAAAATGTCCGACGGTGATCGCCAAAACTCTGATTTCGACCCGCCTTCTTCCAAAAAATCTAAAATTGACCAACAAAATGGAAATGGTGTGATCGAATCTCAGTTGGAACTGAAGGACTTTATCCTAGAGAAGGTTATAAACAACAATACCAATAGAAAGATAGTTTGCGTTCAGGGGAAATTTAAAAATAAAAGTGGCGTGGCGCTGATTTTGTTGGAGAAAAATGTTTTCAAAGAAGAAGAATTGAACGCTACAGGATATTTTTCTGTAGATTGTAAGCTCCGGACGTTCTTCCAGAACGATATTTACGGCAATTTCGAGTGTTTCCCCAAGTCCTCTATCAACGGTAAGTGTTTACGATGCATTTTTTAAATAATTTTCATCATGCACTTTCGAAAGCCAAGGTTCTTTTTGTTACCTACCTACGATTAGTCATCAGTCAGTCAGTACAGAAAGAGTCGTGAAGACGTCAACTATTCTCGTTCTGGTGTCGTGTGCGATGCATTTAGTGGTCGTGTTTCGTGCATTATTTGTCACAAATCTTGTGTAAATTATATCTTAGTCGTAAGTCTTGTGTAAATTATATCATAGTTTACTTACATACGGTGTGCTGTTTCTTAGCAAATTAATACGTAAGCAAGTAGAAAATTCATGTTTACAACACGTAATGTAAAATAATAGTTATTGTGCAACTGCCTTTCTACCATAAGGAGCCAATTTCATTTAGTAATTTTTTTAATTTTGTACTCCTTAAGTCTTGTAAATGATCATATTTTGGTGTGAATTCCTGTTAAGTACAGGAAAATGGTTTATAAAATTATTCAACACCCCAAAAATGTGTTCCAAAACCTGTGGAAATTATTCGCTAACAGCTGTACACATTCCATTGCTTGTATTGAATAAAAGTTTGATAAATTTTCAGCTGTTAACGTGGCAATGGAACATACACAGTTGTTTCAACTGGTTATGGAATAGTCTCTAAATTTTCAAAATGAATTGAATCAAATCCAATGTGCTATCCAAAAAGTAACAGATAGCTATTACTATTTCATTACATTTACGTTAGTAATTTGTCTTATCCATTCAATTTCCATGTTTAAACAGGCTAAAAAATGTATGAAGCATTCATGCAATTGCCTGTTACAATAAAATATAAAAATTAAGTAAAATTAAATAATACAAAATGAATAATTTAAAACACTATTGGGAAGATAAATAACTTAATAATTACACAAGTTGACTATCTTATCTTATGACAGGGGCCAGGGATAACCCCAGCGGCACTTCGACCCTCGGGGATCTTTTGTGCTCACCCCTTACCTTAGTCTCCTTCCTGTTCCTTAAAGATGCTTTGCATCAAGGATGCTGTACAGCTTGACGCTATACTATTGGGAAGGTAACTTAATAATTACACAAGTTGACTGTAAAGCTGTAAAGTAGGTACCTAAATTAACATTACTAAAGATAATGCATACATTGTTGAATTGTTATCTTAATGTTTGGGATTAGAAGTCAATTCATAGAATGCATGACAAACACTACCGATGATTTCATTTCACATTCTATACAATATGTTAGGGAAAACGTATTTAAAAGTATTCAAGGGTGACAACCCTTGAATACTTTTTATGACAACTTCGTCATAGATAACCAAGCTAACTCCCTTCAAACTCGACAGAAATTCTTCAAAGCAGAGCTTATCCTTACGGTCAAATACAAGTCGAGTTTTTTAGCTAGTTTGATCAAAAATCTAGATTATGACCATTTAAAACGGTCTCGAATACCAGCTAGCATTATAGAGTTTCCCTATCAAAATAAGATTCCTGATTTTTTCTGCAGTAGAGATGTTTTCTTTTGTCTGTAATTCGACTGCTGGGCAAGCTCTCCTCTCCTTTTTTGCCACTGCTCCCATATCCTTACCTCAGATTCCATTTTATTTATTTCTTTTAGTTTATAATAAAGTTTTGTGACCTAAATTCAGCAAGAATTTAATTTTATATTATGTAAATTTTCCCTCTTCCAGGCGTGAAGACCACAATAATCCACCCGGCCACAGAGAAGCACATTGCCAAGTACAGTCAACAGCAAGTACATATTGTCTCGGAGACACCAGAGTTGTACAAGACTTTGACGCTACCTTACATTGAGAAGGAACAGTTTAACTTAAATGTGAGTTTTTTTTAATGTTAAAGTAATTGGTAATGTTTTACACAATGTTTACCAATGTTCTTTATTAATCATTATAACTAGACTAAAGTATCTGTGAGCTAGCAGTTCATTCATTTCTTCGCAATTTTATTAATTTATAATTTCCTAAAATAATTATTATAATTTCAATTACATAAAAATTTCAGAGGACAGCATAGGTTTATTATTTAGCTGGGTTAAAATATTGACAATCTGAAGTACATAATTGAATAGAATTTAAGTTAAAAAATAAGTTAACATTCTGAGGCTGATACTGATAAGATCACTACATAGTATAAAACAAACCTCGACCGGTGCATCATTCTGTGTGAAAGACAATTTCAAAAATGCTGACTCATGAATAAATTGGTTCCAAGGTCGATCTATTTGGCACAAAGCTGGGTTGAATTCTTAGTAAAATACAAAACAAGACTTTATCATCAGGTCTTTAGAACTTCTCATGCCGAAGCTTGTATTTTATAATTTTTCAGTGGGTATACAACATACTCGAAGGCAAGTGCGAGCAGGACAGAGTGGTGCACGACAACAAGTGCGAAAGAGAAGGCTTCATTCTCCTGCCCGACCTCAAATGGGATGGCCTGACTAAGGAGACGCTGTATCTCCTTGCTATTGTAAGACAGAAAGGAATTAAATCACTGAGAGACTTGGATGAGAGTCACCTACCTTTGTTGAGGAGAGTTCGTGACGAGGGGAAGGTAGGTTATTGTTTTTGTTTTGCTATATTTTTTCTTAACTTTCACATAAGTACATTACAGGCTAGTCATAGAATTAGCAAGTTAAATTGGCAGCGTTCTGGTCACATTTGCTACAGTATTCCTCATTAATGAGGGTTGTGATAATTCTATCGAATTATTGACTTTTTTGGCAGGTGGTTTGCCATTGCTTTCCCCATTTCACACACAGGTTATCTCGGTGCCCAGGTTTCCTCACGATACTTTCCTTCATCAGAGCAGTCTGTAAGTGTACGTAAGTCTAGGGAAAAACGGAAAAACTCATTGTTACATGACATTGCATTCAACCATTGCATTGCAACCAACTCAGATCTCTCGCATTCGGCGTCTTAGCTACTATGTATGCCACGAATGCTCGTAGAAAATATTGTGGAAAATAATAATAAATATATATATTTTATTCTGTGTCGCGACACAACCTTTGCTTAGTCTTAGCTTCCACATTAAGCCAGATGATTTGAGGAAAAAATATCCTTGTGTGGCTTGCCTACTAATGTCTCAATTTCTCTATTTCAGAAAACAATCCTCGATAAGTACAACGTCCCAGGGAGCCAGTTACGTATCTACTTGCACTACCAACCTTCATTCTACCATCTTCACGTCCACTTCACTTACTTAAGGCACGAGGCACCTGGAATCTATGCAGAGAAATCACATCTACTCGACACCGTTATCGATAATATCGAAATGATGAGCGATTACTACAAAAAAGCTACCCTACCTTTCACCATTCGTGAGATGGACAATATTTTCCATGTTTATGAGACCAATGGTTATGTACAGAGGATTAAACCAAATATTCAGCAGCTTATTGATAAGTAGCCAGTGTATTTTCAAACGGAATAAGGTCTGAAAAGATTTTATTTGAAGATACTTAACTTGTAAGAGAAGATGTTGATCAAAAATATTTTTATGGAGCTGCGCTCCAGGCTGCGTAGTTGCAACGTTTACATTACTACTAGTATTGATTTTAACAAGAATTGTAACTTGAAAATCAATATACAAGCCAACTGTATAGTTCTAAATTACTACAACGATGATGATAACAAACCGAGGAGAAGAGACAGCTTGTCTTCCATTGAGAGTCTGTCGGATTGTTACTCGGAAGATGAATATGAAATCACTTGGATTATACCCATTGATGAATTTTGTCACATCATACCAAATTCTATGTCTTGTCTCAAAGTTGATAAAAACACTATTTCTTTTAGAATTTTGACTGAACCAAAGAACGGAGGAAATTTCTATAAGGAGCTTTTATCTACAAATACTGTAGAGAACTCTGTAAGGACAAATGAACTCAAAATTAATGTAAAAGTTAACAATGAATTGAAGTTTATTTGTTCAAATTGCTCTAACGTGATTTCTGACAATGTGATAAAATTTGATAGAATTTTAGAATTGCCATCGGCCAATTTAGACATATCAGAGTGGTTTTGTCACGGCCACGGGCACGGCGATAACTCACATGACATAAAAGAAGTTTTGAAGCCAAACAAGTTTGATTTTCTATACAGACTAACTTTCTTTGTTGTGAACAGTAACATGCTATCGGAAAAAACAAACAAATTCAATTCTAAAAGAGATGTCTACCACTGCAATAGATGCTTAGCCTGGTTAGGGCTAAAGAACAAAGGTTCTGTAAAATTATTCAATTCTGATGTGAAAATAAATCAGAACGGTATTGATAAACCAGCTTTTTCATACAAAACTCAAATAGATTTGAAAACGGATGACTTCATTTATACAATTGAATGCATGACCAAAGAATTCAATCTTGGTTTGCAATACACCGTCATGTGTAAAATTGTACTGGAATGTACAATATCAGCTTCCAAAAAGCAATATTTACTGATTTGGGTGATGGATAGAGAGCTCCAAGTTTTGAGAAACAATGGAGATCTTATTGAAAATGAGAAGATTAAACTACACTCGAGTTTTCTCACCAAAATTTTGTATAAAGTTGAAATGTCACTCAACGAGGAAGTTGAAACGTGGTTATCTGACCCATCTGTGGTATCCACAGACATATCCAAGAGTATGTTCTGTCACGGTTTGGAGCATTTGCAGAAAATGTCTTTGAAAGTTCCCGAATCATTCCGTAATACCAATGGTTACAGTGTAAGTTACTTGAAAGTGTAAATGAAATAAAGTTGCGCAATTTACATTTGGGTTTTATTCATCACCAGCTTGTTACCATCCCCACTGTATGTAGTATGGGCTATAATTCACCATGCAGGTTGTGCTGATTGGTGAATTTCACATGCCTTCAAAAAACTTTTTTCCTCAGACATGTAGGTTTCCACAAGATGGTTCATGTGGAGTAGGTAGGATTCTTTTATGTGGAAGGAAAGCAACCGGTCAACCATTATAAATGTCGCAACTCACTGCCTAATACAAGGTATTAAATATGGATCTTGGGAGTTACATCCGATTCCCGGAAGGTTAGGTTGGTGAAATCTATTCCCTGAATGTCAATTTACCTGTATGCTGCTATCGGGTTTTGTGAAGTTAAGAATAATATGTGATTAAACCTTTTGAGTGTGTTCCGTGCACCTGTAGGATTGATAATAATCTATTGTTATGCAAATTACCATGCTCCATGGGTTAAAATTAAACCATTTATTATAATAAATAAATCATTTATTGTATAATAGATTCCATCACATTACCAAGATAACCTCACCCTTTAAAAACAAAACATTTTTGGTACAACATTGAAATTAATATTACATTAAAATTAAACTTAGGTTTCTTCATAACACTTTTGCATATGCAGTTGAAGGCCTCAGTTGGGCGATAGCACTCGTGACAATGGAATAGTTGAAGTACCAGAACAGCCCGAACAATATTGCGAAGAGTATATCTGTTAAATTGAGTCAAGGATCCTCTGTTTGTTAGTAAATCAGATCTACAAGGTGTATCAATAGGCCCCTTGTAAGCAGAAACAGTTCAGTATACATAACTGAACAATTTTTGTTCCAAGACTTGAAAACTCCAACCATGTCCAGCTACTTTTTGAGTAAAGTTTTAAGAATGTATACCATTATTCCATTTAACTTAATCTACTGCTTTGTATGCTCCTACAGGTTCAATAAATGAGTATAAAAAGCTGCAAAAATAAGTCTTCCCATTAGTTCCATATAGAAAGGTCACTTTGAATTTGTTTATGAATTTCGAAAAGTTGTTCCTTTATCACAAACACAACACCAGTTTCGGGTTACTATGAGCCTGATCTTGAATCTTGTTAATCTAATTTGTAGATTGTGACAGATAGTTTTACCATCACCTACTTACTGTCATTTCCATCACCCTTTCTCTGTATCTTACCTTGAATGGTGAGCCAACTACAGGTTCGTTTGACAATTCTAAATGTCAAACGGCCACTTCTACGCCGCCATTTGAGCCGAGCACCACAAAGTTCCACAACTGTGGAAGACAGATGGAGGCAGAAAATACCAGCGTCTATAACATCTAGCACGCGGGGCAACATGGTCCAGATGATCCCCCAAATTCTGACCTTCCCTGGACTTTCCAGATTGGTCAATAAAAGCTTTATAGGGAAACCACGGGTCGCACTTGGTGCATGCACAAACATCTTTCAATGTGCAACTTGCAAAATCAGAAGACTGCATCTATATGAAGTATAATATAGTATAGTATACTTTACTTTACTACTTTACTAATCACTGCTTACAAAAAGGTTAGTTAAACCACTAAATATTCGTAATTACTTAGAACACACCCGTTAAAAGAAAACCTTTGCTCGTACGTATGACTCATAGTATCTAATCAAAACGACCTGATTACCAGAAAATGAAGGATATTATTTAACACGATGAATATACATAGTTTTACAAAAGGATACGTATTACAACCTTCTCCCAGGGTTCCACCATGTATAATTCAGTTGCTAGTAGATATCTCAAGTACCAATAACTGAAGAAATGTTGGATTTTCTTGATTATGTCCATGGTTGTTGGTGCTCTTCAAGTTTTTCGTGTAATACGATTTTTTACAGGGCAGGTCTTTATCTTAACTTTACACGTACTTTCTAAAGGAACTACTTGGTATAGCGATATTTACAATAAAAATTATTTATTGAACTAGAAAAATTGCAATTTTCACAAAAAATCAACCCAATCCAGTGGCGTTTTTTTTATATTCTCTGTTCGTGTTCCTACTGGGGTTGCAAAGTACAAAAAAATATTTAATATTGCCAGTTTTTAAACCTATTTTTTTACCTACATGGAAAACTCAACCCTCGACCACAAAGAGAGGCGTTATAGTCATAGAAATCCGTATTGAACAGTCTTAATCTCACTCGACCGATTTTTATTATTATAATAATTTTGTCGAGTGTTATTACTTATTAGTTAAGTTTGAGGAAACTGTGATTTTCAAGATCTCATTGAATTGTAAGGTGATTCTATTTTATAGTTAATATTATGGATCAGTTATTATGACGCTTTTCCGACATTGGTTATTGGTACGTATGATGAATATGCCACTCGTCATAGCCAGATCTGTAAGCCATTGAAGTAGTTTGTAGGTATGTAGTATGACATACTAGGTACTTCGACCCTGTGAATAATGAGACTTTATGTTCGTATCATCTCTATCTAGTAAAGCTATAGCATAGAAAGGGAAAAATTCATGCTATTTCAAAAAATAAAGGAACGAGCTTTTTGGGCCTGGCCATATCCATTGTCCAGTCACTAAAATTAGTAGACACCTATTATTGATAAAATTAATATAAGGTTTATGTCATGAAAATGTTCCACGCAACAGCAGACCCATTTTATAATGTAAAATCTGAACTACGATTTCAATACACGTAGTTGATATCTTTCGCCATTGTTGTCTAACTGAAGCCAGCTATACTTATGGCAAGAATTCTCACTGAGATTTCTCGCCGCGAATTCACTCCACGGTTTCTTATTATAAAAATAACAAGCAAAGAATTTAATTAAATTGAAAAATAAATGAAGCTGCGGTACTTTACAATTTTGATTTCATTTTCTGGGAGTGAAATGGTATGACTATCATTAAATAAATATTTACATACATTTAATATACTTATTAATTATTTAACTAATATTATACTATTATATATTGTAAAAAGTTGCATTAATATAAATAACTTTATTTACTAAAAATATAATAAAAATAGTATCTGTCATCTCAGGCCTCGTTTTGTATGAAGGCTGCTCGTTTCCTTTATAATGAAGACTTAGCTTTAAGGGTGTTTCGGTGATTACTGACGGTAAATCATATTGTATAGATAATGTATGATGACGATTAAGGATTACTGAATTATATAGTATTCATTATTCAAAGTGATAACTAGTGCAATATATAATATGGCCATAATCCCTGCATGGCCGCAAATTTAAATTTAAGTTCAGTCCGTTTGTTTCTTACCGTCGTTATCGGTAAGAAAAGGACAGAACAAGATGGTGACATTTTAGTTTCGATAACTAGCTTCGACCACAGAATTCGGACTAAGGTAGTATTTTTTATTAGACGGACTAAACTGACGTTTCCTGTGTTGCCAGTTATTGATAAAATAAAAATTGTGTAGTGACCAAAGATCGAGTTCAATCACTGACCAAAATAGTTCACCAATCAAAGTATATTTTATTTTCTTATGTAATGTCGTGATTTTTTTTGGAAATTAGAATGTTAAATCACTGAGCCTCATTTTGTATGGGAGCGAAATCCATCTTCTTTCAATATATATTTTAACGTTATCTTTTTAGGTCACTGTTTGGGTGAACTAAGGGAACTGATTCACAAGTGAACTGAACGCATCACTCTTACATTAAACATGGCAACATTATTTTACAAAGTGACATTATTACCTGTCAGTTTAGTCCTTATAAGGAGTTTCTCTCGCGCTTTTATGGCATCACGTCAGCTTTGTTTCGTTTTGTAATGCAAATTGTTTTATAGTTGTGCTTTTCTAATAAGAATGGTGTTTGTTGCTCGAAGAACTTCGGCAAGATGTGAATAATGTGTAATGTGAAAACAGCGAAGTAAAGTCAAATAAACGCTGCAGCATTTTAATGAAGACTTGAAAGAGTTGTTTACATCAGACATGGCTGTATGGGCTCAGTTCCCTTTGCCTTAAAAAACAATTGGTCCTAATAAAAAAATCCTCTTACGATTTCAAAGTTTCGGCTGCGAACAAATTTATATTACCTGCCAGTGATTGATTTTTAAAACAGTTCTTGGCCTTTGTCGTTTGTTATTTAAATTCTGACATTTTAAGAGTAAAATGGAAGTTAAGTAAAGAAAAAATGCATATAAAATTATAATGTTGGTTTATTATTCGCATGGTTAATGTAGGTAATGAACTAATGATACATGTGACCTTATAGTCTAAAATATTGGTACATTCCATTCGCAGTATTACAACTACGACAATACACTAAAGTTGCAAGCATATAGCAAATAATTTTCTACACTGGTATTACACATTCGTAATAAAATTACGATTTTGTACTTACAAAACTTACGTCATAATTTTTTATGTAAACATGCGATAATTTTGTAAAATTTTAATAAAAATATTACTTTTAAAAGTGAAGTATATTTTTGCAACTTAGACCCACCCAAAGCTCATGGGATAGAATAACTCAAGGTTTAGTGCCTGGTTAAAAGACAAAAACGTCTTGCACCAACGCAAATCCTGGGTTAAACTAGAGTTAACTCTTGTCAAAGGAGATTGGGCGCTTTTGGGCCCACGACTTCGCCTATTTTGGTTATCTTACACGGATTAAGGACATCTAATACTTTGGCGCAAGTGGGTCTAAGCATACTTATTCAAATCCAAAAAAATACAAACTTTTTTTTAAGATTTAGAAAGAATACAATCATACAATTAAATTATTTTAAACTGTACTTTACATAATGTTATTCGATTTATCATCTGGCAATGTAGAGTTGCCACACTACATAATTATAATATACGCTAAATATGGTAACATTATTTTAGAAGCGTGCAAGAGCTCGGATTATATGGAGCCGGTTCGGCTGCGGCTTGGTTTGCTACATCCAATAACATGCGATGATTTCAAGCGCCGCCCACTCCCCACTCGAGCCGAACCGATTCTTAACAGTAAATTAAAAATTGCAGAAGTGCATTATTTATAATTTAGTAGTACATAGTTCCTTAAAATAGTCCTTTTTACTTTTAATTATTGTTAAAATACGGTTTGTGATCGAATGTTTTATTGTATATTCAAATGTAGTTAAAGTATTTGTATATAAAATACATGGTGTATAAACAAGGCCGGTATTGAATAAGAGAAAAATGATTTTCGGAGTACCCACCTTTCTCCTAAACATCATTTAAAATTACTGCAACGTGCATATGGAATTGTAAGAATGAAAGCACTCTATTGCCATAAATCCATGTCAGTCTTTTAAAAGGCACCAATTAAATCCAATATAACGTTTAAAATGTATATAAAAATAGCTGCCACGTTTAATTATATTTCACATAATACTATTGGTATACATTGGCACAATTATGTATTGTTTTATTGCTTTAAAACAACGATTATTTCAATTTATTGATAATCCTAATGGCTAAGGGAAAACCCACAATTCATTACAGTACAGATATATCTTTAAAATAGTATTCTAAAAAATACTGCTTTACATTCTACATGCAGAGGATGGGAACGAAGTTATTCGCCTTTTTAGCAGGAAATATATGAACCAGTATGGTAAAATGAATTCCTCATAAATTAATATACCACTCATAAAAATATGAACAGGTATTTTATGTTATATGAACAGGTGTTATATGAATGTGTTATATGATGTGTTATATGAATGTGTTATATGAATGTGTTATATGATGTGTTATATGAACATATGGCTTATCAAACATTTGATTTGTATAAAATATAATCGATTTATCATCATAATAGCGACCGATTTGAACAGTCGACGTCAAGCTAAAGTATACCATCTGTCAAAATTCTATAATTCAAATTTGAAGTCTATGGCTAACGCTTTAGGTTCATTTCAGGTTGGAGTAATTTGACAGATGTTACACATTAGCTAGAGGCTGACTGTATACAACAATCTGGGTATAATACCCTTTTCTACCGCAAAGCAGCAAGCTGGAATTGCTGCGGTCCAATTTGAAAGGTAAGAAACGAAGTACTCAAGGTGTGCATCGTAAACTCTCTAATACCATTATTGTGAGTTGAGATGTCTATGGGCGAAAGGTGATTTGATCACTTACCGTCAGAAGACCCGTTTTTGCTCGCCTGCTTTCCATAAGGAAATCGATATATTTTTTACGAATAGTAATTCTTTATAAGGAAAGTTGGTTCATATTAATCTACTGATAAGATTGTAGCGAATAATTTCGATAACACCCCGCACAGCCCGACCAATCTAACTTGACACCTAAACGAAATACAAACACAAATGTCATATTTATCTTTATATGACGCCTAAACACACAGGTGTCTAGCTTATTTGGTGTAAACCACAAATTACTCAATTTCATTTCAATTGTACTGAAAAATGATCATTTAAAAAACCGATTCGAAGATACGTCTAATTTTCATCAGAAAACGAGAGCTTCTCAAAATCTCAACCAAGTCCCGAAACAATCTGTTACTAATAGGTAAAGCCCGACCAGACAAAATATTCAAAGGGATCTCCATAAAGATTAATAAGTACACTGGCACCATCTTGATGACAGTACTATTATACATATTCCTGGTCGGTGTTAAGAATTAGTTCTTTTAGTATACTAATTTTATTTCATAATATTACATTTGTTTATTGTTTCAGCCGTACTACACACATGTTTGGACCGCCACATCCCGCGTATTAAGTTTGACAGTTAATACCGGCCCGAATATGTGTATAGCACGCCTCACACATAATACAATAGGTACATAAAATTACCATTTTGTACACATGCTGTAATAAAATCTACGATTCACAATTTATTCTCACTCTATATACTTTAGTTATAATAACCCGTTATAGCATACTGCCCCTGGAGAATTCTGAAACGTTCGACATACATTTTTCCCAATAATTTCGAAATAATGTTCTTCGAAGCATCTCCCAAACTTTGACTGGTGTTAGTTGAGACATCAAAAAACGAATTTCAGATCCATCTCTAGAATAACCTGTAAGTTGATTGATGCTATAAAAAATTGGTCAAATACTCTGTTGTCTCTAATGAGCCAGAATAGGGTATTAACCTATTTTTTTTATTGCATCTATCAACTTATATGGATACTAAAGACCGATCTAAAATTAGTTTTTCGGTATCTCAACTAACATCAGATATATTAATGGTTAAAGTTAGTATTGGACAGATGCTCTGTCCCTTTCCAGCAAAACAGTCCTTTATACGCAGCCAGGACCTGTTGTATAGCGCTAGGGAACATTGACGTCATAATTATCTATTGCCGTTTCTTTCGTAAGTAAGTTGAATGATGCAATAAAAATATAGTCAAATACTCTATTGTCTCGAACGAGACAGTATTGCCTCCCGGTTCCCATTCGATTTTTGTGTAAATTCCCAAGAGTATTTCCCATCCTACCCTCATTCTAAATACTCAGTGTACCCCTGTGCCCCTGTAAAGATGACATCTATCCATATGCGAGCGGATTCCCCGGAGGGAGCCATCAGGTAGTAGCGTCTTTGTCGAGTCTTGACTATGAATGTAGTCTGAGGACTCGGCGACTTGGATGTGTTGCCGTGGTCGAGGTATACTTCTTCAATTACCTGACGGGGGAAAGTGTACAGGTTATTATTGGGGCATCAGAAATTTTTCTCTTCTTTTTTTAAACTCCCGTACAAGAGAGGGAAAGGAAAAAGAGTTGTTATAGATGGAATTGGCGCTTCAATCACGAATAGGACATAAAACGCAAAGCGTTGCGTAGATGGAGCCACGAGCACACTCCGTAAACAGAAAAGCAAAACGAAACATCATTTTTGAAGACATCACAAATTTCTCGTTGTTTTGGCTAATTTAATTTCTCAAGTAAAATTGTGAAGATATCATGGCATCATATGGTTATTTCAAATTAGCAGACCTAAAAAATCCGAGGACAGCGTGGCGCGAGTCTGTAGGGTAAAAAAAAGATTTAGTGAAAAGGTACGTATCTACATGTTGATTGGCAACGTACCATTGTGCTAGTGGCGCCTCTTAAAACATTGCTGGATTATCTCCTATTGACGATCCTGTTGCAATAACAACTTCCCAACTCATAACTTTGTCAAATTCTCAATGTTATTATACTTTTCCAAGTTGTAATACTTTTAGAAGTCAACCAGCTCAGACGCATAAAACTATAGCAGAAGCTAAGAAGAAGGTTAACCTATCCAAAATGTCAAAATTTGTGAAACTGAAATAAGGGGCCATATATAAATTAAGTCACACGTATTTCATTATTTTTGGACCCCCCCGTTCTTGTCACAGGTGGTGGTGGTGCCCCCCCCCCCCCCCCCCCCCCATGTGACGTCACATATTTTGCATTTTCAAATATAGAAATATTAAATGAAAACAGCACTTCCAAAATTATTTATATATTTCTATTTAAAATATTTTTTTCATAAAATCAACAATAAATCAAACATTCTAGGAAAATTTACAAAACATAATATCCAATGAACGAGACAAAATTTATTCATCTTGTGTCCATAGACTTAGAACCCATTCCTTTATATTATTTATAACTTCTTTAAGATTTACGTATGTGACGTCACGAAGCATATGCCGGATGGCCCCTAAACCATATTACTCAGACAGTTCGAGGTTTGGTCGATGAAAGACAGACATTAGCTGGCGGTGTGATCAACAAACCTGGAAGTACGCGCCTCCCCTCGGCTTCTTCTCACTCCTGTCCCAGTAGTAGACGAACGTTTTAGTTTCTCTGTCGAAAACGAACCACCTGCCAAACAGATTGCACTTACGTTAAATACGTGGAATAAGAGATTTAGTTGCGTCGGTGTAGTGGCTAGAGCGATGGACTCCCATGCCATCCGATGGGAGGTCCGAGTTCGAAACTATGCAGTGCTATGTACCAATGAGTTTTTCGGTTTTTTCCAAAGACTTACGTACACAGACCCTCTCTCTCTCTCACACACAAATACTGCATTCTGTGCTTGCTTGCTTGCTTATCGTATGGTTTGTGGCCAACCTATTTGTCAGAGTTGTTCCGGCCGTCCGTAGGCATCTGACATGGCTTAACGACTGCTGTCGAACGACAACAACCGGGACCGACTGCTTAACGTGCTCTCCGAGGCACGGAGGAGCTCAGATGAAATATGCCAATAGCGGTCACCCATCCTGGTACCGACTGCGCCAACGTCGCTTAACCTGCATGATCACTTTCGGACCGTGCTCACAACTTGGCCACGAGCTCCTCTAAATTCTGTGCTATAACCCCTTATAGTAACCTTCATTATTGTTCTTTTTCGTTTTATTTCAAAAGACTGTTCTAGTGTAGTGAAGTACAATTTAGGAGGCCTTATCGCTAAGAGCGATCTCTTCCGGACAACTATAAGGTATTTACAATAAATATATTTTGATTTGTTTTTGGAGGGACGCCTGCCGGGCCACCAGGCGGGTGATCAGTTCCCTCTGCAGAGCAGTAAGTTGGGTCAGGACTCACCGTTTGGACCAGGTGTGGAACTTAGCGCCCAGTTTGTGAAGATATCCGCGACACGACGTCGGGCCCACCGTCACGTAGGGGCACAGCTCCACTTGGTGGCCTGCAACGGTCGTGACACGGTTAATGAAATAAATTCACATAATAGGAGAAAATATGCGACTTTTCAGTAGATCGGCTTTTATTAGACAGATGTCACTTTTTGAATTTAGAACAATTAATGAATGGGGATGATGATGAGAGGCTCCCAGGTGGTGATTGTTTCTTGAAAAAAGTTCATTACCGTGACATTCATTTTTTTTCCTTCAAAAGTTGTCCGATTTTCGAAAAAAGTGTTATTCCAAAAACCTAACATAACATTTCTACTCTACTCCTATTCTATTACCATTCCACTTCTATTCTACTCCTGTTTTACACATAAATATTATATTCCTATTCTCCTCCTAATTCATTCTTATTCCACTCCTATGCTATCCTCATTCTATTCCTATTATATTCCCATTCTATTTTATTCAACAGGAAGGTACCGTGTGAGGGGGCGCTGCGAGTCGCTGTAGGGCGCATTCTATTCCATTCCCATTTCTACTTCTATTCGTTTTCTATTCCTATGTCTATTCTCTTCAGGTCTCACCTGCTGACTCCACATGCCGCCGCAGGTCGAAGTCGTCCCTATCCACAGGCAGGTACCGTGTGAGGGGGCGCTGCGAGTCGCTGTAGGGGGCCACGCCGCGCCTACTACGTCGGGGCGCTCCGCTGAGGGACACTGAAATAGACAGTTCAAGTTCAAGTTCATTTATTTAAATATACTTATATATATAAAAGAGACACCAACATTGAGTGTTGACAATTCTACTTCGCTAAATCACATAACTTACAATACATGCAGGTACAAATCAGAAGTGTCAACACATGGTGTTGGTGATGGTGAAGCTTAAACTCACGTATGTTGTCCCGACTGAAGTCTGACGCATGGCTGAGGGGTCTGCTGTCGTCGCTGCGTTTGTCGTCTTCAGTGGACTCGGTGCGGGAGTTCCGCACTTGGAGCTGGGGACAGACGGACGTACACTACTTGAATACTGTCCTTTATAGTGTTCAGGGAGGTATAAAGACCACACGGAAAAAGCTTTAAGTCACCTTTGTGTAAACATTGACTTTCTAAGTGCTTTCTAACGTAATTTCATTGCAAGTTTATTGCTTTTCCTTAGAGTTGCCTCCGAAATATAAATTAGTCACTAATACGAGTATATAAGCGTGTGGCGACGCACGACGCGCGCCACTACGATACCTACTCACGTAGGTGTAGAACGCGCTATCGAAATTTTCCTGGGACTTTGTTTATATACGAGTTCCAAACATCCATAGTTGGACCAGGACATTTGGTCACCAGGCACAACACCCCGCCTGGTTGAAGATTTTCCCTTTCGTACAACTCACATAGCGCGTTCCTACAAGCGATTGAAAACTAAATACAAGGTTCAGGCTCGAGTAAAATTTGAGATAAATTTTGGTCTTCATTTGAAGGTTATGTTACGATTATATAGGAATCAAAATCTGCAAAAAAGTAACTCTATCATACACAATTTAAGAAAATAAGTTTTTAAACTTAAGGAGGTTCGGCACTTTTAGCTTTTAGATCAAGACCAAAGTCTGCGGCCATTTCAGAATCATGTATACAATACAATTTCATTATCGGTTTCAATTAAATTCTTTTAAACATAAGGTTGATCCTTATACCTGCGTACTGGTTTCAGATTTTAAAATGATGAAGTTTTGGGAAGCTGACCATGGTTTTTTTTAATTTTTTTATATTTCAAAAAATTTCACAGTATAACAGTTATACTAAGGCACTGTGAAATTCAACAAAAATATATTTCTATAAATAATTACACACTAACTGAAGAGGGACGCACATCCATACTCTCACAGAACCTCAGACACTCATCACGCACACTCGCCCATCGACTTGCAAACACATCACAGTCTGGTGCTGACGCGAGAAGCGCGTTGAGATTCTGTAGAGCACGAACAAGAGGCGATTTACTGTAAGAAACAGTGCCAGCTGACGGCACTGCTAACAGACAAAAAATATGAAATGATATACATTTATTTGTCCGATTTTTGGTTATAAATTAGGTGTTACGTATGACAATTTATGGCCGTGCAAAAATCTGCTATTTCTAGCGTACAAATATTTAAGTAATCCTTAATTAATATTTGTTATTTGTTACCTTATATTATATGATGATATTGTATGATGGGTATTATGGGATACTCACGAGTATAGGCTTAGGCGCACACTTGAGATCCCAGCGTGAACTCTTTATGAGCGTCAGCCACATAGACATAATGTCTTATATTTGTTCACATTTATTTACCAGTTTGTTTTTTTAACGGTATAAGTTGAACTAAAATCGCAGCAAATCGTAAAATAATTGGTCATTCTAGTAATGTGTTGTGGTGTCCGTGGTAGAGCGTCTGTGGCCTAGAGTTTTCCGTATTTTTCGAAAGTCTACATTTACCGACTGTTCTGACGGTGAAGGAAAATATTGTGAGGAAACCTGCATACTGGATGACCAGTGTGGAAAATGGGGTAGGCACAAAAGATCTTCAAGGGTCGAAGTACAGCTGGGCTGATGATGTACTCGTATTAGGTTAGAAGGCTAGGGAAGAACCGAGCGAAACGAGCTCTAAATCCGACACAGATGATGGATTAGGTGGAATGTCGAGGTTTTGTGTGGATGGGAGGGGTGGATTTGAGTAGTGGGGGGGAATAAATCAATGGATTTGGGGGGTATTTGAACTCTCAAATTCATTCGGGGAGTCGATATCGATATCAGAGGGAAAAGTAAAGGTTTCGTGGAGGGAGGGGTGGAGTTGAACTCAACAACTGTCGGGGGAAGGTGGATAAATGTTTAAGGGAGGAAGGGAGGTGTTGAAAATTGACCCTGTCTACCGGCTATGAGATTGAAATACTTTCCTAGTATTCAGCTAGACGTTCGGTCTGCGAGCGTTATTCATACGAATCTAAAATAACGCCGCGTACGCCCACGAGGAATTTTTAGTTGATACACATTTAGTATTTTTTGGCACTTATCAATAAATATCGCGGATTAAATGATACTTGAAATTCCGTTTTATACGAGTATGACAGTCGTAAACTATTTTATGGTATCATTATATTTTTATCTTCTTACTATAAAACATAAAACTAGCATAAGACCATAGAAATCGGACTAGTCTACTCTCCTCTAGAATGATGACGTGAGCACTGACAGCGAGCCAAAGGGTTTGTGCAAATGCACTAATTGGCTAATGTATGGGAAAATGGTCACATGCACCAACTGGCAGACGCGCTTTCCACATTTTCAAAGCACAGGTTAAGGCCCACTATCTATCCCAATGATTCCTTCTTCCTTCCTTACTTTCCAAAACTTTGGTTTCTAGTTATATTTTAATATTATGTGTGTATGTATATATGTATGTGTATATTATAAATATATATTTGTAAATGGTGCACAACCTACCTTTTCCCACCAAAATTACTCCACCAAAACGTCGTCTGGAAGAGATCGCTTTTACCGATAAGACCGCCTAGTTTGTATTAATCGTTTTGTACGCATTGTATCACACTAATTTTGTGCAATAAAGAGTATTCATTCATTCATTCATTCCATATAAAACTTCTCTAGCGAGGTGAATTTCAAAATCTTTGGCTTAAACCTGACTTTTTTATTGTATAGGGAGAACAGACGAGCAAACGTATCATGGATGGTAAGTGGTCACTGTCGCCCCATAGACATCTCACATAACCATAATGTTATTAGAAGGTTTTCCATGCGCCGTCTTGAGGACTTGGATTGAGGCCTTCAAGTATTTTTTAACGTTTTATGTCCCTGGTTTGTACCTCCGATATTAATTTTTCGGAGGCCTTGTTTAATTTATATTTTTATTTGTTTATTCATTCCATTTAATAATCATTCTATTATTATTTATTTCCATTATTATTCATTTGTACTTATTAATACTATCACTCTTATATTCTTTTTTAACTTTTTGTGTTTTTATTTTTTTGTTTATTTATTACTATTTTTATTTTCATACTTATTTATTATCTCATAAAGTTATTATTGCTTTATATCAGAAGTCACAATAGGTCTGTTTAATATGTTTTATATATAATATATAGAGGTTTCCGAGTCTTGTTCGCATTTCCATTTCATCGAAACTATAACAGAAAAAATAAAAAACCCAATAAAAAAATTAAATTAAATCATTATGTGCCTCTACTTGTTCGTCTGAGCCACTGCTTTTATGACGTCGACGCAGAAATCGGCGAATTTAGATCCTGAATGTTTCCCGGGTCCTCCAAAAGGGAGCTCCAGGTCGAGGTTGAGACTTGTTCGTCAACCTCGAATTCGAGCTGCAACCTTTTGGGAGTACTTCAAGTGTCGATAATTACGCTGGCTCTCTTACCCTTCAAACCGAAATACAGCAAGGCTTGCGGTACAAACAGGCAAAGGGTTGGTAGAATAACACTTCAGGCTGACTCTGCATAGAGTCACATCAATCAAAGCAACAGATTATTATTATTATATGGGGGGAAAGGAGGAGGAGGACTCTCGGATTCGCTCTCCCCAACGATAACCAAATCCATTGTACACGTATGTATGTCTACTTATAATTATAAATATCTCTATGTTAAAGGTCTAGCTGGAAGAAATCTCTATTTTAGAGATAAGCTCTACCTGTGTACGTCAAATTTCTTGTTGTTGTTTTTCCATTTGTGATTTATGTGTGCAAATAAAGTGTAAAGTAAAGGATTTACAATCGGAAAGGATAACAAATCCGACTTCCTAAGGATGTGATAAGGATTGGGAGAGTGTGAAATGAATGGCACTTAAGTGAACAGTAGTATACCGCAAGAAAATGCGAACTTGAATTCATATTCGACACGTGTTTCGCGGAGTTTCGTCTCTAAACGAGGCATCATTAGGACAAGGGGACAAGATGTATCTGATGTCAAGAGAAGAAGATGCAAGTCTCCATCTTCGATGATAGTCATCGATGGTGGTCGTTCCGGAATTCCGTCGCCATAGCTCAAGAGAGATTAGTTCACGTTTAATTTACGAGTGTTTATAAAGCGTTAACAAAACGAATTGTTGTGGGAGCGAATGACGCATTAAGCTGTTTACACGTTCAGTAGCGTCCGCTGAGAATTAGCAAGCCATTAATTTTCCTTTTGCCAGAGAAACTTGTTTGATTTATTGGTGCGTTTCCCTTTATAGAGTAGAAGGATGGTCGCTAGCCAGGCGGGTTCAGAAGCAGACAAAGAAGCGAAACTAGCACCGCTTGCGGAAAAAATTAAAGTGGAATTATTTCATCATTTTATTTAGTAATGTCTAGCCGATATAACGGTGAGAAAGAGGAAACACTCATACACCTCGGTGAGTGCGAAGCTCTTATTTACAGCAGAAATCGTTCCTCAAGAGGAGGAGATAATTCCTGAAGATTTTAAAATTCAATCTCCAAGCATTAAACGGTACAAAACTAAAGAACTTAGGTCTTGGGTATAAGTTGTGACTAATAAAGGTATCTACGATAGATCTTTTAGGTCTTGCACATTAACACTATTCCGCCCTTGGACAGTTACTATGTGCGATACCATTCTGTAGGTAGGCAGCTACAAATATCTAATGAATTGTATAGACGTAGACGTATACTGTAGACGTATATTTTGTAATACTTTTTTATACTTTTTTACATTGTAGGCACTTACTTAAAGTAAGTAAAGAATTTTATAAATATTAATAGGGTAATATGTAATATAATAAATATTATGTTAATGAGAACAAAATGATCATGACATGCTAATATTTTAATATTTATTTCTAACTTATTTTATTTTATAAGTGTGAAATGTACCGTACCTATCTTTTTGACAATGTATGATCATTTCATTACTGAATTAATATGGATATAGTAAATACTGTAAAAAAGGTATCTACGAGTTGGACCCATGTCCACATAAAAACCTTTCAAAGGATTGAGGTCCTTTGGAATACGTGAACTCCGCCAAAAAATAACAAAATATTAGAAAAATATTTAAAATATAAGTCTATTCCGCACAAAGCACAAGACATATATTTTTAAAATATGAACAACACAGAAAGAATGACCAACACAAAATAATTCGCACGTCGTTCGAAAATTCCCGGCCAACGAACTAATTCCGAAAAAAAAACAGGCGCCTTTGACTGCGACCAGAGGCACGGTCAGCATAACACTGACAGAAGTGAGATTGTCACGTCGACTATTTGGATGAATTTAAATTTTAAATGGTGTATTTTTCATAAATTCTATCCCGCCAGAAATCACAAAACATATTTTTAAAATATGAACAACACAAAAAGAATGACCAACACAAAACAATTCGCACGTCGTTCGAAAATTCCCGGCGAACAAACTATGGTGTATTTTTCATAAACTCTATCCCGCCAGAAACCACAAAACATATTTTAAAAATATGAACAACACAGAAAGAATGACCAACACAAAACTATTCGCACGTCGCGCGTCGTTCGAAAATTCCCGGCGAACGAACTAGTTCCGAAAGAAAACAGAAACAGGCGTCCTTGACTGCGGCGCGAAGCACGGTCAGCATAACACTGACAATCTCACTTCTCACGCCGACTATTTGGACTAATTTAAAATTAAAATGGTGTATTTCAGTCTACTCGATCCGTGGGCGGGCATTGAAGAAATATTGTTTACGTGTTGAGGCGAGTTGCAAGCGAGTGATTGGCCGTGAATTCGTAATGTAAACGCAAGAATGCAGGTGAGATAGCAGGTGTTATTTAAAGCTTTGGTTTTTTCCGTGTCGTACTAGAAGAAAATCGAGGCACGGCCTAGGAAAAGTTACGTAGGCAATCGTGTGGTTAGAACTTTTTCTATGGACCGGAAGTGGCAAAAGAAAGACAGGTATTGTTTAATTAACAGTTTAACTAGAATAATTCAATTGGAATGCTAAATTACTGAATCGATTTTGATATGTAAGGCATATTATATTACATACGCCTAGTTACGGCTAAACAGGCCGGTAACAACGGATTTTCTGCCTTTTCCATAGATTTGAAATCAGTTACTGACTCTGTATAAACCTAAGCACTGACTTCAATTGCTGACTCCGTCTGACTTCAGTTACTGACTCCGTATAAACTTGCTTAACGCAAGCGTTGACTTCTGTTACTCACTCCGTATAAATCTGAGCACTGACTTCAGTTATTGACTCCGTATCCATTATTGCAAGCACGGACTTGAGTCACTGGCTCCTTATTATTTATTTATTGAAAATGTACATTAATTATATTATATTTTTACATGATCAGTGTAGCATAAAACAGTCTAGGTTTGTTCAGTACACTGACAGACCGTAGACAGTTACGACTTTACAAATGTTTTTTTTTAAATACAAAAATGTAATTGTTATTTTTTTAATGTTTTTTTTTGTTTTTTTATTGGTATCAAATTAGCTCTCCGATGCGCCAAGGGTGGGAAGGAGAAATAATATACGTAAATTTTTCCCAATACACGTGTATAAACTTGCCATTATCGCAAGCACTGACTTCGACTATCTTACTCGTATGGAATCTGCGGTTGATATTTTTGCTAATAATTATTGTTTTTGTTTATTGTTTATGCGTGAAATTCATAAATATGCTCTACTATATTTAAATGAAAGATTATAAATGGTAAATTTCAAATTAGGGATGTTACGGAGGTGGTTTTACCGGAACCGGAGTCGAAACCGAAGGTTTTAAATTTGATTTATCGGAGTCGGAACCGGATTCAGAACCGAAGTCGGAGGCAGAGGTAGAAGAGAGATGTTCAAATTTTAAACCGTTTTTTAATTTTTATAGCTGAACTGGCAATTTTTTTATGATGACGTTTGCGGCAGTAAATCATGTTCCTTTAGAGAGTAGTGTAGCAATACATAAATAATAATACATAAATGTATTCCTACAATATTTAATAAAATATTGATATTTTAATATGTTTGCTCGCAATTCTTCGGTATTACCTCCGATTTAAAAATATCGGAGCCGAAGTTGGAATCAGTGGTGTAAAATCAATCGGAAATTCCGCCTTTCGGAGTCGAAGCTCCGTAACATACTTTATTTTTATATTAAGTTTCATGTAAGTACTTCGGCTTGTCTGTAAAATAGATTGTGCGGATCCCATACAAGCTTGGACCCATTTTTTTTTCATTTCTCCTCCAACCAAACATAGTGCATTTGATAGATCTAGCCTAGAACTACATTTTTAATAGGGAACAGACACCCTAAGTCGTGTGGAACAGAAGTGTTATTTAGTCGCTGGGGAAACAAACCAAATAGAATCAGAGCAATCAGTATGAAGACATTTTTGGTCTCTAGCTCCTGTCCTACACGACTTAGAGTGTTCCTTCCATAATGAAAGATGTAGTCCTTGGTGAGATCTATCAAATGAGCCAAGTTGGAGGCGAAGCCGTGGGTCCAAAAGCACCCAATCTCCTTTACATGTAAAATTAATAAAAAAATTATTAAATTCGACTGACTCCGTATATGTTTATAATTTTAAGGTTATGATGAATGATTCCAGCAGAGTTCGCTGTAGTCGCGTAAATTACTTTGAATATGAATCACAAAGCATGTTTCATACACGAAGTCACGGATACAGTAAACCGACAGGTATGCCTGCGTAATAAACTTTGTTTTGATACTAGACTTGTTTTGTTTCCATCAAGAATGTACTTTGGAGCGATGTTTTTAAATATATCTTTACGAGTTCAAATGGAAAACAAAGCAAGATACCGCGCGGCCATTTTAACTCCCATCCACAGACGTTACAAATAAATTTTAAAAACGCGCTCATTTACCCGCCTGCCAACTTACCACAAACACTTTCATTTTATATAATTTAGAAGCGACAATGGATCAAAGGTTAGGGGTACGAGACGGCGGCACAAGCGTCTGTTTTCTTTCACCGTCACAGCAGTCGGTAAATGCCCGTAGTGTCATCTGCACCATTGACCAGCACCATTGATGGTGCAAATGGTACTACTATGTACCGTTAGCACCACTGCGGCATCATTAATGTACGTAAGACTTTGGAAAAAACCGAAAAACTCATTGGTACATGGCGCTGCACGGTTTCGAACCCGGACCTCCCGCATGGAAGTCTGTCGTCCTAGCCTCTACGCCACCGCCCTTATTAACCGACAATTAATAATCTGTCTCTATTACAGATGGCTGGGCATCACTCTCCTAAGCTTAGTAGTACCATGTCTATGGTGCTATTTACCGATTACCGGTTTACCGATGGTTGCTATTTATAGACTGGTCATCCCAGTGTGCAGGTTTCCTCGCGATGTTTTCCTTCACCGTTGAGTAGTCGGTAAATGTAGTCTTTCGAAAAATACGAAAAACTCATTGGTACACGGCACTGCACGGTTTCGAACCCGGACCTCCGGTGCCCTAGCCACTGTGCCAAGAAAAGGAATAAGAAATTGACCCGCATTCTTCACGTCACTTATAATCCGGCAAGATTGAAGTCAAATGTGGGTTAATTGCTAAATTTAAAAAATATATAGTTAATTGGATTGTATTTTCTGTATAAATAGTAGGTATCGTTTTTCTACGCCAAAATAATCGTAATATCAACATTTTCAGAATTAAATATTTAATATCAGTTCAGTACACGAGAATTCCACTACAAATACAAACATACATTACGATAACGGTGATTAGATAAAGGGTGTGTCAACAAATCTTAATTCACTGTTCGTAAATATATCTATACCGAAATAGTAGATTGTCTAACTAGTGAGAGATAGACCACATTGGCGAACGAGTCTGGTTCGCAACGCGAGCCGTAGGCGAGGGGACAGACGAGTGCGACAAGTGGTCCTCCCTCACGAGTTAGATACGACATTTTTTGTTACATCTGCGAGAAATATAATTTAAAAAAAATTTAACGGAAGCACTCATTTTTTCATGCGGTAGTAAATTGCTTACAGCGCCTAATGCTTCTTCGACAACTTCTGGTGGAGTATTAATTTCTTGCCTAATGTGTTTTTCACGGTTGTGAATCACTGCGAATGAATTATTAAAAACAAAATGGCGTTCTTTAGAAGTTTCCACGGTCAATAAAAATGTTAATAAACTCTTCGAAACTGTACTTTCAAACAAATTAACCTTTCGTTTAATTAGAATTATACTTGTGATTTTTAACAATAATTACATAGACATAACCATTTTAAGTTTTTTTTAAATAAATGATAACAGGCGCCAAATTGATAACACTTGGTTAAATTAACCATAGCGCCATCTACCGACGACGTTCTAAACCATCTCCATATTGAGGTAGGCACTGTTGTAAGTAATAATAACGTCTTTATATAATTAAAACTAAATTTTCTAAATAAATTGATATTTATAGTATTACTAATAATATTAGTCATAAAATAACATGACGTTCCTATATAAAATCTTTCGATTAGAAGGTCTGGTTTGTTTATATTCGTTATAATAGTTAGCGACTTGATTACCAGTACTTCCGATCGTGAGTTATGGATTTCCATACAATATTGGCACACTAGCGTGGCAAAAAGGCACTTGGTGCAGAGATTTCTGCCAAAAAATACGCCAATTTCAGAGCAGATGTAACAAAAATTTATTACAAACCGGCAAAAAAACTTTCCCTGAATGTACTTTTTCTTGCCGCTTAAGAATTAAAAAACTATATGTAAAGGAATTCACAAATGCGTCGCTTAAGAATTTAAAAACTATATGTAAAGGAATTCACAAATGCGTCGCTTAAGAATTTAAAAACTATACAAGTATGTAAAGGAATTCACAAATGCGTCGCTTAAGAATTTAAAAACTATACAAGTATGTAAAGGAATTCACAAATGCGTCGCTTAAGAATTTAAAAACTATACAAGTATGTAAAGGAATTCACAAATGCGTCGCTTAAGAATTTAAAAACTATACAAGTATGTAAAGGAATTCACAAATGCGTCGCTTAAGAATTTAAAAACTATACAAGTATGTAAAGGAATTCACAAATGCGTCGCTTAAGAATTTAAAAACTATACAAGTATGTAAAGGAATTCACAAATGCGTCGCTTAAGAATTAAAAAACTATATGTAAAGGAATTCACAAATGCGTCGCTTAAGAATTAAAAAACCATACAAGTATGTAAAGGAAATCACAAATGCGTTCAAGATGTCGCCTAGAGTACAAAATAAACTTGAAATATAACAGACACAGATATAATGGATGATGGAAGAAATGACATCTTTGAAGTCACGAGCAGGCTAAACGAATATTAATCAACATGAAAGAATATTTTAATAATTTGACTAACGACGTTTTGGGTTACCATACTCAATACTTAATCAATTTGAAGTCAGATGTACAACTGGGCGTAAAAAATTTACTAAAATGGGATTTGAAGATTGGACGGGATTGATTGAAGGTGGTTCCTCTGTCTACCCCTTCGGGGATTATGGACATGAGAGTTTTACGTACACTGTCGCAGATTTAAAAGTTAAATTTTGAAGATGAATCAAATTGTTTTCACTATTTCACACTTGTACAATTCCAAATTTTCAAAATTTCCAAATTTCCTTGTACGAATCCGAAATGAGGAGATCCGGCATAGAACAAAAGTCATCGACATAGCTCATAAGATTAGCAAGCTGAAGTGGCAGTGGGCCGGTCACATCTGTCGCAGAACCGACAACCGCTGGGGGAGACGGGTTCTGGAGTGGACACCGCGTTTGGGCAAACGTAGTGTGGGACGGGTGTCCCTGCTAGATGCAGCGACGATTTGCGCAAGGTGGCTGGCACCGACTGGATGAGAACAGCCGAAGATCGGGCTCAATGACGCGCCCTGGGAGAGGCCTATGTCCAGCAGTGGACTAGAATAGGCTGCTGCTGATGATGATGACAATTCCAAAAAAAAATGTTGTACATATAGTAAATTGTAGAGTTGGAAGGTAATTTTTTTACCCATTAGGGTAACAAACTGTACCGCTATATTAATCTGATCTGACTTAAACCGTTGAAGTTTTCTCAAAAACGTTATGTTCAAACTAAGAAAATATAGTGTAAATTGTTATGTATCTACTAGTGAAATTATTCTAATAATATATAATCAAATTAGTAGTTTTTAAGTACACAATGGTTAAAGAAAAAAAAGGGGGGGGGGGGGGGGGGGGGGGGGGGTGTAGAATCCATCTAATATACAACTAATTATCCAACTTAAAATTAGTAGAAGTTTGACATTTTTACGATTATTTATACTAACCTCCAAAGCCGATTAATTCAGTAGTTTATGTGATAGACCAAAATAGCTGTAACACAGGACGACGTTTATCCATGTTACGGTAAAACAAAACTATCCTATTTCCGGACTTTTCTAAATCAGACTATAAAGGACTATGAAGGAAGCAGTAACTTGTATCCATGGGGAAATATTAAGTCTTCCCTGGAAGGAACAAATTAATTAGTACGAGAATATTTTTTTTTGAAAAAGGAAACATCCGTTCCAACCCGGGGACCAATATCGGAATATTTTTGTTATTAACACGTTCGCGCGCGGTAATGGCTGATGCCGTTAAATTGAGTTTAAAAAATTACAGCACGGTCATCGACGGCAAATCTTTACACCTTTCTTAAAAGCACTACGGTTATAGGTGACGATTTTCTATGAACTTGGTACGTAGGCCCGTCCCACTGCCATTCTGCAGAGTGAATTTTGTTTCTACTGGCAAAACTGCGGGATTTATAGGTGTTCCTTTTTGGACATGACTCACACATACACAGGTACTTAAGCATTGATAGGACGGACATGACAGCTATTCTATGTATCGTATTACGGCACCAGCAGTTAGTGATGGTATGCAATAACTTATTTACATTAATTTTATGCAGTGAAGATTGGTACAGCCTAAATGAGAAAAAGTACCGCGCGCGAACGTGTTAAGCTGACATGTACAGTTAAAGACAAATCAAGCTATACTCTGTGGAACCATGTACCAAATAAGTTAACACGAAAATGTACTAAAAGGTAAATAAGGTAAAATAAACTAATATGTTATCCAGACCAAAAACTAAAAACCCTCGCCATATTTCGGAATTTAAAGGTACTATTTGAATACGAGAACTCCATAAAGCAGATTATTAAACTACCAATGGCCTTCTTGAGAAGGTATTTTGACTCCCGATCAGGGTATTCTTTATATGTAAGTATTCGTATTTATTTATACGTGTAGGTATATTTTTATATATTATATTATACGAGTAGGTATTTTAGATAAGATTTATTGCGTAAAAGTTTAGGTAAGAATTACAAATATTGCAGTAATAGTGTGCAACTATATTGCATAAACATGTCACACTAAACTTTACCTTTACAGACATATACACAAGAATCACAAATTAATAAAAACATACATTTATACAGATTATGAGAAAAAAGAAAAAAGAAAAAGAGAAAGTCATTATAATGTATACAATGTCAATAATATTAAATTTACAAAATGTTAATAATAATCCAATTAAAATAGTCAAAAAATTCGTTGTCGCTATAAAAACATCTTTCCACAAGCAATGTTTTCAGAGTAAATTTAAGTTTATTAAGTTACATTTTAAAGTATAGTAAATTAAAATAATAATAATTAGTAATTCGCCTTGCAATATCTGTATGACCCAATGGTTAGTTGGTAGAAAATGTCGCATGGCATTAACCTCGCCTCTTGTACTATTTTTGTGCATTAAAGTGTTAAATAAATAATATATAAATAAACAACTCTCGTGGCAGATTTAATGGGGTGGTTTGCCATTGCCATCCCCATTTCACACACTGGTTATCTCAGACATGCAGGTTTCCTCACGATGTTTTCCTTCATCGTTAGAGCCGTCGGTAAATGTACATAAGTCTTGCGAAAAAAACGAAAAACTCATTGGTACATGGCAATGCCTGGAAGCCAATTCTCGCAGAGTTCGACATACAAAAATCGAGCGCTACGAACGTCTTGTCACGCTCACATATAATGTGAGCGAATTCGACATTCCGCCTGCGAGAATTGCCTTCCTGGTTTCGAACTCTGACCTCCCGGGGAGTCCGATGTCCTAGCCACGACGCACGCCACCGACGCTCTAGCTCTAACCGACGTTAAGGGTGTACATAAGTATTATTACTTGTTAATTTTAGTAACTACAGAAATAGAGAATAATTTTAGAAACAAAGCTGGTGGACGTCATTTGAACACGTTAAATGTAATGCTCTTGGGACATATGTTTCGTTTCTCAGAGACGATGTGAATTAGACATGATATAGGAATATTTAGACATACCTCTTACATAATACATCTTACTTATGTTTTTTGGTGGCATGAATCCGTAGAGTCTTGGGTGGTACCACAGTTTTACCTACTTCTGCCGCAACGCAGCAATTTTCATTGCTTTGTTTCGGTGTGAAGGATAAGAGAGCGAACTTAATTACCGGCACGAGGTTCTCTACCTATAATTCCCAAGGTAAGCAGTAAATCGGAAACCGTAACTCTTATTTTTTTTATTGACTACTAAACCCGCATTTAACCTCGATCTCGCCTGATGGTAAGCGACGATGAGGTCGACGATGGAGCATGCGGGCTTAGTAAATGCCTATTCACTCTGGCCTTGAAGATCCCAAGGTTTCGGGAAATACAAACGCTGGGAAATACAATTCCTTAGCCGTTCGCATAATGAACGAAGAAGCAAATCGCTTCGAACGAGCAGATGGGATATCAACAACATAAGGATGGAACCCCTCCCCGCGCCTGGTAGTCCGAAGGCGGAATGGAGATGCTGGAATTAGGTCGTGCAATTCCGATGCGCACTCTCCGAAATGTATCCTATAAAATACCGATAGACAGGCAACCTATTATTATTATTCCTTCATCCGAGAGGAGGCCTACGCCCAAATAATGTTTTGTTGATTCACAGTCTTTAAATAAACTAATATGACACGCAGCGTTTGAAAATGTATTTCTGTCAGCTTTTCTACGCTAGCTTCATTATGAAAATAGTGATAGTCATTTATCATGTCATGTTTGTTTTTTAGGATTAGGTACGTATTTTGTTACATAATGTCCTTTTTTATTAGTAGCATATATTTGTACCACTTTACACACGAAAAAATAACCCTGTTACTTGTATGAAAATTTTCCACACTAAAGAAAAATAAACCCCCTTATTTTGCGCATTGGTGGCATAAACTCATCCAGTCGTTATGGATGAAACGAGTTGAATTCATACTTCTAATTTTAGTATTAGAATAGCAATAATTCATCCATTTGTTGAAGTTTCAAACAAAAACAATTGTCGTTTTTCTCGAACATTTAATAAGTAATTTTTTTTCTATCTTTATTGTTATATATAACCTATAGATAACACTCTAGAAAATAAAATAGGGCACTATATAATTAGTTTGACGTATTATTTGCTAATATTTTAAACCCCGACCTAAAGGAAGGGGGTTATAAGTTTAACGCGTAGATCTGTTTGTCTGTGGCATTACCTTCTGCCTGACGGACAGACAGAGTAGCGACTGCAATAGACTTCCGTTTTCCCCTTCGGAGTACGGATCCCTAAAAAGGAAGAATGTTCACCAGATAAAGCATTATGGGGATGGCTATTCGACACAGCTATGTTCTAAATTAGTAAATTGGCGAAGTTCGGTGACAATTCAAAATTCAATAGCGCGTTCTATCTTTGTATGAAGATATAGAATTTGCTTACAGAGGTGAAATAGCGCCATCTGTTGATGAGCTTGAAATTGAAAACGTTTATTTAGCGCTGTAAACACCAGAATATAGAACACAATACAGAAGTATACAAAGTTCAATACATGCAGCACAGAACATCCGGTGCGGTACAGTGTCAAAAAGGGTACACCAGCTCAGCATAATGCTGAAGCAAGCCATAGCGCTGATTTTCAGCTCAGTGGAAGGCCTCACGGATTTAATTATTCAAATTCAGTTTATTAACGAAAATATAACATTACAGTACATACAGTCCAAGGCCATATATTCGTAAGAAAAAAGTATTAACAATAAGCTCAATAACTTTCACAAAACTTAAGACACGACTCATCTACCAAACTTTAAGCTCTGTAGATATGGCACCGTATATTTTGTCTATTTTAGAGTTTGACGCGCCCGTGTAGCTTTGTTCTCGGTTTTATAGCACCATAGGTTTACACCTAGTACCGTAGTTTACACTACGGCAAATTAAATGCACAAATAAAACGCGAATAATTTACAAGGGTAGCTGTAGCTGTAAGTTTTCCTGTTTACTAGACTAATGTAAGCGGTTCAAGTTTGACCTTAGAGCGTCGGTGGCACAGTGGCTAGGACACCGGCCACCGGCACCCAGCTCCGGGTTGGAAACCGTGCAGTGCCATGTACCAATGAACTTTTCGTATTTTTCGAAGATTTATTTATTTATTTTTATAATATATTTGTTTAATATTATTTTTATCTTCTGTACCTAATTGTTTGTGTGTGTGCGCTATTGGAAATAAACTCTGTCTTTCTTTCTATTCTATTCTTAATAGTTCATTTTGGTTATGTCTATTGAGGTAGAAGACTACCGATGGGACCGTTCGTCGGGGTCACCAATGTGGGGCTGAACGCACCCACGAAATAAAAAGGCAAGTCTTGAAGATCGAGAGCAAGCATGTATTTTGTCTGTGTCACCACACTCTATTGACATCGCGAGTATATCGAAACCGATGGCAGTTGTTTTCACACTTGACAGGCGCGCAGCACGCATGCGCCGACGTTGTGGCGGGAAGCCGCCATAAGGTCATTGTCATGTTAGTTATACAGCGCGTGAAAAATAACATTTTATTGATGTAATTGTATAGAATGCGGGTCGCCCGAAAGGCCCCCGACACTTTGTGTTAACATCTTTACATTTTACAATAGATCGGACTCAATGGCGCGCCCCGGGAGAGGGCTATGTCCAGCAGTGGACTAGAGTAGGCTAATGATGATGATTTTACAATCAGCCTTGAATTTCTTCGATAAACATACTGTGGGACACAGAAATCGGACTAGTACCGCCCTCTCCTCTAGAATGATGATGTGAGCACTGACAGCGAGCCAAAGGGTTTGTGCAAATGCACATAATATCGTTCCATACATTAGATTGACATATCAATTCATTCATTCATTTATTACAGCACCAATCATGAGCCCCGTTAGGACATAGCAATTTTAAATAGATTAAATTAATATAAAATAAAATTAATGACTAAATTACAAATTAAATTAAAAATTAATCAATGCCCGGGTAATGTATGGGAAAATGTTCACATCGCATGCGCCTACTGGCAGGCGCGGTGTCCATATGAAACTTCTCTAACGAGCAATGTATATAGGATGATTTTCAAAATATTTGCTGATCGTATAAATAGGGCAAGAAAACGCGCGACTCTTGCTCCCAGAAATTTGAAACGCAGTCTGTGATCACGTACACCCGCCCACGGATGATGAATTGGCGAACTTTTTTATTTTTAACGGTCGTGGATAGGAGTTGAAATAGCCCCGCCATACTGAGATTTTCAATTCATGATACAATTGTTGTTGTTAAATTCTAGTTCTAGACCAATTAGATTGTGGAATATTTAAATAGGTAATTCAATGATAATACTAGTTGTTGATAAGATCATGATAAGAAAGTTGGTAACACTTACCTCTTCTATTGATGACGACATAAGCCCGGAACTGTAACAAAATAAACAAATATATTATTCAACTGATAATCACCACCCTTTTACCTGTTTCTGCCGCAAAGCAGCAGTGCAATTGTCACTTTATGGGGTTTGCTGGAAAAGATCTCTCTTAGAGATAAGTCACGCGCTTTGTGCTTCACATATTTTTGTATGAGTTTTTAATATATTCTGTGTGTGTACAATAAAAGAGTCAGGTAATATATTAAAGTCTCTGCGGATCTGGTGTACTGATCTGGTCAAGATTCTACAATTCAGAAGTATATGCCGATGCATTAAGTTTCATTTTAGATTAAGCAACAACCCTACTATACCTAGATCCTTTCAATAGTGGTCCTAATTCCGTAAAATCCTTACTTACTAACGTGTTTTCCTCTGCCTATCTGTAGTACCTACATGCTAGATACCATGAATCTAGATAGATTGAAAGTGGTTTTATTATTAATTTTACATTAACTGTGGAAGTTTATTAATGGCTTTTGTTTTTATATACGCATATGTAACTTGTAAATAAGGGTGTAAGCTACCGAGGCCGACTGTACACCAGATCCGAAGAGATCCGACTAATCTTTAAGTAATCTGGACTCGCAATGACAGCATTGCTGCTTTGCGATAGAAATAGGTAAAAGGGTCTGATGATGACCACTTCCTTCTAGAACGACATTCTTGGCAGATTTAATGGTGTAGTTTACCATTACCTTCCCCATTTCACACACTGGTTAACTCAGTGTGCAGGTTTCCTCACGATGTTTTCCTTCACCTTCAGATCAGTCGGTAAATGTTAGTCTTTCGAAAAAATAGAAACACTCATTGTACATTGCATGGTTTCGAAGCAGGATCTTCTTCATGAGAGTCCGGCGTCCTAGTAACTACGCCACTGACGCTATTTGAAGAAACTAGTACACTTACCAACATAATAAACTGTTCGTTTTCGTCTTAGGCATTTTGTTAACACACTGTCTTTCCCATAATATTCATAGATTTAACTGCACTGCACTGTACGAACGACTAAACCATTCTGACAATTACAACGGTCATTGGTGTAATTACTGTAATGAATATTAAATTAAAAACTTTCATTTGCATTTGACTATGACAAACCTAGTAACCGGTCACTTTGTTTTAAAATGAGGGTATTATATTATAATGTGACTTGAATAGTTATGTGTTGGAATTTATAAAAGAATTTTTATTAAAATGATAGGTAATTATGTTGGGTGAGCTAACCTCTTATACAGTTATAAAAAGAATTGTCATTTAAGAGGAGGCACTAAGCCAATCCCTGGAAACGACGTTCGGGGTTTTAACGATTTCGTCAATTGTGACAAGTTTACCAATAACGAAAAAATATATTTAGCTTCTACACAGTTATGACTACAACGCTATGAACGTATTTTTTTATAAAACAGTGCCAAATGGCGGTAAAAAAATTGTCAACTTCATCAAAAACTTAAAAAAGGCATGTTTCTGTTTTAAATCTTGATGATAAACCAAAGAAAATATCAAAAATATATTACATTGAGCCTAGACACAAAAGTATGAAGAATTTAACAAAGGCATAATATAATTTTAATATACATCTACAAAATAAATATAAACCTTCAAACTTTCTCTTTTTTACCGTGCCGATCTTCATACAGTTTTCTATGGGGCGGACACTGTTTGAAATTAGAGTATTTATTGGATGCTGGATAGAATTAACTTTTAATAATGATTTTTTTGTCACTTGTGAAATTGCAATAAAATATCACAAAATGAAACTGTCTTTAATCTAGCAACACTTTAACCTACAAAACTACATAAAAAATATATATTTTTTGTCACTACCGAAAAAAAAAAATTTTACACATTTAGTTTTTATAACGAAAACACGGTTTTTCCCGCAACAACCGCCCGTGACACTTTACAAAAGTGAGCGCTTTAAAAAATTACATTAAAAAAATATTTTTTTGTAACTGTACCAAAAAAGGGAAATAGATCTCTATTTAGAATTCTTATTTTACACTATTAGTTTTTATAACGAAACCAGATACACGGTTTTTACTACAACAACCGCCCGTAACACTTTCATAAAGGGACAATGACAGTTAATAATGAGTATAACACGGTATGTGCTACACACATATATAGTTAGGTAGAATAATGACGCGCGGACGGACAGACGGATGGACAGAGCGAAAACATCTGTGCACTCAATTGTCAGTGTAGGAAGTTTATGATGTGCGTTGACACGTTTTATATACAGCGTGGTATATATTTTACATATCCAGTTATATATAAGATTAATTAGTAACGGAGTAGGTAGACGTTTTATATTTCATTTATTTAAAATACTTTACAATTACATACAGAATTTTGCTTCTTCGTTCATTTTGCGAACGGCTAAGGAATGGAACAGCCTGCCGGCGTCTGTATTTCCCGAAACCTACAACCTTGGTATCTTCAAGGCCAGAGTGAATAGGCATTTACTGGACCCGCATGCTCCATCGTCGACCGATGAGGCTTACCATCAGGCGAGATCGAGGTCAAATGCGGGTTTAGTAGTCAATAAAAAAAAAGCACAGCCAATTCGAAATTGTAGTAATAACGTAAATCAATAGTCTGTATAAAAAATACAGAAGTCAAATAAGAAATAAATTGATGTCTTACAAAAATAAAGAAACAAAAATAAATAAAAAAAAATTAAAAAAAATTTGAATTTGAATTTTGAATAATAAAATAATATATGAGCTGTAGTAAATAAGATGGCCTCATAAATCATAACAGGTCGCCCCCTAACCAGGTTGTCTGGAAAAGATCGCTCTAAGCGACAAGACCGCCTAGGTTGTATTAATCGTTTCGTACGCATTGTATCACACTATTTTTGTGCAATAAAGAGTATTCATTCATTCACACAATAAGAACGTTTAGGGTCATTTGGTTCACTTTCCCAAAAAGTCCACTGCCCAAAAAAAATTAGAAAGAATGGTTCGTGTGTTTGCTTTCAAAGACTTATGTTTCCGGTTTTCTGTCCCCCCCGAATCACAATAATTTCTATCAATATTCAATTAATTCAATCTATATACGTTCTTTTTATTTTAAGTAAGTAGTTTAAAGTACAGTTTTACAAAGACATCTTAAACTTTTTAATATACAGAGCAGACGCCCCCAACGGCGAGCATGCGTGTAACGACGAATGACTGTAGAGGAAGCAAGAGAAGCGTGCCAAGACAGAGATTCGTGGCGCTCCGTTCTCTCTGCCTACCCCGCAAGGGACATAACGTGAAGGTATGTGTAAGAACGCATGGATGACGTAACGTCAGTGGTATGAAAGGGAAAAGGGAAGATCTTCTACCAGGCGGGGTGTTCCGCCCGGTGACCAGATGTCCTGCTCCAACTATGGATGTTTGGAACTCGTATATATACGAAGTCCCAGGAAAATTCCGAAGGCGCGTTCTACACCGATGTGAGTTGGTACTAATCGTACGTCGCCACATATGTATGTATCTCAAACTACTATCGCAACGTAAGGTGCTGTAGCTGAAATGAAAGAGGCAGCGCAAAAAACAATCAGCACCACATCTTTTGAAATACATATATGAAAGAAAAAAATAGTTCCTTCACTACAATAATTTACAGTTTTGAAAAAAATTAATTGTTATTATATAGTTAATTCCTAACCAACAAAGGAAAATAATATAAAGTATAACCAACCCGTATACAGCTCTTAAATAGGCGGTTGCTCTATAAGGTCGACCCAATTCTATGCGTCAGCGCTGCATATTCATTTGCTTCGCCTGTGATTTGATTACTGTACTGGCACACTTGGACTCGTACATTGCACTTTGTCTTTCTTTAACGCGACATTTGTATGTAAAAAAAAAGAGTTTTAAGTTCCCAAGATACAGATTCCCCTAGTTTGGGAGTCAGGCTATTGTTCGATTCAAATGCATGGTGATATTTCAATAAAGTTTTATTTTATGCCTGCTATATGTAAATCTACAAAATTCTCAATAACTTTTAATAACAGATTAACTAAAGAATTTCATTATAATAAACTTGAAGGAACAACTAGTACAGGCGACCACAGGTCAACCCACCCAAAACCATATTACGCGGACATAAGGTTAAGATTTAATCGAAGAAATTTGACAGATGGTGTACTTTAGTTAGTGTTCGTCTGTACAGAACAGGGCCAAAACACTGTCAAAACGTCATCTCCGATTCAACATCTGATCAAGTTGTCTTATGTTAATGTGTTTGAAGGTGGTTCCTCTGTCTACCCCCTCGGGGATAATGGACGTGATAGTTTATGTATATTATGAAAGAATAAATGAATAAATACACTTCATTACAAGAATAATGTTGACACAAAACTGCGAACCAACACGAAAGTCACAAAAAATCAATATTAGCTAGGTAAGTATATCTGTGTCGACACACGAGTAGATTGTCTGGGCAAATGTTAGTCACACGTGATAGTGAGAAATGGGTAACTAGGTTTAGCTATATCTACTTCTATACTGTACAGTGGAATCAAGCTATACTCTGTGGAACCCTGTTGTAATAATAGTCGATATACCGCGATAGCTCAATTGGTTAGAGCAAGACACGGAATAGGGAATAGTTAATAATAGTATTATATTATAAGTATTATATTTCTGTATATATTATAGTATTTACGTAATATTATTAATACTGCATTGCAGCTGGACAAAGTTTTGCATTCTTTATTATTGTTATTTATTTATTTGAGGGTAGTATCTATTTCATACGCCTTTTGCACCCGTCTATTGTGTATCATATGATTTTTCCATCAATCAATCAATCATTTATCACCCATCACCTGAAGGGTGTCTAGAAGATATCGCTTAAAGCGATAAGGCCGCCTTAATGCACATTGTATTGTACCTCTCTTTATGTTGTATGTTTTGTTTTTGTCCCGGGTGTGCAATAAAGTATATGTGCATTTGTATTGTATTCTATAGTTTTTTGCTATTTCTGAGATTTCTAGTACTCGAACCTCGGTTGACCCCATAGAGTCTTTTGTTCCTGACAAGAAATAGAATCGATTGGCATCAAAATTTCTTTTTGTGAAAAATGGCTTTTTTCTCGGTGGTTGTACCTTTTTTCCAAAATCTGTGAATGCAGTTTTAACTAGCTCCAAAAGTTAGGAAAGGTCTCCTAAGACCATTTCCTCGTAGCTCCAACGGATCTGGTAGCTGCCCTGGGTGCCCCGCCGAAAACAAGTAACACTTTGTAGGTTTTGAAAGAAAAATCTGCATGATTCTTGAACCATGATGTCATTTCATATAATCATTTCAAACAATGAGTCAAATCAAACCGCTATCAATCAAAACGTTATTCCCACTTTTAATTGAACGTAAATTGAGACTAGTTAATTTACCGTGAGTTGCAAAAACGTTCTTAATGTTAATGCTTCCTTAAGTCTTGTGTCATCTCTATTCAGAGAAAAAATAAATAAATATTTTATGGCGTAAAAAGGGATAGCATGTATTTTAATGAAGACTGACCGATAGTTTTGCTCACACGAACAACAGACAATGAAGTCAAAAACCCGTATTTTTTTAATTTACACCTATACCCCCGTTTGACCTCAATCTCACCTGATGGTAAGTGACGATGAGGTCGAAGATGGAGAACACGGGCTGGCTCTTCTATAAACACTGCCGGAACACATCAACGCCGAAGCAAAAACATTTGACGACAGACTTTACATAGAAGGTGGTCGCAAGCCAGGTGGACCCTGAGGAGGTCCTACCACCAGCAAGTTACTCGGGTCAGTCGCCTCGTACGACACGCTTAACCAATGGTGGTCCCATACACGGAAACAACAAAAATGTAAGTAAATTGAAAATAACAAAGATAAACTCCACTATTACTATGAATACGACATTCGGATACCTTATCAGATCATAACAACCCACTTACAAACATTCCTTGTCACAAAATCGATAGTAAAGTAGTATGTATCTGTCGCAGGGAAATAGCCGAATTCAGTGAAATAGTCGAATACTCTAGGTTTTTATTTGGTGTTTATTGGTTGTCAGTAGTGAAGCTGTTTATTTGTAAAACATTAAAACTGTTTATTTGTTAACTGTTTATCATGTAATAGAGCCTACCAGCGTCTGTATTTCCCGAAACCTACAACCTTGGGATCTTCAAGGCCAGAGTGAATAGGCATTTACTGGACCCGCATACTCCATCGTCGACCTCATCGTCGATTACCACCAGGCGAGATCGAGGTCAAATGCGGGTTTAGTAGTAAATTAAAAAAGAGTTACGAGATTTGTTGGAGGGGGGAGGGAGATTGTAAATATTGCGTGTACGCAAGTACCGTTCTAAACCATTTTAAAGAATAGGTAGTATGGAGGAAAGAACCCCGTCGAACCTGCCCTCCCTTCATACTCTCCACCTTCCGCCAAAGGTGCTCCGGACTCTCTGAGCAACAGTTATCCCCAGTCTTGTCCAAATTCCTATTTCCCTGCGACATATCAGTAGAGAATTTCCCTGATTTAGACATACCTGACTGAAAACCTCATCTCATACGAATTTGGAGCTACTTGATTGGATCCTGAAGTGATTTGGTCCTTTGACACAAATTGCTATTGCCGTTTCTTTCTACATTTCGTGAGCTCTTAGAAAAACATTCGGGTATCGGGTAAAATCAGCCTGTCTCTCTCTTACTACAATCGTGGTACAGTCGAACACAGGTCAACTTACCCAAAACGTCAAAATTTGAGAAACTGAAATGTATCATATTACACAGGCATAAGGTTGAGATTTAAGCGAAGGTTTTTGTCAGATGGTATACTATAGCTTGTGGTCGGCTGTACATTCGCGTATTGTTAACAAAGAGGGTCAGAGGCACAGTGGCTAGGACACCGGACTTCGGACTCCGAGGTCCGGGTTCGAAACCATGCAGTGCCATGTACCAATGAGATTTTCGTAATTTTCAAAGATTTACGTACATTTACAGACTGCTTTAACGGTGAAGGAACATATCGTGAGGAAAAATGCACACTGAGATGACCAGTGTGTAAATGGGGTAGGCACAAAAGATCCTCAAGGGTCGAAGTGTCGCTGGGTTATTCCCCCTATCATAAGATAAAATCGTTAACAATAACCGAAGCACAGCGAAGCTTTCAAGGCGCGAAAGTTTAACTAAAAGCTCACGCTCTGTACCTTCTGATTTCTGATTGCCTGTAGCTATTTCATTTTTCAACGAAATTCAATTCTTATCACATTTGACCATCAAAACAAACTAAACTAAGCCCAACTGTCACATTATGAGACACTGTGTGCAGCTGGCATTTGGATAGATCTCTGTGCTGGTTGGCTCCTGTACAGTGCCTAATCTACTCATACCTACCTCAAAATACTATTATATCTACTAACATAGTTTTTAAGTTAAAATTGTTAGGTACTAACATTTTTGGACTTTTTTGTCTGTTAAATCAATGAATTTAATTTAATTTGTCTATTTCTTAATGTTTAAGAAACGCATTTAATCTTAGATACTTGAAAAATACCCTATTGTTGTTCTTCAATCCTCCATCCGGCCTACATTTTTTTTCTCCGCGTGTCTACCATAATATCTAGCTCGCAACACAGAACTGGCCACTTTTGACAGTTTCGCTTTTTATTTCTTATTGTTTCAATATGAGAATACAAAACAATTTAAAAAAATCTTTTTCATTCATGGAACCTTAATACCAGACACTGAAATTTCGTTGTATTTATGTTAACTAACGTCCTAAGATACACAATAATAAATCTATAATAATACTAAAGCTAAAACTAAAATTAGACTAACTAACTAACGCAACAATGCCTTCATTAATTGATACGATTTTTTTTCGATTGGCGGCGCTAGTGTGCGTAGTCTTAAGCCAGTTTTTTTTTTTTCGAAAACAGCGTAAGCGTAACCACATTGCTGTCGCTGAATCTTGCGTCTGTCTATCACAACCATTTATCTAACTACTTCGCAACAATGAACTAAATCCATTATTCTCGAGAACACTACGCCATTGGTTTCTCTCTCACTCAGTCATTCGTCCGTCTGACACGCCCGTCTGTCTCACCACAGAATTCCGTTTTTTTAACACTCCGCGACGTATATAACCGGTGGTGGTCGAAGCGAAACTGCTCGTTATCTTATCAAGACCTGATTGTGTTTGGATACACTTTGTACACAGAGGTACTGAATCATTATTCAATGTTGAAGTTCTGTAAGGCATATGAATACAGCTGGTGAATAAATGCATGCATGGTTAAGGGTTAGCGAAAGCCTACCCTAAACCAGAGGACTATAGACTCCTTCCTGTGAGCTGTACAGCGTCCTTGATGCAAAGCATCTTTAAGGAACAGGAAGGAGACTAAGGTAAGGGGTGAGCACAAAAGATCCCTGAGGGTCGAAGTGCCGCTGGGGTTATCCCTGGTATCCTGTCATAAGATAAAGGTCAGAAAACGATAAATTGAAATGAGGGATTATCCGGCAGCTTCCAATCAACTCAACAGATGGCGCTGATTGTATACTGGAATGTCAAAATGTGCCAAAATTTGGGTACTTAGCCTAGGCCTAGGCCATAAAATTTGAATTAAAAAAACTTTCTTTTTTATTAATTGATTGTCGATATTAATTCTTTGTCATTTGCGCATAGTTCTTGTTTTGTCATTGGGAAATTATATTCGATGAATTTCTTTATTTTTACAAAAATCTATATGTTTTTTCTTTCTTTAATGAATGGCCCCTGCTAGTGATTTACACTCTGCAATTTGGCCAATGACCGTGTTAGAATCTTGAAAATAACTCGAACGTTTTGGCGTCTGTTTTGATAAAAACAGTTTACCAACGTCGAGATTAAGGGAGAGTCGTGTGCACTACGAATGCCTTGTGTCTTACATTCCGAGTGCAATTGGAGGTTAGGTTGCCGGATCCACACCACCTGTAGTATTTCACTCCCATTTCACTGTCTTATATAACGTTCACTTATCACGAACGATTTTTAGGTAAAATACACTAGTTTTACGGAAAAATAACCATTGTAAACCGTTTTCAAACAATAAAATAGGACGAACACGCCATGACAGCATGAACGCAACAACTTAACCCCAAAATAGGTACCTAATATGCAATAAAAAAACCTCAAGTCAAAACAACTCTTCGGTCACTTTGACATTCCTGTTAGATGCAGCGTCATCTGTCTCGAATGGCAGAAACTTAAGCTGGAAAATCCCTCATTGACAATTAAAGAGAGACGGCACAATATAAAGAACCGAGAGGCGATTACAACCTCCTCGTTTTCTTTTTGCACCATCCTCTCCAATTGTCAATCGCAATTGATCATCTCCTGCAGTCTTTAAAAAGCGCAGTGAACAATAGACATCAGTCCTCAAGAAGTGTGAAGGAATCATTCCGATATCTTCGTTTTTTTTTTTTTTCATGATCACATTAAATAAACTATGCTAACTGGACTCCGCACTAGGCAACAGCCTGTATCGCGGAGGCCGATACATAATTTACACCATTTTATAAAAGGTATTTTTGAGATATTTAATTATTATTTTTATTTATTTTATTATTTATTTATATTATACATTATTAAAATGAACAGAAATAAAAAAAATGACTGAATAAGTAATTAATAAAGGAGTGTTGTACGACGATGAACGTAAGTGTGCTAGGATGTCCTAGGGTGAATGTGTGTGTGGGTGAGTGTACAATGTGATAGAGTGTTATTCTAATAAAAATTTAAGAAACCCCCGACGTACCTTTGTGGAGATCCCTTTACTTTGTCCTGGTCATCATCAGGTCCTCATGATTCCAGTCATAAACATTTGAGCTCAAACTCGAACCGCCTAACTATTACCGTCCCAGAGATCCCAGCAGACTTGACAGTGGTCGCTGTGCAAAGATCTTGAAATTCAATCTACGATCAGAAGATACGGATAAAAGATACTAACCTGTCTTCAAAGATCCCTGAACTGGTCATAAAGCTGTCATCCATCAGAGAATCCTCGACGGCGCTCCTGTCAACGACGACGTTGACAGTGTTCCGACTGTCAAAATCGTTTGCCAGACTTTGACAGTGGTCGCTGTCAAGGGATTTGGATTGCTCTCTACACTTCTGGTCCCAGAGTTTCTTGGTTTCGTCCTGGAGAAGAACAAATAATTAGATCTTTTCTTTTCTTTTTTTTATAATCGGTAGTTCTCACATCATCTGTGATCATTCTTTGGAAATAACAACATAGAATGACTTTCTTGGCAGATTGAATGGATTGGCTGGCCATCGCCTTCCCTATTCTACACACTGGTTATCTCAGTGCGCAGGTTTCCTCACGATGTTTTCCTTCACCATTAGGTACGTGAGGCGTTTAGGGGGGAGGTGGTCGAGCCGAATCTCACCCAATCACACGTGGGGAGGGTCTCGCTAAATATCACGTAATTATTTTTTCCGCACGAAACAGTGTAAAATTGCGAGAAAATTTAGATCTTCAAGACCTGCCTTTTATTTCGTGGGCGCGTTCAGCCCCACATTGGTGACCCCGACGTGATAAAGAACAACCACAACAATGTCGATCGAGCAAAATGTTAACGACGAACCAGCGTCTGTCAACAAAGTCGCAGTGAGGCTACCACCGTTCTGGACCGACGACCCCGCCCAAGTCGAAGCCCAATTTTCGACTGCTGGTATCACAGGTTTTACAACAACTAGACCAGAAGGTGGCGCGGGAGGTAAGAGACATAATTATTAGCCCTCCCGATAGCGGCAGATACACTAAATTAAAGGAGGAAATAATAAAACGGCTCTCCGTCTCTCGGGCGCAACAGATTCGCCAGTTACTATCCCATGAAGAAATATTGTCAAAATATTTACCTGAACTCTCCTCTTCAGTTCGGATATCTTCTCTCGTTCGTTTTCGATCACCTGGCAGCCTGCAAATGATATTTTCATTAATTTTGTTGTACATAAATAGCTGGTTTATCTTTGATAGCATCGTATCTACCTAATTACTTAAATGTGTGCTTAACTACTTAAATATGTGTAATATTAATGATAACAGGGATTACTAATCGTAGGCAAGTAAGCGTATTGACTATGTAATGGAATGTAATAACGGGCTGATTTCCACAACTCGATGTCTTAAGCACCTATTTTGCGTGTGCTGGAAACTACTACTAATCGAGCCACCCCAACTTCTCCAGAAAGTCCAGCAGCCCTCTGATGTCCTGTAGGACTTCGGGAAGTGATGGTAAAGCGTATTGACTATAAAATTATCATTTTTACTAAATAATGCATATTTAGTAGAGCTCGTAGCCGTAGCCTAGTTGCGAGCACGGTCCGCAAGTGATCGTGCAGGTTAAGCGATGTTGGCGCGGTCGGTATCTGGATGGGGTGACCGCTAGTGGCATATTTCATCTGAGCTCCTCCGTGCCTCGGAGAGCACGTTAAGCAGTCGGTCCCGGTTGTTGTCGTTCGACAGCAGTCGTTAAGCCATGTCAGACGAGCCCACGAGCGGCCAGAACAACTCTGACTAACAGGTTGGCCACTAACCATACGATAAGCAAGCAAGCGAGTAGAAATGATAATTGTATAGTTTTTAAAAATTAAAAACTATAAAGTTTTTAAATAATTTTATAGTTTTTAATTTTATAAAGGGTTTGTTTGTTTGTAGTATCTTTATTGTACTAATAAAAAATACACAGAAAATAAAAAAAAACATTAAAATATGTACAAAGGCGGGCTAGGGTATATGTATATCTATAGTAAGTATATTTATATATATAAGTAACAATCAGTATTGATTTATTGTACTCCAAACAAGTACCACCATAAAAGTTGTCTAAACTCTACTAATCATAGGTTGGCTGGAAGAGATTCCAATAGCCCGCCTTTGTACTAGTTTTAATGTTTTTAATTTTAGTGTATTTTATACTAGTATATTAAAGAGATTACAAAAAAAAGGGCTGAGAGATACAAAGATTTGGGGTAGGGGGATGGAGAAGTTTTGTTGTATATATGTTCTCATTTGGCACCTATTTTAATTTGGTACCTTACATTAAAAATTAGCTTCTGGAATGGGACCTTGAGGATCTGATGATGGTGGATCTTAATGACAGCTCTATTATATTCCTGGGTAATTATCCTTTGTTCTCATAAGGCCAGATTCTCAAAAGGACAGATTCTCAAGAAGACAGATTCTCAAAAGGACAGGAGTACACGTGAGCAGAAAAAGAAACGATAAAATTATTTATGATAAGTTTATGTATGATAAGTTTGCCCGAATTGTCATATTATGCAATTAGCGTTCTTAAAACGATGAAATATTCATGGGATGGCGTGCAAAACAGAGACAGTGCTATCGCGTTGGTACAGTGCCGTCTCTTTTTACCACGCCATCATTTCATGGTCATATAAATTATAACTATTTACTAATATTTTTACTAAATTACTATTATTTCAAATGAATTTATTTCTCATAAAGTTGTTTTTACATAAAGGAGGTAGGTATAGATTTCTGATACCCTTACTTACTCTTTGATTCCCCTACTTTTTTCTGGTCATCATCAGGTCTTCAAGGTTGCCGATGTTCCAGTTGTTGAGTTATGATGCCACAGACAAACGCGTCAAGCTTATAACAGCCCTTCCTCGGTCGGTCGGGGATTAAAAATCAAGTTTTAACATAAAATCAGTTATTACCTTGTTCTTCCAACATCTCCAGCCGCTTCCTTTCAATCTCCATTAAGCTGTCATACGTTCTCTTTCCCAGCGAGTTCATATCAGTATCACTGGAGAACAGTGGTGCGTCTATAGTGACCTTAGAAATCCTGTCGATGTCATCTTGGGATGGAATTTTACCAGAATCCGACATTTTCTGGAACTCAGACACACACGTTTTAATATTAGGCTCGTCCCCACAGCTTTTTCTGTGACGAATTTTGGAGCTTTCTGTAGAAGATTGGCGTGAAATTTTGGATGCATCTTTAGAACTGTCGCTGGAAGATTGTCGTGTAATTTCGAATGTAACATTATTTTTTTCTTTAATTTCGTTAATATCTTCTTCTTTGATAGTTTGTTCGTAGGTATTAATTTTGTCTGGTGAATGAGATTTCGCTTTGGTATATTTATTGTCGCTCGGGATGGGTTTCGCGTTTTTAACGTATCTATTTTTGTTAGAATTATCGTATGTATCACTAGTGTCGTTTTTGATACTAATTTCTCGAGATTTCTTCCCGAAAGAATCTTTCTTTATAATCTTTCCTAGAGCAGCGAAAGTTGGTATTTTTGATGACGAATTACTTTTAACTGGTCCGGGTTCCTTCTTATCTTTCTTTTTAGAATTCCTCAGACTATTGAACTTGTCTAACGAAGGCTCCGCTTCAATAGTTTCGTTGTTATAAAACATGTTTTCATTCAAACTTTGAGACATAATGTCGGTTTTCTCGGGAGATTTCTGTTTCTTCTTCCTTTTAAGCGAATCGAAATTCCTTTCCCAAAATCCTTTCTTCTCTTTCGAAGACTTAGAAGGACTTTCATTCTCTTCTGGTTCCATTACATCAGTTATAACTCGTCTCTCTATATCCACAATCATAGATTGAGACATTCTGTCAATGGAATTGAATTTGTCTTTTAGCTGTTGCGTGTGGTCTTCGAAATTTGATACTTTAGTAAGATCTAAGTCATCACTGTCAGAGCTTTGCGGAGAATAACCGAATTCTCCAGATTTAGCTCTAGTTTGGTCTGTATAAAACGCACTATCAGGTGACTGTGTTCTTTCAATATCATTTAGCTTCACAACTATAGGTTTCAACTCCTTTTCTATAGTTTGCACTTTGCTGGTAATCTCTTCAACTTGGTTCAAGAGTCTGACGTACTCAGCTTGGAGTATTTTTGTTTCGTCTAAAGCTGATGTCAAATTGTCGTTTGCTTCGGATTTTAGAGTGAGTATTCTGGACTTTTGGGCGTCTATCTTTTTGGTTAGTAAGATGATTTCGTTCTGTAGGTCTTCTCGATTTGCTAGCCTGTGAAAACGGGAGAAATGTTTTTGAATTAAAATACAATACGCTCCTGCCATAGCAGATACCTCTTACTATGCAAGGATGTCGTCATAGATTAAAGAAGGATGGCGACACAACTCGTAGCCTTGTTGCGAGTATGATCCGATAATGATCGTACAAGTTACTCGTAAGCAACGTTGGGCGCGGTCAGAACCAGGATGGGTGACCGCTAAGTAGCACGTTAAGCAGCCGGTCGTTAAGCCATGTCAGAGGCTTACGGGCGGCCTGAACAACTCTGATAATGGGTTGGCCACTAACCATACAATAAGAAAGCAAGCAAAGTTTGAAGGGTAAGAGAGCCAGTGTAATTACCGGTACATGAGACACTGCATCTAAATTCTCAAGGTTAGTAGCGCATCGAAAACCCTCTAATAACATTACAGTGAGATGAGATGTCTATGGGCGACGGTGACCACTTACCATCAGGTGACCCGTCTGCTCGTCAGCTCTCGTTATTTAATAAATAATAGAAAAAATCTACTCACAGTTCAGATTCCTCCTCCAAATGCTGGAACTCGAGGTCCTCAAAGATCTTGGTCTCGTTGTCCAGAATGTCCTGAGCATTCTGCAGCTCTTCCAGCGTAGCCTTGTTGGCTTTTAGGTCTTTCTCGATCCTGGGAGGAAGAATATTATTAGATTGGTTTTTTTTCGTATGGTTAGTGGCCTACCATGTGGTATAGTGCTGTGCCGTACGTAATGTATAGACTGGTATAGACACTCTCTCAGACCCAGAAACCTAACTGTTATCATCACAAGGAAGCTAAAGCCAGCTACATATTGTCATTCACTTTAATATAAAATTATAATGGAGATTTGACCACATAATCGTGTTGTGTCCCGCAACCAGCGCTCCATCTAGCATGTTAGACGAGACCTGAAAATCAGCGTGTCGCTGAGGTCTCGGCCATTTCATTAGACACATAGGTCAATACGTGTTATACGTGTTGTATATTGTTTATAGGTTAAGAATTAGAATAAAATAACAATATTTTACCTTTTTACTAATGTGTGAATGAATAAATACTCTTTTATTTTATTATTTAATGTAAAGCACCCTAAACTTTGACTACTGTATCTTTTGAAGTTGACTGATTTGCTGTTGAGATGTGATTGAATTGATATGCATGCGTGTGCGCCGGTGGTCTAGTGGCTAGGACGCCGGACTCCCGTGCGGGAGGTCCGGGTTCGAAACCATGCAACAAGTTTTTCAGATTTTTTCGAAGACTTACGTACATTTACCGACTACTCTAGCGGTGAAGGAAAACATCGTGAGGAAACCTGCATGTCTAAGAAAATTAAAAGTTTCCGAAGGCGTGTGAAATCCACTTTTACACAATTACCTTTCCGCCTTCAAAGTGGCGATCTCCACTCGATCTTGCATCTCGTTCTGCCGCGCCTCTTGCCTCTCTTTCAACGCCTTGATGTCCTCTTCTATTGACCTCGCTCTATCCATCAGATCCAGCCGTTTCTTTTGCTCTATGTTCAGTATCGCTATCTCGGAGTCATACTCTCCTTTGATGAGCGCTTTCTCCATTTCTAGCTGTGGATTTTAAATTGATCATACTTTATATTTTTTATTTATATTCGTACACAGGACAAACAATATAAAGCACATAGGATCGAGCTTATTTCTAAAAAGAGATCTCTTCCAACTAAACATGAGACATAGGTCATCCAAAGTCAAAATCAGTATTTTTTGTTAGAAATAAGAACTTACAAAACATTTTTGCAACGTTATTTTTTACCCACGACGGAACGGAGAAGGTATATGTGTTTGATCTAAGAGGATTTTTGTTTGTTTGTGTGTGCATATATCTTTCCCATCTAGCTCCAAAACGGCTGAACCAATTTCGATGCGGTTTTTTGCTATAGCTTTGTTAATCTACCACCGCATCGTAAGGGGCTTTTGTTGAAATCAAAGAAATGGCACAACACAAGAAACAATCAGCAGGATATCTTTTGAAATATTGATTAATATGGTTATGAGCGCTAAATTAAAAATACGGTAGTTTCCAAGTAAATGCATTTCTTAAAAATCAAGAAATAGTCATAAATTGATGGTCAAATGTGAAAACAGAATTAAAATTCGTTAAAAAATAAAATAGCTACAGGCAATCAAAAATCAGAACGGTAGAAAGAAACGGCAATAAGTTTTATGACGTAACAGTTCTCAAACGGCATACAACGTCCTGTATCTCTGATGTTAGTTGAGACATCGAAAAACTAATTATAGATCCTTTAGTATGTCCATGTAAGTTGATTGATGCAATAAAAAAATTAGGTTAATACCGTATTTAAGAAACCCCCGAAGAATCGTGAAGATCCCCTTACATTTTCTTGATCAACATCAGTTCCTCAAGATTCTAGATATGGTCCTAAACATTTGAGTTCTTACTCGGGAATTTATTACCGTTCCAGAAATCCCATCTGTTATCAAAGATATTCCAAGAACTTGGGAATATTGGTCCAATTTTTATCTGACAGCTAAGAACACTATATACAAAGTTCTCAGGTAAATAAAAAAAAAACCGTGTTTATCGGGTCATCGATTGTTGAGACATTTTTTTAGTCGGATGTTAAAACTATGTTCAATGAACTTACCTCTCTCAATATGTCATCTTCTTGCGACCTTATCTCCGACATCTTGCATTTGATCTCGTGTATCTCTGCCACCAGTTTCTTCCTGTCATCCTTCATTCTCTCGTATTTCGACTTCAATTCCTCTGCGCTGTCATCTATCACGCTGTCAATCGAATCCCCTTCTATGTCCATCCTCTTTATATCCTCTGTTATGTTCTTTATTACTTTTTCTCTTCTGTTCTCTTTAAGATCTTTCTCAAACTCTTCTAACTCCGGTATATCCGCCATTAGTTCCTTCTTTACGTCATCGAAGCTCTGGTTTTTGGTTAACCTCTCGAATTCGGTCTCTTTCTGTACGAATGTCATACTTTCTGTGATGTCATCTTTCAGTGATCTTCTTCTGTTTTCCTCTGTGATGTCTTTAAGTAAACCTCTTATGTGTTCTTTAGCGTCGTCTTTAGGTGTTATTCTTTTGTATTCCTCAGAATCTTTTAGCGATAGATTTTTTTCTTGAGGGACGCAATCAGTTTTTTTAGCATATCTGAATTCAATGTCGTTGGTTACGTCGGCGTCATCAATCATAGGTATTTCTTCTTCTAGACTCAATTGCTTTTCTATACCAGTTTTCTCTTCTTTTCTTATCGAATTTCCATTTGGTGTCATATCTTTTTGGTCTTTGGGACTCAGTTGTATTACTCTTGGACTTTGTTGGCCCAAAGTTGGACTTTGCTGGTTCAAAGCTTGACTTTGTTGGCTTAAAGCTGGACTTTGTTGATTAAAATTAGGCTTTTTACTGCTATCAACAGGCGGGGGCGTGGGAAAGATAAAATACTGCGGCGATGGCAGATTTTTATGCGCAAAACTGGTCTTAATTCTAGACCTAGGACTTTGAGTATTCGGGGACTTAGGTTTCAAGCTTAAATTCGCTCTATTGTAATACACATTCTCATATGGACTGCCTATTGGCGACGTACTGAGATTTATAACTCTAGATTCACCGTTTTGGAGTTTCCTTATCATAATGGGACTAGATAGTTCATGTTTTGGACTGTCGAATACCGGTATACCGATCTCGTCCATTCGGCCTGTATTTTCGTAATTTTGGCTCGGTATTGTCACTTCTGGGGTTCCTAGTTGAGGAGATTGGGTTATGTCGAAGTTTTCGTAGCTGGATATGTTTCGCTGTATGGGGAGGGATTGGCTCAGCGAGGTGTTTCGGTTGTGACTTGTGTCGAATCTGGAATAAAGGAAACAGGTTGTCAATTTTTGGGTATTTTTTTTACTATTTTGGCCTATTAAACTAACTAATCTAATCTTGAAATTCTGGACTACCAGGTCACTTCTGGCCCTTAGAAGTCTAGGATTTCAATCGCGGGAAGGGTTTTTATAATTTTATTTCTCTATTTCATAATTTTAAAAGACAAACTTAGTGCCAACTAAGTACCTCCATAATATTAAGACCACAATGATACTCGTATGTAGTATACAAACTTGACGAAACATTTTTTGCGACATTGCCTGCCATGTTACAACACATTGTATGTATTAGAACAAACATGTAAATAAATGATTTATATATTATTTATAGAATATTAGAAATAATAGTATAGTTTGTAACGGTGTCGACTTCATCGTCCATATCAACCTCCTCGCCATCAACTTCAACCTCATCGTTAGCGTTTATCTCATCTCATTTCGTATTGGCATCTTCATTTCTTCATTTAAATTCAAAATCATGTTCCCATTCCATTTCTAAATTTCATTATTCCATTAATTTCATTGTTTTATTTGTATTTTCACTTTTTCTCTATATTTCGTCTCGAACGGACGTCTCCCGTTCACTCTTATTTCCTACTACCTATTTTCTGTGTTACTATGTGTTCTTTTCCTTAAAATATATTACTTAACAACAAATTCTTCTATTACTTCATCTGCGCACTGTCCTAGAACCCTGCTAGCCGGCAATAGAGGACAGACTGTAGCAAGTTAATTACAATCTAACCGAAAAGAAAGACTAATAATAAGTAATTCAAGTTTAATATAATCTCCTAACGTTTCAAAATAGATAATAATAACCCGACAAAGAGCCTATTCATTGCCTGGCAGTTTAAAAATGCAGGTGCGGGTAATGAGTGCACTTTGTTGAGTAAAAATTACCGATTCCAAAACACTAACTTTACTCAACATTATTAATTAATTTGTCCTTTAACATTATTTCTTAATAATTAATAATCCAACAACAGGCGGTCTGCGCGCCATCCCCGCGCCGGCGGCGAGACGTCAGCGCGGTGACTGCGAGTTGACCACGAATCGCGACCGGGTACGGTCGATGCCGTTACGAAGTTGATTAGTGTGCGTTGCAGTATGGAGTTTCATACAAAGAATACTGAACGGCTCGAATTAAGGCGACGCTGATCAGGTAACGGGGTGATATGTATCCGACAACCTTAAGGCGTAAATCCGAAACTAAATTAAATGTCGTGTAAAATGTGCCGTGTCGTGCCGGCCATATAGAATAGCACCACCCCAACTCTTCCCATGGGTGTCGTACGAGGCGACTAAGGGTCTTAGTGGATACTATAGTACACCTAGTAGACGGCGATAGGCTCGCCACCTATCACGTTTGTCCACCAAATCTTACGGTGAAAAGTGGGAACTATACCTACGATTAGGTTGCCTGTCCACCAAAGCTGTGCGAGGAAGCGAGGCGGTGATAGAAGAAAAAATTCGCCAATAGGATTGCTCCATTTTAATCATCACGTGATATGACGTGATAATGGCGCGATCCTATTGGTGGATTTTTTCCTCGCTTCCTCGCACCGCTTTGGTGGAAAGGCACCCTGAAGGTGGTTCCTCTGTCTACCCCTCGGGGATTATAAAGGTGGTTAATACTTACTTGTAGTATCCTTCGCTTGTCTGCACAAAGTTAGGGTTGTTCAGGGCAACGCTCCGGGGTAGAGAGCCGTTGGTGATGATTTTATTGTGAGGCCGCTTCTCTGGCGGCGTTATTGGTACACCTGAAAAGATTACGATAATGGTACATTACTGCAGAGGCCACGAAATTAGCCATTACTGGTCGCGGATCATTTTAACGATCCAATTTAAAAAAAAGATCGCCATGCACTAGGTGCCACAAGACGGACAGAGGCGCCGAGGCAGGCCCAGGCGTGGTGGAAGGACGATATCGACCACTTACAAAAAGGATGGTATAAGGACGCCGAGGATAGGGAAAGATGGAAAGGAGGACCCCTCCGCCTTTGCCTAGCAGTGGGACAGCCTATAGGCTATTAAAAAAAATTGACGCAGACAGTATCTTTTACCTACAGCACAGGGCAACCTATTGTAGGTATCAAATGCAAACATTTCACCCAGCCTAAAAAACACTAGACACGGCTAACTTTTGAAATTCAATAAACTCTGTTCGGATTAAAATATTTTAGATAAATTTCATAAATGTAAGTTAGTTTAAGGCTTTTTGTCATATTTGAAAATAAATAAACTGTAAACTGTATTTTCTCAGATTTCCCTGGCTCCCACACTAGGATACCCTGTGTTGTGGGAGCCAGTCTCTTCCGATATCTCTATATTATGATAACATAATAAGGTTATGCAAATAATTAAATAATTAATAATGCGTGGAATAATTGGACCTAGTATCTATCTACATAACCTAACTTTCACTAGATTGACGGAATAATAATGTTTAATAATGTTTTTAAGAACAACACATCGTTCTATAACCCTATTGTGCGAATGTGTAGATTGTTTAAGGCGAGGTACACCGTTCGCTAGCGCCGCCAATCGAAAAAAAAATCTTATTTGTTAAACAAAACTGTTGTGTTAAAAAAAACTTACCCGAAAGCACTCCGAAAGGATAAGTAGTATTTTTTAAGCTAGCATTAATAACCCTAGTTGAATTCCTGAAGTTACTGTACGCAGTTTCGCCATAAACGGCAACTTTTGGCGATAATGCGTACAATAACTTCAGGAATTGTACATAAAGCGAAACTAGGGTCTTTAATGCTAGCTTAAAAATACTACTTATCCTTTCGGAGTGCTTTCGGGTAAGTTTTAAACAATACTTAATAATGAAACAAATATGATTTCTTTTCGATTGGCGGCGCTAGCGTACGATAACGAAGTCTCTTCGAACAGTAACAATAAGCCATCGTTAGACTTATTAGATCCTAGGACATTAGTTTAAAAAAAAAGGGTCAAGGAAGTCCTCAAGTGAGCTATCCACACACCTACTTCAAAAATTTAATTTTTCATATTTTTCAGTAGATAGATAGATAGATAGAAACACTATATATAGAACACAGTATGTATTATTGTTATTTTATGTCATTACATTCACTAGTATTTTTCACTTTCCCAACTCAATGTTGTACAACAACCAATTTTCCACTTCCTAACCATGCTGTGTTTACACGTTAAGGGTTACGACCTAGCTCATAACTTTATATTGATTTTTATGCAATTTCTCTGGTTGTAATCCGATATGTTTACCTAATAAATAAATTAAAAATTGAATTATATTAAACTAATACAGACATCTTTACAATCACTTCAACAATTACAAAAAAAGGTAAACACCTTTTTGACAGATGTAAAGAAAACACCAATAATAAATATAACCTCATTTTGTCAGAACAGGACTGATTCCACAAATTAATTCCACTTTTACACAGTTTTTCTGTAAGAACTGACATTTCTAAACTCGACTCGAAGTAAATATTGAATGTGAGATAAGATTTGGTTTAGGATTATCGCTGTTGGAATGTGTGCTAATCGATGTGTAATTAATTACAATACAAATAGACATGTATTTATTTCTACAGGTTGGGAACAGCTAAGTTTACAGATGGTTAATTCGTTTCAAAGTTTCAACTAATATTGCGACTAGGTTGTCTAGTTCAAAAACCCATTTCTGCTGCAAAGGGGCCGTTCAAGCATTACGTAAGCATCAAGGGGGGGGGGGGGGGGTTTAACTTTGCTTATTTTTATGACAACGGGTGGGGGGGGAGGGGTTGAATGGTGATTACGTCAACACAAAAAGCGATCAGCAGTTAATAACAATGATACTTGTTTATGAATATATTTAAAGGCTTAGATTACTTTCGGGACGGGGGGCAAAAATAGCTAGAATTCTGCTTACGTAATACTTGAACGGCCCCAAAGCAGCAATGCTTGGATTGTTGTGTTCCGAATTGAACGGCAAGCGAGTCATCGTAATTACCGGTACATGAGGCCGGCTCTCTTCAGGCAAGTTCTCAAAGTTAGCAGTGCTTTAATAACCCTGTAGTAATATTACAGTGAGATGTCTAAGACCACTTATCGCCAGGTGACTTGTTTCATTAAATCCTTCCATAAACAGAGTATACTATCCATCTTGAAAGTAACCAGTACCAATATAGGTGCACCAACACATCACTATACTCGTTAGTACTTTGTCGCTTTAACTTAATTCATTATCAATCAAACCAATGTCAAGGAATCATAACTCGAATTTATTGCGACAGGGTTCCATACTATACTCGTATAGCTTGATGTCACTGAATAAATAAAATACAATACCTGAAGCGATCTGCCTCTCATATTCGGCGCACATGTTGAGAATTTCCTCCAAACGCGCAGTTTCCGCTTGTTTTTGCTCCTCCTCCTTCATTCGGTCTTGATAAGCCTGGAATAAGTCAGTGAAATAAATCTTTAAGGTCATGACCTACAGTAATTACATCATCAATATATATCGAATAAGTATCGACGGTGGCATAGTGGCTAGGACGCCGGACTCTATTCTAATCTATTCTATGTCTTACACGCTCGCTCGGTGGTGGGAGGTCTGAGTTTGCTGAGAAATTTTAGCTTTTCTAACAAAAAAAATGCCAACTTTGACGATCTATATTTCCGAAATTTCTGACGGTACCAGGATGATGTACATATTTTTGAAATTGGGCTACCTTTCTTCATCTAAGTGAATTTTGTTTCGATTCGATATTCCGACTAGTTGCAAAGTTACAGGCGCTTTTCCGGAACATTTTTTGGTAACGCAACTTGACAAAGTTTGGGTAAACTTATGACTCTGCCACAAAATTCGTGATAAAAATTCTTGGTTTAAAGTTTCACTTACCATGCCATCAAACAACTTATCAATTTTCTTAATAATATTATTGTAGATCTCATTTCTAATGTACAGCTGATTAAACTGATTACATTTCACATCGTTACCAACCACTACTATGTTACTGTTCTGTATTGGCGCCGAAATTTTAGTGTTTTCCTCCTTGGCAACACTGGTCGTCATTTTAGAAATATCGTCTCTCAAATCGTCATAGGATTTTATTATTTGTTTTTCTAACTTGATAATTTTGTTATCTATATTGCTTTCGTGGTCTTTAGTTTGTTTTATGTAATGGTTGGTTAGTATAGTGTTAATAGTTCTGTATATCTTTATATCGTTTCTCAATTTATGTACTACATCGAGTTTTTCGTTCACAGAGGTCGTTATATCGATTATTTTATCGTAATTATTGCGCTGTGTGTTTACTTCGATGGAGGATTTCAATTCTTTTAAAGCTAAGGTGTTTTTCTTTATATTTGTGACGAATAACTTTAGCAGACTCTTGTGAGATGGTTCTTTCTTCGTTTTTGGTTGCTTCAACGTCATTTTTGATCAAATCTCTAAAGTGTTGACACTTGGAAACTTTTAAAAACTACACTTCATTTTACACTTGTCAGTTTAAGTACAAGGATTCTTTTTAAATCACACAGACTCTATTCACAACCAAACCAAAATAAAATTGAAAGTTGTAATATGATACACATGTCATTGGCCACTGCTATCACAAATCAATAAAAAAACTAAAGATATTTTTTTAATTTTCCGATTGTCATTTGTTCCGACCGTTTTGAATTCGATTGATCTTGGTTGAACAGTGAAAAGATGGCTACATTATCAATTTATTTATACTTTTTAATTAAAAAAGTGTCTTAATTTTTTTTATTTCACGTGGCAAAGACTAACGGCAGTACTGAAGGTGTCGCAATGAAATCTGCAGTATGTCCGTTATCAGTACGTCAAACTTTATCGCCTTGATAAGTAGCTATTGTTTCTTTAATTTTAATTACAGCGCTTCCATTGTCTTTTATAGCCGCTTATCAGATTCATGATCGAATTATATTAAACGTGGTAAAAACGTGACTGTTTGTGAATGCTATGGCAACTCTTTGATTTAAAAAGGGGTTGTTATTACCTACTCGGAGCTCCACTTACGCCAATACTTTGCTACAATCTGCCCTCTAGGTGCCGGCTAGCAGGGTTCTAGGACAGTGTGCAGATGAAGTAATAGAAGAACTTGGTAATAGATATTATATTTTTAAGGAACAGAACAACACAGAAAATAGTGAATGTAGAAAATAGGTAGTAGTAGGAGGCAAAAATAAAACGGAGAAACGTCCGTTCAAGGCAAAATACAGAGAGAAAGTACAAAATACAAAGAAAACAATGAAATTAATGGAATAATGGAATTTAGAAATGGAATGGGAATATGATTTGAATTTTGAAAATATAGATGAAGGAATGAAGATGCCAACACGAAATTAGGTGAGATAAACGCTAACGATGAGGTTGAAATTGATGGCAAGGAGGTTGATATGGACGATGAAGTCGACATCGTTACAACTAAACCCTAGATTAACTCGTGAATTGTCTATGCTTTTTATTTTTTTAAACCGACGAAATCGGATTCTGGACTCGTTAGTACTGAGCAAAACACTTGTTTATTTTGATCACAATTTACAAACTATTAAAGTGCTAATTTAAAGTTTATTAAACAAAAATCTTGTAAAATCATCAAATATTAATAAGAATAAGTTTATTTGCAGTTTATTTTTAAGTTTAGTGCAGGTAGTAGAGACCGATATTTACTTATATATACATTGTAACTACACTGTTGTTAAATGATTATAATTTGAATATTGTTTGGCTTAATACATATTTTTGTATTTGTGCGGTAAGATTACAAAGGATTCATAGTCCATACACCAGTAGGAACCTAAGCATATGTTATATTAAACTAAATGAAATGAGTGAGCAACAAGTAAGTTTACAATAAACGCTGACCTCCGAACTAGGAAGTTCCTGTATCTCAGAGGAGAGATCTTTTCTGTGACATTAACAAGTAACAAGTTATAGTAATTGTTATTTACATAGAGGATATGACGAATGATGCAACTAACTTTCATGAGAGATACCTGGTAACAAAAGTAGTCTAAAATCATCAATCAATCTCTACAAAACAATATCGTATTTTCTTTACGAGCTCTAGATAGACACGGTGGGGTACTTTTCTTTTATCAACTCCCCCTATAAAAACAGCGGAAGTTGCCTGACAGTACACCAAGAAATTAAATAGAGTAATACATACCTTCATTCTCCTACTCTCAGCTTCCAAACTTCTGTCATAATGACAATTAGCATAAACTGGAGAATATTGTGGATTCCTATCATACGCAGGTGACGGTAGAGACATCTGTTTCACATTGGCGTTCCTTTCACAAATCCTTCCGTAATCATTCTTCTCCACTTCAGGTCTAGACTCCAAATTATTCTTCTCAATATTATTCTTATCAATATTTTTCGTATCAACGTTAATCTTCCCATAAATATTATCCTTTAACTGTTGATCGTTGTTCACTTTCTTAGGCAATCTAGAGTTCTCGTCGAAATTCCTAACGATATCGTCTATTTTAGTCTTATTTCTGATTGCAACGTTAGCGTAAGAAAATTTTTTTGGATCCAAATTGTTTTCGCTTAATTGTATGATTTTAGCTTCAGCCTTCATTTTATTCATATAATTGGGTATGTTTCGACTGCCTAAGACATCTTTAGCAGGGGTATTGACTGTTAAAGAATTGGAACTGAACACTTTGGGGGATATTTCATTTTCGTTTGAAGTGTAAAACTGACTGCGACCTATATTTTTCTGCTGTTTTGCGTAGTATTCAAACTTTGATACTTTGGCCATGATGCTCGAGACTTTTGGTCTAGATTCTGATTCGGAATTCGAATCCGATTGATCTAGGTCTCTGTAAGGTTTCCTGGGTGCTACTGGAGGTTTTTTTCTTGACATTTCTTTGAGAGTCATGTCTAATTCTTGGTCTAGTTGCGAGAGAGTGTTATCTTTGTATATTTTCTGTATGTTGGTGGTTTGGTAACTATGGCTGCTTGTTTCAGAGTGGTGGTTCACGTAATCTGAAACAAAAAGTTAGGTTAAAATTTTAGAATATTTTGGACGGTTTTTGATACGCTGGTAACCTTTAGGACTTGGGTGGGGGCTTTTGTGCTGGTAGTTACTTTGGTTATCTTATCCTTCAATTCGGAACGGTAATGCGCTACATCACATGACACCCTATGCGGTACATGATACATACTATGCCCTACATGACACATACTATGCGTTACATGACACATACTATGCGCTACATGCCACAAATAATGTGCCACGTGACACACGATATGCGCTACATGACACACCATAAGCGCTACACAAAACATACTGGGTTACATAATACACTATGTGCTACATGAAACACACTATGCGCTACATGACACTCTATGCATTACATGACACACACATACACTATACGCTACATGACACAAACTATGCGCTACATGACACACACTATCCGTTACATGACACACACTATGTGCTACATGAAACACACTATGCGCTACATAACAAACAAAGCACCACATGACACACACCATGCGCCACAAAACACACTATGCGCTACATAACACACACTATGCGCTACATGACACACTAGATTAGAGCAGTATATCTTACCGGCGCGCGCACACTGCTCGTTGGGTTGGAACTGTATGGGCGCCATGGATACGTGCCCGGATGGTAGCACCGACTTCATCAGCTTAGCTTCTTCCGGATGGTTGAAACGAAGATAGTTCGACCGGCCTATTGTGAGCATGCTGCCTGAAATGTACACAGAATAGTTGTTGTTAAACCACCAGTAAAACAGCGGTGTTGTAAGTTTGACGCATATGTCTGTCCTGGTCTTTATATTTCAACAATTGATGATCAGATTTAAATGCGGTTTTTATTATTCCAAAGGGTATTAATTAATTGTTGTTACAAACAGACGACCACAGGGTGCACACGTGCGTGAGTTATCCCCCACATGCTTTGTCTCTGAAATAATTAAGCCCTTGGGAGCTCCCAGGCAGTGCTGCTGGATATTCACATATCCTATACGTTAGATAACACACACAATGCACTACATGTATTGCACACACACCTTGGGAGATCCGTGTTGGCTTGTCCACGGGTAATCCGTTTAGCAATGTACTGCCGCTGATCGGGTAGAGCGTCAGCTTTACATAACACACACTATGCGCTATGTGACACACATTATGCTCTACATGACACACACTATGCGCTACAAGACACACACTATGCGTTACATAACATACACTATGCGCCACATGTATAACACACACACACACACACCTTGTGAAAGCCGTGTCGGTTTGTCCACGGACAGTCCGTCGAGCAATGTACTGCCGCTGATCGGGTAGAGCGTCAGCACACTATGGGAGTTCTCCACGCGACAGTGTACCGGCGCCACTCCCGTCCCGACTACGTAGATGTCGCATGTCGGGTCCGAACCTATCGTTACGCGACCTGAAAGAGGCGAATAGAATAGAATAGAACAGAAAATTGATAGAATCGTAAAGTAATGCCTACTTTGCGGAAATCCATTATAGTAAAATAAAAAAATTGGGGAAGAAGGACCCACCACTAACTCTCGGATTCGCCGTCCCCAACGAAAACCAAATCTGGATTAGATTAAGAAAACCGACCTTCTAAGGATGTGATAAGGATTGAGAAAGTTTGAAATGAATAAAGTTTTTTTTAATGGGACCTAAAAATATAAAAACAATATTATATTTTGCTATTTGAATATTGAAAGAAAGAAAAAAAGATTATTTATTTCCGACACATACATACAAACAATTAGGTACAGAAGACAAAAATAATATTAAACAAATATATTACAAAAATAAATAAGCAAAAGTAATTAAGTTTGATGAAGGTGGCGTGCAGCACCGGACAAAGGGGACTGCCTCATTTCACACTCTCTCAATCCTTATGACATCCTTAGGAGATTGGATTTGTCATCCTTTGCGATTATAAATCCTTCTGAATTTGGTTATCGTTGGGGAGGACGAATCCAAGAGTGAGTGGCGGGTCCTTCTTTCCTAAATATTTATTTATAATTGGAACAGAAAATATTTGATGTTTGATAGGATTTCTGCAACGGTAATGGGCGGTTCAATAATCCCATCCCAGATCAAGTTCTTTGAGGACCAGGAAAAATAAGGGGATCTCTTCAATGGTAAGTCGTGGGTTTTTAAAGTTTTTAATTTAAAGATACCGCATGAAGCTCAGACATAAAACGGCGCGAGGCGGCGCATGACACTGAGAGCTCTTTAATATGGGAGGCCAAGACCCACTTCGGGTCGCAGCACGGAGTAAGTAAGAATTATGTAGACTTAACTTTAAGGACGTTTCAAGCAACTGACGTTAAGTGCCTAGCCTACCTAAATCCTAGATAGGTAGGTAACCGACGAAGGGGTTTTAGTGGGCAAAAATCCCACATAACCCGGTCTCTCCCCCCTATCTTATGAAGAAGAAAAAAGTTAACCAACCTTGTTTGATGGGATGCAGCGTGACGGCGGTACTGAGCCGGCCGGTGCCCAGGCTCACCAGGTGGGGAGTGTCGGTGGCCACTCTGGAATATAAAGAAAACTTCAGTTTAATGGCACGTCCTAGAGGTAAGAAAATTTAATATGGACTTCATATTGGACTGGTCCAGTCAAGTGGGCTTCTTAGGTCAGACTTTTGTTTTGATATTTAAAGAAGATCTCCGCTTCCATATCTTAGAGTATTTTTGAAGTCAGATGGGATCTCTGGAACAGTAATATGGAAGAAGAGAGAATGGTTTGTCAGGATCGTTGCAGGTGGAAATCTTTAGTCTCTGCGTACCCCTGTGGGAAACAGGCGTGACTTTATGTATTGGCTCTCAAGATACAGGTTAGAATTTTATAGTTACCTTACAGGTCAATAGTATAAGTTTACCGGATTGTTGCAGTACTGTTCAATGTGCCAATAAACTCTGTATTGTATTGTAATAGCTAAATGGTTGGAATATGAGCTGAAATGTTTAGGATCAAGGTCCTTGTCACATCTGGAATCTTGAGGATCTGATGAGGACCAGGAAAGAAAGGGGATCTCTATAATGATAAGCCGGAGGTTTCTTAAACTTTTATTTAGGGTTTTTTAATTTAGTATTCACTATTCTAATATTACACTAAAAGGTGACTAAGTCACGCGTAACATACTCATTCTCACTTTTTTATTGAACGCCCCTAGTATACCTGACGAAGATTATACAGAGTAACTACGACATTCAAATAAACACAGTTATTTTTAACTCCAAACCACAAACACATAAAAATCCTTATTTACAGAAAGAAACACGTCTTCATAAACCCCAATATTTACAAACTAGAAACCTTAGGGCAACCGAAAATAATCCTTAAATGTCCGATAAATTAAGACGAATTCAATAACACCATTCGAAATGTCAAAAGTTCAAGACACGTTCTTGACTTTAAACTCTAAGCGTTTGAACACAAAACAGTTATTACAAGAGCAAATAGTTTGACAGGAATAGTTTTAACACCAGTATTTATAGTTAGTATGACAGACAGATGCATCACGAAGTTAGTTTTGTACTTGGAGGAAACAACTCCGTCCGCCCCGTATGGAGCTAATATTATACATTTTTCTAAGGGGCCATCCATATATTACGTCACACGAATTGCTTTTTGGAGCCTTGGAAATTATTAGATTAAAACAGCATTTCCAAAATTATTTATATATTTCTATTTAAAAATCAACAATAAATCGAACACTTTACAAAATTTACAAAACAATAAATCAAATGAATGATACATAATTTAATCATTTTGTGTCCCCATGGACAATGGGTATGAGTAATGGGTTCAAAGTCCATTAGAATAAGAATAGTTTATTTGTGCGGTAAGATTACAATGGAGTAGGAACTTAAGCATATGTTACATTAAACTTAATAAAATTAGTGAGCAACCAGTTATCCTACTATAGGCGCTGACCTCCGAATTAGGAAGTTCCTGTATCTCGGAGGACAGATCTCTTCTTTGACTAGTGCAAATGAACATGTAACAGAATATGGGAAAATATAAAAGTGACAAAATTTGCAAGAGAGAAAAAAAAAGAACAATAATAAAGGTAATAATAAGGGGTGGTGGGAATGCAATGTGTGTGTGTGGGTGTGTGTGTGTGTTGTGTGGGGGTGTGTTCATGTGTGTGAACCCATTCCTATATATTATTTTTGACTTCTTCTTTTAGATTTACGCATGTGACGTCACGAAGCTTATGGCTCGTCTCTCGTTGTTGACCCTCTCCCTCCCCCTTAACGTGTGACGTAATATGGATGGATTTAAGGGTAGCGTATTCCTAATTAATGGACAAGACCTTGATAACAGGTTTGATACGTTAAAGTGGCGATGGGCAGGATACATTCCTGGACTTGGTATCACCAGCGGATTAGAGTCCTAAGTGGATGCACTCAGTTGGACAGACGATATCACCAAAGACCTAGATACGGGTTGCACAGGACTGGTAAAGGCAGCACAAAAAAGAGAGGATGCTTAGTGTGATCATGGGATAACATGGTCTAATGTTTCTGAGTTTTTTTATTTTTATTTCGATATATTTTTTAGTTTTTTTTTTATTTATTTGAGTATTTGGCAATAAATGTATTTCTATTTCTATTATATTTAGAAACTAATTATTTACGCCAACGAAAAGAAAATAGTTCAGATAATATCTACCACTGATATGGCAAATGTGTGCGAGAGCGTCGGTGGCACAGTGGCTAGGACACTGGACTCCCATGCGGTTGGTCCGGGTTGGAAACCGTGCAGTGCCATGTACCAATGAGTTTACCAAGACTTACATACATTTACCGACTGCTCTGACGGTGAAGGAAAACATCGTGAGGAAACCTGCACACTGAGATGGCCAGTGTGTAAAATGGGGTAGGCACAAAAGATCGTCAAGGGTCGAAGTGCGCTGGAGTTATTCCCGGCCCCCTATCATAAGATAAGAAGATAAAAGTGTGCGTTAAAAAGAAAATGACCAACCCTGTTCCATACAAATACTTCATACAGTCTCCATCCCAACGGCGGTGCACACATTTCACCTCCATGGTTTTGTATAAATAAGCGCAGACTGGAAATAAACAAAGGGGCAAGAATCGAATCTGGAGCTCTACGTTTGGCTTTACTTACAAATTACAGTCACTGCACGGTACACTGAAAGAAATTTCCGGCTCAACCTTCTGATTTTTTCCTTCTAGACGCCTTACCTACCGAAGAAAAATCGATTCCAACTGTTTTTTACCAACCAAACTTGAAGAAAACCCATTTCCCACTGAAATACGGAAGGTATCCACCATTTCCTACCAAATTATCCTTCCAAATTTCATTTGGTAGGTAAAAAACCGGAAGGAAAATCCTTCTAATTTGTTAGGTAATGAAACCGGACGGTATTTCCAGAAGGAATCCAATTTTACCTACCGAATGACCATCCAACTCTAATGGAAATACTAGTAGGTAATTTGTGATCGATCACCTACCAAATCTCAGACCAACCAATTTAGTAGGACGTCATTTACCTTCCGAATTGACCATCCAACTCTGATGGAAAAGTTAGTGGGTAACTTGTGACCTATTACCTACCAAATTTTAAGCCAGCCAATTTAGTCGGAATTACGACATACCTTCCAAATTGAAAGGTAGTTTAACTGGTGGGTAACTCGTGATCAAAATCACCTACTGATTTAGTCGGAATTGGTGACATACCTACAATACTGAAAGGTAATAACGACGGTAGGAAACTCGTCTCAAACATCCGTCTAAATTCAGTAGTAAGTTACCCACCAATTTTGTCGGAATTAATGAAATACCTTTCAAATTGAAAGGTAGTGAAGCTAGTAGGTAACTCGTGATCGAATTCCATCTAGTTCAGTAGTAAGTCACCCACCAATTTAGTCGGAATTACTGAAATACCTTTCAAATTGAAAGGTAGTAAAGCTAGTAGGTAACTCGTGTTCAAATTCCATCTAATTCAGTGGTAAAGTCGCCTACTACTTTAGTCGGAATTGTGACATTACCTGCCAAACTGAAAGGTAATGATGACGGTAGGAAACTCGTCAAAAATCCGTCTAAATTCAGTAGTAAGTTACCCACCAATTTAGTCGGAATTACTGAAATATCTTTCAAATTGAAAGGTAGTGAAGCTAGTAGGAAACTAGTCTCAAAAATCCGTCTAAATTCAGTCGTAAGTCACCCACCAATTTAGGCCGGGAACTGGAGGCCGTTTTCTTTTTGCGCTGTCCATAAGAGGTGATGCCAAAATCGCCACGCTAGGCCTGCGGGTTGGCGATCGCAGTAGCCGGGTCGCTTGCCCCGATGACGCTGCTGCCCGTCATCGTGCTTCTGATATTTTGACCCAGCCATAATTTGAGTGGTTATACCGCCACTAGTCGGTCGCCAGGGACTCGTTCGTTAATCGGCAGGATGCACCACGTGCAGGTGAGTTTGACATTTGGTGGTCTAATTGTTGGTGACCCCCCTTACATCCCTAAGGGGCTGGACATGAGATAATTAGACTACCACCTTATTATTGTGTATTGAACCCCATCGAGTTAATGTGGAGTCATTTAAAAAAACTGTCCGTAAATCGAATATTACGCCAACAGTGGGTGACAATGTAATTCAAACTGTACGAAATGCAGTAAATTTCACAAACCCTATTTTTTGGAAGAACGCTTACGACCATGTTGTTAAGGTGGAAAACGAATGTTCGAGGGATCGAATTCAACCATTTATAATAAACACGCGTGAAGACACGGATACCGAAGAAAGTGATTAAACATACAATTGATGTAGCAGAAGACATTGTAATAGTAGAAAAAGGGTGTGCTTATAATTTAATGTAAATAAACAAAAAGTAGAACAAACATTATTGTTTAAATGTACCAGTATCAAAATGATTGTTTAAATGTACCAGTATCAAAATGATTGTTTAAATGTACCAGTATCAAAATGATTGTTTAAATGTACCAGTATCAAAATGATTGTTTAAATGTACCAGTATCAAAATGATTGTTTAAATGTACCAGTATCAAAATGATTGTTTAAATGTACCAGTATCAAAATGATTGTTTAAATGTACCAGTATCAAAATGATGGTTTAAATGTACCAGTATCAAAATGATTGTTTAAATGTACCAGTATCAAAATGATTGTTTAAATGTACCAGTATCAAAATGATTGTTTAAATGTACCAGTATCAAAATGATTGTTTAAATGTACCAGTATCAAAATGATTGTTTAAATGTACCAGTATCAAAATGATTGTTTAAATGTACCAGTATCAAAATGATTGTTTAAATGTACCAGTATCAAAATGATTGTTTAAATATACCAGTATCAAAATGATTGTTTAAATGTACCAGTATCAAAATGATTGTTTAAATGTACCAGTATCAAAATGATTGTTTAAATGTACCAGTATCAAAATGATTGTTTAAATGTACCAGTATCAAAATGATTGTTTAAATGTACCAGTATCAAAATGATTGTTTAAATGTACCAGTATCAAAATGCATCACTCCTGCTACAGTTGATCATTGGTTTAAGAACAGATGCTTGACTTGGAGTGTTAAAGTAGTAACTAATCACACAACAATAGATTATTATCGCAGTCTTTATTGTCCAGTCTCAAGTGCCAATACGCCATGGTATATGAAATGGACTATACATTCACTCGTGATGCCACTGATTGAGATTTTCTTAAAAACTACTGGACCAATTAAAAAAAAATTTTACTATCATGTAGTTAGGACTTTGTACTATATATCAGTGAAAGAATTTTTAGAATCGGTCCAGCAGTTTTTGAGAAAATCTCAAACATATATGTTGCCCCTGTATACTTTTAGGTACATCTGACCGTACTAAACATTTTGTGTAGAGTTGAATAAATATATTTAATGGCAGCCTATGCACACAAAAAATTACATTTCTTGACTTAGCACTTTTTCCTACAGAGGAATTTAATAATATTACTTCCCACTTTTTGCATTAGGCAACCTAGTAGCAATATCAGTTAACAGATTTTAGATATATTAGTGACAAAATAATCGCCTGTAAACACTTATCGTTTCCACCCTGTATGTTTTTTGCATTAAGTTGAGAATATGTCTTTTTGAAACCGTATTTGGCCAGTGTTACTATTATTATTTCAAAAAAATATATGTGTATGCATAAGTGTATAGGTACTGGTTCAGTAACCACCAATGCATACACATTTTTTCTGTGGATTGTTGTAGTATAGTCACCAACAGAGATAGGTAACCAGGGACAGCATGAGAGATCTTTCACTAGCAGACTGTTTAAAAGTCTATTATATTATGTACACCAGTAAAAAATGTAAGTTTGGCTGATTTTTTTTATGGTTACCTACCTCTTATGGCGACTGTTCATTTACATATCTCTATTGGCGACTGTACATGGGTACTTTCACCCTTCAAGAGGTAGAGTAGGTATTAGGTTAGGTGCTCTACAATTTTATATTTTTATTAATGGTAATACAAGCTTTTGTTTATTTTAGTATTTTGTGTTATTTCGTAGATTTAGTTTTATTTTCCAAGTTATTTGAGGATAAACGAGGAAATCCTCGGATAACCACCTTGTGATGGAAGATAAAACGGAGGGTATATCGGGCGTGCGCCATCTCCACGGGTAGATTATTCAAAGATTTTCAGAATCTTTAAATGACCTAACTACGATGGAACATAAAGCGGATGGTAATCGGGCGTGAACCGTCAACCGCAGGTAGGTCATCCGACATTTCCTTCTGAACGCTAAAATGTCCTACCAGCGATGGAAGGTAATCGGGCTTGTCCGTCCACTGCAGGTAGGTCATCCGACATTATCTTCTGAATGCTTAAATAACCTACCAGCGATGGAAGGTAACACGGCAGGTAATCGGGCTTGACCGTCCACCGCAGGAAGGTCATCCGACATTTCCTTCTGAATGCCCAAATAACCTACTAGCGATGGAAGGTAGAACGGAAGGTAATTGGGCGTGAACCGACACCGCAGGTGGGTCATCCGACATTTCCTTCTGAATGCTCCATTAACCTACCAGCGATTGAAGGTAAAACGGAAGGTAATCGGGCTTGACCGTCCATCGCGGGTAGGTCATCCGACATTTCCTTCTCAATGCTCAAATAACCTACCAGCGATGGAAGGTATAACCGAAGGTAATTGGGCGTGAACCTTCCACCGCAGGAGGTCATTCGAATAGATATTTTCTACAGAATCCTTATACTATCTAACTGCAATGGAAGATAAAACAGAGTAAGCAGGCGTGTACCGTCCATCGTTGTGGTGGATGATTCATGTCCAGTTACTTTCTGTTTTATCTTCCATAGCAGATAAGTATTTTGCGGATTTTGTAGGAAATACCTATTCGAATGACCTGCTTGGGGTGGACGGTTCACGCCCAATTACCTTCCGTTCTATCTTCTATCGCTGGTAGGTTATTTGAGCATTCAGAAGGAAATGTCGGATGACCTACCTGCGATGGACGGTTAAAGCCCAATAACCTTCCGTTTTACCTTCCATCGCTAGTAGGTTATTTGATCATTCAGAAGGAAATGTCGGATTACCTACCTGCGGTGGACGGTTAAAGCCCAATAACCTTCCGTTTTACCTTCCATCGCTGGTAGGTTATTTAATCATTCAGAAGGAAATGTCGGATTACCTACCTGCGGTGGACGGTTAAAGCCCAATAACCTTCCGTTTTACCTTCCATCGGTCGTAGGTTATTTGATCATTCAGAAGGTAATGTCGGATTGCCTACCTGCGGTGGACGGTAAAAACCCAATTACCTTCCGTTGTTCCTTCCATCGCTAGAAGGTTATTTGAGCATTCAGAAGGAAATATCGGATTACCTACCTGCGGTGGACGGTAAAAGCCCAATTACCTTCCGTTTTACCTTCCATCGCTGGTAGGTTATTTGACCATTCAGAAGGTAATCTCGGATTACCTACCTGCGGTGGACGGTTGCAGCCCAATAACCTTCCGTTTTACCTTCCATCGCTGGTAGGTTATTTGAACATTCAGAAGGTAATGTCGGATTACCTACCTGCGGTGGACGGTTAAACCCAATTACCTTCCGTTTTACCTTCCATTTTACCTTTCATCGCTGGTAGGTTATTTGAAAGTTCAGAAGGAAATGTCGTATTACCTACCTACGGCTGACGGTTAAGCCCAATTTCCTTCCGTTTTGCCTTCCATCGCTGGTAGGTTATTTGAGCATTCAGAAGGAAATGTCGGATTACCTACCTGCGGTGGACGGTTAAACCCAATTACCTTCCGTTTTACCTTCCATTTTACCTTCCATCGCTGGTAGGTTATTTGAAAGTTCAGAAGGAAATGTCGTATTACCTACCTACGGCTGACGGTTAAGCCCAATTTCCTTCCGTTTTGCCTTCCATCGCTGGTAGGTTATTTGAGCATTCAGAAGGAAATGTCGGATTACCTACCTGCGGTGGACGGTTAAAGCCCAATAACCTTCCCTTTTACCTACCGTCAAGGGAAGGTACTTACCTTCCGTTTTGGGCAGGATACGTGATTCAGTAGGTAATAGCATGGACGGTAATGTGCTGGTAGGAATATGAATTTGGATGGTAATGTTTCCATCCGAAATTACCGTCCCTTTTGACTCAGTGGGAAAATTTGGAAGGTACTTATTTACTACCATCTATAGACGGTAAATGATTTGGTGGATAATATTTCCATCCGAATTTACCGTCCCTTTTGACTCAGTGGGAAAAATTGGAAGGATATCTATTTCCCACTAACTATAGATGGAAATGTGGAAGGTAAAGCTAGGATACTAATTCGGTGGATAAACTCGGAAGGTATATTTTCCGCTATATTTACTACTGATCTGGAAGGAATTTTTCCCACTGAGTCAAAAGGGAAGGTAAACTCGTGGTAGGAAAGGCCGATTACAGGAGGAAATTTCTTTCAGTGTAGGTGAGTATTTAGACCTTGACTTTATATAAGGTCCTTTTTTATTAGTAGCAAATTTTTGGAGGGGGGTATGTGCTGGTCATTCGTACCACTTTACACGAAAAAATAACCCTGTTACTTGTATGAAAGTTTTCCATAGTAAAGAAAAATAAACTCATTTATAGAATTTTTAAACAAACAATTTTGTGGTTTTTCTTGAAAGTTGACAAGAAAATAATTTTTTTTTGCCCTATCTTTATTGTTATAAGTTTATAACCTACAGAAGACACCCTAGAAATATTTGCTGCTAATAAAATATGGCCCTATATAGTGGACATTCAACTTTGTATTACACCAACCTTTACTTGGGTTGTGATTTCGCCTGGATAGTGAAATTCGTTGATTTCTAAGGAACTCGATAACGTATAAAGATACGGATTCACTCGAAAGCTATTCCTTATACTTGCTCGTAAGTTGGACCATTTTTTTCTTAATATCTAAGTATCCCGAATTTCAATATCATATTAAGATACATACATAATCGTAACTCTCACGTCCTTAATCCTCAAAGGGTTGGCAGAGGCACCACTTTCAATCATAACTAACCACGGTCCAGAATGCCGACGTGTTTTCAGATACATAGAGCAGAATTTGCAAAAAAATTACGTTTTTAAATTCGTGTGTAAATTTAAGGTAAGTTTAAGGCTTTGATATTTTTGTGATGTTTACTTTACACCTGCAGGTAATTGTAAACTACATATAGTTACTAAATGCCTGGTATTTGGTCTAATCTTGATATTCCCACCAAATCTTACGGCGTAAAATGGGAACTACCTATTTCTTTATTACATTCATTATGTCTGTTTGTGAAACATATCAAGATATGAGGTAAATTATATAAAATTATTTTAAAATTCATTTCAAAAGCACCAATATTGCCAACGTATGTTGTTCTGGCCGAGACAGGATTTAAAGAAATCAACCACCCACCCTACAGTCCAGACCTAGCCGCCAGCGATTATTTCCTATTCTCCAATTTGAAGAAGGACCTCCGAGGGCGAAGATTTTCGAGTGATGAGGAAATGAAGGCGGCCGTAGACGAGCATTTCGAATGCAAAGACGGTGAATATTTTTTCACTGTGGGACAGATGTAAGAAGTGCATTGAAAAAGAGAGAGATTACATAGAAAAATCAATTTTGGTTACATTTTTATCAGCATTTTTAATACCCTAGGCTGAAAACTTTTCAGCCGCCCCTCGTACTTAAATTAATTAAACTGAGTTTTAACGCCAGCCCTGATCCCTTGATCCAACGCTTAGGGCGCGAGTCGGCGCGACCACAAAAAGGGCAAAAAGCGCGACCGCCGGCGCGGGCGTCGAAAATAGAGTGCCGTTTCCTATGACGTCCACGTACAGGGCGCGGGAACATAAATACACATACGAAATAAAACTGAAAAATAATACAAATTGCCAGATGTGTTTAAAAAGGATCGTGGGACCAGAGATATGGGACTGGTATAGCTTTCTCTCTCACAAAAACCTTTGGAAGAAATCTTCCTTGGTGAGATGTTGAGAAAATTAATTTTCTATGCGTTAATGGATAATTTGGTAGGCGTGGTGTGGTATACCTACCATTCAAATTGGCATTAACTATCAAATCAGGAACAAATCGGTAGGGAGTTTGAAAATTAACGCCGGTTCGAACGTGGCGGCCTGAATGTGTATATGTACTCGTATAGCATTACTAATTATTTAAGAGAGCGTTCCAAAACCAGTTGAAATTCACGTTGACAGCTGTATACGTTCCATTGCTTGTGTCAAATGTAAGTTTGATTTTTCAGCTGTTAACGCGGTAATGGAACATGGACAGTAGTCAACGTGAATTAATTCAACTGGTTATGGAACGCTCTCTAAAGAGAGAAGGACAATATGCATTCGGATGAACACCAAAGGAACATAGGACTGCCAATGCTGGGATCACCGATTCTCATAAGATGGTTTATGTATACATTCTTCTTCTTCTAGTTGTATGGTCACCGTCAATGGTAACGATCATTCTATCCACATAAAACAATTTCCTGGACAGGTTGAAAGGGATAGTTTGATAGATAGATAGAAACACTTTATTGTACACAAAATCAGGAAAAGTAAAAACAACAGGAATAATAGCACGATATGTACAAAGGCTGCCTTATCGCTTAAAGCGATCTCTTCCAGGCAACCTCTGAAGTTAATTGGACATTAAAGAGATTAGCGACAGTGTAGTGTGAAGATATGAAAAAGGTTAGCTACTTAATACACAGTAAATTTAGTAAAATAAAAGTAATATGATATACATAAATAAATAAGTAGGTAGGTATACTAAAATAGTTAAATGCAGCACCTAATTACTGTAATTATTATTATTTTCTGACAGTGCCCATTTACAGCAGCTATAAGTTATAATTATTTTATTAATAATTATTTTTTTCGTCTTATTATTATGTTATTGGATGTAACGACCTATTCTTCGCTTAACAGTGCAAGCAATAAATTCAATTTAACGCTTGTGTAATGCGTATCATATTATGTTGACGTAACCGCAGTGCTCTAAATGTTCCAATTGGTTAAAAATAATACATAATACAGTTAAATATATTGCCACTGCCTACTGCTACATCCAAGTTTACTTAAAGGGTTAAAAATTGGTACATAATCATTTTCTTTGAAAGGTTCAACAATGGAATCACTCGTAGTGATTGGCGCCAGTCATTTTCCAGATGAGCAAACTTGCGTGCAATTACTGACGTTTAAAGAATCAACAGACGACCGTTTCTTTTAAATTTCACGGTCTGTCGATTGTTTAGTAACTATCTTGGTATTGTCCAGTAATTAATCCATCAGACGGTGTCTGCCATTACTATTCTTCTTCTACGATGAGAATTTGATGATATTCTTGCAAAGATGTTAGAATGTAGACTCTTTAAAACTGAATTGTTGAAATGGCTGCTTGAAAATTCTTTCTATAGTGTGAAGGAGTATAATGACCATTCACATTAGTATTAAAATTGACTTTATTTTAATTTAAAGACGTGTTGAGAATGTCCTCAAGTTGGCTATCCACGCACCTACTTTATAGTCTTTACTTTATTATTTTTATTTTTCAAATAGATATAGGTTTTTCAGTCATTACATTCAATAGTATTTTTTCCCAACTCAATTTTGTACAACAATCAATTTTCTACTTTCTAACCATGCTGTGTTCACACGTTAAGGGTTACGACCTAGCTCATAACTTTATATTGATTTCTCTGTAATTACTATGGTTGTAATCTGTTGTGTTTACCTAATAAATAAATTAAATTAAATTATATTTTATGTAGGTTTCTTGGTGCAAAGGTTGGCCACAGCGATCCAGCGCGGTAACGCCGCAAGCGTTATGCACCTTTGCATCGGGAGCGGCAAGGGGGGAGGTTTATTTATAATTATTTATTATTTAATTGACATTATTTTATGTAGGTACCTGATATTTTGTACGCCTTTTAACAGGCTGAATACTTTGACATTAATCTATTTTTAAGATCTTTTACATTATTCTATACAGTATTCTGACAAATAAAGTATTTTGATTTGATTTGATTTGAATAATAAGCAACTCTGATTTAGTTTTTTTAATTACTTAACGTCTGCTGTCACCCATCCCTGTATCGTTCTTTGCTCTCTACGCACTATATACTTCACTATTTCCTTTTCTATCTTATGTTTGTTGTTTTCTATTTGTGCAATAATTCCAAAATAAGTTTATTTTATTAGATATAATCCGGTTTGGTTACATAAAACGAAACGTTTACTCCATAGAAATCTGACTAGCAGCGCCCTCTCCTCTAGAATGAAAATGTGAACACTGACAGCGAGCCAAAGGGTTTGTGCAAATGCACCTATAGTTCCATACATTTAACATTTCAATTGCCCGACTAATGTAACACATACAAATGTACACACCCTTTCACTCTCTTCTACACAAACACGCTCACACCCTTTTCCAATAAACACATCCATATACACACACACCAAAACTTATTTCTCCCTATAGGTATTATTTTAAAAATAGAAAATCTGTAATTGGCAGTTTGTTTTGTAAATGAACATTTTTGTTGTGGATTTTGTAATAAATAAATTTTAAAAAAAAGAAGTCAAATCGCATGCACCAACTGGCAGACATGGTTTCTGGCGATCTACAAAGGTTGAAATTCAAAATCTTTTGATTTACCCAGTGTATTTGTAGTACACAATTGCAATGCACCTTGTAACTCTACCCGCCCTCTATCGCAGCCACTGAAGCTAAACGTCTTAAACTCAAATTACTGGGAACCTAGGCCGCGTCAGGTTACCTAGGCACAGTATTGACTACAATTAATACTAGTACTGAGTGTAGAGTTACGTATAAAATAAACAAGTACAGAAGGGATTCTTGCTGCCTAGCGTTCGACACCCAAGGCAGTCACCTGAGAGGCGAGTATCTACTCGCACGAGATGCCACGGCGGGCGTCGTCCCGTTTACACTGTTTTAACTAGGGTTATGCCAACGCGGTCGTATTGCTAGGGCCTGGTAAAAGAAGCGAAGCACTCAGAGATGCGAATGTTGTTTAGTAAGTATGCGTAGAGAGCGTCGGTGGCACAGTGGCTAGAACACCAAAACCGGTCCAAAACCACGCAGTGCGATGTACCAATGAGATTTCGTATTTTTCGAAGACTTACGTACATTTGCCGACTGCTCTAACGGTGAAGGAAAACATCGTGAAGAAACCTGCATACTGAGATGACCAGGGTATAAAATGGGGTAGGCACAAAAGATCCTCAAGGGTCGAGGTGCCGCTGGGTTATTCGAGTACAATATAGAGTTCGCCATACAATTTTCTGATATTAAATTGGAAACAGGTAAGTTGAATACAGTAAGTTTTAATTTCCTACTCTCACTGAAGCAGAACAAGTGACACTGTCGTTCAGCACAACCTCATCACTAGCTCAATCTTTTGAGGATACATCATCCGATAGCAGTCTTGGCCCTGGGCATTGTAGCTACGATGCTGGGTCTCTCAGTAGCGGTAGTCGCACTCGCCTCAAACAGCGGAGGGTAGTGCTGTGCTCTTCTGTGCTTATTTATTTAGTGGTTATTGCTACCAACCGGTTCTGAGTGGTTGTAATCAAGACAATTGAGAAGTGATATGATGTAATTGTATGCGGTCTTGGCGTTTGGTTGGTTAAATAGGTGGTTGGTATTTGCGTGTGATCGACTACACGCATTTACACTATATCTACAAAAAATAGAAACTGACTCTACTGAAGTCGGCTTTTTAGTGTTATTTTGTTGATCCGACTTCAGTAAAGTTTGGTTTGCCATTGCCTTCCTCATATCAAAAACTGGTTAGGGGCCGTTCAAGTATTATGTAAGCAGAATTCTAGCTCTTACACCCCCAATTACGCTTATGTGAGCATTGGTATTTGTTTATACAGAATTTGTACTTATGTATTATTATGTAATATTGTTATTGTATTTGGGCATTAATAGGCTGATGATGATGATGCAGAATTTGTCAAATCTTTAATTATAATTCATAAACAAGTATCATTGTTATTAACTGCTGATCGCTTTTTGTGCTCACGTATCACCAATCAAACCCCCGTTGTCATCAAAACTAAGCAAAGTTACTCCTACCCCCTCTTTGATGCTTACGTAATACTTGAACGGCCTTGTTTTCCTTCACAGTTAGAGCAGTCGGTAAAAGCACGTAGGTCTTCGAAAAAACTAAAAAAAACTTATTGGAATTGGAAAATGACATTACATGAAATTCGAACCCGGACCTCCCGCATCCGCATCCTGTCAGCTAAACTAAACTAATTAACTAAAACAAAAATTTGCACGGACATATGCATTCTTGATAACCTAGGAGATTACTGAGAATTTGATAAGGAGTTATGCCGAATGAAGTCATCGTATGTAAATACTTAATTGTCAGCTAAACAGACTGGCTCTGTCTTGCTTTAAGCCTACCATTCAGCATATATTATATATAGGCTTTAGGTCAAGAGTCACAAAAAGGTGGACATAGCATTTTATTTCCACATTGTCATAGTAAATATTGAAATTAATTATAATTACAGACCAGTTACTACTTCGATACTAACTCTAGAGTAAACATTTAAGAAATCCCCCAATTTTAAGGAGATCCCCATACATTGGTCATCATCAGATCCTCAGAGGAAGGCCACCGTGGTTCTAAACATTTGACCTCAAACTCAACTCACCTGTTTCCGTTTCAGAGACCTCATCTGACACCAAAGATACACCAAGATCTTGGAAACTCCTGCTTCAATTTTTATCGGCCATGGCCAAAATACCATCGAAAAATTCTCTGTCAAATGAAAAAATCGCGTCCAAGTGGGATCATCGATGTATAGGCATACGCATCAAACTTATAACACCTCATTCTTTTGGTCGAGGGTTAACAATAAAGGCTAGTATATACAGTGGTCAGTGAATAACACATAACGCTATAATACCCTTTAGTATTTTGTCCCTATAACTTATTAGACACATTCATACGAAGACCTGGATGCGACTAGCACAGGATCGTATAGGGTGGCACAAAAGAGAGGAGACTTATACTCTGCAGTGGGACGACATGGGCTGATGATGATGATGATGATACGAATGTCAAGGAATGCTAACAAAAACTTATTGCGACATGGTTCCATAGAGTACAGCTTGATGTATCTTCCACTGTACCAGACACTCATAAGACGGACGATGTGTTGTGATCTCGACTAGGGCATGCAAACCGGATATTCGGATCGAAAAATTATCCGGATATCTGTTCATTTTCGTTATCCGGATTACAACCATTTTGTTATCCGGATAATCAGAATACATATTTTAATAGAAAGTCCTAATGTGTCAATCTGTCATTAAATAAAAGACCATGTGTTCGTAAAATATACATCTTCGTACCATAGGAAGAGATAATCACTACTCAGGGACCTATGAATCGACCATTCACTATTTCAATAGACTAGTCTAGTGATTTGACCAAATCCCTGCTATTTGGTACCATACCATGGTAACATATTCATGTCAATAAGCCTTTGAACTTAGTACTTACGTCAAGTAAGTACGACTTACTCGTATTTGTCCATGTTGCAATGCCGACAACCAATAAAATATAATGCAGAACATAGATGCCAGCTGTGACATTTTCGTCACTTTACTGTAACCCCGCTGGCACACCAACATTTTTTGTTATTTTTACTATGTTTAAAGGGGTTATTGTAAATTCGCCAAATTGTAAATTCGCCACACACACAAAAAATTTGTAAACTCGCCACAAATAGGTACAGGTTGTTGTAAATTCGCCACACTCTTGTTTTTTAATTGTAAACTCGCCACACTGGATTTTTTCTTAAAGGTATATTTTAAGGTATTCTATTGATTTCACAAATTACCCGGATTATTCGAATTAAAAATCTATTCGAATTATCCGGATAATTTGTGAAATCAATTAAAATATACCTTTAAATTTACCTTTGAGCTTTGTGTCCTTTTAATGTTGCATTGTTTTATATTTCAATTTTTTTTTTAAGTTTAATAATGTATGCAATGTTAAATAAATGTTTCACTTTCTTTCTTTACCCCGCTGGCACACCATCATTTTTTGTTCTTTTTACTATGTTTAAAGGGGTTATTGTAAATTCGCCCTATTGTAAATTCGCCACACACACACAAAATTAGTAAACTCGCCACAAGTAGGTACAGGTTGTTGTAAATTCGCCACACTCTTGTTTTTTAATTGTAAACTCGCCACACTGGATTTTTTCTTAAAGGTATATTTTAAGGTATTCTATTGATTTCACAAATTATCCGGATTATTCGAATTAAAAATCTATTCGAATTTTTCGGATAATTTGTGAAATCAATTAAAATATACCTTTAAATTTACCTTTGAGCTTTGTGCCCTTTTAATGTTGCATTGTTTTATATTTCAATTTTTTTTTAAGTTTAATAATGTATGCAATGTTAAATAAATGTTTCACTTTCTTTCTTTACCCCGCTGGCACACCATCATTTTTTGTTCTTTTTACTATGTTTAAAGGGGTTTTTGTAAATTCGCCCTATTGTAAATTCGCCACACACACAAAAAAATAGTAAACTCGCCACAAGTAGGTACAGGTTGTTGTAAATTCGCCACAATCTTGTTTTTTAATTGTAAACTCGCCACACTGGATTTTTTCTTAAAGGGATATTTTAAGGTATTCTATTGATTTCACAAATTATCCGGATTATTCGAATTAAAAATCTATTCGAATTATCCGGATAATTTGTGAAATCAATTAAAATATACCTTTAAATTTACCTTTGAGCTTTGTGCCCTTTTAATGTTGCATTGTTTTATATTTCATTTTTTTTAAGTTTAATAATGTATGCAATGTTAAATAAATGTTTTACTTTCTTTCTTTACCCCGCTGGCACACCATCATTTTTTGTTATTTTTACTATGTTTAAAGGGGTTATTGTAAATTCGCCCTATTGTAAATTCGCCACACACACAAAAAATTTGTAAACTCGCCACAAGTAGGTACAGGTTGTTGTAAATTCGCCACACTCTTGTTTTTTAATTGTAAACTCGCCACACTGGATTTTTTCTTAAAGGTATATTTTAAGGTATTCTATTGATTTCACAAATTATCCGGATTATTCGAATTAAAAATCTATTCGAATTATCCGGATAATTTGTGAAATCAATTAAAATATACCTTTAAATTTACCTTTGAGCATGTGTCCTTTTAATGTTGCATTGTTTTATATTTCAAATATATTTTTAAGTTTAATAATGTATGCAATGTTTAATAAATGTTTTTCTTTCTTTCTTTTAAAAAAAAACGTCAACAATGTCACAGCTGGCATCAATGTTCTGCAATTTAAAAAACCATTATCCGGATAATACGAATTCGGATAGTAAAATCGAACGGATATTGCATGCCCTAATCTCGACGCATGCAAATCAACTTTCCGTGGGAAGGTTGACGAACCACGGACACAGCAAGGTGTGGTCACAACTACGTGACGCGCTGGCATTGTCTGCTAACCGCAGAAATATATTACAAGTTAACAACATGTACTATTTCACACAAGACCTATCTTTTTAACCCACGACCGATCGAGGGAGTGTTATAAGTTTGTCTGTTTGTGTGTTTGTCTGTGGCATCATAACTTAACAACGGATGATCAGATTTAGACCCGGTTTTTAAAATTTAATAGTGAATTTTGTCGAGAGTGTTCCAAGATCTTGGAGTATCTTTGATGGTAGATGGGATCTCTGGAACAGTAATAACTAGATGGTTCGAATTTGAAATCAAATATAGGCTCCGCGTAGGGCGAAGCCCGGAGCGTCCCCCCGCCTTCAGGTGCCGCAGGCCACCCTGTTAAATGTTCTTAGCCATGTCAGATATAAATTGGATCAGTGGTTCCAGTATCTTGGAGTATTTTGGGATGTTGAAGTATGGTGGGATCTCTGGAAAGGTAACATGAAATCGTATTTGACCTCAATCATTAAACTGACGGTAAGGAACGGAAAATATCGTGGGGAAACCTGCACACTGAGATAACCAGTAAATGAAATGGGGAAGGCAATACCAAACTACACCATTAAATGTTTCCAGGAAATTGTTCTTTGTGGTTAATTCCATAGACAATGACCAAATGACCACGACCCTCTTCTGTGAGGAATGTTACTATAAGAAAGAGGAGAGGAAGATGGGGTTAGAAAAGACACACGGGGTTGGAAAAGATCGGTTCTAAACACTGCCGGTGCATATATACAGTGAAAAATATTTGGCAGCAAACAAACTTTCGGTTTATTAGGAAGAACCACATAAACAATCCTCTTCTTCAAATCTCAGTCGGGGAAAAACCACAACTTATAAAATATCAACTCATCTATCAAGGCGTTCTGTTTATTTAAAAACCTGTATTCGTATTCGTAGTAAATATTTTTTTTAAATCTCAGTTTAGAGGCTTTGGTACACGACAAGGTGACCATGTCAGCCTCGTTAGGGTCACTAAGAACAGGGAAGGGAAGCTCAAGTATTATTAGAGTCAGCCCTCACATTGAGAGCCAACTTAGCAAATAACAGTAAGTGTTTCATATTATCAGATAAGGGCTGACTCCAAATTATAACTCGAAAGGATTTATGAAAAGATCCTTATGTCATTGATCCAAGTATTTGGTCCAGTATTAAAGCCATTGTTATCACGACATGAGATATTCGCGGTTAAAGACAAAATATACATAGGTACTTACTTAAATATCGACAAACTGATAACGTGGTCAAGGATTAAGTTTACTTTTAACAAAAACATACAATTTTTTGTAAATGTTAGGGATGCCACACTGAAAAATAACAGCGAAATGATTGAATATCAAAATTCCATTTCATACGATAAGGGAGGAACGGTAATTTTTCGCACATTTTTGGCCATAAATCAAAAACTAAAGCATATAAAATAAAATACCCCTAATAGACACCCCCTTGCCCCACTTTCCGATTTCGACATTTTTGGACCCCATTATCAATAAAAATAAAATTATTTACAAGTTTCTTTTACTTAGAATAATTTGAAATCGATAGCTTGAGTAGTTCCTGAGAAAAACAGCTGTGACATACAGACGAATGGACGGACTGACGGACACCGAAGTCTCACCATAAGGGTTCCTTTGTATGGAACCCTAAAAAGCAACATAATGTGTGACTATCAAATTGAACAATCAAGGAATTGACGTGCAGATGTGTTTGGAAGAAGCTTATATCGGTTTGAATGATAGCAAAATCATTTATAGAAAACTTTCACGTCCAAAAACGCCATTTTTTGGCAAACAACAACATTACCGATAGAATTCTGAGACATGACACGAGACAACCCTAATCTAACCGTAAACCAAACCTCGTATGTTTACAATTTACAAGCGATAATTCGAGAATGTGTTCCAGTATCTCCGGATAAGATAACGACTCGGTTTCGATACTGAATCATCTGTACACGATGAGAGCTATGAGATGAGTGGATCTTGAGAGAGCTGAGAGTAACCATATGTAACATCTGGTAGCGCACTTCAAACCAAAAGTGTTTAACGACCCGTAATCCTGAAATATTAGAAGTTTAAGGAGAGCAGACGAGAAAAACGGTCACCTGTAATTGGGCACAGTCGTCGATAGGAGTAGTCCTTGAGAAGTTAGATGGATTGTCTCATGTGCCGGAAATTACGCTGGTTCTCTTACCCTTCAAACGGAAACACAGAAATGCAAGCATATCTGCTTCACGGCAGAAATAGATAAGAGGGTGGTACTACCCGAGGCGCCTTCACTTTAGGATCTACCACTACCCCTTGCCACCATTGTATAAGAGATCAGACGAGAAAAAGGGTCACCTGGCCTGGTGGTGGGCACAGTCGTCGATAGGAGTAGTCGTTGAGGAGTTAGATGGATTGCCTCATGTGCCGGAAATTACGCTGGCTCTTACCCTTCAAACCGAAACACAGAAATGCCAGCATCTCTGCTTCACGGCAGAAATAGATGAGGGTGGTACTACCCCAGGCGCCTTCACTTTAGGATCTACCACTACCCCTTGCCACCATTGTATAAGAGATCAGACGAGAAAAAGGGTCACCTGGTCTGATAGTAAGTGGGCACAGTCGTCGATAGACAATTCATCTCACTGTAATGTTTTTAGAGGGTTGAGCTACTAATACTAACCTTGAGGAGTTAGATGGTGTGTCACATGTGCCGGTATAATTACTCTGCTGGCTCTCTTACCCTTAAAACCGAAACACAGCAATGCAAGCATTGCTGCATTGGTAAAATAGTGCTACCACCTAGACTGACTCTACTATTTGAAGTTTACTATGGTACAGCGAATTACCCTTCACCGATAGAACGTTTTGCCGAAAACACTCTTAATCGAAGGTTACTTTTACGAAGAAATCATTCATCGATAGATGCTTTACCGAAACCATTCTTCGCCGACGGTTGATTTCACGAAAAAAATCCAAAGTAAGTGAGAACTGTATGTCTATTAGTGGGGACTATTAATTTATGTTTTATTTTATTTTTCATTTCATTTTTCAAATCCTTCGAAACTTCGAACCTTCAGCTACTACGAAATTTCTAATCTTCTCATAATACCGTACAGTTACAGATAGATAGCTGTCAACTGGGAAAAAAAACTATGTATATTTGAAGATGGAGACTATACCTTGTTCATATTGGGATGATCCTTTAGTAGTTTGTTTGACGTATCATATACATGAAATAATCTATAAATAGATAATAATTTAAATACAAAAATAGCATATTTATGCCGTTTTTATGTATTAAATAGCCGTTTTCGGTAGCAAAATTTTAAGTTTTTATCTTAACATTATTCGCATAACACGACAAATTTACGTTGTATGGCATCTATCTAAAGGATCATCCCAAATGTAGGTCCCATTCCTCCAAAAAAGCTGTTCCTTCTTTCTCATTCATGACATAAAATAATCACGAACGTTAGTACTAGCGCACGAGTAGACAAAGGTATGACACATCAGATCAGCAGGTTCTATGATATAACACAAAACTTCATGTATTAAATATATGACTCACCACTCACCACTCACATCTATTATTTATAAAAGGTTGTAATGCTGTATGGTTTTGGTTTACGACAAAAAGTGTTACTAATTTCAGAGTAAAACAAGTACAATGCTGAAGTCACGGTTTGCGATCTCGGACAATTCGTAGGGTTTCGTTGAATAGACAGTTTTCAGTTAATTTTACAATGTTTGTAAATGATGGTGCTAAAATTAAATAAATTTTTACACGAGCAAAGGCAGAAATTGGATGCTTAGCACTTTGAAGGATTGAACTTTGCCGATGCGAGCACTAAGTTTCTTCGCCGCTACGTAAAATATGACGTTGTAAAAATGTACTTGAAAAAGTTTGATTTTGATTTTATAGGTATTCATGGTAATTGTCGCACAATTGACAAAACCATAAAGGTTCTAAAGTTAACTAATATAAATAATAACATAACATTAACTCTCATGTCCATAATCTCTAACCATTTTTTTGAAAATTAACAAACTTTTTTTTTATTTAAGTCTAAACTCGCATTTGATCTCGATCTCGCCTTATGGTAAGCGACGATGAAGTCGACGATGGAGCATGCGGGCCCAGCAAATGCCCATTCACTCCGGCCTTGAAGATCCCAAGGTTGTAGGTTTCGGGAAATACAGACGCCCGGCAGGCTGTTCCATTCCTAGCCGTTCGCATAATTAACGAAGAAGTGAATCGCTTCGTACGAGCAGATGGGATATCAACAACATAAGGATGGAACCCCTCCCCGCGCCTGGTAGTCCGAAGGCGGAAAAGAGATTCTGGAATTATATAATGTATCCTATAAAATACCGATAGACAGGCAGGCTTCTCAGCCAATTATAAAATTGAATGTCTCTGACTGAAAGTTGTTAATACCAGGTATTTTGTAATACCCCTGTAGAGGTAGAGAGTGTAGCAGAAATGTAAGAAGATGATGATGACATTAAAACATTTTTTTATGCAAATAGTGACTTGGTGGTTTCCGCTCGAATCAACATTGACACTTTCACTGTGACTCAGAAAATTGCAAAATTGACCAAAACTCTTGTTGGAAGAGAAATCTCGATTAGTGTTAAACTATGGTATTTAGGTACATACAGCAAAGTCTCTGTTAGCTGACCTCAGTGAATGGTATAGACACTCTCTCAGACACAGAAACCCAATCATGTTATCATTAAAGCCAGCTACATATAACTACTTATTGTCATTCATATTCAATATAAAATTACATAATAGAGATTTGAACACATAATCGTGTTGTGTAGTAATCCCGCGACCAGTGCAGCGCTCCATCTAGCGCATTATGCGAAACCTGAACACTAGCGTGTCGCTGAGGTCGCAGATTAGACACATAGGGCAATACGTATTATAGATATATTTTGTATATAGGTTAATAATTAGAATAAGATAAGTGTTGTACCTTATTACTATAATGTGGAATTAATAAATACTCTTTTATTTTTATTTATTATGGTATGGCTAATAAAGTGTCAATATTGCATACGGAATTAATTTCGCTGCCTATCCTATGTAGGTACAGCTAATAATTCGTCAACTGGAATCCCAAAGATCACAAATATAGGTTTAATGTGCAGATGAATCATTTCACAGCTCAAAGCCAGTATTCATTATAAAATTAGAAGCCACAACTGAATAAAATACGAGCAAAACGTGAACATACACATTTCTACTATCTTTCCTTCGTCACGCTGCTGCGTTAAGTCAAAGAGTAACATATTACAGCAGAGGAGACATTATTCTTCTATAACCTAATTCTGTCTAATTATTTGCTTCTATTCGAGAAGCATTCTTTCACGAAATATCACGTAACCACAGAAATAAACCAAGATAGAACGGTGAAATGGGCGGGGCACCCGTTGTCTCAATCTTGCAATATACTGCAAGATTTCATTCAAATAGGTACGTACGACCGATTCTTTACTGGCGCACAAGCCCTGAGGCTTATGCCAGTATTACGTTTTAAGACATGTAATTAGTTTTCTTTAAATAAAGGAAAAAAATAATCATTCAGCGCCTAGTTTTCGACGTGGATCGATCAGAGCGGCTGTGCTAAAGTACCTTATTGTGCGATTTGTAACTGTAAGAACAACCGGTACGACAGTGAATCGATCAAAAGGAGGTATTTCGTTCGTAATCATGTCACTTTGGGTGCGTGGCTTATGAAAATGTTTACACGCGCGATTCAGTCACTGTTCTATCTTGATTTATTTCTGTGGTTGTACCCTTTTCTTATCTTATTCACTTCTTCTTGTCGTGTTAACCCGTTTAATGGCCAACCTATTGCCAGAGTTGTTCAGGCCGCCCATAGACTTTTTACATGGCCTAACGACTGCTATCTGATGACAGCAATCCGGTACCGAATTTTTAGAATCGGACTAGTGGTTTTTGAGAAAATTTCTATCATACATTTTTCCTCTGTACACATCTCAAACCTTATGTAAACCAAGTCCTGTTATCAATCTATCAACCACAAAGATAAGAAAGATTGTCGACACTAAATAACCTACTTAAAACACACTTAAGTAAATCAGAACAGATCATTATCAAAATTAAAATCTATTCGTCACAGATGTCTTAATAAATTAAGAGCACTAATACAATGCAATTAAGATCACATCATCATATTTAATTCCCATGCAATCTTAACTTATGAAGTAGAGCAAGAGCGTCTTAAGTCAGCGTTAAGGCAAAGTGTTGCACCAAAGATAAGACCAGTCAGTTTAATAACCGATGTATGTAATAATACGTTTTTTTTATTCAAGACTAAACCCACCGTAACTTAAATCCCACTTGTGGTTAGTCTACAGTGAAATAAGTAAATGCGGCGGAAATTTGGCGAAATATATTCTTGTTATCGATTGACAGATATTCCTCAAAAACCGGCCAGTGCGAGTCGGGCCTCGTCATCTCTGGATCCGTACTACAAGGAATATTTGTAAGTATTAAATTATTTTTTTAACTTTTACCGTTTTTGCTCACAACTTACAAACTATTACAAATGTACATAACCAATACTTTAGCAAATTTTCAAGTTCTTATATATAAGAGATCTTATCTTATCTTATGAGGGGAGCAGCACTTCGACCCTTGAGGATCTTTTGTGCCTACCCCATTTTACACACTGGGCATCTCAGTGTGCACGTTTCCACACGATGTTTTCCTTTACCGTTAGAGGAGTCGGTAAATGTACATAAGTCTTTGAAAAATACGAAAAACTCATTGGTACATGGCACTGCACGGTTTCGAACCCGGACCTCCCGCATGGGGGTCCGGTGTCCTAGCCACTGGGCCACCGACGCTCATATATAAGTGATAGACTTTATTACAAAAGTGGTCTAAGAGTTAAACTATTATCTCGCGTCTTAACAGATATAAATGTACCTTTAATCTCAGCTCAGTAGTACGGCTTCGCCTTAAAAAGTCGTAAGTCATTATTTCACCACTTTCAAAACCGTGTCGCATCTGCCCCACTTAATCTCTGATCAAAGTCAGGAATAAACAGTCGTCAGGTCATCGACCTCTCATAGTTGCATCAATTTAGCTTAATTGTTACTGCAGTTGGTCACAGACATGGAGGTAAAAAGACATGGGGAAATAGAGAAAGCATCATACGAGGAACGTTTCGAGAATCGTTTCACTGAGGAACTGAGGAACCAGTGTTCGGTTTTTGCGGGGATCACTGAGGGGCAGAGCAATGAAGGTAAGTATTATTTATTTAAATTTGCAAGCAGATCTTAGTTACTCATACGGAACCATGCCCGCCTCAAATAGAGAAAGCATCATACGCTTTATACACGGGAACCAGGTAAATTTCCGGCTTTTAGAGGCAGTTATTAAGAGAAAAAGCAGGAGGCTAGGTATATTTGTACACACGTTGACGCCGATTTTAATTCAAACTGAGGAAAATACTAATAAAATACCCTACCTACATACGAAATTTCAAGTTATTGGGTGTTTCAGAAACTTTTTTGAATTACACATAAATATGGCCCGAAACTGCTCCAGACGTAATCACTGACAGCCCGTATCCGTCCACAGATTCAGTTTCTGATTCAGAAATATTTATTGGTGCACTGCAAAGCATAAGCCCTTTTGTGTCATTCCTCTCATCTCCGTACCAGCTTTATTCTTGTTTTTCTTGTCTGACGGGTATCATCAGTAGATTTGGCGGGTATCATCTGTCCGTGACTTTTATTTCCGTGTCAAGAAGCAATAAGAGTTTGCCCGTGAGTCAAAAATGTCTCACTTAACCCACTCACGGACCCTAATTGTACTTCATGCTGTCTCCATTCCGGCGGCGGCAGAGCTTGGTACCTCCACAGACAGAACTGTTTATTTTCTTGGCCACTAAACTGGGAGCCCTTTTGATGTCGCGTCTGAAAGATCGCTTCCTCTTTCGAATGTTTACATTTTTTGATGATCTTTTGATTTTTTGATGACGAGAACTGGTGTGTCGGTTGATGTGTGGAAGAAAAGGAACTATTCATCTAGTAGGGTCATCCCATGCTATTAATTCCAAACTAACTTTTACCAACTCATAACACATGGAAGAGCAACGTACTCTGCAAACTGCACTAACGTTTGATCATTTCTCTCGCAGTAATTTTTTTTAAATTACATTGGTGCGTACATGGGATGAAGGGAAAGGCTCGTGTCAGGTAATGAACGTGCCCTGTTAGTCTATAGATATAAGTATAGCTCATAGACAAATTGTCTGTACGTAATGGCTGCCTACCACCTATTAAACGTCGTCAAATGGTGAATCTATTTGGTTGTTTCTTTGCATCAAGTCCCAACACAGCTCGTAGTCTAGTTGCGAACGTGTTCCGAAAGTTCGAGCTCATGCTTATGCAAGCAGAACCAAGATAGGTGATCGGTAGTTCCACATTTTCATCACCCGACAGTAGTCGTTTGATCATGTCAGAAACACGAACGGCCTGAGTGACTCTGACAATAACGCTAAGGCTCAATTTACATTGCCGCGGAATGGAATGGAAGCGAATTTTCGCAGCGTAATTGTACATAGCATAATGAACTTTATGTCAATTGTGTAACATACAAACTAAATACGCTTTACCGCTAGGGGAATTCTCTAGAATGCGCGAGGATTCCCCGGAAGACGCTTGACCTCTTTTTTGGCTCGTATTTAATTTGTGTGTTACACAATTGACATAAAGTTCATTATGCTATGTACAATTACGTTGCGAAAATTCGCTTCCATTCCATTCCGCGGCAATGTAAATTGAGCCTAACGCTGTCAAAAACGCTACTATCACCGTAGTAGTTACTAAAAAACCTACTGTTCTGAAAGTTATCATACAAGTAAAACAACGTTGGACACGGTTAGAGCCAGTATGGGTGATCGCCAGTGGTTTGTTTGGAGGCGACACAAAAATAAACAAAATCGGAGCAAGTTAATATGAAGACGGTGTATGGTCTCTAGCTCCTGGTCCACACGACTTAGGATGTTCGTCCCATAATAGAATAGAATCACATTTATTGCCAAATACATTATTGGATCTTACATACAGATCTGCATCTAAATTTAATGTAGATGCAGATGCTTATCACGCAATCTATGCATATTTGGCAAAAGGGGGGAAAGTCAGCAAATGCTGACATAATCGGGTACCAATTAAAGAAGGAAATAAATACATAGTCCTAGGTGAGATCTGGAAAACGTACTGTTTGCTTGGAGGCGAAAACAAAACATAAACTGGATACAAACTTCTATGGAAATCGCCCAATTTCCTTTGCATCGTCCGACAGCAGTCGTTAGATCATGTAAGAGACCTACGGACGGCCTGAACAACTATTTGTTTGTTTATCGTATGATTAGTGACCAATCTATTGTCAGAGTTGTTCAGGCCGCCCGTACGCCTCTGACATGGCTTTACAACTCTGACAATAGGTTTGATATAACACCAGTTTTGTTACCGTTACTTTATGGCTCGTGTGGTTGAGTCGTTGTGGGAGGTCGCGGCTTCAATGCCGGCTTCGTATTACTCCCAACGTCGTAAATCAGCTTCAAAGAGCTGTAACAAGCTGTAAGTGCGACCCGTGGCACTATAAATCAGAGTATTATACTGAGGAGGTGTACTAAAATACCTGTACTCAGGGCCGTAAACGAGGGTATTTTGTGGGGTTCAATATTCAGCTTTCAAAAGGAAGTTGAACTCCAAAACACGGCCCTGAGTTACAGAACTGTAAAAGTTGGGCAGACTCCAATCTTTGGTCTAGAGGTCGGACAACACCTCAGTGTCTCGGAGAGAATGTTCAACTATCAGTCTCGGGATGCTGTCCAGGCTTGTATCCAGGATCAGCGGTCGGGGTCAAGGGAGTTGATGAGTTTCAGATAGTAGGTAATCGCATGCGCTCACTCATCGCAAGGGAAATGGTGAAAGTTGGGAAGTTGGTGAAAGGTCGCTGGATCCTGTCAACCCCCCAAAACCACCCCCTGCCTTGGGGCCTGATTCTTTCGTTCGACAGCAGTCATTACGCTTTGTCTTCAGAGGCCAGAGAACAATCATTACGCTTTGTCTTCAGAGGCCAGAAAACAACTCTTACAATTGGCCACTAACCACACAAGAAGTTCTTTATTATCCAAACCCCATCGATAAACATTGCAAACGATCAATATCAAAACATATTTTTTTTGCACCTTGTACAACATAGAATTTTATGTATGTGATAAACTTGTCATCAGATTAGATTTGATGTGATGTTATCGTTATATCGGACGGAGAATCAACAAGAATGCTATTAGTATTACCGAAACCTAATGGAGGCTTACTTAACCGGGTTTTAATTTAGGAGCAGCGACCTAAAGGCATCCAAATCGGATCAAAATTACTTTAAGACGTCACTGTATAGTAACGAAACATTTTTAACCCTCAACCTATCGAGGAAGGGCGTGTTAGAAGTTTGACACGTTTGTCTGTTTATCTGTGTCTGTCTGTTTGTCTCTCAGTCTGTGGTAAGAAAGAAAGAATTTTTTTCCAAGAGCGCACTTCTTCTTCCAAGTCGTTTTTCCTCATTGCTGAGGGTCGTGATCATTATGATATAAGGAATTAATCACATAGAACGACTCTCGTGGCAGATTTAATGGGGTGGTTTGCCATTGCCTTCCTCATTTCACACACTGGTTATCTCAGTATGCAGGTTTCCTCACGATGTTTTCCTTCACCGTCAGAGCAGTCGGTAAATGTACGTAAGTTTTTCGAAAAAACTGAAAAACTCATTGTTACATGGCAATGCCTGGTTTCGAACTCGGCCCTCCCGCATGGGAGTCCGACGTCCTAGCCACGACACCACCGACGTTCTGCCAAGAGCGCACACATACAAACAATTAGGTACAGAAGATAAAAATGATCATAATTTTAAACAAATATATTATAAAAATAAATAAACAAAAGTAATTATGTTTGATGAAGGTGGTGTACAGCACCGGAAAAAGGGGACTGCCTCAGCCTGTTGCCGCAGCGGATTTAGCACTGCGGCGCTGATTTTCAGACATCACCTGTTTTTTTTTAATTAGGTAACATAATTTTGACGATAGTGTTCTTAGTCATGTCTAATAGAAATTGAACCAGTTCAAAGATCTTGGAATATATTTGATGTTAAATGGAATCTCTGGTACGGTAATAGCTAGATGGTTCGAGTTTGCGCTTAGGACTGTTTTGGTGCCCTTTCCACATCTGGACTTGATGATAACCAGGAAAAAGTAAGGGGATCTCCACATTTCAAAGAAAGACAGTCGCAGGCGCCGGGTGACTTTACTTTAAACTATACAGTGATTTGTACGTATGTAAAACCCATGTGATTTGAAATCCGTTCCGTCATTCAAGACAATCCAATAAGCGTGTATTTACGTGGAAGGTTAAGAATCAGAAACCTTACAGTTAAGAGTAAGAAAAGAACCCAAGCCTAGAGATCACGTACACACAATAAAATACGAAAACAACGTAACTAAGTATAATTGCTTCTAACAGCTCAATGCTACGTACAATTTAGCTATAGAATTTAGATACTTTGTACGGTGGTTATATAAAACTAAACATTTGCAAGATAATAATGGTTGTAAAACTGTACAACATATAGTTGCGGCTGGTTGAAACCTCTTGTCCAATTTTCCGGATTCCAACCGACTGTCTTTAACAGATACTTTCACTACCTAAGTTCACTAACTACACAGTCAATGCCATCCTACAATTTGTACCTAATCGTAATTGATATTTCAAGGAGTCCCGTTTTCCAAGATACAGGTTTCGACCTAGTTTGAAAGTCGGAGGTCCTATTATTGTGCCTTGTAATAAGTAACTAAACTTTTTAAGGTTCCAGATGAGAGAAAGGCTCCTTGGTCCTAAACATATGAGTTCAAATTTAAGCCACCTAACTATACCGTTTCAAAGATCGCATCTGACACAAAAGATACTCCAAGATCTTGGAAACACAGATCCAAATTGTATCAAACATCCACAATAAAATGATCTCAACAAGAAAGAAAGAAAGAAAAACATATTTATTCAACAATGCATTATACATGCTTAGACTTAACATTAAAAAACAGTACAATGTCAAAAAGACACATGCTCAGCATGTGCTGCGGTCGGAACGGGACGGCAGAACCACAGCGCTGGTTTTCAGCTGTGCCAAGGCGAAGCAGCAGGTCAGGGACCAAACCAAAAATATATTAAAAGCCAAGACCACAGACAGGCTATCTATCGTCTTTTTATAACTCCTCAAAGGCAATAAGGTAAAATCAAAGTGTAAAAGATACCCAAGGTCTCAGCAATCGAGTTGTAATTAAACAAATCGAGTCATCAAGCCGCTATTATCCACGTAATGACGAAAACAAACTCATTATAATTATTGTGAGTAAAGCTGGCATTGTTTAGTAATATGCGAGTAGGTTTAGCAATTATGAACTAAATTGTAAAGATACTCAGGGATTTATCGTGTTTAGTGCGACTTTTCTCTAATAAGAGTCCATTTTGTCACAAGAACACTGATATACTGGTATTAAATGTGGAACTTCACTATGCCGACAGCAGAAGAGCAGCATCTGGTGGTAAGTGGTCACCGTCGCCAAAATATTTCAAGAAGGTTTGCGATGCGCTGCAAACCCTGAGGACTAAGGACTGATTTAGGAGAGTGTCTCATGACCCGGTAATTACGCTGGCTCTCTTACCCTTCATATCAAACGGAACACAGCAGTGTAAGCATTGCTGCTTTGCAGCAGAAATAGGTGAAAGGGTTGTACTCCTCAGGTGACCCTACACAACAGTGCAAAATCCCAGAAAAAACCACAGAACAAACTTGACAAACATTGCCACAAAAAGCGTACAAATAGCAAGAAACGCTACTATCACGGTAAATAACCGCCAATTTCTCGCTCCGCTGGCCACCCCTGTGTGTAGTCTTGCAACTCAATTAAACCAAGGAAATCTGAACCTTATAATAAACAAATTAAGACTCATTGAAAATTTATGAAATTCAACCAGGTGCTAATCACAAAATCGGAATAAATGTTTTTCTTTACACAGAGGATAAGCAGTGAAATAATTGAGTGAAATAATACGGAAACGGATGTGCTTTCCATCGGTTAATTCCATTATCATTTCCGGTGTAGCCTACTTTGAAAGACAATGGAAAAAGTTGCCATGTTAATTAAGTAATTCCTACTCGGTCGCGGTGTTCAATTAAAAAATGTTGTCAATATCTCTAACTCGATTTTTTATTATGTTAATTGCCAGATATGTTGGCTTCCTATGAATATAATAGAATAGAAAGCCTTTTATTTAATAAATCATTTGGAAAAATGAAATGTAAATCATTTAAATCGTGAACTTAATTATACAACTAGGGCAAGAACCTAACAAGTCATAATATTAACAATTTATATATAATCATAATAAACTACTGCCCCCACAATAATATCGCACCAAATTATTATAAGGAAACCATAAATTTTAATACTGACCTCAAAGCGCTACCTTGCTCCCGTACATCAACACCATTGATTGGCTCGTCGCCTCTCGCCTGCAATCCTGACATCTTCCGCCTATCACGGCCCCGACGACGTCACGCCCCGCCAATCGGGAACATTATCACGTCATCGCGATGACCAATTGGAGAGCTCCGATATCACGGCAGGGATCATCGTCCTATAAAGACAGTTTGGAATTTAAATTCGGAACGCGGCTTATCGTATAAGGCGGAATGAAAGGAAGTTGTCATTTATGGCACGTGATATAACGTAGTACAGTTACGTAACCGTGGTTAAACTTATGTAGAGTAATAACCGGTAAAGTGACGATAACTCCAATTTTATTTGCTTAGAGCCAGTTACTTGCTGTACAATGTCATAATTTCTACACTGTTGAGCAAATAAAATGTTGAACGTTCAAAAAACATCAGGCGAGTGGCGATTTCGTTATCTTACTAAATGTGGCATATAAGACATTTAGAGAAAATTCGCAAAAATCTAGATCTCATCATTTTTTTGAAAAATTGATGATATAAAATAAATTAACGCAGATAGAGAATCTAGATATTTTGATATCAGCAGCTAAACTATACAAAACAATGTTGCTAAGTAACTAAGCAAGGAAATAAATAAAATTATGTCACATACGTTAGATCAGGTATAGCATCTGCCAAGTACCTATATTTCATCAACGCACGCGCACATCAGTGAGTGATGTGTAAAATTAGATTCACAGAGTCGATTCTGCAACTTTTTGCATGAACTCAATTTGTAGTTAAGCTATTCTGCGTTTCTATGAGGTTTTCTTATGGAAAGAAGAAGACATATCGAAATCTAAATATCGATTAGAGTTAGCGTATCATATAGGTTGATTAAAAGCTCTAGACAAGATAGTCAAAGCTTAAGTAGGTAGAATATCCTTCCGTAGTTGTTTGAAACCAAATTTAGACAATTTTAGAACGAGTTCGAAACAAACCAAAGACGAATACGAAACGTGGTAAAATCCCGTAATAAATCCGCAGAAAACGACAATTGCTTCGCAAAAGTAACCGTGTTGAGGTGGAGTACTATTTAGAATTCTGTGGTTTAGGTTTACACTATGCATGTGTGCTGCAGTTAACAAATAAACGTTTTTCAAAAACGAAAAACGTTTATTTAGCACTGTAAACACCAGAATACAGCAAGTACACAATACAAAAGTATACAATGATATACATTCAGTACAAAAGATCCGGTGCGGCACAGTGCCAAAAAGGGTACACCAGCTAAGCATAATGCCGAGGCAAGCCACAGCGCTGATTTTCAGCTGGCCCCTCAGTGACTGCACGGACAAAGAAAGCAACAGTGTGCTTAATACTTATACATGACTTCAACACGATTTTAACATACCTACAGACTTCCGATGAAGCTATTAAAGAAGAATATCCCGAACGTTTCTGTTCACTAAATCGTATAAATAAACTCTTGCGCATTATTACGTGAGCGGCGCGCGAAAATAATCTTTTGTTTACATATGATAGAATGTGATGTCAAACAGAATGTGTATGCTGACCTCTCGCATGGACGCGCAACGATATTGTCAAGGCAAATTTTAATTAGCACGGCAAAAGTTGTTGTAGTGTAATGTCTAGGAAATTAGATAAAATACCTAATATAATATATTGTACATATATGTAAGAAGGAAGAAAACAAGACATAAGAATAACTTATTATAATATGAAGGAAATTAGATACAGGCATAACATAACCTAATACATAAGAGCAGGAAGTCAATGATATTAGACAACATTAAATTTCAGGGTAATAAATTGGAAAGAAGAAAATATATAGAGACATAACAATACATAAGAAAGAAGAGAATAATATGTAGGTATGTATAAAGGGTTAACATACTAGATACAAAAGAAAGAATACTGATGCATGTACATAAAGATATAACCATAACATTTAAATAAGAAAGAAATTGACATAAAGGCAACATTACATTTCGGGGTAGAGTTCCTGCATTTATTTTCTCCATTTCTTTCTGTTTATCTCAATTCAACCAGTTGGACATTACAGTTGCCCCAAGGGTAATACCCCAGAAATGAATGTAATAGATCCCCTTGTAGATATCAACCTAATGGTTTTCGAATAGTTTTCCATGCGGGCTCTACATATATCATTTAGAGACTCACGAATGTTCAATAATACATATAGTCTCTCTACATCCTACACTAAACTAATTAAATCATTGTTAGACCTTCTAAACTTAAAATTTGAAGCCAAATTCTTTATCTCGATCCTTTTTGACATTCAGTTGCAAAGACCATCCTTAAAATTATTGCTATTATGACATCTCTTTCTAAACCTGACATAAATTTTAATGAAGAATTATTATAAGGACGTTTCTTGATCCGCGCAATTGACATATGTCTTATGTTTCAACGCAATCAGATCTAATATTTATATGACTTTTGAAAATCATTATTAACCAGTATCAGCCCTTTATCTTAGTACCATCAAAACCTGAAAGAGATTCAACCAAAACATGTTCTATAAGGTATCAATTCCTTTTATTATTTCCCAAAGTCGCAGTTTCATTATGTACTTATGCTACAAAAGTTGCGTTGGTTGGTGCTAATAAAGCTAGTTCACGCTCAGACCCAATTTGATGTGTTTCACGAAGTGCTATTTCATTAGACGTTACGGAATATTATTGACTACGTAAAACACATTGGCCAATAAATATTTGAGTATTCAATTTTAATGTATGGTTCAAACAGGTTCAATTAGGTTACATGCTGATTCCTGACACAATTACATTATGGATTATGTTGTCCTATCAGCCAATTCCGGATCCGACTCTTCGGAAACTTTTTTATTGTGTAAGGAGAACAAACAGGTCTCCTGATGGTAGGCCGGGAATAACCCCAGCGGCACTTCGACCCTTGAGGATCTTATGTGCCTACCCTATTTTACACACTGGTCATGTCAGTGTGTAAGTTTTCCTCACTATGTTTTCCTTCACCGTTAGAGCAGTCGCTCTAACGTTACATCGTGAGGAAACCTGCATGTATGGTGAAATTAAAAGATTCCGAAAGCGTGTGAAAACCACAAATTAGCACTGGGCCCGCTCGGTGAAGGCCCGTACCCCCTTGTGCAAGGGGAGGCATGTGCCCCAACAGTGGGGACATTAAACTGCTGATGATGATGAATATCATCTTACTGACAGGCAGCCAATTCCGGATTCGATCCTCTGCAAACATTTAACAACCGAAACACAGAAACATGCGTACCCGCAGTCACGAGCGTTCCAATTACGAAATTCAAATTTGAGCGTAGAACCTGCGTTTGTAGTCTGGGAAAATCGTTTGCGACCATTCGTTGTGGCCAGTGACGAAGCGAAAAAAAAATGTGGTCACGATCGTGCGGTGCCATTAAAAAGTATTCTTGACATTGTTTACAAAGCTGTTGCTGGCCAGATTAAGTAAATAGATTTACCAGGTATAGCAAAATCAGAATCGTCATTAATATTTAAGTCCGTTAGAGTCAATCGTCCTAGATTAACTCGCGAACCGTCTATGATTTTCATACACCAATCGCATTAGTATTAAACTCAGAGTTAACGGTTGGCATATGCATGATTCGTGCAGTAGACCACAAGTTAAAGTCTATCGGTAAATTTCCTCAATCAAATCTAAACTTCATGGCAATGTAACAAGACTTATTTCAGCTTCACATGACGCTTTAGATACGTATAGGTTGACCTGAGGCAGACTGTACAAACGACGACGAAGTTAGCAATTACTTAAATTCTCTTGTTGGCACAATACAGCATGTAGCCTAATTCGTTGTTTATTTGCGGTTACGAGCGTCTTTAGTACTTAAGTGCTAATAAGTTGAACTAAGTAGGTTGGCACATGAATAGAGAGTCTGCGGTAAAGACTAACGAATTGCCTAATTTCTAGCAGTCGTTCATAAACGTTTACGGTACGCATGCAGGTCTCCCATGAAATAAGGTGCCGCGCTTTCTCGTGTATTGGCCTAAGATTCATCATCATCATCATCAGCCCACTCTAGTCTACTGCTGGACATAGGCCTCTCCCAGGGCGCGCCATTGAGCCCGATCTTCGGCTCTTCTCATCCAGTCGTTGCCAGCCACCTTGCGCAGACCGTCGCTCCATCTAGCAGGACCTCGTCCCACACTACGTTTGCCCAAACCCGGTCTCCACTCCAGAACTCGTCTACCCCAGCGGTTGTCGGTTCTGCGACAGATGTGACCGGCCCACTGCCACTTCAGCTTGCTAATCTTATGAGCTATGTCGATAACTTTTGTTCTATGCCGGATCTCCTCATTTCGGATTCGATCCAGCAGAGATACTCCGAGCATAGCTCTTTCCATAGCACGCCGAGCGACTTTCAATTTGTGAACCAGTCGCACCGTCAGTGTCCACGTTTCGGCTCCGTAGGTCATTACTGGTAGGACGCACAATTAAACGTGTACAATTAAATTTGACCCTGAAACCATCGTAGAGGCGGCCCAGTATCAACTAATAAATGGTAAATAAGAGAGTTCGAATGAAATGGTAAAACAGTGGCATGATATTGCACTAATAAACTATGAATGAGTAAATGAAACAACAGAGTGAATCAATTGGGAACAATTTACAATGATATGAAGTATGTTCTGATTTTGACTCATCATTACGAAGTTTTTCGATTTGTTATAGATAGATTGTGTCTATGATCGACCCCAATCTGATGGTAAGTGACGATGAGGTCAAAGATCTAGGGCCATCTAAGTAAATGACCTTTATCGTCTCTCTATATGAAAACAAAAATATAGCAGGTATTATTGAACTAGAATAATGTAATTGCCAAAAATGCATATTACAGGGATTGCTTAATATAGGGTCTTAATGCTATTATGCCGCATGCATCCGGAAAGGTGGGCAAAGATCGCCATGCACTGGGTGCCACAAGACGGACAGCGGCGCCGAGGCAGGCCCAGGCGTAGGTGGAAGGACGATATCGACCACTTACAAAAAGGATGGTATAAGGACGCCGAGGATAGGGAAAAATGGAAAGGAGGAGGGGAGGCCTTTGCCCAACAGTGGGACAGCCTATAGGCTATTAAAAAAATGCTGTTAGTTACAATTGTGTAGTAGCAACTGATGTCTAAACTAAAATCCGAAGATTCTGTAACCTTTTCGACCTTAAAGGACACATGGTTGTTGCAGACAAATCTACTTAAAAATCGTAACAATCTACAAATGTAGAGCTACTAAAACGATATCATAAGTAGGTGCAGTGGAGAACACATCAGGCTATAGTACTTACCTTTAGTACTTTTTTTCTTTTTTCTTTAACGAATGAACCCTGCTAGTGATTTACACTGCAATTTGGCCAATGACCGTGTTAGAATCTTGAAAATCATTCGAACGTTTTGGCGTCTGTTTTGATAAAAACAGTTTACCAACGTCGAGATTAAGGGAGAGTCGTGTGCACTAGGAGTGCCTAGTGTCTTGTATTCCAAGTGCAATTGGAGGTTAGGTTGCCGGATCCACACCGTCTGTAGTATTTCACTCACATTTCACTGTCTTATATAACGTTCACTTATCACGGACGATTTTTAGGTAAAATACACTAGTTTTACGAAACCATAACCACTGTAAACAGTTTTTAAACAATAAAATAGGACGAACACGCCATGACAGCATGAACGCAACAATATAACCCTTTAGTACTTTGTCGCTTTAACTTATTTGACACATTCATACGAATGTCAATGAATCATAACAAAAACTTATTGCGACAGGGTTCCACAGAGTACAGCTTGATGTGTCTTCCACATGCAAAGAACGATGTTTCTGTATTCAAGACAATCTCAAACTACAGAATCCATTAGGATAATAATATGCACACTAAGAAATGTATGACTTTACCCTGGGAAACTATCTTTTTCCCACGGGAAACTCTATCAAAGTAAAGCAATCGACGACTATCAAGTACTTATTTGTAAAGTAATTTGATCTTGCTGACCCCTACAACGAATTTTAACGCAGACTAAGACACCGTTACAAACGAGGCCAATTAGAAACCTCGCGTCAATAAATACCCAAATTCACTTTCATTGTCATAACCAAGTTTCCTCTCGTCAAGCGACATGCGTCGGCGGCGGGTGATTTCCATTACTGGTTGTGAAGTTAAAACGTCAGCGATAGAACAGGATAACTAGCAATGTACGTCGATTTTGACTCGCCCGCGCCGGGCTCAAGCCTCGAACAGCGGTGCCCTTACAACTTAAAGTAATTTATTGTCGCGTTTAATAGACAAAATGTGTGCCATGTCAACCGGTTTGACTACTAATTTATTTATAAGCATCTTAAGTGATCTAATAGAACTTTACATTGATTAATGTCATTTGACAGGAAGAAATACATCGTGAGGAAACGTTATCAGCCTATTAAGGTCACGATTGTTGTAGCACAGACTTCCTCTGTTAGGAGTTACGGACTATGATCAAAAGTTTAGAGCGTCGGTGGCACAGTGGCTAGGACATCGGACTCCAATACAATACAATCCTTTATTGATAACAACAAATTACAGGTCATTACAGGTCGTTTTTCAATACAACATACATGGTTTCGAACCCGGACCTCCCATGCGAGAGGTCCAGGTTCGAAACCATGCATACACTAATGGAGCATTTCGTATTTTTCAAAGACTTACGTACATTTACCGACTGCTCTAACGGTGAAGGCAAACATCGTAAGGAAATCTGCACACTGAGATGACCAGTGTGTAAAATGGGGTAGGCACATAAGATCCTCAAGGGTCGAAGTGCCGCTGGGGTTATTCCCGGCCCCCTATCATAAGATAAGATAAGATGATCAAAAGTACAGTCCCAGAGCTGGTTGACGGATTTAGCAGGCCTTTGAAAACTTTTTACCTCAGATATACAGGTTTCCTTACGATGACAGTACTAGAACAGACAGTGAATCTACTTTATATGTAAATCTTCGATTGGATATGAAAATCCAGTCTATGACCATTCTAGCGATCTAGCTTTCTTAAAATTCTGGCTAACTTAAGTCTAGTGACATCTCTTTCTAGAGCTATGACGTGGAAGGGGCAGAGTATGTTTTGATGAGGTTTGGTTTCATCATTTATGGGTCACTGTGTACGATTTTATAATTAGATACCTGATACTGTAATAAATATGATAAAAAAAATAATTAAGACACACATAAGACGACCTTATTTAGAAAGGGTTATTATAAAATAAATGACTACTAAAATGATAAAGAGACTTGGTCCTAAATTCAGCTCCAGCTCACATTGTGTACATATATGATTGTATTTATTGTAAGATATATATCTATTTTAAAAGATGTGCTGCTGAAAGTTTCTTGCGCCGCTTCTTTCCTTTCAGCTACAGCACCTTACGAAGCGGTGGTAGAGTAAAACATGACGCTGTAAAAATGTACTTTAAGGTACTTACTTACAATAAAAAGATATTTGATTTGATTTGTTTCTTAGAACGCTTCGTGCAGCCGATGCCACGGTAAAATGTGGGTACACAACAGACAATGTCAGATGCCTACAGGCTGCCGTACTACAGGCAAACAAAACTTCCCGTGGTACCACCGGTGGTACAACTAGTAGTACCACGAGAATTTGTATTTGCCGCTGCCCGAACAACTCTGGTTTCTCTCCCTAATACCGCAATGTAGAGTGATATTTAAGTTGCATGAAATTGTATGTAATCGATGAAACGCTGCCAAAGTTTACGATGCGTGAAAAATGATTGATAATCCTAGATAGATAGTAAATCAATCATACGCAAAAAGCATAAAAATATGGAAGCTATTTGAATGCTACTCTATGATTGCGTCGTATTTTACGTATGAAGTAGTGTTGTCTTTTTTTAAGTCGATTCACCGATAGTATGACGAATAATCGATGGTAACGCCCCAGGTCGTATCGATTTATTTGTAACTATCGATTATTCGTCATTCTATCGGTGAATCGACTAAAAAAAAGTTACAAATGAATCGATACGGCCTGGGGCGTTACCATCCTTTTACTCATTTATGCCGCTGTATTGCTGTATTCCGTTTTGACAGGTAAGAGTGCCAGCATAATTATCGGTACATGAAGCAATTTATCTAAGTCCTCAAGGCTAGCATCGCATCGAAAACCCTTATTGACATTATAGTGAAGTGATTATTCCCCGTGGTCCAACTGAGAAACTAGATGTTTATTGACGAGGGTGACTACTTGCCATCAAGTGGCCAGTTTGCTCGATTGCTTCCTTATAAAATTAAAAAAATATCGATATTGAATTATCGCTCTTAGGGCATCACTAACGCGGTAACATAATTTGCGTTGTATTTGTAACTGGAAAAACCCGTTCCGATTAATTAATTCAACATTATGTATAGAGTTATCTAATGTAGCTATAGTTACATACATTTGTGTTGAGAACATTTTGTTAAGTCGTGACCTTTACCTAAAAAAACCGGTCAAGTGCGAGTTGCGCCTGAAGCTACACGGATCCGTGCTATAATATAAGACATGCAATAGCGGCGCCAGACGTTCGGCGAGCATTCACGAACTCAAGCGTGTGGATGGGTCGTTTGTCTTGACTCGCCTACGCTCGCGTAGGCTCGTGCCCGCTCGGGCCGGTGTCGGTATTTTGTACACGAGTCAAAGGGAGCTCGCGGCGAACGCTCGTGAGGCATCTACACGCTCGTTAGTGCGACTTCGGCACTGGCGACGGACATACGTCTTTTTTTGTGATTTATATGATTGATGAAAATTATTATTTTTTAAACCCCATTCGAGGAAGGGGTGTTAAAAGATTGACACGTGTTTCTGTTTCTCTGTCAGTTTGTTTCTATAAATTTCAATAGAATTTAAAGAAATTGTCTGAAAATAAAAAATTTCATTCATTTATCATAATTTATAGTTATTATCATCCAACATCTTCTCTTATGGTGAATTCTTCGTATCGTTTTGTTTCGCTTTAAATTAAAAATAGGTTATGTAACTTCGACGTCCACCACGCTTGGATGCTCGGAACGTACTGGCGCAGTGCGCATAAGGCGCACTCACGAGCGTGTGGATGTGGACGCTTGGCTCGCCTGGGCTCGCCACAAACGGCCGTACGAAGTTAAGAGTGAAATATAAGTTTTATCTTGTGGTTATTCTGTTATTTTGAGAGGTTTTACTGAATTTAAAGTAACTGTACTTAGAGAGAGCGTCTGCTGGCATCTGTGGTTTCTTTTCTCACAAAGTCACATCACAACTTACAAACTAAATCTTAATAAATACGAATTTGGCATCGAGGTTTAAAATGTGATAGTTTGTTTGAGGTTTTCTTTTCGAAACAATATTGTACTCCGTTTACGAGCTAGTGGCACACATAAATATAAAACGTACATTACCTATTGATGATGTACTGAATGACATACAAACGGACGGGCGACAGCAAGAATCTGCCCTTTCGAGTACGTAACCCTAAAAATACATAGTAAAATAAATAAAAGTACATACTAAACGATGATAAATCGCGGAGACTGCATTGTAAAGTCTTAATTACGTATCTATATGCGCCTGTGTCGTTTGCTATATGGGTAAAGATTCACGGAAATAAATGTTTAAATCGTGGAGGTAAATTTCGAAATTTTCAACAATATTTACAATTTTGAATTTACAAACAGATACATACGAATGTATCTGTTTTGTCTGATGATCCAATTTGGACGCGGTTTTTATATTTTGTCGAGAGTGTAATTTATCATGTCTGATTAAAATTGGATCAAGGGATTCCAAGATCTTGGAATATGTTTGATGTCAAGTGGAATCTTCTGGAACGGTAAAAGTTGTTCGAGTTTGAGCTCTAATGTTTAGGACCATGATGCCCTTCCCAAATCTGGGACCTTGAGGACCTGATGATGACCAGGAAAAAGTAACGGGATCTTCACAATGGTAAGTAATTTAGAGTTATTTTATGGAATAAATTGATTTTGATATAGATTTACAATAAAATTCCCAATGAAATAAAAAAATCAGATAGTGTAATTAATTACTTTTGAAAATAAATTAAAAATATGGTGCTAGGCTGTGCATTTTTCAATATAAACGAATTTTATAATATTTGACATATTAATTATTAACTCTTTATTGTACACAATATAATACAAACTTATACCAAAAAAAAATGTGAAACACAAAGGGCGTGACTTATCTCTAAGAGAGATCTCTTCCAGCAAACCCCATAAAAAAACAATTTGATACATAACAAGGCAGGCGAAGTGTACACCTATATGCTAAATAAATATACCTACGTAATAATACAAAATAGAAAATACGTACATAAATATAATATAATACATAAATATACAAATAAATAAATAAATACTATATACTAACATAAAAATATAATAATAATATAATAAAGATAATACAGTGATGACAAAATAAAACTAAAGGAGAGAAGAATAATGTTCCTTGACAAGTTTCTTAAAGATAGGAAAGGATTGACTTTCACGAATGCCGGGAGGGAGAGCATTCCACAACCTGACCGCATGCACAGAGAAGGAGTAGTTAAAGAAGTCGGTTTTGTGGGGGGTGCGAGGAAACTGTAGAAGGGAACTAATGTGGGACCTAGAGAGCTTATCACCCGACCGCAAGAAATTAAAGCGTTCACGCAAATAGGGGGGAGAGGTGGGATTCCTTAAAATTTTGAAAAGAGTACAAAGAATATGAGAATTTCTACGAACACATTAACTATTTATTTTCTATTAACACATTGTACCTACAATAATATTTATACTAAGAACATAATATGACATGTAAATTAATTTTATGAATAAATTATGATTATGATTAACCGTTGACTTTCCATTTTAATAAGAAATCTCTATTCCATTAGTAACAAGAGGCAAAGCACAAACACCGTATGATCTATTAAATTCCCAGAAGGGGTCAGCTTACAGAACAAACACTTGAACTATAGTTTTATGTTTGTTGTATAACGATGATCGGTTTGATTCGCAGAACTGAGAGCATACATCGCAATGAATCGGTATCTGGAAGCTTTTAATTCGAGATCAGATTATAGTTCAACCAAATGTTTCGTGGTGTTGCCAATTTTAAACGGAAGAAAGTGGAATCAACCGCTATAGCCAGCTATAACTCGGATACTGAGGAACCATAGCGATCTTATGGTCCCACATCTATAGGTTGTAGCCGAAATTCTGCGCATTTTTTTTATGCCAACAGTTGGTAAGTAAGCAAACCTTCAAAATGATAACACTCTCACACCGCAATAAGGGGTGTTGTCTGAGATATCCCAGTTTGAAGTATAAGTATCAAACAAAAATCAATGTATTTTATTGTAAGTATTTTTTACAACGTCATTCTTTTTTACTTGACCACCGCTTCGTAAGGTGGTTTGGCGGTAGTATTAGTCTTGTAACTTTAAATGTTGTTTCCTAAACATTTTACTCAAAATGACATTCCTTCCCCTTTCTTTCTTTCTTTGTACCCTTCATATTTTAATGGGATGTGATTATAATGAGTCATTCAATTTTTTGCCAAGTGACTAACCTGTTCATTGAATGTAGGTTATAAGGGTGTATTCCGTAAATCCCCTTTGTGAAATCCCCACTGTTGGGGATTTCGGGATTTGATAAAAAATTGTCCTGTTATCCCCAAGATACATTATGCGATCGCGTCAATCAATTTAGGAGTAATCGAGCTATAAACAACTTTATGACTCGAAAAAGATGATCAAACGTGCTCTAATTTAAAAATTCTTTGAAACTGACATAATAATCTGAAATAAAGTGATTCAGGCGTATGTTTACATAGAATTTTTCCTAAAGAACAAGTTTTCTTTTTGAATGAATCATATTTTTATATATTGGACGCCAAAACAAAACAGCATGATCAAAAATAAAACGTTTTAATCTTTCCTATTTAATGTGATACCATAATTAGACACGAGATTCTTCTTGACTAGCAGCAGTTGCATCAGGAGGAGGGTAGATAGATTATGAAGTCTACCAACCTGCGACCAATGCATATGCAACTGTGCCGAAATATCGGGAGCTCAAAACAACCCTAAACCGTGGTAAGAATCCCGTGTCTAACTATAGGTAGTAATGATCAAAAATACTCTAATAATATTGCGAGTTGTGTCGCTATACCAGTTAAAGCGTTTCAGTTAAAGATAGTTGGGAATCATGACGTCATCGTCAGTTTGGCGTACTGTACTGCCTTGAACTTTATATCTATGATTGATGTAAGACGTCATATGGTACATTTGGCGATGCATCATTTATTATTTGAACTAAATCTAGCTATAGTGACTGCTTACATGCGCTGCATCTTTACTTTATCGACTTGCTAGAGAGCCACTGTACAGATTAATGTAATGTAGGTTTTTTTTATTGACTACTAAACCCGCATTTCGATCTCGCTTGATGGTAAGCGACGATGAGGTCGACGATGGAGCATGCGGGTCCAGTAAATGCCTATTCACTCTGGCCTTGAAGATCCCAAGGTTTCACTAGAGTATTACCTTCAAAGTCGAGGAAGGTATTGGTGTATGAAAAATGAAGCTATAACAATAGGAGACTAAGAAAACACCAATTTAATGAATCTCCAAAGGCCTGAGGCCTCCGTACCTCGGAGAAAATGTAAAACCATCGGTCCTGGAGGCGGCTTGCATTGTCCCTTGAACATCCGACAAGAAGATTTGTTCATTGCTGAAGATCGGACAGAAAATTCGTTCACTCTTTCCCTCCCCCAATTATAATCTTGGCATGTCGCAAGGCGGTAAAACACATTATCAAAAGCGTCCTCAAAAGCCACCTTCAAATATTTGGTGGTCCCATAAAAAGTGGAGCAACTACAAGAATTAAGTACATTTAGCAACGCCGATCGCCTCACATGAGGATGGTGTAATGCGATGTGGGTGAAGCAAATTTACTCGTGCTAGTTAGTCGTGCCACCCACGCAATCTTATCTACAGCATCCAAGAGCAGTATCTGATAAGGATTCTGGTGAAACACGACGGTGATTTGCTTACAATGTAACTGTGGGTTTTGTTTAGGTACCGGTTGGCATCTTTATCGACTATTGAACCTACCATGGATCAATGGCTAAGGCAGTTCTGGATCATCGTAGTTTAAAGAAAACAGATCGCACGTTATACACTTTCAGGCGTAAAACTTGCTACAATCTGCCCAGAGAAAAAGAGAGAAAGTAAAAACAATGAAATTAATGGAATAATAGAATTTAGAAATGGAATGAGAATATGATTTGAATTTTGAAAATATAGATGAAGAAATGAAGATGCCAACACGATATGAGGTGAGATAAACGCTAACGATGAGGTTGAATTTGATGGCAAGGAGGTTGATATGGACGATGAAGTCGACATCGTTACAACCTAACCAACATAATATGAGATAATCCTGCAAAGTTTTAGCTCTAGAGGCCCCACTAGCATAATGATACGTAATCAACATGTAGATACGTTCCTTTCCACCAAATCTTTTTGTTACCCTTCAGACTCGCGCCACGCTGTCTTAACATATTTTTTAGGTCAGCTGTTTTGAAATGGCCATATGAAGCCACGACATCATCACAATTTTACTGTAGCTTTGAGAAATTAAATTAAATTAACCCAAATAACGAGAAAATTGTGACATCTTTAAAAATAACGTTTCGTGTTGCATTTCTGTTTACGGAGTGTGCTCGTGGCTTCATCTGCGCAACGCTTTGCGTTTTATGTCCTATTGGAGTAATAAAAGCTGTAAAACCTTGGGAGAAGGTGAAAAATCTTTAAACTTCAAGCAAAACAGCATCTTCTGATGCACGACGCTGGGATTGAAACATTAAATATATACAGTTAGCAACAAAACCCAAAGTCTCGGCTATCAAAAAAACCGTTTCACGTACGAATCTTTCGTAATCACGTATTGTATCGATGTTATAGAGCGCATGTAGGAACGTATGTATAATGTATGAATTGTCCAAATTACCCATATTGTGATGGTCCACTCACTTTCTAATGTACGCCTAATGAGTGGCCCAAGTGATAAAACTTTAGCTTGTGTATTTGGCCAAGGTCGGGGAAAAGAGGAGTTGGTCGTCCAGCAGCTAGATGGGCGGACGACATCACCAAAGTCGCAAGACCTGGATGCGACTAGCCCAGGATCGTATAGGGTGGCACGAAAGAGAGGAGGCTTATACCCTGCAGTGGGACGACATGGGCTGATGATGCACGTTAATCTGTATGTATGTAAAAGAAATAGATGGATCATTAACGGGCTGCATGAGCGACACTAGCGCCACTAATCGAAATAAAATCATATCAATTATTTAAAGCATTAAAAAAATGGTTTATAGGATTATTCAATGAATGAAGAGGATTTTTTTAGTAATATTTTAGTATCATCGTAGTGAAACAATAAGAAACGAAACGCGAATCTGTTAAAAGTGGCCTATTGATAGATTCGCTTTTTGTTTCTTATTGTTTAAATATGAGGACTGCACGAAACGTGACTTAGCTGCGTTCGGGATTGACACCAGTCACTGGGAGAAACTGGCCGTGGATAGAGACGCATGGAGGCGTCTGGTGATCGAGGGCCGCACTTCAAATGACATCGAGTGGTTCCAAAATTTAGCTGACAAACGAGCTAACCGGCACAGACACCTCGCAACTCCTGCTCCAACAGATTCGCAGTTCCCCTGCTGCACGTGCAGCAGACCTTGCCGCACTCGCATCGGCTTATTCAGCCACGAGCGTAGATGCCGACACAGCGCTGTGTAAATCATCTGTCAAGATGTACAGGGCCACCGACGAAATATGAGAATACAAAACTATTTTTAAAAATGTCTTCTTTATTCGTGGAATAATCATGTAAACCATTTTTTTAATGCCTTAATTAATTAATTAATATGATTTTTTTTTCGATTGGCGCCGCTAGTTTCGGTCAGGTAGCGCGTTAACTCACGATAAGAAGCCGGTCAAAGGTAGTAACTTGCACCACCGACCACAACAATCGCCATTGAATCCAGTGACTCAGCGATTTAAAGCCATTGTTATAGAAGTGTGCCTTCATACGTCAAGTAAAAGGTTAGTATTTAATGTATCCCTTTCAAAATCAGCTACTAGCATATGGTGACACGATTTAGAAACTTTGCTAAAGTCAACGGTAAAGCTTTAAATATGAGGACTGGTTATCTTAGTTAATACTATATTTATCCCTAAAAGCAAATAAATATCCACTTTCCCAGAAGTCTTACAATGAGCCAAATAATGATTTTCAAAATAAAAGGTATAGGCTTTTCCCTTCCCTTTTTCCGGTGCTGCACACCACCTTCATCAAACTTAATCACTTTTGTTTATTTATTTTTATAATATATTTGTTTAATATTATTTTTATCTTCTGTACCTAATTGTTTGTATGTGTGTATTGGAAATAGATTCTTTCTATCTTTTCTTTAGGTATCAAGTTTACGAGACGAACGAATAGATAGTACCTATTTCTAACTTGATCCTCCATTATCAAACTTCGTTAACTTCTCTAGATCTCATAAATAGAAGCACATTTAATACCCTATTAACTTTAATGGAGATCCTTAAAAGCGAATTTCCCTCACGATCCGAAGTCGACTTGACATTCGCTGTTAACAAACACGTGGTAGTAAATCGGTCTCCAAAATAGGTTTCACATAATGTTTTATGGTTTCCAAGAGCTGCAGGAATCGGGTCGTCTTCGTCTTAAAGTTATCTATCTACCTAGTTTAAAATGACTTACCGTTCGTGAATTACTGTTTCGAATTACGGTTTTACCACAAAATATACAGATAAGTACAGAAGGGAGTCTAAACAAATGTTTTTCTTTCTTCTTTCTTTTCTTTCAGCAATAACTGACTCATTAAACGCACCGTCATCCGTCTTATACAGTGACCTACAAACACATTAGTGTCTGGTCTTTAGACAACCAACGTTTTAGGTAATTAGAGCCCGACTCCTTTGTCGTTTATCTTATTTGAAACATTCATACGAATGTTAAATGAAATCATGTACTAATATATTATCTAAATGTATTATAATTTATAACTTCATACATAATCTAATTTTTAAATTAATTACTGTAATAATAATAAATAAATCATAAACAAAACTTATTGCGACATAGAGAGAGGGTTCCCATAGAGTATAACTTGATATGTCTTCCTTCCACTGCCTGCCACTGTATAGAGCGGTGGCAATCGCTATTCGATACTGATGATAATGGGTGATAGACCGATAAGAAGAGCCCGCCTACTTTGTAAACAAACAACAACGCCGCTCGGCGTGCCAACAGTTGAACGAATACCTAGCTCACACGGCGTCGGCGAATTATAGTAGGTACAGGAATCTTCCCTTCTGTGCTTATTTATTTAGTGGCTTTACTGTTTGTTTTCATTGCCAACTAATGTATTTCGTGAAGCGATAATTGTCAGGACAAACTGATATACTGGGCTAGGAACAGAGACGTGTAAATATTTCAGAGAAGGTGGACTTCTTATCGAAGTGCAGTTGGTTTGTACTGGTAGTAAGAAAGGCGAAAGTTTTTAGTTTTCTTTATGAACATTATTGTATCCTCGATCCCGAATATCGTCAGGAATATTTTGTTTCAAATTAATTTCACTTTGAATTATGTTTGAAATAACAGGTATCAAGTCAATCCTTAAATAGAATCCAATCCACTTCCCATATTTTTTTACAAAATGCGCTTCCTTTTAGACATAGATATAAGAAGACACGCGTGCGTACGGGGTCCCAAATATTCATTGCTGATTCTGAAGCTAAAACGTCTTCGAATTAACACAATAACTAGCAATATACATCGATATGGGTTCGCCCACGCCTTGGCTGTAATACTGTAATACATACGTATATGCAAAATCAAATAACTGTAATTTAATCCAAGGTTTGTACTGGTTTGTATGTACTATAGTAAGAAAGGCGAAAGTTTTTAGTTTTCTTTATGAACATTATTGTATCCTCGATCCCGAGTTTACGTCAGGAATATTTTCTGTTTCAAATTAATTTCACTTTGAATTCTGCTTGAAATAACAGGTATCAAGTCAATCAAATTTTCGTAATTTCTTACAAAATGCGCTTCCTTTTAGACATAGATATAAGAAGGGACGCGTGCGCACGCGGTCCCTAATATCCAATGCTGATTCTGAAGCTAAAACGTCAGCAAATTAACACAATATCTATCAATGTGCATCGACATCGGTTCGCCCACGCCTTGTCTCTAATACTACATACTCGTATATGCAAAATCAAATAACTGTAATTTAATCCAATTCAATAAGACGCAGATTATAATACAAGAACCATATTTTCTTAATTCTCCACACCACTCACCTCGCCAAGCACATTTATAGTGTCCGAAACCTTTCATAATAATGTATGCAAAAAACTGGATTCCTTAATATGGTCCGGTCAGATATTGGTTCGAATCTTTTTGCCTGCAGCTATTTGCATTTTTTCTCAGTCCCGTTTGCTAAATGCAATCATTTTAAGGCTGCGACTGAATCTCTAAGCAGACCTTGCTTTAAATGCTCTAGATTTTTTTTCTAGATAACATTTCTTGTATAAACTCAATGCCGAAAAGGTTGGGAGTTATATTATCTGGTTTGCAACTACTTTTCGTACTGTGCTATTTATTCCAAAAACTAAAGCATGCATCATTTATTATGACTCACTAGAAAATAGAAAATGAAAAAAAAATTATACCTTTTTTTCATTTATTGTTTAATACAAAAGGAAGATGGTAGACAATATATATATATTATATTAAATTATATATATATATATATATATATATATATATATATATATATATATATATATATATATATATATATATATATATATATATATATATATATATATATATATATATATATATATATATATATATATATATATATATATATATATATATATATATATATATATATATATATTATTATTATTATTATTATTTAATAATAAATTTTATCCCATTAGCCAAACCTTGAAGGTTTGTATGACGTTTGTTTGTTCGCCATTTTTTTTATTTTTTTTTATTTTAGCGAACTTAACAGCTTTCTACTTAAAACTACACATATATCTTAAACATAAAGAGCCAATTATAAATTCGACAAATTAAAATTATTATTATTATAGTAGTTAAATTATTATATACAAGTTAAACTATTACATATCACAATATATATATAAAAGGTAAACTTATAATATGAAGCTAGTATCATTCTCTATATAATGTGCTTTTAATGTCTAAGTAAATGTCTCTCACAGCATCTCGCAAACTATTTATTATTTTGGGTAATATATATCTATAGTTTCTCGAACCATATATATTATTATATTTAGGTTAATTTAAAGTGACCTAGGTGTCTCAATCTATCACATCGCTTTCTAATTCATTAACTTTATATTGCTCTTCTTCTGCCTACTGTAGTCTTCTGGTGACTCCAAAAAACTACTCGTAGTAGTGAAGCCTGAAGCGCATATCTGCAAAAGCGATTTTAGCGTCCTATCCTTCCAAGCAATGCCTCATGACATGACAGGTCGTCTGTGCCCTATGGGCCAGGAGCGGGCTTTGGGACGAACCCCTTTCCCGGGCTGAATCTCAAGGGGGTAGCTTCCCCCCCCCCCCCCCCCCGGTCCTGGACAGCCTCATATGAGGCGAAGGTGCGTCTAAGAGAGACAGGTGTGCATTATTCTCGCCCGCCTTGTGACTGCTCAAACCTATCTAAGCAATGCCTCTGGTGGTGCACGAGTTAGGCAACGGTGACCATTTACCGTCAGATGAGCCGTTAACCTGTTTGTCTTAGCCTATTTATAAAAGGTTTCAGACAATTTTGCCGCCGATCGAAGCCCCTAACATGACGTTTTTACGACCGAGATAGATGTTACGTCTACCCACATATCATAGCTTGTATAAAGACTGGCTGTTGCTTAACATTGACCTACTAAAGCCTGAGGTTACAACCTACGTTTGATAATTAATTTAGTATAGGTAGCATTCTTCTAATCGATGGGAGGTCAAAGTACTATTGACAACAAAACGTTACTTAACATTTTTAACCCCCGATAGAGGGAGGGCGTGATTTCAGTTTGACACGTTTGTCTGTTTGTCATAACTTGACAACGGATGATCCGATTTGGACCCGGTTTTTTTAAATTTAATAAATAATTTTGTTGTGAGTGTATACTTAGCTAGGTCTGATAAAAATTGGACCAGAAATTTCCAAGATCTTGCAGTATCTTTGATGTCAGGTTGGATTTCTGGAACGGTAATAGCTAGACGGTTCGAATTTGAGCTCAAATGTTTATGACCATGGTGACCTTCCCACATCTGGAACCTTGAGGAACTGATGATGCCCAGGAAGAAGTATGGGGATCTCCACAATGGTACGTCGGGGGTTTCTTAAATTTTTACTTTAGAGTTACAAATGTGACTGCAAGTCGGTTTATTGTGTTTTTATAACTCGAGAACTATTGGACACATTTTGTTGCAGCATTTACTGTTAGCTAAAGGATTTCTCGAGAAAGATTTTCGCGTATAATTAATTAAGCTGTGACCCAAAGGAACCGAGTTTTAACGGTTTTAATGGAACAAGCGAGTGAAGCTACCAAGGACTACTTTTTGTTTCCGACTGTACCTGTTAATTGACTCTCTAATGGATATGGCTGCTGTTGTCTAATTTATCTATTACCACAGCACGTTTCCGAACTGTATACATAGACATTGCCATGCTTTTTATCTTTATGGATTGAATTTGTGCGAATAAAGATTAATAATAGGGCGTAATCCGATATTTTTATTGTTTAAGGAGAGCAGACGAACAAAAAACCATGGTGACTACCATGGCACGGGTAAGTGGTCACCAATCACCATCGCCTATAGACATCTCACCTCACCATAATGTTATAAGAGGGTTTCGACGCGGTCCTAAACTTGAGGATTGCAGCATTGTGGCAGAAAGACGTAAAAGGCTGACTGCACAGAATCATATCACCACCTGTGGATTTCCGTACAATGTTTTATATATAACCATATCTATGGACTAAACATAGCTTACGTTTTAAGGCCATCGCACACTGTAGCGACACGAAACCCGTAGTGTAGTTCCCGTGCGAAACTACAGACAACTACAGACTTATTCAATAATATTAGTGTTTTAACAAATCCTGAGAACTATGAATGAAGTATCGATATTGTGAAGTATATACTACGTCTACTATTAGATAAGGACCTCCACTGTAGTGGGCGGGCGCACGCGGGGGGTCAATATCCATTGCTGGTTGAAAGTAAAACTTCAGCGAAAGAACACGATAACCAACAATGTACGTCGATATCGATTCGACCGCGCTGCCTCGTGCTCATGCTTTCGTTGGCACTAAAACTATATCATCTATCTTTTCTCGACAAAATCTAAAGCTTAAATGTCCGCGTCATTATCAGCAGCCCACTCTAGCCCACTACTGGACATAGGTCTCTCCCAGGGCGCGCCATTGAACCCAATCTTCGGCTCTTCTCATCCAGTCGCTGCCTGCCACCTAGGGTTGCCAGATGATCGGGATTCGCTTGGATTCTCCCGACATTTCATATGATTTCTAGTCTGCCGACAAAATACAAAATCTCCCGCCAGAAATGTCTTTATAAATACCAATACAAAGAGGTATCGCATGACCTTTGATTTAATTAAAGCTGAGCTAGTAATTAGACTTAACTTCGAGGAAAATTGTTTGAATGTTAAGTCTTTTCTTAACGCTCCTAAAGGATCCAGATTGGTAAACTCCGTAAAAAAAACCAATATACATGTGGCAACGTAAAAATCAAGTTCATTGATCTGAATATTGTTAATCATTGTCAATCATGTTTAGTTTTTTAGGAATAAAAAGCAAAATTTTTACTCATATTATTTTATTTCTCCAGACAACAACTCCAAAATCCCGACATTCTGAAATTTTGTCCAGATATTACCGTTTTCCGATCTGACAACCCTACTGCCACCTTGCGCTGATCTTTGCTCCATCTATCAGGGGGTCTCACACTATGCTTGCCCAATCGAAAACTAGACTACCTCAACGGTTGTCGGTTCTGCGACAAATATGTGACCGGCCCACTGCCACTTCAGCTTGCTAATCTTATGAGCTATGTCGACAACTTTGGTTCTATGACGGATCTCCTCATTTCGGATTCGATCCAGCAGAGATACAATGAAATACAATTAAATGTCCGTGTAATATGGCTTATTTCAGATTCATAAACGTCTTTCGGATCGGCTGACCGGTGGACGATTGTTCAAGTAATATATGAAAGAGCAAGGTAATCGAGATCAAGTTTGGTACTATGTGGAAACCTGTCAACAATGTGCTATGAAGAAGGTTTTATGTCTATTTGTGGTAATAAGGAAATGTGTTGAGCAAGTCTTTGATCTTCAGTGATGAAATTTTACTATAAGTACTACCGCCGAATGCTTTAAACTTTGAGATAATTAAGTTCATTTTTTACCCCCGATCATGTCATTTAGCCATTGTCTGATAAAAATTGGCTCCAAGAGCTTGGAGTAACTTTGACATCAGGAGATCGATTCCACTAAATACAACGTAACTAAATAGAATATAAACTACATCGTTATGACGTGTTTCGTATGCTACTATCCACTAACGAACAAATTTCAGTTAAGTTCCGATCGAGTCCACGATCGATAGAACAGTAACGTATTTGTGCATTCTAATAAAACGTTTAGTTTATATTGAATCGCAGTTGAACGGTAACAAAACGCTTCAACGGTCAAATATAACGATCGAACATAAGTTCCTCCCGAGGTACTTTTGCCCGATCGATAGTAAATCAAAAGGTGGCAGTGGTAGAGTTATTCGTCAGCATAATGCGATTTGGTGTCCAAATAGAATTGGAACGAAAATTAAATTGAAATTAGATAGAAATAGAACTACAAACGTTGTAATTTAGGCGAATTGGGCCCCAGATTGGGCTCCAGGGATCTCTGGAACGGTAACAGTTCAAATATTTAGAAATTAGATCTCCACAATGGTAAGTCGAGGAGTTCATTAAATTTTAAATATAGTGTTATTTATAATATCATCCATTAAAAATTGATCGAATGGGACTTTACACAAGATTGTTAAACACTGATTGATTATAGAACTATGATGAAGTTCTTCAAAATATTCTATCGCGGCAAAGATGACCACATTTTCAGTCAAATCCAATTTGTGCTGGATGTAATATTTCCATAAACAACGATTCGCCCAGTGAGGTGCAGTTATGCAGGCTTCGAAACCGGTATTAACATTAACGCATTCTTATCAAGAAACGGGCGTAAATTTTATACAAGTTATTATGGGTATAAATTTTATACACAGATAACTTAATTGATAACTCTAAATTAGACTTTCCATTATGGAGATTGTAAGAGAATCACAGATCATCATCTGGATCTAGATGTGGGAAGGGTACTAAGATCCTAAACATTTAAGCTCAATCTCGAACCACCTGAATGTTCCAGTTAAAGAAATCCCATCTGACATCAAAGTTACCCCAAGGGCTAAGAACACTCTCGACAAAATAAAACTCAACAAACAGCGACTCTGCAAAGGTCTACCACCTTCAAAAAAGTTGCCAAAGATTCAGGGAGTTTGGAGTTTCAGAGTTATTTTTTAGGGTTCTGAGTTTACAGTGAAACGGTCATACAACACGGTCAATTTAATTTGTTTTTATTTGTAATTTTATTTTGTTTGATTATATATTAGGTATGATAATTTTTCATGTATGACTGACTACAATTCCAATTTTGGCGCCTTGCTGTATGACATTGTAATGCATTTTCAATAAATGAAATGAAATACAATTTGGTAGTTTGAATCCTCAAATTAACCAAACTTTTTTGTATCTTCACTTCCAAAGATCTACATGACAAGTTGTTTACTTAAAAACTTAAAAGGTTTTGCTTTAAGCCAATGTCCGAGTCGATTTACTGACACTCATTTAGGTATTTAGTTCCGCGAAAAGCAAAAACATTGTACTAATATAATGACATTCTAAGTGGGAATGACAAAACAATCGAAATAGAATGGAAACCGCTAGGACTTTCATTTCAATGCTGTGTGTTCGCAAAAATTTAGCATTCCATTCGAGTAATCATTTCACAAGTAAGAAGACATTAGCGGATATTTTATTTATTTACACTTTAATACACAAAAAAGGTGTACATGAGGCGAGCTTAATGCCTTGCGGCATTATCTACCAGCTAACCATGGGGTTATGCAGAAATGTTTAGGTAGGTGCATATAAAATGGAAGTTACTATTATATTATATATAAATAGCTATTCATAATACATATTAAAAATACATATACATAAATCTTTAAAAAAATGCTTACTAATATTAAGTATATTGTACATAATATATAAACATATTAATACTAATATATTATGAATTTATGATGTACAAATAAATAATTTTACTTTAATAATCCATCATTCGAGATAGAGCCGTTGGAGGGAGGTGTTCTTAGCCGTGCCAGATCAAAATTGGTCCAGCGGTATAATCATTGTCAACAAAGACCATCTTACCCTAGTATTTATATGTTATTATTGTAAATAAAATTCTCTCATATAACGTTTTCCATAATGGTTGCAGACCTACTCTTACCTACTCTTTCTCGAAATAATTTCCTCTGCCCAAAGGTTGCCTGGAAGAAATCGCACTTAGCGATAAGGCCGCCTAAATTGAACTTCACTATTTCCTTTTCTATCTTTTCTTTGTTATTTTCTATTTGTGCAGTAAAGTGTGTTTTACTTTACTTTACTTTACTATCTACGATGTCAATGTCAGATGTTTCATGTTAAGAGTGGATCGATTTCAGGATCATCAGCATTGAGGATTACGACGCAAGAAGGAGGACGATTAGGACCATACTCCTTCTCCGACACCTGGAACCTTGAGGATTTGACGATGACCAGGAAAAGCGGTTCTACATAACGGTAATATTTTTAATTTACCAGCAACTTATGGACAGAAGCTCCATGTTTCAGCCATATGTCAGCATAAAATGGCGTATTCAGACTCACAAATAACATTTTGGATTGGTAGACCTAGATTTGAACCCGATACAAACTCCCTGACCATAACACAATCTTTCCTTAACACAATTCACAATTCCATAACACAATCCCTTCATTTACATAAGACAGAAGACGAAGCTAAATTATTTACAAGTGAAACTTGGTTCATCATCATCAGCCTATTAATGTCCCCACTGTTGGGGCGCAGGCCTCCCTTGACCACGAGGATACGGGACCACCGAGAGCGGGCCCAGGGCCCTTCCTTCACCTTCGGAAACTTTTCATTTCCTTACGATGTTTTCCTTCACCGTTAGAGCAGTCGGTAAATGTACGTAAGTTCGAAAAAATCCGAAAAACGTATTGGTACATGGCATGGTTTCGAACCCGGACTTCCCGCATGGGAGTCCGGCGTCTTAGCCACTAGGCCACCGACGCTCTGAAACTAGGTTACCTATACGTATCTTCCTAAACCGCTGTCCTCTCGAAACATACGAACCCTCGAAATGGTAAAGGTTTTACCAGGTGACAACTGAACAGACACGAGGACAATGCGATGTTTACATCAACCTCAGCATATTTACATTGCTAATTGACTAACCCGGTACCAATACTTACAAAAAACTGACAGTACCTGCAATGTTAGAAAATTAGACGTTCTTACAAAATCTTTAGGCAATATGGTATGTCGGACTATTCGAGAAATATCCTAGTGGTTGTAATTGCCCATATAGCGCTCAGGAACTGGCAGTGCAGGGCATATCTATCGCAGAACCGACAACCGTTGGGGTAGACTAGTTCTGGAGTGGAGACCGCGATTACGCGTAGTGCACGCGTAGCGCACCCTGATAAATGGTGCAACGATCTGCGCGGTGGCTGGCAGGCTGGATAAGAAGAGGTGAAGACCGGGCTCAATGGTGCGCCCTGGGAGCAGTGGACTAAACTAGACCTGCTTACTAAGATAACCATCGTGTTGTACTTAATGTGGAAGACAATGGAAAACCACCCAATTTAATTTACCCAAGAGTCTATGGGGTTAATTCCCTTCAAGTAACATTGGTCCACTTTCTCGAATCCATTATAATGATCGCGACTCTCATTGGTGAGGAATGCCCAGTATACTAAGAAGAAATGGTAACACCAAAGGAATCAGCGTTCCTGCTCAATAGAAGGCGACCATAAGGTAATCCACGAACACACTAAACCACTTCGTTGGCCTTAGTGTCCCCGATCTGTAAGCTAGAATATGCCTTGACCCACTGATCGTTTCCTACTCAGTGGTATGGTTGCTTCTTGCGAAGAAACATAATGATTATGAAACCATTGCAAAACAGTGATCATTACTCACTCCTAGATTTAGAACGATAGTTAAACATAAGTGCTAAATCTAACAGTATAAGCACTAAATGAGTTTCAAGCTCACTAAATACCAAATAGAGCTATATTTACAGTTTACACACAAAATAGCCAAAATAGCCATAGCTAAACCAATATAAATGTACGTGCCTGTAAAAACAAAGTCTTCGCGCGTGTCCGTCCGTCTGTGAAGGCTATCTTGGAAATGGCTGAACGGATTTTGTTCCGGTTTTCACTGCTGTAAGATTGATTCCCGAGGATAATCTGGTAGGCTTACTACAAATTCGGCACTGTTGCATGGGGCAGATCTCTATTACCAACTCGATGTGAACTCAACTCAGAGCAAAGCATTGAAATGAGAGCTTTATATTGTATTACATACAGTAGGTTTTCAAAATTCAAAAGTAGAAGGTGAAGTAGTCGTCGATGAGTTGTCAACTCGTGGGCCACTCGACGACAACTATTTTACTTGAATTTTGATTTTTGTATGTAATAAAGTTCACATTTCAATGCTTTGCTCTGAGTTAAGTTCGTGTCGGGTTCGCGTCTAGTCGCTATAATGTGCGATAGCCTTTTTAACTTCTAACCTGACATTTTGACCTACAATATTTAGAAAATAGAAGTAACATTAAATTAGCCTAATTCCAATTAGACTCGAATATCAGGAAATGTATCTTGTATTCTAAAAAATGCAATTTGGCACGGCTCTCAACCGCCATTAGGGTTTCGGGTTTCCTGTGTCTTACAGCTGGCGAAATTGAGATATTTTTGGCGAGGAAATATAGAAGAAATGTGTTATTTGTGTTCAGAAGATGTGCTTTTGAATTCCGAAACAGCCAATTAAGTTTTCGTGTAGTTTAATTACTATAGAATGATACTAGGTACGATCCGCACCAATGTTTTACTTACTCGTATTGTATGTATTCTGACAAATAATAACTTTAATCGAAAAAGAAATCTACTCCGACTAAGTTAAACTGCCTGTGTTAGGAGTGATGCATACGACAGAGTGAATTCGATTCGGCGCTGTTTGCACCGCAATCTCGTGCCTTTGAACCAGTGTCGCATTATATAACTCTAAATTAAAAATTTAAGAAAGCCACGTACCATTGTGGAGATCCCTTCACTTTTTCCTGGTCATCATCAGGTCCTCAAGATTCCAGATGTGGGAAGGTCACCATGGTCACAAACATTTGAGCTCAAACTCGAACCACCTAACTGTTACCGTTCCAGAGATCCCTTCATACTCCAACATCCCAAGATACTTCAATATCTTAGAACCACTGATCAATTTTTCACTGGCATGGCTAAGAACATTCAGCAGGTTAGACCTGCGGCGCCTGAAGACGAGGGGACGCTCCAGGCTTCGCTCTACGCGGAGCTCTGCCTTCGGCCTCGCATTAACCTTCAATTAATTAATTAAACAATTAATTCATTAAAGGTAAGTAGACGACAGACAAAACCTAACTACTACAAAGTCAAAAGTAGACAGATCTAAGTTGATTTGTATTTAGGATTCCTAGCTGCCGCTGTAGGTTTCCATGTCCGGCCATATTCTCCAGTTTCCATATTCTCCCGATACCACATTAATAGATTTCATGGTGGACCGTTGCCCTCCTTACATATTAGCTAGTTCATCCCGGCCATATTTAGCCAAGATGGCAGCATCGAATGCGGCGGCGATGTCTCACAGTGACTAATCCAGCGGTGCATTCAACTCGATGAGTTCGCGACACAACTTCATGAGTCTGTTGCATCTGGTTACTATTAACGCTCCACACAGTCCACTCGTCGTCTAGAATAGATACAGGCGAGAAAATACACATATATTTCTATGTATGTGAATCTAAACGAGACAGCTCAGACGGTCAGAGATCAGCGCAGCGTAAAGCCTAATATTAAAGAAGGCGTGGTAGTCCTGTTAAAAAATCCTAACACCCCATGGTCTACGGGCAGAGTTTCCAAGGCATTTATAAGCAAGACAGAAGTGTTAGAATTATTGAAGTGACCACTGCCAATGGCAAGATAGATTCCCGAGCTGTTTCTAAAGTGTACCTATTTATATTTATGCAGGTATTTTAGTGTCTCTCGGAATGTCGTTCAGCCCGTTGGCGTACCGCGCCTTTTGAAAAAGAAGACAGGGTTCCCTGTCTAAAGTTTGCTTTGTTAATCTGTGACTCCGTCCCACCATTCCCCAGTAGCATTAGGTCATCTAATTTGTTTCTATTAGCTTTCTAACGCCTACCGTCCAGTCACCATATGCGATCGTGAGAGAGATTTACTCCTCTATTTGACAAACAATGCCATAAATAATGTCATGGTTAACTGAGGCACCCACTGCTGCCTTAGAATAAATATTAGAGTACTACTGCCTCCTCTTGTGATACTTTTGCATAGTCTGTCTACGTTTGCGATATTATTCCTGTCGGTATGTGAGGGTAATTGAATATAAACAAATATTAGTCTGAATGTCAAGCTTGTCTTTTACTGACGTACCTATACCTTCTACAATCCCATAGAATTTCGAACAGTGAACTTGACAAAATGACCTAACATAAGCTTTCTTCTCTGTCGTCATCATTCTATGAGATAGTTTCCCATTGCCTTCCCCATTTCACACACTGGTTATCTCAGTGTGCAGGTTTCCTTACGATGTTTTCCTTCACAGTTAGAGTCATCAGTAAATGTACGTTAGCCCTTTAAAAATCCGAAAAACTCATTGGTACATGACATTGCATGGTTTTGAACCCGGACCTCCCGCATGGGAGACCGGCGTCCTAGCCACTACGCCACCGCCACGTCGTAAAACTAATAAAACCCAACATTCATTGTAGGCAATTGAGGATTTTGATAGATGGCTGGCACACGTGTGGAATTGGGCCAACCGTTGCCAACGTCAGGATGCGCTGCGCTGCGACCAGTATATGCTATTTTATAGCTTTATCATATACTGCCAGATGTTGTCAGATTCGGGAGGTCCGAGTTCAACGCGATTAGATTTTCGGTATTTTTGAAGACTTACGTACATTTGGTACGTTCGATCATGGTCCAACAAAATACCAGCACTGTAGGCATTTTTGTCTGCAGCATTAAGCTGAGTTGAGGCCCTTTTCACAATAACAGCAGACCATCAGACATGATTTCAATATGTTTAGGCCATGTACCAATTAGTTTTTCGGTTTTTTCGAAGACTTACGTAGTTATATTTACAGACTGCTCTGGTGAAGGGAAACAATCGTGAGAAAACCTGCACACTGAGATAACCAGTGTGTGAAATGGGGAAGGCAAATCTCACTATTAAATCTGCCAAGAGAGTCATTAGTTCCATTGAGGATCATGCATGACCTCCATCAATGAGGATTATGAATAAGAAGATCTAGGACTAACTCACATTACATTACTTGCCACCAGTTGCCAAGAAACGTCCTTAAAGTTAAGTCTTTATTAAAATTCAAGCTATCACTTTCTACGCCATAGCTCTAGATAGAGATTACACGGGACTTAAGGAAGCCTTACCATAAAGGAAATTTCTTTCAACTCACAGTTATACTTTGGATAATTTGTTTATTAGATTTTGGACATTTTCCATAATTTGTATCGTAAGACATAAAAAAATATCAATTTTATAGCACTGCTGGAAGAAAGAAACAATTTATTTCCACTAGCGCACACATACAAACAATTAGGTACAGAAGATAAAAATGATATTAAACAAATATATTATAAAAATAAATAAGCAAAAGTAATTAAGTTTGATGAAGGTGGTGTGCAGCAGAGACTGCCTCAGCCTGTTGCCGCAGTGGATTTAGCACTGCGGCGCTGATTTTCAGGCATCACCTGTGTGCCAGGGATCACTCCCTAACAAAGCGCATTAGAATTTTGATCAAATAACCTAGTTGCCCAAAACTGCTGAACTAAATGTTAAAATCCAATGTTAAAATTTGTAAACACAAGTCAGTGGTTACGAACTTCACACATAACTCATCACATTTTATCTGCCTGACAATCCGTCTAAACATATGATGTAGGCATGTTCAGTTTAATGTTCATGAACAAAAGGAAGGAAACTACAAAAAAAAAAGTTTTTAACATTTTGTTGAATGTTACCAATGTTAGTGAACTCGTATTATTGTTCCATCATTTGTGATTCAAATCATTGGAAGTAAGCTATGATTTATACATAAGGTACAGTCAGTAATATACAATAGAAATAAATATTAAGTTCAAAATGAATTGTGAAGTATGTATCTAATAATAACATATTATTATGTTCAATGAATTGGGTTAAAAGCGTAGACAGTCTATCTTTATTTGATTAGGTAATTTGCGTTATTTTAGCGCAGCTGATGTCACAGCCGTAACCAAATTGACTAGGAGTATGTTCCAAGATACGATTTATGATGAGATCCAGAAGGGACAAATGGACAAGAAATATCACAGAGTGGTACCTGCGAGACGGGAAACATAAAAGAGGCCGACCAGCGAGACACTGGGTGGACGACATGCCCAAGGGACGGAGAGGAGCGGCCCGGGATAGAGAAAAGTGGAAGGACTTGGAGGAGGCCTATGACGAGGGACAACCTGCCGATGTCAAACATAGTTGATAAATTAATAGTAGTTGATAAGTTTATTCATATTTGGCAGTGAATAAGGGCTAATTTTATTTATTTTATGTTCCTAAACAGGTAATAATTACCATAGGGTACTCATTGCCTGACAGTTTAAATAGTGCCCGTTCTAAGTAATAATTAGACACTGGTTTCAAAACACTAACACTCTGCAATTATTACCCGGTAGAGCTAATGTGGTTTCGGAACATACCCCAATTTAGTAACATAAATATCAACTTCTTTTGATTCTTTTACTTCTTTATACTTATACCAGATATCATCCTGCAAAAATCAGGGCTGACTGTACATTGGTATAGGAAGACAAATGAAAGTGACAGACTTATTAGCATGCTAAACAGGTGTGTAGATAATTAGCATGACACTTCTACACTTGTCGCCCTTTTGTTATGCTGAGTGAGGGATTGACGCATCTGACAGAATCTTTAGTCTGATAACTGTTTGACCGAAGGTTTATTTAGCACTAAAAGATGTTCGTGGAGGCCCGTGTGGCAGGGCTTGACTTGCTGATCCGACACCGTGCAGCTAGGTTTAGGGATAGGGTCTTCAGAAGTAAAAATAGCCTGATTGCTGCTGAATCAACCCACTGTTTGATATATTTAAATTTTGGAATAAATTGCTAATGTTGTAAAATTTATTTTAGTTTAGTCAAAATTCAAAATTTACTTATTCATAGTACTCTACTTTTTTTTACTGTGTAAGTCATGCGAAATTATTGTCATCTTACTATACGAGTATTTAATGTAATTTTTAAGTTATAAATGATTATGGACTCTAAATGATTATGGAATGATTATGGATTATGATATTTGACTGATTTAATAAATATTTTAATTTAAGTTCTGGAAGGGATCGGATGAATATTATTGACATAGACAGACAAAATCTAACCTTCCTTTTAGCTTCACCTTAGTTGGGTAAAATAAACAACAAAAGAAAAGTTACAAAAATATAGTTTGATGATTAACTATACAGATGCAACATCTATAAAGTAAACTCGTATCGAGGTCAAGCTCCCGCCACAGCAAAAAATTTCGCAAGTAGGTAGTCCAATAAGGCGAAAACAACACCTACTATGGAGTTATTATTTAAATACATTTTGTAACTCCAAAAACTTATGAAATACTATAAATATGTCATAAACCACTTACTTGAAGACTCCAAAATGGACTGCTGAAGCCAATTTCGTAGTTAAACTTATGTAAATACACAAATAACTGAAAAATCACGAATAAACGACAACCAAATTCTATCACAAATTGTCACAAGTATTGTACAATGATTCCGGAAAATATCACAGCAACACACAACGCACAGTAAATTGTGTAATTAATTTCCAAGTAAAATGTAAATAAAATAAGGCGAGCAAAATTATTCAAGGCAAAATAAAAGTAAACAAAACAAGCAACACGAGTGAAACAAACCAAACGAAATGAGTAATCCACTCGACTGAAGTGAGTTGCAGATCACTTCGCATTTTAGAGATGTGCTTGTTGAACGTAAATAACATATACTCGCTGTCACAGTCATATTACAGAATAATAGATATTTTGTCTGCGACATGGCGATTTTTTATTTTTCTAAATTATTATACGAGGTGGTGGTGGGCTTTACTAGGTCACAACTACGTTTATAAGATAGGTGGGTTCACTGGCAACACACTAGTTTTTGAATTTGACAATTTTTAACAAAGTTTTTACAATTATACTGCGGAACGGTGTTTTTTTTGCGACAAAACACAAGCAACGCCTGGAGGCGACTGATGTTTATATCGAGAACTGTGATCATCATTGGTAAAAGGGGGCCGAGTGACGCTGTCATTCGATGTTTCAAGCGACCTGATATGTTCATCGGTTGCTAAGTTAATTGGTATGCTCAAAGTTGCCAATTTCGTTACGAGGTGCTCAGCCTAAGTACTACGAGGCGAGTGTGTAAGACATGTCATATGATTCCATATCAAAATAACGTAAATTCAAAAGATTAATAAAATAATTAAAGTAATTTTCTAATTTCAAGTTCATAGCCATAAATCAGTGCTGTTTTTAAAAGCCTGAATATGTAGGTATTAAAATTGTTGTATGTAGATTTTTTTAAATTAGGCTTTCTACAAGATTAAGTATTTTATTGCCACAGTCATTCCTTATTGTAACGAAATCCAGTGGCTCCATGACATGACAATAGCTAGATGTTAGTTGGTTAATACTACGTAACACAGACTATAATAATTGGATGGACTTCTCTATGAAAAAACAGGTTTATTGATTAACGCAGTATTGAACGCCTGGTAACACTCACATGCAATGGAGTAGGTAATAATTAAACAGTAAAAAACCTGTTTTGAAAAACGTAAAACATGTCAACAGAGACAATAATTTTCGACTTTACGTAATGATGATTTGACAAACAATGGAACCAATACCGGGGTGTTAGTGTTATTCGTTAAATGAACGCTAAACGAAACATCTCACCGACATTTTTACGCAATCTAATAGTTATGATGTGTAGGGACAGTTAATTTAGTTTTAAATTTATATTTAACGGCCACCTCATAATGAAAGCATATATTTTTATAACACATAACTGATACCAATAAAATATTCATGGTATAAGTAGTAAATTATATTGTGGGGTATCTCTATAGAGTTTGACAATTTGAATTAGTGTTGCTACTCAAAAATATATATTTTAGTTTTAGGGAAAATGCGATCGAATACTTCACTAGGTTATATAAATAATATAATGGAAATTGGAATACCAATCACCTACTTCTGTGTAACTTTTTTCTCTACAGTAGGTACATATGGTACTTGTATGAGTTTGACATTGCTGTTCTAGGGGATTTTGTCGTTGCTATTGGTATCACACAAGTGACAGCTTCAGCCTAACTTCAGTCTACTCTACGGTTCGTTCAAAACTTATACCCTACTCTGTATTACCTTACAGAGTGAGTTTTTGAAGAAATATTATTCTGATTTCAGAAGTTCAAATTAGGGATGTTACGGAGCTTCGACTCCGACTCCGAAAGGTCGGAACTTCCGATTAATTTTACACCTCCGACTCCGACTTCGGCTCCGATAATTTTGAATCGGAGGCTGTACCGAAGATTTGTGAGAAAACATATTCAAATTTCAATATATTATTAAATGCAAAACTACATAAAGAAATATTTTATTGCCGTAAACGTCATCATAAAAAATATTGGCCAGTTCAGCTATAAAAATTTAAAACGGTTTAAAATTTGAACTTTTTCTGAACATTTCTCTTCTACCTCCGCCTCCGACTCCGGTTCCGAATCCGGTTCCGTCTCCGGTTCCGTCTCCGGTTCCGACTTTGATATATCAAATTTAAAACCTTCGGTTTCGACTCCGGTTCCGGTAAAACCACCTCCGTAACATCCCTAGTTCAAATTCGTGGCTCCTAGATATATTTTTAACAGTTTCCAAGTTCCGGTATGTACAATGTCTTCCACATTAGCTACTTCAGTGTGTTCCTCATGCTCCACGGTGATGAAATGTATCTAAGAATCATCACGACAATATTCCTCATTTTACAGTAAATCGCATGCAAATTCATGCATTCGAAAAATACGTAGAAACAAAACTAACAAACTTACCCGTGAAAACCTTAATCCCGCTTCCATTGTTGGTCGGGAGATGAAAAACACCCAGAATGTGATACCTAAACGTTGTCACGGCCCTCAGCATTGAGGATTACGACGCGAGGAGGAGGAAGTTCTCTGTGCATGGTTGCAGTCCATGAATTTCTATTATTATTGTAAATTTTAATTAGTTTTATACCCTAAAAAATGAAATAGACTTCGGAAACTATTTGCTGTTGCAAGATAAATATTGGTAAAAAATATATGGTGATATAAACTGATAATGTACATCGCGGTGCAGTATCTTTTTTGAGAATCATGGGTGAGAAAGAACACCCAGTGCAGAACTTCTTTGTCTTTTCCTGTTAGTTCAACGCGTATTTGGCTTTTAATATTGTGTCACTAATTGACTTAATTAAATACCTACTAAATTATGCGTGAACGCTTACTTAAAATTGAGTAAAATTTAGTTAATTTTAAACTACTTAATACTTTATTTTATTTTATTTATTATCTAAAATTTACAGCTTTTAACAGAATTTATAAAAATAATAAAATATTACTAAAACATTTGCCAATTATAAATTTACATTATGTTCATCAGCAGCCTACTCTAGTCCACTGCTGGACATAGGCCTCTCCCAGGGCGCGCAATTGAGCCTGATCTTCGGCTCTTCTCATCCAGTCGCTGCCAGCCACCTTGCGCAGATCGTCGCTCCATCTAGCAGGTCCCACACTACGTTTGCCCAAACGCGGTCTCCACTCCTGAACTCGTCTACCCCAGCGGTACATTATATTACTCAACATTATATTAATCTTAGATAGAAACAAACAGTAAAACAAAAAACAGATTGCAGGTTACTATTAAGAGTGATATGCGTCACATAATGTTTACGTGTGTGTGCGCTTGAAGTGTGGTGAGGTGTGACGAGTGGGGATTTGTGTGTCCAGTTGTGAGGGAGTTTTACGGTGAGGTGAGAGTGTTAGTTAGGGTGGGTTCACATGGGTAGAGTTTTTTAATACGTGTAAATCAGACTTAAACGAATTGTATACACGCTTCAATTAACTTAAAATTTAGTTAATAACTTGACTACTTAGGTGCTTAATACGTGTAAACTGGGCTTAATGCTAAACAGCCTCATTTCTCTTTAGGTCTCGGCAAACGAGCGTTTTTCTGACGCGTGTTATTAATATGCCTTTGTATTTTTAGACTTAGTTTCATTTCGGGGCATGTAGATCTATGTGATTTTAATTTATTTGATGTAACCATAATATTTCTCAATTTAACAACAAAATACATAAGTACCTTGCAACGTAAGGTTGCTTGCTTGCTTATCGTATGCATCTGACATAAAGAAATTAGCCATATATTGTACTCGTAGCAGGGGTTTTTCAACGTCAAACGTAAGATTTTAGTTGCTTGCTTGCTTATCGTATGGTTAGTGGCCAACCTATTTGTCACAGTTGTTCAGGCCGCCCGTAGGCATCTGACATGGCTTAATGACTGCTGTCGAACGACAACAACTGGGACCGACTGCTTAACGTGCTCTCCGAGGCACGGAGGAGCCAAGGGCGTACCCAGGATTTCAGCTAGGAGGGGGCAGCTCATACCTGTTTCGAGAAGATGGTTGGTATATATATATTAATTTAACAGTAATCTTCTCGGATTTGCCGAAAATTTGTCTATGACAGTCTTTTGAATAAACTCACTGTTTTCTTTTAAATAATTGCGATGTACGCTCTTCAGACATAAACCCGTAAGCCTTTCTTCACCCATGGTGCTTCTAAGCCACGTTTTAACTCTTCGAAGCGTACTGAAGGACCGTTCTACGGTCGCCGTGGTGCATGGGATAGTGCTTAAAATAATCAATGCCTTTCTGACAGCAGGGTAAAAAATGTTGGCTTCATTGAACAGATCAACTACTTCTATGTCCCTTAATTGATCATCTGATAAAGCATTCTTCACCCATAAATTATGCCAAAGGTTCAGTTCTCCGGTGATATCCAGGTTATAAAATTCTTGGAATGATTCTGCGTTCTTGTGTAAGTCTGTTATGCTGGTTTTGGTCATATACAAGGGATGTAGCTTACTTAAAGCAAACGCCGGAGTATTTTCTTGGGAGAATCGAATATTCAACGATGAAACGATCAATGTATGGTATTATCAGGGAACGCCGCCAATATTCGTTATCATTATCTGATGGCGGATTACTTCTATGTGTTTGCTTGTGAGCAAGACGTGGAACCGAAATTTCTATGTTCAAATCCATTGCAACAGCTCGCGCTTTTTGAAGCATTTCATTACTTATTTTATCAGGAAACTCGCGGTCATTTCTGAGAATGTCCTTGATATTTTTGATGTGTTCCCCCACCGAGATCATGTCGATCGATTTAGCTTGCAGTGCGTTAACTACTGGTTCTAAAACTGCTGAATATTTGGCTATTGTTTGTAGAGCAACAATAAACACTGGTTTTGTAACGGCTGAATGCAACTGATATGCAGATTTTCTGGTGGCATAATTTCCCTCTACGGATAACGTTTCTAGAGATTTCACAAGCTCTGGGAAATGTTGAGAAAACTTTCTGATTGATTTATATTTTTCGGACCATCTCGTCTCACACAATCGTGATAGGTTTGGAGCGTAGTTTCGACGAGTAGTCGATTCTCTAAAAAACGTTATAACATCCTTTACAGTGGCGACAGTATTTCTAATTTCTGGCACTGCGTTCGCATCATTCACAACAAGGTTGAGTTTGTGACTTGAGCAATGAAAATATAAAGCACGAGTATATTTTTTTCTCAAAATGGCTTGTACGCCACCTTCTTTCCCTGCCATTGTAGAACAGCCATCGAATCCAAACCCTACGCAATCTTCGGTTGGGAGGTTAGAACTAATCAAGAAATTGGCAATTGCTTCGGCAATTGCTGAAGCATTTTGTGCTTTTAGTTCAACGAACCCTACAAATTCTTCTCTGATTTTCCTTTTGCTTTCGTCGTAGAACCGCACGCCTATTGATAGCTGTTCTTTCCCAGCTACGTCTGCTGTTTCATCAGCTAAGACTGCGTAAGCCATGGTCTTCTGAACCTTACTTATTATATTCTCCTTAATAACTTCGCCACATAAATTAATCAATTCGTTTTGTATTTTTGGCGATGTGTAAACTGCATTGCGACGGCACTTTTCCAGGTGACTCTTTAATTTGTCGTCGCCTGAATTGATTCTCAACTTCAATAAATCTAATAAAACACCCTCATCTGCTTGTTTTCCCCTAAGAGGCATATCATGTGTACCGCAAAATACTATACAAGAAATAATTGATGACAATATTTGTCTGTTTTCATCGATTGCTTTTTGGTGTCCACTTTGCAGTTGGATGTCTACAGGAACATTTTCAAGAAAATATTTTGCAGCATTTGTCGCTGTTAGGTGAAGGTTGGTCGTTGCATGCTTTCGGCAGTCTTCATGCATATTTTTGAACTTTATATATGGCCTGACCATAAATGATCCCAAAATTCCTCTCACAGTGCTGATGGGCGGAGGGAACAAAACACAATGCTTACAAAGAGCGCCTTTTAGTCGCTTGGAATATACTAGCCATGGTGCATATTGATCCAACCAAGCATGATTAAATTTTCTTTTCAAATGGCTTGCATCACTTTCAAAATCATAATTTCTGGGCGGGATCCAAGGATTTTGTAACAACTCCCTCTTCTTTTCCGTCGATAGCTGAGTAGCCAACCCAACATAACGACCCAGATCATTTTCATGATAGCCATCGTCCACTATAATTTCAGGATCGACGTTGACGTCATAAGTTTGTTGGGATGTCGATGGAGAAGAATAGTCGGCAACAGATATATTTACAGGTTCTGCTGGAGAATGTGACGCTTGTGCAATGTTAGCATGCAATGATCTTGGCATTACATGAGTTTTATCATGGTTGTCATTTTCATCGCTTCCACTGCTACTTTCCCGACCTTTTTTTTTCTTTTTTCGCGTGTTGTCCCTAAAAAAAGGATACACAAACATAATTACTCTTACGGTGTTTAGGCATAGAACGAAAAAAAATATTAATATACCACGTTTTTAAAACGGACTAAAAAGTATAAAATAATATTATTTTGACCTACAGTCAAAATTTCAAGTCTCTAGCTCATCGGGAGATCGGGAAGTTAGTTTAAAATCAATTGCCAGATTTGTACCGAACAGACAAACAGACAGACAAGAAAGCTACCTAATATAAACGTGGTAATAAATAAAGATCAATCAAGATACCTATAAAAACATCACATTCAAATATCATTTACTTCCTATACACTTACAAGAGAGCCCCCCTTAAACAAATCAAATAATCATATTAGGTACATATGTGTTTTGTTTTGACTCACCTCTTCCAAAGAATTTCCTGATATCCATTTGACGGAGTAATATTTCCAGTTGTTGCGCAGTTAACGTAAATCTCGTGTCGCCGCAACTAAACTATTAGACACTATTATGGCGCATGAAATATTCGCTCGTATTAAACTCCGAACTGAATTGAATTGTATTCGAAATTTCGAACTGAATTGCCTTGCTCTGCCTCACGATCCCGCTTATATATTCAAATATTCTCGCTCCCGAAATACGTAGAAAATACTCGACTTTGTTTCCATCCTTGTCTCATACTTGCTATCACTGTCTTTCCTTTCCAGAATAGTCCATGCTAGAACGTTCTTCGTGGTATTGCTATTCAATACAAGATGTCGCTACGCTATTGACCGTATAAAATAAATTGATGCTATTTCTCTTTACTGGAAAAAGTACTGTCGAGTGACGAGTGTCGTGAGTCGTCAGTGACTAGATAGCGCTAGCGCTAAACGTTGTTTTCTCCAAATTATATTCGGCTTTAAACCTAGATGGCTCTGATTATCTCGTCGGGAGCGAAAACTACGAGATGCGTGATGCGACGGTTTCGCGGGAGATTTAAATTACATTGCGTCGCTAACAGTATACTATATCGAATGTTGTAGAATATTTAATTATAGATAAAAAATATTAAATCAAAATAAAATATCTGACCGAAAAGATGTTTTGTTTCCAACACTTCATTTTGCGCAGAGTAGGTAGGTAACACGTTTTTAATTCCCACTTGCCAGGAAAATTGACGTTTATTTTATCTTCTAGGGGGGGGCAGCTGCCCCCCCCCCCCCCCCCCCTGCCCTTACCTGGGTACGCCCTTGGGAGGAGCTCAGATGAAATATGCCACTAGCGGTCACTCATCCAGGTACCGACCGCCAACGTTTCTTAACCTGCACGATCACTTTCGGACCGTGCTCGCAACTAGGCTACGAGCTCCTAAGGTAAACGTAAGGTTAAAAAATATCAATATACATCGACGTTCAGACTACCTATTTGGTTACGCCCTTGTTTGAACTTGAATTAATTGAAATTGAAAACGTTTATTTAGCGCTGTAAACACCAGAATATAGAACACAATACAGAAGTATACAAAGTTTAATACATCTAAGTTTGTTTAAGTTTCTTTGTTTTAAATAAGTTTAAAACAAAGTTTAAGTTTAGAACATCTGGTGTAGCTGGTACAGTGCCAAAAAAGGGTACACCAGCTCAGCATAATGCTGAGGCAAGCCACAGCGTTGATTTTCAGTTGGCCCCTCAGTGACTGCACGGACGAAGAAAGCAACAGTGTGTGCGTTTTGTGATGTATGAATGTGTTTGTTTGTATGAAAAAGGATATTAGTGTGTATGTGAGGTACTAATAATATAGGTCAGACAATAAAATCTAAACCCGCAGCTACAATACTCTATTTTCGCACAGACTACTTATACCTACGACACGCGCGTTTAAAAATCACTCGCCTGAATAAGTACTTATAAGGGTGCCCACGTCCGACAAACAGTGACCGACTTTTTGTAGGAGGAAAATATAACGTACTGATTGCAATAGTATAACGCACACGTCCTACAAAAAGTCGGTCAGAAATAAAATCGGTGCATCCCGACCGATCCGATTGTCGGTGAAAAATGGAACGTCCGGAAATGTATGCGTTAACGCACACTTCTTACCGACAGTCGGCCGCCTGCACTTGCCAGGGCAAGGGCGTACCCAGGTAGGGGCAGGGGGGGCAGCTGCCCCCCCCCCCCCTAGAAGATAAAATAAACGTCAATTTTCCTGGCAAGTGGGAATTAAAAACGTGTTACCTACCTACTCTGCGCAAAATGAAGTGTTGGAAACAAAACATCTTTTCGGTCAGATATTTTATTTTGATTTAATATTTTTTATCTATAATTAAATATTCTACAACATTCGATATAGTATACTGTTAGCGACGCAATGTAATTTAAATCTCCCGCGAAACCGTCGCATCACGCATCTCGTAGTTTTCGCTCCCGACGAGATAATCAGAGCCATCTAGGTTTAAAGCCGAATATAATTTGGAGAAAACAACGTTTAGCGCTAGCGCTATCTAGTCACGGACGACTCACGACACTCGTCACTCGACAGTACTTTTTCCAGTAAAGAGAAATAGCATCAATTTATTTTATACGGTCAATAGCGTAGCGACATCTTGTATTGAATAGCAATACCACGAAGAACGTTCTAGCATGGACTATTCTGGAAAGGAAAGACAGTGATAGCAAGTATGAGACAAGGATGGAAACAAAGTCGAGTATTTTCTACGTATTTCGGGAGCGAGAATATTTGAATATATAAGCGGGATCGTGAGGCAGAGCAAGGCAATTCAGTTCGAAATTTCAAATACAATTCAATTCAGTTCGGAGTTTAATACGAGCGAATATTTCATGCGCCATAATAGTGTCTAATAGTTTAGTTGCGGCGACACGAGATTTACGTTAACTGCGCAACAACTGGAAATATTACTCCGTCAAATGGATATCAGGAAATTCTTTGGAAGAGGTGAGTCAAAACAAAACACATATGTACCTAATATGATTATTTGATTTGTTTAAGGGGGGCTCTCTTGTAAGTGTATAGGAAGTAAATGATATTTGAATGTGATGTTTTTATAGGTATCTTGATTGATCTTTATTTATTACCACGTTTATATTAGGTAGCTTTCTTGTCTGTCTGTTTGTCTGTTCGGTACAAATCTGGCAATTGATTTTAAACTAACTTCCCGATCTCCCGATGAGCTAGAGACTTGAAATTTTGACTGTAGGTCAAAATAATATTATTTTATACTTTTTAGTCCGTTTTAAAAACGTGGTATATTAATATTTTTTTTCGTTCTATGCCTAAACACCGTAAGAGTAATTATGTTTGTGTATCCTTTTTTTAGGGACAACACGCGAAAAAAGAAAAAAAAAGGTCGGGAAAGTAGCAGTGGAAGCGATGAAAATGACAACCATGATAAAACTCATGTAATGCCAAGATCATTGCATGCTAACATTGCACAAGCGTCACATTCTCCAGCAGAACCTGTAAATATATCTGTTGCCGACTATTCTTCTCCATCGACATCCCAACAAACTTATGACGTCAACGTCGATCCTGAAATTATAGTGGACGATGGCTATCATGAAAATGATCTGGGTCGTTATGTTGGGTTGGCTACTCAGCTATCGACGGAAAAGAAGAGGGAGTTGTTACAAAATCCTTGGATCCCGCCCAGAAATTATGATTTTGAAAGTGATGCAAGCCATTTGAAAAGAAAATTTAATCATGCTTGGTTGGATCAATATGCACCATGGCTAGTATATTCCAAGCGACTAAAAGGCGCTCTTTGTAAGCATTGTGTTTTGTTCCCTCCGCCCATCAGCACTGTGAGAGGAATTTTGGGATCATTTATGGTCAGGCCATATATAAAGTTCAAAAATATGCATGAAGACTGCCGAAAGCATGCAACGACCAACCTTCACCTAACAGCGACAAATGCTGCAAAATATTTTCTTGAAAATGTTCCTGTAGACATCCAACTGCAAAGTGGACACCAAAAAGCAATCGATGAAAACAGACAAATATTGTCATCAATTATTTCTTGTATAGTATTTTGCGGTACACATGATATGCCTCTTAGGGGAAAACAAGCAGATGAGGGTGTTTTATTAGATTTATTGAAGTTGAGAATCAATTCAGGCGACGACAAATTAAAGAGTCACCTGGAAAAGTGCCGTCGCAATGCAGTTTACACATCGCCAAAAATACAAAACGAATTGATTAATTTATGTGGCGAAGTTATTAAGGAGAATATAATAAGTGAGGTTCAGAAGACCATGGCTTACGCAGTCTTAGCTGATGAAACAGCAGACGTAGCTGGGAAAGAACAGCTATCAATAGGCGTGCGGTTCTACGACGAAAGCAAAAGGAAAATCAGAGAAGAATTTGTAGGGTTCGTTGAACTAAAAGCACAAAATGCTTCAGCAATTGCCGAAGCAATTGCCAATTTCTTGATTAGTTCTAACCTCCCAACCGAAGATTGCGTAGGGTTTGGATTCGATGGCTGTTCTACAATGGCAGGGAAAGAAGGTGGCGTACAAGCCATTTTGAGAAAAAAATATACTCGTGCTTTATATTTTCATTGCTCAAGTCACAAACTCAACCTTGTTGTGAATGATGCGAACGCAGTGCCAGAAATTAGAAATACTGTCGCCACTGTAAAGGATGTTATAACGTTTTTTAGAGAATCGACTACTCGTCGAAACTACGCTCCAAACCTATCACGATTGTGTGAGACGAGATGGTCCGAAAAATATAAATCAATCAGAAAGTTTTCTCAACATTTCCCAGAGCTTGTGAAATCTCTAGAAACGTTATCCGTAGAGGGAAATTATGCCACCAGAAAATCTGCATATCAGTTGCATTCAGCCGTTACAAAACCAGTGTTTATTGTTGCTCTACAAACAATAGCCAAATATTCAGCAGTTTTAGAACCAGTAGTTAACGCACTGCAAGCTAAATCGATCGACATGATCTCGGTGGGGGAACACATCAAAAATATCAAGGACATTCTCAGAAATGACCGCGAGTTTCCTGATAAAATAAGTAATGAAATGCTTCAAAAAGCGCGAGCTGTTGCAATGGATTTGAACATAGAAATTTCGGTTCCACGTCTTGCTCACAAGCAAACACATAGAAGTAATCCGCCATCAGATAATGATAACGAATATTGGCGGCGTTCCCTGATAATACCAAACATTGATTCACTCGTTTCATCGTTGAATATTCGATTCTCCCAAGAAAATACTCCGGCGTTTGCTTTAAGTAAGCTACATCCCTTGTATATGACCAAAACCAGCATAACAGACTTACACAAGAACGCAGAATCATTCCAAGAATTTTATAACCTGGATATCACCGGAGAACTGAACCTTTGGCATAATTTATGGGTGAAGAATGCTTTATCAGATGATCAATTAAGGGGCATAGAAGTAGTTGATCTGTTCAACGAAGCCAACATTTTTTACCCTGCTGTCAGAAAGGCATTGATTATTTTAAGCACTATCCCATGCACCACGGCGACCGTAGAACGGTCCTTCAGTACGCTTCGAAGAGTTAAAACGTGGCTTAGAAGCACCATGGGTGAAGAAAGGCTTACGGGTTTATGTCTGAAGAGCGTACATCGCAATTATTTAAAAGAAAACAGTGAGTTTATTCAAAAGACTGTCATAGACAAATTTTCGGCAAATCCGAGAAGATTACTGTTAAATTAATATACAGGGTGTAACATTAAGAACGGTCAGTATGGGAAAGTCTGAAACTATAAGACATACGAAGATCTGTTCTTAGGAACCATGTCATCAATTTTAGTAACAAGAAAAACTGTATTCATACATTTTTTTAAAAACCTGTACTCAGCCTGGGAATCGAACCCGGTTGTTTTGAAAAAAAATCCAACACTATTTCTGTTTAGATATCGACTGTGTAGGTGTTAAGGAATAAATGTTAGTATGAAACGTGATGTTTAAAATTAATAAAACGCATTGTTTCCATATCTTTTAATTTATTTTAGTAGGTGTTCGAAATAACTACCATTTTGTAAAATACAACATTCAACTCGTTTAGGTAACGATCTTACTATTGAATGTTGTATCTTCAGGTGGTGAATTTGCGTTAAAATTGTCTCTATGGCTGCTTTTAGGTCTTCAATTGTGTCGTAGCTTGTTTTGTACACTTCATCACTAATTTTCTTCACTAATTTTGTGCAATAAAGAGTATTCATTCATTCATTCATTCATTCATCCTTAACGTAACCCCACAAGAAATAGTCTAGTCTAAAATAAATTAAAAGATAGTAATTAATAGTCTAGTCTAAAATAAATTAAAAGATATGGAAACAATGCGTTTTATTAATTTTAAACATCACGTTTCATACTAACATTTATTCCTTAACACCTACACAGTCGATATCCAAATAGAAATAGTGTTGGATTTTTTTTCAAAACAACCGGGTTCGATTCCCAGGCTGAGTACAGGTTTTTTTTAAAATGTATGAATACAGTTTTTCTTGTTACTAAAATTGATGACATGGTTCCTAAGAACAGATGTTCGTATGTCTTATAGTTTCAGACTTTCCCATACTGACCGTTCTTAATGTTACACCCTGTATATATACCAACCATCTTCTCGAAACAGGTATGAGCTGCCCCCTCCTAGCTGAAATCCTGGGTACGCCCTTGTGCCAGGGAAGGATGTTGTGTGTGTCGATGACATTGCTCAGCGATGGAGATCGATATTGAGAGTTTGATTGAGGAAGTAGAAAAGCGGCCTGCTTTATACAACACAGGATTGGCCGAGTATCACGACAGGAATAAAAAAAACATTATGGGAAGAAATATGTCTTATATTAAATTCTAGTTGGGCGACGTACAGCAAAATAGAAAAAACAATATTCGGTAAAACTAATGCTTAATTATATCTAATTATGTACCTAAGTAGGTACCTAAATGCGGGTAGTTTCACATACTCACTACACACTTGACTACCATCATTCAATATAGTCAGACTCGCGCACGAAGGGTTCCGTACGTTTGTTGTATGGGAGCCCCTCTTAAATAATAATTTTAATTTTATTATTTATTTGTATAGTGAATATATGTATAACTAAATATTCTGTGAATATTTCAAGCGTCTACCTGTTGCCGTTATCAATATTGAGCAAAAACGAGCAAAAAAATCACGTTTGTTGTATGGGAGCCCCCCTTAAATCCTCTTAAGATTCATGACATGGTATACGTTATCTCTCTCCATGACGTGCTACTCCCTCGAAAGCTACAGACAAAGTGACGGCCGTGTGCGTTGAGTCGGTCACAAAATCGGTCATAAGAATCGGAGGAAAAATCTGCCCGATTATCGGTCCTACAAAAAGTATGACGTGGGCGGGCACCCTAAAAGCCAACATTAAATAGGTACCTACTTATTCGGTGGCCGGCATTTTACTTTAGTTAAAACGATTTAGTCATCATCTGACAACCAAGAATATTTTCCATTTGCATTTTCATAAGTCATTAAAGTCAGTATAAAAAGTCTTTTCTTGGCCGAAACTACACATTCCAGAAATTATTCTCTTGAAAACATAACACAATGTTTAGTATTTGGTCTGTTTTTTGTAACTGTTGCTTAATAATTACAGCAGTTATGTAAGTAAATAAGTGTTTTGAGAATTTAATTGTTTGATGTCATTACCGAGAAAGCTTGTAAGCTTGCTGCAAGTTTAACTTTCCATTGATATTAAATTGCCAGTCCAATTATTTTTATGTAAGCTTGCAGCAAGTTTTATTTTCCTTTGCTATTAAGTTGATTCGCAAATTTGTCAACGCAAGTTTATACAAGTAAGTAAGTAAGTTGACACTTACTACACTGAATTCAGGATTCCAATCAGGATTCTAATTAGAGTGCGACTGTAAATATTGTCCTCAATAGTTTTAGTTTTATTTCAAATATGACAAAAAGCCTTAAACTAAGTTACAAATAAAAATACGAATGAAATTTATGTAAAATATCTTAATCTAAATCCGAACAGAGTTTATTCCATTTCAAAAATTAATGTCTAGTGTTTTTTAGGCTGGGTGAAATATTTGCATTTGATACCTACAATAGGTTGCCCTGTGCTGTAGGGTAGGGTGTGCTGTAGTCAATGTTTTACACCTTCCTAAATTCATATTTTAACTCATTTAGGAAGACTGAATTCAGTGTAGTGCAACGGGCTTATAGCCACACTACGCGCTTTCATCTTGCGCTATCTATTTGCGGTACACATAAAATAACGTCATTCGCTAGACGAATGCGTCACATGGAAGATTTAATTACTTACACTCACCGCAAGTTGAAAGCGCACTAGTGTAATTACACTGGTGCACTTCAATAGCTCTTTAGAGGTATATGAATTGTACCTCTTTACGGTAAGAGTTCCGTACGTATCTATACCTACTACCTAGCCAGGGTATGTCTTCGAGAAGTCATCTGCAATGAGACACTGGACTAGTTAACTGATACTTATATTTACAAACAGTATACCATACATGACGGTGGTAGAGAAACGACCAGCCTGACGCGGGCGCAGCCGCGTGACATTTAAAACTGCTGACATAATAATTTACAATGTACTACACAGTGTGCACTGTGTGTGTACACAGTGTCCCTACAGCTCTAATTGAGGGCTGTTTTGACAGCTTTTTAGCTGGGGACGGAAGAGGGGTGGCACTGGTAATCGTTTTGGACTGACTGACTATCGTCAATGACTTAATAACCCACTGAAAGCTCTGTACCAAATTCAAGTATCAACTTCCCTTAGGTCCCCTTTCTGGCTACTTTATAATTTATTGTCACGTTCTACATGGTTCTGTCACGATTCTGTCAGGTTTTTGCACAAAATGCTAAACTCTGTAATCGCATTCTGTAGCAACCAAGAGTTTCTGGCGACCATAAGATTTTACCTTAACAAAACATGTCATTCCAGAGCTTACAACGACGAAAATGCGCACATCAGCGACACACCAGACCACCAGAACGACAACCGTAATAAACTCGAATGGCACCTCATAGAGAATATTTCAGCCGATAAAAAATGCAAAACGCTTCTCTGTGTCTACTCACATATTCCAGAATACTACTTTAACAGAAAGTCAGTTTCTAGACATGATGTGTCAAAGAAACAAAACCCTGATTTGCATAAAATTGATAGAAATAATAACAATGAAGTTAATTCTGATGTGGTTTACGACCCATTAGCCACAACCACGAGTGCTACATTAATAAATTCTAAAAAACAGACGAGAGGTGTATTGAATAATCATGAAGGCAAACGTAAAGTGGAAGATTCAGTGAAGTTGTTTGGCTTGGATGGTGGAGTGATGTTCGAGCCCGTATTTGTTGTAAGTACCTACTATATTACTAGACTATGGCAAAAATACACGGCCAAAGTTCAGCCGATTCGAAGTTCGAATACAGACAGATTATGTAGCGTAAAGTCGAGGAAAATTTGGACAGAATTTGAGTAAATGTTGGAAATGGTTAGGAAAAGTTGATTTTTTTTGGGAAAATGTTGAAATGTCTAGAAAAATAAAACTTCCAGCAATGAATATAAACTTGCCTCGACAAAATTGACATAGCAATTTAATGTCAAAAGAAAAAAATCAAACATCCAACAAGCTTACTATACATTCCTATTTGACAATGCCTTATGCAGCAGCCATATTTTTATTTTGACAGTGCCCTATATTTCCAATTATTATCCGTTATACCAAATATAACGGATAATAATTGTTCCTTGACGTGTCGAAGCGTAAGTTTGTTATCAAAAGTAAATTAAAAAAAAACTAAACTAAACTAGCTTACATGCTATCTCAGCTTACGTAACCGAATCTCTTCTAATTATTCTATTGAACATTTGTCCAATTTGAAATTAGTAAATGTCGAATCTCACAGATTCGCTTTCTGTCCTGCTCAATGATAAAATCCAAGGACTGCGGCGGCGTTTGAAAAAGACCATCATAACTTTTATTGTATAACCAACCTAATACAACCTGCTTTTACAACCACTAATTGATGCCGGCCATAAAGAATAGCACCACCCCATCTCTTCCCGTGGGTGTCGTACGAGGCGACTAAGGGTCTTAGTGGATACTATTGTACATCTAGTATTTAGAAGGCGATAGGTTCGCCACCTATCACGTTTGTCCACCAAATCTTATCTTAATCTTACGACAAAATGTGGGAACTAACTAGGTATGATGAAGGTGGTTCCTCTGTGAGAACCACTCGGGGATTATGGACGTGAGAGATATGCCATGCTATGCTAATATTTCTTCATTTTATGTTTCAGGACAATATTCCACAAAGTCAGGACAACTACGATCGTATAACTTTGTATGACATGTAATGTAAGTTATAGGGGGAAATGCGAACATATTTATCTACAAAGAGTTAAAAATGTAAAAATATATTCAACTATATTTAAACTGAAGTATTAATTAATGTTGCAGGTATTTTAAAACTAAAAAATAATATGTGTGTTAGTAACTTAATAGGTAAAGTTTAATTACTTGACACTGTGCGCTTATTGGAATAATAAAACAAGTTATATTCAAATAAATGTACGGCATTGTGTATCTTCGTATTATTTATTTTTATTTAACACTTTAATGCACAAAAAATAGTACATGAGGCGAGCTTAATGCCATGCGGAATTTTCTACCAGCTTATCATTGGGTCATACAGATATTGCAAGGCAAGTGCATATACATTATATAGAAGAGAATTACTAATTATTATTATTTTAACCTACTCGTATATTATAGAAAAATATACCTATATACATATATATATATATATATATATATATATATATATATATATATATATATATATATATATATATATATATATATATATATATATATATATATATATATATATATATATATATATATATATATATATATATATATATATATATATATATATATATATATATATATATAATATACCTATTTCAATTTGAACAAAATAAATAAAGAAAAAGCAATGGACCAGCAGGATAATTGTATTGTATGGAAAAAAGCTTTCGGTATTTTTTTTTGAATAAACATATTTCATGTATTTTAAAAGTTTCATTATTTTCAGGCCTAGATTAGAATCTTGAGCGCTTATTACACTACACTGAATTTAGTTTTCTGAATGAAAGGTAGAATAATAGTAAACAGGACACAAGCACTATGATCCTCTGAAATAAGGAAGGTCATATAGGACGTATTTTACAAAGATCGCCATAAATAAGTTTCTAATTGTCTTTTTTTAATTAAGTGTAGGTCTAAATTAACTTTTTATTATGTAACTGTAGTAAAAATATAATTAATCTAACCTAATCTGACTAATATTTACAAATAAAAGATTCTCCCAGGCTCCTACCTACAGGCAGAGTGCCCAGAAGGCTGGCGGCGCAGGACCCCAAGGCCCCAGCGTTTCCACCCCATCTTCGAAAGTGAGATTTCCACTCACTAAAACCCCCTCGATGACCGGCCTCGTGCTTATCGGAGGGCTCCGGGATCTCCAGTGGAACGCACCGGTGCCCTCCTAGCATTTGCCTTGGGCTCCTCCTGGGAGGTGTACATTCCACCTCCCGGTTCCTTCCGTCACAGCAACGTGCGGCCATAGCACGTTGCTGCCTTCCCCAGGGTCGCCCGCCAATGAACGGTCAAAGTGGGGGCTTTGACCGTTCATTGGCGGGCGACCCTGGGGAAGGCAGCAACGTGCTATGGCCGCACCGCGACCCTGATCCCTCCTTTTAGTCGCCTTTTACGACAGGCAGGAGTTACCGTGGCTCTATTCTTCGCCCGAGACTACAGGGCTGGCCACCCCACTGAGGCCTGCATATTTGCGCCGCTTGACGTTTTCGGATAACGCAGCCGCTGACCCAGCCCTTGACACGGTCGCTGGAAGATGGGACGGCGCGAGAGTATCGACGCAGGTAGCGTCCCATACTAAAGGCCGGCCCATCTTCCAGGGCACTAGAGTCATGCCGTCGGGTCTCTTGCCGTCATCCCGTGCCAGACCATACGGTTCCAGAATTGTCTGTCTTGAATTATATTTAGTGTAATAAGCACTTAACTGAATTAAAAATAAAGTACCAAATACCTTTTTAATTAATAATTTAAGTACAAAATATTTTTTTTACTAGTAATTATACATTAATCATAATATACTGGTAGAAATGCCTAGTTTTTGTAGCCATTTCTGATAGACTTTGTGGGTTTTATTTCCTTCACCTGACTAGAACTTTCTTCTAAGAGACCTGGAAATCAATAAAATTTACAAGCAAAATAATTAAGTAATAGACTAGTAGTTATAGTCAAATGTACCTAAGCTATCGAAATTATTATAAAATACTCGTATATGTAACACATATTTTTTTACAATTTCGTGAGTAAATTCAAATTTTGAATTACATGCTTTTAGGATGTTAATTAAAAGCTTGCTGAAAATTTGATTTTTCTTTGATACTAAATTGTTAGGAACGTTAAATTTTGTTGAGGCAAAGTTATATAATCTTGCTGTAAGTTTTTTTATTTTCTCAATTTTTCCCAAAAATGTCCTGATTTTACCCAGATTTCATTTCCATCATGATAGGTAACTATTAGAGTTTTATTTTAAATTTGCTTCAAGATTAAATTATGAAACTTTCACATGCCGGATAACTTGGTGCAAACATTTTAATTTGATAAATCAAACTTGTTGCAATCTGAAAAACAAGTTTACATTGCTATCTGCGAATATCTAAACAATATTTAATAACTCATAACATAACTGGAAAGGTAGGGAGGACGGAGGTGGAAGGACGATATCGACCACTTCCAAAAAGGATGGTATAAGGACGCCGAAGATAGGGAAAAATGGATAGGAGGAGGGGAGGCCTTTGCCCAGCAGTGGGACAGCCTATAGGCTATTTAAAATAAAACATAACTCACGAAATGAATTTCGATGAAAACCGTCTCTTTCTTGTATCGTTCGTTTCCAATGCAGTGTCGGATGATTTTTCCTGTTAAGAAAACAACTCACTTTATTGTAAGACACTTCCATAAACACGTAAAATGTACTTACACAAAATATATAAAATTAAGATACATATGAATACTCTACTTTATATTTTGAAGCAATTTAAAGACCATAATATGAACAAGACAATTAGACAATATGAACAATATTAACTATTAACAATTTACACCTACACCTACACCACCCACAACACATAAAATTAGTTAGAATACTTATTTCCAAATAAAAAAATTAAGAAACCCCCGACCTACCACTATGGAAAACCCCATACTTTTTCCTGGTTATCATCAGGTCCCTAAGATTCCAGGATGTAAGAAAGGCACCATGGTCCAAACTCGAAGCATCTCAGAGCCCTCTTCCACCTGACATTAAACATAACTTTACGTCAGGATTTTGGAAACTCTTGATCCAATTTTTATCAGGCCTCACTAAGAACCCTCTCAAAAAATTATCTCTTAAATACAATAATCCGCGTTCAAATCGGATCGTCAGTTGTTGACAACAACTTGTCGAATTATGATGCCCCAGTTAGGTATGAGGCGTCAAATTTATAACACCCCTTTTCAGTTTGGTCGCTTGATTTAATTACAACCAGCCAGGGATATAGTAAGAGATTCCTTTGACTCTGCTTTTACGATCTTATAGTTTTAATACACTGTAGCTCACTGTGCTTAAGGGCCGTACCCCAGATCCCCTGACAACCCTCGTAGTTGGTAGGTACAAATAGCGCTCAGGACGGCATGAGTAAGGTCTTTGGGGTAGAGACGCCTCGCCTATGTCGGTCCCTCTTACCTCAACAACCAAACCTGATCTGAGGAGTGCCTCCTGTTTCGGCGGTCCATATTCCTTAAAGCCAGGTGGCCCGTACTCAACAAATCCTTCGGGAGCCGCAATAAATCTAGAATAGGAAAAAATATTACCAATACAGTATGATAATAATGCAAGGCTTTTTCTGTTTTTTTTTAGAGTTCTTCAATACTAATTCTGCATTGCTCTGTCTCTTTTTTTCTATCTATCGTTATCTCTCATACAATTTTAAGCCTTTGGTTCTGCAGACTTACAAGGGTTATTTAACGTTATTTTGATGATAATAGTCTTACCCTGATCTTTCCTGCACAGTTTTAACCTCAGCCACATCTTGAATAGCCTTCGCCTAAAAAAATTGTTGTGGTAGGTTAATAGTAGATAATTAAGTACTTCGGTTGTTTCTATCTTAACGATTACTTATTTACTCACCTGCTGATCTTTGTATTCATTTTCCAAATTGTATAGTGTCTCAGCAATATTATGTACTCTATCTTTTCCCGTCCTCACTTGTTCTTCTACCTTCTCTTCTCTCTGTTTCACAGAAGATACTATGTTACTATTGGCATTTTCTGTTTGTATAACTTCTGCCATTTCAGTTGACTCTTCTTGGATAGCCTGGGAAGTTTCTTCAATAACAGCTTTGGCTTGGAGGTCAGTAGATTGCACTAGAGCTAAAGGTTTAGCTTCGACTACTGTAGTAGTTTTTTCTTCGATTGTTGTTTGAGATTCAGTAGCTGTTACTATTTCTTCTAGCGCAGACCTTAATTCTGATGTAACTACAAGAATATTTAAAAAAAAATACACAGTTATTTCGAAAGATTAATATTTGTTACAAACCTACTCAGTTACTTCAACACAATCTTCCCCCTCTTTCAACCTCTATTATCCGATTACTATTATGCAATAATATATTGTTTACTTTCTTACTTTCTTATAACTCCGACCAAAACGTATATCTGTTTGTCTGAAGAACATCCAACTAACCGCTTTGAACGCGAATTTTTTGTATAACAGAGAATTTTGTTGAGTGTTCTTAGACATATCTGAAAAAAATTGGATCAGAGGTTTCCAAGGTTCGAGTTTGAGCTCAAATAGGACCTTGGAGCCCTTTCCACACCAAGATCCTTGAGGACTTCATGTATAAGTAAGGGAATCTCCACAATAGTAAGTCGGGAGTTTCTTTCTATTAATTTAGAGTTTTATATTTACCTTTCTTAGTAATCCCATTATTCTCTTCGATTTCCTTATTAAACCTAGAATCAATCTCGAAGAACGGCTGTTCAATATCCACATAAGGCAAGCCCTGCTGGGTGATGTCTTGTGATACCTCCTGGACTTTCGGAGGCCCGTATTCTTGGAGAAAATCCGACCCCGATGCTTCTGATTCATGCGCTGGCGCGTATTTGAGAATTGGCGAGGTTTTCTGCAAGTTATTTATTATTTTAATATTTTAGAACCACTAACGAGGGAAATGGAATGACGTAGTGTCAATTAATATGAAAGGGAAGATCTTCCACCAGGCAGAAGGGTCTCTCCACCAGGAGGCCGAGTGTCTTTGGAAGATGTTCACCCGTGACCAAAAAAGAAGACGTAAGACATAAGTTCTCACCTTGACTTCCGAAGGCAGTAGGAAGGCTGGCCCCTGAGGTCTCCAACCACTCGGGAGATAGGGTCCAGACCCCAACGCTGATACATATCCTACTGCTAACACTACTAAAGTGACGGCCTGCAATAAGAGGATATTATTTTTCCATTGTATTAAAGTGTAATGAGACCATTTCCCGATTATAGAAAGAAAGAGGCGTCCGTACTCCAAAGACCTTACCCCTACCCTTAGGTATCCTTTACATTCCGACCAAAAGGAAGGGGTGTTATAAGTTTGACGCGTATGTCTGTTTGTCTGTCTGTAACAGTTAGGTGATCCGAGATTGAGCTCAAATGTTTAGAACTATGGTACCTTTCCCACATTTGGAATCTTGATGACCGGATGATGACCAGGAAAAAATAAATAGATCTCCGCAATGGTAAGTTGGGGGTTTCTTAAATTTTTAATTGTTTAAGGAGATCAGACAAGCAAACGGACAAGTTAGTATACTTATATTTAGAATTTAGTAAGTATAAGGACATAAAACAGGATATCAATTTTGAAACAAATTTTTCACCGAACACTTAACTAATTATTTACCTTCATACTGAGTCGAAACTGAGATCTGTGGAAACCAAAATTAATTAATGATCCATTGTTTGAAATAATTCCCAATTTTATACCAATATCATACGTTTTATAAAAAATGTTTAAACAAATCAAATCGCCAAATATTTGACGAGTTTTATTGGACTACAACTTGTATTTGGATGAACGTGAAGTTGCCATACAAAATGTATGGGTTTCCAGGGACTCTGAGAAAAGTAAATAGTTTAATTTGATTGGATTGTGCAAATTTAATGCGAATTCTTTGTACTGCTCTTGTATCCGGTCGTGGTTTTGTCGTAGTCAGATCTTTATTTTATAGCACTTCTTGATGTGTCTAAGACTGGAGAGTTAATTCTGAAGTGCAACCGAAAGTGTTGTAAAAGTCACAATCGTTTTGTTTTATAGGTACACTAATCTTTCCAAGATTTTATGAGAATATTATTTCGAGTTGGAAATATGTGGTATATAGTACTTTCTAAGCGAGTACCTTTCAGCAAATAAGGAGACAGTCAATCTTTGGCTCTGTTCTGGATCTAATTAAATTAATTCAAGCTTCTTGTCACGTTTGAATTCGATGCATTTTCAAAAATTGTCATTAGATATTAAATCTTTTTTCATTTGATATTAAGTCTTTGTCATGGTAAGCTTATTTAAATCCCTGAGTTTCATAACAGAATTGTCGAAGAATAAAGTCTGTTTATTGATATTTTAATACCATTGAAACGCACTGTTGCACAATCTTTCGTCCGTCCGACCGTTTATCACGGCCGTCTAGCTTGTAATCAGAATGTATTTCAGGACTTTGTCATTTTGGGACTTTGTCATTTTGAGATTGTCAATTTGGAAATTGGACATTTTGGAACTTTATACTTATACTTTATACTTTATTTGCACACACATACATTACAAAAGAAACAACAACAAGAAATTTAACGTACACAGGTAGAGCTTATCTCTAAAATAGAGATTTCTTTCAGCTAGACCTTTAACATAGAGAAGTTACAGAAGTGGACATACATACGTGTAGAAATTATATAAAACAAGAGCGAAAAATATGTATTTTGTACTTTTGGGACTTTGTAATTTTTTCGAAAAATTTGGACATTCTGGGACGGATCCGCCATTCCCAGAAATGCTTTTTATTTTGACAGCATTTGACATTATGACAGTTTGATTCAAACTTGCATCAAATTTGCTTACTTGCCATGGCAAATTTGGTGCAAATATTCACGTTTGACACGTCAAACTGGTTGCAAGTCTGAAATAAGTTCATAATCGCTTTTTGGGACAGATTTAAATAAGTGGGGGTCAGAAAGTGTTTACCACTGACAACTTACACAATCGCAAATTACTCTGAAACTACTGAATTAATTTAAATACGCTTTCACTAGCTATTAATGATTTCACCAGCTTACAGACTGTGAAAGTCTGTAAGCTGGTGAAATCATATTTAAATCAATTCGTAGTTTCAAAGAAATTTGCGATTGTGTTAGTTGCTAGTGGTAAATACTTTCTGACCCCCACTGTACCTACCTACCTACAATCTTATCTTATGACAGGGGGCCAGGGATAACCCCAGAGGCACTTCTACCCTCAGGGATCTTTTGTGCTCACCCCTTACCTTAGTCTCCTTCCTTAAAGATGCTTTACATCAAGTACGCTGTACAGCTTACAGGAAGGAGCTTATAGTCTTCTGGTTTCGGGTAGGCTACCCCCAGAAGACTCATACGCCCTCCAGCCAACGAGTCACATTCGCACAGCAAGTGTTCCATTGACTCAACGGTGTCACCACAGGCTCTACAGGTGGGATTGTCTGCCAGTCTCATCTTGTGTAGAGGGCTCTTAGTGCCAAAATGGCATGTGAACGCCCCTACAATGAGACGGATGAGACTCCTGCTATAGTTGTAGATTTTCCTGCACCCAGCCGTGCCACTATTTCCAATAAACCTCTTAGAGTGACCTACCTACAAACTTAAAATACGGATCTATAGCTTTTCTTTCGTTTGCTCTTCGAGATGTGTCCAGGCATTTTGTGAAGTGCCCCCGCTCTATCTACGACTGATATACGTACTACTTCAAGGTCATCGTTAATGAATGAGGTGCGTAGTTCAAGATGTATGCTCAAGATCTACGAGTATTTGCTTTGATTTTGCGTTTGAACCGTCGCGTATACACACAACCATAACCAATGGATAGCCATACCCAGTTAATACTCGTATTGTATGGAGTGATAATAAAAGCGTAATACTACGCTGTAGGTGGTATCATTCTATACGCCGTCATACGTATTAGGGATGTCACGGAGCTTCGACTCCGACTCCGAAAGGTCCGAACTTCCGTTTGATTTTACACCTCTGACTCCGACTTTGGCTGCGATAATTTTAAATTGGAGGTTATACCGAAGATTGAAATCGACCGCAACCAGAGCGCGTACAAGTTACGTTTTCGCCCGGGGAATCCCCTCACTCGAAGCCACGATATCGCTTATTTTGCTATGCTACTTATGTGGCCGGTTCTGTTGTATTTTTGTGAATTGTGTATCAGACGCGCTACAATTGAATTGTGACAAATTTATTTATAGAACATTGAAGCCAAAAACAAGTGTTATACATGGAACTATTTTTATGTAGTTGACGCGAATACGGCAAAGTGCAAAATTTGTGAGAAAACATATTCAAATACTTATCAATATTTTATTAAATAGTGTAGAACTAAATAAAGAAACATGATTTACTGGTATTGCCGCAAACGCCGTCATAAAAAAATATTCGCCAGTTCAGCTATAAAAATTAAAAAACGGTTTAAAATTTGAACTTCTTCTGAACATCTCTCTTCTACCTCCGACTTCGGTTCCGACTCCGATAATTCAAATTTAAAACCTTCGGTTCCGACTCCGGTTCCGGTAAAACCACCTCCGTAACATCCCTAATAGGTACATAGCTGAAAAGTTATTTTTAGACCCATGGAGAAGCTTCATTGCAAGACGATTCTGTTTAGAACTACCTAAGTTTCTAACATCACTATTCTTCCAGACTTAGCACAGTACCTACCTAGTATTTATCGTAAAAAAAATTGGCCCACTGAAAGTTAAACGAACTGGATTTAACCGAGTCCGACATTAAAATAATAGACTGTTGAATAAAAGATAAGCTACAGACAAAATAAAGTTTATTTTTAATCAAAATTAATTACAAATACATAGCTTACTTGGGTTGAAAACAATATTTTTGTATTTTTCACAGCAATGCAACTTATAAAACTAAACTTGTACTTTCATGTGCCTTCATATTTTTAAATTTAAATAAATAACTTCACAAGAATTTTCCAATTATCACGAGAGAGCGCATTTTATAAGTAAAAGACAAAGACCTACAATTATGTCCAGTCAATAACCGTTGCTATGGTGACCGTTGCCCTGGCTACGTCCATGTCCACCGATGTTGTTGGCATTGGAGTCGTAACCCCCGTTGGAGCGGCCTGACGCATCAGCATCCTCGTAGGAGATGTGAGGTTTGAATCCACGTTCGTCAGCTTCGTAGCTTACAGTCTGGAAAGAACAATCTTATTTGTAACTATGCACAGTCGAGAGCTTTATGTCAATTTGATGTCAATATATGCGTTTTGGTGGAAGAAACTCTACTGGTTAGAATGATAGTAAATTCAATTCGGACGGACTTGTAGTTTTGGAGTTATTTGGTTTTGAATCATGCAAACATTACCGGACTTCTGAAATGTTCCCGGTTTATAGACGTATTCACATCAAAAAGAGTCATTGGGATTTAGGACAAATGATACATCCTTTACCTACGAAACAAAATGTCAGAAAAAGATGGCGCACATTTTTCACGATCAGGCGAAATGCGGCTACGACATTGCCCTATGATCAGACAAAATGCTGCTGGTATCTATCATTCCACGTTCAAACATCTTGAGTCTTAACTTACTTGCTTCCTCCCATCAGGTAATACTACATGGTACTCTCCCTCTGCCCTTTCGTCCTGCCTTTGTTCATGGTGTCCGAAGTCAGTACCCTCGTGCAAATCGTTCACCATATACCCGAAGTTGTAGTTGGCAGGCTCCTGCACACAGAATTTAGTATAAGTACTATTTTTTTGTAACTTAGGGCAGATCTTAAAAAAGTAAAGTAAAACGAACATTCAAAAAAATTGGTTTTTGGAAGAGGGGTAGTACTTATACTTATTCTGTGTCTTATAATTGTTTTGGTTGGATTAGTTTAAGCTTTGACTGTCGTGTCTAACACGTGCGGGAAGACCTTAGTCGCACTCGTCTATCCTCAACACTCGCCTACGGCTCGCGTTGCGAAGAAGTAGACTCGTTGCGACAATCTGGTTCTTCCCACTGTAGTTAGAATCTACTATACATTGATGATAATGTGATGGCAAAAAGTGTTACCAAAGAATTAGAAATTATGATGGATAATGAGTTCTAAAATGTAAAGAAAGGGTATATCAGAAAGTACGTACACCACTGGCGTCATCCAGGCCGTTTCTGCCAAAGGGAGAAGCGTTGCGATCGTACCCTTGTCCGTGATCTCCTCCAAACCTGGGGTACCAATAGTAAATAATTATTAATAAATATTAATAAATAATTAGATATTAATATTACTTTAGACAGGTCCCACAGGGAAAAGCAACGTAATAGGGAACATGACTTTTTTTTATTACATCATTCAACTTACATGGACGTACAGAAGATGTATCTGAAATCCGTTTATCGATATCTCAACTAACATCAGCGATATTAATGGTTAAAATTAGTAGTAGGGGGATGCTCCATCCCTTTCTAGCAAAACAGTCTTAATATGTAGCCAAGGTCCTGCTTGTATGGCGCTACTTAGGAGTGACGTCATACTATGGCAGCGTCATCTCTTTCTTCCGTCTGATTTTTGATTGCCTGTAGCTATTTTATTTTTAACTAGTTTTAATTCTGTTTTCACATTTGACCATCAATTTATGTCTATTTCTTAATTTTTATGAAATGCATTCACTTTTTTAGATACTTGTTATGTACCCTATCAAACGATAGCACGCGTCGTGGGACTGTGTCATTGCTGTAAAGAGTTTACCTAGTTTCTTTTTTTTTGGTGGCAAGATGAGACCAAGCCCACACATCACATCCTTAGGAGGTCGAATTTGTCTCCTTTGTAAAGCCTGCGAATCCGAGTGTGAGTGGCGGGTGCTTCTTCCCCCAATAATTTTTATAATAATTAATAATGGACTTCCGCAAAATAACGCCTGATTCCACCAACTTTTCTGCACATACCTGCTAGCTCCGTGTCCGTGGCCCTGACTTCGGCCCTGAGGACCGCCTTGGGGATATCCGCCGCCCCCTGATCGACCTTGTGGGGAGGGAGGGAGGTAGCTGAAACAAGTAGTATTGGCTAATTACATCATAGATTATTTTAAGACAAAGGCCTCCGTTATAACAATAAGCTGCAGCAATAAGCTGAGTTGAGGCTCTTTTCACAACAACAGCAGACCATCAGACATGATTTCAATATGTTTACCTTTGATACATAATAATTTTATCATAATTATATCTGCTTCAGTCATTGCTGTGTGTGAAATAAACGTATTACTTACTTACTATAAGTTTTTAAGCTTTCGTGTTATAGGAGGAGGGTAGACAGACAGATTCTAACGTCTGACGTCACAACAACAGCTCAGAGCCTGCGTCAGTCTACCCCATAGAACTTTACTACTGGTCATGGAAAGTTCAACTCTGTACTGGTAGCTGGCAAGCTTGGGAGCCCGTAGCCACTACGAGCACGCAGCCAACGGTCTCTATGATCCATAAGGAGACTATGGAATATGTGTCCATTAATTAATATGGTTACCTGTTAGATGGGGGTGGTTCGGCCCATGATAAGGCCACGAGGAAAGCGAAAGCAATGATGGTCTGGAAATAAGAAAATAGAGATTATGTTTTAAGTTCCGCACCACGAGGATCACGAGTTGTAACCTATTTTTTTCCATTAGGTAGATCCTTGTAAGTAATTTTGAGAAATTTAGTTCTTAGTTTTAGATCTTAGCTACCCAATAATGACAACTTTTCTATAATAACCAAAAAAAATAATAATTTTAAATTCTACTTTTTGAAACCACGGTAATATCGAAAACACTTTATCCGATTGCTTAACTAAACGCGATCGAAAGTGATGAGGTTCGCCTCAAGGCCCGCACTCCACTCACCCCCCTCAGGGTTCGAGTGACGACTCGCTTGCTCGAAAGTGATCAATACAGCATTCTCATTTCGATTTAGTGTCATCGTCCCCGGTGAGTCTACATCTTTTTCTTTTGATCTTTATCCGAAGAACTACGTTATAAAATAGTAGATATTAGTTTTTCAAAATGGTTTTATTTTTATTGGCGCTACATATTTTCTATTAGAATTAGGGCAAATCCTTAAGTTATGAATTTCAATTAGAAATTGTAAGTTTTTCTTTTCTAATTACAATTAATCTTAATGCAACCTTACCTTCATCTTTAAAACACTGACACAGATCTCAAACTGATGCACAAAGCTCGAATGACACAATTGTCCTATTACCGTGAGCTTTTATACGAACTAAAGCTGTACATGTACTTACAGAGTAGGGGTGAAAAATTGGAGCTCATTAGAGGATAATAGACTAGCTTTCAAGGTACTATGACGTTATGGCACAAGGAAAGGTGTGGAGACGTGCCGAAGTTCTGTCGAATAAGTTGTAAAACAATTTAAAGCCTCCTTTCCTCCTTTATGCTTGCACGGAAAGTGCGACGGAGTCCCGACTTCCAAGATACAGGTTTCGACCTAGTTTGTAAGTCGGAGGTCCTATTTTTGTGCCTAGTAATAATCGAATAAACTTTTCATATTATTTTTTTCATATTTTTTTTCACACTCTTAACGCATTCACAGGCCAGTGCCTCCACGTTGGGCATTATGAGCCTATGCTCTGAAATGTACATTATACACTAGAATATTTATATGGAAATCATGAATAGTAAGTAGGTACATCGGGTATGAATTGTTAGCACGTTTTTAGTCGGTTCAGTGGGCTATCGATGTGGCTGCCTTCTGGTCGGGAAAAATTTAATTCGGATCATCAACACGAAAGAAGAAGAAGTCGGTTCAGTGTTAAACTTATTAAAAGTTTTTGATATTCTGCACAAAGTGGTCTTTATCGTTCTAAAGAAGATGGCACCACTAGTCTGATTTCTGCGATCATAAGATAGACACAACTTTATTTCTACCGCAAAGTAAGTAAGTAATATGTTTATTTCACCTACAGCAATGACCGAAACAGTTATAATTATGATAAAATAATTATGTAGTCAAAGGTAAACACATTGAAATGATGTCTGATGGTCTGCTGTTGTTCTGAAAAGGGCCTCAACTCAGCTTATTGCTGCAGACTGCAAAGCACAGCAATGCTTGCATTCTGTGTTTCGGTCTGAAGGTAAGGTGAGAGCCTAGTGTAATTATGGGCATATGAGACACCACTTATAACAATACAATAATAATGTATTCATATAGACAGTGCCTTTTACATTTCCTTAGATTTCCCTGGCTCCCACACTTGGATACCCTGTGTTGTGGACGCTAGTCTCTTCCGATATATCTATATTATGATGACATAATTAGGTTTTGCAAATATGACAATGCTGTTAACGAAAATAAAACAAAGCATAAATAATTAATAGACGAAAATAATAATAATTAACAACTAAAGCCTAACAACTACTGCAATATCCCTAACTATTTCAGGGAATTCGGGAGCGAGCAATCAAATAACGGTATTGTAGACAGCCGATTTTTTTTTTTTTTTTTTTTTTTTTTTTTCTTCAATGGCAACTGTAATTCCTCTTGTGGGTCGTGAGGAACAATACTGCCAGCGTCAAGTGATTGATTCATGCATGTATTAGAAGAAAATATAATTTGGAACCTGATTGAAACATCTGATACCTGAAAAACATACAATAGGGTTAGGATATAATAAACATAAATAAACAATGATAAAATAAGTAAATAGGTAAACTTTATAATTTAATTTCATGAACATTTAAAAAGAGGAGAAGAGCCCTGATGCTTTTTTTATCTTGCATATTAAGCACTGATGAGAGATTCGTAGGTAGAGGCGCCTTGTATAAAGCTAACAAACGATAAAAGGAGGGAGAGTCATATCTGGGACAATTAAAAAGAAGGTGAAGCAAGGATCCTTCATCAAGTCCACATTCGCATAGAGAGGAGTCTCTAATACGAATTTTGTTGAGGTGGACTTGTGAACAGCAATGACCTATTCTCATTCGACTAATAGTGGAAGAACATTTCTTTTCCAGACGAACCCTAGAGAACCAAGGTTTGAGGGTAACATGGTCCTGAATCTTAAAGAGATGTAGTCCCGTTTTTCGACTAGAGGAGACCCAAGAGAAATTCCACGCCATTACAAGGTGACGACTGGGCAGAGCCACCAGGTCATGAGCATATGTGACGAAATTATCCATGTTACCCCGGAGAATAGCAGTTTTAGCGAGCTCATCTGCTCTTTCATTGCCAACTATGCCAGTATGGCCTGGAATCCAGGCTAAGTCAATTTGTAGGTGGGATTCTGAAGCCAAGCGCAGGTGATGCTTTATTTCCAAAGAGATAGGGTTGAGAGAGTTTTTGGAGAAGGGATTAGAAATTAGGGATTGGAGGCAACTACTCGAGTCAGATAAAATAAGGGACTTAGGGATGTTATTGAGTTTAATAAATTTCACACATTCCAGGACCGCTTTACATTCACCAGAGAAAACAGAATTTAGATAAGGGTATTTAAACATTTGTGAGGAGTCTGAATTGGCCCACCAAAAAGCGGAACCGACAGAACCTTCAGTTGATAGTTTAGAGGCATCCGTGTAGAAAATATTCCAACCAGACCATCTATGTCCTATCACTGATTGAAGCTTGGAGTTGGCATCTACCGAATTTTTAATGATCCCAAGGGATAAGTAAACATTAGGGGAAAATATTAATGACTCATAGGGAAAGTAAAACAGGGGGTGACAAGGGAATTTTCGGATTTCAAAATCGATCTGGTGAAGTTTCCTAATGCTCTTGATCAGACATGGTTCTTGTTTATTATACCAGTAAGATTTGGTTCGAGTATAACTGAGAAGCAGACAAAGTTTAGGAAGGAGAGGATGTTTAGAGAATTGACATATTCTAAACAAATATCGGTCCGAGAGATACTGTCTTCGAATATTTAGGGGAGGATCAGCTGATTCTACCTGAAGCGCATTCTTTGGAGAACTCTTCATAGCGCCCAGTATTATTCTGAGACACCTGGCCTGGATCAGATCCAGTTTCTTCAGGGCTCCTTTATTACATGGAGTAAGTAGAAAGGAACCGAAATCCAGGTGGCTCCTAATCATACCATTGTAGAGTAACCGCAGAGAAAAGGGGTGAGCCCCCCACCATACCCCACTAAGACATCTAAGAATATTAATATTCCCTTCACTTTTTTTAATTATACTATCTACATGATTCACTCCCTTCATTTTGGCATCGAAGATTTTACCCAGGAAGCGAGCTTCACTTCTAATGGGGATCGGGCATTCGTTGTAACAAATTGTTACAGCAGGAGGTTGACGTCTTCTCGTGAAGATAACGACGCTACTTTTAGGGGCTGAAAGTGATAAGGCATGATTGCTAAGCCATGACGAAAGAATATCTAATCCCGTGTTAACATCATTCGCAGCCTCTACAATGGACGAGCATGAGGAGTATAGCAGAAGGTCGTCTGCATACTGCAGAACTCTACAGACGAATGTAAGCGACCTTTCCAAATCCGCCGTATAAATGTCGTATAGCAGAGGACTGAGCACTGATCCTTGTGGTAAACCCCTCCAAATGACTCTAGTTGCACCTTGAATACCCGGATGTCTTAGCGACACTGTTCTATCGGTGAGGATATTGAACAGGAAATCTGTGATCTTAGTAGGAATCTTTAGCGCGAGTAATTTCTTTCTAAGGACTAAAAGATCAACACTATCATATGCCGCAGATATATCCAAAAAGGCAGCTACAACCGAATCATCCCGACTGAAGGCTAAGTGAAGGTCGGTTGTAAAAATGCTGTGGTTATCGGTAATGCTTCGACCTTTGCGGAACCCATATTGAGTAGAGGCTAGCATAGAATGGTGTTCCAAATACCATTCAATTCTGTTTTTAATTAAATGTTCTACAATTTTAGGGAACACAGATGATAACGCAATTGGTCTGTAAGAGGAAGGATCTGAAGGATCTTTCTGGGGTTTTAAAATAGGAATAACGACCTGATGTTTCCATGAAGATGGGATATTTCCAGAATGGAGAACTAAATTAATAATTTTGAGTAAGTATTCCAAAGAATTTGATTTTAAATTGCTCAAAAAGGAGTAAGGGATGCCATCAGGACCAGGGGCAGAGTCCTTGACTCGATTTAAGACTAATTTAAGTTCGACTAGGTTAAACGGGCATGCTAAAGGACTAGTGGAGTAATATGTATAGGACATGTTATGATGATTTGGGACAAAGGGGGGAGCTAGCTTGTCTAAAAAGCCTTCTACCCAAGACATTGAATTGGAAGATGACGTTTGTCTCCTAGAAGATCTAAAACGCCTTATATTATTCCAGACTAAAGATTGTGGGGACTGAGGAGAAATGGATGCACAGAAGTTACGCCATCCCTGGAACTTCTTTTTACGAAGTAATCGTTTTGTGGCCGCCGCGATATTTTTATATAAAAGATAATTTTGAAGATTTAGTTCGGAATTACACTTATCCTCAGCTTTTTTCCTTTTATTTATAGCTTCAGTACACTCCGAATCCCACCATGGAGGGGAGGGAATAATTCCTTTGGAGGAATTCTTCCTTTTAAAGCATAAATTGGCCGCATTAAGGATATATTCTTTGAACGCCTCGAAACACTCAACCACACTGGTTGAAGATGGATCAGGGAGATCACTCATCTGAGTTTCTAGAAAGTGGCTGTATTTTTCCCAATTACTATTTTTATTTAAAATGTAAGGGAGTAAAGGCGGTAGGGAAGGAACCGAGCTTATTCGGTCTGGGAAAGAAATTTTGATAGGGAAGTGATCTGAGCCTAGAGTATAAGTAAGCCGAGCCCACGATAGTAAACTAGCAAGGGAAGAAGAACAAAGAGAAAGATCGACAAAACTTGGGTTTTGTCCAGGGGGGGTACGCCTTGTAGGGGAACCATCATTTAACAAACACAGGTCAAATTCTTCCATTAATTCTATTATTTTATTAGCCAATGGATGATTATTGGGAGCTCCCCATAGATGATGATGGCAATTAAAGTCACCCATTATGACCAGGGGTGATGGGATTGAGAGAAGGATGTTTCTCAATATGGGGATTATAGAATTATCTCGACGAGGGGTATAAACAGAAAGATAAGTGACATTGTTAAATTGAAGAGCAACTGCATTAATATAGGCGTTAGGAATAGAAGGGAGGTTTAGAGGGGAAAACGATAGGTTTCTCTTGATGAACAAGGCAGTACCACCCCAACCATCACCTCTGTCATCTCTGAGACACTCATATCCAGGAATTCTAAAAATCGAACCTGGTTTGAGCCAAGTCTCAGTGACGGAGCATATAACAGGTTTACAATCATTCAATAAATTAATTAATTCAGATCTTTTATTTGAGATGCTTCTAACGTTCCACTGAAGAACTTGGTCCATGAATAAGTTTATATAAAGCAAAAGTAACAGATTCAATTATGCATAAGGCAGCGTTGTACGGTAGATTGGAATTAAAAATTATGTTAACCAGAGAGGCTAAAAGATTTTGGACCGACTCAGTAGTAAGTTCCGAGTCGGAGGATTCAGGGCGATCAGAAATCAAGGCGCAGCCATTTGAAGGCGAGGGAATATTGAAATCTTTTAGAATATTATTGTGGGCCTTCTGATCATAGCCCTTTGAAAGAGGGGCATGCGTCTTGGGTTTGGAAAAAACTGACTTCCGATAGGAGATGGGTTGGGGCAGAGAGCGTGAAGATTGGGATGATTGACCAGGAGGAGAGGGAGGAGCTAAGTGTTTTGAAAGAGGGGGAAACTGAGATTCAGTTAATAGGAGGTTGGAGGAGGTTGGAGGTGGGGCCTGGTACGGTGGGGGTGCTTGGGACAAAATAGTGGCATAAGATTTCTTAGCCTGTGGAAATTCTCTTAGGGCTTCATGATATGACACATTATGACAAGACATGTAGGCTTTAATGTTAGCTTGTCGAACTTGTTCTGGGCAAGATTTGTCTGTAGCAAAGTGATTAGCAGAGCAGAACACACAGGTGGCCTCACACTCCTCAATAGAGCAAGAGGCACCTGCATGCTCCTCACCACACTTAAAGCATCTAGGTTTAGATCTGCACTGTGAGCGAGTATGTCCAAACCTACAGCAGCTATAACACTGGACAGTAGGGTAGACATACCGCTCGACAGGCATTACTGTGAAACAGCAGATGATTCTATCAGGAAGAAACTGACCATCAAAAGTTAGGAGGACAGTTTCAGAAGCCACCCATTTATTGCCATCGGTGTGATTTTTGTTTTTCCTGTTTAGCCTGCGAGATTTAATAATTTGCCCTGTTCCATGAGGTAGTTGAGCCGATGCAACTATGTCTTCATGAGCCCATTCTGTGGGAATCCCTTTCACTATGCCTAATCGGCATATGTTGTGTGTGGGTATGTATACTTTATATCCATTCTTATTAAAAAGGTCATTGGCTAGAAAAGAATTGGCATCACTAGCTGAATTGAATGTCACCGAGAGGCGATTTCTACCAATTTTCTTAATACCATCAGCGAGGACATTTTTAAGGTTATTGCGGTAAAGGAAGGCTCCAAACTTCAAAGGATGAAGAGTATCTCCCTCTGCCGATGGATTATCCCTTTCGATAAAAACTCGGAATGGGCCCCTGTCTGTATTACAGTACTGCTGTCTTACTCCATCAAACTGCGGTTGCAATGTAGTGGATGGGATTTGCGAATGTGGAGCTGAATTTAGAGGGACTTGGTTGGAGGGGGCACCGACAGGAGGGGTTTTAGAGTTGGCTGGATCAACAGTCATAGGAACTGATAAATTGGGTTTAAAATTGACATTAGAAATTGACGTTGAGTTAGCCAATTCCTTTAATAAATTGGGAGAAGAAAGCGCTTTATACAAGGTGCCTGACGGAGGGGGGGAAGAGTGTTTAAGTTTTTTTAATGATTTCTTTATTTTAGCAGACTTAGATTTGCGCGATCGGACCGTAACATAGGATGCTACATCAACAATTCCCTCTTTTTCAATCTGTTCATTCGTCGCCGCGTCCTGATTGAATGGAATCGAGTCTGGATCATGGTCATGTGGGGTCCCCTCCTCCATGCCACAAAATGCACATTTAATAGGTACTTACACAAAACAAATATGGACAAACACAGTTAGTATTCACAGACACAAATATATAAACACTTTAGGAGATCAGATTATTTCTTTACAATTAAAATAACCAAATCCGAATAAAACACACGAATCTCACACAAGATGACAACCGGAACTAGGTAGCCTTGAATGCTCTTAAATTTTTCGACAGCCGATTTATTAACTCACGTTCTACCCAATTGTCGGTATACATTCAAACCATAACTACCTACATATTACAACTACAATTATGATAATAACTGATGTGGACATAAAAAGAAAAAAAAAATCCATCAAAATTAGATGTCTTTGGGCGACAGTGACCACTTACCGTTCATCCCGCTTGTCTGCTCTCCAAAAGAAACCATAAAGGCTCATTTTCATTGATTGATAGGGCATGCGGGGTGCGGGAGATTTCTGCAACGCATGCCATACCGCCATGCCATACTGCCATCCAGCATTCGGGGAACCGTTTTCACTAGTCAATAAGGCCCGCATGCGGGCGGAGTGCGGGAGATTTCTGCAACTCATAAATTAGTTAGTTTAGTCGATGGGATCAGCATGCTGTATATCGACCGGGTTATCGACCAATGAAATTGAGCCTTTATCGACCGATGAATTTTATTGGTCGATATACAGCATGCGGGAAATCCCCGCAGGCGGTGTAACGACTAATGAAAGTCATTAGTCGATAGCGCGTTCGTTACACCGCCTGTGGGGATTTCCCGCATGCTATTATATCGACCGGATTATCGACCAATGAAATTGAGCCTTTAAGACATAAACAGGTGAGCTCCACGCATGTCTCTGTCCGCGAAACAGTTTCGACGAGGATGTACACGACGACACATGACTCTATCAGGGCTTCCTAATATCCATGTACTTAGGTATACCTTTTTGTCAATATGACCTTTAACAGGATTATATGTGACGTTATGTCCTAATTGTTATAGGAACTGGATGTAACCAGAACAGATCAGTCTTGGGAGTTGACAATATGTTGGTATGTACAAATAGATGATGGGATCTTTGGTGTGGGATACCACTTAGGGGACATCCATAAATTACGTTAATGGGGAGGGAATAAAGTGTGACATCGTGTAACAAGGGGGAGGGGGGGACGAGTCATAAGCTTCGTGACGTCACATGCGTAATTCTAAAAGAAGTCATAAATAATATAAAGGAATGGGTTCAAAGTCCGTGGACACAAGATGAATAAATTTTGTAACGTTCATTTGATTTGATGTTTGGTATATTGTCCAAACTGTTTGATTTTATAAAAAAATATTTTAAGAGTAAAGTAAGTAAAGTAAAATACACTTTATTGCACAAATAGAAAACAACAAACAAGAGATAGAAAAGGAAATAGTGAAGTACAATGTAGTACTTTTTTAATTTAAAATTGCAAAATTTCAGACGTCACTCCAGGGGGGGAAAGAATGTCCAAAAATCATGAAATTCGTGTGACGTAATTTTTGGATGGCCCCTTACCTTATCTTATGAGGATAACCCCAGTGGCGGTTCGACACTCAGGGAGCTTTTGGGACACAACTTGCGTCGTCACCAAAGATTTTTATGATTGTTTTTGGTACATAATAAATTATTTATTATTATTTTGTAATTCACCCTATCGTCGGTGAAGTTCTAACATCGCCTAAATCAAAATTTGTCGGTTTTGCCCTTTTAATCGCAATCGACGGAGAGTGATCGCTACGCCTGACCAATCAGAAATAAGCTTTTAAACCAATGACGGCGAGTTATTCGCAGAAAACTGAAACCGCCTAAATAAAAAAACCGACACGACCGCAGCGTGTATCTCAGTACCTACCTAGTGCCGAGCAGTTTCAAGCAGAGAAGCCGTCTCGTAAGTTTACTTTGGAAAAGGGTAAAACTGCACTTTTTATTTGTTGTTGATAACATACAAGTTTACCAAAGAAACCAATACAGCAAAATGAAGTTATTCGCTCTTCTGAAAAGGTGCACTTTATGACTTAGGCGGTGTTAGAAATTCACCGACGCTATGTATTATATAATGCTCGCTGAAGAAGTTTTATATGGAAACCCCGACAACCAGTTGGCGCATGCGATATGTGAGCATTTCGGGCATTGAAATGACAAATGTCAAACTATTACGTGCATTTGGCAAACCTTTTGACTCGCTGTCAGTGGTCACATCATCATTCTAGAGGAGAACTACTAGTCCGATTTCTGTGGTCGACCTCTTGCCCCGTCACACCTTTTAACCACCTCATCCAAAGCCTACGCGGCCGCTGCTGCAGAAACCCTCAAACGGTACAAATACGCTAACCTTATCAGGTTACTATCGTAAAACCTATGTATTTGATCAATTTTGATCCGATTTGGATGCATTTTATCAAGAGGTGTTATTAACCATGTCTGATTGCATTGCATATTTGCATCAGGGTTTTCCAAGAAAATCTTGGAGTATCAGATAGGATCTTTGGAACGAGAAATTGTTAGGTGGTTCAAGTTTGAGCTCAAATGTTTAGGATATGGTGCCATTCTCACGCCCAGAACCTTGAGGATTTGATGATGACCAGGAGAAGTAAGGGACCTCTGCAATAATAAAAGTCGGGGTTTCCTTAAAAATATTATTTGGACTTCCAATTCAATTATCTATATGGTTAATATTTTTATAAGTTAATATGTTAATATTTTAATGTAGGATGTCTCGTTAATGTCTTTTCTGTGTGCAAAAAAATAATATTTTTTATTGTAAGTAAGTACCTACCTTAAAGTACATTTATACAACGTCATGTTTTACTTCACCACCGCGTCACCGCGTCAGGAGTCATTTATTTTATAATAACCCTTTTTACATAAGGTCCATCTTATATGAAAGGTAATTGGTAAAAGGTATTTGGTAGTTTAAAGTATATGGAACACACACTTCTGAACATTTGTACAATCTGAGAAACTGTACCTACCAATTGGTCACAATTCTAAATTTTTTGTAGGTTTGTCGTCAGTTATGTATGAACAAACAGAAAATTTTCAACTGATATTGCTATAGGTATAGGTCAGGTGGCTAGAGCGTCGGTTTCGAAAGACTGTAAGCACTGTAAATGTACGTAACATTTACCGACAGCTCTGACGGCGCGGTGAAGGAAACCTGCACATTGAGATAACCAGTGTATGAAATGGTGAAGGCAATGGCAAACCACCCCATTTAATCTGCTAAACGCTAATATTCTCTTCTGATTGCCTCTACGTTTAATTGTGACAAAGTCGTTTAATGTGTGTAATAATTAAAATTATTATTGTAGTACATAAGTTACAATAAAAATTTAGGTACCTAATAGTAAAACAAGAGCGTCGGCGTCACAGTGGCTAGGACACCGGACTCGACAGGTCCGGGTTCGAAACCGTGCAGTGCTATGTACCAATGAGTTTTTCGTATTTTTCGAAAACTTACATTACATTTACCGACTGCTCTAATGGTGAAGGAAAACATCGTGAAGAAATCTGCACACTGAGATGACCAGTGTGTAAAATGGGATAGGCACAAAAGATCCTCAAGGGTCGACGTTGCCGCTGGTTATTCCCGCCCCCCTATCATAAGATAAGATAAAATAGGTAATAGTAAATTGAATTATTCTGGAGATTGAAGACCAATTTTTTGCTTAGAAATTGGGTCCCAAATTAAGGTTCGAGATGGTACCTACATGTATAATTCGGTATTTGACTAATTATTTTTATTCCATCAATCAATTCACATGGACATCCTGAAGAAGGATCTAAAATTAGTTTTTCGATATCTCATCTAATGAGATCGCTCTTAGCGATAAGACCGCCTAAATTGTACTTCACTATTTGTTTTTTTATTTGTGCAATAAAGTGTATTTTACTTTACTTTACATTACTTTACTTTACTAACATCAGAGATATTGATGATTTAAGTTAGTACTGGAGAGTTGCTCTGTCCCTTTTTAGTAAAACAGTTCTTTCTTATGGCGGTAGGGAATATTGACGTCATAGTGTAATATTGCCGTTTCTTTCTATCGTCTGTTTTTGGTTGCAAGTAGCTTTTTTATTTTTCAACGAATTCCAATTCTGCTTACTTGACCATCAATTTATATCTGTTTCTTAATTTTTAAGTAATCCATTTAATATTTGTTACTAGGAAACTACCGAATTGTAAGGAAGAAAGGAGGGATAATCATAACAACAGAATAGTATCAAAAAATTGATATATTTGCATTAAAATATTATCACAACTACATAAGCTACTTAAAACTACGAGGTACATTGATTTTTTTTATAATTTTTTTTTACAATTTGCTAGAAAAAATAAATAATTGAGTATTTTGCTGTACAATCGATCCATTTCACAACAAAACAGAAAACTGTTTTCATTTCTTGGGTATTTGACTTCTTTCTAACAAGTTCCTGGGAGCACAATACAATTTCGTCGAAGAAAAATTATCCGAAAGCTTGCACGAACCCAGACTTGTAGAGTAAAGCTACAAAATATAAACATACAGAAGAAGGCCCGCTCCGGGTGTCCTATTTTAATCACCTACACTCGACTGTAGCGCTAGGGCAACTAAAGTTTCCAGTTTGAAAAAAGAGCCTTGTGATAGATATTATATAAGCAATGTATTCAGGGTGGAAGGGTAAACACCGTTACCTTTAAACTGGATAACAATGGATCATTTATAGAATCTAAAATCGATAGAAAATAGTACAATTTAAAAAAATGATCCCGCCCATGAACTCAGCGCAAGCGAGGGGTGAAATGACGGGCGGGGATGGCAGCGCGCGCGCGCCTCGGCAGCCCGGCGCGGCGCGTGGGCGTCCGTTGACCTCGTGACCCCGGTGGGACTTCCGCACTATTTTTTTTAATGGTATTATTTTCTATCGATTTTAGATTCTTTAAATGATATTGAATATCCAGTTACAAGGATAACGGTGTTTACCCTTCCACCTTGTATTTTGTATACTTTAAGTACAAAAAATAATGCCTCCCACTGGAGCGCGCCAAAGCGCGTGCAACTCGCGCGACTGAATTCCTCTGATTTAGTCAGAGATCGCTTGTACGCAGATCCCGCGTATGCGTGTCCCAATATCGGGCATTTCTATTGAGCGGACCTTCTCTATCTTTATATTTTGTGGTACACCCTGACCAGGTACAAAAACCTCTCGCCATTTCATAGTGAATTCCTTAACACAGATTATGGAACTACCAATGGCGCCCTCTTGACAGGATTTTTGTTTCTGGTCAGGGTTAAAGTTGTCCAATGTCTAGTAAGGTCCATCGCCCGACCGGCCGATTTCTGCAGCGTTGTCGTCGTAACCTCCAGCCCGCCCTGAGGCATCAGCAGGCTCCACTGATATCCTGGGCTTGAAGCCTCTCTCGTCCGCTTCGTATTCCACTACCTGAGGAGGAAATGACAAACACAAAGGTTAATTATATATCTAAGACGGGGCAGAGCGAGTTGCATGATTCTATGAAATCTATTTAGTTTTGTGCAATTCTACCAATACACCGACTCAGCCAACCTAACCTTGGTTTGGAAGTAAAGTTAGGTTGATTTAAGCACCTACCTACTTTTTTTTAACAGGGGGAAGTCTTCGAAAGATACCCAGCCTTTTGGGGGAGAGACCGGGTTATGTGAGATTTTTACTCACTAAAACCCCTCGATGGCCGGCCTCGTGCATATCGGAGGGCTCCGGGATCTCCAGTGGAACGCACCGGGTCCTAGCATTTGCCTTGGGCTCTTCTTGGGAGGTGTATTAAGTACCTACGTACCTATTAATTTGGTACAGACAGGTGTACTTACCTACCTATAGTGTACCTATATTGTCACATTTTTTAATTTTATAAAAAATAATAATTTTATTTTCATACAAACTAAATGCCTTGCTTTAAGTTATACCTAGTATGCCATACTCTTTACCCGAGCTGGCAACGTCGCATTTTGATTAGCTTAAATGAAATGAAATGAAATGAAATTTTATTTGTTCGCACGAAACACGGTAAGTACATATAAGATAGTAGTCTGTTGGAAAAGATTATACATATTTCGCAATTATTTTGGCATTCAAAAAAATGTTACGTCATGAATAATAATAATAGGTTATAAATCGCAATAATACAATAAAATTAAATCTACCAACTAGCCATAAGGTTAATGTTAAATTTATTAATTATTATCATAAAATTCTTTTATTGAATAAAAACATTTTTTCTATCAGGCTTGCTTTAAGTTTTGTATTTAGGTATATGGTTATAAATCCTTACACACATAATGAAGCAGTTTTTTTCATGAGAGCGTATAAGCCAACAGGCCACCATCTCCCATAGACATCTCATCCTCACTACGAACCTTAGATGGAATTCCTCATATGTCGGTACTAATACCGACAGCGTAATTACTAATAATTACGCTGACTTTCTTACCTTCCAAACCGATTACACACGCATTGCTGCTTGTTTTGCAGTACAAACAGTACATTGTCGCTTTAATTTATTTGACATAATTCATACGAATGTCAAGGAATCAGAACAAAATATTATTGCGACAGGGTTCCGCAGAGTACAGCTTCTTTCCATTAAACTTGTACCCCAACATAGATATTATGTGTAAATAGGTTGATGACGAATATATGACTGACTCACCTGTTTGGTCCCATCAGGTAACACCACGAAATAGGAGCCTTCAGCCCTGTTCTCCTGCCTGGACTCGGTGTGTCCAAAGTCGCTGCCAGACTGGTAGTCGTTCACTTTGTACCCGAAGTCGTAGTTCGCTGGTTCCTGTGGAAATGTTAATAGCAAAGTTTTGTTTCTGGAAAGATTTATAAAATGTACAGGCGCTTGAATTTTTTTTCTTTAATGAGGGATTTTCCGGCAGCTTTCAGTCAATTCAACAGATGGCGCAAATTGTATACTGGAATGTTAAAGTATGTCTAAATATGGGTTTAAGTACCAATAAAATATAATAACTCCTAATTAAACATTTAAGAAACCCCCGACGTTCCATTGTGGAGATCCCCTTACTATTTCTTGGTCTTCATCAGATCCTAAGATTTCAGATGTGGGAAGGTCACCATGGTTATAAACATTTGAGCTCAAACTCGAACCACTTAACTGTTACAGTTCCATAGATCCATCATACTCAAACTACCATAGATACATATCTCAAGATACTCCAAGATCTTAAAACCACTGATCCAATTTTCATCTGACTTGGCACTGGAACACTCGACAAAATTCTCTATTAAAATTTATAAAAATGGGTCCTAATCTGATCATCCATTGTTAAGTTATGATGCCACAGATAAACAGACAAACGTGTTAAACTTATTACACGCCCTCCCACAATCGGGGTCGGGGGTTAAAAACGGTTACTTTCTAACCGTGCCCACATAATATAAGCTAAGAGTCATCCGGTCTTTTTTTCTCACAAACCTGGTTAAGCAGCTCATCTAAAGCGTCCTTAGCGTGTCCGTAACCCTGGCTGGAGAGCGCATTGTGCTCATCCGGCACTCCGTATTGAGTTGAGGGCATCGCGTCGCGGGCGGAGGGGGCGCCGTACTTCTGGGAGGGGGATGATCTGGAAGTGCGTCATATTATATAATGTAGCAAGAAACAAAAACTATCGTGAGTTGAAAGAATCGTCTTTAATTCAATTTTTCGATTTCAAATCATTTATTGCATGTCACAAGAACATTACATAGTTATAAACTACGTAAAACATTGCTCATTCAAGTAATAGCATGGAAATGTTATGGCTTGGTTTAGTTCAACTCTTTATTGTATACAAGAATAGGTAGAAACGGAAACGCGGCCAGCCTTTATTTGGGTAGGCCAAATTTTATACCCGTAAGTTTTAGTATATTTTCTAAGATAGTTTGTTAGTTTTAGTTTTTAGTTTTAATTAAATTTTACCTTTAATCGTTATTTCTAGTTTTAATTAGAATAAATTACAAACTTAGACAAAGACTTGGACATACTCCAATTTGGACTGCTGAACTTTTACGACTTTGACATTTCGCGCCGAATAGAAATATGTGAAGCACAAAGGGCGTGACATTTCTAAAAGGGATTTCTTCCAGCAAACTCCTAAAGCGACAATCCAATAAGGCTTTCTTAAGAACGATTACTTGAAATCTTCCTCTATGAGTGTGTTGTAGCAAAATTTACATGTGATAGAGTTATAATCGCAGGGTGAAGAGCTTATGTAAAATGCACTGCTCAAAGAATTTTACAGTAAATAAAAAATGTGCTTTCTGTTCATTAAGTGTTTTGACACTGAATACTTAGGCCTAATGTTACCAATGAGTAAAAAAGAAATAAAGTAAATAAATACCTATGATACATACCTGGCAGTACCGAAAGACGAGGCAAAAGCATTGGTCTTCAATCCAGCCGCTCTGCTTGCAGGCGCTCCATATTCTCCCGATAAACCTCTAGCATTAGGTGCCCCATAAGTATCTGAAACTCCTCTCTGACTAGGAGCACCGTATGACTGAGAAACTGAATTCAAACCTTGGGAATACGAGTCAGAACTTCTGGCGTTAGGCGCTCCATATTGGGTTGAAAGGGATCGCGAGGATGGGGCGCCATAGCTTTGGGATACACCGCTTCTTGAAGCGAATTGAGAGCCTCGCGAGCCGAAGGAGGATTTGAAGCTGCTAGGGGCACCGTAACTTTGCGATAAGGAGTTTGACCGAGAAGAAGGAGCGCCGTATTCTTGAGATAAGGAGTTCGAACGGAAAGAGGAGCCGAAACCAGGAGCACCGTAGCTTTGGGAAGGACTGCGGGCAGAAGCGGAGTTGTATCCTGAACTGAAACTCCTTTGATTTGGCGCTCCGTACGAATCTGAAGGATTTGAACGGAAATCAGGAGCACCGTAAGAAGATGAAGGCGAAGACCTAGCCGATGAATAAGAATCTAATGAAGAGCTTCTTTGAGACGGAGCCCCGTATTCCTGAGAGAGGCCACTTCTGGGGCCAGGAGCGCCGTATTCTTGGGATAGACCAGATCTGGCGGAAGGGGCACCGTATTGTTGGGAAAGGCCACGAGCTGATGGCGCACCGTATGATTGAGAAATACTACTTCTTTGGCCAGGAGCTCCATAATCTTGAGAAAGACCACTTCTTGAGCCAGGAGCTCCGTATTCTTGGGAAAGACCACGAGTTGATGGGGCGCCGTATTCTTGGGAAAGTCCACTTCGTTGTCCAGGGGCTCCATATTCTTGAGAGAGACCTCTGGCAGAAGGTGCACCGTAATCTTGCGACAAACTGCGAGCCCCGAAGCCTCGGGCTGACGGTGCGCCGTATTCTTGAGAAATACCACTTCTTTGGCCAGGAGCTCCGTATTCCTGGGAAAGACCACGGGCTGAGGGTGCACCGTATTCTTGGGAGAGGGATCGTCCGAAGTCGGACCCATGGTCGTGGTGGTGATCATGCCCTGATAGTGCTGCGGCATAACTGTCCCTGGAATAAAAATTATATTGGTATCTTAAGAAGATCTAGACACACAGCAATGTGTCCACCAAGTTCGAAAATAAAGGCGAATTAAACTACTACTAACTTGGCAAGTATTCTCTATATTATTATTATAAAATAAATTAGGTACTTACTCTTGAGTGCAAGTAATTGCCAAGTTACAGATGGAGTTTCAAGAAAGCAATTATTTTTCTTTTTAATCAATTTAAACAATGTTTTCTGTAGGTAGGTACATTTGAAGGTTAATTGAACTTGGTACCCACTTTGAATTTAAAAAAAAATATTCATTTTATGGTATGGAGTACCCGATAGGCCGAACACTCTTTGCCAAATAGCTATTGATTCCAGCAGGTGATTAATCGATATTTGTACTTACCCAACTGGAGGTTCAGCTAATGCCAGTGAGAGTAGACAAACCAGTGGTATGAACATCTGAAACCCAATCATATTCTGTTTAGTCAAGCGAAGTATTTCCAAATGAAAGGTCAACCGTGAGCTTCTTAAAAATTAGGTCTAGTGACATCTCTTTTTAACCCCCGACCGATCGAGGGAGGGCGTATTATAAGTTTGACACGTTTGTCTGTATTTGTGTTTGTTTGTGGTATCATAACTTGAGAACGGACGATCCGATTTGGACCCGGTTTTTTTAAATTAATAGAAAATTTTGTCGATAGTGTTCTACACTTCTAACTAACTAGCTAACTAGGTCTGATAAAAATTGGACCAGTGGATTCCAAGATCTTGGAGTGTCTGATGTCAGATGGGATATCTGGAACGGTAACAGCTAGATGGTTCAAATTTGAGCTCAAATGTGGTTCATGGTGCGTATACGACATCTGGAACCTCGACGATCTGATGATGACCAGGAAAAAGTAAGTGAACTTTACAATATGAAACTGGAAGAATTGGAAGATTATTAACCCGCCGATACTATAATAGTTAGATGGGGTCTTCTCGAACTAAAGTTGTAGGGAATCCTGAGACATTTCAAGAGAAAAAAAATTAAAGATGGCGGCAAAAAACAAATGAAAATGATGTGGAGCTGGGCATTTTCAGATAGCCATAGCGAGGCCGAAGGCCGAGCTCCGCGTAAGGCGAGCCCGGAACGAGTTTGAGAAAAATGTTTATGACCATGGTGGCCTTGCCACATCTGGAACCTGAGGACCTGATGCTGAACAGGAAAAAAGTAAGGGGATCTCCACAATGGTACGTCGGGGGTTTCTTAAATTTTTAATTTAAAGTTATCTACAATAATGACGTCTATATAGGGATATTTCTTAGGACGCTTTGTGTAACAATTGAATCTAAGCTATATAGGAAAGTATTATTAATAGTGTATTTGTCCTGGATCCGTGACAGAATCTATTGTTAAGTTATTGTTATGCAAATTACGACACACGATAGAATCTTACCTTCATCGTAACTGATTTGAGACCAGCCCCTTAAATATCTGCAAAAGAAACCAAAACGTATATGCCTGTCTACGAATTTATTATGAGCTCGGAATCGAACCGATTACTATTTTTATTAGCTATTGCTAAATACCACAGTCCCAACTTGAAACCACAAAACTATAGTTAAACATAAGTTTTAAAAGCTCGTCTTGTAGAGCGTAATAAAAGAGCGTAGGTAGCGTAGTGGCTAGGACGCCGGACTCCCATGCGGGGAGGTCCGGGTTTGAAACCATGCAATGTCATTTACCAAAAAAAAATTAATTACCAAAAAGTTTTACATTTATCGACTGCTCTAACGGCGAAGGAAAATATCGTGAGGAAACCGCACATCAGGATCTTACCATCCCTTGTACCTTCATAGCATATATTATAACTCTCATTTTGGTTTTAATTATTATAAACCCTTTCGGTTTTATTAAAACTTCAATTATTCTAAAAAATATTATACACATCACGTTCAAGAACATTGACACTTTTAAAACAACTTTTCACACTTTTCACCTACCCTTAAGCAGTGAAGTGAAACGTCGAAGTGAGATGTGACACTCGAATGATACCATCCAAAATGTCTCCAACTATTTATACCAAACCAAACCCTAACAATGCTAACTGTGGACCAATTTGATGACATCTCCATCAAACAACATATCGATGTAATTTGGTTCCTATTACATTGTATTAGAAGTGTATGAGGTTGTATGAGTGTGAAAGGTTGTATGTACGGAGTTCCATTGTGGTAGGACCTTCGAACGAGTGGCGACACTAACAAATGATCCAGATCACCTAAGACGATGGGTCCACGGTTATATGATTGTTTTTGTTGAATCCGGGATGTGCCAAGTCCGTCAATCGGTCAATAACTCATCTTAAGGATTCCTTTTTTACCGTTTAGGTATATAATAACCCTAAAAAATAGTTCCAAATGGAACTACCTAAATAGGTAATTCCGCAATTAGGCAACGATGGTTTTTATTTTTCTGGAAGGAAAGCAGACGAGCAGATTGGAAGGTTTTCTGGGAGAAAAGGAGGTTTTCTCCCACGCTTTTGTGACATCCACGTCAACTTTGTTTTGTTTTGTCTTGCAAATTGTTTTACAGTAGTGTTTTTCTAGTAAGAATGGTGTTTGTTGCTTTGTGTTTCGTGATGTAAAGTCAAATAAGACGCTGCAGCCCGATCCGTGCTTGGCTGGTTTTTGAAGAGCCATACTGCGTCCGGGACGCCTTCTTTTTTGGTTCGGATGGTGCAGAAGCGTGGAAAATTCTCTAAGATAGCATTGAAAAGTGTCACACCAGTATTTTAATGAAGCTTGAAAGAGTTGTTTACATCATACATGGATGTATGGGCTCAGTTCCCTTTGCCTTAAAAAAAAACAACGAGCAGATGGTAAGTGGTCACCGTCGCCCATAGACATCTCATGTAATTAAAATATTGTAAGAAGGTTTTCGATGCGCTACTAAATAAGTAAGTATACGTACTTACTAGCCCTGAGGATTAAGGTGGAATTACGCTGGCTCTCTTACCTACCATTCAAACCGGAACACTGAAAAGCAGAATGCTTTGCGACAGAAAAATGTAAAAGGGTACTTACCACCACAGACGAACCTGCATATCACCTTCAAAATTCTGTGTCTTGCTCGTCACTAGTGATAAAAAAAACTGCCAGGCAGAAGGGATCTGTCGAAACATGGAATCTATTCTGCAACTCTAACATTGGACCAACACGCGAAGAGTCGCCAGTTTGCTTCTAGTTGTCCAAATGTTGCGATTTTTGTCGCAAACGATAGATGCTCTATCGCTCTTTATTAGACATGGGTGTTTGTCGAATTCGGCTGCGCTTCCTTTTTATATCACGGCATGTTATGCGAGGCAAGAGGTCACAACTGATGAAACTTGTCAATTATTTTCAACTGTTGAAACCAGATGCGAAGTGGTGCTGGTATTTAGTAGCGTAGTTCAAGCACATCATAACGCAGTTTCAAGCGTTTCGTTATCTGTAATAGTTCCAAAGTTATAGAGAATTTAATATAAGTCGATAAAAAAAATGGCCAAAAAGGGACTAACTTCGGAAAGCTGTAGCGAAGCGGGGAAACGATGTTTCTGTCATTGTTAGGTATCGTTAGAACGGCGCCGAATGACTCTATCCAATGGTTCAACTTCCATTTTGATAGGTTAAATAGTTCAAGAGCTAGTGGTTGCTGAAATTAGATACAGATTTTCGTTACGGTGACTTCACACTAGTTCACTCACATACAAAGCGAGTGTGTAAGAAAGAGATTCCATGTTAATATACGACGATAAGATTCTTGATACTGTAATATGACAGAGAAAAAAATTAAGACCCATATAAGACGGACGCCTTATGTAAAAATATTATAAAATAAATAACTACTTAAATAATAAAAAGAAGCTTGGTCCTAAATTCAGCTCCAGCTCTGCACATTGTGTATATTTCAAAAGATGTGCTGGTGAAAGTTTCTTGCGCCGCTTCTTTCCTTTCAGCTATAGCACCTTACGAAGCGGTGTTAGAGTAAAAAATGTACTATAAGGTATTTACTTAGGTACTATAAAACCATTTTGATTTTTGATTTTAAACCATACCATACCTCTCATTGCGAAAACGAACGATAGAGATCTAACCAAATCGAATGACTACTTGTAGTCTGAAATACTTAGTATCGATGCAGGAATCTTGATGGTCGCCTGGGCTGCGTCGGCGATGTGTTAGATACAATGTGTTATAGTTATGGGTATTTCGTGCCAGCAACAAATTGGATTTAAGCGAATCGCACATTGCACCGCACACCGCCGCGGTGGCGGTGAAGCGGTTCAACAGGTAGTACTGAATTTTATTACTATAATCCGCTTTGACCGAACACACTGGCACGAGCGCCGCTCGACCGCGCGTGGAGGCGGTTGCAGTATGTTAGATCACAGCAGATTGCATTTCATGATACTCGTAAACAAATATTCAATCCATCTAGTACACTAGTTCGACCGGTTCACTGCCCTCCGGTACGCGTCATCCAAGATTTGTAATACCTTGCTTTGTAAGACTCTTGGCATCTTCAGGAGAAAACTTAAAATCTATACAATTGATTTACAAAAATCGGACACTGCTCCGTACTTTCTTTAAGTTTTTTTTAACTACTGCCTTTCACAATCTCGATAATCTTACGCGTCTGCTGTTAACTACCATCCACATACATAATACCATGAATATACACCCGCACCATGCCGTCACCCTCCCACACACTCAGTACCTCACATAAACACTAATATCCTCATTCATACAAACAAACTGTTGATTTCTTCGTCCGTGCAGTCACTGAGGGGCCAGCTGAAAATCAGCGCTGTGGCTTGCCTCAGCATTATGATGAGCTGGTGTATCCTTTTTGGTACTGTACCGCACCGGATCTTTTGTACTGAATGTATTATATTCTTGTATACTTTTGTATTGTGTACTTACTGTATTCTGGTGTTTACAGTGCTAAATAAACGTTTTTTAATTTCAATTTCACCGCGGCGGTGCGCGATGCAATGTGAGATTTGCCTTAGACGGTTCGGATTTCACAACTTAATTGACATGACGAGTTTCGGTGGCGTAGTGGCTAGGACTCCTCTGCTAGAGGTGCTGGTTCAAAACCATGCAATGTCAATGTAAGAATTAGTTTTTTCGTTTTTTTTTCGTAGATACATTAACAGGCTGCTCTAACGGTGAAGGAAAACATCGTGAGGAAAACGAAGCTTGCACTGCCGCGCTTCTGCAGTGCGTCGTCGATGTGGCCTCCCTTATCAGCAGGATTCGCTGCGGCACCAATAGCATCCTGAAGGTCATTGCTGAAAAAGTGGATTGTCCGTTTAAAAGGCATAAAATAATATACCTGAGAAAATAGTATACATAGCATATAGATATACATAGCTAATTAGGTAATTTACTAACACATAGTTCTTAACTCTACTAACAACAATATGGATACTTGTATCTGAAATGAAATCCCCACTGTTGGGGCACAGCTCTCCCCTTGCACAAGGGGGTACGGGCCATGATCCACCGAGCGGGCCCAGTGCTGTGCGGTGGATTTCACGCGCCTTCGGAAACTTTTAATGTCCTAAGACATGCAGGTTTCTTCACGATGTTTTCCTTCACCGTTAGAGCAATCGGCTTCTGGGCTAGGTATTGGGGGTTTTTGTTACATCCAGTACATTTTTTTTAAATATCCTAAAATAGAGTTGTAGTTTTTTAAGGCAAAGGGAACTGAGCCCATACAGCCATGTCTGATGTAAACAAAGTCTTCATTAAAATGCTAGTGTGATACATTTCAATGCTATTTGGGAGAATCTTCCACGCTTCTGCACCATCCGAACCAAAGAAGAAGGCGTCCCGGACGCAGTATGGCTCTTCAAAATCAAGCCAAGTACAGATCGGGCTGCAGCGTCTTATTTGACTTTACTTCACTGTCCCACACATTATTCACATCTTGTCGAAGTTCTTCAAGCAAGAAACACCATTCTTACTCGAAAAGCACTACTTTAAAACAATTTGCAAGACAAACTAAACAAAGCTGACGTGGATGCCACAAAAGCGCGGGAGAAAACTCCATCCTAATGTAGTTTTTTTTAAATTACTGGCGTTTGGTAGTAGATTTTTTTATTAGATGAACTAAACTGACAGGTGCTAGTGTCACTTTGTAAAAGAAACTTTGTAAAATAATGTTGCCATGTTTAATGTAATAGTGACGCGTTCAGTTCACTTGTGAATCAGTTCCATTAATACACCCAAACAGTGAGCCAAAAAGATAACGTTAAATCATATATTGTAAGAAGATGGATCGCACCCATACAAAGTGAGGATCAGCGATTTAACTTTTAAATTTACAAAAAAAAATCACGACTGTACAAAATATACTTTGATTGGTGAATAATTGGTCAGTGATTGAATTTGATTTTGATTTGGTCACAACACTATTTTTATTTCATCAAAAACTGGCAACATAGGAAACGTCAGTTTAGTCCGTCTAATAAAAAATACTACTTTTGTTTTCTGTTATGGATGAACACAAGCGTGAGATCTAACCCACCATCATCCGACCATAACAAAATATCATCCACCTGTGAATCTATGACCCATGACCTTGCCCAAGAAGACATCACACCAAATCGAGCTGATCTCATTGAGCACAAGGGCAATGGTCCATCATTCAGTAATCAGGTGATACAATGCTCCACATAATGTGGGCACTTAGAGAGCTTTTGTCATGTTACTGACAGATTCTTTGTGCAGAAAGCTGTGATAGGTAGACTGTACAGAAATGGGTAGTGTATTGAGGTACTGTAGTGATACTTGAGTATAGAATCTAGGAATGTCATGGATTTCTAGATATGGGCGTACTGTAGGTGGCCAGGTGGCAGTTGTTACTTAGGATTCCATTGTTCTGAAAAAAATGTTAAGTACGGTTAGGTAAAATGGGGCGCGGGGCGGGACGTCAGAGTCCAGAATGCGGCGTGCGGGCGGCAGTCTCCACCTCCCGCCCACCGCACGTCCGCCCCGCGCTCTTTCCTTTTACCTTTAGATGGGCGCATATTCTAAGCATTGCCAAAATTCTGTAATACGTAATACTAGTCACTTTGTACCTACTAAATTAGGTGCAGTAGGTAGGTAGAGCGCTGGTAGCCTAGTGGCTAGCACGCCGGACTACCATGTGGGAGGTCCGGGTTCAAAACCATGCAGTGCCAAGTACCATTGAGTTTTTCCGATTTTTTCGAAGACTTACGTACATTTACCGACTGCTCTAACGGTGAAGGAAAACATCGTGAGGAAACCTGCATGTTTTAGGAAATTAAAAGTTTTCGAAGGTGTCTGAAATCCACTAATCACTACTGAGCCCGCTCGGTGGATCATGGTACAAGGGGAGGCCTGTGTCCCAACAGTGGGGACAATAATAGGCTGATGATGCTCTTAGGTACCTACAATTATAATTAACTATGTTTAATGGGTCATACCATACCTATAACGTATTGTGCTTATACTGTAATACTGTATACCGGGACAAAAGCTTCATCATAAGATCACGCATTTCTTCATACAAACAAAAGTTGCATTCGTTACGCTCCTACCAAACTATTGAAGCAGCTCCATCAACTTTATTACCAACACAGAAAGTTGAAAATTCTTTAAAGTAGCTTAGAACTTAATTTTGTGAAGCTTAAAATTTCAATCTTATATTTGCCGTCGAAAAAAAACTTATTAAAAATACATTAAAGGTTATTTTACTTTGTGCGAGTGTATTTAATGAGATGGTTGATTGTACGTGTATTGTCTAAATTGAAATGCGTGAGCGTGCAATGTCATTTCTGGACAAAAGATGCAATATGGTCGTTGGTAAGGATTATATATGTTACGTTATGTATAATCGAATCGTATGGTCCACAAATTGTTAAAATAAAATACCTAATGGCCTCTGCTAGTGATTTACACTCTGCAACTAAACTGACAGGTGCTAATGTCACTTTGTAAAATAATGTTGCCATGTTTAATGTAATAGTGATGTTCAGTTCACTTGTGAATCAGTTCCCTTAGTTCACCCAAACAGTGAGCCAAAAAGATAACGTTAAATTATATATATTGAAAGATGATGGATTTCGCTCCCATACAAAGATAGGCTCAGAGATTTAACTTTTTATTTACAAAAAAAAACACGATATTACAGAAGAAAATAAAATATACTTTGATTGGTGAACTAATGGTCAGTGATTGAACTCGATCTTTGGTCACAACACTATTTTTATTTCATAAAAAACTGGCAACACATGAAACGTCAGCTTAGTCCGTCTAATAAAAAAATACTAGTTACTTAAAATAAAAAAACCGGAACCCCCGATATTTACTATTGCGGACGTGGACATCCCCTTACTTTATACTGGTCATCATCATCAGATCCTCGAGGTTTCGTATGTGAGAATGGCACAACCATGTGCGAAAGTGCGAAACCTATTTTTTAAAATAAGGTAGGATTTAGGTATACATAATACACCTAAGAGATTAGAGAGAGAGAGAGAGAGAGAGAGAGAGAGAGAGAGAGAGAGATCGCTATGAATGACCGGTTCAAAAACCGTTTAAAATTTGATGTTTGTATTTATTAATCTAGTTATAAAATACTATAGGTAGTCTTTTTCACATAGGAAGTCACGCCAGAAGTTTCTATACAACTTAACCTTACAACACTTAACATTTAAGTCAGGCAAACTGATAGGTAGCTAGTGGTCACAGATTACGACAAAACAGGCTCTAATCATATAACATAAAAAAAATATTAACTTCCCACACTCATACACTCACACACCCACACACCCTACACAACTGATGCACACATACATTATTACACACTCCCACACAACCTAACACACCCCTACCCATACTCACTCTTACCATTATCTTTACTAAATTCCTTTATGATTAGACTTTCCAAATTCTTTTTTTTTTTATGTATAACTAAACCCGCATTTGACCTCGATCTCGCCTGATGGTAAGCGACGATGAGGTCGAAGATGGAGCATGCGGGTCCAGTAAATGCCTATTCACTCTGGCCTTGAAGATCCCAAGGTTGTAGGTTTCGGGAAATACAGACGCCGGCAGGCTGTTCCATTCCTTAGCCGTTCGCATAATGAACGAAGAAGCAAATCGCTTCGTACGAGCAGATGGGATATCAACAACATAAGGATGGAACCCCTCCCCGCGCCTGGTAGTCCGAAGGCGGAATGGATATGCTGGAATTAGGTCGTGCAATTCCGATGCGCACTCTCCGAAATGTATCCTATAAAATACCGATAGACAGGAAACCTTGCGCCGATGTTCCAGACTTTGCAGTCTAGCCTCCACCAGCGATTCGTCACCTATAAGGCGCTTAGCGCGTTTCTCCACTGAGTCAAGGGCAGCCAGTTGGTACTTAGCTGAGCCGTCCCACAGGTGGCAGCAGTACTCCATGCACGACCGGACTTGGGCTTGGTAAAGGTTTAAGAGCTGTCCCGGCGTGAAGTACCGCCTAACCTTACTCAGGATGCCCAATTTTTTGGCTGCGGTCTTAGCTTTTGACTCAATGGAGCGCCCAAAGTTAAGATTGGAAGTCAGATCCAACCCCAAAAGGCTAAGGTGGTCGGTAATCGGTACGGATACACCCCGGAAAGTCGGAGTCAGGTGGAAGGGACTCCGTTTAGCGGTGAATAGACACGCCTGCGTTTTAGTGGCGTTAAACTTGACCAAATTGGCATCGCCCCAATCGGCCACGGCCTTTAAGGTTAAGTCGATACGCTGAACCATGGCCTCTCTTTGAGTCTGGATCTCACCAGCACCAGCGCGCGCAACAGGAAGATATCTCTCCGTAACCGTGCTGTCGTCTGCGTACCCAAAAATACCCAATAATTCCTTTTAGGTTAAGAATATAATTTGTAATTTGCTTGCACAGAAAGTGCGACGGAATACCGACTTCCAAGACACAGGTTTTCGACTTAGTTTGTAAGTCGGAGGTCCTTTTTTGTGCCCTGTATAAGTAAATAATTTTTTTCATTTTCATTTCATTTCATTACTATTTTAAAATCAGATACCATCAGATAATTCCGATAAATGATACAACAAACTAAAAACAAATACGTTTTTGCTAATAAATAAATAAATTACATAATTAGTAGCAACAGCTATAATAAACATAATAACGTGGAGGTGCAGTACACCTTCTAGAGTCAATGATTACGTCACGGCGCTAGTGACGTGACTTATAATCGGTACTTTGTTGATTTTGTTTGTTGATTCGTATCGATTATTCGTTAATATTGTTCGTATTACTCGGTTTTTTTTTTGTTATTTCTCCGTTTTGTTGAATTTACGTTATTGCGTTTATACAGAATGCCCCGAAAACTAATTTCACAAACTATTATAACAATAATATGGGAAATATTAAAGACCTTGCAAAAGTATTCAAAGATTATTCCATTACGCTTACGGTTTTTCCATAAAAAATAATATTTGCAGTGATCTGGTTTCTCAAATTATCATAGCCCAACTTGAAAATTAATATGATGCTTAATAAATACCTAGATAAAACACCGGGTTTGTTGTTGTATAGATTTTATGAAGGGTTGTAGATATGATCGTTATTCGATAACGATTTTACCGAATGATGTTGTGGCACATTACTAATTTGTTGTTATGACTTACAAGTGACATACTTCAGCCGTGGCTTGCTATGTAAAAAAGATTATAACATACGATAAGTCACATGTTATTATAACATCATGGATCTCTGGTTGTCTTAAATAAAAAATAATTTAAAAATGTAATTTTAGTTTATAAAATACTTAACACAGAAAAATAATTTCATTGACGACCGATTTAGAATTAAAAATTATTTCCAGTTTCTTTGTCAAATACTTTTAAAGATGCGTCACTGTAAAAACCCAACTTAATAATTTGTACTGCTGTCACTTCATTGTTTATTCGGCCACTCTTCATCACATTATTTACTGGAGGTCCCCAAAAATGGTGGCCTTTGTACTGTTTTTTGAAATTAACTGCCACATTTCCTCTCAATGTTGCCACGTACATGATTTCAACTTCTATGTGTCCCCTATTAGCGCTTAAAACAGCTTTCGCTGCTTGCCCGGGCCTTAATTCGATTTCCACAGCACTAGTGGTACCAATAGTGACCGTTTCGGACTTTTCCTCGCTTTCCCCCCAACTGGAGGAGAACGAAAAACCTGTGGAGCCAGAAATTTTCGCAAATAAAACGTTCACATCGTATTCGATTTCTTGAGACACCGTAATTTCTTTGTTTCTAGTCCAGCCAGTAGTTATCGTATTTTCAACATTATTGCTTATTCCTGCGTTGACTTTTATCGTATTATTAGAAACATTGTCGAAATCTTGAGACATCACTATTACCGGTTTGCTGGTGATACTTTTTACTCGTGCCGATTTTATAGATAAAACTCTTGTCACTTGTTCCCAATTGTATGTCTTATACAAATCTCCCCATGGTGTAGGACTTTTCAAAAATACGTCCTTGGGACTTTTTCCATCGTAATGTTTCTTAACAGCTTCTTTTAGATTTCTTTCCTTAATGCCGAATAAATTTATTTCATGATCAGTGACCACTTTTACTTCAACTCCGGAATATTGTATCGATGTATTATAAGCATTTGTCCCGGTTTTTATATCAATACTTATTTTACCATTAATTAATTGTAATGGAATAAGAATTAGAACATATTTTACTATGTTAAGAACCATAATTAACTATTATATTAAAAGACAGCACGTACACGTAAGTCTAGGCTAAATGACACTATCTAAAATATAAGTACGTCAGTTTCATTTTGTTATTAAATTATGAAACTCACTATCTTGACCTTTACCAATTTTACAGAGATAAATGGGTCAATGTACAATTTATGAGATAAAATGCTTTTAAAATAATAACGTAGTGCTTTTGATTTTGAAAACTACTTTTTGTTAAGTCACCTTCTTAATAAAAATTAACTGGCATGATATTGATTAGGTAGGTACCTACTTATAAAATTTTGATTATCAACACGGTTTGTATATAAATAATGTAAATTGTTGTTGTGTAATTAGTTTTAACTGTAATAATGTTCCATCCCTTAGTTACTTATTATTTTATTATCGTTAAACAGTGTATAATTGTCGGACGTACACCGTTAGCGAAAGATAATTGTACTTGATAATTAAGACACTCCCCCTAACCCTGGGGAGAAACTAAAAAAAACTAATATAAATTGTTGCTGCTGGCTCAGCAGCTGAAACAGCTGCTGGGCTGAAGCACGCCAAATACGCCAATTTGGAGTCAGCATACGACTTTGTGCCAATCGCCGTTGAGACGGCGGGCACGTGGGGCTCCGAAGCAAGGAATTTCATCCGCGAATTGGGGAGACGACTGAGGGAGAAGGGGTGCGACCCCCGGTCCGGACACTTCCTCGCCCAACACATCTCCATCGCAATCCAGCGGGGCAATGCGGCTAGCATTATGGGGACTTTTGGGAGGGACACGGTGAGAGGGGGCTTGTTTGACTGAACTGTCGATTGGATGGTTATACCTGTTTATTGACTACTTATATGACACTGAAATATTTTTAGATAATTAGTTTTATTTATCTAACATTTGACATGTATTATTAAATATAAATTGTACCTATTATGTAAATATTTGAATATATTTTGTTTAGCTTAATATGATTAAACTTAAATAATATACTGTTTCAAGGGTTTTTATTGAATTTTATTAATTACGACCGGTTTCGTTTACACATCATCAGGCATTTATTATTTTCGCTTAATATTTTTGTACATTTCATTACTAAATAGGTCAAGGGTTTGATTCGTTTTCTATAAAGTATAATCTCAGTATGAACACATTCCTTTATCATTATCACGAGCTTGTGCGTATATTGTGAGATAACTACACATACGAGTAGGTACTGTATTATTCGATCTTGACCTTATATATCCTGAGATAATTAATTCAGTGTTGCTGCAATTAAACAAATCAATACTTAAAATCACAGTTTGCTAGCATTTCTTACACTTAGTTCGCGACATGATATAATATATACAAGAATATATAAGAAAGATAAAATTGTATACTTACATGAAACAATTTTGTGTGTGAATCTAATGAATAAATACATCCAGATGTAATTAAACAAAAATACTTCATTCGAAGATATAACTATGGGTAATATTCGATTGTTCATAATTATAATATTATTTGTAACAGTATTGTGTGACGCAAAAATTACGATAAAAATTAACGCTGCGTCAAATTTGGATGACGCCAAAGTGACATTTTCTGGTGAGGATAATAAATTGGTTACAGATGAAGAAATTAACTTGTTCAATTTAACAAAGGATAACATAAATAGAGGCATGAGAGTAGAACTTGGTAAAATACCAGATGATGTGTTTCTGAAGGATCCAACGCCATACGATAACTTATTTAAATTTTTCAAGTGGGCTGAAGTTAAACGAAATCTCCACATTAATGACGCTAAGATAATTGAGATAATAAATGAAAACATTACCTTAAAACTATCAGAAGATACGAACAATACGACTGAAACTATTAAATCAAAAATAAATGTGCTGGAAAACATTGAAAACACAATTTTTTCGTCGTGGTCTGAATACGGTTTGCCAGAAGATGAAATAATCTACGATATTAACGTAAATTTTGGTAATATGGGATATGAATACCAAAATAAATGGAGGAATGACACAATCAGAGGTATTTATTTACCGTTTGGAGTATCAACAGAAGGATATATAAATTTGAAATCCGGGCAAACGATAACTAATAAATTGACAGCTTTGAAAACTATTTTACTGATTGAAATTAATTACTCAGCAAAACTAATTGGCAACATCATAGCTGATTATGATAGATTGTACGGAAAGTATCACTTTTATGCTCCAACTGTGGAAAATATCATGAGAGCAGCCAATTTGACTAACGAAATTCTAACCACCGAAATGTTGGAATTAAGATGTTATACGGATCCCAAATTAAAGATTTTTGACAAGGCAACAGGCAGACGAGAGAAAATTGCTACACCTATGAAACCATTTCGTAGGAGAAAGAAAGTAAAAAAACTTTCTTCAGTTCATACATCGACAATAAGTGTCATTAAAATAAAATAATTTACTTTAAGTACAACAAAATTGTATATATTTCTTAGGAAAATATTAAATATAATCGATGCACTCTTATTTCTATGTTATTTGTCTAGCCATGTTTGATTTAATCGAATTGAAAAATTCCCTACAAAGTCGTTCACGTCAAAAATTGTGTAGGTATAATATACATAATAGGTTCTACTTGCATACAAACTGCGAATTATCATTTGGTCGCCGCTTACAAAGAAGGTATTCATTGTTTATGTAGAGGATATGGCAAATATTCTAGCCAATTATTGAGTTCTTAAATAATACCGTTCACTGTCGGAAATTTCCGAAATAAATAAATGACATTATTATTGATTTCATTTCAAAATCGCTGAAGTTGCTGCTTCGTGTCTCGCTGTCAATACTCACGTCATTATTCTAGAGGAGAGGGCGCCACTAGTCAGATTACATTACAGCACAGTTTACATTATAATAGTTTTAAAAGAAGTGACAGAGGTTCGGACAGACGGGCGGAAGATGGAGCAACACTGTTCTGTCGTTTCATTTTCCTCTTCCAGGTATGGATTCCTGCCTACCCCGAAAACACCATCTATATTTGTAACGGTTATCGACAACCACTTAACCGTTCGATCGGTAATCGGTTAATATTGCTGCGCTTTCGTGACTCTAGTTTTTTGAATCGTTTGTTTTGGTAATCAATAGAAACATGTTCCTTTACAGAAGAGTAACTTTGTAATGCACTATCTCTTTTACTCGTATTATGGATAGTTGCTAGACTGAAATTAAAATTTAAAAAAAGAAACGTCATTCATTCAGTTTTCAGTCAAGTGTTATGTGACGTCGAAAGTTCGAAGGTTTAAATTTGATTTTGCCTCATTTTTCGTAATTATTCGATAATTTTAATACTCTAATCGTGTGGCCTAGTAACAGATTAGTTAAATTAATAACTGATAAAAAATGTTAGTGATCTATGAACACGGATTTTAATGTTTAGCTTCTGTGTCGTTTGCACATCTCTTTCATTTTTCTTTTGCCCTAAATCCGCACGTATTTCAGTTAAATACTATTCTAACAGTGTCTATATAGCATTTTGTTTAATCTTTAGTTAAATGTTTTATGTTTCTCACCATATCTTATTCATAAAATCGCATGTTCTCGTATTTTCTAGCATCCGCAGAAAGTTTGCAAAATGGTAGATTATCAAGGAATACTCATCTGTGTGCCTTTATATACGGTTGCGTAAGTTTGATTTCATTTAATTTTCATCATTTCCATGTATTATTGGTATCACATCTATATTTATGCCATACTTATAACTTGAGGTAAGTACTATTCACCAACTTCAAGGAGTTGCTCCCTGCCTCGCGCTTCCTCTGGTGTCACCCTACCGCTGGTCCGGTACAGTTGGCGAAAAAATGTTTCGAATGTAATCTATTGCAATATTTAGTTAGGGTCAAGTGGCGCAAATGTGAGTGCCTTAACTAAAATTACATTTCTACACTATACCACTACTTACTCTTTAACAATTCAGGATTGGTATTTATTGTATGTATTAAGCACATATTAGACTATTGTTCCAAGTAATATAACAAAATGACTACATCGACTTTATGAAATCCGAAACCAAGTACCTTGCCTGGTTAAAAGGGACAAATGTGATATTATTTTGTTATTTCTTAGTAGTGTCGATAGACTCAAATGTGGGGTAAAAGTAAAAAATACACAAATTTACTGTACCTTTCTATCTTGTCATTCATTTGATCGTTGGTAAAACAGCTTCGATAGGTGATTTGTTCGTTGTTCAAAGAGTACATACAATATATTAGACATGGCAGCACTAGTTTTCTCAAAGACAAAGTCAGCAACACAATAATTACTTTTACCCCGCTATTGCAATTACCCCACTTGATTTTTTAAAATAGAATGCAGACTAAGAATTATGCCCCTATGATACAAATATTATGGTCACTCAAATCCATTTTTGTCAAAAACACCGTTCGGCTAACCTGACCCATGTTATTGTGTACTGCAGGTAGAAAATAATACGTATCATTAATCTGGGTTGACTCGGGGTGGACTTCGACACACTCAAGTGGGGTAATTGCAATAGTGGGGTAAAAGTAATTATCGTGTTGCTGACTTTGTCTTTGAGAAAACTAGTGCTGCCATGTCTAATATATTTTATGTACTCTTTGAACAATGAACAAATCACCTATCGAAGCTGTTTTACCACAAAAGATAGAAAGATAAAAGGACTTAATTTTCAAGTAATCTGTGTCAAAACAATAACAGAATAACTATGTATGAATATGAGTGAGTGTATGACAGAGTTCTCATAGATTTTAATATACAGAGCAGAATAGATTTCATATATAGAGCAGATCTCATAGATTTTAATATACGCTATTAAACTCCAATAGCGAGCATGCATAAAACAACTAACGACTGTACAGGAAGCAAGAGAAGACGTTCCAAAACAGATATTAGTGGAGCTCCATCCTCTCTGCCGACCCAGTAAGGGACATAGCGTGAAGTTAGGTATGTGTGTAAAAACAACAATAAAAAACGATACAATATGTTGCAACAATTAAGTCGCAACATAAATTAATTAAAAATAAACTGATAAAAATATTCCAAAATTAACTCGTCATATACCTAGATTCTGCACTGAACTGTACTGCAGGTGCAACAAATGTGGGATGTGGTCACTTTGGCAGTACCGATGGCAGCTTGAAGTTGCTGGATAGTATATTTGGCCTTTTGATTGGAAAGTTTGCACATATATGACATCAAACATTAAAATATCTAATACAACAATACCGCCTTAACTAATAGACAAACATGTCATATTGTACTTACCCTTGTTCTAACTTGGCCATTTACAAACACTTCAAGTGTCTGTATGTTTGTCCAACCACTTATTTTAGTTATCTATCGTTTTGGCTAGCTGTAATAATAAAAAAAAAATGTAGTAATTAATATTCCAATACCCTACCAAGCTTGCTTCCCAAACCCGGTTATTTTTGCCTGGTTTGGTATCCCCCATTTACCCATTTCTGCCGCAAAACACCAATGATTGCATTGCAGTGTTCCGGTTTGAAGGGTATGAGAGCCAGCATAATTACCAGCATAACATGAGGCACTCCACCTCAAGGTTAGCAGCACATTAAAAACTCTTGTAATATTGTAATATCTCTAGTTATAGTTTGTAGCATTGCAAATAAAAAAAAATGCAAGTTTAAGTTTAAAAAGAATGCTACTATAGATTGTGTAGGTTTGGCCGTGCGGTCCTTTTCCTGTTAAAATCTGTACCTACCTTTCTTCTTCGTTGTTGTCGTGTAGTTAGTGGCCAACCTATTGTCAGAGTTGTTCAGGCCGCCTGAATGCCTCTGACATATAGATAAGGATTGGGAGAGTGAAATGAATGGGACCTAAATAATGAACTTCCGCAAAGGAAGGTTAGGACTGCATGGTTCGGTTCCAGCGACGGTTCGGTTCGCTCGATCCAATCACGAAGCGCTGACTTCAAGTGGGGGGAGCGCGGAACCCATGTCATTGGTTGCAGCGCACCGAACCGTGGCTGGAACCGGATGCGTGCAATCCAGCTCTAACGCCTGATTCCATCAACTATCGTTCCAGAACTCTACTGCTGGGCGGGACTATCTCAGCGGGTCTGTTCGTGTTCCACGTGGCTGTGGTGCCACTCATCTTCAAGTACTCCAAGACATTCCGGCGGAACCTCATATTTGCTAACTTTGGTAAGAGCAACCAAGCAAGTAAGCTTTCCTTCCATGTCACTAATTCTTCAATTTAGTTCTAGACAGACTAGACTAGACTTCTAGACAGTATGCGGACCAACGCACACGACGCACACTCTGTTCGTCGGCGAAGTTCTAGGGAGGAGGTTGTTATGGACGCGCATATTCTCAGATCTACTAGACCAAGGAAGTTGCAATAGAAGAAAGAAAGTGGCCCCCGTCAAACCGCTATTTTAAAAAAAGAAGAGTAAGCTAGACATATGGAGTAGGGCATCCTATCTCTTTTTAGTAAGTGACCATAGTAAAAAATTCCTATGAATCAATGGGAGGTTTTCTTTTTTGGATTTTTGAGTTCGTTTTTGTTCTCATAGATGTCTCTCGCACGTAGGGGCGATCTGTCAATGTCAGTCAATAACGATTCACGCGTCACGCGTTCAAATTGTATCTAAAATGAAATAAATGCGTAGATAAAAAGGGATAAAACATAATTTGCTATAGCGCGATCTCGCTCCCACATCTAAAGGCTCTCATGAAACTTCGATAAACAAACTGCAACACTAAACGTTGGCAGTTTTCCGGCTCTGGCTACCAACCTTTTTGACATTAAAAAAATGCCCCTTCATAGAGCGCCATCTAGCGAGCCTCTTGGAACCAATATTAAAACCTCTCAATGCAGAACTATTAATGCTGGTAACACAGGTTACGATGAAAGGAAACGGTATGCCCTACTCCAGTATGTCTCGCTATCTTTAAAAAAGAAATTAGACATAAATGTATATAAAATAAGATAGGTTAGAGCTTTTCTGGCCATCCAATAGATAGGCTAGAATTAAGCCAATCTATCTCCCCCACACCCGTCTTCGCCTCTTTTCGAGGCAGTCCATGACCGGGGGGTAGTTACCCCTCCGAGATTCATCCCACGAAAGGGGTTCGCCCCACAACCCGTTCCTGGCCTATAGGGCTCAGACGACCCAGTCAATCAATCTTTTTTTAAACAGGGTTTCGAACGGGGCCATTTGTTTCTATGGAGATCCCATTCCAGTTACTTTAGTAAGTATGCAACTTTCTTGGCCTAGACACGTTTGATGTATTATTTCGAGCTACAACCGCGTACTGTTTGTCCGGTCGTCCGCGAGATGTCCGCGAGTGTCCTTCGCCCGGGGTACTTTTTGTCCGCGTAAATAATAGTATGCAGAGTGCGTTATGTCATAGAGTTCTGTACTGTTTATTTTCCCGGACTTAATAGTACGCCGCGGACAGTCTCTCGTCTACTTTGGCTCTAAAGAAGTGTTTTACGTTAAATTCACAAGAGCCACTCAGCCCTGAGTGAGAATTTTATAGAAAAATAAGTAACTCCTGGTGTTTCAGTACAATGGCCGCCGTACGTGGACTTCGAAGATCCTTCAGCGAGTGGCATCGAAGGCGGTCGGAACCTGAGCATCGAATACGAGTCTAAAGTTGACAAGTGCCATATAAGGATTGGTGAGGACGCATTGTTAATATGCTTTGATAAATACATAAAATGGTATTCAGTCGGTGGCTGGGACGCCCGGCTTCCATACTAAATATTGCTAAAATCAAAGAAGCTGCGCAAGATTTAGTTAGCACCTTTCTCAGCGGTGGTAGATTAAAAAAGAATGTTGCAAAAATGTTCAGTAAGTTCTTATTTGCAAAAAAAAATGTTGACTCTGACAGACGAGCAAACGGGCTACCGTATGGTAAGTGGTCACTATTACATCTCACCTCACTATGAAGTTGTCGTGTATTCCCAGTCGCCACCACATTGGGAGAATAGGTCAGATATTAGGCATACATGGGAAAAACAAATACTTGATGTAACCTTGAGGACTTTGATGGACTGCCTCATGTGCCGGTAATTACGTTGGCTTGAAACAGCAATGCGCTGTTTGCGGCAGAAATAGGTAAAAGGGTGGTACCAGCCCAGGTTGACTACAGTCACACGACCTTCATTTATATCTCGGAATCTGATTATTACGTGAATTCCGTTCAAATATGATCGAATTGTAAGACTAATGATCAGACACATGGACAAAGAAAAAAACAAATGCCTAAAACTTATTTGTAATTATTTCAATAAATTGGGTAAATATTCTTTACATATGGCAATCCTATTATGGCTTATGTTGTTGATATCCCATCTGTTCGTACGAAACGATTTGCTTCTTCGTTCATTATGCGAACGGCTAAGGAATGGAACAGCCTGCCGGCGTCTGTATTTCCCGAAACCTACAACCTTAGGATCTTCAAGGCCAGAGTGAATAGGCATTTACTGGACCCGCATGCACCATCGTCGACCTCATCGTCGCCATCAGGCGAGATCGAGGTCAAATGCGGGTTTAGAAGTAAATAAAAAAAAATAAAAAAAAAACACATGGACAAAGAAAAAAAACAAATGTCTAAAACTTAATTGTAATTTTATTTCAATAAATTGGGTAAATATTCTTTACATATGGCAATCCTCTATACACTCACATACTGCTGCAATTTCTTTGCTTCAACAATGTCCTAAGGACATTCCCTCCGTCTTTTTTTTACCTTCATGATCAGACATAGAACTTTGTAGCACGAACGAAAATTTGGTTGTGATTTGTTATCGATAAATGACAATTGTCGATAGTTTTATACTCGCTTCTTGAGTCGTTCGTGAAAAACAATAATAATATCATTATCATCTATTACTGTTTATTAAATACATTTTCTACAAAGTTAAAAGTTTCTGGCGAATTCATGATCCACGATTGTATCAAATCGTCTCGGGAATATTTTCTAGGAGACATCGGAGTTTCTCCCGCGCTTTTGTCGCGTCCACACCAGCTGTTTTTCGTTGTCTTGCAAAATGTTTTACAGTAGTGCTTTTCAAGTAAGAATGATGTTTTTTATTCGAAGAACGTCTACAAAATGTGATTAATGTATGGGACAATGAAGTAAAGTCAAATAAGACGCTGCAGCCCGATCCGTACTTGGTTGGATTTTGAAGAGCCATACTGCGTCCGGGACGCCTTCTTCTTTGGTTCGCATGGCGCAGAAGCGTGGAAGATTCTCCCAGATAGCATTGAAATGTGTCACACCAGCATTTTAATGAAGACTTGCAAGAGTTGTTTACATCAGACATGGCTGTATGGGCTCAGTTCCCTTTGCCTTAAAAAAAAAACAACAACTAGGAGACATCACAGACCAAAATTATTTGTTTTCTTAAATAAATGGCATCAATTTAATTTAGACTATGACAGCGGCCAGTGACGATCACTGACATTGAGAGATAATTATATTATTCTTAAGTATGACATATTTTTAATTACATTATCTAAGAGATTATTATCAGAATAATGAATAGTCGTATTACCTACCTATCGAGCATAGTAACTATCGACAATTGTCATTTATCGATAACAAATCACTATTCAAATTTTCGTTCGTGCTACAAAAAATTCTATGTCTGCTCATGATCTTAGTGGATACTATTCTACACCTAGTAGACGGTAGGCTCGCCAGCTATCACGTTTGTCCACCAAATCTTAAAGTGGGAACTACCTGTCGGTGGTTCTTCTGTCTACCCCCCGGGGATTATCGACGTGAGAGTTTATGTATTACGTTTATGACATAATTTCCATAACTTTCAGGCATATGGCACATTCTGCCAAAAAGCGTATACGAAAGACTGAAAGGCAGCTTTACATCCACCACAGATAAGGAGGAACTAAACAGATTGCTTGATGAGGAATTGGCTCAGCCTAAGAAACCTATCATGCTATATTGCCATGGTAAGTTGCATAACCCCTTAAAATTCACCCTTACTCACCTTTCCACGCAGACTGGTAACTGGATATAACTTTTTAATTTTTTTATACCTCTTTCTCTGTATTCTTAATACGTGTCTTTTTCCGTTTTCTCTCTATTTAATAGTATATATTTTTCTGTTGTACATCATAATTGGCCTTAATTTCATTTTAATGTAAGTATATTGTTTAATATATTATATAATAAATTTATTTTAAATATGACCAAAAGGTCTTAACTAAGTTACATTTATGAAATGTATCTAAAATATTTTAATCTAAAATCCGAACAAAGTTTATTGGATTTCAAAAAGTTTGCCGTGTCTAGTGATTTTAATATGCTGTGATGTATTGTAATAAAATCAAATTTAAAAAATAAGAGCTGTGATGGCGTAGTGGCTAGGACGCCGGACTCCCGCCGGAGTCGACCGAGCGTCTGGGCGGTCACAGTAGGTCGTCACCGCAGGTCGGTCGCCGAAGCGGTCAACGACAATATGTAACTGCGCCTTGACGTTGAAGGAAAACATCGTGAGGAAACCTGCATTTCAGAAAAAATAATCCAATGGCATGTGAAACCCACCAATCAGGGCTGGACCCGCTCGGTGGATCGTGGACCGTACCCCCTTGTGCAAGGGGAGGCCTATGTCCCAACAGTAACCTAAAAAGCCTATATTCAGATACGCCATAAAGATTGACGCGCTCTCTACCTAGAAGTGTAGTTTGCATGGCTCCTAAAATTTACAATAAATTGCCAAAAAGTATTGTCAATAAGTTTGCCTGAATTTAAAAATAAACTATATAAATTGCTCTTAGAAAAATGCTATTACAAAGTGACTTCCTTAGTGATAAGCTGTGACGTCATCAAAATTTAATTAAAGTTGACATTTGCATTATAATTAATTACAATTAATGCAGATGTTACATTGTGTTTCAGTGTCATCATATTCTGCCCGAAAGCGTACAATTTTTTGTTCAATTAATAAATCAATCAATCAAAAATTATCATCATAAAATAATCAATCATAATAAATTAGCATAATAATAATAAAGCTAAAAATAATGAAACCTATCTTCATTATTTCTTATGTAATTTTTTAAATTGAGACAGATCAGTAAAAATTTTGATGTTTTTGTTTTGGTACCTTTATTATTATTATGCTAATTTATTATGATTGATTATTTTATTGATGATAATTTATGATTGATTGATTTTTAAATTGAACAAAAATGTGTACGCTTTCGGGCAGAATATGGTGATACTGTAACACAATATAACATCTGCATTACCCATTTTTACATATAAATGATATTTCTATTCCTATATATTTGTTTAAAAATCTATTAACTATTACAGGTAACTCCAATTCACGCGCCGCCGCGCACAGAATAGAACTGTATAAGTTTTTCCAACAAATGGATTTCCATACAATAGCTTTTGATTATAGAGGTAAGTAAGATTATAGAGGTAAGTAAGTTATGCATTTTTAGTTGTAAAAATATACTATAAAGTACTTACAAAAAACCATTTTGATTTGATTTGACCACGTCCCTAAGGTGGCACTGGAATGGAAGCTTAAGAATGGCACGATAAGGCCAATCCGCCCAAGATATAGCTGGAAGCGTTCTATAATCATCAATGCTTGTCAAATGCCCCATCATGCTTGTTCCCCAGGGTATGGCGACTCCACCAACCTCCGCCCATCAGAAGACGGCGTGGTGGAAGACTCTCTCATGGTGTACGAGTGGCTCCATAACACGGCCAGTAGCGGAGGGCAGAGACCCCCCATATTCGTTTGGGGACACTCCTTAGGTAAGTTCATTGACACTTGTATTCCTAGTAACTTCAGGGAATACAAACGTTCCCCAGGATATTGTGTAGTATATATATACTTCTCAGTCATATTCCTCATGGCTGAGGGTCGTGATCATTCTAAGGAATTAATCACACGACTCTCTTAGCAGAATTAATGGAGTGGTTTGCCGTTGCCTTCCCCATTTCACACACTGGTTATCTCAGTGTGCAGGTTTCCTCACGATGTTTTCCTTTACCGTCAGAGCAGTCGGTAAAAGTACGTAAGTCTTCGAAAAATATGAAAAACTCATTGGTACATGGCACTGCACGGTTTCGAATCCGAACCTCCGGCATGGGAGTCCGGTGTCCTAGCCACTGTGCCACCGACGCTCAAATTCTGTCTTTTAATGGCAATTTCATTCCTAAAGTCATTCTTTTATTATTTCCAGGTACCGGTATATCCTCGCATCTACTGGGAAACCTGGAGAGCCTGTCCACTACCCTTCTGGAACGATCGACCTCGCTGCCTCTACCCAACGGTTTGATCCTCGAGTCTCCCTTCAATAACTTGGCTGACGAAGTAGCTAAACATCCCTTGTCCAAGGTATGTAGAATTTGTAGAAATACCTCTATTTTGCAAGCCTTTGTTCATACTCCATACAAACTCCATACAACTCACACTAACTCCATACAACTTATTCAACCTCCATACCTACGTACAACTCATACAATCTCCATACAACTCATACAACTTCCATACAACTCATACTAACTCCATACAAGTTCCATATAACTCATACATCATCATCATCATCTTATTAATGTCCCCACTGTTGGGGCGCAGGTCTCCCCTTGACCAAGGGGGTACGGGCCATGATTCACGGAAAACGGGCCGGGTGCTGATACAACCTCACTTGTCACTTTGTTTCACATATAGTATAATGTTTTAATATATTATGCAGTGAAATGAAATTAAATGAATTTTATTTGCAAGAATATACGTCATGTATCTTAAAACTTCATAGGTAGTTCCAAATTTTGTGCAAATTTATATAATAGATACATATATTTTACAAGAAATTTGAAAAAAAATGATACAAAGCTAATTAACTAATACTCTTTACAGTCAGACAGTTCATGGATAATTAGTTGAACCACGGGTAATAAAAAATAGTTTAGACTTAGTAAAGTAAACACATCATTTATGGGTCACTGTGTACGTTTTTTAATAAGATACATGACACGAGAAAAAATTTAAGACTCATATTTATCGAAATACATACGTACATTTACCGACTGCTCTGACGGTGAAGGAAAACATCGGAGGAAACCTGCACACTGAGATGACCAGTGTGTAAAATGGGGTAGGCACAAAAGATCCTTAAGGGTCGAAGTGCCGCTGGGTTATTCCCGGACCCCTATCATAAGATAAGATAATGTCCGCCGTCATTGGTCGTGTTTATTGTTTGACATTTGTCGACGGTTCGTTCATAGCATCGCCATTCGCTAGTATATATTTTTTTTACTATTTTGGCCTATTAAACTCTCTAATGTAATTTCGAAATTCTAGACTACCAGAACACTTCTGGGAACCACTGGAACACTTCGCGGAACCCTTCCCGCGACTGGAATTAAAATTAAGACTGACCTTTAACTGAACTGACCTGACTTTAACAAAAATATCCTTACATAAGAGGGCAAATAATTAATTTATCGCTTATAAGATCACACACACACACACACACACACACACACACACACACAGATATGGAAACAATGCGTTTTATTAATTTTAAACATCACGTTTCATACTAACATTTATTCCTTAAGACCTACACAATCGATATCTAAATAGAAATAGTGTTGGATATATTTTTTTTCAAAACAACCGGGTTCGATTCCCAGGTTGAGTACAGTTTATTTTTAAATGTATGTATACAGTTTTTCTTGTTACTAAAATTGATGACATGGTTCCTAAGAACAGATCTTCGTATGTCTTATAGTTTCAGACTTTCCCATACTGACCGTTCTTAATGTTACAGCCTGTATATATTTGTAAAGTACAACTGAGTCCAAATTAGTTAATTTAATACTTATTGTTAATGTGATTAAGGATCGCCGCGACACAGGGTCGCCCTAGTGCGGGGTCCAACAGCAAACTTGAAAAGGTGTAAAAAATTTTTTGTGGTAAATAAATTATTAACCCCAGTCTAGGACGACCCCGTCTTTTCCTTCCACCCACGTTCGCTTATTATTTAGTTTTACAATATCACATCATACATCGAAAATAAAAAGAATATAATAATGATCATTTTTATATTCTGTACCTAAATTGTTTGTATGTGTCTTGTAAATAAATTATTTCTTTCTTATCTTTTCTTTCAATCATTTCTCTTCCTAGCTGGTGACGTGGCTCCCCTACCACGAGTCCACATTCGTGTCTCCGTTCCGTAACGCGCCCGAGCACACGTTCCGGTCGGACGTTCACTTGAGTCACGTCCGTGCCGCGCCCGTCCTCATACTACACGCCAAGGATGACGTCATCGTGCCCTTCCTGGTCGGCCTTAAGGTTAGTTTGCTTGTGACGTCATAAAACGCAAAGCGTTGCGTAGATGGAGCCACGAGCACACTCCGTAAACAGAAAAGCAAAACGAAACGTCATTTTTCGTTATTTGGATTAATTTAATTTCTCAAAGCTATAGTAAAATTGTGATGATATCATGGCATTATGTGGCCATTTCAAAATAGCAGACCTAAATCTGCTACAGCGTGGCGCGAGTCTGAAGGAATTTGGTGGAAAGGTACGTATCAACGTGTTGATATTTGGCTTTATGTGCTAATTTAAAGTTTATTAAACAATAATCTTGTAATATCATCCGATATTAATCAAAATAATCATTATTTATTTATCAAATTATTGTCTTTGAAAGCATCAGAAGCGCCAGATTTTTTAAGTTTGCTATTTTGAAATGGCCATATGATTCCATGATATCATCACAATTTTATTATAGCATTGAAAAATTAAATTAAATTAATCCAAATAACGAGAAATTTGTGATATCTTCAAAAATGACGGCTCCATCTACGCAACGGTTTGCGTTTTATGTTTTGTCCTATTTTACAACCTTTTCTTACCAAATCCATCTCACGAACGGTACTATCTAAGCACTTGAAAATTCATATTCCTTTCAAACAACAAATACTGAAACTTGATATAAGTTTATGTGTTGTTTGTGGACATAACAAGCAAAAGATTTTGTACAAAACTTACTAATACAGTTTATATTTACTGATCCGGGTATACTTATTGTTAGTACAGATCAGGGCTAAGCCAGACTCGCACTTGGCCGGTTTTTCTTTGTTCCAACACAACAGAGCAGTGGGATTTCGGTGTCCCAAAATAAGACTACTACTACATGTGTTCATTCATATATCAAAATGGTTCATATTATGAACAATAATTCGTCAGTGGAATGGAAAAAATGCTAAAGTGCCAAAATGAAGGTTTTGGGGAATATTTTTTTTATCTATATACTTTATATTAAATCTCATTTCCCAAAACCTCTATTTTGGCGTTTTAGCATTTTTTTCCTTCCATTTGCGATATGATTATGTGGTTCATATGTATTCTACTCTTAACCCTGGGCTAACTCGCGAATTGTCTATGGTTTTTACACAAAATTGAGTGAATACTACAATATAGTTAGTAGTAATATATAATACTTAGTAATAGTGTTTGTAGCACAGAACCTATCATCATCATCATCAGCCCATGTCGTCCCACTGCAGAGTATAAGCCTCCTCTCTTTTGTGCCACCCTATACGATCCTGTGCTAGTCGCATCCAGGTCTTCGATGCGACTTTGGTGATATCATCCGCACATCTGGCTGCTGGACGACCTACTCCTCTTTTCCCCGACCTTATATGAACAGAACCTATAATGTATTACTATTTTTATCTTTGTAATTACTTTATTTTATTTTTGTATTGTAATGTTTTTATATTGGTATTTTTATGCCTTTTAACAAATTAATTATTATTATAATAAATTCAAATTTAAAACTTATTATTTTATTATTGTAATTGGAAATTTAATTTATAATTTGTAAAATTTATATACATATAATTCTAAATTTAAATAATTATAATTTATAAAGTTTTATTATAATTAACTTAATTAATTATATGTTACTCCTATATCTATCTATCTCCTTGATCTACAACTTAAAATTATTTATATTATAATTACAGAAGGAAAGAAGTAAATATATAGAAGTAACATATAATTAATTAAATAACTGAATTAATTGTTAATTAATTATTTATTATTTGTTTTTATGGTTTATTCTATGGGACAAGTGCCTGAAAATAAAAACTTTTTAATTTAACTTAATAAGACAACTGGCTTTCTTATATTGAAGTGTATCATCTCTTCTCACAGCTGTATAGATCGATAGTGGCGTCTCGGGCCGAGGGCGGCGCTCCAGTCACTCTGCACGCCTACGCTAAGAGCGAGAAGTTAGGACACAAGTGGATCTGTAACGCTAAGGATCTACCAGACGTTATTGGGTCAGTATTATTGTTCAAGGTTTTTTTCCCCACAACGGAACGGAGAAGGTATATGCGTTTGACTTAAGAGGATGTATTTTTTTTGTGTGTTCCCATCTAGCTCTGAAACGACTGAACCAATTTCGATGCGGTTTTTTGATATAGTTTTGGAATTTATCAGAGCAAGTTCTTAGCTGGATCTTATTGTGCTAATCCACCAGGGGGCGCCACTAGGTAGATATGGCAATGCTTAATTTTTGTTCCTATCGGGCTGAAAATTGACATTCAGGGGTTTTCATAGCTTCTAATTTTGAATTTGAAAATTATATTGTCTTCTGAGAGCAGACGAGCAAACGGATGGTAAGTGGACATCTCGCTTTAATATTATTAGGTTTATTAGGTGAAGTGTTTTCGATGCGCTGCTAGCCTTGAGGACTTTGATGGACTGCCTCAAGTGGCGGTAATTACGCTGGCTCTCTTACCCTTCAAACCGAAACAGCAATGCTCGCATTGCTGCTTTGCGGCAGAAATAGGAAAAAGGGGGATACCAACCCATGCGATCCTACACATTGAGATCTACCACTTTTATACTACTCGTCGGAAATGTTTGCGGACCTGTCAAATGACATCATAGAATTAGACTAGGAATTCACGAGTCCGGTTCCAGCCCCAGTTTCCGTTCGCATCCAATCACGAAGCGCTGACTTCAAGTGGGAAGAGGGCGGAACTCATGTGATTGGTCGCACGCAGCGAACCGAACCGGGACTGGAACCGGATGCGTGAGGTCCGTGATTGTAAGTGGTATGATCTTGTGCGGAGTCCACCTGGGGTGGTACCACCCTTTTACCCATTTCTGATATAGATCAGCATACAGATGAATAAGAATAGTGTATTTGTGCGGTAAGATGACAAAGTATTCACAGTCCATACACCAGTAGGAACTTAAGCATAGGTTATATTAAACTAAATAAAATTAGTGAGCAACAAGTTAGTTTACAATAAACGCTGACCTCCGAACTAGGAAGTTCCTGTATCTCGGAGGACAGATCTCTTCTGTGACCAGTGGAAATGAACACGTAACAGAACATGGGAAAATAAAAAATAAAAAAATGGGAATATATAATAAAATAAATTTTGATGCAGTTATAAATAACTAAAGCGCCGATTGTCAGTGGAGCCGCTCCAGTTCCAAGAATCGGAATTGCACGACCTAATTCCAGCATCTCCATTCCGCCTTCGGACTACCAGGCGCGGGGAGGGGTTCCATCCTTATGTTGTTGATATCCCATCTGCTCGTACGAAGCGATTTGCTTCTTCGTTCATTATGCGAACGGCTAAGGAATGGAACAGCCTGCCGGCGTCTGTATTTCCCGAAACCTACAACCTTGGGATCTTCAAGGCCAGAGTGAATAGGCATTTACTGGACCCGCATGCTCCATCGTCGCTTCCCATCAGGCGAGATCGAGGTCAAATGCGGGTTTAGTTATACATAAAAAAAAAAATATCATGAAATTCGTGTGACGTAGTTTATGGATGGCCCCTTATCATAAGTTTCCTTTTTTTTTCAGGGAATTCGTGAGAACCCATCGATGAAGACCCACATTAGAAGTTAAACAATCACGTAGAAAAATTCTCAAATAACGTTACAAATACTATAATACTCAGAGCAATTGGAAAAAGTGCAATTTGCAAAATAATTAATTCGTGATAATACGTGCCGCTTTAGAGTGTGTGTCCACCATGACTGTAGGGATGCTAGTACTCTCTCTTCCTCCTGATTTTTTTTCCCTAAATTAGGGTATTTTTAATTTACGAAACCCCGACTTACCATTGTGGAGATCCCTTGTGGCTGGGGCCCAATTCGCCTAAATTACAACCTTTGTAAATTGAAATTGAAACCGTTTATTTAGCGCTGTAAACACCAGAATACAGAAGTATATAAGTATACATGCAGCACAGAACATCTGGTGTGGTACAGTGCCAAAAAGGGTACACCAGTTCAGTAGTAGTTCTATTTCTACCCAATTTCAATTTAGTTTTCGTTCCAATTCTATTTGGACACCAAATCGCGTTCTGCTGACGCATAACTCTACCACTGCCACCTTTCGATTTACTATCGATCGGGCAAAAGTACCTCGGGAGGAACTTATGTTCGATCGTTATATTTGACAGTTGAAGCGTTTTGTTACCGTTCAACTGCGATTCAGTATAAACTAAACGTTTTATTAGAATGCACAAATACGTTACTGTTCGATCGATCGTTGATAGTAGCATACGAAACACGTCATAACGATGCAGTTTAGATTCTATTTAGTTACGTTGTATTTAGTGGAATCGATCTCCAGGTTATTATCAGGTCCTTAAAGTTCCAGGTGTGGGAAGGGCTCTATGGTCCTAAATATTTGAGCTTAAACTCGAACCATCTAGCTATAACTGTTCCCGAGATCATATCTGACATCAAAGATAATCCCAAGATCTTGGAAACCACTGGTACTTTTGGAGCTGGTATTATGGGTTAGTACAAATAGTATACAGGATTGTAGATTTTGAAATAATTCGGTTTTGGTGGACAGGCAGCTTGATTTAGTAATACAAATTGTAATATTTATTTAGTAATACAGATTGTAATATTTATTTAGTAATACAAATTGTAATATTTATTTAGTAATACAAATTGTAATATTTATTTAGTAATACAAATTGTAATATTTATTTAGTAATACAAATTGTAATATTTATTTAGTAATACAAATTGTAATATTTATTTAGTAATACAAATTGTAATATTTATTTAGTAATACAAATTGTAATATTTATTTAGTAATACAAATTGTAATATTTATTTAGTAATACAAATTGTAATATTTATTTAGTAATACAAATTGTAATATTTATTTAGTAATACAAATTGTAATATTTATTTAGTAATACAAATTGTAATATTTATTTAGTAATACAAATTGTAATATTTATTTAGTAATACAAATTGTAATATTTATTTAGTAATACAAATTGTAATATTTATTTAGTAATACAAATTGTAATATTTAATGCTTTTATTTATTAATTTATTGTTATCTAAGAATAATCAATAAATTGTTTTACAGTAAAGCTTTTGTTATTATTTTTAAAAGGATGTGTTCATTCATATATCAATAACTCTAAATAAAAATAATTAAGAAACCCCGACGTACTATTGTGGAGACTCTCTTACTTTTTCCTGGTCATCGTCAGGTTCAAGGCTTCAGATGTGGGAAACGCACCATGAACCTGAATATTTGAGATCAAATTCGAACCGTCTAGCTAGTACCGTTCCAGAGATCCCATCTCACATCAAAGATACTCCAAGATTTTGGAAACCACTGGTCCAATTTTTATCAGACCTAGCTAAGAACACTCGACAAAATTCTCTAATTATTAAATAAAACCGGGTTCAAAGTTGATCATCAGTTGTTAAGTTATAATGCCACAGACCGACAGACAAACGCGTCAAACTTATTACACGCCCTCCCTCGATCGGTCGGGGGTTAAAAAGGGTCTATAATATGAAATTTGTATTGTGTGGTTCATATGTATTCTACATTACGCACCAACTCTTAACCCTGGGCTAACTCGCGAATTGTCTATTTCCACACAAAATTGACCTCGGGTTTTTGTTAATCCGAAAGGAGAAGATTGGCGCAAGCCGGCCTTTCTGTTATTTCCGAAAAACCTTGTTTAGTAAACCTCATTATTGTAAAATAAGTATGAATATGTTTTATAGACAATAGATACCGAAACTTTTAACGTCAAAATGTCAATAAATTTCCAGTGAAATGTTTAAAAGTAATAATAAATAAAATTTTAATAAAAATTATAAAATGACCACTGAAAATAGTAAAAATAACGCAGAAAGGTACAGGTCGACGCCCTTCCATGATGGTAATTGGGTAAGTGATTGCAGATATAGTGGAACTAAGAGTAATCCTTGGAAACCGCAGGTCCGGGTTCATAACCAGATTCAGATTAAATTGTTTGTCCAGAATGTTGGTACATAATTACAAGAGGGTATTTTCTAAACAAAGAGCCGAACTATTCTACTCAACAATGAGCATGCAAATATATATATTTTGTCTTGTTAAATATATATACTTTGTCTTTTGGCTGTCCCACTGCTGGGCAAAGGCCTCCCCTCCTCCTTTCCATCTTTCCCTATCCTCGGTGTCCTTATACCATCCTTTTTGGAAGTGGTCGATATCGTATTTCCACCCATGCAAATATAAAAAATAAATAATATAATAGTCAGATAAATTATAAAATATAACTTAGATCGTAATCATAATGCAATGCTATGTACCAATGAGTTTTTCGAAGACTTACGTACCTATAACACGTACATTTACCCCCTGCTCCCCTACATTCATCCCCTGCTCTAACGGTGAAGGAAAACATCGTGAGGAAACCTACATGTCTTGACGTTTTTTTTTACGAATGCGTGTGAAATTCATATTCATGGTTAGACCTAAATCTAACGCGTCGGTGGTCTAGTGGCTAGGACGCCGGACTCCCGTGCGGGAGGTCCGGGTTCGAAACCATGCTATTTAGCAATAAGTATTTCGGATTTTTCGAAGATTTATGTACATTTACCGACTGCTCTAATGGTGAAGGAAAACATCGCGAGGAAACCTGCATGTCTGAGGAAATAAAAAATTCCAAAGACGTGAAATACACCAATCAGCACTGTGCCGGTGGATCATGGCCCATAACCGCGTAATAAAAAGTGGGGACATTAATAGGCTGCTGATGATGATGTGTGAAATTCACCAACAGCACTAATTAGATCCTCCCCTCTGACATGGCCTAACGACTGTTGCCGGACGAGAGTAGTTGGAACCGACAGCTTAACGTGCCCTCCGAGGCACGGAGGAGCTCAGTTGAAATGTGCCAGTAGCCGGACTGCGGTCATCCATCCTGGTCCCGACCTCGCACAACGTGGCTTAACTTGTATGATCATTTTATGACCATGCTAGCAGTTTTAGCCGGTTGTGGGCGACGGTGACCACTTTCTTTCCATCGTCTTGCCATCAGGTGGGCTTTGCTCCTCTGTTCTTAACCCTCGACCGATCGAGGGAAGGCGTGTTATAAGTTTGACACGTTTGTCTCTGGCATCATAACTTGACAACGGATGATCCGATTTGGAGCCATTTTTTTTGTCGACTGTTCTTAGCTAGATCTGATAAAAATTGTATCAGTGGTTCTAAGATCTTGGAGTATATTAGCGTGTTGGAGTATGATGGGATCTCTGGAACGGTAACAGTTAGGTGGCTCGAGTTTGAGCTCAAATGTTTATGACCATGGTGACCTTCCAACATCTGAAATCTTAAGGACCTGATGATAACCAAGATAATAAATAAATAAAAGATTATTTGACCACATAATCGTGTTGTGTTCCGCAAACGTATTGACCTAAGTGTCGAATGAAATGGTCGAGACCTCAGCGACACGCTGGTTTTCAGGTCTCGCCTAACATGCTAGATGGAGCGCTGGTTGCGGAACACAACACGATTATGTGGTCAAATCTCAATTATAGATAGATAGAAACACTTTATTATTATTTTATATTAAAATGAATGACAATATGTAGTTGGCTTTAGCTTCCTTGTGATGATAACAATTGGGTTTCTGGATCTGAGAGAGTGTCTTGTCTTAGTGTCTTATCTTCATACATTTTAAATTTAGAGATCCATAAACAATAAAAATGAATTAGTCAATATCCTCAGCAGTTGGTATAGAGTCAGTGGCGAAGGGTGAATATTTTCGCAAGGGAAGCCCGACCAGAACAAAAAAACTTACCAACACTTACTTCTAATGAGGTGCTAGGCGTGATGATGTAAGTGTAGTCTTCTCGGTATGAAGTCAGCAGTGATGCAATTATGACCCACCTTCAGAATATAAGGAAGCACTGGTATATATAAACAGTGTCTTTCATGTATTATAAAGGAGGCTTTGAAAAAAGCCGTTTCATGTAAGCATGTAGGAGTGAAAGACCAACACCAAACCAACAATCTAAACAAACCAACACCGAAGTCAAAATCAACTAGGTAAACCTATTTCGATAAACTATTTTTAGTAGGCTATAGGAATCACAAACTAGCCTAAAGGTAAAATAGATAGAAAAATTATGTACACAAGGAAATACCAACACTAAACCAACACCAACACAATAGTCACTCATAATATCCAAATAAACCAATTTCAACATTTCGATCAACTATTTTTAGCCACTTGGAATATAGTTTTAATGTAGTAGCCAAAACCTAGTAAATTAGTTAAAACAAAAGCAATAATAAAAACTTAGAACCCCAAACCACACGACCAAATAAATCTATGAAAAAGTATCTTATTTACCTACAGTTATTTATTTATATTCTAAAGCTATTCTTCGATTTTTCGTTACAAAATGAGCTAAGACATTGTCGTAAAAACTTGGATTATTTTTTATTTTCTTCAACAAGTGTTTTTCTATGGAAAATATAGCTAAATCCGACAACCTCTCTTGTTTTTGCGAATTTCGTACGTATGTATGTATCCGCTTTAAAGCAGAGAAGGACCTTTCCGCGGACGCAACGGTCACAGGAAGAGTCAAGAAGAGGCTGCATAACGTCATAATCTGAGGAAAGGTGTCACACAGTCCAGTATTTTTTAAATGAAGATACAGCTCGTATGTATCTAATGTATTTAATAATGAAGATGAATACAAGACTTTTAGCTCATTTTTCAAGGCAATGAAGTCTGAAATTCCCGGGAATTTTGATAGCAAAGCAGATACTTTTGCATCAGGGAACGATCGACTGTATGATGCGTATTTTGACTTATTTAATAAATCAAGAAAAGTCAGCTGAGAAAATGAACTGTACCTTTGATTAATTTGCGATTTTATATTATCAATGATTTCTACAAAAAGGAGTATCGGCAAAATGACTGTTGACGTATAACCCAGTCGAATACCGAGTCAGACTCTCTCTAAAACAATGCGTCAATTCTCTGACCTTATGAAATAGTTGTCATAATAATGGTAACCGGACCAAATTAAATCGCATTCACATCCCATAGTGTGTGTTTGCACACCGCGACCATCTGAAATGGGATGGTTATACCCAGAAGCCGATCGCAGTCGGCTTATTTTGCCCATATAGAGCGAATGTGGGACTGAAATAGCAAGCGAACAGATTTCGTGAGTTCGAGAGAGAAGGGTGTTGAAGCATCTGTATGAGCCTTTAAAGCCGTAACTGACCGGCTTGCCTTTGCTTTGTACTTTTGTTTAGGCGTTGCGTTTGCTTCTGAGAAATGATAGAATGTTGTTTTTTTGATGTTGATTTTAAACTCTTAGTGTAAGTGAGGAAGGTGCGGGGATTTCAAAAGGGAAGCCGATAGGAATCGTGTTATATAGACCCTTCGCCACTATAGACTAAGTTGTTTCTAGAGCGATATTCGTGGCGGGCGCGTCGCTGACGGCGAGCGTTCTGGTGGTACAAGTTGCTGTCTTGCCACTCGTCTTCAAGTACAGTCGAGCGGTGCAGCGGAAGATGGTGTTTTCTAACTGCAGTTAGTACTTTACATACATACCTTCACGCAATGTCCATTGCGGAGTAGGCAAGAGAAGAAAAACACCTTATTACGGTAGGTAATAAGGTGTTTTTATTTGTGATGTAGGTTATGTGACTATTAAGTATGTAAGTAAGTATAAAAAGCCGCAAAAAGTATAAAAATATAATGATTATTTATAATAAAATACGGGAGCAACATGTCCGCCGATAAACTGCTTAGCAGTTTGGCGGTATATAATTGATTGATTTTGATTTGCTCGCCGTTGGGGTCGTCTGCTCTGTATATTAAAATCTATGAGATCTATCTTGGACGACCCCGGCTTCTACTTCCACTCACTTTCCCTTCGTATAAGTAGTTTCATCATTCGTTCATCACTAGATTCTAAATTTCGTCTGATACACGGAATAATTAAACCTAGGTGTGAACAAATAACATTTTGAAATGAAACTAATAAGTGATTTTTGAATTTGGTATTTTAAGTACAAAGGTAGAGGAATTCTTGTTAATTTTAGGCAAAAAAGTCTACTTTTATACAGTGTGCGTAGCGTTTAGCGTTAATAACGTTAACGTTATATTAAGTTTAATTTAGTAACTAAACTAAATAACATCATTAGCGCCTGAACTAAAGTTGATAGCAATTCTTTAGTTGATACTTTAAAAAATTGCCCAACTATTTCAGCCAGGCGTTTGTACAATCTTTATGTTTTCTTTCAGTAAATTATCCAAGAAATCTAGACTACGAAAACCCATCGAGTTGTAATATTGTGGGTGGCAGACACTTCACTATAGAATTTTATTCTAAAGTAGATGAATGTGATATAAAACTTGGTAAGTAGCGTAGTAAAGTCACTTTCATTTAAACTGAAACTAACTGTAAATAATGACAACAAGTTTTACCCCCTTGTCTCTGTCTGAAACTATTTACCGATAGCTTTAACAATGAAGAAAAACATTGTGAAGAAACCTGCACAGTGATATAACCAATGTGTGAAATAGGGAAATACAAAAGATCCGCACTTCGTTCGAACCATTGGTCGAAATGCCGTTGGAGTTCTCTCCGGCCCCCTATCATAATATAAGATAACTATGTATAGGTAGGTATATTGTAGGAGTATGGCACCTCATTACCTTGTTAGATATTCCTCTCGAGATGCCTCCATTAATTGTCATGGAGAGTGTCGATTTATTTACTGCCGCTCGCCGCTGGCCAATTTGTATGGATTGAGTGCACGTGTACTAAGCTCTCTCTATTGAAATAGGCCAGTGGCGAGCGGCCAAATAAAATCGACAGTAAGAGAACCTAACTCATGATTCACTACGTCTCACATGAAGGTACTGTTACCAAGGGTCATAGATCCCTCTAGCACAGTATAAAGAGAGTCAACGTATTCACTGAATGTTGCAAGAGTGTGGAACCTCGATATTGTGAGATAGATATCTGTGGTGTCTACAATGAATTGTCATGGGTAAGGCACCAGGGCCCTTTAGAGCCTGCCTCTTCACTGAATGTTGCAGGAGTGTGGCACCTGATCCCCTGCTCGATATTCCGTGAGGTATTCGTAATGCGTGACTATCTGCACGCCGACGAACGACTGCACAACGAGCTGACGAAGACTCCGAACACTATTGTCTTGTATTGTCATGGTAAGTTTCATCGTCACCATCCTCAGCAGCCTACTCCAGTTTACTGCATGAGTTTACACATTCAATGACTAACGTTTTTGAAAGTGGTTTGCGAAAACATTGGAAATATTTTACTTTACACATTACCAATATTCTTCAAATAAGCGGAAATGCATTTGCCTTTGCAATGGTTCAGAAGTGGTTTCGTTTCGGCGACGCTTGCGCCGCAGTCTCGTGTCCTACCTTGGAGTCACATTGCTTGCTTATCGTATGGTTAGTGACCAACCTATTTGTCAGGGTTGTTCAGGCCGCCCGTAGGCATCTGACATGGCTTAACGACTGCTGTCGAACGACAACAACCGGGATCGACTGCTTAACGTGCTTTCCGAGGCACGGAGGAGCTCTGATGAAATATGCCACTAGCGGTCACCCATCCAGGTACCGACCGCGCCAACGTCGCTTAAACTGCACGATCATTTTCAGACCGTGCTCGCAACTAGGCTAGGAGCCACTTTTACTCCAATAGACGTTTATTTTATTTTATACATTCTGATCATAAAGCATTTCGGGCAGTCTGCTTGGGGTAGTACCACCCTTTAACCTATTCCTGCCACACACAATCAAGCTCACAAATATGCTAACAATTGATTATGGATTATCTTTGGCTGTTCTAAGTTTGTTGCGCTATAATAAACGAAGAACGTATAGAGGCACGGTCCTAGCTTAACATTTTGGGAGGGATCGCTTATATTATAAGAAACTGTCGATCTTGGGGGGTCATAATAGGGGGTCGCAACTATTTTAATCAAGCAATCAATCAATCATTTATTCGTGAACATAGGTAATAATAAGTAGATATTAGTAGGTATACAGTTTATACAGTTTTTTTCTATGGGAGTCGAAGATTGGGGGTGTGACGTTCGCGCCTGAACGTAACCCTTGGATGTTTCAGGTAACTCCAATCACAGAGGATCCCCGCACCGGCTGCAAATGTACAAAGTCTTCCAAGAGCTGGATTTCCACGTCCTCACCTTTGATTATAGAGGTCTGAAGAAAGTAACATTTTTATATTTCCTACCTCTGATCTTTTCCCGACGCGACGAGATCAAGCCCTGATTTCTGTGCAGAGTCAGCCTGAGGTGGTACCAAAGATCCTGAAATTCACCCCCATATATATTGCTCGCTAGAGAAGTTTTATAAGGAAACCCCGCCTACCAGTTCGCGCATGCGATTTGAGCATTTTCCCATACATTACTCGGGCACTGAAATGTCAAACGTATGTAAGTAAGTGACCTATGGGTCAACTGCGTGGCTCGCTGTCATTGCTCACGTCATTGTTCTAGAGGAGGAGCTGGTCGATTTCTGTGTGTCGTACCTACCACCATTTTATCTATTTCTGCCACAAAGCAGCAATGCAGCATTGCTGTTTCGGTTAAGAGAGCCAGTAAAGTCACTGTCACATAAGGTACTCCATCTGAGTCCTCAGGTTTAGCAGCGCATCGAAAACTTCATAGTGAGGTGTAGTGAGGTGAAATGTCTACGACACGATGACGGCGATGGTGACCACTTACATAGGTACCATCATGGGGTCACTTGATACTAGTTTGCTCATCTACTCTCCTTATACAATCAAATCGTCGCTTGCCACGTTAAATTAATTTTATTTATTTATTAGCACAACAGATTACAACCAGAGAAATTACAGAAAAATCAATATAAAGTTATGAGCTAGGTCGTAACCTTTAACGTGTAAACACAGCACGGTGAGGAAGTGGGAAATTTGTTGTTGTACAAAATTGAGTTGGGAAAACAAAAAATACTAATGAATGTAATGATTAAAAATAATTAAAAAATACCTATTGAAAAATAAAAATAATAAAGTAAAAAATATAAATTAGGATAGCTTACCTGAGTGACGTAATTGACTGTGATGACACAGTGACTAGGACAACGGGCTCCCATGCGGGAGGTACGGGTTCGAAACCATGCAGTGCCTGTACCAATGAGTTTTTCGTATTTATGGAAGTCTTACGTACATTTAGCGACTGCTCTAACGGTGAAGGAAAACATCGTGAGCAAACCTGCACACTGAGATGATCAGTGTGTGAAATGGGGTAGGCACAAAGGACCTCAAGGGTCGAAGTGCCGCTGGGTTATTCCCGGCCCCCTATCATAAGATAAGATAACATTGGGTAACTCCCATGACAGTAAGCACGCTACCCGACGGAAAACAGCTTGTCCTGTAAATTGAGTGAAATGTCTGTTACCTACTCGTACGTCAAGGTGATCGTCCTGCCTAAACCAGGTAAGGACAGACGGCTGCCCTCTAGCTACAGGCCGATTACCTTGCTGTCTCATGTGGCCAAATTATTCGAGAGAGTGTTCCTGCGCAGACTGCTACCTCACATTAACATCCGTGAGGAGCAGTTTGGGTTCCGCAGTGGACACTCCACCACTCTCCAGCTGGTACGAGTGCTCCACCACCTTGCAGAGGAACTCAACCTCGGGCGGCAGACGGTCGCAGTTTTCCTCGATGTCGAGAAGGCATTTGACCGTGTGTGGCACGAGGGCCTCCTTTTCAAGGTGATGAAGACCACAGCCCAGCCCGGCTTGGTCCGGGTGATCGCTTCCTTCCTGGAAGGCCGAAGCTTCTATGTTTCGGTAGAAGGGGAGGAGTCGTCGCCGAGACCAATTCGGGCAGGGGTACCTCAGGGTAGCTGTCTGTCCCCGTGCCTGTACGCTGCGTTCACCGATGACATCCCCACTCTTGAAGGTCATCTTCGGGAGTGGGAAGACGATGTCATGCTCGCTCTTTTCGCGGACGACAGCGCGTACTTCGCGTCGTCGCGTCGCCCCACCCTCGCAGCTGCAAAGATGCAGCGTGTGCTGGATCTGCTACCTGAGTGGCTGGATAAATGGAGGATGGCAGTTAATGTCGGTAAAACCGCCGCTCTTTTAACCGGCCGTAAACGAAACTTGCCACCAAAACTCCAACTTCGGGGACTGGATGTAGAGTGGCAGAGGTCGGTGAAGTACTTGGGGTGCCATATAGACAGGTCGCTAAGCCTAGCGCCAATGGTTAATAACCTTATCAACCAGGCTAAAGCCGCGCGCGCGCTCTTGCGACCTGTTCTATCGTCTAGGCTGCCCCTACGTGCTAAACTAAAGACTCTATAAGACCTACATCCGGTCCCGACTCACATACGCGGCACCCGCGTGGCTTCCATTTATCTCAGCCACTAACAAAAAGAGGCTGCAGGCCCAGCAAAACATAGCCCTCAGAGTGTGCACGGGAGCGGGTCGTTATGTCAGGAATGATGTGATAGCCCGCGACGTTCAGGTGGAAACCATTCAGGTGTTCGTGGAGAGGTTAGCGAGATCAATGTATGATCGCGCCGACAACGGTCCCCACGAACACCTGAGGAATATCGCCCCACTGCACGCGCGCCCTCCTGACGCACGGTACCCGCTCCTGCGCGAGTTAGTACGCCCGCAGTCGCCCCGTGGCGACAGGGTGGAGCGACGTGACGGCGCGTGGTGAGCGCAGCGTTCAGGCTCCCCCCCCCCCCCCCCATTGCATCCTTCCGCTCAATTAAATTAATTTAGTTAACCTTAAGCCCGTTTAAATTTAACGGCATCAAACACCGGGGATGCAGTGACACCCCGAGCTTCTGTCCGGGCACGAGGTTCGCCTCCAGGCCCGCACCCACTCCCCCCAGCCAGGGTTCGAGTGGACGACCCGTTTGATTGACTCGTACGTCACTTAGCGAGATAAGCGAAGAAATGGGGCATCATCACCAGCCTATTAATGTGCCCACTGTTAGGGCACAAGCCTCACCTTGCACAAGTGGGGTACGAGCCATGATCCACCGAGCGGGCCCATCGCTGATTGGTGGATTTCACACACCTTCGGAAACTTTTAATTTCCTCAGATATGCAGGTTTCCGGAAATGGGGAAATGGGGCATAATCACCCTTAATGAAATTAAACTCCTGCCAGGATATGGCGATTCAACGCGAGTACGGCCAACCGAGCGAGGCGTTGTGGAGGACGCTCTCGCTGTCTACTCCTGGTTGCTGGACTCGCTGAATAAGGAAACGAGACCCATGGTCGTGCTGTGGGGACACTCTCTTGGTAACTTTTAAATCTCTATCGAGCTCAAGTCCCATCATGTATGGAGTACCACCTCAGCTAAGCTAGCTGCACTTGACTCAGTGGAAAAACGTGATAAAAAGTTTATAGGCGACGAATCACTTGTAGGGTAGGGCTGAGACTGCAGAGCCTGGAATTTTATACATTTATATAGGGAAGTAGAGGCTAAATGTCATCCAATAACAAGATTAAAAATGCAAATGGACAGCACTTATTTCATGGCAGTAAAAGTCTTCAACCACCTCCCTGAAAATTTGAAAAAAGTCCAAACTGAAAAGCAATTTCAAAAGTATCTAACGGACTTATTAACCTCCAAAAGCTACTGCTACTACTACTGCCATACCGACAAGGTTATTCATGTTAGGACAATAATTGTACATATAATAACATCTGTATGTAACTCATTATGCATTATGCATGAATAAATGAATTATGAATGAACAAGTGAAGCAGACCGAGATAGGCTAAATGAACAAGTGAAGTAGACTGAATGAGGGTAAATGAACAAGTGAAGTTGGACTTACAGATGCTAAAAGAACAAGTAAAAGAGACTTAGAGAGGCTAAATGAACAAGTGAAGAAGACTTAGATAGGCTAAATGAACAAGTGAACTAAACTGATTGAAGTTTCAGTAACAAGATGTGGTAGAGGACGCTCTTGCGGTATACTCCTGGCGGTCAAGTCTTAGGTTCATTTAATAAATAACTTAAAACGTGCCTATTCGTGTACCTAACATAATAAAAATACCTAGGCGTTATCAAGACAGTTGATTTTCAATAAATCGAAATCTTTAATTAGCACGTCAATATACCAATAACGTCACCACAGGTACGGGGGTGGCGTCGAACCTGGTGTCCCGTATGAGCGAGGTGTGCCGGCAGCTCGACAAGCCGTGCCTGCCCCTACCTGACGCGCTCGTGCTGGAGGCGCCTTTCAACAACCTCATGGCTGAGATCGAGGCACATCCTTTTTCTAAGGTTAAAACTTAAAAATCTAAGAAACCCCGGACTTACCATTACGGAGATCCCTTTATCTACCCAGCACACATTTTATTCCAACACTAAACTTCCAGTATTCCACTGCCAACTATTATACGCTGGCCAGGAATATAAAAAACCTGTCAATTGATAATTTTATTGTAGACTAGCTGCGCCCCGGCGGCGGCTTTGCTCGCCTTGTTTTTATTAACTCAGAAACCTTGCTGGGCGTGCGCAAAACAACTAGCCAAAGTTAATTATGTGTTATCTAGTTCGTTATGAAAAAAATAGTTCCATTTATTTCCTCTATATGGCAAAGGTTTTTATCTTGTCTCCGTACCAGTTGGTATCCTGGCTGCCATACTTCAAGGACACCTTCGTGAAACCATTCTCCACATCGTCGGAGTACGCCTTCAACACGGATCAGTATCTGACGCAAGTGCCGGAGCTGCCGATCCTCATGCTGCATGCTAAGGGAGACAAGATTGTGCCTCATGATTTGGCCATCAAGGTATTTGGGTCAGATTACTCTGACCAATGATCTAACCAATGGGAATAACCCCTGGGGATTCTTCGGCCGCCAGAGATAACTATAGCAGCAGCTATCCGTCAACAAATGACGGAAGTTTAAAAAAAAAATTCGATCGAACTTTACGTGTGACCCCAATGTCACCTGATGGTAAGCGACGACGAGGTTGAGCACGTAGGTTTAGTAAATGCCTTTCACTCTAGCCTTGAAGATCCGAGGGTTGAAGGTTGTATTGTATTGTAGTAACGGGCTGGTTTCTGCAACTCGACGACTAGCGCCTATTTTGCGTGTAATAGAAAAACAAGCACCCCAACCTCGCCAACTTTTCTGCCAGACTTTGCAGTCTGGTTTCAATTTGATTTTTTGTTTCAGTTCATCGTCTAATTTGTTACAAAATCGTTTTTTAAACTTTGGATATCCAATTAGGCGGGTAGAGTCAATTGTGACGAATCGGAGCAGTATACAAGCGCTCTCCCATCTTATCTTATCTTATGACAGGGATAACCCCAGCGGCACTTCGACCCTCAGGGATCTTTTGTGCTCAGCGCTCTCCCATAGGCGTAGGCAAACATCTCCCCGAAATCCTGAACTCACACGAAAATTGGCACTTTTTGGAGTTTTCCGTCTGGTGAAAAAGCCCATTCAGGCCCAAAAAGCGTCAATTTTCATATGAATTTTTTTTTTTGGAATGCTTCAAAAAGAACGTTAAAAAGTCCTCTCCCTCCACGGCCGGCAACACACAAGCAATACCCCTGGTACTGCACGTGTCTCTAGGCGACGGTGACAACTTACCATCAGGTGGCCCGTCTGCCTGTTTGTCGTAGCCCATTTGTAAAAAATAAAATAATAAAACATATTTTGAAAAAATTGAAGTGGCTTTGAAAAATTATCTAATAGAACAAATTCTAAACTCTGGAAATTTAGATATACATCTTGCTATCACAGCTCCACGACTCTGTGGCAGCATCGAGGGTCCACGGCGGAGCGCCGCTGGTGTTCCACTCGTTTGAGAAGGGCCAAGGAATCGGACATAACAACCTCTGCGACGCCAAGGACCTCCGGAAAGTAGTAAGGTCAGTATACTTTGCTACAAACTTGTTACATTATCTTGCTACTTATCTTAGGAATAAGACCGGCACTTCGACCTTTGAGGATCTTTTGTGCCTACCCCATTTTACACACTGGTCATCCCAGTGTGCAGGTTTCCTCACGATGTTTTCCCTCACCGTTAGAGCAGTCAGTAAATGTAGGTAAGTCTTCGAAAAATACGAAAAATTCATTGGTACATGGCACTGCATCTATGTTCTATGTTTCAAAGCGGGTCCCAAGGTAAAGACTGTACATAGCGTTCTCCATAACGCATAATAATATTATATAATATATATATTATATAAAACCTACCTATAAAAGTGACATTGTTCTTGGCAACTATTTATTCCCAGTATTAAACAAACCTTTCTTTGTTTCAGTGACTTCCTAACGGTGGTGAAGAACAGGCAAATAAAATAAATGAACCAAACAAATTTTGTTTTAAAAAAAAATGTTTGTCAAGTCTGAAAATCGTAATTAAAATGTTTTTGAACGCGTATTTTGTGCTTTTTTTTCAATTCTCTCATCATCCTCACATCGTCACTGTTGGGGCACAGGCCACCCCCTTGCACAAGGGGTATACGGGCCATGATTCACCGAGCGGGCCCAGTGCTGATTGGTGGATCGGAGACATTTTTTCCTCACGATGTTTTTCTTCACCGTGAGAGCATTCGGTAAATGTATACGTAAGTCATATAGGTAGGTAGGTCAGGTAGGTATATAGGTATTCTGTCTGTCTGTCTGTTTGTGGCATCATCTCTATAAGAAGATTCGATTTTGAAGCGGTTATTATATAAGTACTTATTTAAATTTCTTTCCTATTCTGGTCTTGAGTATGGTCCGAAATTGTCGGCCGCAGACACAACTAGGATGGAAGACAGCTAGTGGCACATTGTCATGTGAGCCTCTCCTTGATTTGGAGAGCACGTTATGCTGTCGGTCACGGCTGTTGTCCGAACAGCAGTCAAGTCAACGTTAGATGCCTACGGGCGGGCGGCGTGAACAACATGTCGCCACAGGCACCCATAGGTTCAAAATAAACAACTTGAAACAAAACAACTTCAAAATAAACAACGTCGCCACAGGCACCCAAAGTTTCAAAATTAACAACTTGAAACAAAACAACTTTAAAAAAAAACAACATCGCCACAGGCACTCACACGCACAGGTTCAAAATTAACAACTTGAAACAAAACAACTTTAAAAAAAAAATAACATCGCCACAGGCACTCACACGCACAGGTTCAAAATTAACAACTTGAAATAAAACAACCTGTAATAATAAAGTAAATTGTAATTAAATAGGTAATAAAAATTCAAAAAACAACAACTTGTCGCCACAGGCAGCCACAGGTTCAAAATCACGCAAGGTCGGTCTTCTTTATTTAATTTGTACGAATTGAACTCGATATTTTATTTATCGCCGCTTTTTCTTAAGCACTGGCCGAACGAAACCATAAATCTTGTTTAGAACTGGCCACTCGCGCACGGTAGCCGAAATAAGAAATCATTTATTGTCTGTGGTCCCGCCGAATAGGGGTCGACAACTTTTTAACGCAAAACATTTGTATTTTAAGAAATGGTACTTTCTATGGGGAAGGAGTCGTGATTAATTAATCAGGTATGACATAGCATACGACTAAGAACACCGCATTAAGAATATATAGGGGATAGGTATGTAGTAAAATGTTCTAGCCCCGTACCTTTTCAACCTGAAATATCTCTTATTTCAGGTTGAAAAGATACGGGGCTAGAACATTTTACTCAAATTGACTCTTCGATACTTTAGTACCCTAAATAATCGATCTCCAAAGTTTCGATACTCCTGATTCATTATACAAGTGTGAATCAAACATTCCATATTTGAATTTGAAAGCGCGAGTGCACAATGAAACGGAAATTCTTTGTAATCGAGACGTACTAACCACGTTCGAAGACCCCTTCTTTTAAACGTGACCATAATAAAACTAGGTCTTTCTAAAATGGTACTTGATCTAAATAGATTTTTATGAAATGAAGACGAAATCAGTTTTTAATTTTGAAGGGCAACCGAAGATATTCTTCTAAATTCAAATTAAGATCAAAAACAATATTTTTTTTAGGCCAGATGCATAGAAATCCAAAAATTAGGCATTACCATATTAAAAATTAACAAATTAAATTCTCGTTATAATCTCGCTTTTATTGCCCCAATCATAAAGCTCTGTATTCATTAATTTTGCGATTTTTTCCCCTAGTTGTATCTTTACCGCTGCAAGGGAAGCGTAAAGTCATCAAAAGTGGGTACTCGTTGCGGTTTACGAACGCAATCTCGCCACATGTGCCGGTTTCTGAATGCACCTCGGGAGTATTCATTACTAGTAACCCCACAGGAAAAATTGGCGCCAAATCTCGGCGGGAATTTCGAGTGATTAGTGATGGACGCTGGTGATTTTACTTATCGATAATTTGTGACGATAATGTAGGTTTTAGTAATAATAAGACAGGTAGATATATTGGTATTAATATTAACTAAATATTTATAAGTAGGTACTACCTACCTACGTTATGTTTGTTTGTATTTTTTTAAAATAATTATTATAATAACTGGACATAACCATCACATGCTATTATATTTTTATTAATTAATACAAACTTATTACTTACATATATCTATTAAATCTAATACTTATCTAATAAAAAAAGATGTGTTTTTAAAAAAAATAAAAGCTGCTAGTAATGCCAAATAAATTGGAGATATTGTAGAAACAAGTTTTTATTCGGCACCAAAGTCAAGGGAAGACATTTTTTTAAAAAAACAAAGTAAAAAAAAACCCTAAACATGACAGCTAGTTTCCACACCTACATTTACAATATTATATAGTGGGACGCCACTTGCGTTTGCACGTATGCGGCATCGCACTTGAGGAGCACCCAACGCGCTGCTGGCTCAGCAGCTGAAACAGCTGCTGGGCTGAAGCACGCCAAATACGCCAATTTGGAGTCAGCATACGTCTTTGTGCCAATCGCCGTTGAGACGGCGGGCACGTGGGGCTCCGAAGCAAGGAATTTCATCTGCGAATTGGGGAGACGACTGAGGGAGAAGGGGTGCGACCCCCGGTCCGGACACTTCCTCGCCCAACACATCTCCATCGCAATCCAGCGGGGCAATGCGGCTAGCATTATGGGCACTTTTGGGAGGGACACGGTGAGAGGGGGCTTGTTTGACTGAACTGTCGATTGGATGGTTATACCTGTTTATTGACTATTTATATGACACTGAAATATTTGTATGTATTATATTATATATTACCCTATTATTATTCTCCTTTCTGTCCTTATGGTGTTATTTTAAGTAAATTTAATGAGTGGAATCTTGGATTGGCATACAAATATTTAAAGAAAATTTACTAGGTATGTAAAAAAAAATATCGCTGTAAAATTTCCTGCAAAAAAAAAAGTTCTTGGTGCAGAGGTTGGCCGTGGCGATTCAGCGTGGCAATGCCGCGAGCGTCATGGGGACCTTTGCGCCGGGGTCGACACGGGGCGGAATCCTCACCCGATAGTAGTTCACACATCGCACCTACATACCCGACCCGCTTCTGGCGCTTTCACGCGCTATCGGCGTATTCCAGGCCGCTTCTCCCCGACCCCTTCCTCTCCGGCGACGTCCTAAGCCGAGGTCCGTACCCACCTGGGTGCCCTTAGGCAGTCGCTTCTTATAGTAGTTTTTAAGTCCTCCTCTAGGCTGGAGTGCATTTAGCGCTCGCCCCAAAAACCCCGGTGAAGCTGTAAAGGTCATTAGGACCAATAGCAATTATCAGTACGAAAAAAAAAAAAAGGGCGGAATTTTTGACTAAGGCTTTCATAATCGAAGTAATTTATTGACGACATTCATTCATGTAATGAATTGACATTTGAAATGAATAAATAAAATACTTATGAAAAAAAAAATATTTTTTATTACGAAACCTTCAACCTCAAATGATAGTAAAATAGTTCTTCAAATAGTATAGTGATGGGAAGTTTCATCAATTACTAACATCGACATCGATATATTGTTTTTAAATCGTGCAAAGCGCTAGTACAGTAAGTGAGGGGCGAAATTTAATATTATTCATAAAAGGAATATGCGTTTGTTTTGCCATTTTGCGGGTAGATGAATTTCAATCTCGTCGTTACTTCATATTTTATCACACAATTACACGATGAAATGGACGGGTCACATACTAAGACTAGAGGAGAACAGATCACGAAAAGTCACGCAGTGGTACCCATTACACGATACCAATTTTACTTTTATATTTTTAATTTGATAAATGGTATGTATATTAATGAATTTGTAATAGTTTTAAATATTTATAGATCAGTATTAAAAAGCAGGTTTAAAAATAAATAAAATAATAACCTATCATTACTTTTTAGTAAGTATTATATATTCGTGACAACTATATTTATTGTAACACAAGTTTAATATGAAAATGAGATTTTGTATACCTATTAAACAAGATGGCGCCCGTGTCCGCCATCCTATATAAAATAAATGAAGACCTCTTTTTTTCCGTTAATCATGTTGTTTTGTATTTTGTATGTGTGTATAATAAAGATTATAAGATATTAAGATTAAGATGATATAATATGTGTCATTTTAAATATAATTTTATGCTAAGTTAGTACATACAAGTCGTATATTTGTAGAAGTCGGGAAGGAAGAATTTGTAGAACATGTTTTTGGAATAAATGCACTGGCCCTCAAAATATTTGGAACGTCGCCATTGTTCTTTTTAAATATGTAATTTACGTATGTATCTGTATATGAAATTTTTTAATTATTTATATTAAATTTATTTAATTACCACATTATAAAAAATCTTAAACTATCTACAAAAGTCAACTTAAATATTATAATTAATAAAATAAATAGGTAATACATATTTTTTTTGTTTTAAAAATGTACAGTCATTACTCCCGATCCTGAATCGACCCCCGTCCAAAGGTACCCATTACACTGGCAGCATTGCCACGTTGGATAGCCAGTGAGATCCTTTGGACGAGGTACGATCCAGAGCGGGAGTCACCGCCGTAGGTATAGTATTTTCACTATAAGTAATGTTGATATTATAGTGATTGAAATATCTACTAGGTAAGTAGGTACGTAGGCCAACAGTAGAATACAGAATGTATTGATAATGTATTGTACACATGTATTGTATGAAATTTTTACTTTATTATTTTTATTTTTCAATAGGTAGGTATTTTTTAATTATTTTGTGTCATTACATTCACTAGTATTTTTTGCTTTCCTAATTCAATGTTGTACAACAACCAATTCCCCACTTCCTAACCATGCTGTGTTTACACGTTAAGGGTTACGGCCTAGCTCATAACTTTATATTGATTTTTATGTAATTTCTATGGTTGTAATCTGTTGGGTTTACTAAATAAATAAATTAAAATTAATGTATTGATACAAATGTATTGGTACAACAGCCTGTAAATACACCTACAGTTTTGCAAATAAAGATATTCTGTATTCTGTATTCAGCAAATTAATGTATATAACAGTTTGTAAATTACAAATGAAAGAAACAAAGCAAAAAGTCATTTAAAATCCTGCAATTTTCGTTTCCCTACATCAAAAATGTGACATCTGTTTGTCTGATAGTGTTTTCTAGCATTTCCAGTAATAATTATCAGCAAAAAAAATCCAGTTACAAGACTTTTTATTTCATTATGGCAAGAGAGGCAATGGGCTGGCCATGTCAGACGCAGAACCGACAACCGTTGGTGTAGACGAGTTCTAGAGTGGAGGTACAAGAAAGCGCAGTGTGGGACGTCCCCCTGGATAGACGACCTGAAGAAGTTTGCTGGCGATGGTTGGATGAGGAAGGCGGAGGATCATTATGTGGCGAAACAGCATCTGTCGGAGATCTTTTTAAATTACAGAAATGATGTGTAAGGATTATCGTAAACATAGATCAAATGGAAAGCTGCAGAATGCACTTTATTGAACAAAAGATCTTAACCTTAACATCAATATACATTTTGGAGATTTGTAAATTTGTCAGGAAACATACACACTTGTATAAAAAAGCAGAGGACCTACACAGTACGCCATTTAACACTCGCTACCAGAAAAGACTTGCCAAAGCTCTGCCAAAATCAAAATTAAGTCTACACAGTTCTGGACCGTTCGTTATGTCTATAAAACTATATAACAAAATTACACAATTCATCGACATTGAATTAAAAGACTCGATATTCAATAAAAGATTAGAGTTATATCTTCTTAGAGCGTCGGTGGACTAGTGGCTAGGGCACCGGACTCCTATGCGGGAGGTTCTGGTTGGAAACCGTGCAGTGCCATGTACCAATGAGTTTTTCGTATTTTTTGAAGACTTGCGTACATTTACCGACTGCTCTGACGGTGAAGGAAAACATCGCGAGGAAACCTGCACACTGAGATGACCAGTGTGTAAAATGGGGTAGGCACAAAAGATCCTCAAGGATCGAAGTGCCGCTGGATTATTCCCGGCTCCATATCATAAGATAAGAGATAAGTTATATCTTGTATTCACTGCAGGAGTTTTTTGATGATAAAACCAATACTTAACCATGCTGTGTTCACACGTTAAGGGTTACGACCTATCTCATAACTTTATATTGATTTTTCTGTAATTTCTATGGTTGTAATCTGTTGTGTTTACCTAATAAATAAATTAAATTAAAATCAACTATGTATACCTTATGATTTATCCCGTTGGCATTCATTACTATTATAATTTATTATAATCACACAATCAATCACATCTTCTTCTGTCTGAAATTCATATAACATCTCAAAATTTACATTTTTACGTTAAACTTGAAAACAAGGGAGCACGGCCGCGGGGTGGAAAAGTAGTCCATTATGAAAATGAAAACTCCCTCAGGCAACAAGGCAGCAATCTGCGTAATTAAATGGACAGGTCTGCGGTCTGGGGGGATTTGTGTGGCAACTGGCAACATTCTAATTGTAGCGGAAACAGTTGTGACAGCTGACTCCTCTCGTATTTGTTTGTCAGGAAGGTACCTAAGCTTGACATTGCTATTATATTTGAGCGAAGTAAAAGAAAAAGTGGCTAAAATTAATTTTGCAAACGAAATACAAAAAATGTTTGAATGTTTTCATAAAGACACGTTAAGGGGAGGGGGTCAATGAAGTGTGACATCGTGTGACAAGGGGGACGGGGACGAGTCATATGCTTCGTGACGTCACATGCGTAAATCTAAAAGAAGAAGTCATAAATAATATAAAGGAATGGGTTCAAAGTCCATGGGCACGAGATGACTAAATTTTGTAACGTTCATTTGATTGTATGGTTTGTAAATTTTGTAAAATGTCTGATTTATTGTTGATTTTATGAAAAAAAAAACATTTGAAATACTTAGAAATATATAAATAATTTTGGAAGTGCTGTTTTAATGTTATAATGTGGGTGGTCACACAAATGTGACCACCTGTGACAATGCGGGGGGGGGGGGGGGGGGGGGGGGGGCTCCAAAAATCATGACATTAGTGTGGCTTAATTTATAATTTAAATACATTTGTCTAAAATTAATTTTACAAACAAAAATACTTAAGTTTAAATGTACTTATTAAGGCTTCACTAAAAATTTCAATTTCATATTTTTCGATTTTAGACAAGTAGGTAAAAAAAAATATACTAAAAATACATAAAAAAAAAAATTAAAAAAAAATTACTTACAATTAAAAACAAAAATAAAAAATTACTTAAAATATTAAAAATGTTATTACGTAACATAAGACAGTACCTATTGTAAACCTACCTATGTAGTATAAAGAAAAATGTTCTATTACACTAAGTATAAGTAAGTATAAGAGCATCGGTGGCCTAGTGGCTAGGACACCGGACTCCCATGCGGGAGGTCCGTGTTCGAAACCATGCAATGCCATGTACCAATGAGATTTTCGGATTTTTTCTAAGACTTACGTACATTTACCGACTGCTCTAACGGTGAAGGAAAACATCGCGAGGAAACCTGCATGTCTGAGGAAATAAAAAAATGATTCCAAAGGCGTGTGAAATCCACCGCACAGCACTGGGCCCGTACCCTCTTGTACAAGGGGAGGCCTGTGCCCCAACAGTGGGAACACTAACAGACAGCTGATTATGACACTAAGTATTACCTATTTATCGTAACTAGGTCCTAGCCTAGATCATGTACCTACCAATTAATAAATGTAGATAGTAAATACAAAATTTAATTATTTACTAGCGAATCTATTCTAACGAGATTTACTATAAATTACCTAATCCTAATCATCACCTATGCATAGGTATTATACGGTATATCTATTAACATTAAACATTAACGGCTAAGTAAGAAACCCACCACTCTCTACTACTATTTGAATATCCCGATCCTGTGTCGTCGTCCCGTCCCCCCCCCCCCCCCCCCCTCCAACCTCCCCGTCTCACCATAAATCATAAATACACCATTATTTATTACCGATTCAATTTCACCCACACCTACGTACGTTCCATTGTTTATTTCGAAACGATATATAACAAAAAAAAAGCGTTGTCGTGAACTGGATGAATGTCGAGAAAAAAATACATCTCTTGGGCCCATTCTCCTTTTAAATAAAACAAAAGAGACTACAAAGACATGTCGGTAAAACAATTGAGTTTTCATCGACATCAAATATCGCATCTCTAGTTTCAAGTAGTTTCATTTTAAAGTCTTGTTACACTGAACATAGGGTTTCTTTTTATTTAAAATTGTAGGGTCGATAGAACAGTTTGAAGCGAGGGAAACGGAAGTGGTTACATATTTATAAAATGGAATCGATTTTTAAATGAGCCAATGGTGATGCTTGGTTTAGGAGGCGGGATGCGTAAGCTCCTCCCAATGTTGGTTGTCAGATGAACGTCTCGCGCGCTTTTTTGCTCATTCGCTCAGCGTCCGCCGACGCGAGCGGTTGATAGTTTAGTGATGACTTTTGAATTTTTAGGATTTTATGTAGAACCTGCACTTAGAAACGGGTGCAAAAACTATTTAGAAATAGGTGTACGATTGTATTAAAAGTCTTTTTACAGCACAACTGCCGGCTAGACTTGTTTGTGGTAAATAAAAAAAAGTAGAATTAATTACTATTAAGGTGGGTAATTGTTTTTAAATAATAGTAATGGTGAAACTCACCATTTTTTTCTGCTATTATATTTTGAATTACGATACGGTAGGGAAGTCAAATAAATACTTTTTATTTTATTCTCTTTATTTTGAACTACACTAAAATTACGATGAAATTATTTATTAATTTATATAATTCCATGATTATACATAAATAATATACTGTTTCACGGGTATTTACTGTATTTTATTAATTACGACCGGTTTCGTTTACACATCTTCAGGTATTTGTTTATAATTATTTTCCTAACTACATGTAGGTAGATAAATACACAACACGCAAAGTTGTATTTATCTACCTGCATGTAGTTAGGAAAATAATTAAGTTAAAAATAATTAACTAAATATTTAAGTCTAATCATGTACTACAAGTTTCACCAAGTAGGTACTAAAAACCGCAAGTATTAACCGTATAAAGTTACTTTCATTTTAATGTTTAATAAAGTTGTTAATAGAAATAGCAGCTTAAACTTTATACCTATGCAAACACATTTTGAAAACGATTAAAAAAAATATCGCATCATTCGCTCTCATATATCGATACTTTACAACCGGGCGCAACACTAGGCCCCTATAAACTCTACTCTACGAGCTTACAGCTATGATACATGCGTTCTATCGCAAACCCTAACAATTTAAATCTGAAATACCTCCATTGTGAGGTTACGGATCCTTTTAATATAAGATATAAGCTACCTTGTTATTCACTGGTGTCGTATTCCAAAATACGTAGTCTCGTATGTAAACAAGATTACGGTTATTTAAAGAAAATGTATAATGTTCAATAATTGTTCCGAATTAAAAATGTAATGTAAAATGTTCAATAATTGTTCCGAATTAAAAATGTAATGTAAAATGTTCAATAATTGTTCCGAATTAAAAATGTAATGTAAAATGTTCAATAATTGTTCCGAATTAAAAATGTAATGTAAAATGTTCAATAATTGTTCCGAATTAAAAATGTAATGTAAAATGTTCAATAATTGTTCCGAATTAAAAATGTATTGTAAAATGTTCAATAATTGTTCCGAATTAAAAATGTAATGTAAAATGTTCAATAATTGTTCCGAATTAAAAATGTAATGTAAAATGTTCAATAATTGTTCCGAATTAAAAATTAAAAAATGTCGATTGCAAAAATCAACCAAAACCGTGTACGCCTTAGGGCCCAAAATTCACAATGAAATAAAAAATTCAGATAGTGTAATTAGTTAATTACTTTTGAAAATAAATTAATAGGCTGTGCATTTTTCAATATAAACTAATTTTATAATATTTGACATATTAACACATTGTACAATAATATGTATACTAAGAACATATACCTATGACATGATAAATTATGATTATGATTACCAAACCAAATTATGATTATGAATACTAAAATAGATATTATGGTTTGATATCACATATATTATAAGCGTTTTAGAGCGTCGGTGGTGTCGTGGAGGACGTCGGACTCCCATGCGGGAGGTCCGACTTCGAAACCAGGCAATGCCATGTATCTACCAATGAGTTTTTCGGTTTCTTCGAAAACTTGTCTACATTTACCGATGGTGAAACTCTGATGGTGAAGGAAAACGTGAGGAAACCTGCACACTGAGATAACCTACGTGTGAAATGGGGGAGGGAATGACAAACCACCCCATTAAATCTGCCACGAGAGTCGTTCTATGTGATTAATTCCTTAGAATGGTCACGACCGTCAGCAATGAGGAACACAACAAGCAAGGTATAAGCTGTACGTTCTACGATGTTACGACTGACATATTCAATAGGACGTAACCAGGAGCCCAATTCGCCTAAATTACAACGTTTGTAGTTCTATTTCTATCCAATTTCAATTTAGTTTTCGTTCCAATTCTATTTGGACACCAAATCGCATTCTTCTGACGCATAACTCTACCACTGCCACCTTTCGATTTACTATCGATCGGGCAAAGTACCTCGGGAGGAACTTATGTTCGATCGTTATATTTGACAGTTGAAGCGTTTTGTTACCGTTCAACTGCGATTCAGTGTAAACTGACGTTTTATTAGAATGCACAAATACGTTACTGACTCGATCGGTACTTAACTGAGATTGGATGCTTTTAAATCATATTAAAAAAATTTAATTAATTATCTGTCATCGGCACGATAAGTACGTACCTACATAGTACAATTTGAATGTATCTACTGATATAGAATAATCAATAGACATTTGTTTGTTGTTATATGGTAAAAAATACTTCCGCTCTTGACTGAAGGCTAATGAAAGAATGACAAAAACAAGGTTCATCATCATCATCATCAGCCTATTAATGTCCCCACTGTTGGGGCACATGCCTCACCTTGTACAATTTGGTACGGGCCATGATCCACCGACCGGGAACAGTGCTGTGGGTGGATTTCACACGCCTTCGGAAACTTTTCCCTCAGACATGCAGGTTTCCTCGCGATGTTTTCCTTCACCGTTACAGCAGTCGGTAAATGTACGTAAGTCTTCTATAAAATCGGAAAAACTCATTGGTACATGGCATTAGAGCGTCGGTGGCGTCGTGGCTATGACATCGGACTCCCATGCGGGAGGTCCGAGTTCGAAACCAGGCAATGCCATGTACCAATGAGTTTTTCGGTTTTTTCGAAAGACTTATGTACATTTACCGACTGCTCTGACGGTGAAGGAAAACATCGTGAGGAAACCTGCACAACTGAGATTACCAGTGTGTGAAATGGGGAAGGCAATGGCAAACCACCCCATTAAATCTGCCACGAGAGTCGTTCTATGTGATTAATTCCTTAGAATGATCACGACCCTCAGCAATGAGGAAAAACGACTTAGAAGAAGACATGGCATTACACGGTTTCGAACCCGGACCTCCCGCATGGGAGTCAAGGGTGTCTTTCATTTGTTATGCTGTTTTAGAGTACTGACTGCTTCTAGTCTAGAGCTATACCTAATGGTTTTAAATAAATAGTAATAATCTTCATGAATGTAAATTTACGGTACCTACCTGTGGTCAGAATCATCTGACCTACACGATTAATAAGCTTCTTTAAAAAAAGTGGAATAAGGCAACATTTTGGTAAACATTAATCATCAGAAATCATAAATGTTGTTTTTTAAGGCAACGGGAACTGAGTCCATACAGCCATGTCTGATGTAATCAACTCTATCAAGTCTTCATTAAAATGCTGGTGTGACACATTTCAATGCTATCTGGGAGAATCTTCCACGCCACAGAAGAAGGCGTCCCGGACGCCGTATGGCTCTTCAAAATCCAGCCAAGTATGGATCTGGCTGCAGCGTCTTATTTGACTTTACTTCACTGTCCCACACATTATTCACATCTTGTCGAAGTTCTTCGAGCAAGAAACACCATTCTTACTAGAAAAGCACTACTGTAAAACAATTTGCAAGACAAAACGAAACAAAGCTGACGAGGATGCCACAAAAGCGCGGGAGAAACCCTAACAATCATAAAAACTGACACATTATAAATAACAGAAATCTGCTATACTTACAAAAAAAGACAATGAAAAAAGTCTGTCCACCACGGTCCGAGGTGGAGGAATGTCTATGGCCTTTTAATTTTTTTCAACGTTCCTTTTTTAAATATTCAAATCGAATCACCCAAATTAAGTAGCCATAAACGGAATCAGCTTCCAAATTTGAATATTTCATTCGTTTCGTGCTCATATGAGCGCGTGCTTTGATTTGTGTATGGGAGTCGTAAATGTGTGTGTTTATAGGGCAGTCGTTTATATCGATAAAACTTGATGATGTGAAGCAGTAAAAAGATGGAACAGGTTGGCTGGAAGAGATCCCTATGGGTTAAGCCCGCCTTTGTACATATAAAATGTTAATGTTTTAATGTTTTTTATTTTCTGTGTTTTTATTTTTTTGTGTACAATAAAGAGACTACAAACAAACAGCAGTGAATATTATTAAAAAAATATTTAGTACCCAAATAAACTTAGATATTTTTGAAAATTATGAAAAAAAAATAAAAAAATACAAGAATTTTTATTAACCCAAAAATATTCAAATTATAATAACTTAACAATAGTGTAGTTACAATGTATATATAAGTAAATATCGGTCTCTACTACCTGCACTGGCCTCATCGGCCGTCTTGCAGCGTAGTAGATAGCAAGTCTAATTAATGGCCTGGGGGATATACTTATATAAAAAAAAAATTATATAAAAAATATTATTATTTTTAAAAATAAAATAAAAATAAACTGTTGTGAGAGGGTGTTTGAGTGTGTGTGTGTGTGTGTGTGTGTGTTTAAAGTTTCTTTAATTGAGACCTATAGAAGAAATCAAAGAGTTTATTGGGTATATTTTTGTAAACAACACAAGTAAGCACTCATTTTATAATTTTTTATTCTTATTGTGGTGTTTAGTAACTATTATATATTAGTTATTACTTATACTTTTTTACTTTTTCTTTGAATGAATAAGTGTTTATTTTTTTAATTCATGAACATGTTAAAATTAAATAAAAACTAAACTTAGACTGAGAAGAAAGAAAATAAATAAAGGAGATAAAAAAATTGGGTTAAGTCCCCCATTACTTATACTAATTGATATATTTTAAATTTCAATTCTTGAACGTTACCGGCTAATAGTGTTTTTAATGTAATGATCTATGATCGGAGTAGGTAGGGTTGTTTTCGGTAGAAATAGAAATAGAATCTATATCTTATCTTATGATAGGGGACCGGGAATAACCCAGCGGCACCTTGAGGTCCTTTGTGCCTACCCCATTTCACACACTGATCATCTCAGTGTGCACGTTTCCTCACGATGTTTTCCTTCACCGTTAGAACAGTCGGTAAAATCTTCCATAAATACGAAAAACTCATTGGTACATGGCGCTGCGTGGTTTTGAACCCGTACCTCTCGCATGGGAGCCCGTTGTCCTAACCACTGTGTCATCACCTATGATCGGAGTAGGTAGGGTTGTTTTTGGTACTTGCCACATACGGTCATAATATGGATAAGTATGCCCAATAATCCCGGGATTTCCGGGATTGAATAAATATATTATTTAGATTTTTAACGTTATATTTGTTTTGATAGGTACACATTTAAGATTGGTGGCGAAATATTTTTTTTAAGATTCATGGCGCTAGTGTACCTATGGTAGTGTTTTAACTTCTTCGTAAGTTCTCAATTTTTAAAAAATCGTAATCCGCCGAGTAAGGGCGAGGTTTATAAAAGTAATTTACAACATTTGCTCGATAACTTAAAACGGGATCCCGAAATCATATCCATATTAATATAACCTTTGAGGACATCGACCCGAAAGAGCCCTACCTACTCCGATCAGTGGTAATGATTCTAAAAACTTGTTTCTTAAAATATCGATAAAATCAATCACAGTATGACGTCCCATCCCTAGTCCTTTTGTCACGGCGCGCCGCGCGTTGATAAGGAAACATTTTAAATTAGTAGAAGAGAAAAAATATTTTTAAATTTATTTTTTATTTATGTTTTATCACGCGCACACAAAACGGGTAGCCGCTTGCTACCAGCGAACCGATATAAATTATATCATTTTTCACTGCGACATCCCTAACAGACGTAAAAAATGATGTTCCATTCAGTTCCAAGTTTGAAAGTTTTGCCGCGTTTTTTATTCGTTTCCGGGCGATGGGATTCCATTATTGAACTCCTACGTTCGGAAAATTGAACTATGTTTTTGAAATAGTTGTTTTACACTGCCTGTTTATCTGGGCATCTTTAAACATCTTATCATTTTAGGAACGCAATGGATTTGTTCCATAGATAATATGTTTATTTTTTTATAATTTAAGGTGACCTCAGAGGGTCGGTCGTTTTTATGGATCCCGATTGTATGGTAGTTTTGAACCGTACCGGATTCTATCGTTAATAATATTGGAATTTATAATTGTGAGTGAGTCCGGTGGTTATTAATGTAATAAGGTCTGTGAACTCTTATAATGGGCCAGTCAGGGTGCCGGGGAGACCAGGTGGAGGGAGATGTGGTTAGCGTAATCAGATCACAATAAAGTAACCTATCGAGTTTATTAAGATGAAGAGTTTCTCCCGCGCTTTTGTGGCGTCCACGTCAGTTTTGTTTCGTTTTGTCTTGCAAATTGTTTTACAGTAGTGCTTTTCTAGTAAGAATGGTGTTTGTTGCTCGAAGAACTTCGACAAGATGTGAATAATGTGTGGGACAGTGAAGTAAAGTCAAATAAGACGCTGCAGCCCGATCCGTACTTGGCTGGATTTTGAAGAGCCATACTGCGTCCGGGACGCCTTCTTCTTTGGTTCGGATGTTGCAGAAGCTTGGAAGATTCTCCCAGATAGCATTGAAATGTGTCACACCAGCATTTTAATGAAGAATTGAAAGAGTTGTTTACATCAGACATAGCTGTATGGGCTCAGTTCCCTTTGCCTTAAAAAAACAAACAACAATTATTAAGATTATTCAAATTCAAATTCAATAAAAAATTTGAAATTGAACCTGTACTTTCACTACTCCATCACCCAAAGGTTGCCTGGAAGAAATACCTTAAAGCTATATTAAGCCAATTGTATTTGTATTTTGTATCTTTTCCTCTGTCCTGTATTTTTTCCTGTGTGCAATAAAGAATATTTGTATTTAGTTTCTAACCTCGCACGTTAATGAGTTACAAGAAACGTCCTAATATTTTTAAGGCTTCCTTAAGTCTCTTGTCATCTCTATCTAGAGATTTTGCGTAGAAGGGAATAGCATGTATTTAAATTTACTCTTTTTTTAAATCTCAGTTTAGGTACACGACAAGGTGACCATGTCAGCCTCGTTAGGGTCACTAAGAACAGGGAAGGGAAGCTCAAGTATTATTAGAGTCAGCCCTCACACTGAGAGCCAACTTAGCAAATAACAGTATGTGTTACATATTATCAGATAAGGGCTGACTCAAAAATAATATTGAGCCTCCCATTGTGGAGCCAATTGAGGCCAAATTTCTTCAGTTTTCACCAGGTCACACTCCATTAGGAGGTGAGTGAGGTCTTCTATTTTGTTGCAGTTGGTACAAAACAAATTAACTTTAAGGACGTTTCGTGCATCTCATGATATGTCCCTAGGCATAAAATGGAGCGCCACGAATATCTGTAAGCAAAGTAAAATACACTTTATTCCACAAATATAAAACAACAAACAAAAGATAGAAAAGGAATTAGTGAAGTACAATTTAGGCGGCCTTATCGCTAAGAGCGATCTCTTCCAGACAACCTTCGGACAGAGGAAATGATTTCGAGAAAGAGGTAGTAGGTGTGCAAGCATTATGGAAAACGTTATATAAGAGAATCTGTCTTGGCTTGTCTTCGTTAATTCTAGAAAACAATATCGCCCTTTTTTAGACCTTTGATAAATTAAGTACCTATGTATTTAATTATATTGTATTTATGTATATAAGTAAATTATATTGTATATGTATTATTATTGTATATTAGTATACTATGTAAGAGTATTGTTATTTTAATATATTGTTATTTTAATTATATAAATGTCACATATTATTAAGTAAGTTTCTTGGCTGCACCGCCATAACATATCTGCATACTCAAAGGTCAGCTGGCAGAGAATGCCGCAAGGCATTAAGCTAAAGAATAAATAAAAGTAGTCTAAACTCTCCTTAATCAAAGGTTGGCTGGAAGAGATCCCTATGGGATACGCCCGCCTTTGTACATATTTTAATGTTTTTAATTACTATGTATATATTTTTTTCTATGTGTGCAATAAAGAGACTACAAACAAACAAAAAAAGTATGTATTTTAGAATAGAATTAATTCATGTATAAAATAAATGCTTAATTTAAATATTTGTTGGTGAATTAGAAGCCCTTTTAATTTTTATTTTGTTTATTTATTTATTGAGTCTTCTTGCAAGTTGTCAGTATAGCTCGTTACACTCTGAATAGAAGCTGGTGGTAAATTATAAGTGGTAAGTTTAGGGGTCAGTATCAAATAATGCAAGACCACCGAGCTTGGGCATCACATGGAGTTAGAAAACATTGCTTAGTTCTATTTTTGGAGCAGCTACATTATACCTGATACAAATCAGAATAGTATAACCACTAGCCTTTACGGGGAAGGTAATGGTAAACTACCCCATTAAATCTGCCACGAGAGTCGTTCTATTTGCTGATGGAAGCTAGACTGCAAAGTTTGGAACATCGGCGCAAGGTTGCCTGTCTATCGGTATTTTATAGGATACATTTCGGAGAGTGCGCATCGGAATTGCACGACCTAATTCCAGCATCTCCATTCCGCCTTCGGACTACCAGGCGCGGGGAGGGGTTCCATCCTTATGTTGTCGATATCCCATCTGCTCGTACGAAGCGATTCGCTTCTTCATTCATTGTGCGAACGGCTAAGGAATGGAACAGCCTGCCGGCGTCTGTATTTCCCGAAACCTACAACCTTGGGATCTTCAAGGCCAGAGTGAATAGGCATTTACTGGACCCGCATGCTCCATCGTCGACCTCATCGTCGCTTACCATCAGGGGAGATCGAGGTCAAATGCGGGTTTAGTAGTACATAAAAAATAAAAAAGATTAATTCTTTAGAATGAACACGACCCTGAGCAATGAGGAACACGACTTAGAAGAAAGCGTTTTGGCACTGGTACTGTAACCTATTAATAATTCTTCTATCGCTTAGGTTGCCTGGAAGAGATCGCTCTGGAAGGCCGCCTTTGTACATGTATTCTATGTTTCCTTTCCTATGTAAGTTTCTTGCGTGCAATAAAGTATTAATCTATCTATCTACTTACAAAGCTCGTGTGCTCCAAAAAAAATAGATTCAGAGATGGTTCAGGGTGGTAGAGGTCTGTAAGAGACTCCCATGCAGTGCCATGTACCAATGAGTTCTTCGTATTTTTCTAAGACTTACGTACATTTACCGACTGCTCTAACGGTGAAGGAAAACATCGTGAGGAAACCTGCACACTGAGATGACCAGTGTGTGAAATGGGGTAGGCACAAAATATCCTCAAGGGTCGAAGTGCCGCTGCGTTATTCCCGGCCCCCTATCATAAGATAAGATAAGGTCAGTCTAGGACGACCCCGGATTTTTCTTCCACTCACTTTTGCTTATTATTTGGTTTTACAATATCACATGAAAATTACAAAGTTTATTGACTTATTACAAGGCACAATAATAGCACCTCCGACTTACAAACTAAGTCGAAACCTGTATCTTGTAAGTCGGGACTCCGGCGCACTTTCCGTGCAAGCATATGACAATTTATAACATTACATTAGTAACTATATACTATACCTAAAAGGAATTTGGAACGAGTTAATCAAACGGAAATTAAGAATGATAATGGTTAAGAGTGTGTGAGGGTGTGTGGGAGTGTGTAATAATGTAAGTGTGCATCTGTAGTGTAGGGTGAGTGGGTGTGTGAGGGTAGGAAGTCACATCACATCAATCATATCATAAGATAAGATAAGAAATAAAGAAACCACAGGCTTTAAAACCTCGATTCTGGTAGCTGGTCACCCCAGGGTCCCCAGGTTTCCCACCTCGATGGTGTAACGGGCATAAAATCCCTCGCACCCGCTGCGGCCGCGGCACAAAGATAAACAACCGACAAAATGTCATAAATTTATACGCAGCGCTGGACCGCTGCATCGCACTGAAAAGTAAAAAAATCCCGTATTTAACATATATCTCACTTTTGTTGCCTGCCGACCGGGAATGTTGGACTTAGTATGGATGATACCTCTTTATGATTGAATGTGAAAGGGTTTTCCTAAAAGATTTTGACATGATGCTACCAGCGCTGCGGCGGTGGCGAGTCTGAGTCAGGGACCCTTTTGCCACATGTGAAACAATTTCTAGAGAAAGTTCAAAATTTCACGTGTTGGTGTGAAATTTTGAACTTATTCTAGAAATTGAAAAAAAGTAACTCTTTTAAGTAATGAAATGTAATCGTGTAATTTTATCGTGTTATGTATGTGTAGTAGTAAGAGCGTCGGTGGCATCGTGGCTAGGACGTCGGACTCCCATGCTGGAGGTCCCGAGTACGAAACCAGGCAATGCCATGTACCTATGAGTTTTTCGGTTTTTTCGAAAGACTTACGTACATTTACCGACTGCTCTGACGGTAAAGGAATATATCGTGAGGAAACCTGCATACTGAGATAACCAGTGTGTGAAAGGTGGATGGCAATGGCAAACCACCCCATTAAATCTGCCACGAGAGTCGTTCTATGTGATTAATTCCTTAGAATGATCACGACCCTCAGCAATGAGGAATACGACTTAGAAGAAGAAGATACGTGTTTGCTTCGAAAGTGGGTGGCTTGGTGTCCATAACTGACCAATTTATAAGCAAAAAAATTAAAAAGTTTTTTTTCATATTGATCAGCTCTGGATCATCTGGATGATGCAAATCGAAAACGTTTTTTTATCGAATCTGTAAATACAGGTGGTTTGTTTTGTTACAATCTTCGAACCATTAATTATAATTTTTTAGAAAAATAATTATAGTACTGAATGTGGCCTTTTTGACTAAGCCCTTGAGCTCTTCTCATGTAGTGACAATGTTTTAGTTTCTTAGGATTGACTAAAGATAAAGATATGTTATGTTATTACAAATTATTCTGTATATGTGTATCTGCAATCATCATCAAATGTATCCCTAAACATTAACATAAAGCTCTAAAATATGATTTTATTAATAAATAAATAAATAATAATTATAATACTTAATGAAATGATATTTATATTAGTTGTTGGAAGTAATGATGAGAAAGGTACGGGCTATTTACGTATTTCTATAGAATTCAGGTAGTAAAATGATAAGCGATTTACGACTAAATAAAAAATTACCACCATCTTCGACAGACAAAAGGCCTAATCATTAATCTACTCTTGACGATAGTAGGTTCTAGAATAATTTGGAATGTCCGCATTATTACTACATCTACTCCCAAGACCTACTTCATTAGCTGGACAAAACCAATGACATTTACCATCCAAACGCCTCACGCCAAAACGTCGCAACTCCAAAACTAGCCATAAACAAGTCGACTTTAAATTTCGAACTCTAGAGTTGAAATTTAAAATTCGAATTTTAAAAAATTAATTCGTTTTCATAGGTGTGAAACGTATGACATTTGAGAATGTATGAGTATGATTTTTTTATTAAAAGCGGCTTGAGGGATTCAAGTAGCTGTATAAATGGGTGCTATCTTTGAGCTTTTCGTCTCGGTCGAGATGGGAATACTGACCGGCGACCACCACTGAACTTGATTCACGAAAAATGGGTTAATATTTTTAAATAATTCAATAGTTACCAATTTAAAAAAATAAATTATTTTTGTACATTTAACATTTTCTCTTGTAGGTATATCTATATACTTAACTATCTACTAATTTATTCAAAATAAAATAAAACTAATATAACAATAAAATACATACTTAAGCTAAAATTACAAAATACCTAACTATTTTACAAGTAAAAGACCTGGCCCAGGTCGCTCCCTGCAGGGAGTGACCCAGGGAGGCTGGCGGCTGGCTTATACGCTGAGCAAAGTAGAGGCCAGCCTTCTGGTCCCGGGATGTCTCTACGAGGCGCTTGGCTATTTCCCCGTAGAGGCAGTGGGCTCCAGGCCCCCACGGCCCTAAGGTCTCCACCCCGAACGGCGCAAATATGCAATCACCACCCAGGCCCGCATATTTGCGCCGCTTGAGGTTCTCCGCAAATGCTGCTGCTGACCCGGCCTTCGCCGCCGTGGCTGGAAGGTGGGACGGGGCAAGGGTGTCGACGCAGGTAGCGTCCCACACCAGAGACCGTCCCAGCTTCCAAATTAGGTATATTATGTTTCGCTTATGTAATTATAATATAAATAATTTTAAGCTGTAAATATTATATGTAAATTAAAAAAATTAAGTCAATTATTTCTACAAAAGAGACAATAAAACCCGCATTTGACCTCGATCTCGCCTGATGGTAAGCGACGATGAGGTCGACGATGGAGCATGCGGGTCCAGTCTTAGCTACAAAGTGTTAGTTTCTATTGAGTTTATGTTACATATATTATTAGAGCATCGGTGGCACAGTGGCTAGGTTCAAATTATTTCGAAGACTTACGTACCTACATTTACCGCGACTGCTCTAACGGTGATGGAAAACATCGTGAGGAAACCTGCATGTATGAGGTAATTAAAAGTTTCATCAGTACTGGGCCCGATCGGTGGATAATGGCCCATACCCCCTTGTGCAGGGTAGGCCTGTGCCCCAACAGAGGGGACATTAAAAGGCTGATCGACAACAACTGAATAGCATCACTTTTTAGTTAGAATATATGTTTGTCCAAAACGGCAGGTATCCAGGAGATCGATTCCACTAAATACAACGTAACTAAATAGAATCTAAACTGGATCGTTATGACGTGTTTCGTATGCTACTAACGATCCAATTTCAGTTAAGTTCAGATCGAGTCAACGATCGATCGAACAGTAACGTATTTATACATTCTAATAAAACGTTCAGTTTATACTGAATCACAGTTGAACGGTAACAAAACGCTTCAACTGTCAAATATAACGATCGAACATAAGTTCCTCCCAAGGTACTTTGTCCGATCAATAGTAAATCGAAAGGACGCACTGGTAGAGTTATGCGTCGGCAGAATGCGATTTGGTGTCCAAATAGAATTAGAACGAAAACTAAATTGAAATTGGATAGATATAGAACTACAAACGTTGTAATTTAGGCGAATTGGGCCCCACGTTAATAAAAATTAAAATATTATGATTATAATATTATACAGTCTGTAAAGTTAACGTTCGTTCGGTACGGTAGCCGCTGGTCAACTTTATGGCGATCGCCTCAATTAGTTATCTGTGGGTGGGACCACGAAACTAGCTGCTCGGACTAGACCCCGATTAGTACCTACTCACATCGGTGTAGAACGCGCTATCGAAATTTTCCTGGGACTTCGTATATATACGAGTTCCAAACATCCATAGTTAGACCAGGACATCTGGTCACCAGGCACAACACCCCGCCTGGTGGAAGATCTTCTCTTTTCCCTTTCATACAATTGACGGTACGTCATCCCATGTCCTCTCATAGCGCGTTCCTACAGTACTATTGTGGAGATCGCCTTACTTTTTGCTGGTCATCATCAGGTCCTCAAGGTTCCAAATGTGGGAAGGTCACCATGGTCATAAACATTTGAGCTCAAACTCGAACCACCTATCTGTGACCGTTCCAGAGATCTCGTCATACTCCAACATCCTAAGATACTCCAAGATCTTAGAACCACTGATCCAATTTTCATCTGACATGGCTTTGACCATTCAGCATATTAGACCTGCGGCGCCTGAAGGCGGAGGGACGCTCCGGACTTCGCCCTACGCGGAGCTCTTTGTCTGTTTGTCTGTGGCATCATAGCTTAACAACGGATGATCCGATTTGGACCCGGTTTTTTAATTTAATAGATAATTTGGTCGAGTGTTTTTTCTTAGCCAGGTATGATAAAAACTGGACCAGCTATCTTGGATATCTTTGATGTCAGATGGGATCTCTGGAACGGGAATACGGAATTTGTCAAATATTAAACTCAAATATTAAACTTTATGATATGATGATGACCAGGAAAAAGCAAGTGAACTTCAATTTCACAATATGAAATTTATCCAGTTCTCGAACTAATTGTAAGGGAATCCTAAGACAATATAAGAGAGAAAAATTAAAGATGGCAGCCAAATAAAAATTAAAAGAATGTTGAGCTAGGTATTTTAAATAAGACATGGCGAGGCTGAAGGCGGGGGAATGCTCCGGAGCATTCCCCCGCCATCAGGCGCCGCAGGTCTAACCTGTTGAATGTTCTTAGTCATATCCAGATCTTGGAGTATTTTGATGTGACGAGATCTCTGGGACGGTAACAGTTAGGTGGTTCGAGTTTGAGCTCAAATGTTTATGACTATGGTGACCTTCCCACATCTGGAATCTTGAGGATCTTATGATGAACAGGAAAAAGTAAAGGGATCTCCACAATGGTACGTCGGAGGTTTCTTAAATTTTTAATTTAGAGTTATTGTAGGTATAATAACACCATACTACTTTTCAAATCCAAGGAAAGAAGTTGAGATAGTGGTAAATATATTTTCCACTTTCGTGGCCACACGCACCGAAGCGTTTCTAAACGACTGGCTGGTAGTAACCTCACGTTTTATACCTATTGAAATTATTATACTCAATAAGTCTACCTATTTCTGCCGGAAAACAGTAATGCTTGCATTTCTGTTTTGGTTGTAAAAGAGCTAGCGTGGTTGCCGGCACATGAGACACTCCATCTTAGTCCTCAAGGTTAGCAGCGCATCAAAACCCTCTAATAATAATACAGTGACCACTTACCATCAGGGGGTCCGTTTGCTCGTGTGCATAAGGAACTACCCATGTAGGTATAGATAATGGATTCAAGATTAGGTTAGGTATGGTAGGTATCTACTTACACATACCTAGTGTAGGTAGAGATCTAAACATATGGTAAGTTTAAACGAAACATGTTTAGAAAACAATTTGCAATCAAATCAGTTTTTAATTTGAACTTCTCCAAGAGTAATCTTTAGATTACTCCAAGAGTAATCTTTAGATTACTCCTTTAGATTACTCCAAGAGTAATCTTTAGATTACTCCTTTAGATTACTCCAATAGTAATCTTTAGATTACTCCTTTAGATTACTCCAAGAGTAATCTTTAGATTACTCCTTTAGATTACTCCAAGAGTAATCTTTAGATTACTCCTTTAGATTACTCCAAGAGTAATCTTTAGATTACTCCTTTAGATTACTCCAAGAGTAATCTTTATCTTATCTTTATCTAAGATGAAGATTTTATTTTAATTTTATTAACTCTTTATTGTACACACACAATAATACAAACTTATACAAAAATATGTGAAAAAAAGGGCGTGTCTTGTCTCTAAGAGATATATCTTCCAGCAAACCCCATAAAATGTCAATTTGATTCATATCAAAGCAGGCGAAGTGTACCTACACCTATATGCTAAATAAATATACATAATTAATAAATTAATTATAAAATATTTGAAACTGTTACCCAGACGTAGTCAGAACTCTAAAACGAGTAAATATTTAAAAAAGTTTGAGAATTTTTCCAAAATAATTAAAATACTCCAACACCGTAGCAAAATCCGCAATTTGTCTAGAAAATTAATGAACTTGACATCCTGTCTCCTCAATAAAGTAATTGAAAGATGAAAAAAACCCGTTTAAAGTGAGACATTAAAGTGAGACTTTCTAGTACCTACCTGGGTACTTTCTTTTCGCATAAAAGGGGGATTAAAAAAGATCGTCCATTGAACATTACAATCAGAGCTCTTTACTGATTTTGTTCAGCAAAATCTGTTGTTCCTTTGTTTTGGCAACAATGAGAGAATTATAATTTGTGAATTGTTGAATATTGTCACCTTAGGGTGCTTAGAGAGCGTCCCTGGCGTCGCGCGTCGTGGCTAGGACGTCGGAGTCCCATGCGGGAGGTGCGGGTTCGAAACCAGGCAATGCCATGTACCAGAGTTTTTTTGGATTTTTTCGAACTTTACATTTATCGACTGCTGATATCGGTGAATGAAAAGATCGTGAGGAAACCTGCATGTCAGGAAATGAAAGGTTTCCGAAGGTATGTGAAATCCACCAATCAGCACTGGCCCGTACCCCCCTTGTTCAAGGGGAGATCTGTGCCCTGTGTCGGTGGCCCAGTGGCTAGGATGCCGGACTCCCATGCGGGAGGTCCGGGTTCGAAACCATGCAATGCCATGTACCAATGATTTTTCGGGTTTTTTCGATGACTTACGTACATTTATCAACTGCTGTAACGGTGAATGAAAATATCGTGAGGAAACCTGCATGTCTGAGGAAATTAAAAGTTTCATCAGCACTGGGCCCGCTCGGTGGATCATGGGATACCTGTGCCCCAACAGTGGGGACATTAATAGGCTGATCATGATGAGGGAGCATTTTATCTATGGTCCGTCGTGTCTTTGGTTTTTTGAAAAATATTGTCTAGTCTGGATATATCGATTGCAGCAACTTTTTTGATGTCGATTTCGAAATAGAATAATTAATAGAATTTTGATGTCTATTTGATGCGAGGACCCAAGGGCTGGCGGCTATCTTGCCGAAAGGATCAGCATAGCGCTCCAGCGGGGGAACGCCACCAGCATCCTCGGTACCCTACCACACGGGCCTAATCTAAGACATAATAAGACAAAATTAATATAAGACTAAATATAATATAAGACTAAATCTATACCAATATATAAAGAGGAAAGGTTTGATTTTTTGTTTGTTTGTTTGAATTGAATAGGCTCCGAAACTACTGGACCGATTTGAAAAATTCTTTCACCGTTGGGAAGCTACACTATCCCCGGGTGACATAGGCTATATGACGCGAACGAAGTCGCGGGCAACAGCTAGTATAATATAAGACAAAATTTAGTTGACATATGCTTTGGAGAAATGAAACTGTAAATATGTAATTTTTTTAAATAAAAATAAATGAGTAAATAACATTTAATTTTATTATTGTACATTTTCTCGTAAAATATTATGTTTTCCTTCTGTAATTATAATATAAATAATTTTAAGTTTTATTTATCAACAATAAATGGAAAATACATGTCATTTCAGTCAAGCAGCCCCCCGCAAAGTGCCCCCTGGCCGAAAGTATCCAGGATACTCGCGGCGTTCCCTCGCTGAATGGCGAGGGAGATGCGCTGTACTAAAAAGTGGCCGGCTCGCGGACAATTTTAAGTTGTAAATATGTAAATAAACACTTCATAAATAATCGCCTAAAATATCTTTATTTTTGGATAACTTCTTATAATTTCTGTATTTACTATATTTTCTAAAGAAAGATGGAGCATCTAGTATAAAGCCCATCGTCCCATCCACCACATTGATCGGTAAATAAATAAAAACGTGTAAGTATACAAGTGTAATTTTCTGAAAATTGATCATAAGAAAGAGATCAATCCGCACGTGCTTGGCGCCAAACGCAACAAATGCGAACCCCAGAAACAAAGGAACTTTTCGCACAATACGCGTCGCCCTTTCCCGGACCACCTACGATAATCAGTAATCACCTATTGTTCCTTCCATACGACACAAAACTACTAATTTCAACCGAAAACTGTCACCAAATAGATAATAAACACTCCTTAGCCATTTTTTCTTTTGTATTTTTTTTTTACCTGAAAATTTGTGCGGGGACAAAGGGTGGGGAAAGGGACGCGAGGGGCGGCGACGCGCGGCAGTCTGAGCTCAGCTGCGACCGCGCTCGTGTCCACGCCGCGCCGCACAGAATAGAACAATTTCGAATTCGGAATAACCCTACAAGTGCTCACGAACTGTGTTTAGTGTTCTATTTTTTTTAAACCGAGGCCTAAGTTTTACAACGAAAATTAATATATTATAAAGTAAACAATTATTTATTTATTAAAAAGAAAACTGAACTGTTTTTCTTTCGTCAGACTTTTCCAAGGACGTGTAATTAGGGAATTGGGAGTCGTAGATTAAATAAAAGTGTTTCTTATAGATAAGATTAGTTGAACGTCGCATTTGTACGTGTTCGTGTCAAGTGATTGATCGACGCGATCAATTAAAACGTTTTAACGTTTTTTTAGTGAAATTTCTAAGTTTTTACATTCAGTGTTGAGTTCATTCACACTCGAAAGTTTGGATTTTCCCGTGTTAAGGTAAGTTTATTTATTATTAATTATTTTAATAACAATAAGTCAATTTCTAAGGTTTACGTCGGGATTTTAAACATTGAACACTTTTGACAGTACCGTTTTTTCGTTTTGTTGTTTCGTTTTATTTCTTATTGTTTCAATAAGAATACAAAACTATTTAAAAATAATCTTCCTCAATTGTGGAACCTTAATACCAGACACTTTTTGAAATGCCTTAATTAATTGTTATGTTTTTTATTTCGATTAGCGGCGCTTGTATTCGCAATGCCTCGTCTTAATATTGAATTGAATATTAAAAAATAATAGTTATAAAACAACTATTTAGTTAACAAATGAAATAGGTTAATTTATTGACAATTTAGTAGCAGTTACTGTTATTGTTTATTTTAATTTTATCTAATCTACCGTCATGCATCATCTTTAGAGAAAGATTTAGAATTTTATTGAAATTCGTAAAATTAATATAATGTTTTTTGTTCAAATAATGTATTTTAATCAGTCGATAAAGTTTTCTAAGAGCCCTTCAAACTAAAAATAAAAAAAAAACTAAATTTGACATCAAGTATGTTGGTAAGTAGGTAGTTACTTTAGGCCTATCGTACACAGATATAACCTACAACGCCATAAATTGATAAGTTTCATAACAGTATTTATCTAAACAAGTTAATATGATTAATATAAAGCCATTATATTGTAAAAATATACTGTCTGATAGATAAATTATAAAAACGTCATAATTTCCTTAATGTATTATGTTTTTTTTGACTTAATTGAAAAAAAAAATATATTCGTTCAATATAAAAGCGCTCTTTTTTTTTTTTTTATGTATAACTAAACCCGCATTTGACCTCGATCTCGCCTGATGGTAAGCGACGATGAGGTCGACGATGGAGCATGCGGGTCCAGTAAATGCCTATTCACTCTAGCCTTGTAGATCCCAAGGTTTCGGGAAATACAGACGCCGGCAGGCTGTTCCATTCCTTAGCCGTTCGCATAATGAACGAAGAAGCAAATCGTTTCGTACGAGCAGATGGGATATCGACAACATAAGGATGGAACCCCTCCCCGCGCCTGGTAGTCCGAAGGCGGAATGAAGATGCTGGAATTAGGTCGTGCAATTCCGATGCGCACTCTCCGAAATGTATCCTATAAAATACCGATAGACAGGCAAACTTGCGCCGATTCTTCATAAAATACAATTTAACATGGGTACCTACACCTACCTATATATATAAAATACAATTTAACATGGGTACCTACACCTACCTATATATATATATATATATATATATATATATATATATATATATATATATATATATATATATATATATATATATATATATATATATATATATATATATATATATATATATATATATATATATATATATATATATATATATAAATACAATTTAACATGGGTACCTACCTGTGTATTATCAATATTACAATTTTATGTAAATGGGTAGGAACCTACCTATGTTAAATTGTATTTTATGAAGAAACGAGCGCTTTTATATTGAACGAATTTTTTTTTTTTCAATTAAGTCAAAATATATTTACAGAAACAAACAAGAAGGTAGGTATTTTTAGGTAGGTATTGTGATTTGTGACACACGTTTTAGACATAATTTCATGTATTTTTTTCAAATAATCAAGTATTAAATAGTTACATAAAGGAAAAATAATAGGTAATTAAGTGACTACTAAATTTTCAGAGTTGATTTATTGTACTAGTTTTATCAAAGCTGTCAGTTTTGATAGATAGCTTAGTTTTCGTGAATCGATCGAAGCAGTAGATAAAAATAATTATTAATTATCAAGATAACAATCACGGTCTTATGTCTAGTTTTTGATACCATTATGTAGGTTTAGTCCAATAATATTAAACAATTATTGATTAATTGTAAATGTTATTTTAAAAGATAGGTACGAAGGTTCTTTAGTTCGGCTGCGATAGGAGTCTCTGTAACGGCGGTAGTGAAATATGTAAGTATTACGAAATACCATTATTGATTTAAGTTATCATTTTTTTATAGCCTATAGGCTGTCCCACTGCTGGGCAAAGGCCTCCCCTCCTAAGTTATCATTATCATACTTAATTCATTGAAATAAATATTATTTAAAATGAGACATTGTACAAAGGGTGAACTTATCTCTAAAAGAGATTTCTTGCAGCAAACCCGCGAAAGTGAAAGATGCGTTATAATTTTATCTTGAACCGTCAAGATATAAATCAAAATTTTAAATGAAAATGAAAAACGTTTAGTTAGTCTAAAACATAGTCTAGAATCTAGAAATTAAGTATAGTGTGTATTCATATCCGTCGGGATAGCCTTAACCTACCGAACTGAAAAATCGGAGTCAAATTGGGACCATCATGTTTCAGTGTATTAGAACATCATCATCATTAGCCTATTTATGTCCCCACTGTTGGGGCACAGGCCTCCCCTTGCACAGGGGAGCACGGGCCATGATCCACTGAGCGGGCCCAATGCTGATTGGTGGATTTCATACGCCTTCGGAAACTTTTAATTTCCTCAGACATGCAGGTTTCCTCACGATGTTTTCCTTCACCGTTAGAGCAGCCGGTACGTACGTAAGTCTTCGAAAAAATTGGAAAAACTCATTGGTTGGACCTCCCGCATGGGAGTCCGGCGTCTTAGCCACTAGGCCACCGATGCTCCGACGACTGACGTATTAGAACATGTTTATTGGTTATTTTTTATTTAATTATGTTTTTAATTTTCCCCATTTTTAGCCTACATTCATTCACCATACGTCAAAAACAAAAAAAAACAATTTCGAAAGGCTGTTTTGTTTTTATTAGCAGGCGTTACCATTTCAATTAATAAAATTACATAATCCAAAATATATACAACACAGTAACAATAATAGTAATTAATACTTTGCTAAAAGCATGACCCGCCCCTGGCAACAATTCAATAATAATTTATTTTCACGTGTTGCAACCCCGCTCGCGGAGGGTTGATACGACCAATGTATGAAAGCACAATGTCTCTAATAACTTGGGGTGTAAAATATCCATTGTGATATTTGAAAGATACGTTAACCCCCTTTTTAAATGCGATATGCGTATTTTTTATTTTTAAAACATTAAAAATAAGAATTTTGAGTTGGATTATTTTATTTTTGCGTAATGGTTACTTATAATACAACAACACATCTAAGTTATAAATAACTTAAAAAATTAGCTTTTTTACCATCATTATTATACTTAGATCTATCTATTACTAAACCATAGATATCATATTAATAATAATATAATATTAAACATAAATAGTACACCTATAGAAAACATTAGGTACTCCTAGGTATTTTAAAACATCGTGAGGAAACCTGCATATCTGAGGAAATTTAAAGTTTCAAAATCGTGTGAAATCCATCAATCAGCAGTGGGCACGCTCGGTGGATCATGGCCCGTACCCCCTTGTTCAAGGGCAGGCGTGTTCCCCAACAGTGGGGACATTAATAGGCTGATGATGATGATGATAGGTATTTTGCATTGAAATACATATTAGTAAGTACCTTAATATTTAATACTAAAACAAAAACTATTTTTTCCTTCTTCCTATTTCAAGAACAATACACATCTTCTTATCTTATGATAGGGGCAGGAATAACCCAGCGGCACTTCGACCCTTGAGGATCTTTTGTGCCTACCCCATTTTACACACTGGTCATCTCAGTGTGCAGGTTTCCTCACGGTGTTTTCCTTCACCGTTAGAGCAGTCGGTAAATGTACGTAAGTCTTCGAAAAATACGAAAAACCGGCGTCCCAGCCACTGTGCCGCCGACGCACTAACAATAAACATACCTACATAACAATACAATAATACACATACCTACATACACGTATAACATATAAAAATTACGGAATATTTCAATATTATGAATAACATAAAAAAAATTACAGAATCACTTTTCAATTTGCTGCACAAAAGACCTATTTTCCCTTTTTACCACAAAAAAATATCGTTCTAAAATATATGCAGCCACCGAACACATCTCCGAGGGGGTTTCACCGCTACATACAGCAGAGGGCGTACCGCTCTGCCACGCCCCTATAACGTTGTTAATTTATGACTTTTATGAGTTACTACACTTTTGCACCACGGTCTACATTTACGAACTGGCTGAAATTGCATAATGTTTTAAAATTCAGTTTTAATTTATAAATTGAATTGAAAAAGGCCCGAAAAACACAAATTTTCAGCACGCCACAGAAAAAAAATTAAGTTATCTTTTTTGTATATTCCCACATTCAGATTTAGACATTATATTTAGGGATATACAGTGCGGCAAAAACAGTTTGTTTTTCTTTAATTATGGCCCCTGCTAGTGTACACACTGCAATTTGGCCAATGACCGTGTTAGAATCTTGAAAATCACTCGAACGTTTTGGTGTCTGTTTTGAAAAATACAGTTTACCAACGTCGAGATTAAGGGAGAGTCGTGTGCACTAGGAATGCCTTGTGTCTTGCATTCCAAGTGCAAATGGAGATATACAGAGCAGGCGACCCCGACGGTAAGTATGCGTGAAACGACGAATGACTGTAGAGGAAGCGAGAGAAGCGTGCCAAGACAGATATTCGTGGGGCTCCGTTCTCTCTGCCTACCCCCTACCCCGCACGGGACATAGCGTGAGGGTATGAACGAGTATGTATGTTGTATATGTGTTTATCGCACTTCTAAAAATCCCTATAATTCAACATGAAAACCATTAAAAACCAGTCAATTAGAGCCGTTTTCACTAACGAAGGGTTAACAGACTAGACACGCTGATGCCCGGCACTAATCTGAGATTAGATTTAAAGATGCGCTGCAAATGGCCAATTAACTGTGTGTCTGTCTGTTTATTTGGTTGTTTCGAGGGTAGGGTGCAACCCATTGCATCCCCGCGTAAAGCGGTTGTTGTGGAAATCGCTCATTAGTGATGTTTTTGATGTGGATACGGCTTCAAATCAAGGTAGTTATTTTATAGTAGTCGTAGATCCTGATGTGAAGGATCCCCTGGGGTGGTACCACCCTCTTATCTATTTCTGCTGTGAAGCAGAAAAGCTTGCATTGCTGTGTTTCGGTTTGAAGGGAAAGAGAGCCAGCGTAATTACCGGCACATGAGGCAATCCATCTTAGTCCTAAAGGTTAGCAGCTCATCAAAAACCCTCTAATAATACAGTGAGGTGAGGAGTCTATAGGCGATGGTGACCACTTACCTTCAGGTGGCCCGTTTGCTCGTCTGCAAAATCCTTATTTTATAAAAAATATATATACTATCGTTGGAGTTAGTTTAAAAAGTTGAAGTGTTTACTTAAAAAAAATCTACATACCTACCTCCTTGCAGTAATCTATAGGTAGGTTTACCCATGTCATCAATAATGACATATTTTATTTTCAGAGTATTAATTTTATCATTATATTATCATTATAATACTATCTATACATATCGACTTAGCTACCAATTTTATACAAAGTTGGAAATCCGTTGTACAACAATATAATAGGCTTTATCGATCATTAATTTGAAATGGGCTTTATACCCCGGTTGTAATTAGCTTTAGGGAACATAATAAAGCCTGTAGGTATTATTAGTATCTAAATCCATGATGTATTGTTTGTTATTAATGGTGTATAGAAACAAAGTTGCATGGATACTTAGATGCATTGAATTTATAGACTAGGGGAGTATGTATAAAAATCTAATGGCCTGTAAAAATATGTTTATACGGACGACTCGTGATCCCACTAATTTGACCCACTAGTGGTACAGTATCTCAATATATAATGGGCTCGTGGTCCCACTGCGGTGGGATCATCAGTCAGCCGTAATGCAGTTGCATTCAATTCAAGAGCGTCGGTGGACTCCCATGCGCGACGTCCGGGTTCAAAACCGTGCAGTACCATGTACCAATGAATTTTTCGGATTTTTTCGAAAACTTACGTACATTTACCGACTGCTCTATATAAAGAAGGAAAACATCGTGTGGAAACCTGCATGTCTGAGGAAATTAAAAGTTTCCGAAGGCGTGTGAAATCCACCGCACATCACTGAGCCCGCTCGGTGGATCATGGCCCGCACCCCCTTGTGTAAGGGGAGGCCTGTGCCGCAACAGTGGGGACATTAATTGGGAAATATAACGATATAAATATCAACGTTAATTGGGAAATAGAAAAGCGAACATAATTAACGGGTAAAAAACAATTTATTTACTTCTAGCTGTTTCTTTCTTTTGGTGTACAAAACACATCTGAAAGACTTCATTACACTTGGAAATAAAATTAGAGTGGGACCACGAGCTGTAATCTACAGCTTTTACTGGTGGTCCCACTATGTAGTGGGACCACGGCCTAAATTTTCAGGCTAGTGGGACTACGAATAATTGTGGGACAATGTAGGTGGGACCACGAGGCACACTGATATAGGTACTTATTGTTAGTTAATATTTAATATTTTTACTAAATTTACCGTGTATTAAGTAATAGTAACCTTTTTCATATCTTCACACTACACTGTCGCTAATCTCTTTAATGTCCAATTAACTTCAGACGTTTCCTGGAAGAGATCTCTTTAAGCGACAAGGCCGCCTTTGTACATATCGTGTTATTATTCCTGTAGTTTTTACTTTTCCTGATTTTGTGTATAATAAAGTGTTTCTATCTATATTTACTGAAGTTAGCGACAAGTTTAGTTAGATTCGTTTTTTAATGTCAAGTTTTATGCTTGAAAATAAGTCTGAAATGATCTGAAAATCTACTTAAAAAGCTACGTTGTTCTAACAAATTATCGGTCGGGACAGATCTTAACACCCGTATACTAACTTACATCAAATTTGAAATGCATTTTTACAATCTAAATTCCGTAAAATGACTATTAATCTGACAATACAGCAGTATTACTCGTGTTATTTTCACTTGTAGAGCCGAATCAGAACAGTTATCGGTAATTACCGAAAGTTTATCGATAATTATACCGATAAATTACCGATAAGTTGTGCAAACGTCTAGAGATAGCATCGGGTGTCAGGATGTTGATAATTATCAGGGAATTGATGAGTTTTTGGTTAATCTAGTTTCGAAATCGTGGAAAATAGCGCGGCGGTTTATCTATGGGCACGCAGACAACGATTATAATTAAAAAATTGTACAGGTTGTCACAGAACTACTGAACTGAATAACTCTTTTATTCAGTTAAAAAGAAAATGTGAGAAACAAAACAAAAGTCCAAAAAAACCTCAAAAACTCCATCACCCAAAGGTTGCCTGGAAGAAATAGCTTAAAACAATAAGGCCGCCAATTGTATTTGTATTTTGTATCTTGTATTTTGTCCTGTGTGCGATACAGAATATTTGTATTGTATGTCTCAGATCTCGTTTGACCAGATTTTCAATTGGTAATAGTAAAAAAAATATCCTACGAGATAAGCCCTCAGTACGTAAGTACCTACCGTAGGTACATGACTTTATATTACTAGCTTAAGTCGTATTTCTGTAACGTTTACAATGTACAGCCCAAATTATGTGTTAAATAAATAAATTAAAAAATATATGAACACATTTTTAATAGCCTATAGACTGTCCCACTGCTGGGCAAAGGCCTCCCCTGCTCCGTTTCATTTTTCGCTATCCTCGGCGTCCTTATACCATCCTTTTTGGCAGTGGTCGATATCGTCCTTCCACCTACGCCTATGAACACATTAAATAAAATAATAAAATAAAAATAAAAAAAGCCTTTATTGACTTCTTCAATTTCGAAATTATACAATAAAAATAATTTAAATCAATAATAAAAAAATGATAAAAATCTTATAAGTTACATTATAATAAATTTAATTGTTAACCATTCATTTAATTAATAACGTCGGAAGTCCCCGCTTTCCGGGTGTAGGCCTCCTCCAAGCGTGCCCGCTCGTCTCTCTCCTGCGCCCTCTGCGGCCAGCGAACACATTAAATAGGCCTAAATGCTAAATTTTCTCCAGCCCCATAAAGTTATATGAAACTCCCATAAACGATTTCTTCAACACCTTTTAATAACACCGTTGATGGTATTTAAACAATAAAAATTCACCTATTTATGTAACAATGACTTTGAAATCCAATAACGTAAGTTGGTACATACGAGTACATGTCCTACCAGATAACGACAATCAATTATATTTAACTCGATAATAAGTTAGTGATAAACAATCGACACGTGACCATTTGCTCACGTAGGCCCATAAAAGTACCTGCATTGATCGATAGCTGAAACTATAGAAGCGCGTGACAGACGGACGGACAATAGAGCTATAGCAATAGTGTTTCGTTTTCCGCTTAGGGGTAAGGATCCTTAAAATATAGGCTTAGTTCCTTCTCATCACCTTCCCATCTCGTCAAGGTTATCAAGTATCTAAAACAGTAAAGTGAAATGTCTTTTGGCGACGATGATCATCACTTACCATCAGGTGCTGCTCTCCGTATACTCGTATAATAAAATAATAAAAATCAATTTTTTACAGTTTCCAGTTTGAAATTAGTACAAAGAACTAACAAATCAAATAAAGTAAACAAACATTATACAATTCTGAGTATTCTTTAAACCACAGTTAGCGCAATCAAAGAGTCGTTAATCTCGCGTTAAACTAGGATTAGCCGTCATCACGGACACTGGTAGATTACGCCCAAAGATGAATGTGGAAAAAATAGACGCGGTGTTTGGAATGATGGCGCCAGAGTTGAGTATAATGCCTATAATCTAGCAATTGGCTTGTATGATAGTGAATACCGGTAGTTAGACTAATAAATTGATTGATAATAAGGGAATTAGTAAAGATCGTGGTCGTATTACAATTAATTATGAGATTGATGTAAAGCAGAGTCAGTTTAATAATGGCTTCGGATGTTGATGGGGTTGCCTCGTTTCTGTAGCGCCTCCGGCATGTTTGCACACGCTCATACCGATGGTTTTCACGCCATTATGCGCAAGAGAACTGCGTCTCTGATTTGCAGGCTTCGGAGCGGCTCCAACAGCATCCTGAACGTGATAGCGGATAAATACGATTCCCCTATCCTTAAACACTTCGTTCGGGTGCTGATCGAATGATGTTATCTTTGATCAGCATCTGATCGAGGTGTAAAAACTCGTAACTTTTGCTAAATGTATTTACTAACATAGTTTTTAAGTACACTAACACAATGGATCAAGTTATCCGATAAATAAGAATACTGAATTGAACTGAATTTAATTGAAAAGCGATAGATTTTCTGATTACAAGGAGGCGGCGGAGGTAATAAAAAAATTGGGAGAAACTTTTGCAAGATTCGGTTTACCGAAGGAAATAGTTTCGGAAACGGCCCTCCGTATTCGAGCCAAGAAATAAGAATTAGAATAAGTTTATTTTAAAGAAGGATTTCATGAAAAACCACGCCTTTCCTTACTACGCCTTTACCTTTTTCTACCGCAAAACAAAATCCATAGAGCCAGGACATGTGGTCACCAGACACAACACCCCGCCTGGTGGAAGATCTTCCCTTTTCCCTTTCATACAACTGACATTACGTCATCCGTGTCCTCACATAGCGCGTTCATACATTTAGTGTGACATGTTTATGCAACTATATCTGCAATATTTATAATTCTTACCTAAACTTTTACACAATAAATCTTATCATATCTTAATGTGTATATAGGATCGCCTGGGGTGGTGCCACCCTCTTACATATTTCTACCGCAAAGCAGCAAAGCTTGCATTCCTGTGTTCCGGTTTGAAGGGTAAGAGAGCCAGCGTAATTACCGGCACATGAGGCTCTCAATTCAAGTCCTCCAGGTTAGCAGTTCATCTAAAACCCTGTAATAATAATACAGTGACATGAGATGTCTATGAGTGACGGTGATCAGATCACTAACCATCAGGTGGCCCGGTGTCCCATCCCAGACTGACTCTGCACAAACCACCACCTTCAACTTCCATCATATAACCAGAGGCGTAACTACGTAACCAATGGCCCCGGTGCAAAAGAAAATTTGGGACTCTAACCAGTTTCATTTTATCAAGTAAAATCGACATACTATACATAACTAAACTACTATATAACGTAAGATACCTGATACTGTAATAAATATGACAGTGAAGGCACCGCCTAGCCCTCCGATAGTTACGCCACTGACACGATCTAGATAACAGGTTCCCAAACTTATTTCGCCCACCGCCCACTTTGAGAATCAAAAATTTTCAAACGCCCCCCAATTATTTTAAACTTACTACTCGTATCTGTTGCACACCTTAAATATAACTATTGCAATTTTTAATTTTAAACATGCCATATCCTATTTCAGAGCAATAAAAAGCATACTTAATCTTATTTAAGGGTATTTATTGAATAAACAATCTTACAGATGACTTATGAACCAGCCAATTGATACAGGAATGCACAATTCAGGTTATTTAACAAAAACTTGTTAAAACATGATTGCCCGCGGTCTACTATCTACGAAAATTACCTATCTAGGAGTACTAATAACTATTAAAATGCGAAAGTATGTCTGTTACCTTTTTATTTGTTTGTTTGTGTCTACTTTCATTTCGAAACGAAGCGACCGATTGACATGATTTTTATTTCATATATTCAATAAAACAGGACAGATATATGAACTACGCGGAGAGAAATAGCGAACCGAGTTTGAGCAATCTCTTAACTAATATTAGTTGATGTTCACAAGTTGTAGTTGAGAGTCGAGAGCTCATGCAGTCGGTGTCTAAGAAGCCACTTAGCTAAATGAAATTACAAATCACCCCCCAAGCCTCTACACAACGCCCCCATTTTTTCCTGGGTCTCTTACCGCCCCCCTTTAGGCCTGCAGCGCCCACAAGGGGGCGTTATCGCCCACTTTGGGAAAGGCTGATCTAGATGATAATTTTAACTTTAGATAAAGCGGCCATCTCGGAATTGACGCCTATTATAATGAAATATTTCTTGAAAAAAAAACCTACATAAGTTTTTATGTTTTCGAAGGCCGGAAGAGTGTAGTACAAACACGGTTTAAACTAGCTCCAGACGACTGTATGGCGCCGCTCGTTATTCTAAACTTACAAACAAACAAGCATATTTTATTCATATTTACTATTGTATGGACAGAGCCTTTCAAGCCTAGTGATGGGCAAACGTAGCCCGTTCAAGTTGGTTTTGCTGCAAGTATTGAGGAAGGATTTATTCACTAAAAAGTTTCTAAAGTCTATTTTTTCATTAACCGTCGATCATGACAATTTTCTGCGAATGATACCCACTTCGAAAATCAAAAATTGTGCTGCTGGCGAATTTACATACTTTTTTTATTTTTTTATTTTTGCGAACTTAACAGCTTTCTACTTAAAACTACACATATATAAGGTAACACAATAATAATAATAATAAACACACAACCAACACACACACACACACACACACACACACACACACACACACACACCCCACCCCTTTTATTAACCTTTATTATTGTTCTTATTTTTTCTTCCAAATTTTGCACTTTTAGTTCTGTTACATGTTCATTTGCACTGGTCAAAGAAGAGATCTGTCCTCCGAGATACAGGAACTTCCTAGTTCGGAGGTCGGCGCTTATTGTAAACTAACTGGTTGCTCACTAATTGTATTAAGTTTATTGTAACATATGCTTAAGTTCCTACTCCACTGTAATGTTACCGCACAAATAAACTATTCTTATTCTTATCTTAAACATAAACAGCGAATTATAAAGTTCTACAAATTACAATTATTATTTTTTATACCGAGGATAGAAATAAAAAGGTAGAAAGATAGAAATACAAACTACTCACTAAACTTCGAGTATTATTTACAGCTACGAGTATTTTATTTATATTTACACTGCAATATATATAATATATGTACCAAAATGTTTATAGCTTCTGTTGGGGTTGCCAGAACAAAGTGTAAATTCATTTGGCCGAAGGTGATTTTATAATATACTATGATATAATTTTCACCTTATTAATTTTGTAAATAAATTTATTATGAAACGGCTAAATGAATTTACACTTCGTTCTGGCAACTCCACCAGAAGCTATAAACATTTTGGTAAGTAGGAATATATTTATTTATAACTCGAATTCGAAATGAGAGTTTCTCCCGCGCTTTTGTGGCATCCTCGTCAGCTTTGTTTCGTTTTGTCTTGCAAATTATTTTACAGTAGTGCTTTTCTGGTATGAATGGTGTTTCTTGCTCGAAGAACTTCTACTAGATGTTAATGTGGGACAGTGAAGTAAAGTCAAATAAGACGCTGCAGCCCGATCCGTGCTTGGCTGAATTTTGAAGAGCCATACTGCGTCCGGGACGCCTTCTTCTTTGGTTCGAATGGTGCAGAAGCGTGGAAGATTCTCCCAGATAGTATTGGAATGTGTCACCCCATCATTTTAATGAAGACTTGAAAGAGTTGTTTACATCATACATGGCTGTATGGGCTCAGTTCCCTTTGCCTTAAAAAAAAACAACAACGTATTCGAAATGTATCGATCGCGATCTGATCCAAGATTCTGAAGTCGACATCGACGTATAAGTTATTAGTGATCGTGAGCATGCGCTGACGTTTTAACTTCATAACAAGCCATTAATATTTACACGTCGCGTGCGCACGACTAGGTTTGATTGAGTGGAACGGATATCATACATTACTTTCGCAGATTCTAGTTGCTACAGAAAAAACTGCTACGCTTCTGAAGCTACGGCGTAGAGGAAAGGGACTGCGCATTAATAGCAATTAGCAAGCAATCTTCAGTAATGACCGTATGGTATAGTTTCGTAAAAATAATATCCCTAATTAATTTTAAATATAATATGCGTCGGTGGTCTAGTGGCTAGGACGCCGCCGGACTCCCATGCGGGAGGTCCGGGTTCGAAACCATGCAATGCCATGTACCAATAAGTTTTTCCTATTTTTAGAAGACTTACGTACATTTACCGAAGAGATCGCTTTAAGCGATAAGGCCGCCTTTGTACACATCGTGTTATTATTCCTGTATTATTTACTTTTCCTGTGTTTGTGTACAATACAGTGTTTCTATCTATCTATCTATTTACCGTCTGTTCTAACGGTGAAAGACAACATCGTGAGGAAACCTGCATGTCTGAGGAAATTAAAAGTTACCGAAGGCGTGTGAAATCCCAGCATTGGGCCCGCTCGGTGGATCATGGCCCGTACCCCCTTGTGCAAGTGGAGGCTTGTGCCTCAACATTAATAGGCTGATGATGATGATGCAAGTTTAGTTACAATTGTATTAGGACAGAATTATGTTATAATAAAATGTATTTAATGTGATCATACTTCGCGATTCAACTCACAAATGTAAGTAAATACCTAAGTAAAACATTAAAATTTATTTATATGCAAGAATATAGCAAAGATGAAGTTAGGTACAGATGTTCAGTATAAATGACTATGTTCATACTATTCTGTCATTGACATGGTCTTGGTCCATATTTTCACAACCCTTTTAAATTTCACCGGATACGTCATCTTAATGAGCGAGATGGCAATATTGGAACTCGTAGAGAGATAGAGCTACATTTGACAGGATAAGATAAACTGATGTTTACAATATTGTAACCGGTACTGGGGGAGAGGCAGTAAAATACCGGAATCGCAACTGCCCGGGTACGGTACCGGTCCTGAGACCGGACCGAGCTCATCACTATAAGCCGCGGTCCACGCTTCTCTAATTGGACACGACGCATAGACCTTGCGATGCCGGGTCTGAGTCAGCATAACCTTTGTGTTTCCACTACTGCGTTACGCGGTATTTAATAGGTCGGTAGTACCTAGTAGTTACGAGTAGGTAGGTGTTGCCGTGTTTTTTCAGATTATTTTTAAAGGGGAGAGCAATAAAACCCGAACTAAACTAAACCTAGATCTCAGAGCGTCGGGGGCACAGTGACTAGGACTCCGGACTCCCATGCCTCCCGAGGCATGGGAGTCCGGAGTCTAGTGCATGGGAAGTAATAATGTATTAAAGAAATATGTCGCGAAGTTTACTTTAGTGCGAAGAGACTTCAGAAATGTCGATGTTTCAGTGATTTTTTATTTATCTAAAACATTCGTGGTACAACCTCTTACGGCGAGCATGCGTGAAACGCCGAATGACTGTAGAGGAAGCAAGAGAAGCGTTCCAAAAATGAAGAGCGTCGGTGGCACAGTGGACACCGGCCCTTCCGCATGGGAGTCCGGTTTCGAAACCGTACAGTGCCATGTACCAATGAGTTTTTCGTATTTTTCGAAGACTTACGTACATTTACCGACTGCTCTAACGGTGAAGGAAAACATCCTGAGGAAACCTGCACACTGAGATGACCAGTGTGTATGGGTAGGCACAAAAGATCCTTAAGGGTCGAAGTGCCGTTGGCGTTATTCCCGGCCCCCTATCATATGATAAGATAAACCCAGATCATTATAAGGGACAACGTTACGTAAAGTTCTGAGGGGGTGAGGAAAAGTAACGAAGGGCATCGGAAATGGTTGCAGCTGGTCAAGAGCATATCTAGAGCCCCTTATACCTCCTACTTCTGCTGGATAAAGACATCGCTGCTCCAGCGCACGAGTAATCTACCGAGTTCAACTGCGAAAGATCATGCCTGGAGGATGAGGAGACGGTCGCCCACATGCTATTAGAATGCAGTGAGGTCACCATCCTACCGGACGGAAAGCCTCGGCACATCTTGTGTTACTTCCCGAAGTCCTACTCCTGTAGGACATTAATGTCCTCATTAAAGGACTGCTGGTCTTTTTGGCGAGGTTGGGGTGACTTGTTTTCCCATCACACGCAAAATAGGCGCTAGACGTCGAGCTGCGGAAACCAGCCCGTTATGATATTTTATTTTTATTATTACATTAGGAGAGCAGACGAGCAAACGGGCCACCTGATGTTAAGTGGTCACCGTCGCCCATAGACATCTCACCTTACCGTATTAATATTAGAGGGTTTTTGATGCGCTGCTAACCTTGAGGACTAAGATGGATTGCCTCATGTGCTGGAAATTACGCTGGCTCTCTTACCCTTCAAACCGAAACACAGAAATTCAAGCATTTCTGCTTCACGATAGTCTTAACCTTATGAAAGAGGGGTGTTGTGTTTTAAGTTCGATACGTATGTTCATCTGTTTCTAACATGATAAACCCTAGTAATAATACCTATGTATTCCCTGACCAGAACCTAAAAAACCCTGTCGAGAGGGCGCCATTGGTAGTTATGGAGTTCGCTATGAAAAATAACTCATAATTAAAAATTTAAGAAACCCCTGACGTACCATTGTGGACATCCCCTTACTTTTCCTAGTCATCATCAGGTCCTCAAGGTTTCAAATGTCGGAAACGCACCATGAACCTGAATATTTGAGCTCAAATTCGAACCATCTAGCGATTACCGATTACCGTTCCAGAAATCCCATCTGACATTAAAGATACTTTAAGATCTTGGAAACCACTGGTCCAATTTTTATCAGACCTAGCTAAGAACAGTCTCGACAAAATTCCAAATCGGATCATCCGTTGTTAAGTTATGATGCCACAGACAAACACATTGTCAAACTTTTAACACGCCCTCCCTCAATCGGTCGGGGGTTAAAAAGTTAAAAAACCCTCTAATAACATTATAGTTATACTTAGGTATTTACCATCAACGGAACCAGCTTAGATTATTTATAAATTATGTGAAGGTTTGCTTGTCTGCTCTCCTTAAAATAAAACTGTTCGTACGCACACCTACCTTACCTGCATCTGTCCTGTCACAGACCTCTAGCTCATAAATGGAAAAATTTACAGATTAAAATCCACTGTAAAATTGTATTTATATCACGATTCACGAAGCTTCTAAACAACAATTTTATGTAAATAAAAGCAAAAACAAAAACCCGCCATCTTGAAAAACCCAAACCAAAAACAATTATTTTTTTCAACACCGCAGGCAAAGGCAGATGTGCGATGCGACGCATACTGCCAAACACATAATGTAGCGTACAATAACAATAATTAGTACAACGCCCTTCTCAACCCCCTGGGGTCTGGGGACTACTGAATGACGCCCTTTGGGGAAAAAATAGTTGTCCTCACTCCGTTGTTTGGGGTAATAAAAGTAATTATAGAGGTAGTGGTTTGGCCAGTTTTTGGGTTTTGTTGGTGTGTTCCAGGCCTGTCTGACAAGTTTGAAGTGGTGTGGTTGCAAAATCGATGTAATGAGCAAATTGTTTTAAGAACGTAGGAGGAGAATGAAGATTATTTGAAAGGTTACTGGATAAATATTTCTATTCGGTTAATGATTTTTTAAATAATTTACATCTATTTTTTATATTTGCATGCTCATTGTTGAGTAGAATGTATCGGCTCTTTGTTTAGTAAATATCTTGTAATTAGGTGTGTACCAACATTCAGGACAAATAAATTAATCTGAATCTGAAACGGTGAAGGAAACCATCGCGAGGAAACCTGCACATTGAGATAACCAAAAAAGTGGTAACACTGGTTGCAAAATCGATGTCATGCGCGATTTGTTGTATATATTTTAGCGCCGGCGCAGTTAAAAAAAAAGTTGAAAAATGTACTTTATGGTACCTACTTAACTACAATAAAAAATATGATTCTGATATGGTACGGTTTCCTCACGATGTGTTCTACATTGTGAGGAAACCTGTACACTGCGTTATTAACCTTAATGCGTACAAGGTGTCAAAAGATTTTATTAGTAAAGTAAAAGTAAAATACACTTTATTCCACAAATAGACAACAAAAAACAAGAGATAGAAAAGGAAATAGTGAAGTACAATTTAGGCGGCCTTATAACTAAGAGCGATCTCTTCCAGGCAACCTTCGGGCAGAGGAAATGATTAGTAACGAAATAATTGCCTAACACTTAGTTCGCAGGTTGGTACCGCCCTCTTATCTATTTCTGCCGCAAAGCAGCAATGCGCCTTGCTGTGTTTCGGTTTGAAGGGTAAGAGAGCCAGCGTAATTACCGGCACACGAGGCGCTCAATCTTAGTCCTCAAGGTTAGCAGCGCATCAAAAACCCTCCAACATTAATACAGTGAGGTGAGATGTCTATGGGCGTCGGTGATCACTTACCATCAGATTTACCGTCAGCTTACCTTAAAAAGCTGTTCCATAGCAGTTTACCTAATTAATTAGGCAGAGGTAAGTGAAGTTCTAAGAGCTTAGCCTAGCCTAGCTTAGTCTAGATTTCTGTAGGTTCTAAGTTAAGTTAGCTAAGTAGGACTTTTCTCAGTAAACTAAACAAAACAGTTAGGTAGGACGTTAGCTAAAGGCTAAATCTAAATTATGTCTGACTTAAGTACTGTAACTTTTTATGAGACGAGAAAGTTACCGTCCGTTGCACGAAAAGTCCTTAAAGTTAAGTGTTCATTAAGGTACATGCTATCCCTTTCTACGCCATAGCTCTAGATAGAAATGACACGAGATCTAATGAAGCCTTAATATTAAAGACGTTTCCTTCAACTAATGATTATTTAATAGAGACTAATAATAAAGGATTATGGGGAAGGCAATGGCAAACCACCCCATTAGATCTGCCAAGAGAGTCGTTCTGTGATTAATTTCTTAGAATGATCACGACCCTCAGCAATGAGGAATACGACTAAGAAGAAGACGGCCTTATCACTACGAGCGATCTCTTCCAGACAACCTTTTGGACAAACGAAAGAAGACAAAACGTTCTGTTTTCTGTCAGTGCGTTAGTTAGCGTTTCATCCAACTGATTTTAGGTACCTAGGTACAGGATCTGAGATGTATACAAACGCATTGACGTACAGTAGACCACAAGCTGTAGTATACCATCTGTCATAAACCTTCGCATAAATCTCAACCTTATGCCTGCGCATTTCTGATTCTCAAATTTTGACGTTTTGGGTAGGTTGACTGTACTACGACTTTTCTCCGGTGTTTGAGTCGTGGTCCCACCTACATTATCCCACCGTTACTCGTAGTCCCACTAGCCTCAAATGTAGGTTCGTGGTCCCACTACATAGTGGGACTACCAGTAATAATTGTAGAGTCCCACTCTATTTTAAGTCGAATAATTTGTTTCTTTAAAATGAACATATCTAAGTAAAAGCTGTGTTTGAATAAACATATTACCTACTTACTTACTTACATTGTAACGATGTCGACTTCATTGTCCATATCAACCTCCTTGCCATCTATATGCCATCTATATTTTCAAAATTCAAATCACATTCCCATTCCATTTCTAAATTCCATTATTCCATTAATTTCATTGTTTTTACTTTCTCTCTCCTGAACGGACGTTTCTCCGTGTTATAAAATTGTCTCCTACAACTACCTATTTTCTACTATCGTGTTGTTCTGTTCCTGATAAATACTATATCTACTTTTGCCAAGTTCTTCTATTACTTCATCTGCACACTGTCCTAGAACCCTGCTAGCCGGCACCTAGAGGGCAGACTGTAGCAAGCTTAAGTGGTAAATCGAGGCGGAAACAACGAAATTACAATTTGGTTAGTTTAATATCCCACACAAGTTGCGTATAAAAAATGCTTAGGTCCTTTATAATTGACACAATCGCGCGGTCCCATTTGTTACTAGCACGCTCCATTTGTTACCATTGATGCGGATGCGAAACTTGCACGATAAAACACTTTATTGTGCGTTCCGTTTTACAAAGTCACGTAGAGGAAACATTAATTTAATTTCGGATGTAATGAATGAACGATGATGGATTTTGTTGTATGTTTTTTTAAGGCAAAGGGAACTGAGCCCATACAGCCATGTCTGATGTAAATAACTCTTGCAAGTCTTCATTAAAATGCTGGTGTGACACATTTCAATGCTGTCTGGGAGAATCTTCCACGCTTCTGCACCATCCGAACCAAAGAAGAAGGCGTCCCGGACGCAGTATGGCTCTTCAAAATCCAGCCAAGTACGGATCGGGCTGCAGCGTCTTATTTGACTTTACTTCACTGTCCTACACATTATTCTGCATTTTGTAGACGTTCTTCGAATAAAAAACACCATTCTTACTTGAAAAGCACTACTGTAAAACAATTTGCAAGACAACGAAAAAAAAACTGGTGTGGACGCGACAAAAGCGCGGGAGAAACTCCTGTAATGAATGAACGATGATGGATTATGTAGGAAATGTGTGAAATTGAATTTTGAGTGTGCACTGTGTTCATGATTAGAAAAAATTCTGGTCAAAATTATTACAATTATTGGTTAATATAAACAGAAAATATACCTATGTGGAATAATGTTTAATTACTTTGTTAGATATACCTACATTATGATAAAAAAAACATAAAATCTTCGTCTCCCTTATAATGCTTTGAGAGAGAAGATTTGTCACGATAATTGGGTACCTAACCTACGAGGTACCTATATTTACAGTTAGTTACAGTCCATTATACTAATGTTTGTCCCATAATAATGAAATAAATATGAAACTTTAAAATACATATAAACAAATCGTAACAAGGCATCATAAAATACAGGCTTCGACGTTACTTATTGCGTAAAGTAAACCACCAAAGCTATGTACTTTACGTTCTGCCTTTTACAATTCACAGAAACCTAACTCCAATACTCAAAATACCTATTTGAGCACTTGAAAACTCAATTCAAACTATACTATCAAAACTATATCTATCTTACTTCCACTTACAGCTTAAGCCGGGGTTCAATATCCCCATCTCGTCTCCATATTCTTGTTTACTAGGCGGGTATAAGCCCCGCCTTGTAACACCCCCTCTAAATCCGTCCTTTTCTTACTTACACAAACTTGTTCTCTGTCGCGCTCGCTCTTGAACTATCGATTTTCTTCCCAACCCGGTTTGTTTACACGGCCGAATTCCGATGGTCTCGTTTTATACGAGTGGCGGTAATAACGCTTGTTGACTTTAAACGGCAGGGTTATATGTAGTTATGGGCAGGATTTATGTGTTGCAAGTGTGGAAAATGTATTTTTAGATGAGGTAGTTTAGTAAAGACTTGTGCTACTGCACCCACGACTTTATTACTTGAAGATGTATATATAAATTGTACTTTTCTTATAAACTTTTTATTTTAGACTGAATTCCTTGGAATAGCTTTATAAAGCTTTGGGAAACAAAAGTAAAAATATAACTTCTTTATTAATATTGTTTTAGGTACCTATAATGTATTTATTTATTTTCTTTATGGCAGGAAATCTTACAGCTTATAAAATTTTTACAAAGTAAATGCTCTTTAAGCAAAAATCATTACTTTATTTAAGTTTTTATTGTACACACACATAATAAGAGATCGCTCTTAGCGATAAGGCCGCCTAAATTGTACTTCACTATTTCCTTTTCTATCTCTTGTTTGTTGTTTTATATTTGTGCAATAAAGTGTACTTTACTTTTACTTACTTACTTAATATTACAAACTTAATATTACAAACTTAATATTACTTAATATTACAAACTTAATATTACTTAATATTACAAACTTAGTCAAAAATATGTGAAGCACAAGGGGCGTGACTTATCTCTAAGAGAGATCTCTTACTAAATAATATTACTAATTAGTCTCAAATAATATTCTGTTTCACAGGTTTTTACTGTATTTTATTAATTACGACCGGTTACGTTTACACATCTTCAGGTATATTATTTGAGTCTAATCATGTACTACAAGTTTCACCAAGTACCAACAACCGCAAGTATTAACCAATTTTACTTAATATTTTAGCGCTCCATTCTCTCTGCCTCCCGCTCAATGGAATAAACATTAATGTATGGTTACTTGAGGAAATGGATCTTAAATTAAAACTATCAATTTGCAACATTAATTTTGGCCAACAATGCCGACACGTGCCCACTGTGCGGCGTCGTCACGAGGGGAACACATAATAAATTGAAAATATAATTCCAATTGGTAGTAACTTTCTGAATGGGAAACCTTATTCCGAACATAATGATTGAGATTGCTGCACGTAATTTTGTAGATAAGATATTTTAATGATGACGAATGGACGCATTATTATTAAGTAAGTGCCATCCTTTAGTTGATAAAAAAAAGTGCAGACAGACTACTATGTTCTGAAATTAAATTAACCTTTACCTACATTTATATCTTGATTATGCAGGCGATAATTATTTATTATTTAAGTTAGTACCTACTTACCAGAGAAAAGATAATTAATACTATAGGTATCTTCTTCTTCAGGTTCTAGTACACCTAGTGGTGCATAGGGCTGAGACAATATTCTTCCACCGCGCTCTGTCCGATGCCGCAGACTCTATGGTTTCCCAGAATACTTTAGCCGCATCCAGGTCCTTTTGAAGACTACGGTTCCATGTAGCCCTGGGTCTTCCACGTTTGCGAGATCCTCCTGTAGGTATATTAGTAGTAGTAGTAGGTAGAACTATAGGTATACTTAGGTATAAACTAGAAACCGGCATTCCGGGGGCATTATATCTTATCTTATGATAGGGGTCCGGGAATAACCCAGCGGCACTTCGACCCTTGGGGATCTTTTGTGCCTACACACTGGTCATCTCAGTGTGCAGGTTTCCTCACGATGTTTTCCTTCATCGTTAGAGCAGTCGGTAAATGGACGTACATTTACCGACTTTCCTAGTGCACACGACTCTCCCATAATCTCAACGTCGAGATTAAGGGAGAGTCGTGTGCACTAGGAATGCATAGTGTCTTGCATTCCAAGTGCAATTGGAGGTTAGGTTGCCGGATCCACACCGTGTCTTGCATTACCAACGGGTAAACTGATTTCTCAAAACAGACGCCAAAACATTAGAGTTATTTTCAAGATCACGGTCATTGGCCAAATTACAGTGTAAATCACTAGCAAAAAAATTGGAGGTTAGGTTTCCGGATCCACACCATTAGTAGTATTTCACTCCCATTTCACTGTCTTATATAACGTTCACTTAAAAAAATAGCCACTGTAAACCGTTTTTATAAAATATATAAAATAAGACCAACCGCCATGACAGCATGAACACAACAACATAACCACCGAGAATTCTATTGTAGTTCTGGGTTAAGATACGATCTGGATAATCTATGCCCTGACTAAGTCTCCCCCACACAACCCATACAGCGGTATCCCACGCCCTGCTGACCGCATCTGTAACTGAACACAGTATTTTCCGACACGCGCGCCATTAGGAACCTCCTGGGACACTTCGCGTTTCAAAGGGTGCGATTCATAAGTGAGCAGCGGAAGCGTTTATTTATATAAGACAGCAATAACTTTTCTATTTAAACAATTTAAACAAACTTCAAAATGTATTTTGAATGTTAACTGAACTTGACACTTAGGTAGGTACGAGTACTTAGATCTCAATAGGGTAGTAAGTATGAAATATTAGATGCATTTCATAAAAATTAAGAAATACTTTGACATAAATTGATGGTCAAATATGAAAACAGAATTAAAATTCGTTGAAAAATAGCAACAGGCAATCAGAAATCAGAAGTAGAAAGAAACGGTAATAGAGAATTATGATGTCACTGTTCTGTTGCGCCATACAAGAAGGTCCTGACTGCATATAAAGGACTGTTTTGCTAAAAAGGGACAGAGCATCTCTCCAATACTAACTTTAACCATTAATATCTTTGATATTAGTTGAGATATTGAAAAACGCATTTTAGATCCTTGTTCAGGATGTCTATACCAATCTAAGTAGAAATTAAATAATGGCAACACTTACTGAAATAGTATGGAAATGTCATTGTGATTTGACATGGAAAGTTGCCATTATTTAATTTCTACTATTTTTGACCAGACGAATGATGGAATTTAAAAAAATTGTCACATACTCTATGATTATTTAATCGGTGAAGCCGACAGTCCCACTGTACCTTGTACTGAACTTGACCTCTTTTTTACAGTAACTTTTTTAATGGGATAAAGTAGGTTTCTATTAGAGAAATAAAATCCTGAAATTACAGTCATTTACATACATCTCTTTATAAAAATTAAAATTTAGGTAAGTACACAAGGTAAACATAGGTATATGATAACTTTCCGTTATGATAGAATAATAATCATCAATTAATGACATGTAGGTACCCTCTAATCAATTATATATTATCGCACTGTTGTCATCGTAGGCATTTTATTATCAAAAACATTCCTTAAAATTCACAGAACTTGTTTGAACTTGAAGCTGCAATTGACGTAAAAAAATTCAGTAGGTAAGTAAAATATTCCAAGAATATTAGTAACATAGAAAAATAGGAGATACAACGGATTGTCTGCCGATAGTTATTGGTCAAGCGAATAAACCGCCTCTCACTTACTTGCCATACATCACATCACCCTCCCACACACTCAGTACCTCACATACACACTAATACACCCGCCATGCCATCACCTTCCCACACACTCAGTATGTCACATACACCCAATATCCTCATTCATACAAACAAACACATTCATACAACACAACACGCAACACTGTTGCTTTCTTCGTCCGTGCAGTCACTGAGGGGCCAGCTGAAAATCAGCGCTGTGGCTTGCCTCAGCATTATGCTGAGCTGGTGTACCCTTTTTGGCACTGTACCGCACCGGATGTTCTGTGCTGCATGTATTAATCTTTGTATACTTCTGTATTGTGTTCTATATTCTCGTGTTTACTGCGCTAAATAATCGTTTTCAATTTTCACTTAGTAATTAAATTGTTTTCTTCCTTCTGTTTCCATTTACAGTATTTCATCTTAGTTTCATTTTGTATGTATCGCATTGCGATGACAAGCAAGTTTAATATCCGCTGAGGTTGCTGCCACACGATTCGGTGGTCCTCCACACGGGCTAGCCTGGTGAGGTCCTCCCACTCTCTAACAGCTTGCAACGCTTATACTTCAAACATAAAAAAATAATTAAAAAATAATAATCTGTACTTACCTCTCTTTTTCTTCATGTACCTATAATACTCGTACACATTTAACTTCCTGAATCTGAGTGGGTAATAGCTGAAACTTGCAGCGGGCAACAACTGGGGCGACTGGGCAATCGCTGCACTCTACACTCAATCTCTCACTGTAACCTTCTTCCTTTTTATAAGTAGGGTGCTTTTGGTGAAATAATATCAACAAATACAGAATGTCAATATTTGTTGAAATCAAGGAGATTATTTGTATAGGTACCATACATAGCTACATAACTTCACGCTATATCCCTTGCGGGGTAGGTAGAGAGAACCTCTGTCTTGGCACGCTTGTCTTGCTTCCTCTACAGTCATTTGAAGTTTCACGCATGCTCGCCGTTGGGTTCGTCTGCTCTGATATTTTTTCTACCAGCACTCTGTCAGTCTGATCTTTAAAACTCAGTAGACGACCCCAGCTTTTCCTTCCACTCACATTCGTTTCGTATAACTGTTTTCTCATTCATTCGTCACTCATTCTTTCTTTTGCATATCATACCCATTCTTCTTCTTTCGATAGCCCTCTGGTTGGCCTCGAAAAGGTCCTCCCGCGTGCAGGTGGTCGGACACGCGGGACAGCAGAGCAAGTGCTCCATGGTTTGAGTAGAGACAACGCACTCACATTTTACTTGACCGCTGGAAAACCCCCATTCGTGAAGATTATCTCCGCAACAGCCAACCTGGGTTCGCAGGCGATTAAGCGTTTTCCAGGTTGGCCACGGGAGTTTGAAACCCGGTGGTAGGTGTTTTATAGGCCGTATGAAATCTTCAGGCGGGAATTTCTCCCGCCACAGCTTGCATCTTACTTCTGGCGGGTTCTTTCCAGGGTCGATAGGAGAAACCCCAGTCCCCGCTGATAAACCATGACTTAGGCCACAAACTAATCATTTATGCAATCATTGCGCAAGTAATGAAGGTATCCGGTTACCTCCGTCGGGAGTCAACTGATTTGCTTTTACATTTTGTATGCCCCGGTATTAGGTTCGTATCGCTGTGCAGTTTTGTTTGAGTTAATTGTGTTCTTCACCCCGTTTTAGTAAATCGGGAATTGGTTTTTGATAGAATCGTAGGAAGGGACTAGCCAGTCCCTTGGAAAAAATAATATTTGTGTATATTTTGAGGACGTTTAGAGTTTTAGGTGTACTTAATTAATAAAATACAGAATATTATGTATGTTGGTCAAACTCTACCTAAAGATTGCCTGGAAGAAACCACTCTTAGCTATAAAACGGCATACTATGTAGGTATATAGTAGTTAAGAAAAATTAAAATTAAAAAAATCTATTTTCTGTTGACTACTGAAGTTGGCTCTTTCATTTTATTTTGTTGGTCGCAGACTTCAGTAGAGTCTGTTTCTATGGTGGAACACGAGAAATGCCCCTTCTATTATCTGTTTTAATTATTTTTTTCACACGTTTTTGTTATATCTACGCCCCCCGCCCTGAGACGAGCGAACTTCTGTGCTCTTTGTCACATAGAAATAGAAAATAAAATGAAATCATTCAAATAAAATAACCTACCTGATAGATAAATGACCTAGGTACTAAAATGAAACCTACATTTAAAAAAAATAAGCTACCCACATACAGACACGTCGAATTGAGAACCTCTCCTTTTTTGCCATCAGTTAAAAAATAAATGTTCACAATGAATATCAATGTAAAAAATTGGATGAAAGAAAAAATATTCTCTCTTAGAGGCGGGCGTTTGTTCCTTCATGAAAAAAACCGACGAGTAGATACTATAGGTTCTCCACCCACAACCCAACCCACCCAACCTTAAAACTGAAAGTTCCATCGTATATTTTGACAAAGACGTTAATTTCGGGCGTGATAATTGCCCACTGTGCCCCCAGTGGGTCGTGATTGTCACAAATTTCTCGCATCGGCAAACACTATTAACTATTTCAATGGCGAGGAGGTTTTTTTTCCTGTTCCAAGTAACCATTTGTCGTTGCGACCACAATGGTGCTTTTCGGAACTTTTTGCGCGAATTCGAACCACGGTGCGGGGAGTGAATGCAGGGCGAATGGTTTGGGGGTAGCTGGGTGTCGACATTAGATTCGAATGTATCATCTGTTACGTCATAAATAGGTATGTTTTTGGCCTTTAATTTTTAGCCTAGAAATTTTTAATTTTCTGGCCTTTTTTATAAGATAAGATAAGATTTATTGTGTAAAAGTTTAGGTAAGAATTACAACTATAGTTGCATAAACATGTCACACTAAACTTTACCTATACAATGAGCTTTTCGTATTTTTCGAAGAGTTGCGTACATTTACCGACAGCTCTAACGGTGAAGGAAAACATCGTGAGGAAACCTGCATGTCTGAGGAATTTAAAAGTTTCCGAAGGCGTGTGAAATCCACCGCACAGCACTGGGCCCGCTCGGTGGATCATGGCCCGTACTCCCTTGTGTAAGGGGAGGCCTGTGCCCCAACAATGGGGACATTAATAGGCTGATGTTGATGATCCAAATAACTGATTGTTTTCTATAACATCTTGTTAAATTTAATTTGATATTTATAAGAAAAACAACATAAAAAGTAGATTAAAATCTAAAAATAAATTTTAAAAACAGAGCCCTTGTGCACTATGTTTTTCAAGTTAATTCAAGGGCAGACAAACAACTTACTTACGTTATTACCCACCCGCCCACGGATAAAATTAATTAAGTAGGTAATTTAAAAATCTTTAAGAAATTGCTAGAACGGGCGGCTGTGAGATTATTTAGGTTTACGACCGTTGAAAATAATCAAATGACATTTCGATGACAAAGTTCAGTGACCCGAGACAATAAACAATTAGCTGTCCATAGCCGGCGTTCGTACCTTCATGTATACGACTTCTTCAAGACAAAAATACAGAAAATTCAGGAATAACATCAGGATTCAGGAATATGTTTAGAATACTGTGGTCTGCAAGGCGAACTAATGAATCAGGAGCTGGGTCTCTTTCGTTATCGATAAGAAAAGACGGCTGTCATTTTAGGTTAAGAGCTGTCAGAGTTTTGGCGGGAAAGTATCTGGAGAAGGTACTACGGTGTTTATTTTTATGCTCAAAAATTGTTTTCTGGTGATTTAGATAGCTAAAATCGGTGTAGTTTTGTCTAGCAAACTTCAGTAACAGTGACAATGTGTTGAACTCTTAAAACAAACTTCTCGTTAGTGGTTCGTTGCGTAGTGTCACTCTGTGATTCTGCGGGGGCCATGAGAATTCGCCAGAGACTAGACCGGTTGACTTTTCCATCGTTACTCCTAGGAGTGTTAAAATGTGTCTACACCACAACATTTTGATGCTGAAAAACTGTTTTAAATAGCTTAATGTTTAGGCTGATGGCCTGTGTTGCCAATGCCTTGTTAAATAAATAATAATAAAAAGAATCATTTAGAGCTGTCAATTTAATCGAAGGCCAACAATTTTAGACGGCATGTATTTCTATCCGATCGAAATTTCTATGCAGTCTTAATTTGACAGTTCTAACCCTAGAATGACATCATCTTCTTCTGTCATTTTCTTACCAATAACTAAAGAGACAGATTGACTGAACGTAAATTTAAATTTAGCGGTAATTGTAGGATATTTTTTATGATAAAAAATATTTAAAATAATAATGTTAAACTTACTGATAAGATAAAGAAAAAAAAAACATACTGTTTACCTTAAAAGAAATGTCACTTGCATAAACGCAATCACGAAGACTTTACTACACATATACGTATTTCGGGAGAATTTTTTAGCCATGAATTTATTAAAATTTCAAATTTTAATAAGTTCATAGAAAGAAATACTCGTAAGTACCTACATTCATAACTCGTAATAAACACTCGTCACATTTCTTAACTCGTCCCAGTTTTAATAAGGATTTTTTAATCTCAAAGCAACAAAATCCGTTACAGGATAAGTCGTACAAAATAATTAAATAATAAATTTATCCTCTGAATTACTAGTTTTGCAACCAACTATGAGCATCTAAAAATTACTATTACATGGCTAAAAAAACTCACCATTTTCAAATAAATAATTTTTAAATTCAACTTTTTCCTGAAATTATTACTATTTTTTACTAAATTATCACAACACAATAAACTTACTGTAATTATCATGACGCTTAGTCATGTCAACCGGTAGCCTAAAATATTTATTTCTTGTTTCCCAAACACGAAAAAAGTATAATTTGTTATTGGACACGCTTGTGAGGCAATGGGACGTTGGCCGGGAACATCCCTATTGTTACGTTTGACAGTTCGCTAAACATTGTAGCTCTGGAATTCTCCTTTTGAATCTTTGAATTTGGAATGTCTCTATTTCGAAATTTAAAATATTGGTTCATTTTCTATTGACGTTAATTCAATAAAATGCAACCGTCTCTAAAGTTACTTGTGCTTAATCAATTTTAAAACTGTACTTAGCCAAATTCTTTGCAAGACAATATTTTGCGAAGTGAATAGAAAGAAATACTCGTAACTACCTACATTCATAACTCGTAATAAACACTCGTCACATTTCTTAACTCGTCCCAGTTTTAAAAAGGATTTTTTTTTAAACTGTACTTAAATAAACTTCTATTAACAAGCATTTTTGTCTACTAATTGTTTAATTGTATTTATTTAATCTCAAAGCAACAAAATCCGTTACAGGATAAGTCGTACAAAATAATTAAATAATAAATTTATCCTCTGAATTACTAGTTCTGCAACCAACTATGAGCATCTAAAAATTATTATTTCTGCAACTAAATATTCTCAAAACGGAGAAGAATGGTAATTTATATTATGGCCTCTGAATTTTCGACCCGAGTTATTGACCTCCCTAAGGTCATTGACCTTTCCCCCCTAACCCCTTACCCCCAGGCAAGCATATGCAAACATTTTTTTCTGGGTTGTTATAAAAAATAACCTAACGGGCGACAATAAAGCGCAACGTTAACCTACCCTTCGTGTCGGTTTCGCTTCGACACGTAAGTTAGTTTGCATGCAAGACTGTGCAGCAGTGTTTTCTGGGTTATTTATTATAAATCAGTCGCAGCAAATCAGTCGGTAGTCTAGTAATTTAGAGGCTAATTTATTAATCGAAACGCTTAATCAAAATATTTGTTGCTCTTTACTTGATGGTCTATTCGTAATAATCAGTTGGTTTTTTACAGAATATGAATTAGTTTATTAGAAGCGTTATTATTTTCTGGTCGCTTACACATTAAATAAGATGTTAGTTTTTGTCGTCATAAAATTCCAGTCGCTTGATTTATAATTCTCCTTTTAAAAATACATAAATATCGCCCGAAATATCGTAGAAATAGAGCTGTTGTATTCTGCTAATGGCACCGATTCCGGGGTGGCCCCCAAATTTAGCGATTATTGCTAAACGAAACGTCCCGCTTACTCGTACACAATCTAGTATACGAGTGAGCGTAATAGTTTCGTTTAGCTTTGGCAGCCACTCTGGAATCGACGTCACTAAAACCACTAAAATATCGAGAATTCGCGCCTGCTCCTAGCAACACCGATTTGTCACAGTGACAGCCACTGCTGCCAACTGCGCAAACATAACGAATAATTACACAGAAAAGGGCGCGAAATGTTTGTTCTCCGCGCGGCGCGTGTTTGCTCTGCGATATTATTTATGGCTTTCATTGCGTCGACAAATAGGTTTTTGGCGTTATTGACACCGGGTTTCATTGGGGTGATGATGTGGGCTTTTTAGAGAAGGTTGTGCGTGCGTGACCATAGTTCAATTAGATTTGGCAAAAAGATTTTGTTTGGAAAAGAAGAAGAACTTGCTTTGGTGGAAATTGCTATTTTTCTAAAAATGTTTCTAAAAATTAGGTACCTAATTCTTAGAGCCTCATCTGGCTCTACGAATTACCTAATGGTAATTTTAGACAGTAGTCCAGTGGATAATATAAGAACCTACCTACTAATAGTGTCTTTTGGACTGATGGTCTGACTTCTACCATTTACCATTGGAATTACCAATGTGACCGACCATTATATTAAACGATATTGTCGTTTGACCATTTACAATGGAGTAAGAAAGAAGAAGACTGTTTGCCATGGGTGGAATTTGATTAACTTGAGCTTCCCTTGCCTTTTCTTAGTGACCCTATCGAGGCTAACATGGTCACCTTGTCGTGTATCAAAGCCTCTAAACTGAGATAAAAAAAAAGTATTCCATCCTTTCTCTATTTCGGGGTTTTCTCTATGGCCTTAGGAAATAATGCGGCTTAATTGCTTTGGGGAACCACAAACTTCGTTAGTGGATAAATGATCTAGATTCTATAGGAATGTTCTTGTAATCTTATCGCCCACTAGGTGTTCCAGAATGTACCTGTAGCAAATATGGAAAAAGCAAGCAAAAACATTGTACCGACTTTTGTCGGTACTTAGCCAAGAAATCATTGACGCGAAATCTCTTCAAACACCACGTACCGACGAAAGCTTTTCGTTACACAATTGAACACCTTTCCAAGAGTTTTGCCGCCAAAAACGCTAAAATTTCCACTCATGCAGAAGTCTCCTGCAAATCCACATTGGAAATTATGGAAATATAAACCTTAATGTTTAGTTTTAAACTTGGTTTTGGGGTAACTAGGGATGGGATTGATGTTATCGAACCGGTTTAGGATAATCTTTTGTTGACAGATCCAAGGTGCTTTGGACCAAAATGTGGTTTCTGAGAAGGTGTCTATTAGGTGAAGCCGAGAGTTTAGTTGACAATGTTTAGTTTTTTGCAAAATGTAGGCTAACATCTCAGTTTGGCCACCAATTATTTGGTATTTTTCGAATTCGTATGAGTTCGTAGGTAGTCATAATTTCGACGGTACAAATTATAGTTTGTACTGAGAATTTAGTCCCTCGGTATCTTCGATTGCCTGGGTACCAAAAGTCTATTACAGTTAGCATCATAGACAATTAGGCTAAGGTGGACTTGCGCCAACCTTAAACCCTGAATTTGCTGGTAGGGTAGGTACTAAAACAAATTCCTCAGGTCAATGTTAATTCGATAGTTAATGGTTCGCACAAGACGGCTAAATTGCATTGTGTAGGCAATCAAGTTGAACTGGTGTATGGTGCATGTAGGGATAACTGAAAAGATCTGCGGAAACACTACTAAAACTAGTTTTAGGGGAGAATCACTTCTAGTTTTTGAAGAAATGAAGGGGATTTTTCATTGATCGCAACAAGACCTCAAGGCGTACGTTTCATATCATACCGTAAACCGTACAAAAGATTTTTTTCGCTTCAAATGTCATCACTTTGATATTGCTCGTCAATTTTTTTCGAACACAATAGCGTCACAAGCGCGATCATAGCCCCCTCAATTTGGCAAGGGAAACTCAGGTAACAACTTAAAAAAAATAAACGTGACAAAATGTCTGTAAACATGTACCTACACGTACCTTTGCCAACACAAAAATTAAAAAAACGCTTTACAATTTTGCAATTCGAATCCTCGAAGGATCCCGCCCGGTCGTGACGAATGGAACGTTCATTCAAATTCCAAATTTGGAAGGCGTTTCACATGTTTGACTTTTATATTTTTTTGCGATATTGCCAGCAATAGTGCAGAAAATTTCCCATTTATCCGGGTAATTGTAAGATACTTTATGATTGATGCAAAAAGTTGGATCGACTGCGCTTATAATTGAATTGACTAGCGTTCAATTGCAAGCTCAAGTTATGATCCGTGTCTAATTGCACTTTACTTGCGCTTTTGCACGATTAAATAGACACTTATGAACGACTTTGTAATTATTCTATATTTTATAGGGCAATAACATACAATATTTGCACACATTTTCATATATTAGTTTCCAAGTTGCTTTAACAGATACTTGTTGATAACGATGAAAGAAACCACTTACTTTTGATGTTTTTTATCTATAATCTTAATCTAAGTATATCAAAGCGTGTGGCAAACATGACAGTGCGCCAAAAGATATCAGGAAATCACATCACACTACCAACATTACAAAGCTGAATAATCCCTAAAAAAATTTTTTTTTTCAGACACTACACCAAAAACATGTCACTGGCAGAAAGGAGACCGCACGCCCGCCGCCAATAAAGCCTGCAAGTCCTGCAACCATGACTATACACACACGGAAGAGGCTGGCGCGGTGACTACTTCGGCAAATCAGCGAAAATGGCGCTTTTGACCAACTCGTCTACCACTGGCCCGACAGCGACCGGACCAGCAGCGCCGCAAGCGCATCATTCAACAACGCCACTGCACCACTACTTCCATTATCTGAAGCAGCCGTCGCCGCTTGCGCAGAATCCGTACGCTCACCACTCGAGCGCGCACCATATGGGGATGGGACCGGGCCCTTTGGGTGGGTTAGGCCCGTTTGGGTTGACCCACCATGGATTGGAGGTTGGCTTTCCGCAAGGTAAGTTGTTATGTTACTTTTGCAATGCGAAACATTCTGGTGTGTAATATGATGATCGTCGGTGGTCTAGTGGCTAGGACGCCCGGAGGCTATTGGCTAGGATGCGGGAGGTCCGGGTTCGAAACCATGCAATGCCATGTACCAATGAGTTTTTCAGATTTTTTCGAAGACTTACGTACATTTACCGACTGCTCTAACGGTGAAGGAAAACATCGTGAGGAAACCTGCATGTCTGAGGAAATCCACCAATCAGCACTGGGCCTGCTCGGTGGATACCGGTGCTCGGTGCCCGTACCCCCTTGTGTAAGGCGAGACCTGTGTCTCAACAGTGGGGACATTAACAGGCTGATGGTGATAATGATGAATATGATGATAACTTAACAGTTGAATTGGTGTAGAGAACCGCTCTTTAATCTTTACAGGCTAGACCCAATAGCACAGCCATCTATCTGTCTTTAAACCTAGCCTAATTGTCTAGGGAAATCACTCTATCATATCATACTTAAGGATCTAAGATACTCGTATTATCGAGTGAACAAAATTTTTTTTTCTGGCAATAATGTGTTTTCTTCTTCTTCTCATGCTATTAGGTATAATATTTAAGCTACTCGTATATTCATCGAGTGATCTTTACTATAAGTAACCTTTGGCGTTCTTTCGGTTTCTCTGTAGCTTCATTTGAAATTGAAAATAACTCTGTATTTTCCATTTAAAATAACCAAGTTTAGTGGCATTTTCATTAGGTAATTGGAGCACTATACTGGTTAATTCCGCTATCTGGTTTACGCACGTCATGTGAACCGATTCTGAAAGGATTAAAAAAAAAACGTTTTCAATGTAAAAATCCTATTGCCATGAAAGTCTGCAAGTAACCATTTTCTTGAAAAGTTGTATGGTACGTAATATTGTGTATAAACATTTATATTAAAACACTTCTTCTAAATCGTTTTCCTCATTGCTGAGGGTCGTGATCATTCTAAGCAATTAATCACAAAGAACGATTCTCGTGGCTGATTTAATGGGGTGGTTTGCCATTGCCTTCCCCATTTCACACACTGGCTATCTCAGTATGCTGGTTTCCTCGCTATGTTTTCCTTCACCGTCGGAGCAGTCGGTAAATGTACGTATATCTTACGAACATACCGAAAAACTCATTGGTACATGGCATTGCCTGGTTTCGAACTCTTTTTCTTTAGTAGTGGTAGCTCCTAATGTGAAGGATCGCCTGGGGTGGTACCACCCTCTTATCTATTTCTGCCGTGAAGCAGAAATGCTTGCATTTCTGTGTTTCGGTTTGAAGGGTAAGAGAGCCAACGTAATTTCCGGCACATGAGGCACTCCATCTTAGTCCTTAAGGTTAGCAGCGCATCAAAAACCCTCTAATATTAATACAGTGAGGTGAGATGTCTATGGGCGATGGTGACCACTTACCATCAGGTGGCCCGTTTGCTCGTCTGCTCTCAAAAAAAAACCTCGGACCTCCGGCAAAGGAGTCCGGACATCTTAGCCACGACGACGCCACCGACTGTCTATTAAAACACTTAACAACGCCATAAATATATGGTTATTAGACTTCCCAATAATGCCTTAATCTTAAGGTACTCGTACTTGAGAATTTTATAAGTTTTAGTACGAATTCTGAGGATGAGTTAGGAAGTCGTTTTCACCATTTTAGAAATATTACTTTGTCTTATGTCTCATTATGAATTAATTAGGAAGTTCCATTTTCATAGCTTCCATATTTTATTAGTATTCAGGATCCAAACTACTACCAACATAACGAAAATGGTAACCGCTCTCTTGAAAACAACAGCCGCCCGCCGAAAGGAAAGCATTGCATAATTTACGAACCAAGAAGACATCCTTGGAAATAATCAAAACAGCCCGTCCCCTCCCCCACTTAAGCCGCTTATGCCCGCCCCCTGGGACCCCCTTAAACTAGGGTTACCATCTGTTAAAAATAATTCTTGTAACTTGGGTAATTTTTGTTTTTAGAAAGAAGATGTGCTAAAATAAACGTAAGGCGTCGTAATAGTAAACTTTCAGCCTTAAGAAGGTAATCAAATAAATAAAAAATGTTAAACAGTTTTCATAATAACAATTTCATTTAAAGTCACTTTTGAAAACACTAAGTTACAGGTTATTTAGCTTTCATATAATAAAATACCTTTGTTAAAAACCAGGGTTCTTGCCCTTTACGTATATTTTCATTAAAATGAAATGTTTTCGTAAGTACAGCACTGGCAACCCTTGCTCGTCAGTGTTGCCACGCTACCCTCGAAATGGGGAACGGAAGTCGTAGCTTGTTAGTTGGTCTAATTAGTACCAAGTTCGAGTTTTGATGTTTCGTTTTGTTGTGCGTGTGGTTTTTCTTTTATACTCATAATATCTACTAATACCTACTGGGTACCTACCTTATTTACTTTTTGTTAAATAAATTCTCCTTTATCACAATTATTCTCAATATACCGAAACATCTTCCTTTATGTTCGTGGTTACTTGATTTAATTTTTCTTTGATATGAAATATATTATATCCACTACCATATCCTTCTTCGGCTTCTAACAAACCTACATACAATATTTCATCGAAATCGGCTCAGTCGTTTGAGCGGTCTCGAGTAACATATAAGGTCCTTTTTTATTAGTAGCACTTATTTGGAAGGGGGTATGTGGTGTCTTTTGTACCACTTACTTACTTGTATGAAAGTTTTCCATACTAAAGAAAAATAAACCCCATTATTTTGCGCCTTGGCGGCATAAATTCATCCATGTCTTTATGAATGAAACTCGTTTCATTCATACTTCTAATTTCAGTATTAGAATAGCAATAATTCATTCATTTGTAGAATTTTCAAACAAACAATTTTGTCGTAAGTCTTGAAAACGTAAACAGAAAAAAAATTTTTTTTATTGTTATAACATATAGATGACATCCTAGAAATATTTGCCACTAATAAAATAGGACCCTATATATAAAATAACTAATTTACTTTACCTATTGATACCATCTAAAACTGAAACTTGACATTATTGTTAAAACCATAAAATAATGGTTTTTCAAAATTCATTACACTATGTGGGTACTTTGTCGCTCTATAATTTATTTGACAAATTCATACGAATGTCAAGAAATCATAACAAAGACTTAAGCGACAGGGTTACTGATATATAAAAAAAACACATTTAAAAAAAATCAAAAATAGAATCTTTCAATCAAACTCAAGCTCACAATTAGCTATAAGTACGTTTTTTTAAATTAAAAAGGGACATTTTAAAAATGTAATCAGGATATTCCTAACACAAAGAGGGTATTTCTCGGAATGGATTAGGGCTCTCCCTTTCTTCGAGTTTCTGAGAACGAGGATCGGGAAACACCGGCCATTAAAATATCAGCTAATATACGTAGTTTTATTTATTTATTGACGATGGTATACCTAAATCTTTGCAGAGTCAACCTGAAAAGGGCTGGAACCCAGAGCCGTAAAACTATTAAAAAGCAGAGTCAACCTGGGGTGGTAGTACCCTTTTACCTATTTCTGATGCAAAGCAGCAATGCATTGGTGTCAGCCAGCCGGCCAGCGTAATTACCAGTACATGAGGGAGGCCACGCCATCTTAGTCCTCGAAGTTAGCAGCGCGTCGAGAACCCTTTAATAACATTTATGGTGAGGTGAGATGTGACGGTGACCACTTACCATCAGGTGACCCGTTTGCTCGTCTGCTCTCCTTATACAATAAAAAAAACTATAGGTTCAAAACGAAGTTAATTTTTTAACGAAGTTTTCTTAAATCTTTATTTCGGTGACTTTATTATTGGCATCTAATGCTCCATGTATTTGACGAATATATTTGAAAGTATGAGCTCATATCAAACCTTAAGGGTTTGCCACACAGAGTACGGGTTGCGGTTTGCGGGCCGGACGGGACGCATCGCATTTCATTCATTAATCCCCAACCAAAAGGAACGAGTGTTATATAATTTTGACGCGTTGTCTATGGCCTCATAACTCGGCAACCGGTGATCCGATTTGGACTCCTATTATTTTGTTTAACGAAGAATTTTGGCGAGAGTGTTCTTAGATATGTTGGATAAAAATTGGATCAGGGGTATCCAAGATCTTGGAGTATCTTTGATGTCAGCTGGAATTTCAGGAACGGTGACTGTTAGGTGGTTCGAGTTTGAGATCAAATGTTTAGTTTAGTAGTAACCTACATCTAGAATTTTGAGTATCTGATGATGGCCATTAAAAAGTATGGGAATCTCCACAATCTCCTCCTCTCTCTTTTTGTCTTCTGTACCTAATAGTTTGTATATGTGTGCTATTGAAAATAAATTCTTTCTTTCTTTGAATGTGTAGGATTTCTTGAGGGGTGCAAGCAATAGAACATAGGTAGTTTTTGAAGACTATGTGTATTACATTGAAATAAAATAAAATATTGAGCCGTGTAATCGATCGCGGCCATGTTCGAATTGAAGTTTTTTTTTTTCTATCTTTTCGTGTACAAATTGTGCATAAGGATGATGCTACACGAGTCCTCAACACAATGGTAAGTTGGTAGTTTCTTAAATTTTCAATTTAGAGTTATTTTTGTTGATCTTGTATGATAGGAAATGATTTTGCCCGGCATGCAGCTCGCAAACGCAGCCCGCAGCCCGCGCTGTGTGTCAACTCCCTTATTGTCAGTTAAAAAAAGAACTTTAATCCTAAAAAGGGTTGTTCCACGAAAATTGGACGAACTTCAGGTAGAACCTTTTTATTTTACAATTTTTATCGTAATCCGTTTGTGTCACTCATTGTTCTTTCAGAAGCCGGTAGAGTTTTGGGGACAAATGCCAAAAACTCTTAGATAACTCTCGATTTGTAGATTGCAGACTAGACTAGGGATGTTACAGAGCTTCGACTCCGACTCCGAAAGGTCGGAACTTCCGATTGATTTTACACCTCCGACTCCGACTTCGACTCCGATAATTTTGAATCGGAGGTTATACCGAAGATTTGTGAGCAAACATATTCAAATATCAATATGTAATTAAATAGTGTAGGACTACATAAAGGAATATGTTTTATTGCCGCAGACGTCTCATAAAAAATATTGGCCAGTTCAGCTATAAAAATTAAAAAACCGTTTTAAAATTTGAACTTCTTCTATACATCTCCCTTCTACCTCCGCCTCCGACTCCGGTTCCGACCTCGGTCCGACTTTGATAAATCAAATTTAAAACCTTCGATTTCGACTCCAGTTCCGGTCAAACCACCTCCGTAACATCCCTAGACTAGACCAGACATATTGATAGACAAAACACGAAAGCCTCAAAGCCAATTTTTAGGGATCCGTAAACGATGGAGTAGCAGCTCATTACAACGGGGCCACGGGAGTGATGAGGCTAAGGATACCTGGGGCCCAATTCGCCTAAATTACAACGTTTGTAGTTCTATTTCTATCTAATTTCAATTTAGTTAATTTTGTATAAGTAAATAAACTTTTTCATTTTTAATTTTTTTTTCAGTTTTCGTTCCAATTCTATTTGGACACCAAATCGCATTCTGATGCCGCATAACTCTACCACTGCCACCTTTCGATTTACTATCGATCGGGCAAAAGTACCTCGGGAGGAACTTATGTTCGATCGTTATATTTGACAGTTGAACCGGTCAACTGCGATTCAGTATAAACTGGACGTTTTAATAGAATGTACAAAAAATACGTTACTGTTCCATCGATCGTTGATTCGATCGGAACTTAACTGAAATTGGATCGTTAGTGGATAGTATCATACGAAACACGTCATAACGATGCAGATTAGATTCTATTTAGTTACGTTGTATTTAGTGGAATCGATCTCCTGTTTTGCGATGTTGAAAGTAAGCGGAGGAATATCAGATAAGATGGAAGAAATATGTGATAAGAAGTGTGTGCCTGAACGGTGGGCGAGTAATACGAGCGTTTTTTTTTAAATTTTAACGGCTATGGAAATGATCGCGCTGTAGCTTTCAACTTGTTTAAAAATATTCTTGGCTCCAAAACCCTTTCCATGGCCTTCACAAGGTCGGTCAATACCTGGTTTTAAGTTTTTTTTGGACCACCATCGACTTTGACATGTTTAGGTATCTTAGTTAACTTACTTAGTTAACTACTGGTAAATACTAAATATACAATCTGGTTTTATTTTTCTTTATAAACCAACAACTGCGATCGGAACCATAAAACTACTGTAAATCTATAAACAAAATTAACGACATGCGACCTATTAGATTTAAAAACCCAATACACATTTAATACGGGAATAAAATTAATCCTCTACCAGAGTTTTAATCCGCATAATATCTGTCCTTTTCGCCCACACACGTTTTTGTATAGCGCTATTCCATTCGCACACTAGACGCTGCTTGGCGTAACGATGGCAGCTGTTCTTTTTTGAAATTTATTTTTTCATTGTGTGTTTCCTTTTTATTGGGCATCCCTTAGAATTGTATACGGCCAGTCGCTTTTTTAATCTTTTGGCGGTATAATTAATTGATTTTTTCTTTGTCCATTTTCCGTTTTTTATTTCAATTCCAATCAGGAAGTCGGATTTGAAAAGGGAATTCGTACAAGTTAGTTCCGCAAATTTTTGTCGTCCTATTGGCACTATTGATATTCATTATTGTTATTAGTGAAAATTGTGTCGGAAATGTCCTTTGCCTTCCCTTATCAAAATGCCTAACTTTTAAAAAAATAATGTTACAGTAATTTTTATCATTACTTATCCATAAATTGTGACATCGTGTGACAGTCAGGCGCCCGGAGCTCCCGCAGATCCTTCTCCACTTCATCGCGCCAGCGGTATCTGGGACGCCCGACTGAACGTCGTCGTCCGCGCGGCCGTCCCACATACGCTCGTTTAACTGCCCGATCCTCCCCCATCCTAGTAACGTGTCCGAGCCATCGAAGTCGAGCTGCTTTCGTTTCTCCTATAATGTTCGGCTCGTTCACCATCTCTTCAATCTCCCTATTCTTTATTATCCTCCACCCTCCGTCTTCCTTCTTGACTGGTCCCAGAATCTTCCTCAATATCCTCCTCTCGGTCACCAAGAGTCTGTTTTCTTCCTGTCCAAATCTCGCATCCATACATCAAGATCGGTCTGATGACAGTTTTGTAGATCCGGATCTTGGTATTTCTGCACAGTAACTTGGACACCAGAGCCTTATGCAGGGCTTAATAATACCCTATTGAAAAATAAAAATAATAAAGGGAAAATTATAAAGTAGGTGCGTGCGTATTTTGATATAATGAAAGTTGTAATTATTTAATTTCTACTAGAAGCATCACAAAAGAGTTTGAACTCGTATAAAAGAAACTCTGTCACATCGATTTAAGAATCCCACTAAGGGAGACGGTAATCCGACCGTTGTGAGCACGTCATAGCATGCCGGTGTCCACTTCCAGCAAAGGCTGTTGTTTCTATCCTACTATATCAATCTCGTTGTGTTTGCTATACAGGGTGGAAACGATAGAATATAATAGAAATACATTTAATGCCAAATACTCATTATTTTTTTACAAAAATAATAATAATTAAAGTACAAAGAACTATAACAAAGCACTATGTATATTTGGCAAAAGGGGGGAAAGTCAGCAAATGCTGACATACTCGGGTACCAAATATGCAGCGCTGTTTTTCATTTCCCCCTTATGATGTTATGTTGATGGGAGATGTAAGTGGGAGCGGTAGTGATACTGCATAAAAAAAAATTAAAATTAAAAACTTAACATCAAAAAGATTAAATACTTATGTGAAGAATGTAGGTAAGAATTTGCAAAAATTAAAAAATTAAATTGCACTAATGACCTGTGATACATATTGTGTGCGTGATGTGTGCTTGCGCGCGCGCGCGCGCGTGTGTGTGTGTGTGTGTGTGTGTGTGTGTGTGTGTGTGTGTGTGTGTGTGTAATAAGTGATCTCACCCAAAGTTCAAAGTTCAAATCGTGTATTCCATGTAACAAAATACGTTACATTTAGACCGTCACGTTTTACAAAAATCTCTTAAGCTTAGATTAGAGAGATATTATCTAAATTATTCTATTGCTTGCTTGCTTATCGTATGGTTAGTGGCCAACCTATTTGTCAGAGTTGTTCAGGCCGCCCGTAGGCATCTGACATGGCTTAGCGACTGCTGTCGAACGACAACAACTGGGACCGACTTCTTAACGTGCTCTTCGAGCCACGGGGGAAATATGCCACAAGCGGTCACCCATCCAGGTACCGACCGCGCCAACGTCGCTTTACCTGCACGATCACTTTATTCTATTGATATATTATAAAAATGATGTAAATACAACCTAAAATAAATCAATCATAAGTGCATGGGTAATTTGTGATTCTGAGTACGCGTCACACACACACACATGTTATGCCATGCTATCATATCCCAAGCAAATACTATAATTATATTATACAAATCTAACCAAAACCAGAACAGACAGCTACCGGACCTTAAAAAAGCGCATCCGTGCGGCCAATGACCCCAAAACAGTCACCAAACACAAATTTCGAAACAGTTTTGAAAAATAAGGCATATTTATAAATTAAGGGTCCACCAGACGCGTGAAATCGAGGTCAGTGGAGGCTGTCGCGGTAATTTAAATTAACCATCGTATTTTATCATGTAGTAGCCCCTTTATATCTAGCTAGAGTTGTTAATACCACCGTCGAAGCCTAAGCTTTTTATTGTTATCCGTTAGTTTTTATTATTTAACGGGCACAATTACAATTTGGTTATTTATTGATTTTGGTTATGATTTTATACAAGCGTTAGTGTTGTAAATAAAAGGAAAATTCCTTTGGTTGGTCATAAATTCATAATTCTAAATGTTGAAAGTTGAAAAGGAATGAATATGTATATACGAGTAAGTTTGTTCAGCCATTGATTTAAGGAAATCAGAACTTAAAAAGCAATTTTCATCAGTTTAATATAAGACAACATGCTCTTTTTTTGTCAAGTCATCTTAAGCCAACCGTTCATTCTCAGGTTAACACTAACCAGGGGACAATTTTGTATAAAAATCATAGACAATTCCCGAGTTAATCCAGGCTTAAATGTTGGCGCAAATTCACATTAGATGCCATCTTTTAAAAAATTCGTCTATTAATAAATACACGCGCTTATCAGCTTTAACAGTTTTCGCAACTTGCAAACCCCATCTCACCAAAACTTACTATCACACCAAAATGCTCCACAATCACACCGCAACATCTCCAATGACCCATTACCCATCATAAATAATATTAAAATTTATCATTTATGATTCCCAACATAGGACGCCGCTACCGTCGGTCGCCTTTGACGTGCCGCCATCTTGGCCGCCATGTTTGTTTTATTTTTTCTACATTTTTAAAATTAATGCAATGCTCTTGTCACCGTCAGCCGTTATCAGGGGTTGTCAAGTGACGTGAATGTGGAAGTTGAAAAAAGTTTTGCTACCACTGGCGAGATAAGGCTCTCATAGTTATCGGTCAGTTAAAGGTTTTGGAAAAAAGATGCAATTTACTATAGATTTTTATATATAGGATGTATTACCATAGACAGATTGCAGGGTGTTCAAGATCGGTAACTGAAAAACTTTGGTTAGGAATTCGTATTTTTTATTATTAATTATTGACGCTGTAACCGTAACACCACAGGGTGTATTTCAAATGAAACATAATGCATTATTTTGTAAATTCGACAAGCCCCATACAAAAGACATCAACGAGATATATTTCAGTACGAGAATGTGGTCGAAAACTGACTACTGTATTTCTCTACAAAAAATATATAAAATACATATACTTATGTTCGCATACTTAATGACCTCCAAATAACAACCCCATACGGTAGTGTACAGTTTTTACTTTATTTTATCGACCTCCTCATACTTTTAGAGTATGATCCCGCCTTTAAAATATAGTTCTAAAAAAATTTAAAGCCGATATTTGGATATTAGAAATTCGGATTTAAGTCAAGAGATTATGTATAATACTTATTCCGTTACCTACAGACTTCAAAATTTGCAATAGCAGTAGGTTTCCGTTATACCCTTCGAGGAACGTATCCCTAAAAATGCAAGTTGCTATGGAATTTTGATATTCAGGGTGTATTACTGTAGATAGATTGCAGGGTGTTCAAGACCGTTCAACCAATGTTTTCCCCGTTTTCCCCTTCGGGATACGGATTCCTAAGAACTACGTCATTCCCTTACACTCAGGCTGTTTTCTGTCAGTGACTAGATATGACGTTATCGTGATCATTAATCACTGATTACGATTACTGTATTGAGCGTCGGTGGCGTCGTGGCTAGGACGTCGGACTCCCGTGCGGGAGGTCCGAGTTCGAAACTACGCAAAGCAATGTACCAATGAGTTTTTCGGTTTTTTCGAAAGACTTACGTACATTTACCGACTGCTCTGATGGTGAAAGAAAACATCGTGAGGAAACGTGCATACTGAGATAACCAGTGTGGGAAATGGTGAACATATGCAGGTTTCCTCACGATGTTTTCCTTCACCGTTAGAGCAGTCGGTAAATAGACGTAAGACTTCGAAAAAATACGAAAAACTCATTGGTACATGGCACTGCATGATTTCGAACCCGGACCTCCCGCACGGGAGTCCGGCGTCCTAGCCACTAGGCCACCGACGCTCTATTGAAGAATCTTGGTACCCAGTGTAAATAAAATAAAAAAAATACTGGTCAAGATCGTATTTTTGCCTGATCGGGAAAAAATCTAGACTAACAGTTAGTTTTCAATAAATAACAGAACCGTAATTAATTCCAATTTACCTACAAATATAATAATTTGATTTGAGTAGATTTGGGTTAGACATACTAATGACATTTAATTAACTATTTGAAAATTATAATTATACTAATCTAAAATTCTAAAATTCGAATTTAAAACTTGTTGTTATTTTATTATTGTAAAATTATATTATATTAAAATTCATACACATATAATACTAAATTTTAATAATTTTAATATATAATGTTTTATTATACTTTCATCGTCATCATCATCAGCCTATTAATGTCCCCACTGTTGGGGCATAGGCCTCCCCTTGCACATGGGGGTACGGGCCATGATCCACCGAGCGGACCCAGTGCTGATTGGTGGATTTCACACGCCTTCGGAAACTTTTAATTTCCTCAGACATGCAGGTTTACTCACAATGTTTTACTTCACCGTTAGAACAGTCGGTAAATGTACGTAAGTCTTCGAAAAAATCCGAAAAACTCATTGGTACATGGCATTGCATGGTTTCGAACCCGGACCTCCTGCATAATTAATTTAATTAATTGTTAATTATTTTTTTATTCTATGGGACTAGTGCCTGAAAATAAAAACATTTTAATTTAATTTTTAATATAATATGAGGTCTTAAACCCTCGTCTCGGTGTCAATTTATAGCTCAAGCAAACCCACAGAGCAAAATAACAAATCACCAAAACTAACAGTCCCAGCTCAAAAAACACTCGATAAAGGGAAGCGTGTGAAATCTAACACTTGCCTTTACCCGCTCCGATGCACCCCCCGCGAGGGGCTTTTCCATTTCGCAACCACCAAGATTTGTTTGCACTTCAAGGGTGGCGCTAGTTGTCAAGCTGAAGCAATGGTAACGGTTACCATACCTGGTAACCATGAACTCTTAATAAAACCCCATGAAATCTGTAGTCTTGCATCGTCGCCGGATCGCATCCACCCTTGGACCAATGTTGTGGTCCTAAACACAGGCATTTTAGCATGGAATGGTTAATTATGAATATTGGTAATGTGTTAAACATGTGGTGTCTTCCCGCCACAATGACGGCGCATGCGCGCTGTGCAGACTGCGCGCGCTGCTGACGTCTCAAAACAATCGCCTCCGCTTTTCTCTTACTCGCGCTGTCACTCCTCTTCCTTTCATCATCGCAATATCTTTATAATATATTCCATCATCGCATCAACATGCTGACTTTCATTCCGTGGGGCACACGGCCCCATAATTGGTGACTCTCGACATTGAACACGCAACAACCTTCTGAAGCAAGCATCACCCATAATTAGTGACTCCTACAGCGTTGGACGATATGATACCGAAGTTTTTTTTTTTAAATTGAAATGCGTTTATAAAATTACAATATAATTTGCAAAGTGACGAATAATATACTAAATAACTTATTTTTCTCTTTGTTCACTATTTATATTTCTACTTCGCGGCTACATCATGTCTGTAATCGTTAAGGTGAGTACACGCAAGGCCTTAAGTTCACCTTTACATAATAGTGTAAAGTTTAAAATAAATTCAAATGTCTTTTTTTTGACCTCGATCTCGCCTGATGGTAAGCGACGATGAGGTCGACGATGGAGCATGCGGGTCCAGTAAATGCCTATTCACTCTGGCCTTGAAGATCCCAAGGTTGTAGGTTTCGGGAAATACAGACGCCGGCAGGCTGTTCCACTCCTTAGCCGTTCGTAGCTCAGGCACTAGTCCCATAGAAAAAAACAAATAAATTATCAATAAACAATTAATTAAGTAAACTACAATAAAATTAAAATTATTTAAATTTATTTTTATATGTATATAAATTTTTCAAATTATAAATTACATTTCCAATTACAATAATAAAATAATAACAAGTTTTAAATTTGAATAAATAATTACAATATTTTCCCAGACTGAAAAGCTAATATTCTTCTCTACTTCTCTAGATTACAAAGAATCTATACTCGTATAAGAAAAGCTTCATCGAAATCGGTTGAGCTGTTTTAGCTTCAACAAGTAACTAACAGATAAATAAACTAACCAACACATTTTAATAAGATAAGGCAAGTGATCAAATCTCAAGTCTTAGTTTATTAAATGGTATACTATACGTATGTGGGTAGACTACTGGTATCTTAAATGTTAACAAACAACGCCATCCCAATCGTACATAATCCTAGCAATAACGCTACTAATATTTAGTTCCACATTTCGCCACAAGCAAAGAAAAGCTTGCAAAAGACAATCTGAGGATTGCCCACAGCTGATTGGGCTAAGTTGGTTTTGTTCAAAAGATTTGCATAATTTTTGTTTAAAAGTTTAACATGCAAATTGTTTTGTTTTCATTCCCTTCATTGTTTCCTGATTTGTTCGGAGAGTTTGATCGAATTTTGATCTCAACACTTGCGATCTGTTTGGAGAGTTTGATCGAATTTTGATCTCAACACTTGCGATCTGTTTGGAGAGTTTGATCGAATTTTGATCTCAACACTTGCGATCTGTTTGGAGAGTTTGATCGAATTTTGATCTCAACACTTGCGATCTGTTTGGAGAGTTTGATCGAATTTTGATCTCAACACTTGCGATCTGTTTGGAGAGTTTGATCGAATTTTGATCTCAACACTTGCGATCTGTTTGGAGAGTTTGATCGAATTTTGATCTCAACACTTGCGATCTGTTTGGAGAGTTTGATCGAATTTTGATCTCAACACTTGCGATCTGTTTGGAGAGTTTGATCGAATTTTGATCTCAACACTTGCGATCTGTTTGGAGAGTTTGATCGAATTTTGATCTCAACACTTGCGATCTGTTTGGAGAGTTTGATCGAATTTTGATCTCAACACTTGCGATCTGTTTGGAGAGTTTGATCGAATTTTGATCTCAACACTTGCGATCTGTTTGGAGAGTTTGATCGAATTTTGATCTCAACACTTGCGATCTGTTTGGAGAGTTTGATCGAATTTTGATCTCAACACTTGCGATCTGTTTGGAGAGTTTGATCGAATTTTGATGCAAAGTATCACAAAAAATCTAACTTTTAAAATTATATTCAATATAGTATCCGCATTCGACCTCAATCTCACCTGATGGTAAGTTCTTCTTTCGGAATATATCAACGATAATGCGAAATGGTGTTTCTTTGTAGTTGTAGATTTAGTAGGTAATTCAGTTTCTTATTAAAGATTTTTTTTAATTTATTTTTATTGCCATGCAGCACAGTGCTTTCCATTCCATTTATAACTAGTCGCATTTCTCATTGTTGAACGTGATCGTTCAATGGAAATAACCAAATAGAACAACTTTCTTATCAGCCGTTCCTATTTCAAACACTGGTTACTCAGTGTGCAGGTTTCCTCACGATGCTTTCCTTCACCGTACATGACGTTGCATGGTTTCTAATCTGGACTTTCCACTGCCAATATGCCACAGATATGCCAATATACAACAGTAGACTTAATTAAAACAATTAAAATTGGACATTGTACAAAGGGTGAACTCTCTAAAAGAGATTTCTTCCAGCAAACCTGCGAAAGTGAAGATGCGTTATAAGTATGTTATCAGTACTTTAAGTACTTATCCTACAATAATGAGTAAGAAGTAAGAAAACTATCAAAAATTTCAAAATAGTTTTTGCAGGGTAGTAGGATCCACTATCATGGATCCATCTCCTCTTATGACCTAAAATCTATGGCCCGTAGGACCTTAACATAATATTTTTAGTAAATATAATTGGTACATGATTTAGGTACAGTGTGTTATTTTATTACACTTACAGTGACTTATTAATAGTACTAAGAAACGATTTTTTTTAACATTTTGTCCCAAAAGTGTTCACACCCCAAGCCCTCAACAGCCGAAGTGTCGGCCGCTAATTGTAAAGTCAACAGTGTCTGTTTGTGCGTCCGGATTGTTTTATATTGTTTATTTGTGTTTTTTGGCGAGTGCACCGCCGGCGGCGCTCGGAGGGTTAACTTGGGGAGGTAATTGTTTTTAAGGGCTGCCTGGGTGATCGTTTTGATGACGTAGTACCTATATAATAAGTAAGTAGTATATAGTAGGTAGAGCTTACTTCTATGCAGGGAAACAAAATAGAATAAATACATGAGTACAAAAACTTTACAGAACGGTTTTACAAATTTTGTACGTGTTACTTACGGACTCCGCACTAGGTGCCTGTATCGCGGTAGTCCAAAACCAGTAAAGAACTTTTGTTGCTTTGATTTACTGGACATTATTCAGTCACTACATATTTTTAAACAAACCTTTTTCAACTCATTTATAGGCTCCTCTAGATTATTTGGTTTTTATTTTGTTATACCCAGTATACGACGTATTTTTCCAACTGACTGAACGTTATTCCATCACGTTACGTATTATTTTAAAATTAATAGCACATTATTCTGTAAACCTTACTTAACTCAAAACAATTTTCACAATTGAGAGCATTGCTCAGTCACTTTATGGCACGTGGCTGAACTCTCTCCCACGCCAATTGCCCTACGAGAGCACTCCACTAGAGCTGGAGTGTTGCTTTATTGAATGGATACGTTTAACAGTAACAACACCTAACATATTAGGTGGGAAAATTATACTTTAATGTACGTAAAGTAACGTTTAAATACAGTTTTTAGTTTATTACTAAATATACCACCGCATATTTCAGTCAGATGCTTTGCGTAACTTACATGAAGTACCTATTCTGAAAATTCAACCTCAATTTTAAAGTAATCTGTCTAATTCGACGCCTTAGATAGGTCTAGAATGAAAGTTATTATAGTTTAAGCAATAATTGACCTTTTTTTCTGCTATGGCCTCTGCTAGTGTACACACTGCAATTTGGCCAATGACCGTGTTAGAATCTTGAAAACCACTCGATCGTTTTGGCGTCTGATTTGAAAAAAAAAACAGTTTATCAACATCGAGATTAAGGGAGAGTCGTTTGCATCAGGAATGCCTTGCATTCCATGTGCAAAACTGTAAACCGTTTTTAAACAATAAAATAGGACGAACACGCCATGGTAGCATGAACATTGAACATAACCCCTATTGACCATTAATGTCCATGAACTCTGAAGAAATTTGATACACGTCATGAAACAAATTTCATTCAAATGAATCCAAAATTCAAATGGACAAAATAGTGGATGGATCTAAGTGGACTTCTTGGACAGCTACCTAAGACAAAATTCAGAACCAGAAATTTTCTAAACATTTGAAGGGTTTGAACAACTTGAAATCCTAAAATCCAAAGAAAAACTTCAGAAATTATACAGCCCCCTCTTGATTTTTTTCCTTACTACAGCGCTGCCTAATGTTCCCATCCCACTGTTAAGTCAGCAAAGTGTGAATTGCTGTACAAACAGATAGGTGAGGGCGCGTGCGTGGCACGTGCCTGTTTCTTGTGGCGATGTGATAACTGATGACTTTATACTTTAGTGCAATAGTAGAAAATTGGGGAGCTTGCCAAATGTATTTTTTTTATTTTTAAAACTACACATATATCTTAAACATATTATAAAGTTCGACAAATTAAAATTATTATTTTTTATACCGAGGATAGAAATAAATAAAAGGTGAAAGAAAAAAGACAACACTATGCAAATTAAAATAATCCCAGTGCAAATTGTCTGTCGCGTTGCTTGTCTGTGAGGTTGAGTATATGTAAGTGTAGTGTGAGTGTGGTGTAGGTTCTGTGATCAGGAGATATGATGGTTAGTGGTTAGTGGCTGCTGTGGCCGTCTAGTAGCGCTCGGGAAACACGCTTTATAAACTGAGTGCGCGTGAGAAAGAAGACGTCCGCATCACCGAATTTCTTGTCATAAGTAGTGACTATTCTGTGTAGGACAGAGTTCTGAGCGTATAACCACGTGTCTAAAAAAATTGGGAACTTATATATATTTTCTCAAATATGAGACGCTAGGCGAAGCATATAATGTTTGTGCTGTTCGGTATATAACGACCTCTCCAAGCCAAAGCTCCTGCCAAGGACAAATTTTTCAATTTACTTTCTGTATTTGAAAATAGCCTACAATATTTTACATCTTAAAAAAACGAAAGTGGTGATCTAGAATCGAACTTAGACCTCTTGTATGGGTGTCGATACCTATCTTAAAGCCAAGTATGTTATCGACGCTCTTAAAAATTTAACAATTTGTAGTTCAAATACGTTATTATTATATATGTAATGCATATTAGATACTTACCTACACATATAAGTACCATTATGTATTGCCTAACATAATGCAAGCAACACCCACAGAAGCGAGGGTTGCCAGCTCATAAATCATGTTAACACATAAATTGTGTTGGCAACACAGCCCTAGGGGTGCGATACGCGACAAGTTGTGACAGATTATCGTCGAGGGAGGCTAGGGATGTGCCCTGTTTCAATTTCCACCTAGCACCTTAGGAATACAACATGAAATCGATGTAATATATTTATAGGACAGTGTTTCTCAAACTGGGCCCTCTTCCATTCTTTATTTGTTCCCTCTTTCACTAATTTTTGCATCTCACGAATACAGACTACGTCAACATGTGAACAAAAAGTGCTCACCCTTAATTGAGACAATAAGAAATTCAGTGGACAAATTATTAGTGAATTTAAATTACTTATTAGCCTTCTAGGCTGGATTGTAATATTTAGGAAATAAAAAAATAAAAATCTGTTATTCGATAACATCTCAACCTTATGTCAGCGTAAAATGGTTTCTTTCTGATTCAAAAAAATTTATGTTTGCAATTAGGTACCCAAGAATTTTATACATAAAGTAATATATAAAATCTGCAAGTACCAATATCGAGGTGCCATCCTTGGAGAGTCTCTGCCGCAGGGTTGTGATAAGTTATTTTATTAGCACGATAATGTTGGCAGCCCTGCTCCAAGGGGTGCCCACCGAACAGCTAAATTGAAACTTATCTAATAAATTATTACTCGTTTGCTTCACTATGTCGCGAACTATAGGGGCGCTAATATGATTGGGAAATGGGTTTGCTATGATTTTTTGTCTCTGTTTCCAATTCTGGAAGTAATTTTATTTAAATAACCAGATACGGTTTTCGCTTCCGCTTGCTTTAATATATGCCATATTTTCTTTTATTATTCAACGCTCTAATGGTAACATAATAATATCTATTTATATTTACCATATCCTTGGTCAGGCATTGAAAATACGGTAAATACAAATCCTAAATTATCCTATTCAGGTATTTACTGCCACGCACCTGTAAAATGTGGAACTCTCTTCCACCCGACGTTTTCCCGCAGCGCTACGACATGGGATGCTTCAAAAAGAACGTTAAAAAAGTCCTCTCCCTCCACGGCCGGCAACACACAAGCAATACTCCTGGTATTGCACGTGTCTCTAGGCGACGGACTACTTACCATCAGGTGGCCCGTCTGCCTGTTTGTCGTAGCCAATATATAAAAATTTAAAAAATATTAAATCAAAAAAATTAAAAAAGTTATTAGTTTTATTTATTATTTAAAAGAATTGTCGAAAGTTGTCCAGTTATCGCAGTCTGAAATTTGCAGCTATTGCCCACTCAGGTGTAGGAAGTGGGCAATAACTGTCGCCAATAATTCATAGTGCATTGGTGGCCTAGTGGCTAGGACGCCAGGCTACATGCGGGAGGTCCGGGTTCGAAACCATGCAATGCCATGTACCAATGAGTTTTTCGGATTTTTTCGAAGACTTACGTACATTTACCAACTGCTCTAACGGTGAAGGAAAACATCGTGAGGAAACGTTGTATGTCTGAGGAAATGAAAAGTTTCCGAAGATATGTGAAATCCACCAATCAGCACTGGGCCCGCTCGGTGGATCATGGCCCATGCCCCTTTTGCAAGGGGAGGCCTGTGCCCCAACAGTGGGGACATTAATAGGCTGCTGATAAAGCATTCATAGTAGTTTTTCCCCTACTATTAAAATCAGTCCAGTAAATTATAAACTTGATACAAAACGTCGTTTATTTAAAACGTATAATTCTGTTACAAAATCTGCACTTTGTTTGATATTTATTAACCTTTACATTGTCAATATTTGAATGTTTTTCCCTTTTACGTGCATTTATTTGAGTGGAACTCCATAACGAAACTAATTGAAAGGATGTTGAAAAGTAGCAACCCCTTTTCAAACTCGAAGAGAAAACCGCGTCGCAAAAACAACAATCCGCTTTAAAATCCAAACGCACCCATTATTCCCCCTTCGCAACTGTCAAATTGACAGTTGAAGTTCGCGCCAAACGCCGCCATCTTTGTACTAAGTTCACTCGTATGTTTCGCGCCATAGAGTCTAAATTTTCTTTTTTAAATTTAAGTGCAGCTGTAACCAACCCCAACAAGTATTTTACACATCATTAACAGAGATGTTCCGCGGGGACTGCAGGGGTCAAACACCGTGAAAAACGGGAAAATGATAAGTTTGCTTTGCCGGTGTTGTGGGTCTTTGATGATTCCGGCACGTGCAGGCAGTCTGTTGTGATGGCTAATTTGGCAACTTATGAGGTTAATTAAATATACTATCTGATGAATGATTATTTTATATCGGTTGCGAGAGCTGGTGACCCTAAAATAATTCAAGAGTATGCTTTGATATCTTTGATACATGATAGATACAGTTTACGCGGACGCTACGTTAGAATTTTGAATTGTCTAGCACTGATTGGTGCAAAATATTTAGAAGCGACCCAAAATAATGTTTAACTAACTAAACTTAAATTATTATTATTTTCTTTAATGTATGGCCCCTGCTAGTGTACACACTGCAATTTCGCCAATGATCGTGTTAGAATCTTGAAAATAAATCGATCGTTTTAGCGTCTGTTTTGAAAAAAAAAAGTTTACCAGCGTCAAGATTATGGGAGAGTCGTATTCATCAGGAATGCCTAGTGTCTTGCATTCCAAGTGCAATTGGAGGTTAGGTTGCCGGATTCACACCGTCTGTAGTAATTTCACTCCCATTTCACTGTCTTATATAACGTTCACTTAACACGGACGATTTTTAGGTAAAATACACTAGTTTCACGAAAAAATGACCACTGTAAATCGTTTTTAAACAATAAAATAGGACGAACACGCCATGACAGCATGAACTCTTACCATAACCCACCTAAAATTAAATTTAAGTTTGCATGAATCGCAGCCAATGTTATGTCAAATATTACTCCCCAATGTCACTTAAGACCATCGAATGAAGAATTCTACTTTACTTTCTCTATGGCAATAAAATTACAAGAAAAACAAATTAGATAATCTGAAGTCTCCAAACCAGAGCTTAACCTTTATCGGCCGATCGAAACCACACACCTTTCAGAATTATCGATCCAACCGTAACAAGATCTCTACACGAATACACCATTAGCAGTCATAGACAACTGAGACCATAAACAAGGCAGTAGCCCTATCAGAAATCAACCGTGAAGATAAAAATCGAAGCCAACTATATAAAAAAAAAAGAAAAAGCGCGCCATGTCACGAGGATTAGCGCTCGAGCCCCCATTGTCAACGATGACAATTGAAATACATCCGTCTCTGTTCAGCCCGCGTCCGCCGCTTTCAATCGAAAGAGACAGATGTCTGTCTATTTATTTTCACTTTTCTATGGATGGGTAATGTGACAGTTTTCGTATGAAATGTTTGTTTGGAATAGTCGTTTGAAAGGGGAGCGTTTCGGACAAGTTTCGAATGAACGTGCATTATTTTATTTATAATCCGTAAGCGAGAGCGCGATTGAAAAGTCTAATAATGATTTCGATGAGGACGACAAATTCGGATTCGATGTCATTCAATTTATTGTAACATATGTTCTTAGAACTTACACCCAGAAACACTGACGTTTGATAGATAGAAACACTTTATTGTACACAAATACAGGAAAAGTAAAAACTACAAGAATAGTATCACCGATATGTACAAAGGCCTTATCGCTTAAAGCGATCTCTTGCAGGCAACGTCTGAAGTGAATTGGACATTAAAGAGATTAGCGACAGTGTAGTGTGAAGATATGAAAAAGGTTACTATTACTTAATACACAGTAAATTTAGTAAAATAAAATTAATGGAATGAAACACTGAGAGTGTCGGTGTCGTCGGGGCTAGGACGTCGGACTCCCATGCGGGAGGTCCGAGTTCGAAACCATGCATTGCCATGTACCAATGAGTTTTTCGGTTTTTTCGAAAGACTTACGTACATTTACCGACTGCTCTGACGGTGAAGGAAAAACATCGTGAGGAAACCTGCACACTGAGATAACCAGTGTGTAAAATGGGGAAGGCAATGGCAAACCCTCTCCATTAAATCTGCCACGAGAGTCGTTCTATGTGATTCCTTAGAATGATCACGACCCTCAGCAATGAGGAATACGACTTAGAAGGAAGAAGAAACACATATAATAGATAGTATACAATAAATACGTAATTATACATAATAATAAAAAAAAAAAAATATTATTATTATGTATATTTTTTTTGTTTTTTTTTGTTTGATATAAGTAAATCTAAATTCTATGAATAATTCTTAAATAATATATCTAAGTTTAAAGCATATAATCTCTTATATTATATGCTATTGGGATCCAGTACGATACTATATAGGACAAAAAGTTCACAAATTTCCAGTTAATGAACTAGATGACCGTGATAGATGGACGGACGGTGACAGCAATAGAGTTCCGTTTTCCCTTCGGACTACGGATCCCTAAAAAAGCGATATAACGAGCCGTGAAGCCACGCGCAGAGCTGGTCGAATGAAATCGCTACCAAATCTATTTCAAAAGGCTTGTAATCCTGAACAAATAGCATTCCACAAACAAAACGTCTGAACCCAGTCTATTCTCACTCATTCACTCTCATTATCTATGAAAGACAAAGCCTGTGCTTGCGCCACAAAATAGAAAAGAAGATAAGTAAGAAAAATGAAACTCCCTGTCAGAGTTTGACGCGGGGTATTCCCTGTTGCGTTTTCGTAATTATTTTTTGGTAAATAGGCTATGTACTATCCTATATGTACTGTACTAAACGACGATGGATTCGTAATATATTCATAATTGAAGACCAGTTCACAAAAAAGCAAAAAAAAATTTTTTTTTAATTGTTCATGCATACAGAATCGTTTACATTTTCTCAGATTTCCCTGAGATTTTTACTGCTTACTAGAAACACCGTCTTAGTTACACGAAAAGTCCTTAAAGTTAAGACTGAATTAAAATACATGCTTTCCCTTTCTAAGAAATGCGCTTTAGTATCTCATACATAGTAAACCTGGAGGGTCTGCGCGTGAAAAATCGTGAAAAGTTCTCCCGCCATAAAATCAAAATAAAGAATAGCGTAGGCGCTCACAATAATCACACGCGGCGGTCGTTTGAAGTGGACCGTTATGGAAGTTCCGTCCCATGTAGATAAACGTCGTAACAAGCAGTGATGTGCGATTGAGTGTCTTACGCCAGACCGTTGGTGTGGGAGCCTCTTTTCTGTTATACTTACTATTTTGTGCCTACAGCGTCACGCTGTCTATGTCTGCCTTGTCTTTGGCCATATCCATTTCGAAAAAAGAACAAAAACCTAATTCGTCATTCAATTTTCTCTCTTACAACTTCGTCATAGAGCCGTCACGTTTTTTCGAGACAAGAATTACATGTCTGTAATTTAGGCTTGAATAATGACGGTGTAGTTAATGATTTTTAATTTCTATGGGGATTACAACGCCTAAGCTAACATGACCTGCTTTCGAGCACGGTACGTGTTTGTTCGGTTGAAACATGAGAGATACATTCCTTCGGGTAGGTTGTTAGAATGCATGACAAAAAGCCTGTTTCATAGTGATTTTTTGTCAATCATGCAATCTTTGTATTCGTTCCATTCTGTTAAAACTTCGCTTAACTTTCACAACGGAAGAAATTATGGTTTTTTTTAAACTTTATATTATTTATATTATAAAGTAAAGTAAAAGTAAAATACACTTTATTGTACAGAAAACAACAAACAAAACAGAAAAGAAAATAGTTGAGTAAAATAATTTTTTTTTCGTAAGATATTTTTCTAATTCTTTTAGATAATTTATAAATCACTTAATATTAATCATAATTATGTAGAATAATAATGTCAAAAATATAAATATAAAATAATAAAATCAATATCATACTATAACTAGGTAAAATTAAGTAAAATTATATAATATAATTTCAGTCGTATATATATGAATTATTTAAGTATATTATATATTATTTATTTTATTTATTTATTTTAATTATTTATATTACATTGTTGATTTATACGGTTCGTTGCCTTGTTGCGATCATAGTCCAAAAGTGATCGCAATTTTGTGAGTCAAGACTAGGATGGGTGACCACTTTGTCACATTTCTGTCCTGTCACAGGAAGTTAGGCTGTCGGTACCGGCTGCAGTCGTCCGACAATACAGCAGTCGTTAAGCCATGTCAGAGGCCTACTGGTGGCATACACAGATTCGTCGTACCACCAAATAAATTAAAAAAACTAAAATACGTTCTAGTAAATTTGCAAAAGTATAAGTAAGTAATTCGTAAATAAATAATAAATAAGATAAAATGTCTTTATTCTCAGGTTATACACCCATTTACCTACAAGCTTTTGTAAAAAGATAAGTAAAATCAGAATAAAACATAAAATTAAAATAAAATTGAAAACAAATGAAATGAAAATAAACAGAAAACAGAAAATTAAATTAAAAATAGAAGTAAAAAAGGGAATGTTTTAAACCAATACAATAAAATAAATTGACTTTGACACATTTTTATCTGAGCTCATCCGTGCCTCGGAGAGGACGTTAGGCTGTCGTTCCCGGCGTTGTCATCCGACAATACAGCAGTCGTTAGGCAATCTCAAGGCCTAGGCTTTTAAAAAAAACTAAAATTAGTTCAAGTAAATTTGAAAAGTAAATAATTCGTTAAAGTAAGGCTGCCTGGAAGAGGTCGCTCTTAGCGATAAGGCAGCCAAAAATGTATTTTACTTTTACTTTAAATTATTTTATGTATAGGGCAATTAAAATTAATATAAGATTCGGGAGGTCTTATATTCAAGATAATGATAGAATGCAATTATTTTTTTAATTTATGTACCATACATTCCATACATACAGTATCTTTTTATCATATAAAAAATTCTAGAATACTTGGAGAATGTCAACATTCGGTTATTTAATAAAAAATATAATGAAACTAATATCATATTCAAGTATTCTACTGATAAATGGTCATTTAGCACACTTGTATGTACAAATACGTAAGCGTTGAAAAAACTGGCGTTAAATGTAAAATAAATGTTCTTTTTATTAGGAACGTCTTGGTAGATATGACATGCTCGAAATAGTCATATATCGGGCGTTGATTTGTTAATTACCCCATTATGTCTAGTTGCGGGCTGAGTTATTTTAATTTTATGCCTATACTGAGAGCGTTGGTGGCGTCGTGGCTAGGACGTCAGACTCCCATGCGGGAGGTCCGAGTTCGAAACCATACAATGTCATCTAGGTACCAATGAGTGTTCGTATTTTGCAACGACTTACGTACGTTTACCGACTGCTCTGACGGTGAAGGAAAACATCGAGAGGAAACCCGCACACTGAGATAACCAGTGTGTTAAATGGGGAAGGCAATGGCAAACCGCCCCATTTATTTAGTAAAGTCTTCGAAAAATACGAAGAACTCATTGGTACATGGCACTGCACGGTTTAGAAACTCCCGCATGGGAGTCCGGTGTCCTAGCCACTGTGCCACCGACGCTCTAATTACCGGCATAAGTCCTCATGGTTAGAAATGCATCAAAAACGCTCTAATAACATAGTAAGACCGATTAGAGGTCTTTAACTGCGAATGTATTATCTGTTTGAAATCGAACCCGAACCACAGTTCAAGGTCATGTTCTCAGGCCACTACACTATTACCGACGCTAGAAAACAAAAATTCCGTCCACAAATCTCATTAGGCAAGTTCATCTTTATCTATGGGCGCTCGTAACACAGGAGCCAAGTTCGGCTCCCTTGCATAATTATTAGATTATACATCATTATGAATTCATAAAAATTATCTAGGAATGCGACAGACGGTCTCTGAACCAGTTCTGAAGTTATAGTCACAGAAATTTGTGGAAGCCTTATTCACGGCAGATTTTGATGTGGAACGGTTGTTTTTGTGTGCTTACTAGCATCAAACATGAAATACATATTTGAGTAATTCTCATTTTGGGAGGCACAAATTTGAAAAATTTTAGAAGTCGAAAATGAATAATAAGAATAGTGTATTTGTGCGGTAAGATGACAAAGTATTCATAGTCCATACACCAGTAGGAACTTGAGCATAGGTTATATTAAACTAAATAAAATTAGTGAGCAACAAGTTAGTTTACAATAAGCGCTGACCTCCGAACTAGGAGGTTCCTGTATCTCGGAGGACAGATCTCTTCTGTGACAAGTGGAAATGAACATATAACAGGACATGGGAAAATATAAAACTGACAAAATTTGAAAGAAAGAAAAAAAGAATAATAATAAAGGTTAATATAAGGGGTGGTGGGAATGCAGTGTGTGTGTGTGTGTGTGTGTGTGTGTGTGTGTGTGTGTGTGTGTGTGAGAGAGAGAGAGAGAGAGAGAGAGAGAGAGAGAGAGAGAGTGTGAAGAGAGAGGGGATGAGTGGGCGTATTAAAAAAAACAATGTTTTTGGTCCATTTTGCCTACCGTAATCTAACTGGCCGTGACGCACCCGTTGACATGTTAATGTTATAAATAATAGATGTTTGTAACTCAAAAAAATCCCATGTCTTATTTTCTAAAAGAATAAAAAAATATTTATGAAAGCATCTCTACATATTCTATGTTACAACTACTAGAATAACAGGTTCCATAATGCAATTAGCATTTTAATACAAATATTCACACGCGGGGAGACCATTCGAATAATTCAATTAATTTAGACCAGTGATCCAATGTTGCCGGTGTTAATTTACGTTTCATAAATCAATTAAATTGTTATTTAATATTGGTTATTAGAAATTCAATGTTTTATTATGATTAGCAATAAAATTTCGTGCAAGTGTACCGTAATCTAGATATTTTAAATCATCACAACATAGCAAAAAAATGCTAACTCGGAAAATCGGTACTTGCTGATGAATAGATTGATTTTAGAGAACGAACTTTTTCACCAATGCGAAGCCAGGGTGGATCCCTCCATAAAGTTAATAAAATAGAAAGTAAAATAATATGTTCGTATCCTTCAGGAATAATAGTGTTTAACACTGATTCAGTTCCTGTATGCAGTTGCTATTCCGTTAATTTTATTATCACCCGTTGCACTGGTTAGAATTGCAAAGAATAAGGATAGCCCAGCTCTATCTCTCTTTAATAAGTTCAATATTGCTATCTCCTTCAATTAATATGATATACGCGGTGTTGGAAAGGGCGCGAAAATATGGACCAATAGCAATCAATCGCGGACAATCAATTACCAAACGCGACCCATTGCTAGCTAACAGAAACCTTGACCCGACTCGCACTTGGCCTGTATTTTATTAATTCTATTTTTTTAAATTTAAATGTGAGCCGTAACCCCCGGGGGTTTGAGAACTCTTGACACCTTTCATTCATCACATCAACGATTGGATAGTATAAGCTTACTTACTTCCTATTGAACTAAAAAACGAAACGACCCACCAAAAACGTTGTGTGACCAGGAAACGCTACACAGCTGGGGAAATTTTGGCCTACAATTTCGATACGCGGGACGGGTTAATATCATTTCATACGCCCTAGATCTGTAAAGACGCAGTGGCTTATTGGCTATGATATAAATAATAATATGTTGTAATTTCCATTGCCCACAGGAGTGAACCCTCGGAAGCAACGACGCGAACGCACCACGTTTACGCGGGCGCAACTGGACGTGTTGGAGGCACTGTTTGGCAAGACGAGGTACCCGGACATCTTCATGAGAGAAGAAGTGGCTCTGAAGATCAACCTTCCTGAGTCTAGAGTGCAGGTAATACTTTACAACTATAGTTTCTTTCAAGATGAGACACTAGGCTAGTTATAAGAATCGCTTCAAAATTAAAGAAGGCCATTGTACGTGTTGGAGAGGCTATTGTGTCTTGAAGGTGGTATATGATTCTGTGTAGAGTCAGCCTGGTGTGGTATAGGTCAACCACAGGTCAACCAACCCAAAACGTCAAAATTTGAGAATCCAAAGTATCATATTGCGCAGACAAAGCGCATCATAGAGCGCATATAAAGTTGAGATTTAATCGAAGGTTTTTGACAGATGGTATACTATAACTTGTGATCGACTGTACCGTCTGCAAACCATTTGGTCGCAGGGAACCACCCTTTACCTCTTTTACTTATTTCTGCGCAGAGCTGCAATGCTTGCATTACTGTTTCGGCTGTGGATTCAGTTTGAAGGGTAGATAAGAGAGCCGGCGTATGAGGCGCTACAACTAAGTTAGCAGTGCATCAAACATCCTCTAATAATGATTATAGTGTGGTAAAGTAAAGTAAAAGTAAAACACACTGTATTGCACAAATATAAAACAACAAACATGAGATAGAAAAGGAAATAATGAAGTACAATTTAGGTATGACTATGAGTGAGGTATGATTGTATTCTCCTTACAATTTCCCCCCTGTTGGGGCACAGGCCTCCCCTTGCACAAGGGGGTACGGGTCATGATCCACCGAGCGGGCCCAGTGTTGATTGGTGGATTTCATACGCCTTCGGAAACTTTTAATTTCCTCAGACATGCAGGTTTCCTCACGATGTTTTCCTTTACCGTTAGAGCAGTCAGTAAATGTACGTAAGTCTTCGAAAAAATCCGAAAAACTCATTGGTCCATCTCTCGGACCTCCCGCTTGGGAGTCCGGCGTCCTAGCCACTAGACCACCGACGCTCTCGGACGAAATAATGATATGGAGTAGGTACTCGTAAATGTACAACTTTTTTGGGTTAATACCTACATGCAACAACTTAAGTTACAAAGTGACGAAGTGCGGACAAGATTCTCACATTAACTTACTTAAGAGCATTACCATAATCTTTATAAGATAAAATACCATCTCGCTTATCAAGCACACACAAATAAATCCGACGATTATTTAAGCCCCAATTAACTATAGTCTAAAAAATAATCCGGCATAATGGAAAACCACCCATGGCCAAAAAAAATAAAATTAAAAAACCGAGTGATCTATCAACGACAGTTCGCGCTCGGCTGGCTCTTGATTCGTTCAATTTCAAACACGGGTTGAGCATTAGCGCCAATGGAATTACGCGATTTGAAAATCGAATCAAGTGTTGTTTGACGCATTAACCAGTGTAACTTGATTTGAAGCTACCCTCGGTGCTACCGGAAGTTTTAGGGGCTTTAGCGACTGTTAGAAGAAAGTATAGTTCAGTTTAAAATGGTTATCTTACATTAGGCGTAAAGCTCGGGTATTTAGACTCCGATTTAGAAGCTTTCAAACAATAAGGTACCCATAATTCTCGTAGAAAGTTAACAAAAACACTCCTGTTTTTTCAGTTGTACGTACAGAATATTTCGTTTTATAGATGACTATGATATGATAACATAGATGTTATTAATTGTAAAAATGAAAAATATTCGAAATGCGAATCGCCGCAGTTCATTTTACTTTGCAGGAATATGTTTTCTATTCCAATGAAAATTACAAAGTTTATTCACTTATTACAAGGCACAATAATAACACCTCCGACTTACAAACGAGGTAGAAACCTGTGTCTTGGAAGTCGGGACTCCGTCGCACTTTCCGTGCAAGCATATGACAAGTTATAACATTACATTAGTAACTACGTACTATACCTAAAAGGAATTTGGAACAAGTTAAACAAAAGGAGTTTAGGAAAGATAATGTTTAAGAGTGTGCGAGGGTGGGGGGGTGTTAGGGTGTGTGGGAGGCAATAGACTACCTGTATGAATACAACCCTAACTAGAGGAACAGGACCCGAAGTTTTATAAAGTACTTACCCACTTACACATCATAAATGATTCGCAACCTACAACACATTATGTTTTTTTCTTCGTTTGAAATAGGCAACGCCTAAAGGTTGGCTGGAAGAGATCCCTATTGGATAAGCCCGCCTTTGTACATGTTTTAATATGTTTCTTATTTTTGTGTATTTTATATTAGTACAATAAATAGAATACAAACAAACAACGCCATAACACTTTGTGTGGCTGTAAAGTTTTAAGAAAATAGTACCTAGTGTTTTTTTCTGCAGATATTTCGTAACTTTTTTTAAATATCTAAAAATCTGAAGCAAGGGTAACCACCATAAGTCTTTGTGAATAAAACCTTAATCAAATTTATTTCAATACTTATAGAATCATATCGCATATTTATTTAGCTAGCTAACATAAGATATGATCTCGTGGTCAATTAAATTAGATTAAACTGATTGATGAAACAGATAACTGAGAATTCGCGTCTAGTTGAAAGGCCAGTTCAATGGCTGCATGACAGATTTTTAATTGGATCCGTTTATGTTCGTAAAGCTTTGTTGATAATCAAAAGTTTGTATATTACTGTTGTAGTTACTTGTATCGATGTCGACTTCATCGTCCATATCAACCTCCTTGTCATCAATTTCAACCTCATCGTTAGCGTCTATCTCACCTCATTTCGTGTTGGCATCTTCATTTCTTCATCTATATTTTCAAAATTCAAATCACATTTCCATTCCATTATTCCATTAATTTCATTGTTTTCTTTGTATTTTGCACTTTCTCTCTGTATTTTGTCTTGAACGGACGTTTCTCCGTTTTATTTTTGTCTCCTACTACTACCTATTTATTTTCTACATTTACTATTTTCTGTGTTGATCTGTTTCTTAAAAATATAATATCTATTACCAAATTCTTCTATTACTTCGTCTGCACACTGTCCTAGAACCCTGCTAGCCGGCACCTAGAGGACAGACTGTAGCATACCTACTTACTGTTAAGGTTCACTTTTCATATGAATATTGAATATTGAAAATTAATATTATTATACATAGATTCTAATTAAAGTGTATTACTTATACGAGTATCTATGATTACGGTAACATATTTTCTGTTTAGACGAGATGTATGTATGCACTTGAAGGTTTCATATTCAAACTTGAAAATATAATTGTAATAATATGGCACAGTGGCTAGGACACCTGACTCCCATGCGGTTGGTCCGGGTCTGAAACCGTGCAGTGCCACGTACCAATGAGTATTTCGTATTTTTCGAAGACTTACGTACATTTAGCGACTGCTCTAACGGTGAAGGAAAACATCGTGAGGAAACCTACACACTGAGCAAATAAAAAGTTTCCGAAGGCGTGTGAAATCCACCAATCAACACTGGGCCCGCTCGGTGGATCATGGCCCGTACCCCCTTGTGCAAGGGGAGGCTTGTGCCCCAACAGTGGGGACATTAATAGGCTGATGATGGCCTTAAAGGAGATGTCAATGTAACAAACAGTAGCCAATACTAAGGCCGTCTTGCACCAACCCGAGGTCAATTTTGTATGTAAAGCATTTTGCGAGTTAATCCAGGGTTAAACGTTGTCGCAAGTCCACCTTAGCTAAGGAAGGGAATCGCTAGAACAGAAACGTCACGGCACAATGTCAACGCCGCGTGCCTCGCCATACGCACCTCGGATTACCGGACCCAATAGTAGAGTGAAGTATAGCGCGGCAACTGTAGTGTGGTCTCTCCCCCTTGTTGGTACTGTAGCTGGAATATAATTACTTGCGTAGGACGTAGGTTGTGCAAGCAAACCTACTTCATCATCATCAGCATCCCAATCTAGTCCACTGCTGGACATAGGCCTCTCCCAGGGCGCGCCATTAAGCGCGATCTTTGGCTCTTCTCATCCAGTCGCTGCCAGTATACCTACTTAAAATCTTAGAGTTTTTAGAAAAATCCATAGAAATTTTATATGAAAAATAACAAAAAATATTTGAATTTAACCTTCTTCTTAATAGTCGTATTCAAAGAAAGAAATTTTTTTCCAAAAAAAAAAAAACAATTAGGTACAGAAGATAAATATAATATGAAAAAAATATAAGTTAAAAATAAATAAACAAAACAAACAAACAACAATAAACATAACAATATTCCTCATTATCTTGATCTTGATCATTCTATGGAAATAACCACATAAAACGAGAGCGTCGGTGGCGTAGCGGCTATATAGGAAGCCTATATAGGACTCCTAATATGCGGAAGTTTTCGGTTTTTTAGAATTACTCTAACGGTGTAAAAAACATCGTCAGGAAACCTGCTCACTGAGATAACCAGTGTGTGAAATATAGAAGGCAAACCCCCATTAAATCGGCCAAGAAAATCGTTCACAGTATTTCCTTCACCTTTAGTAAAAGCAAGTTATCGAAACAACTGAAAATTCGTAAACGACATGATCTCCAGACCCAGAATACAATCGAACCCGTGCCTCCAGTATGAGTGTCCGGCATTCTATCTACTACACCATTACCACTCTTCTTACGCCTCGTTCATTTCATTATTCCGGCGGCTACTAAACAGCGGGAGCTCACATTAGAGTGGTCGCGTAACATTTGCGTTCCATTGTACGCAGCATGAATAATGGGTTAATAAGTTTTATGAAAAAGAGCAAACGGGACTTATGAATGGATCCATAGTGATTGCAGTTTGCAACAGAACAGATGCGGTGATTGGGTTTCGTAGTGTTTAGTTTGCGGTTGAATAATTTAGTTATTGAAAACGTATACACAAGGTATAATTTTAGCAAGAATTTTGCTAAAATACATTTATTAAATAAGAGTAGGTATACATAGTTTTCTTTGGCCAATGGTTCTGTTTTTTATTTAATTATGGCCCCTGCTAGTGTACACACTGCAATTTGGCCAATGACCGTGATAGAATCTTGAAAATCACTCGAACGTTTTGGCGTCTGTTATGATAAAAACAGTTTACCTACGTCGAGATTATGGGAGAGTCGTATGCATCAGGAATGGCTAGTACCTTGCATTCCAAGTGCAATTGGAGGTTAGGTTGCCGAATTCACACCATGTGTAGTTTTTCACTCCCATTTCACTGTCTTATATAACATTCACTTATCACGGACGATTTTTAGGTAAAATACACTAGTTTTACGAAAAAAATACTATTGTAAACCGATTTTAAACAATAAAATAGAACGAACACGCCATGACAGCATGAACACTCAACTAACTTTCAGTCATAAATTCAGTCAAGTGTAATAAATAAGCGCACTTTTGTCTGCAAACAACACTTGTCCTCATATCTATTATAAATTAATATTGGCAGAGAGAATAGACTGCCACAATGCACTTCTTTCGCTTCGTCAGTTAAAGGCCAAAGCTCCTGTTAGAATCTATAATAAGCTCTCTATTTATTTAAAGAAAAGTCTAGGTTTGACTCCTACTGTTACGTCATATAAAAGCTAACTAAAGATACCTATGTGACTATAAAACAGATGGCGACAAACATCTGGAAAGGCTTAGGAAAAGCTCTTTTCCGCTTAAGGTCACAACCTTGGACGGAAATCCTACAGTCACGTCGAGTAATCCTTATAGTGAGCCATATTGGTTTACCTCTACCACTTTTACTCACGTAGTAGGGTTCTTGACAACTATCGAAGATTAAATGCATTTCAGAAACATAAAAAATAGACAGGTAAATTGATGGTCAAATGTAAAAACAATTGAAATTAGTTGAATAATAAAATACCTAGCTACAGGCGATCAGAAATCAGAAGGTAGAATGGAACAACAATAGCAATTTGTGACGTCACTGTACGGTAGCGCCATACAAGCTACATATTAAGGACCGTTTTGCTATAGCTAAAAAGGATGGATCATCCTCCTAGTACAGTCGACCACGGGTCAACCTACCCAAAACGTCAAAATTTGAGAATCTGAAATGTATCATATTGCGCAGGTATAAGGTTGAGATTTAATCGAAGGTTTATGATTATGACAGATAGTATACTATAGCTTGTGCTTTACTGTACTAACTTTAACCATTAATATCTCAGATGTTATCTTATCTTAAGATAGGGAGCCGGGAATAACCCAGCGGCACTTCGACCCTTGAGGATCTTTTGTGCCTACCTCAATAGACACACTGGTCATCTCAGTGTGCAGGTTTCCTCACGATGTTTTCTGTAAGTCTTCGAAAAATACGAAAAGCTCATTACTCTCTCTACCCTCCCGCACTAGCCACTGTTCCACCGACGTTCATCGGAGGCACAGTGTCTAGAGCGCCGGACTCCCATGCGGGAGGTCTCTGATGTTAGTTCAAATATCGAAAAACAAATTTCAGATCCATCTTCAGAATATCCATGTAACTGCGCACTACTCCCACCAATTTCAGACCGATCTAGAAGTGTGACGCAGAGTGTAACAACTAACAAGCCGATAAATCACAAAACAATCTCTTACGCAAACACCAGGCGAGAACGCGCGAGGTAATCGAGCTCACACACGGCACTATTTGCGAGGGGCCGGTAATTACTCGTATTTGTTACCGAGATCTTGGTAGGGGACGCGGGTCATTTGTTCTAGTGATAAGTGGGCCAAATGTCGAATAATTGGCCCCCAGTATCCTAGTGTGGGGAACCAGTGCATCCTGAAATGTATTTTTTTGTAATTTACGACTAAACCCGCATTTGATCTTAAGATCGAACTTACTTACCACCACCTAGTGGTAAGTAACGATGAGGCTGAACACGGGCATAACACTGCCAAAACAAAACACATCAAAGATATTTACTAGATAGATTTACTGATAATGTGTTTTTACTTTAATAAAATTGTTTTTATTTATTTATTTAACACTTTAATGCACAAAAATAGTACATGAGGCGAGCTTAATGCCGTGCGGCAATTTCAACCAGCTAACCATTGGGTCATACAGATATTGCAAGACAAGGTGCATATAAATTAAATAGAAGAGATTTACTAATACTTGATGAGAAGAGATTACTTGAGATTTACTTTACTTTACTTTGTTTTTATATTTATTTCTTTTATTTGTCCATCTCATGAGGAGTACAATGGCTTGTAATAAATAAATATAAAAAGTATTAAATTAAACAATTAAACTATCAATCAAAACAACAACAAATTATCAAATTAAACAATCAATTTAGAAATTAAACAATAGAGGCTGGCGCCTCTCAGCACTTGTTATCTTCAAAATGCCAGTCATAAATTGTCACTTCGGTAGATCAATAGCTATAATTTGACGGTAGTCTAAAACTTATTTCAAATCTAACAAAGTTTTCCCTCACACAGGTGTGGTTCAAGAACCGAAGAGCGAAATGCCGTCAGCAACTGCAACAGCAGACGCAAACACAGATCTCCAGTAAAACCTCTTCTAACTCCAAAACCTTATCATCCAGCTCGAACCTTAAGGGGTCTTCCAACTCTTCGTCTAAAGTCACCACGTCAAAATCCTTGTCAAACTCCACGAATACTAGTCTAACGACAACTCAGAACACTTCTAGTATTTCAACGTCATCTCCCAATCTACCAATAACCCCAACGACATCAGTCAGCCCCCCAATCAATGTCATATGCAAGAAGGAATCAGCTCCTTCAAACTATGAAACGTCTCCGTTGAACAAGAACAGTTTAACATCTTTATCACACCATTACAACTCTAACGACTCTCTAAGATTGGGAAAAGAGTCGTCTCCTTCTGAAATTTCTAACGTTCATGGGTACGGAGTAACCCCGAAACAAGAGTTGTATAGCAGTCCGAAAAGACTGGACTATTCGAGCAAGATTGACTACTCGGAGAAGTCTTTTGGTTCGAACTTGGTTAAAGACCAGTACAGCTCGCGGTTAACTGGGAATTTAACCCCTCTAGGGTCAAACTCGTCGATTATGACGACGCCTTCCCCTCCCATAACCCCCCAAAGCCTGAATGGTCCGGGAAATGTGTACCACCCGGATAGCTACAACAGCTTCCATTGGCCAGGTAGTTCGGATTACATCAGGAGTTACTCCACGTCGCATCATCATCAGGGGTATGCGCAGAGCGCGTATAATTCTCCATATTATCCAAGTCAGGTAAGAATATAATAAAATTCTTTTTTTTTCGCTGGTTTCTAAAATTTATCAGAATAAACGAGAGTACAAAGAAAATTCGTTTAGCGATTTTTTTTAGAATTGCAAAATATAAGTTTTTCTTTGTGAAACTTGACTGAAGATCTGAGTTTTCTATATCATTGAAGTCATGTAATAAAATGGGTAGTGTGTATTACATGGATTCTCAAATAAAATTACTATTGTTTGAACTTAGATTACATTCAAACCACATTCAATCAAACGATAAAGAAATACATCGTAAAAAAACCGACATAAACAAAATAATGGCCACCGCATATTATACCAACTCGACACGAACCCGACACGAACTCAACTCAGAGCAGAGCATTAAAATGTGAGCTTTATATCGTATCACATACAGTAGGTTTTCAAAATTCAAAAGTAGAAGTTGAAGTAGACGTCAATGAGTTGTCAACGCATGGGCCACAGGTCGACAACTACTTCACTTGAATTTTGAAAATCAACTGTATGTAATACGATATAAAGCTCACATTTCAATGCCTTGCTCTGAGTTGAGTTCGTGTCGGGTTCGCGTCGAGTCGCTGTATTGTGCGATAGCCTTAAGTCACACACATGTAATTCGTCAACCCACATTGCCATCCCAGCCCTATCATTTAACCCTATACTCAAAATAGGAACATAAATCAATTTTATAATTTGTATGTATTTAAACTCTCACCTTCTTTCCCAGATGGAATACTTCAACGGCTCCTCCGTCAACCAAACCCACGGCAGCCACCATAGTCACAACCTGACAACCAACGGCAACCAGCTTTACAACCAAGTGTCTTTCGGGAACCCATCCCCCCCTGCCGCCTGGCCTTCCCACCACAACATCCTATCCTCAGGCCCGGAATCCCCAGAGAACCAATCCCAGAACTCCCCCCATTTAAGCATGCTGCAAGCATCGCAAATAACGAACTTTTCAAATTCGGGGAACAGTTACTTCGCGCCAGAGAAGTACGGGATTAACATGGTGTAGTGTTTCTAGTCTTTTTTGTAGTGTATTTTGTAAATAAGAGTGTAAACTAGACGGCGTGTGAATCGTGTTAATCGTGGACGATTTACCGAGATTTTTATTTATTTCTGTGCTTTTTGTTAATAAAAAATAAGACCGTTTATGATAGATTTTTTCAACTTTGTATTTGCCTATAAAGGCAATTGTGGTGGGGTAATTGCGAAACGTTACCTACCAATGTTTAAAAAACTAATTAAGTACTTATTGTTTTATTTATTTTTTAAAGCTTATAGACTGTCCCACTGCTGGGCCCTCCTCTTTTCCATTTTCTTACTTGAGTACTTATAAAAAATTAAAATTAAATTGTCGCGGAGCTTATGCGATTCTATCACCAAGCGCGCAAACTTGCTATGATTGGAAATCACAAACCGCAGCGACATTACCGCACTCAGAATCGCGACCAAAATAATAAGTATTGTACTCAGCTATTTTACCGATAATTTTGTAAATGATTTCAAATATAGTTACAGCATTCGAAAAGGTGATCGCTTCAAGTAAACTTAAACTTAAATCATCATCAATCATCATCATCCCATTTTAGTTCATTGCTGGGCATAGCTAGGCCTCTCCTAGGGCACATCATCGAGCCCGATCTCAGGCTCTTCTCATCCTGTCGCTGTCAGCCACCTTACGCAGATCATCGCTCCTTCTAGCTGGAACGAGGACGAGAGAGGAACTTCTATATGAGAAGAAAAATCTATCATGAAATGGTTAATAAACCAATCTCATCGTCACACAAGTATCGAATTTTCGAAAATTTTCAATTTTTTCTGTAACATTTGTCGCGCTTTGAGATTTATCAACTTTTTCTCAAATGTTGAGTTTAAATTGAAAATTTGTGAAAATACGACGTCAGTACATATCAATATACTACTTGTTTATACATCTTTTATTTCTCGACGTTAATTTAAATCTCGGTGAATCGAGCATTCAGATTAAATCAGATTTTCTTGTGTTTTAAAATTTATAAGTAAAAATTTTGGGCAAATAATGGAGGTCATGCCATGAAACTTTACGTGGTGGAAAACAGGTTTTTCTATTCACTATTTCAACCCCTAAAAGTATAAAAAGACATATTTAGAAAAAAAAATCACATCTTTGAATGAATTAACTATAGAAACTGTGTGCGACTCCAAGATTTGCTCAAATTAAAATTTATAATTTTCAGTTAACATCTGTAAAATTTTGAAGCCTATAAGATAATTTACTAAAGTCTGCTTGCGCGAAAATTTAACCCCGGGTTAATTCACGAATTGTCTATGCTTTTCATACAAAATAGAGTTAACGGTTCGTGCAAGACGAGAAGAAGAGAAGATTTTGTCAACGAATCCTATTTTCAAAAGGCCTAAAGTGTTTGTATCGAAAATAAATGTTACAGAAATGAGGAAGATGTACAGATATTTTCTTTAGTACATATACATGTTTTACCTAATCCTATTTGTAAAAATCCCCGAGTCATATCAATTTATTATATTTAAAGAAATTTTTAGGCTATGTTCTGTGAGGAATCGCGTAAATATAGTTTATATTGTAAATAAATTATAGTAAGAATTTTATTTTTAAAATAAATTTGTATATGTGTGTGCTACGAATGTATATGTGACATAATATTGTCTAGTTTTTAAAGTTCCGTATGTTTTTGGGGTTCCTAAAGGGAAACAGAACCAGTGAATTACTATGATTCCTATGATTCCAGGAACTTATACAAAACTTTTATTGTTGAAACCTATGAAATATTAAAAACTTATATTTATCATATTGTGTGTCGAATGTGAATTAAACCGTACCTATCTAAAGAACCTGAAATGTAGAGTTTTTTTCAATAAGTCTCTCATGTTTTTTTGATTTTTTTTCCGGAATCGTTAAAAGTTTTCAAATTTTTATCCACCGATCAGTAAGTACTAAAATTATTATTGAAAAGAACAAATATTAATTTATAATTTCACACAATTATTCATTGCTAGGTAGGTACGAATATACTGAAACAAATTATAACGACCAAAAACGATCGAAAAACCCTATGTAATAAATCCCAGTAAATAATATGTGAATCAAATGTCATTTCCCAACTCACAACACAAATGAAGAGATTATTATTTAAATTATATTTTTATGTTTCAAATCAAATTGTACCTAGTATTTAATTGTAATGAAATTTGTAATTTATAGTAACTTTAGGCTTGGACATAGCTAAGTTAGGTTTAAGATGGATTAGTAGGATATATTATGTACATTTTATTGTACCAAGTTCGATCAAGAGTCAGTGTATTTTTTTTAAGTTAAGTTGTATTAATTATTGATAGCTATTGAAATATTGATCCGAATATATGCATATAAAATACAAAGTTTTGTGTTTCATTTTTGAATTTATTATAGAAGCCAAAATAAGCAGAAATTTTCGGGATGGAAAAGAGGAACATTTTGAATTTCAAAAGAGGTAAAATCGCATTTATCACAATTAACAATAAGCAAGTCTTAACACATATTTCAAGTCTTAACTCATTAGTAGATCATATGGAATCGAACAGTATGAATGTCCGGCGACTTAGCCACTAGGCCAAGATGAAAGATGCGGGACCGACACAGATGCGGGAGGTCCGGGTTCGAATCCATGCAATGCCGTCAAGGACCTTTCAAATCTTTGCGCGTAGTAGAGCGTTATGATGTACGATACTGCAGCCGTGTAGAATATTTGTATAAATCGGAGTTATGTGTGCATTCCCTCCCCCCAAAAACCAGTTGAACGAGTTTTCATACATTATGAAGTACATTTCTGGTTCAGTGGTTGAAAGGTCCTTGAATGCCGTGTACAGTGACTTTTCGATTTCGGGGAAGGAAAACATCATGACGAAACCTGAAGAAAAATATTTCTGAAGTCATGATCATCACGGAGGCTCGGTGGATCGAGCTATTCCACTAGTCCCTACCAGGTATATCTGTCTTTTTCGTGAGTTGTGACATACATTAAGTCATTTTAAAATTTCATTATTTTGACGAAATCTTCAGAATATACGTAGGTTCTAACCAACCTACCTATATTCTGAAGATTTCGTCAAAATAACTTAAAATTACTTAATGTAAAATACACATAGGTACGTAAAATACACATACATTCTAATTTTGACGAAATTTTAAAATGACTTAATTTATGTCAAAACTTACGAAAAAGACAGATATACCTGGTAGGGACTAGTGGAGCTCGATCCACCGTGCCTCCGTGATGATCATAACTTCAGAAATGTTTTTGTTCAGGTTTCGTCATGATGTTTTCCTTCTCCGAAACCGAAAAGTCATTGTACACGGCATTTCATGGTTTCGAACCCGGACCTCCCGCATGACTACATACTACTCGTACAGTATATAACTACTCGTATAGTTAGCCACTTTCCTTTCATGCCTCATTTTCTCCATAAGGACGAAGTAAGTATAATGGGTACTATTGAATGATTTGTTGGGTAGACTCACAGAAATTACTAACTGCCTGCTATACTATAATAACTATAAACAGTTGGAAATGTTAAATACTATATACCCATACTATAACTTATGTTTTGGCTTAACGATTACTGGCATTAATTATTTTTATTCATTGTATCCCGATGGAAGGCGTTAGCATCTGTCTTACAGTTTTTTTACAAAACTTTTACGGGTTCTATCGTTCCTGATATCTACGGTCTAACTATCAGAAAAAATAAATTGACCTACTGAAAATTATGATAAAACAAACAGATATTTTTTCATTTATTTTTCGGTTTTTGGTACTTACAGCACACTCAAACTTGTCAGTATACAGTACTTAAAATGTATAGTGTATGTATACAAACTAATATCTGGCTCGTTAGCACAATGCACCAGACGCACCACAGTCAGTATAAAACAAATCCTATAAGTACCTATCTAATAATTAAAAATAATAATACTGAAACACTAATAGCTGCTGTGAAGGGGCATTGTCAAATAATTAAAATTGTAGAAATAGTGAATAGCTACTGTAAAGGGGCAGTGTCATTTGACAATTATATGTATTTACATATACATTCATATTTTGAGCAAATAAACGCTTTATTAAAGGATATTTTTTTCAATTTTTCAATTATTATTTTTTCATTTTGTCCTTTACCCTTTAGTTCGCTGTCAGTGCCCAAAACATCATTCTAGAGGAGAGAGTACTACTAGTCCTATAAATAAAAAAAACATTTATTTGCTCAAAATACATAACTTGTTTTATCATAATTTACAGTAGGTACAATTTATTTATTAAAAAATACACATTATAATTCCATACATTATAATCCATGAGCGTCGATGGCCTAGTGGCTAGGACGCCGGACTCCAGTGCGGTCCGGTTTCGAAACAATGCGGTGCCATGTACCAATGAGGTTTCCGGATTTTTTCGAAGACTTATGTACATTTACAGACTGCTCTAACGGCGAAGGAAAACATCGTGAGGAAACCTGCATGTCTGAGTAAATAAAATATTTCCAAAGGCGTATGAAATCCACCAATCAGCACTGGGCCCGCTCGGTGGATCATGGCCCATACCCTCTTGTGCAAGGGGAGGCCTGTGCTCTAACAGTGGGGACATTAGTAGGCTGCTGATGAATTCCATACATTTGACGTTTCAATGCCCGACTAACTCACATCACATGCGCTAACTGGCAGACGAGGTTTCTATATAAAACTTCTCTGTAAGCGAGCAATCTACATAGGGTGAATTTCTTTGGGTATAGAGTCGATACAAATTCAAATGTGGCAGTAAGGTAACCCGATAGGTCATTGACTGAAGCCACATTCTACGGACAATGGCCCACTGTCTGGGAATACCTGATAGTAAGTAAGTATGCCTATGTTATTATTAGTATTGTAAGTCGTTGGCATAGTGGCTAGGACGCCAGACTCTCATGCTGGAGGTCCGTGTTCGATACCATGCAATTTCGTACCAAGGAGTTTATTTTTTAAACTTTTTGTTTCAAAAAGAGCAAAACGAGACCCGTTACCCGTAGACATCACACATAATGTTATTAGAGGGTTTTCCACGTGTTAACAAGCCGGTAACTCGTAGACTAGTTGCGAGCACGGTCCGAAGTGATCGTGCAGGTTAAGCGATGTTGGCGCGGTCGGTACCTGGATGGGTGACCGCTAGTGGCATATTTCATCTGAGCTCCTCCGTGCCTCGGAGAGCACGTTAAGCTGACGGTCCCGGTTGTTGGCATTCGACAACAGTCGTTAAGCCATATCAGAAGCCTACGGGCGGCCTGAACAACTCTGACAAATAGTTTGGCCACTAACCATACGATAAGCAAGCAAGGTAACTTGCTGGTAATTACGCTGACTCTCTTACTCTTCAAACCGAAATTCAAAAATGCAAGCATTGCTGCTTTGCAGCAGAAATAGGTAGCTTATTCTGCACAAAGTCAATTAACGTTTTGGTGTTGTTTCATTTTTGCAATAATAAGTGGTAAGTATTAAAGATGGTTTAATCCCATTAGCTCTTACATGCAGTTTTAATCACGATGTTTTTATTCACCGTTAGAGCTGTAATCTGTAAGATTATCATGGGTTGACTGTACTTATTATAAGTACTCGTAGTACAGTCGACTAGTAGCTAAAGTACCTATATCATCTGTCAAAAACCTTCAGCCTTAACAGGCGTAATATTGTACATTTCAGATTTTCAAATAGTGACGTTTTGGGTAGGTTCGAGTAATCCTAATAAATGGCTGCCCTGGAATCGAACTTAGCCCTGAGGTACGGATCACTACGCCACCGGCGACGCTCAATCATCATGGAAGCCTATGAAAAATATAAATAGGTGATTCCTGTAAAATCCGGGAATTCGAAAACACCACAAAAGGACGGCCATTATTAAAAACAAAAACGAGAAAAAAATCTTGAAATTTGTCCTCGACCAACTCGGTTAGAGTTCTTTTAAAATTAGCTGTTTAGACGCCGCGGTAAATTGTGCCCTCACACACCCATAGCTACGAACGCAAACTTTACTTGTACCGTCGTAGATATTCCCTGGAAAATGTATTTTTATTTTACCCTGGCAACACTGGCTACGTAACCGCAGAATAACCCTACTCGATAATGTTATCTAAGCCAATGTTACATAGACGATCAATTCCCTTGCAGCCATAGGAACTTACGACGTTCTAAATTCGGACGTTTGTTCGGAACGTACGCAGCAGTATTTGCAGCTGTATATAGCGATGTGTTTGCGTCTCTTTCTGTCTCGCTGGAGGGCGAGATGGTGCCGTCTCGCTCGGGTGCGGAGTTAAGCCGCTTATCTTCGGCCCGCACGCCGCACCTCCGCCACCCTTGGCGGCTGCTGCGCGTAATGGGAATATTCTGAAAATTTTTGGTTTTTAATATTATGTTTCTGAAACGCTATGGGTACACCTTACACAGGGTTAGGAGTAGGTTAAACCGTGGTCTAACCTACCTAACGTTAGGTTAAACCCAGTTTTGGTGGATTTATCCGCACTTAAGATTTAACGGTAATCATAGACATAGATTGAATATCAAAAGGGCGAAAGCTGATATCTATTATTAATTTTATGTAGAGTTCCAGTATAGATAACGGACGAAAATCGTGTAAATGCATAGACAGGAAGTGAATACCTTTGTTACAAGAAATAAAAAATAAAATAAAAAAAACCCGACTGCGTAAAAAAGCGAACTAAAAGCAGGGAAACAAGACTTGTTTCCCTCTTTTTAGTTTTATTTTATACATATTTGAAATCGTCTCATGAACACCTCTCTTTTGATACCCATGTCGATGTATTTTAAAGAAGAAAAAAATTACAACTTCGACACTTATGACGGCTGGCAGCCGCCATATTGGATTTCTTGACACTTCATATATCCTATATCACTCTCGGGATTTAGAGGAAAATAAAAACCTCATTCATTAAAATCCATTCAGCCGTTTAGGCGCTACGAGGTAACAAAGAATACTCCACAAAAAAAGATACACGCGAAAAACATAACCCTGTCTTTTCTGACGCCCAATCGGGTTATTACCCGACTGCGCGTCAAGAACCAAGAATTTATTTAAAGTACTAATACTGAACACTAAAGTAAAACTCTAGTAGACACTGACAAATGATATAATTTCTATTTTTCATACGTAGATTTTACATTACAATTAGGTACTTATTAAGCCCTTGAGCTCTTCGTTGTAGTGATAATGTTTTAGCTTAAAATTAGAATTGACTAATATGTATATTAAAAAAATGATGATATTATACTTTGCATTAGACAAAGACAATTACTTATTTATGATATGATTAGGTAATTATACAACTTACAAATCAAAACATAAAATACTTACAATTTGTTGTAACGTTGTACCGTTTTCAAACTTAAAACGGTGAGCAGAATACCCCGCCAACAATATATATTTCAAGAGAAACGTACGACCACTCTCACTCGATGTTCCCTGCACCTATATACCTATACTGTACATAATATACACCCTACAACCTTGTTGCGTCTCCTTTCTATAGATGCATTTACAAAATTTTAATATCTGTCGATTTGTTTACGTAACTTTAGAGCGTTTTACGAGTAGATCTGCTTGACTGATTTTGATGCACATTTCATAGTTACCTACCTACACTACTGGCTTTTTGGGTCTCCTATCTAAAACTGCATTTAAAAAAAATAACGCGTATCTGTTTACGTACGTTTAGATCTACTAGACCGATTTTGATGCACCTAAATAAGAAGCTAAAAACACATAACTCTCCTATGTACTCGTATAACGTTAAGGAATTTACAAAATTTAAACCTCTGTCGATTTGTTAACTTGTAACTAGACGCTGGCAGAATGTTCATCAATTGCCATTAAAAAAACTTGTAAATTGATCTGCTGAACAGATTTTGATGCAAAACGCAGGTAGTGTTTCAAGTAGCTACATAATATTGGGTGTTAGTATAAAAAAGGTATTTATTTAGACGTGAAAGTGCCCATATCCATGGAAAAAACAGCAGCTACGGTTGTCTACTAGCCCATCTACGGCGGCGTAGCACTAGCTACGACAAATGAAAGAAAACAAACGAGCAGACGAGAGTGTTTTCGATGCGCTGCTAACCTTGAGGGTGTTGAAGGGTTATAGGCATAAAATCAAAGATAACTTGCGATTAAACGAGATTTAATGAAAATATACCGAGACAGACGTTCCTACACAGCACAGGTTCAAGATGGCGAGAGAGATGCAACGGAGACAGCACTATACAAGAAAAAAAGATATCAACAAGATTGATTCTGGCCCGTTTACACGACTAACACATTTCCAACAGGTGTGCCTCATGTGCCGGTAATTACGCTGGCTCTTTTACCCTTCAAACCGAAACACAGCAATGCAAGAATTGCTGCTTTGCGGCAGAAATAAGTAAGAGGGGTCGTTGCGATCATTTCAAATAAAATTCAACCCTAAAGAGCAAAAGTTTAATAAACTAACCACAAACAGTGCAAAGTTAACTTATCATAGCGGGGTATTTAATAACCGTGGCAGCATGAGGCCACTTCACGCGCTCTTTCGAAAATAATTCAAACAAATGTTCCTTTTGTGATATTCTGAATTTCGAAGTCAAATCGTCGACTCGTCATTTGTCTATGGATTTTGAAGTTTTGAATTTAGAACGCACAATTAAAATGAGTTTCTTTTCGAGAGACTTTCTAAAGAATACATCACATAGAACGACTCTTTTGGCAGAAATGGAGTAGTTTGCTATTTCCTTCCCCATTTCACATATACGGTTATCTCAGGGTGCAGGTTTCCTCACGATGTTTTCCTTCCCCTTCAGAGCAGTAGGTAAAAGTACGAATTAAGAAAAAACTCTTTGGTACATGGCACTGCATGGTCCGACGTCCTAGCCACGACGCCACCGACGCTCGAGATGAGTTTAATCTGACCAAAATTGGACTTACTTTATGTTATGGCCAACTAGTGCTAATATTTATGAACTAGCCAATAAAAAAAAATCAAACAACTAAAAAAAATTGCATCAATCAACTTACATGGACATCCTGAAGAAGGATCTAAAATTCGTTTTTCGATATCTCGACTAACATCAGAGTTATAAAAAATATCTACAATTTTATAATTGTTTTGATTGTTTATAAATAATTATAACCAATATAAGACTGTAAAAATATGAAATTAATATAAACTGCATCATTAAATTAAATTAGATTAGGTTAAATATTAATGGTTGATTAATAAATGCGTGTTTAAATATTAATGGATGTTGTTATTAATGGTTAAAGTTAGTATTGGACAAATGCTATGTCCCTTTCTAGCAAAACAGTCCTTTATATATAGTCAGGAGCTGCTTGTATAGCGCTAGAGAACAGTTACGTCATAATTCTCTACTGCCGTTTCTTTCTATTATCTGATTTTTGATTGCATGTAACTATTTTATTTTTCAACGAATTTTAATTCTGTTTTCACATTTGGCTAATAAATTTATGTCTATTTCTTAATTTGATACTTGGAAACTACCGTATTATCTATGCTTTTTATACGTGGATTAACAACAAACAAAAGAATACAGTTCAAGGATTGATACTAAAAATAGAGAGCCTTTCTTTTTTACTGCTTCCCAATTATATGATCTATTCTAAAAACTCTAATAGATATGGTTTCCTTACGATATTTCCCTTTCCCCTTCACCCATCATCTCCCCGCGTATCAAGTTACCTAACCTATCCCAAAACTCCACTCGTAAGTTCGCAACATCAAATAGAAAACTCATAACCGTCAGATGTATTAGTAAAATGAATAATAAATCCGTGTGCGGACAATAGCGGCTTTAGGTGCACCATAGACAAGGAGCGATCACAATTTGCAAGGGGTGGGGTCAAAGAGCTAATATTGTATGGAGGGAGAGTGGATATGGAGTTACCTACATTTCACCGAAAAAAATAATTTAAAAAAGTGTAAATTGTGATAACGATTGGCTGATACTGGCCATATTTTTTTTGTTAACGGGGGAAATCTTCGAAAGATACCCAGCCTCCTGGGGAGAGACGGGGTTATGTGAGATTTTTACTCACTAACACCCCTCGATGGCCGGCCTCGTGCATATCGGAGGGCTCCGGGATCTCCAGAGGAACACACCGGTGCCCTAGCATTAGCCTTGGGCTCTTCTTGGGAGGTGTATATTCCACCTCCCGGTTCCTCCCGCCACAGCAGCGTGCGGTGGCTGATACTCACTAACCACGTGAAGACACGTCGTATTCGCACAGACTCATAACAATTGAACGTGGTATGACAACGTGCTGAGTCTGCAGTTTTTGAGATATACTGTCTGCATCAGTTGCACGAAACGTCCTTAAACTTAAGTGTTCGTTAAAATACAAGAGGTGACACGAGACTTAAGGAAGCCTTAACATTAAGGACGTTCAGTCCTTAGCTGAACTTGAGCCAACATTTTAACCCTGGATTACCTCGCGAATTATCTATGTTTTATATACTAACTTAATCTCGAGTTTGTGTTAATTCGAAAATTTATGGTAGGTCCAAGACGGCCTCGGCAAATTTTCGGTGATATATGATAGTATAGTAGACTACAGGTCAACCTACCCAAAACGTCAAAATTTGAAAATCTGAAGTATATCATATTGCGTAAACATAAGGATAAGATTTAATCGAAAGTTTTTGACAGATGGTATACTATAGCTTGTGTATACTATAGCTTGCATTGCTGTGTTTCGGTTTGAAGGATAAGAGAGCCAGCGTAATTACCGGCACATGAGACATTTCATGTACCTAAATTCTCAACGTCAGTAACGCATCGAAAACCCTCTAATAACATTATAGTGAGGTGAGATGTATGGGTGACGGTGACCATTTACCATCAAGTAAGTAAGTAAGCCCGTCTGCTCGTCTGCTCTCCTTCTCGTTGTTGTTTGTTTTTTTAAGGCAAAGGGAACTAAGCCCATACAGCCATGTCTGATGTAAACAACTCTTTCAAGTCTTCATTAAAATGCTGGTGTGACACATTTCAATGCTATCTGGGAGAATCTTCCACGCTTCTGCACCATCCGAACCAAAGAAGAAGGCATCCCGGACACAGTATGGCTCTTCAAAATCCACCCAAGTACGGATCGGGCTGCAGCGTCTTATTTGACTTTACTTCACTGTCCCACACATTATTCACATCTTGTCGAAGTTCTTCGAGCAAGAAACACCATTCTTACTAGAAAAGCATTGCTGTAAAACAATTTGCAAGACAAAACGAAACAAAGCTGACGTGGATGCCACAAAAGCGCGAAAGAAACTCCTCTCCTTCTCGTTTGTCGTTTGTTTCTTGTATGGAATTACTTATCCTTGCATTATTAGCTCGCTGGATGGGGTGCTGTAACACAATCCGCACGTCAACTCTATTATTTATGGATTCTTTAACATGTAAGGACCATCGTATGGAGGGCCTATACCGTGGGGGCGTTTGAACGCAAATATATCGGACATTTGGCACGAGGAAGTGTTTCTTCTGCCTCGGTGCGTGTAAAGAGGGCTTTAACGTTTTTTTTCTTTCGATTAGGGGCACAGGTTTCTATAATACACAGTCTAATTTCGGAGGTAATTGAAAAAGTATGTTACGAAAAATGGAAAAGTGGACATCAGTAAAATAGAAAGACAAGAAAGTAGATCAAAGATGGAAGTCAGTTGCAAACTCGTGCGCGAATAATGCAATAAATTTACTTTTCAGTCACGGTTAAATCTAACACAGCGATAAATTGAATCGCACGCTTTAACGGACACAACAGAACTCCTTTTGAATTTCACGGAATTCAATTTCTTATACGCTGTGCTAAATCAGACCTCTGTTTCGCCTATCGTAAAAAACCTAAACGATTGAAACATTTTTTCAGAACGCTTTCAAAATTCGAACTTCATTTTCGCGGTATTTTTTTTTAAACCAAAGACAAATGGGCTAATGACGTTTCCGTGTAAAGCGAGGGAGGTGCCAATTCTGCATGTTTGGTAATTTTCGTGCGATTTATCGAATTAAATTGAAAAATTCTTTGATGTGGGTGGCTATTGAGCGAATCGCTGATATTCGATTATGCGGAACTCGACTTTTCAATTTGGCGGGGCTTTTATCTGTGAACGAAATTATTGGTGTAAGCACGAAATAAATTGGTCCTCGTAATGTATAGGTGGAGTTTGAATAAGTCTACCGATATGGATCTACAGGGTGGACCAAAAGTCCGTTAACATTTAAAATGGTTATAAAAAATACAAATGCTACTTTAGTGAAAAACTGTTTATTTAATAATAAATTAGACAAATTAGGATTTCACTTTTTAAAAATAACATCATTCAAATGTGACCCTTGTTCATCCTGGCACACCTGTAACCGGGAACGGAAATTTTGCATGACCGCCCGACAAGTGGTTGGTGAAATGTTCTGCATTTCCTCGCGTATATTTTCTTTTAATTCCTCAATAGACACTGGGTTGCTGATGTAAACTTTACTTTTGAGATATCCCCAAAGGTAAAAGTCCATTGGAGTTAAATCCGGGCTGCGGGGTGGCCAGTGAATGTCACCTCTTTTGGATATGACTTTTTGGCCAAAAATTTCACGAAGTGCTGCTATAGAGTCATTGGAGGTGTGACATGTTGCCCCATCTTGTTGGAACCAAGAGCTTCGATTAAAGCCTGAGAAGTCCTGTAATGCTGGAGCAAAAAAATTCTGTAGCATCACAATGTATCGCTCTGTATTAACGGTGACGGCGCGGTTTCTCTGATCTTCATAAAAATATGGACCAATGATTCCGCTGGCTGACAATGCGGCCCATACAGTAACCTTGGGCGAGTGTAAAGGTTTTTGGTGCTTCAAGTCCGGGTTAGTGTCACTCCAGTATCTGCAATTTTGTCGATTGACATGTCCATTTAGGTGGAAGTGTGCCTCGTCTGAGAAAAAGATGTTATTGAAGCTCGTAAACCTCTCAAGCACTTCGTTAGCAAACTGCAGTCTCTGAGCAGGGTCATTTGGCTTTAAAGCCTGTACAATTTGAATTTTGTAAGGATGTAAATGTAAATCTTTGTGTAGAATGCGATTTAGAGATGTTCTGGGCACATCTAAAGCACTAGACCGCTTTCGAGTAGAGAGACCAGGTTGTTCTCGAACAGACGCTCGTACACGCTCTATGTTTACTGGATCGCGCGATGTCCTAGGTCGGCCGGATCGTGGTTGACTTAAAGTTGAACCTGTTGTTTCGAACTTCTGTACCCATTTTTTAATCGTTTGAATTGTTGGTGCTTGATTTCTGTTCCGTATATTGTAATGATTACAAAATTTCCGTTTAGCTTCGGTCGTAGAATCGTTGTTTCGATAGTACTCGCGTACGCAAAATGCGCGTTGCGCTCCGCTGAATGACGCCATGGTACTAAATCCCTATTAGTAGCTCTCGCTTGTAGTAACACCCCCCGCGCCAATACCCCGCCCGCGCCGACGCAGCGACCTATTCAAATGTTAACGGACTTTTGGTCCACCCTGTACTTATACTGGGTGATATTTTAGTATGTCTGGAAAGAATATTCCATGACAGGTAAGTGGAGTAGAACCTTATAAAAAGAATATTCTTTTTATAAGTAGTACTATAGGTTCTACTTCTATTCATACAACTCAATTATTCTCCTGAAGATTTTGTTAAAATAACGCTTCAAAAATGTTTTGTGTGACAAAAACACGAAATAGGCAGAATCCAACATGCTACACCTTAGCCAATTAGCTAATACGTTCGAGCGAGTGACCCAGAAATCGGTGCCACTGAATATGTAATGTAGGAGCTTCGTCTTAAATAGTTGTATATGATTCTCCGATAGATGGCAGCACGGGGCATTAAGCGCGCGCTATAGAATCGTACTGACTTACATTGAAGGGCAAAACTGAGAAGGTATCTCGAATATTAAGTACTTAGTAGTTAATTAGTTATCATCTTGGTAATTCTTGCGAGCGCATCCATTATGGGTGCGCTGAATACCTTAAGAAGATGATTCGAGCCTTCAATCAAACATAGATTATAATATATCTTCAGGCCCAGGATCTCGACGTATGTCTGTCGGTCTCGACATACATTTTTTTTTATTTATTTTCTATTTACCTACCCACTAAACCTAGAATATAGTTTTAAAACGTCAAATATATTGATGATTTTTTTAGCATCCGTTTTTTTTTCTTTTAGCTATCTAAACTATAGATTTTAAATTCTAAAGCAAGGTAGGCGTAGCAGATTACCTGTGAGGTAAATAAAGAAAGTGTAGTGGTGGGTACTATAATAATAATCAGTTGTTTATCAGACATCGTACGAGATGGTATCATTATAACATTACATGGTGTCAGGTGTGGGGTGCGAATCCACGCTCCTACCTCTATAAGCAAGCAAGCATCTCGGGAACCAGAGTTAACGCTCGGGAGATATTTTTATAACATTACAGAAAGGTAGGTATCCACTACAAATAAACGATGGAACAGCGATTACAAATTACGGATATTAAATATGCGGATATTAATTGAGTGGAAAGAAAAGCCGAGGTCGTCCTAGACTGGACTGACCTTTAAAGATCAGATTGACAGTGTTCTTAGATTTTAATATACAGAGCAGACGACCCCAACGGCGAGCATGCGGGAAACGACGAATGATCGTGAAGGAAGCAAATGACCATGTGCCAAGTGATAGTGCCAAGACAGAGATTCGTGGGGCTCCATTCTCTCTACCTACCCGGCAAGGAGCGTAGACTGACGTTATGTATGTATATTAATATATGTAATGAAATGAAATTTAAATATATATTTTTATTTTTTATATGTAATGTAGATAACTAAATCTGATAAACGAAAAGACGAACACAAATCAATGCTATCTATTCGTAAGTGTAATTGCGTATCCATATCGTAAAGGTTAGTCCCAAAAACCGACAGGATACGCCGAAGCGCTACAAATCTAATCGGATTGTCTCGATTACCCCTATCTATTTATTTACGTTTAATTTCTGTACGATATCAATATCTCCCACGAGCGGGTCAACAGGCCACTTTCTGAACGCATTTCGGATGTTTTCGCGCCCCCGGCCAACGTTTAGCCGCCAATCCTCTTGATTTATTCGATTTTCGAACGCCGCCATTTTAGGTCACGTGCTGACAGCAAATAAGGCGGGATAAGTGTCGGTAGCCGTTATACAGGCTGTTGCTTTATACGAGTAATTATAATTTTCTCGACTTAGGTAAGGCATAATAAAGTAGATACCTATCTAGGTGCTACTTTATTCTTAACCTAAACTGATGCTTGGCAGTGCTTGCAGATTCACTCACCCTCGGATTCGTCCTCCCCAACGATATCCAAACCATGAAGGATGTACAATCGGAAAGGATGCCAAATTCGACCTTCTAAGGATGTGATCAGGATTGACGGAGCATACCTACTGTACTAAACAAAACAAACACACAGTGACGTAAGTAACAACCAGATCCGTTAAACTTCGTAGACTTATCGAAATCTACTGATGGAGATACCGTATGTGTCACTCTTACTTCAGCGTATCTTTAAAACGAGAAATGCTTAGATCAAAATAAACAACCGTCATCGGAATACTTAGCTGATTAAAACCATTAACCGGAAGAACATGCCATTTATGTCAAATGCGTAGAGGATCGCGATGACAGTCTGTATTCCATGTAGATTACATTTAATTAACCGGCAATTTATTTGGAAAAATAAAACAAGTCGTAGTCTTAGCAGCAGGTTATACCAAAGACGAGGCACGGATGAGGCGCGGGCGGGACACGCGACTTTAGAATTTTAAACTGTATGATACAAACGCCGATGAAGGTTTATAGTTGCCAAATTTAGCTATTATTGCTAAACGAAACGTTTATTGACCACGCCAGAATAAGTTCACTTTTGATTATCAATCAAAAGTATGACAGCGCCTTTTGTGTCGCTTCTGTTTTGCACTGATCAATAGTGATCTTTATAAGCTTTAGAATATAGTTCAGTCGAGATAGTTCAAAATATGAACGTCGCGTCCGTGCCCTGTCTGCTCCATATGTGCCTTACTTATGGCGCACCTTTTGGCTCTCTCAGCCTTCAAATCAAAATACAGCACTGGGTGTTTTGCTGCTTTGCGGCAGAAATAGGCAATTGGGTGGTACCACGTCAGGTAAGTAAATAGTAACTAAGACAAGTTATGATTTCGTACATTTGTTCACTTTTGACGATACGACCGCCATCGCCAACAGATACACTTGTAGAGTAGTAGAATACTTTTCTTGCTTTATATAACTAAGACTTTCAAAAAATATCAAAACAAATACACTTTATTGCACACCCGGGACAAAAACAAAACATACAACATAAAGAGAGGTACAATATATACAGAAATATAATACTTATAATAATACTTCATATATAATCAAAAACATAATAAACAAATAAATAACACACATCGTATGCTAAAATGAAACTGCATTAGAAAACAAAATATGAATATCGATTTCACTACAAACAAAAACACACGCCGTATAATAGAGTCCATAGAACACGACACCGTAATTGGAGCACTCAATTTGCGAGGCATTTTCCCGCCGCCGCGTGCCGCCGCGTGCCGACATGCGCTCTATCAATTGTCTATGCCTCGCTATCTTCACCGTTTTCGATTGTTTTGTCTGTGCTACCCTTTTGAATAAAGAAAACAATGGCTCCCGCGCTTTTCATTTGTAACGTGACGACTGAAGAAATTAAAAATCATAATTGTGGATAGATTCGCATTTTAAGAGTATACCTAGAAATAAACAAACCAGCTAGAATTATTTTTTATTATTTTATTTAACAAGGCATTGGCAACACAGGCCATCAGCCTAAACATTATGCGATTTAAAACAGTTTTTAGTTTTTCAGCATCAAAATGTTGTGGTGTAGACACATTTTCACACTCCTAGGAGTTATGACGGAAATTTCAACCGGTCTGGTCTCTGGCGAATTCTCATGGCCCGCCGCAGAATCACAGAGTGAAACTACACAACGAACCACTAACGAGAAGTTTATTTTAAGAGTTCAACACATTGTCACTGTTACTGAAGTTTGCTAGACAAAACTACACCGATTTTAGCTATCAAAATCACTAGAAAACAATTTTTGAGCAATAAAATAAACACAGTAGAATCTTCTCCGGCGATTTTCCCGCCAAAACTCACAAATCAGCTAGGAAAATATTTTAATTTTTTGATGATGAAAAACATCAAAAAAAGTATATATAGGTATAACTCTATTTAAAGAAATTTCTTTAAATAAATTTATTTTCTTAAATCTTCTTTTCTTATTCTTCTTAATTTGTTTCTTTCTTTTAATTTCTTTATTTGTAAAGCAATTTCAAAACGTATAGGTAGAGACTAAGTAAAGGAAAAAATTCCTAACAAAATCCGCAATTTTTTAGCCTGCTACGCGCCAAAAGATTCGCAAAGGTCCGTTGACGTAAAGCCGTATCGCATCTTCAAAAAAAAAATAAAAAAATCTCGATCGTAAAAAAATAAAGCGCGGAGTCGATGGATTACGAAGCACGCTCCATTGCCGATTATAATTTTCGTCCGGGAAGAATTGGTATCTATCTTTTTTTTATTTTATAAGGTTTTTTAACGTAGCCAGGTGCGGGTTGCGCAAAATACTTTATAATTGGGACGTCTTGGGTAGAATAATTCCTACCTTCAACCCTTGAAAAAACTGTTAAAAAAAGAACATAGGATTCACAATCTCGGTATAGTAGCAGTAGCTTGCTATCAGTGGGGGGCCTCAAATTTAAAGTATCATTGATACTGGATCGTATCACTGTACGAAATTGTTCGTATATATAAGTACTCTATAATACACACAATGAGCTTCTTTGTAATTTGAATCTATAAACGTAACTAGGACAAAGATTTTATAAGACGCTGTAAGGAAGAAAAAATAACTATTTTAACGGTATTAGTTTAACTATAAATGCCGTACCTACTAATAACGACTAGTAAAAAACCATAAACGATTTTTGAGATTTTACAATTATTACTTTTCACGTTTTGCTTCTTTGTTTTTATGTAATAAAAATAGATTCCTGTCCGTAGCTCCCACATTCCTAGCTCAGGAAGAACATCCGTTCCTTTGTACCTAAATACATTAAATTACTGTTCCGTCCGATTAATCCCGAAAGGAACCTGAGTCTAATTCAATAAGAAAAAACACCGATCCGAAATAAATAATCCAGATCTATAAAAACACAAAGGTGACCTTCCGATCGGCCAGGAAACGTCTACGCTTGAAAAAAAGTAAAAATATAACCCCATATTTCACAATTAAAACGCAGCTACTGGTCATGCCCCAAAGTATACATAATAAATTTCTCTTTTAAAAAGGTTTGACTGAAAAGGGCAGGATACTGGCACAATAGGCGGACAGGCTTGAGCACGGTGAGATAAAAAAATAAAGTTGTTTATGGTCATTTTGCCGCCAAAGCTCCGTAAGTTTTAAATTTAGAATTCTAACTTTTAAAGCCGCCAGCCAGTAGCAAATTATTCTGGATTAGGGGAAACTGGATGCTCTTAATCAACTCGAGGAAGATAGAGGTGTAAGTAAAATGAATTGGAATATGAAATGTAGTTTTATATAACTTCACCTGAGCTTGTGACAACAACAGTTCTAGATGTTCAACAACAATTCAAAAGAAAGTTTATTTTATTTATACTTTATTTGCACACACATATACTACAAAAGAAACAACAAAGAGAAATTTGACGTACACAGGTAGAGCTTATCTCTAAGATAGAGATTTCTCCCAGCTAGGCCTCATTTAAAAAAAAAAATTAGTACGATAAATAGACATACATATGTGTACAAATTATGTAAAACAAGAGGGAAAAAAATATGCCGGTACTAATAAATTCTCAATTCTAAAAACTAGAACAAAATTGTACATAAGCTAATCAAAATTACTTGAATACATTCATATGAACATATATAATAATACATACACTACACTAACAATACATAAGTATTATTGTTAGTTTAGTGTATATATTACATACACTATTTACCTAATCTATTTATATACTAATATTATATATACATATATATGTTTGCATACTACTTACAGTTAAGATCTGTTAGTTAGCTTGATTTCATTTAAGTTTATGACAATTTACATGTTTGTGTTAAGCAAGTCCCTTAAAATATTATTAATCTAATTGAAGAATTAAACATGAAACTAGGATTTGTGATGTCCTTGCATATTCTTAAATACTTCTTTGATTATTCGATTGTTCTGTTATTCAGTTAGTAATAGTTAGTATTCTTTGCCCCGGCAACACACAATTGTATTATAGATATCAAAATAAAAAACCTTGCCATCGTGTCTATTAAAACATATTGACAATTTTGTGCAATAGTAAGTACCTAGATTATATTATTAACATCTCCAAAACTACTGAATTTGTTTATCTTAACGTCTCGTACAAGACATACACAAATAAATGTACCAAATTCATTCCTGAACAAACAGTTTGATGGATCACGACCGTTCTATCACAAACAAAATACACCTGTGCATACAGAAATATAAAAAAAAACCTTTCATACGAAACGGAACTGAATTGTACGCATCAAAGTTTCGGACAAAGGACAGTTGCAGGAATGAACAAATTCCCACGTTTTTTCTTTGCCCATTGATGACCGAGGAGCAGAATTTATGACAGCTAGGTGCCGAGAGGTTCTGAATGGACTACAATTGAACTATAATCAGTGGTGCCAAATTTAAAATACTTCGCGACCAATATTTATGGGAATAATCGGACACCCTGAAAGACATATAAGGCCGGATAAGGCCGCCTAAATTGTACTACACTATTTCCTTTTCTATCTCATGTTTGTTGTTTTATATTTGTGTAATAAAGTGTATCGTGGCTGCCTTCTGGTCGGGAAAAATTTAATTCGGATCATCAACACGAAAGGAGAAGAAGTGTATTTTACTTTACTTTACATATGTAATTATAACACCCCTTCCTTCTTTTTATGTCGGCCGTAAGGTTAAAGAGAGCGTCGGTTGTCGAAACCATACAATGCCATGTACCAATGAGTTTTTCGGATTTTTTCGAAGACTTACGTACATTTACCGACTTCTCTAACGGTGAAGGAAAACATCGTGAGGACACCTGCATGTCTGAGGAAATTAAAAGTTTCCAAAGGCGTGTGAAATCCACCAATCAGCACTGGGCCCGCTCGGTGGATCATGGCCCGTACCCCGTTGTGCAAGTGGAGGCAGTGGGGACGTTAATAGGCTGATGATGGAGGTTGAAATTTAGTACAGTCCGACTTACTGACTGACTTTAAAAGTACCGACTTAAGTATACCAGCGAAATTATTGGATCCAGAAAACTGAGATGCACGTTGATTCTAGGTATTAGGTACATATAGGTATGATTTAAAGAAAGAATTTTTTTTAAAATATTGCAAAATCGCACACATACAAACAATTAGGTAGAGAAGATAAAAATGATCATAATATTAAACAAATATAAGATAAAAATAAATAAACTAAAGTAATTAAGTTTGATGAAGGTGGTGAAGTAAAAGTAAAAGAAACATACACATTTTTGCACAATATTTGGGACAAAACAACAAACATGAGATAGAAAAGGAAATCATCATCATCATCATCATCAGCCCATGTCGTCCCACTGCAGGGTATAAGCCTCCTCTCTTTTGTGCCACCCTATACGATCCTGTTCTAGTCGCATCCAGGTCTTCGATGCGACTTTGGTGATGTCATCCGCCCATCTGGCTGCTGGACGACCTACTCCTCTTTTCCCCAACCTTGGCCACCACTCAGTGAGGGCTCTGGTCCACCGGTCATCACCACGTCTAACCAAGTGTCCCGCCCATCGCCATTTTAGCGTCGCAACCCGCTTTCCCACGTCTAGGACTTTAGTTCGTTGTCGGATCGCTGTGTTGCGAATCTTGTCCATTAGGGTGATACCTAACATGGCACGCTCCATGGCCCTTTGTGCGACCCTTAATTTGTGCACAGCTTCTTTTGTGAGCGTCCATGTTTCGGCACTGTAAGTCATGGTGGGCAGAACAAATTGGTTAAACAGTTTGGTCTTCATGCATTGTGGCATTTTTCTGAAAAGGAAATAATGAAATACAATTTAGGCGGCCATATCGCTAATAGCGATTTCTTCCAGGCAACCTGTGAGTGAGTGAGTGGTGTGAGTTTTAGTGTAATCGCTAGCAAAAGTCAATTGTATTTATATTAACATGCATTACAAATTGATAAAATTTAATAAATTATGTCACAAATTGTCCCATAGCTTCTATGCATTTAATATCACTTTAACATAGCTCAAAGTGGTTGGCTTCTAATATAAAACTAGTTATAGCAAAAACCCATAACCACTATTAGACGGCTATTACGCAGCAGAAAACAAATGAAACACGATACTAATCTCTTCAAGTCCCGGGGGACGAGTCGGAACGAGATGGGCCGAGATGGGCCGAGTTGGGGCGATTCCGGCCCACACACAAGTATTATTTATTCTATACCCATGACAGATCTTTGTAGATTATGCATCACTCTGCCTTTTAGACAACTACCCAGGTTCAGACATACAGAATGTAAGGGCTGGTTTACATATGCGTCGTGGCAGTCCCTCGTTGCGAGGATGACTTCTGCTAATCCAAGGTATATTGTTGTTGTCTCTGGTGCGTCTTGGAGTAGCTCAACAACCCGATTCTGGAGTTGCACTCGCGATCGCATATGCTGTATTTTGTCACCGTTGACAGTCTGTCTCTCAAGGCCGGGTTTGCCTCTTTCTCCTTCCTCTTACGCCTTTTCTCTGCTTCAGCTTCCACCCTCCCCGTCTCGAAATATATTGCAGCTTTCTTCGTCAGGTCGCGCCATTCTGACTTGTTTAAGGCACTATCCTCCCATGAGTTGAAGTTTATGTTGCACTTTTTTGTAGCGATTCCTTTGGCCGCCCTGTTGTCTCTATGGATATGCATTAACTTCGCCAAACACTTCTGTAGCTTTTACATAACATATTTGATAATAATAAGAATAAGTGTATTTGTGCGGTAAGATGACAAAGTATTCATAGTCCATACACCAGTAGGAACTTGAGCATAGGTTATATTAAACTAAATAAAATTAGTGAGCAACAAGTTAGTTTACAATAAACGCTGACCTCTAACTAACTATAAATAATGAAAGAAAGTGTGTGTGTACTATGGAAGAGATCATCAAAAACGCTTCGTGTTCTAGTTACTCGCTATTTTATTTTACTAAATTTAATTGAGTTATGCAATGAGTAAGGGTCTTTATTTATGCGCGTAAGATAATCTGAAACAAAACAATAGTAAAATATTTGCCTTTCGTTTGCACATGTCATTACTTATGTCATGATTGTCAAGTTTAAATTAATCAAAATGCGATGTTGCCAGCTCGGATAAAGAGTATGGTAATAAAAATACTAGTATGGTAATAAAGATACTAGGTAATAAAAAGCAAGGCATTTAGTTTGTATGAAAATAAAAATGGTTTTTTATTAAAATTAAATAATGTGACAATATGGAGAATTACTTCGATGTTCAGGGTACAGTGTCGAAGTTAATGCATAACCAAAGGAACACCTTGTATAATACAAAAGTTGTATAATTCGAAATGTACTAAAAATAATATGAAATCTGTAAAAGGATTTTATCATTAACTGCGGGTAGTTTGTTCGCTCTGTAGCTAGGTACTCATTAAAAAAAATCCAAATCATACAAAATCGTGCAACTACTTCCGTCGACTACGTGCTACTGGAATGAGTACAGTCGACCACAGGTAAACCTACCCAAAACGTCAAAATTTGGGAATCTGAAGTGTATCATATTGCGCAGGCATACGGTTGAGATTTAATCGAAGGTTTTTGACAGATGGTATACTATAGCTTGTGGTCGACTGTACAAATCAACTTGCTACTTTTAGGGTCGTAGGTATTGGAACATTTCGAAATTGATTAAAAATGAATAAGAGATGGCCCGAGCTCAGTTGGTTTAGAGCACTGCCACGGAACTGCTAGGTCGCAGCTTCAAATCCTGCTCGTGGAAAGTTTTTTACCCTTTTTCTAATTTATTTACCTAAAATGTTTTTTTTTAATTTTCAGGACGCTTCATGTAGGTAGGGCGTTTTCAGAGTCATGCGGATTTCGTCACGCACGCGGGTTTGCCCCGCATGTCAATGTCAATTTGCAAGGTTTTCACGCACCCCGCATGCGGATTTCACGCAAAAATATTGATATGTTGCATGAAACAATGTGAAATTCGCACGACTCTGAATACGCCCGTATTCTCTAATATAATAATAGGCATCATAAAATTAATAAACCGTATTAAAATACTTCGCGTTCCATCTAACCATATCCCACGCAGGCAATGTTTAAAAAAAATTAATGAAAAAATATAATCCACATCCCGCGAGGATTACACGACAAACGCATTTTAGACGTGGCCACACCGAATCGAACTTCCAAATTCAAATTCGAAAAAAATAACGCCCACATAATATTTCTATAAATTGACATTGACAGTCTATTTTTTGAAAATAGAATTCAATTCGAAAAAGGTGTGATTCGATCGATTCAAACGTCATGGTGATATCGCGTGCAAGTGCCGCCACCTGTCGCGATCTAGCGTGTGAATGATCCATATAGATCTCTATAATAGATCAGTATTTATCGTCGATCAATGATTTGGCAATAATTTTTACAATGAACTACTTGGGAAGCCACAGGTGGACGCCGAGCAAACATGACTTGTCAAATTCCATTACAATAAAGTCAATTGCGTGTGAAAATACTTACCTACCTATACCTTTATTTATTTATTTATTCCAAAATCCACTGCACTTAAATTTAAAAACAAAAAAGACCATTAAAAAACCTACTCTAGTCTACTGCTGGACCTAGGCTTCTCCCAGAGCGCGCCATTGAGCCCGATCTTCGGCACTTCTCATCCAGTCGCTGCCAGCTACGTTGCGCAGATAGTCGCTCCATCTAGCAAGGGAGCGTCCCACACTACAAGAACATCAGAGCAATCAAATATCTAGCTAGATATTTAGGAATAGTTTGCAATGAGGCAAAGGTGGACAGGTAAACAGTCAAAGGTACCTTTTACAGTACTTATAGAAATTAACTCAACGATTATTTTTTATGAACTGCTCTGCTCTATTCTCATGCAGGTAACGCATGAAATTAGGCTTACGATACTGTCTCCCATTACAATTTTTTACTTGAAACACCCGAGTATAAGTACAGAAATACGACACAGGCTATTTGCTGACGCCCGCGTTTAAAAGGATTATTTCCTTGGCGGCCATGACACTCGAGAACGGTAAAAAAAGAAAAATAATTGTTTGAGGATAAGCTGCCAGTGTCAAAGTGTTAAATATCGAACACACGGGGCGTCTAATTTGACAACTGTGGCTGGCCGAAAAAAATCCAGTGCCATTAAAAAAATAACAATTTGACAAGTGTGTCGTAGTATTTCTCATCGAGATTTGACAGGTCGATTTGAAGTTATGTCGCCGCATCGGACAGGTCGACGGGATGGCTTAATGTTTGAAGTATTTTCAACAAAAATTACGATTAAATTTCATTATTAATTACGTTCGAACCAGTTGGGAGATTAGTTTCAACTGATTCATGGCTGCAATAGTCGCACAGACGCGCACACGACGCCTATACCACGACGTAACCGAATAATGAGATTGAGAAAAAAACAACTGAACATGCAAATAACAATTGAATTCTGATATGTATCAAAAAAATAATGATAGATTTATACCGAGCACTGTCTAATATACATAGGGTACACTGAAAGTTTTGCACTCCTGGCCGCTTATAAACGTTTGAATTTTGAATGTTATATTTTTTTGAACACAAAAATCATTTTTTTCTTCTTTAATGTATGGTCCCGTCTAGTTTATTGCCAGAACTCATTTATTGATAAAAATATTTTTGGCAGGATATCGGTTATCAATTGTTTTTATCGAAAGTCGAAATTCATCAAAAATGGAATTGACGCGAAAAGATTTTAAGGCGATGATTTTTTATGATTCAAAATTTCTGTTTCTTCGCAAGATTGCACTGCTTGTCTTCAAAATGCTTTAGAGAAGGAAGCATCTCATCTGAGCACTGTAAAGCGTAGTGTTGATTGGTGCAAAAAATGTTGTTAGAAACAACGATCAAAATTTTGATGAGAGGTTTGACATTTACGCGACCAGAAGAGGCGGTGATAGCTTTCAATCAGCACGTAATAAACATGCCCTCAGATCAATGGTCCTCATGTTTTCAAAAATGGTTTGAACGAATGAAAAAGTTTTAAAATGTAATGGAGAATACTTTGAAAAACAATAAATATATTACTTTACTTATAAACTGTTTTATTTATGAGTTACGCAACACTTTCAGCGTACCCCACGTAATATCAAGTAGGTAGGTACCTATTTGATTTCAATTCTTTGAAAAACGCTGACACGACACGTAAATGCTGACCTCATCTCATGCTCAGCTCATCTGAAGACGTAACCTAATCTACCTCCTAAGTATTGTCGTCACAAATTTACAGAAGTTTCAAAACAAAAGACAATACAAAATATGCCCCATTCGTCTATCAAAGTTGAAAGTTTCAAGTTGCGTCAAACTTTAAATATTTTACCGAGCTTTCCTTCAAATTCCACACTTTTTGAACAAAGAACAATTTCTGTGACACGCAACGAGCAAAAACGGAGCATTTATCGTAATATCAGCCGACGCGACGTCCCAATAGACAAGAGCCCTACAAGTGTACACCGACCAAAACGCAGAGTCACGCACAAAAACTACAATGTTACGCATCAAACAAGCTTCCAAATTCCTAAGTATTATCAAGATACATGTCCACAAACAATGCATTATTCTTACCAAAATAAACAACTTGAGGCTTCCATTCGGCGTTCGATATTTGAAAATTAAAAAAATAAAATCATAGACACTGCGGCGCGTTCGAATTCTGAATTGAAACTAGGGCAGTATAGTAGGGTTGTCGCATCGTTCCGGGCTCCAAATAAGAAAGAAAATCGAGATCTGTGTGTGCGGACTCTAATAATTGAAAACCAAACAATTTGATGAAAAATGTAAAGAAAGGTGGAATTTCCGAAAAACGTAGTTACCAATGGTTGGGAAATAGGGGAAAACATTGTAACAAATGCTGTATTGACCTCTTACATAGTGACTTACAATGGGCCTGATACTGGCATAGTCGCTGAAACAACAAAAAAAACTTTTTTGGATTTCAACAAGTTTTGCACCATTTAACTATCATTACATATTGAATAACGAGTCACCCTGTTAGTGATTAACACATACTTTGTAAAACAACCTACAACATTTTTCCCAGCCCTGACCATAGACGAATGACGTATCACAAAAGCGCGCGTAAAATATTTCTATGTTTGACAACTGTCACGGCTCCGATCGATATCTATTTATTTATTTAAAACGCTCAGTCCTCGATTCACGTTACGCTTCTCACGATAACATCTTGTTTCTATCTTAAACTTACTGAGTTACGTTATGGAAATAATAATGTGATTAAATCTAGTTGCTGGACATTGCAAAAGGCGGTTGGTCTGATCCGGCTCGAGGGACTAAGAATGGACAATGAATTTGCCTCGTTTTATAGCCGCTTTTAGATTTGATCTTGCTTCTGATTTCGAATATTTTGAATTAAAAAAATAACGTCATACCTAGCACAGATGTCAAATATGGTGAGTCACCTCCCTCCTTCCCCTCAACTCCCATAGATAAAAATTCATTGCAATCCCCTATATGACCCCTCCTTCCTCCCCAAAATTGACAGTTTCCTACATTTCAAGCTCTACGGATGAAATGATGAATGTTTATTGGGGCTTTGTGATTGATGGTGGAAAGGGGCATCCTGCCTGCTGGAAGGTTCATAGCTGCCTGACTTCAGTTGTCCATCCCTGAAGTGAATCATTAGATCTTGACCAAATTTTTATAGGACCATGGAACTAACCTCCAGTTAAAAGGTCGGATTCAGAAAAAAAATCGGAGCTTTTACTGAGATCGGAATACTGAAATGGTCAAGGGCGACTCCAGCTTAGCCCACTATAGGGATCTTACAGGTTTTTAGGGAAGGGGGAAGGCATGGGTCCCTAAAGGCCTAATCGCACTTGCGCTGCGCTGCACTGCGAGGCACGTCGCAGCCGCGTGGGCAACTCTCGGGGGTGGGGATTGGGCCGCGAGGTGCGGGGAAAGCAACCGCCGCTGCTTTCCCGCTGAATTTTGATGTGCTGACAGCTGTAGAATTCTACCCTGACCAGTTAGTTAACTGTCATTTAAAGTAAAAAGAAGATTAAATCTTGTCGCCATACGCACAAGGTTAAAAACTGAATAGTCACGTCACAGACGTGTTTGCAGTTGCCGCGCAGTGCCGCGCAGCGCAAGTGCGTTCAGAACTGCCGCTGCAGTGCAGTTTCTGTTGGAAATGTGTTAGTCGGGTAAACGAGCCAGAATCAATCTTGTTGATATCTCTTTTACTTGTATAGTGTTGTCTCCCTTGCATCTCGCTCGCCATCTTGAACCTGTGCGTAGGAACGTCTGTCTCGGTATATTTTCATTAAATCTCGTTTAATCGCAGGTTATCTTTGATTTTATGCCTATAACCCTTCAGTTACCTGCAGTAGCAGTTAAGTGCCGTGCCGCGCAGTGCAGCGTAAGTGTGTTCAGACCTTTAACCCCATCCTCCGACCCGGATTCGCCATTACAAAAACCATCTACATAAAAAAGAATCCTCCTCCTTCTTTTGAAGTCGGTTAAAAATAGATAGACGGACGGAAGTATCCCCCGGAGCTCGAACCCGCGACCTCGATCGATAGTAGACGAAGCACCACGCGGACGGAAGCCGCACAAGGGCGATGCAAACTACACCATTGCGTGTACCAAGGAATGTACAGTGGGCAACACATCATAGTATACCTTTTGATAATTTGTCGCTTTAATTTTGACACATTCACACGAATGTCAAGAAATCATATTGAAACGACAATGGCTCGAATGCCAGGGTGCGAGACAACGGCGCAAGCGTTGCCGGATCGAATCCACCTTTGGACCATTATGGTGGACCACTCCTAGCGTCGGTGGCCTAGTGGCTAAGACGCCGGCTCCCATGCGGGAGGACCGGGTTCGAAACCATGCAATGCTGAATGTCATGTACCAATGAGTTATTCGTATTTTTCGTAGACTTACGTACGTTTACCGACTGCCCTAACGGTGAAGGAAAACATCGTGAGGAAACCTGCATGTCTGAGGAAATGAAAAGTTTCCGAAGGTATGTGAAATCCACCAATCAGCATTGGACCCGCTCGGTGGATCAGGGCCCGTACCCCCTTGTACAAGGTGAGGGCTGTGCCCCAACAGTGGGGACATTAATAGGCTGCTGCTGACTTTAAAAAAAACCGTAGTGACATTAATAAAAAAATAACAAGATAAAATGTAATCTTATATTGAATAAACATTATTTCACTTAAAATATAATAAATTAAAAAATCAGATGTATACAAACATTCTTGCAGGGGTGTTCAATATTGACAGCGGGTAGTTATTACCGTTCTCAAAACTGTTACTATGATATGATATCATGAGATGGCGTGGTAAACAGAGACAGCGCTATACCAACGCGATAACGCTGTCTCTGTTTAACACTGCATCTCATGATATCATTTCATCGTTATACGAACGGTAAAACCTACCCTGAACAACTATTATTCTACAGTGGAAGACACATCAAGTTATCACAATAAGATTTTTTATATTTTCATGACATTTGTATGAGAATGTGTCTAATAATTTAAAGCGACAAGGTACTAAAGAGTTGTAGCCTGATGTGTTGTCCTCTGACCAAGGTATGCGCCACTCCCGAAAAAAAAACATATCTCCTAAATTAAGGCATTTATCAAAAAGTGGACATTAGAATAGGGTAGTTTCCAAGTATCAAATATAAAATGCATTTATTAAAAATAAAGAAATAGTCATACATTGATGGTCAAATGTGAAAACAGAATTAAAATAAAATAGCTACAGGCAATCAAAAATCAGAACGGTAGAAAGAAACGGCAATAAGTTTTATGACGTCACAGTTCTCTAGCGTCATACAAGCAGGACTGTTTTGCTAGAAAGGGACAGAGCATCTGCCCAATACTAACTTTAACCATTAATATCTCTGATGTTAGTTGAGATATCAAAAAACTAATTTTAGTTCCTTCTTCAGGATGTCCATGTAAATTGATTGATGCAATAAAAATAATTAGGTTAATACCGTGTTGTTCCACGGAGGTAATAGTGTATTTTAATGTTTTAGTAACATCATAGTGAAACAATAAGAAGTAGAAAGCGAATGTGTCAAAGTGGGACTTTTAGAAATAGAAACTACTAGAACTAGAAGCACTTAGGTTGTCTGGAAGAGATCGCTTTTACCGATAAGACCGCCTAGATTGTATTAATCGTTTTGTACGCATTGTATCACACTAATTTTGTGCAATAAAGAGTATTCATTCATTCATTCATTCACTTTCGGTTTCCACTTCTTAGTTTCACTATGAAGGTAGTTGAAGTAGAAACTAAAACATTATTAAAAATTCTTCTTCCGTGAAACGATTCTACTGTCCACTTTGCCTTAAATCAGAATATATTTTTTCGGGAATGGCACTAATATCGCCACGAATACAGCCTTAACAAAAAATGATAAGCTACCTAAAATATATAGGTAAGTGACTATTGTTTGTCTGTAGATAGCGAACATCCCTGCGAACGATCAGTACATTGGCCAACACATCAGGGTATTTGACACATTCATACGAATGTCAAGGAATTACAACTAAAACTTATTGCGACAGGTTTCCACAGAGTATGATGATGTGCCTTCCATTGTACAGGCATATTTGACTAACAGCTTGAAGGGCGACCATAGGGTGTAACAAAAACCCTTTATAGAGCCAAAGGCCTTTATAAAGCCAGTATCCATAACAAAACTTTCACTACACTAGGTGCACGACTTCAGCGCTACCTAGCGTTCGAAACTTTGTTGGCTCAGACGTTTTTCTAAATATATTTTTATTTACTACTAAACCCGCATTCGATCTCGATCTCGCCTGATGGTAAGCGACGATGAGGTCGACGATGGAGCATGCGGGTCCTGTAAATGCCTATTCACTCTGGCCTTGAAGTTCCAAGGTTGTAGGTTTCGGGAATACAGACGCCGGCAGGCTGTTCCATTCTTTGTTTCTGTCAAAATATTGTGATAAAAAATTATATGTAAATTACATTAAATAGACAGAGACTTGTGAAACCGTTTCCGTTCAGTAAAATTAACATAAAAAGTGTGTTGTTTTGGATACATTTGCGTTTGTTTACTACTTGTTTACGTGTAGTTTTGTTGATAGACAATAAAAATAACGCTAAGTTAATGGTTTCATTAATAAATGATAAACATATTTGTTGCTGTATCGCTAGTAATAAATTAAATATCGTTATCAGCTCGAAATTAGTACAATCACAAAGACCGGCTTTATGAGTGTCACGTGTCACGGAGTTAGAGCCGTCGGGGCTAGGACGTCGGACTCCCATGCGGGAGATCCGAGTTCGAAACTAGGCAATGCCATGTACCAATGAGTTTTTCGGTTTTTTCGAAAGACTTACGTACATTTACCGACTGCTCTGACGGTGAAGGAAAACATCGTGAGGATACCTGCGCGCTGAGATAACCAGTGTGTGAAATGGGGAAGGCATTTGCCATTGCCTTCCCCATTTCACACACTGGTTATCTCAGCAAACCACTCCATTAAATCTGCCACGAGAGTCGTTCTATGTGATTAATTTCTTAGGATGATCACGACCCTCAGTAATGAGGAACACGACTTAGACAGACATGAGTGTCACTCACAATATAATATTCCAACCACATTATGTATCCAAAGAACTAAATTATAGGTAAGCAATTAATCTCCGTTTGAACTCATAATCAATTGCATTAATTGATACAACGCAATCACTATTAGATCTGTGATTGTAACCCGTTTACGGAATAATGCAAAAATCAGTTTCTGCATAGATGTTACGGAGCTTCGACTCCGACTCCGAAAGGGAACTTCCGATTGATTTTACACCTCCGACTCCGACTTCGATTCCGATAATATTGAATCGGAGGTTATACCGAAGATTTGTGTTTCACTTCACTTGTATTCAAATATCAATAGTTTATTAAATAGTGTAGGAATACATAAAGGAATATGTTTTATTGCCGCAAAAGTCATCATAAAAAATATTGGCCGGTTCAGCTACAAAACTTAAAAACTGTTTAAAATTTGAACTTCTGAACATCTCTCCGGTCGGACCGCAGCACATGCTGGGCATGTGTCCTTTTATTGTTGCATTGTTTTTTTTAATTTCAAATACTTTTTAAGTTAAATAAATGTTTTTCTTTCTTTCTCTCTTCCACCTCCGTCTCCGACTCCGATAAATCAAATGTAAAACCTTCGGTTTCGACTCCGGTTCCGGTAAAACCACCCGTAACATCCAGAGCCAACATAATTTCCGTTTTTGGCCACTGCGAGCGCTGCGATCGCTTCCATTACCCGGAACCTAGTACTTCGTTTTCAGAGTTGACCCCATAGTAAAAGGTGTTCAGTTATGGATACTTAACACCCCCTTTTCGGCCTTTTGTTACACCCGGTATATTTGAACAACAATTTTTCACTGTCATATTGTAACAAAGCCGCGATTCCATTGTGCAAGTAAGTACTTGCATGCAGGCATGACATCATACTTGCGTGCAAGGAGCATTAGAACATTTTTGCCGGAGCTTAAATTTTTGCAAGAAAGTTTATCTTTCCACTATAAACATTATTTTACTAAACTTGCCAAGATGCTTGCACAATGGAATATACACAATATTATCAGTTAACATTTTGGAAAATCGAAATAAAAAAAATTGTAAGGCGATCATTTTTTTTTCAATTTCCAAGTGCTTTTAGGAAGTGGTTCTGGAACCCAATTCCACTACTTCACAATGTTTGTCGTTCTTTTCCATTTTAGTAGCGATTACGTATTCGTATCAAACCACGGTAACACGTGAGTGGAACGATCGAAACGAAACTTGAACTAGAACAGTGGCATACGAAAAACGACAAGTCGTTGAAATTTAGTAGAATCGGGCCCCAAACACTCATTCTGCAAGTAGTCAATACAGATATTGCTACTTTCTGTGACAATATCTGTATCTATTTACACTAAGGCCTGGACTACATGCTTTCGGTTCCAGTCCTGTTTCGGTTGGCTGCAACCAATCACATGCGTTCCGCCCTCTCCACACTTCAAGTTAGCGCTTCGTGATTGGATGGAGCGGACCGAACCGGGGCTGGAACCGGACCCGTGAAGTCCGGGCCTGACACCTGTAAAATTAAAGGAGGTATTTAGGGTATCGGAGATAACAATGGAACGTGTATTCCCGTACTATGCATCACGTTGCACGAAACATCTTTAAACTTAAGTGTTCGTTAAAATACAAGACACACGAGACTTAAGGAATTCTTAACAATAAGGACGTTTCTCGCAACTCATAGTAAAGAACCGCACGAACCAAACCCAGTCCTTAGCTGGACTTGCGTCAACTTTTAACCCTGGATTAACTCGCGAATTAATTATATTTTTATACAAAATTAATCTCGACTTTGTGTTAACTCGAAAATTTATGGTTGACCCAAGACGGGCTCAGCTAATTTTCGGTGATATATGATAGTACAGTAGACCACAGGTCAACTTACCCAGAACGTCAAAATTTGAAAATCTGACACTGTGCAAATGCAAGGTTGAGATTTAATAGAGGGTTTTTAACTGATGGTATACTATATATTGTGGTTCACTGTACCGTGGACCACAATATATAGTATACCATGTATGTGTAACATACAAACTAAATACGCTTTACCGCTAGGGGAATTCTCGAGAATGCGCGAGGATTCCCCGGAAGACGCGCGACCTATTTTTTGGCTCGTATTTAGTTTGTATGTTACACAATTGACATAAAGTTCATTATGCTATGTACAATTACGTTGCGAAAATTCGCTTCCATTCCATTCCGCGGCAATGAAAATGGAGCCTCAGGGTCTTAGTGGATACTATTCTACACCTAGTAGACGGCGATAGGCTCGCCAGCTATCACGTTTGTCCACCAAATCTTACGGCGAAGTGGGAACTACCTGTCGGTGGTTCCTCTGTCTACCCCCTCGGGGATTATGGACACAAAATATCTATATTTTGTGTTGTAGACGTGAGTTTATGTATGTATTTTATTTTCTGATTTAATATAATTTAAAGCAATCTTTAACGGACTTATCATAAATGTTGTGATATAATCAAGTTTTTTTAAGGCAAAGGGAACTGAGCCCAATCAGCCATGTCTGATGTAAACAACTCTTTCAAATCTTCATTAAAATGCTGGTGTGAAACATTTCAATGCTATCTGGGAGAATCTTCCACGCGTGTGCACCATATGAACCAAAGAAGGCGTTCCGGACACAGTATGGCTCTTCAAAATCCAGCCAAGTACGGATCGGATTAAATCAAAGTTCACCACTTTAGAGGCATTTAAATTGTTATTAAAATTGGTACAAAATAATGATCGGATATCGCTCGTTATGCCAGGGTTAGGTTGTTTCTGTACTATAGAAGTGTACAATCGACCACTAGATAAAGTATACCTTATGTCAAATATCATCGATTGAATCTCAACCTTATGGGTAATATGGTTTATTTCAGTTTCACAAATTTTTACTTTTTAGGTAGATTGACCTCTGATCGACTGTACAAGAAACATGGACAAGGTTCAGTGTCCATAACGAATAAATTTTGTTCAACAAGTTTTAGATATTCGCTCAAAGAAATTCAACTCTCCATACATTTGTACAGACCAGCTGATTGATTTTCCAAAACTTTTGGCAAAAATTCTTATCGACAGGCTGTGGTCAGTATACGTAATTCTCTGTAGTAATTTATGGATACTGAGGTAGGTATACTGAATATATCCTATATAAGCAGCTATCCATGTTTCTTATACACACTGTACATTATACATATGGTGTAACATAATTAAGCCCACATTTGTAAACCAAACAACATTAGTTCTTAATTCCTACTTTCGAAAATCCGCAAAAATAAACTACCTTAAATACAAAGGTATCGATTCCGGTGTGGTCACCTTTAGCGATAATCGCAAAACTAAACGTCCCATTTAGGTTTAGCTTTAGATTTAGCGGCCACCAAGGAATTGGGGTCAGTATTCCGGAGGACAATCAATGTAAAGTCGTATTTTTAATTATTATTTTTATTAAATAAGGAGAGCAGACGAGCATACGTCTGATGGTAAGTGATCACCGCCTATTGTTGGATGTGTTTAGTTACTTTATGAATTTATTATATGTTTAGTTCGTACAAAAATTCCCTAGATGGCGCTGTGCCTATTTAGAACGCATGAACGTTTGTGTTTCCGTGATTAGTCAAGCGAAACTGTTATTTTTGTTTATTTCAGTATTAAACCGAGGATCTCGTACGTCGGGTGTTTGGATTCTCCTTTTTGGGCTCGACGGACCCTCGCGGACATCTCACCTTACTGTATTATTATTAGAGGGTTTTTGATGCGCTGCTAACCTTGAAGACTAAGGCTCAATTTACATTGCCATGGAATGGAAGCGAATTTTCGCAACGTAATTGTACATAGCATAATGAACTTTATGTCAATTGTGTAACATACAAACTAAATACGAGCCAAAAAAGAGGTCGCGCGTCTTCCGGGGAATCCTCGCGCATTCTCGAGATTCCCCTAGCTACTTTTCTTTTTTGGCTCGTATTTAGTTTGTATGTTACACAATTGACATAAAGTTCATTATGCACAATGTACAATTACGTTGCGAAAATTCGCTTCCATTCCATTCCGCGGCGATGGAAATTGAGCCTAAGGTCGATTGCCACATGTGCTGGAAATTACGCTGGCTCTCTTACCCTTCAAACCGAAACACAGAAATGCAAGCATCTCTGCTTCACGGCAGAAATAGGTGGCACCAACCCAGGCGAACTATCACATCAGGATCTAGCCTGTACAGTGCGTGAGTTTTTAGTTAAACATTCGGGCCTTGAAAACTTCGGTGTGCTTCGGTTATTGGTAACGATACGCGAATGTACTACGACTGTAGTAAGAGAGAGACAGAGGCCGATTTTACCCGATACCCGAATGGTTTTTCTAACTCACGGACGAGTAAACGTTTCACGTCACGTTTACGTCATGGATCAATGTTACGTCAGTTTACTCCGGGTAATTAAAGATACGACTGTAGTGAAACATTATTTGCGAATTTTCAAAGTCACGACAACAATTTGAACTTTTTTTTCTATTTTATAATTAGTAAAGTCACATGTAGTAATTAGTATTCAGGGCCGACATGTAGGTTTGAGATTTTTTCGAATACTACTGGGTTGATTCCAAAAAATATTTCACTAGCAGATATAATTTGAATCTATTGAAGAATCGGTACAGTAGTTTTAAAAAAAAATCTCAAACAGGTACAAAAATACCGTCACGAACCCTAATTTACTACCCACTTTAACACATTGAACGACTTTGTCACAATAAAACGTAGACGACAATCAGAGATCTAATACTAGCGTTAATCTAGTATTACCTATGACAAGGTTGTTCTATGTGTAAAAGTGGCTTCTAAATTAAGGTTCGTGACTGTATATCCTTAAATACAGGTGACTATCGTATATAATATATATTTAGAGAAAAATAATAGAATCTAGCGCCCTAAGAACACCAAATTATTTACCGTCAGTCGCACGAAACGTCCTTAAACTCTTCATTAAAACATGCTATCCCTTTCTACGCCATGGCTCTAGATAGAGATTGCACGAGACTTAAAGAAGCCTTAACATTAAGGACGTTTTATGCAACTCTCAGTTAATCACTGGAGAATTACTATTCCCCTGTGTATTTAAACTTTGATACAGTTATGTACATTACATCCTAAACAGGTAACAAAACCCCCCTATAGTCCCGAGAGGGGGGTGTTCAGTTTAGTGTTCATAAATGACCAACTTCCACTATGGGGCCAATTCTGAAATCGCGAAACAAATCAGCTGTTCCATACAATAGCTCAATACACGACCGAAATGTATGAAACGAATGTGTTTTTTTTTGCGATTCAGAATTGGCCCCATAGTGAAACGTGTTCAGTTATGGATACTGAACACCCCCCTCTCGGGACTATAGGGGGGTTTGGTTACACTCTGTATTGGCATAGATGCTGGCGTGTCATTCGGTAAATTCAATTATCGATAACAACACGTCACCCTCACTCTTACAAAATCTAGTATATGAGTGAGGTTTCAAAAGGTCCAATTCCCAGAATATCCAATTCCCAGAATATCCAATTCCCAGAATATCCAATTCCCAGAATATCCAATTCCCGAAACGTCCAATTCCCAGAATATCCAATTCCCGAAACGTCCAATACCCAGAATGTCCAATTCCCGAAATGTCCAATCACAGAGAATAAGAATAATATTTACTAACTTTAGTTTTAAGTCTAGAACCAGCAATGAATATTGACTAAGGGGTCGTTCATTAATTACATAAGGACAATTTTGGCCATTTTTGCCCCCCCCCCCCCCCCCCCCCCCCTCAATACCCCCATGTAAAGACACGAAAAATTTCCGAACCCCCTGTCCCCAAAAAAAATTGGTGGTTCTTTCCTCGCTCACCGCTCCGCTTCCTCGCACAGCTGCTTTGGTGGAAAGCCACCACCACCACTTGACTTGCCATTGGCTGGTTTACATTTGGTCAAGTGTTTAGCGAAGTGGATAAGGACAGTGGCGAGTAGAACGACGAGTGGCGAGTGCCAGGCCAGTGTCAAAAACTCAAACAAAATTTATATCCACTGGCAAGGCAACTTGCAAGCCAACTCGACTCGACGCCACTGTCCACCGGTTTACTCCACCGTCCTATCTACTATACTTACCCACTTCGCTAAACAATTGACCAAGTGTAAACAGTGCCCCGATAAAATGGCAAATAACGTGCCAATTTGGTTTCCTAGTGTTTTCTATAATTCTTCCTTGAAAATTTCTGGAATTTTCATACAATTTCATAAACATCTTGTTTTACATTTAGCGGCCTTCTTCCCAGCTTACCGACGACACCAGAATCAATACCAATATATTCGTATGTTTTAGCTACTTATTAAAATTAGTATAAAATAGTTTATAAACGAAATTAAAATAGGTAATTATTGTATGACTTTGCCTCTATTACATACACGGTGTATCATAAATAACACATGTTTCTTGCAAACACTGTATAACGGATTTAAAAAGCAGCCAACACATTATTATACAGTCAAACCTGGATAAGCGAGAGTTCAAGGGAGCACAATCTCATTCTCGCTTATAGAGGTTTCTCACTAACCCGAGTTTCTCGCTAATGCAGGTACATGGGTAGCGTTTCTCTCTTATAGAGGTACGCAGCAATAACAAGTCACTACAATACAAAAACAATGGTAGGAAGTTCCACGAAAGTTAAGAATAAGTCACAAAATAGCAGATGTTAAATTTGTAATTTGTTTTGTCATTTGTTACTGTATGTGTGTATCTTTTATGTATGTATGTATTTTTATTGTAGCTATAGTTCCTCCTAAATAAAATAAATAAATAAAGCTCGACTGTCGCTTATAGAGGTATAGATAAGTAGCAGTCTCACTTACGGAGGTCCATGAGGGAAAAACGACTCTCTCTTACAGAGGTGTCTGTTTCTCGCTAATAGAGGTTTTGGGAGCTTACAATGACGGGTCCTGGCTATTACTCTCACTTATAGAGTTTTCTCACTTATCCAGTTCTCACTTACCCAGGTTTGACTGTATTATAATAATTATTAGGTATAACATATTGCCATCTAGCGAATAACGTTCGGCGACTTCGACTAACGACCAAGTGTAAACAAAGGCGGTCGGTGACCGTAAAGGCGCAGTTACATATAGTCGTTGACCGCATCGGCGACCGACCTGCGGTGGATGACCTACGGTCACCGACCTCCGTTGTTTATACTTGGTCGTTGACCGAAGTCGTCCAACGTCATTCGCTCGATGACAAACTAGTGACACTTTGGTCGTTTGCCGAATGTAGGCAACGACTAGTAATTCACATATAGGCGGTGGACGCATGCTGTGACCGCCCAGATGGTCGGTCAACGACCATATATAACCGCGCTTCGACCATATAGAAACGTCGGAGCAACCTCCGCAATAATAGGACATAAAACGCAAAGCGTTGCGTAGATGGAGCCACGAGCTCACTCCGTAAACAGAAAAGAAAAACGAAACGTCATTTTTGAAGATATCACAAATTTCTCGTTATTTGGATTAATTGAATTTCTCAAAGCCATAGTAAAATTGTGATGATATCATGGGATCATATGGCATTTCAAAATAGCAGACCTAAAAAACCTGTTATACAGCGTGGCGCGAGTCTGAAGGTATTTGGTGGAAAGGATCCAATATTAATCAAAACAATAATTATTTATTTATCAAATTATTGGTTATCTTATGTTTAAAAACAAAATCATCTTTAAATTGTAGACGTACGTCGTATTTCTGAATGTTTTTGTAACTGTGCTAGTGGCGCCTCTAGTGATAAAACATTGCAGGATTATCTCCTATTATGAAGTGAGCAACACCCGTTATACACAATAATGACCCCGACCAGGAATATAAAGCCCTGCCAAGAGGGCGCCATTGGTAATTTTATAGTCTGTTATAGAGTTCGCTATTAAAAAATATAGTTCCATTTAATTCCGAAATATGGCGACGGTTTTGATATTCCTCATCAGGGTAGGTATACATCACGGTATAACTCTTCGCTTTAAAATATATGACACATTCATACATATACCTAATTATCAAATAACTTTTTTTTAATGTTAAAGGAGTTTTGCTCTTAGTCTGAGTCCTCAAGGTTAGCCACGCATCGCAAACCCTCTAATATTAATACAGTGAGGTGAGATGTCTATGGGCGACGGTGACCACTTAACATCAGGTGCCCGTTTGCTCTCCTTATTTAATAAAAATAAAAAATAAAAAGAGTGGACGAACAAAATGTTGAGGAGAAAGTTGGGGAGAAAGGTGGCCCCACCTTAAAGCAGCAAGTAATTACCGGCGTATGAGGCACTCCATCTAAATCCTCAAGGTTAGCAGCGCATCGAAAACCCTCTAGTAACATAGTGAGGTGAGATAAAAAGGTTATTGTGACACGGTTCCACAGAGTATAGCTTGAAGTGTTCACTGTACAATGAAAGACACATCAAGCTGTCGCTGTACGTTTTTGTTACGATTTCCTGATATTCGTATGAATTTGTCAAACAACTTAGTGACAAAGTACCAAAGTACATGTATTTTGTTACATCCTGTATAAACTGTCACATTTCTGATAATCTATAAATCCGTAAAGTAGGCGCAATACAATATAAAATTATTAATTGAAATAATAAATAACTGTACACTTTTTACATTACGTATTAATATTAATTTAAATTTCTAGTTATGTGCCTAGTATTCGTATACTCGAGTACCTATTAAATCGAGTACCATCAAGTATTCGAGTACCGTTTGCCGAGTACCGACAGGACATTGCGCACTTCCAGTTCACATTATACAGTAGTAAAATTGAGGTATAATTTTATTGCTTCTATTCCTAAAAACAATAGCATATTTATGACAAAAAGTATTTCCTAGCTTTACATACAAAAAATAACTGACTTCCGCCATTTTATTTTAATAAGTCACTAAATTATTGATCGTGATACTGAGGTAATCTGGGCAATCTCCTTTGTCGAGTACCCGAATACGCGAATAAATCGAGTACTAAAATCGAGTATGAAAAGTACCCCTATAATGAATATAAACAACATAAAAAAAACATATATTCTTTCGATTATACAAAATGGTGACCTTGAACTACCGATTTGTATAAAAATTCCTATTATTATTATATTGCAAAGGATGATGGGCGATTTTGTATGGAGCTTGGTCCAAAGAAAACTGAGTGGCAAATTCAAGAATTTTTTCGAGTAAGATTTATATTCATGAGTAGTTTATACCCAAAAGGTAGTACTCTGTGCCAAAAGCAATTATGCGTTTCACTTACGCCTTGTAGAGTACAATATTCGAGTTCCGGAACCAGAGTTTAGTATTCAAACATTTCAGTGTGGTACTCTACTTGCGATATTCGAGAATGGATACGAGTACCAGTACTCGATTCCATAATTAGCGGACTCGGCACATCACTAGAGTTTCTTCCATTTATTTCTCCATGATCATTGCTTCGAATATTCCTTTTTGCACTTATAAATCCTGCAAAGTAGAAAAAGTTATTAAGAGTTTATGTGAAGTTCCTTCTTTTTTTTAATGGCTCCTGCAGTTTGCAATTTTGCCAATGTTACGTAGTTTGTGTTGTAATTTAGTTTTTTATAATTTTAGTGTTAAATAAATGAATTCTTATTCTTATATCTAAAAAAATCTAAGATTTTTGCAATTAGAATATCCACGCTATTTAAAGTAGAATTAAAATTCGAATTGGTATGACCCTGTGCAGAATTAGCTTGGGCTGGTACCACCCTTTTATCTACTTCTGTCGCAAAGCAGCAACGCCAGCAGCTCACCAAAACCCTCTAATAACATTATAGTAAGGTGAGATCTATGGGCGACGGTGACCACTTACCATCAGATGGCTTGTCTGCTCAACTGCATTCCATAAGCTTTTTCTTCTTGTCGTGTGGTTAGTGACCAACCTATTGTCAGAGTTGTTCAGGCCGCCTGTAGGCCTCTGACATGGCCTAACAACTGCTGTCGGACGACCGCAGCTTGAACCGACAGCTTAGCATGCTCTTCGAGGCACGGAGGGGCTCAGGTGAAAATCTACTGATCACCCATCCTGGTTCTAACTGCGCTCAGCGTTGTTTAACCTGCACGATTACTTTCGGACCGTGTTCCCAACTAAAGAGGCCTTATAACTCTAAATTGAAAATTTAAGAAACCCCTGACGTACTATTGTGAAGATTCCCTTACTTTTTACTGGTCATCATCAGGTCCTCAAGATTTCAGATGTGGGAAGGTCACCATGGTCATAAACATTTGAACTCGAATCACCTAACTATTACCGTTCCAGAGATCCCATCTGACATCAAAGATACTCCAAGATCTTGGAAACCACTGGTCCAATTTTTATCAGACCTGGCTAAGACTCTCGACAAAATTCTCTATTAAATTAAAAAATCGGGTCCAAATCGGATCATCCGTTGTTAAGTTATGATGCCACAGACAAACACACAAACGGACAGAAAAATGTGTCAAACTTACAACACACTCTCCCTCGATCGGTCGGGGGTTAAAAATTGGATCAGGGGGTTCCAAGATCTTGGGATCTTGGAGTGTCTTTAATGTCAGATGGGATCTCTGGAACGGTAAAACCTAGATGGATCGAATTTGAGCTCAAATGTTTAGGACCATGGTGCTCTTCCCACATCAGGAACTTTGAGGACCTGATGATGACCACGAAAAAGTAAAAGAATCTTCACATTGTTAATTCGGTTCGGGGTAAAAATAGGTACTTACACAGGGCTACCGTTGCAATCTTCCCTGACTGCAAAAAGGCATTCGCTCTTAACAACGGTTTCCAGAGCGCTGTCATATTTCTTATCCTTAGACGATCTCTCGTTTATACAGTAATGCACATTGTTTATAAACTCATTTATCCCGTGTATCTCTTCATCATCGAACGGTCCTAGAAACCGAAACTCTGAGTACGTTTCATCTTCGACAAATTCTTTAAAGTAATCGATAATCTTATGTATGAAATCTTTTGTATCATTCTCTATTGTACAATCTTTTTCGAATTCTTTGGATATCGTCTCGTCGGCTTCTTGAGTGTTTTTAAGAATCCTTGTAATACTCTTGAGAAATGGGTTTTCTTCTTCTTCTAAGTCCATTTTAGTGGTTCCTTTACTTTCGCTTTGTTTGTCTTCTTTGTTACCATGTTTGACTTGGTTAATGTCGTTTTTGTCTGGTTCTTTGTCTTTGTTACTTTGTTCGTTGGCATCATCATCGTGTGCTGTGTCTGTGGTATCATCAACAATTTCGTCTTTTAAATCGTTGGGTGTTACTAAATATACGTGTTCTGGTGCTTCCTTGTACAGGCAGAGCATTCTGGAAAAATACAAATTTATTCCTCCTTAAGTACAAGAGTTACTGGACAGAGAGAGTGATAAATGAAGAGGTGAAAGAAAGAAGAAACATTCTGAAGACAATAGAAAATAGAAGAGGAAACATGGTGGGACATCTAATACAAACATGACGATTACATCAGGAACCTAATAGAAGGAACAGTTGAAGGCAAGCGTGTACGAGAAAGACCGAGGATAAGTTATTTCGATCAAATCACTTCACTTCACTATCGCTCCCACTAACATCTTGGGATAAGGGGTGAAATGAAAAACAGAGCTGCATATTTGGTACCCGAGTGTGTCAGCATTTGCTGACTTTCCCCCCTTTTGACAAATATACATAGAGTATCTGCAACGATATTGTCTTTTCCATTGATATGCTGAATATTTGTAGAAAATGTATTATTCTTAAATTTAAGAAGAACAAGTAACTAAAGCCAAAAAAACCTTAAAATGTTGTCCTTGTCTTCCCCATTTCACACACTTGATGCTCAGTGTGCAGGTTTCCTCACGATGTTTTCCATGAATTCAGTAGTGCATGGCTTGGAATGGAACTCAAACTTTCAGCATGGGCGTCCGGCGTTCTAGCTAAAGGCACCGATTTGGCGACCGCCGCTACGGTCACCGATCGCCTTTGTTTATACTTGGTCGTTGACCGAAGTCGTCCAACCTTGAGGGTTGGACCTTACTTCTCCGCACCGGTAACTCTATCCTTTTTCGTCGCTCAGAAATATCGTTGGCTAGAGCGAGAAAGATTGCTTCCAAGGGGCCACAATCTTCGACATCGGCCGGCCGATTCCGTGGAAGCAACCTTTTTCGCTTTGGCGAATGATAGAGTTAATTTTACTTAAATAAATTAGTAATTTCACCCTGTTCTAATTTATTTAAGGATAGAGTTACACGAAAATACGGTTCCATGCGAACAAGTGGTTAGAACGCCACTGACGCTCATACATAACTTTGGTAGATTCTAGGTTAGATATCTATAAAATTAGATAAAAATATATCTTATTCAATGAACTCACCGGTTAGACTTTTCACCTTCGCTCAGCGTACACAAAACATAGCTATTATGTCTATTAATATCTGCAACTATATCCATCTGTGCTACACTGTCAAAGTTCATGGCAACCATGTCTCCGTTAATTATGACATCGTTCACCAGATTATGTATAGTTTTCCTTTCGTATTTAAACAGTCTTGGGTCGAAAACCACTTCCATTTCTTTGTCGTTTTTGACGAACTCTAGGATGTGGAGTAGCGTGTTTGTGTTGAAGTGTTCCATGTTGTATTCTTTGCGAACTGGCCAAAATATCTTCTTTGCGGGCGGTTTTTCGACTTGATGACCGAAACCAGGCCGGGTAGCTGTGGCCTGCGAATTATGTTTTGTTTAATAATTTATTTAATATTTTTTTGTCATTATTTCACAAAAGAGCACATAAGAAGCCAACCATTATTTCCACATAATGACCTAGCTCTTATATTAATGCACTGACATCCCTTAAATATCTTTACTTCGACGTCGATGTGTTTCGGCAGGGTTTATAGAAGAGCCAGTACCTACTAAGCCAGTGTGCTCCATCTTCGACCTCACCGTCACTTACTACCAGGTGAGGTTGAGGTCAATAAAAAAACTAACTTCACTAGTACGTACATAGACAGCGTTGGGCGTGATGGGCTCCACGATACCGGCGCCGGACTTCCCGAGAGCGCCGCCGCGCCATCCCATCTTCTGCATCATGCTGTAATACGGAAACAACCAAAATCAATCAGGTTCTATTTCGATACCAAGGGCTTAAAAGACATTGGGGCGTAATGACATTTTTACACAATCTTAATCAGTTTCTAATTCCCCATCGATATATGTATAATTCACGTTGCGAAATTCGTGAAAATACTGAATATTTTAAGTACTTTGTTTTGTTTCGACAACGGCGAGCATGCGTAAAACGACGAATGATTGTAGAAGAAGCAAGAGAAGCGTGCCAAGACAGATTCGTGGCGCTCCGTTCTCTCTGCCCCGCAAGGGACAGCGTGAAGGTTTGTATGTATGTGATTTGTTTCTAGATTACATTTAAGTAGTGCTAACCTTTTTTTTTGGTTTGTGCTCTTTCTCATTTCTTTTGAAAAGTTGTGTTTTGTCCTTTACACCCTATGTGCCCCGAGGTATCGATATGTGTACAATATTTTATCTCTATTCAGTGTCACCTAGAGTACTGCCATCCTTTCACCTATTTCTGCCACAAAGCAGCAATGCTTGCATTGCTATGTTCCATTTTGAAGGAAAAGAGAACCAGCTACACATATTACATAATCACCAGCACATGAGGTACTCCACCAAAGTCATCAAAGTTAGCAGCACATCCTTCGCAGAACACCTTCTTGCATTATTTTAGTCAGGTGTCTATGAGTGATGTGACCACTTACCATCTAGTGGCCCATCTACTCCTTTGTTTTCCTATAAAAAATCCAAAGCTATAGCATAAAACCGCATGGAAATTGGTTCAGCCGTTTCGGAGCTAGATGGGAACAGACATAAATGCACACACAAACAAACATCCTCTTAGGTCAAACGCATATAACTTCACCGTTACGTCGTGGCTAAAACAAAATGTAAAAAAAATTTGAGGGAGAGAACTGAGTCCAATACAATTTAAAAAGTAACAATCCAATCACCTCTCTGCCTTGCTCATTTGCACGGGCTGTGCTAATGCGACCGACAGATTCTGCTGCAGCCTGCTGCCTGGCTGTTTGCTGGTGCCTTGCACCGGCTCTCTGGAGCCCTCGCCTGCCTTCAGCCATTTCTGCTGGGTCCATGAGGAGGGTTCTTGCGGGATTCTGTAAATTGAGTTGATTACTTATTTAATATAGTTCCTGTAAGAATAATAGGGCTTCAAAGGTTTTAAACCTTTGTGCACTCTGTGTGACCTTTGTAAACAGTCTTAGGGCACCAAATTTTAAATTTTTAATGTCCTAAATTGTTCTAAAAAAATACTACTAAACTAGTGCCAAATTGTTCTGTGGTACCTAAATAATTTGGAGTAAATATTGCTGGTGTCCTATAGCAAACTGTATATTGTCATCATAGAATGAACACCTTGGTAAATTGTAATCTATTTCTGTTATATGGTGGTAGAAATACCTTTTCATTTCACTATGATAAAAATAAAATAAAATTTGTTTTCTTTAACCGAAATATGATCATAGAGAGACTATATGATACATTAAGTACTGTATTGTGTCAATGTCAAGCATATGAATTCACAGTGTCTTAGTTTTAACTGTATTGCTGTGCAATTTTTTGTAATAAATAAAATTAAAATAAAATAAATCCCTCTCAGACATATGCCACATTATAATGTGAGTTTCAGTGAAACATTTAATGTGAGTTACAGTTTGTAATGTTTGAACCTCTTTGAATTCAAAGTATTATTATTACAAGATTCAAAATCCAGGAATTTATTTTATAAATTCCAATTTAAAATACCTGTTGCGGATTTCGAAGGATTAAAAACCGAACCTTTCACTAATTCTTTAATGTTGACCAATTAAAGTTTTTCTATTCTATTCTAATTCTAATATCATAAGCACTATACTTACAATAAGCTTGGCAATATTACTGATAATATTAGACTAAGCAGACAGACCACTTGATGGTAAATGGTCACCATTCGTCGCCTAGAGATACCTGCAGCCTGCAGCATCAAGGTTCATAGTGCTGTTGTGTTTGCCAGCCTTGTAGGAACTTTTTCTCTTTATTACAGGCAGATTTTTGAAATAACAGAAGCTAAACTAGCAATATTCTTTAAAACAGGTATCTATGCATGGATACTTGGAAACAGATGATATATTTTAAGCATAGAACCAGAGGGGTTACTACCAGCAAGCATGATAGGGTTCATATACGGAACTAAAAGGAGATTTGTTTTCGGTATTGCCCTATATCTTACATGTCGCCTTGAATATATTTTTTACGAATTATGACCAAACCAACACTCACTCTTCTACTTCCTCTTTATCGTAGAACGACTCAGGGTCGTCAAACAACGAATCCCTACTAATAACTCTCCTCTTCTTCTCATCTTCATATAATTCTTCTGCGGTTTCCTGCGTTTGAGTGAACAGGCTATGGGAAGAATTCACATTTTGCCATGAATTAGCAATTTGCGTATTCTCCTGGCCATAGTAGCGGATGTAATTGTTCATTTTACATTGATTTTATTCAAAATCACACCAATATTCGTTAAAAATAATAAAATTATTCCCAGAATTGTTAATTTTATCGCGGATTCAACTGTAAACAATAAAAGAAAACGAAACCAACCGAAGCAAATTTTACCATGATTTAAAGTAATTTAAACTTTATGCATAGACGTTAATGTCGTAAATAGTGTTTCATATTTTATTGGTAGTTATAACCTTTTCTAGCAAGATCTCCGAAAAGCCAAACGTCAAAAGCTGGGTTCATGTTGACAACTTACGAGCGTCCACACTTATGACGTCACCGTTATGATAGTAGCGACATCTTTATCACGAACATTACAACTTTATTGGCGATTTTGACCATTTACAAAGATGGCAACACTAATTTAGACAAAAAGAAATGAAACTAAAGCCGAAAAATTTGTGCTCTTTTGTAAAAAAAATTATACAAAAATCAGACATGGCGCGCGTCTACAGAATTCCACAATTTCTAATAATTTTCGTTTATTTATCACTTATTTCGTGTTGTTTTACTAGTTTAGTTAGTGCCAGCCGCGAACTAGATGAAGACAACTGGAAAGACATCCTGGAAGGGGAGTGGATGGTCGAATTGTGAGTTTTTCTGACGCCGGTGTCGGCTGGTTTTAGAAACGTGTCAAACTAATTTTTGGTAATGAAACCTTGTAATAACAACGGTCTTTACTCGTGTTTGAGCTGTGTTTCGTTAGAAATTAACCTTATTTACTCCTAGAAGTTATACATTTTGCATCAAAATTGTGTAGCTAGAAAACCTACATTGCAGGTTTTTAGGGTTCAATAGCCACTTACAAGGCCATGGGGAAACCGTTTGAATAACAATGACTACCCTTGCTCTATTATAAACAAGATTTCCTTATTTACTACAGAATTTCGTCTACAGATTGTAGAATGCATGCAGAAAATCTTACTACAAAGTCCTAAAATATTGCTTAGCATGAGTCATATTTACTTTTCTGTAGGTGTTGTTACTCAACCAAACTAGGCACCTAGTCATGTATCCTTTATCAAACAACATTACCTAATACATGTATGTATTACTTAATATAATTAGAAACACCTGATTCTCCATTTTTTAAGTCTAGGTTTTTAGAGTTTAGTAGTCGGCAACCTTTTTTGTTATATTTCATTAGGGTTTGACAATGATGAAGGTCTAAATGTTTTTTGTTATTGAAAATCATTTTCGTAGTCTTCGACACACAATAATATATACCTACTGGACTAAAATAAATCCATTTACCTATACAATTCATTGGTGTGAATTGGGAAACCAATTTATCTAAAATTGATGTCCAGAGAGAATCCGTGAGCTCTTTGAAAATGATTCGGCTCTTAGAGCAGATTTCGGTCATATTCGGTTATTGACAACTATATGTGAATGTATGACAGAAATAGAGACTGACTTTACCCCATACCCAGATCCCTTTCTAAGAGCTTATATAGAGTGTGGTTTATTATATGTTATTAGAACCAATCCTAGAAGAAAACATCAATATGTGTAACAAATGCCAAGTACCTAAGTAAATAAAACAGATTTGAAACCTATATCTGTAATACTTAATTCATCTAACTATCTCAAGACCAAATGTTTCTCAAGGCATGTTTCATAATAGTGTGATTAGCATCTCTGGTATTGTAAATTGTAAGTTAGTCACTGTGATGATGTAATTCTATTAGCAGAGGTGTACACTGGTAATGATTTGCGATTGGACGCTACTGATCATGAATGAGAGTGGTCATATTTATTATTATATACTTTATTTGCTTCTTTCTTTTTTATTATCCAGAAGACAAATTATATTGCAATTTTTTTTTATGATTTTGCAGTGATTCTATTGATTTTCTAATATTTATTATAACTCCAGTTTTTAGGCATATAATTTAATTTGCAGGGGGTTAGATTTCAGGGTAGGTTGCAGTTTTGTGGAGGGGTGGAGTGATTTATAGATTTAGGGTCCTGTCCTGTCTATGGCCATGGAAATTCAACTAAATTGTGTTTTATCCATTTACAAATAAAAAATTCGATCAATTCTTTAACCATAGTCACCCTGGATGGATAAAAAATGTGACTGGCATTGGAAGTGTGTTTTTTGTCTTCACATTCATCAATCATAAAAAATCTGAATTAGGTATGACATGTTATTAAGTTATTATCTTAAATGCACAGGTTAAAGCATTGTTGAGGTGCCAGAGTAATAACATACAATGGAGATAAAAACATGCAGCATGCATAATAATAAATGAGATCATGTTCCTAGGAGTGATGTCATTTAGTCATTAAAATGATAATGCTCTATTTTACCTGAACTTTAGACTGCCAAATCTTCAAGCTAATTAACTAAGGAGTGGCAAATTTATATTAAATTATAAACAGCGCCGCCTAAACAATTTTCGTGCTTTAGGCGAGTTATAATGGTACCCCTTTAAAACCAAATGTCTGCCATTAAAATAAGACAAATGAGACAGATAATGGCAACTTTCTTTCAAATAGAACTTTGATAATTTAAATAGGTTTATTATTTGTTAATTCATAATACTTATGTAGACACGATTAGTACAAAAATCGGGGCAAGTGGAGGAGTTCATTTTCCTCAAAACATTTTGTTCATGAGCAAAAAATTCAGCTCGAAATATCGGCAAGGATGGTTAAGATTTAGGTTAGGAGACTGGGGCGGGAGCGTAATAAAAGTAGACCAAGTTGACCGACCCGAGATTATGCCGCCCGGCCCTTGCCGTGCCTTCGCCCTTTGGATGATGTGACAGGTGATGCCTGAAAATCAGTGCCGCAGTGCTAAATACGCTACGGGAATAGGCTGGGCAGACCCCTTTTTCTGGTGCTGCACACCACCTTCATCAAACTTAATTACCTTTGTTTATTTATTTTTATCTTATTTTTGTTTGATATTATTTTTATCTTCTGTACCTAATTGTTTGTGTGTGTTTGTAATTGTATGTTTCTTTGAAAAAACGAAACACTTGGTACAGTCAGCCTCTAGCTAAAGATTGTATCGTATCGGCCTCTGTTAAATTTAAGGTTCATTTCTGATTGCAGAAATTTGACAGTTGGTATACATAATCTAGAGGCCGAGTGTACATGGATTTGCATGGTTTCCGGACCTCCCCGCATGGGAGTTGCCACCGACGCTCATGAAACCCCCATAATGTTTACAACATATTCTTCAGTTACGCCCCCTGGTGTCCGGCATGCAACGCGCTGTCGCCGGCGTGGCGCGAGCTGTCCACGCGAGCCTCGCGCAAGTCGCTCGCCATGAAGGCGGCTGCCGTCGATGTCACAAAATCACCCGGGTTGAGTGGCCGGTTCGTCGTCACCGCGCTCCCGACTATATTCCAGTATGTCATCCCTAATGGCGGATTTACATTGGTCAAGTGTGTAGCGAAGTGGCGAGTACAAGTATAATTGAATAAATTTTTATTCAAGATAACAATGGTTCACTTTGATAGTAAAATGTTACTTATGTTAGTACTAGTAGTATTAGTAAAGTTAACGAAGTGTCGCATAATTGGACAATCAATTTTATCGGCGATCACCATCAGAACGCCGTTGGTGCTGCCCCGCACTGCGTAACAGAGATGCTGTTTTCTTTCTTAAGATGGCCGCAAATCCATCCACTCGTGCTTTCGCGAACATGGTCGAGGCACTACCAAAAGTATAGTGACGATTATGGTACTGCCACTGTCCGATCTGTTTACACCACTCACTGTACTTACCCATTTCGCTAACACTTGACCAATGTAAATCGGCCATAAGATGCTGACGTGAGAAGTTAATGCCGTGAGTCATCAGTTCCGTGATAGAGTAGAAAAGACAGATCACGCGCTAGGCGAAAATAAATTTCACATTTGAGTCATCAGCCTATTTTCAAGCCCTTAACACACAGCAGCGATTTGAAAACGTACTTGGTAATCAGACTGAACCCATAAAAATCTAGAAAACCTAAAAATATATTTCAGTTGGTTCGATCCGATTCCATTTCAAAATCACTGCAATGTTTTAAAGGCGTCATACTGTTATGTTAAGGCATTATATCTTCCCTTATACTAGGGGGAAGGGTTTATGATCCACTGAGCGTCTCAGTGCCAATTGGTGGATTTCACATGCCTTCAAAATCTCAGATGTTTTCCTTCACACTTGTGCAATGTTTACACCCTTCTCGATTCCAAATCAATGTTGAGCTTGTGATAAATATATTTTTTGCCTTCCAGCGTGAAAGACGGCGAGTTCCGCCAGTACAAAGGTCCTCGCGACGTGGACTCCATGCTGGGTTTCATCGAGCAGGAGCGCTGGAAGCAGACCGACCCCGTGCCCGGGTGGAAGGCACCACACTCCATACAGATGAGCCTCGTCGCCGAGTTCTTTAAACTCAGCCAAGCACTTAGAGTAAGTTCTTACCAAAAATCTAATAAATTTTTAAAATTAAATTTATCCCTCTTGGAAAAGAACTTTAGGAATCATCCAGATTAGAGCTTATTCCTGTTAGCACGGACATAACCAAAGTTTGAATAAATGCATTTCAAAAACATATAGAAAACAGGCAATAAGAAATCAGAAGGTAGAAAGAAACGGCAACAGCCATTTGTGATGTCAGTCTACTGTAGCGCCATACGCCATACAAGGTATATGTACCTTAAGGACTGTTTTGCTAAAATACAAACAAACAATATATACGCGCGAAAAACAACCCTGCTGTCGCGCAGGCTGTTAAAAAGGGACGGAGCATCTCACTATTAATTCCTACACTGTGTTCACTTACCTATTTTGTAATGTATCTGTGTTGTTAAGTGTTGATCAAATAAATATTTTCTATTCTAGTTCTAACCATTACAAATCGAATTTCTGAATGTCCATGGAAGTAAAAAAAAATTATCTAATAATTTTTTACTTTTTTTTTTCATCTATTTTTTTAAAATTATTTTTTTAAGTGTATTTTACTTTTTTTTAAATAAATACCCTATTGGGCATAACCGAACTTTGGACAAATGAATTGAGTACAATCGAGCAAAAATAATTTAAAAAAATATCTTGGAGCCCAAATATGGTCTTCATTCAAATTGACTATGGTTTTAACACTTGGTCCATTCTATCTAACCCACAAGCTGGCAAAATAATTGCTCCATATCCAAAACTAAATACTATAACACACAACTTCTGTCTTCTTCTGTCTCTGAAATCCTTGAATACTGTCTGATCATATTGTACAATGTTTACAGAGTGTCCACAACATGCTGATGGAAACATATGGACTTCCCACGTGGGGATCTTATCTGATATTCGCTATCGCCACTATATTCATCGGAGCACTGCTTGGCTTGGTAAGTGGTTTCTAAACACCGACCAGGAGGAGCGTTTATAAGTATGACGCATATGATTTTAGCGTCATATCTCAATCGATCAGATTTGGGTGCGATATTTTTTTTCTCGTATGTGTGTACTTCCGTATAAATCCATATGTTGCATTTCTGCGACTAAATAATCGCGCTGCAAAAAAACGTAGCGCGCACTAAGCTTTTTAAAAAAAAGGTCTATAGATTGTCCCACTGCTGGGCGGGCAGGCCTCCCCTCCTCCGTTCCATCTTTCCCTATCTTCGGTGTCCTTATACCATCCTTTTTGGAAGTGGTCGAAATCGTCCTTCCATCTACGCCTGGGCCTGCCTCGGCGCCGCTGTCCGTCTTGTGGCACCCAGTGCATGGCGATCTTTGCCCACCTTTCCTGCATGCATGCGGCAAACGTGGCCTGCCCAGTCCCACTTCAATACAGATGCTTTGGTGATTGCATCAGCAATGCGGGTTTTGGAGCGCAGGGTCGTGTTCCTGACGCGATCCGTCCTTTTCACGTTTAGTATACTACGCTCCATAACTAACTAAAAAACATACTTACTTACTTACTCCGCTGGTGCAGCGACCCGAAGTGGATCTTGTCCTCCGATACCAAAGAGCGCCATTGCTCTCTCTCCTGCACAGTCTGGAGCCAGTCAGGCGCCCGGAGCTCACGCAGATCCTTCTCCACTTCATCGCGCCAGCGGTATCTGGGACGTCCGACCGGACGTCGTCCGTTAGACCGTCCCACATACGCTCGTTTATCTGCCCGATCCTCCCCCATCCTAGTGATGTGTCCGAGCCATCGGAGTCGAGCTGCTTTCGTTTCTCCTATGATGTAGGGAGATGGAAGAGATAGTGAACGAGCTGAACATCATAGGAGAAACTAGAAAACTTAACTAACTAAAAAAAATACTTCTATGTACAGATGCTGGTATGCGTGATCGACCTGCTGTACCCGCCGCGTCGCGCGGACAAGGTGTTCGTGAGTCAGGCCGAGGTGGACAGCCGCGCGCGCGGAGACACCGACGGCAAGAGGTCGGATGATGAACAGGTCAGTACATACCAGTGGAAGGTCCATATTATGATTCCTGTCGGCTTCCCTTTTGAATCTTGAATCATTAAGTATCCAAACCTTCCTCACTTACACCAACTTTAAAAACAACATTCAATCACTTTTCCTAAAAAGCGTCGGTGGCACAATGCGTCAGGTCCGGGTTCAAAACCTGTGATCTATTGTGATGTGTGCGTGTGACGCTGACGCGTACTCAGAATTACGAAATTACCCATGCACTTTATTTCTGCGATGTGTATTTATACTATCTAAGTATAAACATGTAAATATTATTTATAAAAGGGAACAATAAGTCCGCCGATATACTGCTAAGCAGTTTGGCGGTATACACTTAAGATATTACTGTATTTTATACTGTATAAATGATGAATAAAATTAAAAAAATACATGCAGTGCCATGTACCAATGAGTTATTCGTATTTTTTGAAGACTTACGTTCATTTACCTACTGTTCTAACGGTGAAGGAAAATATCGTGAGGAAACCTGCACACTGAGATGACACAAAAGATCCTCAAGGGTCGAAGTGCCGCTGGGGTTATTCCCGGCCCCCTATCATAAGATAAGATACAGGGGATTAGAGGGCGGTGTTGCGACGCTCTCTTCAACTGCAAGTTTCAACCATTCGAGGTGTTTTGTGCAAACTGAAGCAACATTATTTTTTTAATATATTTATGCCCTTGTTATTATTAATTAATACTTATTACATAATAAGGTCGTATGATTCGTAGCGCTCCATTACCTCTGCCTACCCCGCAAGGGGCATGGCGTGAAATTATGTATGTATGTACCTAAGTTTCATTTCTTGTCCACTAAATGTTATACCAGTAGTAGCTATCCCAATTTTTCCAGCGGAGGTTGCTTCCTTTCAAGACTTATAAAGTAACTAGTTCCTGAATATTGCACTTTGTTTTTTCCCACAATTTAATTGAAAATTCTCTAATCAGTGCCAATAAAAAATCTTGTCTTGTACTTAGTATCTATTTGACGGTTATGGAAAGTACATGAGCAAACGTGTCCCCCGACGGTTCATGGTCATTATCAGGTTTTATCTTATCTTATCTTTGGATGGGGGCCGGGGATCCCAGCGACACTTCGACCCATGAAGATCTTTTGTGTTCAACCCCTTGTACCTATCCCTTGACCACATCACCGAATATGTCATGCATGAGCAAGACTTAGTGGGAGGGATTTGAATTCCCTTGGGTCCGGATAGGCAGAGCCTAGCAGACCCATCCTTTTTGCCGCGAAAGTGTCACATTCACATAGGAGATGTGAAACGGTCTCCAGTTGTTCACCACAGGCTCTCAAGATGTGCTGTCAGCCAGCTTCATCTTGTGTAGGTGGGGATTGGTGCTAAAGTGACCGGTGAAGGCACCGACCAGTAGACGCACTTGACGTCTATTCAGCCCCCAGATCTTGTTGTTCCAGCCTGTGACTTTGTCCCCAATGATTATCATCAGGTTTACATCACACTGGAATATGGATTATTTATGATAAGGACATAACGTGATCTTCAATGATTTCCGTCAGTACCCGAAACGTCCGTAAAGTTAAATCTTCTTTAAATTGCTAGCTATCCCTTTCTATCTAAAGTTATAGTTAGATAGAGATGACACGAGACTTAAGGAAGCGTTAACATTAAGTACGTTTCGTGCAACAGACGGATAGTGACTTGTTTCGTTTGTTTCGTAGGAGCTAATCAACGACGACATAGTGGATGATGCTGAGAATACTGAAAATAGCGATGCCGACAAACATTCACAGAGCGACGTAAGTATTTCTTTGCACATTTTCGTCTGAGCCAGTCTGTGCCTCGGAGATAACTTTTAACTGTCGAACCTGGCTTCATTAGGCGGTGATAGGGCCTTAATTTTCAGATTTTCAGAATAGGGAAAAATAAAAATAACGGATGTTGTCCCAGGTTGATCATTAACCACTCGACAAAAAGAAATCTATAATTAAATTTTTTGTATTCCAAACCCAAACCCACCATTAAGTTGTCTATATATACTGTCCTAAATCAAAGGTTGATTGGTAGAAATCTGAAATGGAATAAGCTCGCCTTTATACTAGTTTTAATATTTATTTTAATTTTGTGTTTTTTTGTAAGCACAATGAAGAGATTACAAATAAACAAAGATTTTGAAATTCACCGTAAGTAGATTGCTCGCTAGAGAAATTGTATATGGAAACGTTGTCTACCAGTTGGCGCATGCGATGTGAGCGTTTTACCATACAAGTCTGGCATTGAATTGTAAATGTATGGAACTATATGTGCATTTGCACAAACCCTTTGGTTCGCTGTCAGTGCTCACATCATCATTCTAGAGAACAAGGCGCCACTAGTCCGATTTCTGTGGAAATAAACACTAAAGGGGTTTGAATATTTCACTATGGAGCCTGGCACTAACCGCTAAAAATCTTCAAAATGGCGGCCACGCATAATTCTTATATAAATGGATAGCTGATATCGATACAAACAAGAAATGAAATATGAAAAAATCTCATGAAGTGTCACGTTTCCAAGATATTAGTCTTCAAAGTTGTAAAGTTCTATGACCAGCATAACTTTGATAGCTTAAATCTTGGAAACGTGGCACTTTAGGAGTTTTTGTTACATAACATTTCTTGTTTGTATTGATATCAACTATCGATTTATATAGTATTTATGCAGTGGCCGCCATTTTTAAGTTTCGAAGTTTTTTTTAAAGATTAGTGGCTAGGACATCGGACTCCCATGCGGGAAGGTCCGAGTTCGAAACCAGGCAATGCCATGTACCTATGAGTTTTTCAGTTTTTTCGAAAGACTTCGTACATTTACTGACTACTCTGACGGTGAATGAAAACATCATGAGGAAACCTGTACACTGAGATAACCAATGTGTGAAATGGGGAAGGTAATAGCAAACCACCTATGTGATTAATTCCTTAGAACGATCACGACCCTCAGCAATGAGGAACACAACTTTAGAAGAAGAAAAATACGTGGCCGCCATTTTTTATCTATTAATAAGTTTATCTATTATTATTATTTTTAAGATCAGGCCCAAAATCTTTATACCCATTGTTCTCATGTGACCAGAGCTCGGACGAGGAACAGAAGTCGGCCGAAGCGGAGGGAGCGGGCGACACGCGGCCGACAGAGGCCGAAAAAGACGACAAGCCGGCCGAGGTGCGCAAGCGACGAACAAGGAAGGCCGACTAAGTATCGCAGTGACGTAGTGCGCGCGACAGCCCGAACACTCCATCTAAGACCTGGTCAAGTGCCCAGTCAAGTGGCAAGGACAGTTGTGAGTGCCTGGCCAGTGACAAAAGTCAAACAAAATTTGTATCAACTGACAAGGGAGGGAAGGGAATTCAAATCCCTCCCACTAAGACGCATTGTCTTGCTCATGCATGACATATTCGGTGAAGTGGTCAAGGGGTTGAACACAAAAGATCCAATGGGTCGAAGTGTCGCTGGGATTCCCTATACCCATTCAAAGATAAGATCCACTGGCAAGGCAGCTTGCAATCCAACTTGACTCGCCACTGTCCTAGCCACTTGACTAAGAAGAAAACCACTTTATTGCCACAAAAAAATACATTTAGTTCACTCGATAATACTATTGGCAATAGGAACGCACTTGACCAGGACCAGGCCTAAGTCCTCAAGGTTAGCAGCGCATCGTGAACTCTAATACTGATCACGATTCCAGCACGGCCCGACCGTTCTTCGGGCGTTTTAACCGCTGTTATTACCGCCCCTCGTATTGTTGTTGTTTATAGTACAGTAGGACAACATTATATTAAATACTAAAACTGTCCACAAGGATAAATAGGGTATTTGACAATTTTTTTTAAACTATGTTCAAATGTTTAAATCATAGCCATTATTTACTAGTTTTTTATTTCCTCAAAATAAAAGTCGCTAAATAGTCTTAAACAGCATTTAAATTTTAATCATTTTAAATTTCCGCGAATACGCTGGTCATCATCATCATCATCATCAGCAGCCTATTCTAGTCCACTGCTGGACATAGGCCTCTCCCAGGGCGCGCCATTGAGCCCGATCTTCGGCTCTTCTCATCCAGTCGCTGCCAGCCACCTTACGCAGATACGCTGGTCGCCATGACAGTTTTGCTGTGACGTCACTATCGATTAAATAGACAAACAAAACGGAACTGATCGCCCTACATTCGTTGTGTTGTTTACTCGGCAGTGACCTCACACTTGACAGCGTCATGGCGGGCAGCGTTTCACTGCGTTTCAGGTCACGTGATATACAAATTAAAAAAGGGCGATTTTAAACATAATATATGAAATTGAAATCGTGATTTCATGATCGGAAATCAATATATTTCTGTTTCCCATTACTTGAACTATCATATTTACATACTCTCATAATTTATTGTTTATGGTGGCAAGTAGCCTATTGTACTATAAAGTCTACAAACAACAACAGTTCGGGGGGGCGTTAATGCAACGGTTGAAACGCCCGAAAAATGGCCCAGCCGCTAAACTTAAGTTCAGCTCTCTCTCTCTCTCTCAGTGTCTCTTTCGTTATCGGTAAGAAAGGACAGAAGAAGTTGGTGTCATTTTAAGTTTAGAGCAGTCAAATTAAGACAGCTCCATGGAAATTCAGATCGGATAGATATAACATGCCGTCTAAAATTAACTGGATTAATTCGACAGCTGTAATGCTAAAATCACACCTGTCCTTTTCATACCGATAACGAAAGAGACAGACGGATTGAACTTAAATTTTTAACTTCAGCTACCGTGCAGGAATCGTGGCCACTATAGCTATAATTTATTAGAGTTTGAGATGTCTATAGGCGATGTCACCACTTACCTTCCGAGCTGTCGCGTACCGTAGATCGTAGTCGCAGTTTGAATCCCGACCCACAGGTACTAAATCCGGCCAGAAATACTTATGTCGGGTCTCCTCTCCTCTCTATGTTGTCCTAATACAACGCGACCACGCGCTTATTCGAGCGAATAAGCGATGCGATTTCAAACATTTTCAAACTCATCGCGCGACTGTTAATAGGGATAATGCATGTAATTTTGAAATATGACATTAATTTTTATTAATTTTTGTCCCAACAAAAACAATGACATTATATTTTTATTTAGTAAAGTAGACTTTGAAATATTCATAGGTTTGTTGATCATTTTTGCAGAAACTGAACGTAATTCAAAAAGTTCAAACGCGGTTCTCTATGGTCGTGACGTCAAAGGTTTTGCTAGTATGATGCTTACGTGATTTATTGGATTTATCAAGTTTATTTTGTATTAACGGCAGTGTTTAAGCGAAAAACTTGGTAAAAACTGATATATTCAGTGAGAAATATGACGAATTCAGTTTTGTTTACATAACCTTTGACGTCACAAGCAGCGCGGGAAATGGCTGCCCGTTTGAATTGATGTAACCAGAATCGAAACTTTAAATATTTTATTCTAAAATAAACGTAACGTAACGTTTTGTGGAATATTAACAGTTTAATAAATCGATTTATTAAATTAAAATAAAATATGCATATTGCCTATTAGGGCACTTATTTGACATCAGTATGTTTGATCGCGCGTTCTTACGAACAAAGTTCGTGCGAATCGCGTAATCGCGTTCTGTTAAGACTACCCCTAAGAACCTTTCTGGTGGCAGGACCCCTTCCGGGTCCGCACCTTTACCTCGATTTATATGAAAACGCCAAACCGCCCGCCGCGGCCACGCGGTTCGTCAAAATACACGGGTTCTTATTACTCGATTAGAACACCATTTAGAAACGAATCTTTGGAACCGAAGTCTGGCTTTCATTTGTATGTAAAAGTTGGCTTAATCTCGCATTTTTTTCGATTATTATCTTTGTTTACTCTGTATGAAGAGAGTTGATAAGTATTACTAAATCATTCTAAATTAAAAATTTAAGAAACCCCCGACTTACCATCGTTAAGATCACTTACTATCTTTTTAGTCTTCTTCTGTTTAGGTAATTTTTAATGAAAGGTATTTTTGTATGACTATGAGAAAAGCTGTCTTAAATCTTTCCAGAGTTCCCTTTACTAACATCGAAAATTGTCTAGATATTGGAAACTATGAAACCAATTTCAAACAGACATGGCCTAATAACACGACGTAATTCTCTGTGACAATAAACCGCATCCACATCGGATCATCTGTTGTTGTTGAGATGATTCCACAGACATTCGCGTCTGACTTATAACACCCCTTATTTTTGATGGGGGGTACAAACGCTCCCTATCTATCAGTATGCTGGCAAAATCTATACGCTAACGCGGGGCGTTTTTTTAATGTATTGACTGTTGCCCAGCGGCTTCGCTCGCGTGGACTTTTTTTTTTTTTTGACTCGGTAACCTTTCCGGGCATGCGCACAACAACTCACCAAAATTTCATCGCAATCGGATGAATGGTATACGAACGCATAGAGGACAAACAAACAAAGAAATTATCATTTTTACGAGTATATTATATAGAATTTATGAACTCTCTTCAAACAGACAACGGCTTCGATTTCGGTGTAGCCGCCAAATCTTAACCTAAATAAAACTCATGTTACGCTCACTCATATACAAGATTGTGTACGAGTGAACGGGACGTTTCGTTTAAATTTTGGCGGCCACCCCGGAATCGATGCCTATAGGCGTGCGTGTATCATTAGAATGTGTTATCTTCCACCCTTGTTCGTATTTCGATGCATTTTTAGCATTTACTCACGAGTGAATTTTTAGTTTGTCTCACCAAATGGTAGTGTATTATTTTATTATTATTAACCTTAATTTTAGATGTAATTTTCATGGATTTTTAAGTAATAATGTAGTTTCAAAAAATATTATCTTTAGAAATTAAATTACAAACTAAATCATTACACATACATGTAGCAGTATTGTTTTAAAAATAATAATTGTAAGTTTATTGTTCTTTCTATTTTATTTTACAGAAAGATTGAAAAACAATCGGAGATACGAATCGAAGTTGAAATCATGTTAAAACAAACTATCTTTTTGTACTGAAAATATTTTATTATCCTTTCTAACATTCCTGCTTGAATGAAATATGTAAAAGCTCAAAATGAACTAATATTTTTTGCCATACGTACTTACGAGATTTCTTAAATGTTTTTATAAATCCCTGTAATATATTTATTTATATTCTAAATACTCAAATTATATCGTTTTATAAGTTTCTAAACATACGTATTGTTTTAACCTCGATTATAATTTATTTTAATTCTTCAACCCTTTAATGAAATAATAAATAATGAAATAATAATTAGTGAGGGTCAATGGTGGTGGTAATGTGATTGAAATTCTTTAAACCGAAAATCAACAATTAATAACTGTTTCTAGGGTTAATCGATTTATATGCAGCGGTCAAACCGCTGTGGTAGCGCCGCTGTGCGTGATTTTATTTATCTACTATATAATTATTGTAATTTATGTATACTTATTATTTGTTGTACTCCAAACCTTACCCACCATAAAAGTAGTCTAAACTGTCCCAAACCAAAGGTTGGCTGGAAGAAATCCTTATGGGATAAGCCCGCCTTTGTACATATTTTAATGTTTTTTTTTGTGTGCAATAAAGAGACTACAAACAAACAAACGATTTAAATACTACCGCTCGCGCACTCCATAGAAATAATATGCCTCGACGGTTCGACCACTGAATATACATCGATCCTTAAAGTTTTTTTTTAGAATAAAAAGTAAGATCATAATTACTTTTAAATAGTCGAAGTTTTAAATATATATACAAACTTCGTGTCGTGAAAACATGTAGTTATCTAGCAGTAGACTCACTGGAACAGTTATGAATATTGTTGTTTTTCAAATACCTAATAGCGATATTGTTAATACAAAATTGCCTTGTACAAAGACTTGAGATTGTTAAGTGTTGCGTTTACAATAACTATTGACCTAGTGACGCGCTAAATAAAACATTTGTATTTATAGAACTTGAGTTTTATTTTCTTTGTCCGTCCGTAACCTTATTGATGAGGGTCGGGAACATTCTATGGAAATAACCACATAGATTTGGGAACAATTGAGAGTTTTTTTGGCGGGAAAGTCGCTGGAGAAGGTTCTACGATGTTTATTTTAATGCTCAAAAATTGATTTCTGGTGATTTTGATAGCTAAAATCGGTGTAGTTTTGTCTAGCAAACGTCAACTGACCAGTGACAATGTGTTGAACTCTTAAAATAAACTTCTCGTTAGTGGTTCGTTGTGTAGTTTCACTCTGTGATTCTGTTGTGACGGTTGAAATTTCCGTCATAACTCCTAGGAGTGTTAAAATGTGTACACTACAACATTATGATACTGAAAAACAGTTTAAATCGCTTAATGTTTAGACTTATGACCTGTGTTGCCAATGCCTTGTTAAATAAAAATAATAATAGAACAATAGTATCGATACAAACGCGGATCTACGTGTGCAAATGTTTACTGGCTGAGCCTGAATCTCGTTTGAAGCGCGTATAAAAAACGCGATGTGCATAGGCTCTTACACACATAATCCTCATACATCTCTCGGTAGAGACAACACAGAGGTACAAATATAATGTAGCAGAGGGAACATCATTGACGTGCACTGTTTGGAATGTTGGTAATATGTTATCGCTCTCACTCATACTCGCTGTTTATGCAATGTTCTCCTTTTTCGCCGTGTAATTATATTCATCAACTCGCTAACAAATACTGGCAACATTGTCACTGCCATTTTGAATAGACGTTCGCTATTTTGAAAAAGACTGTTTGGAAAGGCTGCTTCATATATTTTTTTCGAAAATATCAATAGCTGCGGAGGAAAACATTGTGAGGAAACCTGCTTAGCTTTTAAAAACACAAATGTTTTTCTGAAACGTAAACAGGTAGGGAACTGGATGGGCGAACATTTTTTTAATTTAAAAAGCAAGTTGGGTTTTACTTTACGCCGTCCTGAATATTCCGGCCCATATTGTCTTTCTCTTATGTGTGCGTTTTTGCCACATATAATTTACCCTCGGGTTCGTTTTGCTCTTCAATATAAAATTTGATTTATGTGATTCTATATCTCGTAAGAACCAAAGAGAATAGCAAACATGGAGGCAATTCTTTTCACGTGTCTGTATTTACTCTCATTATTGCTTAATCCAGACGACATCCTAGCTGCGCTGGTGGTAACGCGAGTACCTATTAGATGACGTGACAGCCACAGAAATAGGCGCCCCGTCACCTTTCCTTCTCCCACTTAGGGGCCTGAGGCGAAGCCTTATGACTGGTTTACATTTGGTCAAGTGTTCAGCGAGTGGGTAAGTTGCGAGTGGCCAGTGACTATACTACAGCCAAACAATATTTGGATCCCAACTTGACTCGCCACAGTCCACCGGTTTACACCACTGTACTTCGCTGAACACTTGACCAAGTAAAGCAGCCTTTAGGTCCGCTTTTGCGAAAATTTTGCCTCGGGTTAATTCGCGTATTGTCTATGGTTTTCATACAATATTGACATAAGAGTTACCGGTTCGTACAAGACGGCCTTACCCTAACTACTAGGTAGTATTGAGATACTCAGTGAAATGGTAACCTGCGATTTTTTCCTGGGGGAAGATGAAAAGTACAATAACAATAAAACAAAGTTTTCCTTCAAATGTTTCTTTATTTAGGTATTTACATAAAATAATTAAGTATTGAGATAATTTCATGTAATTGCAGTTTATTATTAGTCAATAATTTAGATTTTACATACAAATTATAATATAGTAGGTATATTGTTTAAATACAAGGAAGATAGTAGAGATAGGCTAATATTTTACTAGGTTTGCTGAATTAAAAGTTCTACAGTTTGTTCTTGGATTTAGCATAGCAAATGTTAAAAATAAATCTTCAAACAGAACGCGCTATCGTAATTTTCAATAGGACTTCGTCTATATACGAGTTCCAAATATAGGTGGTACCCAGGCACTACACCACACCTGGTGGAAGATCTTCCTATATACCAATTGACGTAATATCATTCCATATCCCTCGTTAGCGCATCTACTAAATTTGATGTAATTAAAAGTGAAATTTCCAACATTTGCTACACCAGAGATATGCCAAATTAATAAACCAAATTGATTAATTAGCTTCTACGTAGCATTAGTTAATCGATGGCACCTATTTATAAGAAGCACGCGTATATAGGTTATACTGATATATGGAATTGCGGTAAGAATGTATCTTATGTCGTCTATTTTAAGAAAGTTTTGAGAGCTGAAAATATCGATATGGATTCCGGGGTGTCACTCGCAATTTTTATTTATTGCTAAACGAAACGTCCCGCTTACTCTTATACAATCTGATATATGAATAAGCGTGACAGTTTCATTTAGCTTTAGATCTGGCGGCCATCCGAGAATCTACACCAAAGACTGACAATATTAAGTTCTATAGACGACATTATAATCAAAAAAATTCATGTACCGTACCTAACACAATTTCCGAATAAAATATTATTAAAATGCAAAATTTCATATCAATATTCAAAATTTAGCAAAATCTAATCTCTAGCCAGATACAATTTTTAACAGTACATTTTCTTAAGCTAAGAATAATTTTATAACAAATTTTGAGATTTATTTTCACAATCTTATTTATTAGGTTACATTTTCATTTGCCAATTCGTTTCATACAATTTTCAGAATAAATAAATACTTATGAAGTAGGAGCACCATGAGGTATGATCACGTGATAATCATGGCTGCCGGGTATATGGTAGCAAGTTAAGCTTTCCACCAAAGCTATGCGAGGAAGCGAGGCGGTGAGCGAGGAATAAATCCGCCAATAGAATCGCTCCGTTTAAATCGTCACGTGATATGACGTGATAATGGTGCGATCATATTGGTGGATTTTTTCCTCGCTCAACGAATCGCTTCCTCGCACAGCTTTCGCATCCTAAAAAGTCTGGGAGTATATAAGATCCTAAATCGCTTTGTCTTTTTATAAATCTTAAACGGTTACACATTTTTGTTTGAACGACACAGTGGTGTTAGATATTAGACGGACCTCTCTGTCTTACATAACACTAACGTCATTCACCCTGATTATCACGTGTGGAAGTATGAAAATTGAACTTCATAAAGTTTGGAATTTAAACCCAGACTACAATAAGTTACTAAAGTAGATTTTTTTATTAGACGGACTAAAACGACAAGTGCTAATATCACTTTGTAAAATAATATTGCCATGTTTAATGTAATAGTGATGCGTTCAGTTCACTTGTGAATCAGTTCCCTTAGATCACACAAACAGTGAGCCAAAAAGATAACGTTTAAATTATATATTGAAAGATGGATTTCGCTCCCATACAAAGTGAGGTTCAGCGATTTAACTTCTAATTTACAAAAAAAAATACTATGATTGGTGAACTTGGTGAAATTGGTCAGTGATTGAACTCGATCTTTGGTCACAACACTATTTCTATTTCATTAAAAACTGGCACCACAGGAAACGTCAGTTAAGTTCGTCTAATAAAAAATATTACTTTACCTGACCGTCACCCAGTGGTATATGCCTGACGGCCCTGTTTATCACGTGAGCATACCTCATGGAGCTCCCGATCCATCATAATTGACAATAACAATATAAATGCTATGTATGGGAAATTGTGACCATATCAAAATGCATCGTCATCCATTGACAAAAGGTTGAAATGTATCATAATGCGCATAAGGTTGAGATATAATTGAAGGTTTTTGACAGATTGTGATCGACTGTCGCCGTAACCTGAGGAAATGGTCCACATAAAAGTTATGGAGTGTTCCAGTATCCAAGGGCAATTTGCCACCAGTGGTGGCGTTGGAGGTGGTGGCAAATGGTAATAAACGGTTAGAATCTGCGCGCCCGTCATACTCGACGCCACAATGTGTGTATTGTCGAGTGAACTAAATGTTTACTTTTTGCCACAAAAAAGTTAAAAGTATCTATCCAAAACACCAAAATTTGAGAATCTGACATGTATCATAATGCGCAGGCATAAGGTTTCATTGAAGGTTTTTGACAGATGGTATACTATAGCTGATTGTACCAGCCACAACACGTGCCGTTTTGTGTCTACAAATTTTAAACTTTTGTGTTGTGAAATATAGTTCAAACCCATCTATATTGTTTGGACTAAATTGAAATAGTAACAAAAAACTCGGCTGTAGGTATCTTGGATATGAAATATGGAATCGAATGCATAGAGACATAGTTACAAGCAACCGGAATCTCTTGTGTTTTGATATTTTTGTGAAGGTTAACCAGGCTTACAATAGAGCGCTATTTTGTGGGGTTTTTTACATAGCGAAATAAAAGTAATAGTGGAACCCTTTTAACAACTCTCTTAGCCTGGTCGAGCTTTATAACTGTATTTTTATAACTGTCGAGCTTTCAGCAATTTGCATAAGAATACACAGCTAATAATAATTATACACATTTTTTTATATAAAAAAAGTAATATACATCAATCAGTTCTGGTACACATATGTTTTAAATAAAATTTAAAAAACTAATTTCACTAATTTATTATTATAGTAATATTTCAGATACACTTCGATATTCACGTTCATATGATAGATAGATCTTTGGATGCGTGTCCGTTGACGCATGATAAGATAATATAAACCCTGACCAGGTATTTGAAATCCCTCGCCATATCGCGGAATTAAATGAACTAATTATTTTTTTACAGCAAACTCCATTCCATAACACAGGCTATAAAAGTACCAATGGCGCCCTCTTGACAGGGTTTTTATATTTCTGGTCAGAGTATACAAAGAATATTGGGGTCGATTCTAGCGTGTCGCTCGATAAAGCCTCTCTACATACACATTTTCCCGCGCGGCCCGTGACATGTTTTTAGTATATTTTGTATGAAAACGGGCGCGTCTATACACAGCTGCGGGCTGGCTGGGAATACGAGAATATGTGTGGGAGAGACTTTAGTTCGATCATCAGTCAACGAAACCTCATCACCCGTCTCTTACACGATTTAGTGTACGAGAGCGTGACAACTTCATTTAGATTTAGCCACCACGCCAGAATCGCCGCCATGTGTGTACATTTTGTTCAGTATAGAACTGATATTTCGTGTAGTTCGTTTCTGAATAAGTTATCAACCAAATTACGTAAAAAACCGTCGTTTATAATGAATTTAATGTTCATATACAGGACTAATGATTTTAAGGGCACGTTCCGACACGAGGAGTGCCACCGGGCCATTCTACGAGCGTTTTAACCGCTGTCATTACCGCTCCCCCGTATTGTTGTTGTTTATGATACAAAAGGACCTAGAGAGACGGCCAGTCCTCACGTTGGCAAAGGCTCAACCTTTTGATGTAATAAAAAATAGTCTCCCTCCTATAATTAGCTCACCATAGAGGCTGGCGCGCGTTCTTTCCTTCATGTCTAAACCCTTCGCGAAACTAGCACCACTCCCGAAAAAATAAAGATGCGGCCTATAAATAAATTGAAATGATGTAGAGTTAGAACTTTTATGTTAGCCATGGCGAGGCCGAAGGCCGAGCTCCGCCTAGGGCGATGCCCGGAGCGTCCCGGCCTTCAAGCGCAGGTCTAATATGCTGAATGTTCTTAGCCGTGTCAGATAAAAATTGGATCAGCGGCTCTAAGATGTCCAACATTATGATGTGTACAGTATGATGTGATCTCTGGAACGGTAACAGTTAGGTGGTTCGAGTTTGAGCTCAAATGTTTATGACTATGGTGACCTTCCCACATGTGGAACCTTGAGGATCTGATGAAGACCAGGAAAAAGTAAGGGGATATCCAAAATGGTACGTCGGGGGTTTCTTAAATTTTCAATTTAGAGTTATGTACTATAAACAACAACAATACGGGGGAGCGGTAATGATAGCGGTTGAAACGCTCGAAGAATTGCCGCATCTGATTGGTGCGTTCAATCAACCGCAGACCTCTGCACCAATCAGTGCCTAACACTTACTTCTGTCGACACGAGCCCTTGTCTTTAGCAACTGTAGTGATTTTCAAACGGCATCGGAGCATACCCATAATAAATCTGTTTTTCGATTTTCTAGATTTCTATGGGTTCCGTCAGATTTCGTTTCAAAGCAATTAAATTTTATAGAATTGAAGTATTAGGAAACTTTTATCTGTTAGCTAATAATTTGAATTCGATAACATCTTCAAGCTCTATCATACTAAATATAGTCATAATACTTCATCATTAATCTAAAATCTCATTTTCACTAAATACAGAAAAAAAAAAACTTTTATCCTTACAAATTAAAGAAAAGACAAAATCGTAGTCGCAATAATACAAAATGAAAAAGACTAGAATGTTAAAAAATATAAAATAATTACAATAATAATAATTCTGCTTATATTTATATAATGTTATAATTTATTTATATAATATAATCACAAACTGTGAGATTTGATTATCGAGATATAAAATTATGTGATAGTGCGATGGATTTTATTTAGTGTAAAAGTTGTCCAGCCGTGTGCCAAATACTATAACTATATATTTTTAAACATCAGTAATGTTTAAAAGGGTGCATCAAGAAAGTTGCATACATACTAAAGTAACTGGAATGGGATCTTCATAGATACAAAGTAGCCCCCTACGAAACTCTGTTTAAAAAAAAGAGAACCGAGATAAGACTGGAGTATGTATCCCGTCTCTTTTTAATACAGTGAACACATTACCAACATTCTTTATTAGCTAGGCTAAAACGACTGCTAGGAGTGGTCTACCACAAAAGTCCATAGGTGGGTTCGATCCGGCGACGCTTGCGCCGAAATCTCGTGACCCTAGTCTCCGAGTCATTGCCAAGTCGATATTAAACCTACTACGAGGTTCCATCCTATTCGTGCCGTACAAATCATTACCACACCTTTCTTAAAACTGACATCTATTTAGTCTTTGACCCACCGTTGGACAAATCTATACAGGATGTAAAGGAAAAAATAAAAACAATCATAATACCAACAAAATGTAGTTGTTTTCATCGACAAAATTGTTCGTATTAATTTTACTATTAAGAAAGCTGTTTCCCCTACATCATGTATAGTAAGAATTAGGCCCAGAGTTATTTAGAAGAGTGGCGGCGCGCCGATTTACTTCGATTACAATTTAAACTAAACCTTAGTGCCTCTAAAATACGGTTTAAAATAGCATGCCAATAGCAGCGACTCCGGACAAGGCGAGGCAAGCCATTCTAGACGAGAATTTATATCGTTATCGAAGTAAGTCGCCACGGCTCCACTCCGCTGGTGTGCGCTGGGCCTTAGGAATTAAATTACCTAGTAAGCAATAATGTTACACGCAGTTTAAAAAATAAGTTAAAATAACTTAAAATCATGTGACGTTATTTTGGTAAAAAGGCTTAAGGTATCGTACACTACCGGCTAACACTCACTAGCGTAACTTGTTTCTCGTTAGGTTTTTAATAGAATGGCAGTGTCATGGAGTTTTTTACAGGTCGAAATGCTTAACTGTAAAAATGTTACCCCCCTACGCGGCGGTAGGTTAAAAAGTGTATATCCCGTACCGTAATGGGCACAAAAGTGTATACAGATGTATAAAGAATATTGTGCAATTATTGAGATTATTTTTAAATATTTTAGGTACTGCACTGCATGAGAGATACAAACAAAATTGAAATCGGACCGCCTTTTTTGTAGAAATACAAAAAAAATATGTAATTGAACCGCCCTTTTAAAAAATATTAATATTTAATATTCCTTTGTATCGATGGTTTGGTAAAAATCCAAGATGGCGTCCGAGTATTTAATTTAAAAAAACCTTAAAACCAAATAAATACCTACATTTCATTAAATAAAAATCTACACAGTATCTTATATTTGTTTTAGTAAATTATAAAATACAATGGGATATCTTTATGGGTTCTAATTGACCTAAAAGCCACATGGGTATATCTATAACCACTATTTTATTTCATTTATTATTATTATCATAAAATGGAAGGTACTGTATATTATAATGTCATGCAAATATGTTAGATTCTCGCCTTTACAATAAATAAATTTGCAAATAAATCTTTCATTATATTTAGGAACCAAATACGTCGATAAATGATTACAAATATGCGATTATAAATTATATAAATTACAATCTTACAGTTTGACAAGTTAGCAAAGACTTTGAAATAACCATTTTGATTTCTAACCACATTCTTATTTTTAAACATAAGTCTGCTGGTGTTTTTTTTATAGATATCGTAACCCAGGCGTGTCATCCAAGGTTCTAGCTGGGCCAAACCTTTATTCGCGTTTTATTTTATTTAGGGTCACCAACCACTACAAAGCTTCGAAATCGACGTACATTGCTGTCTATCGTGTTCTTTCGTTCGTGATATTCACCCGCCGCGTGCGCACAATCACCCCACGAAACATGAGCGATGGTGATACTTTCCGCAATAAACGATTTTTGATCTCTTTGGCTATACAAGACGGAAGTCTCACGCGAAGTAACTTCACTCATACTTTATAATTGTTGTTGGTTATTATAATAGGTCTGTGCTAACTTTTCAAGCTAATTTTCTACATTATAAGTAAACCAGACAAGTTTCACATACTGCAGGTAATACTTCTACTTTCTGGTTTACTTATACCTAGACCAGAAACTAAAAAACCTTCGTCGTATTGCGGAATCGAATGGTACAATTTTTGACATATCGAAGTCCAACACAGGTCACAAACAGCGCCGCTTGACAGGGTTTTTAGTTACTAGTCAGGGTATATCCCAGAAATTAAAGACACATAAAATTCAACTCACTCAAAGCCCCATTTCAATAAAATCCATACAAATCCCATACAACTATATATATAATACGTTGTAACAGTGTATGCAGTATATACATATGCGTAGCCTCGTTGTGTTTTAAACGTGTATGATTCAACAGAAACAAGCGTAGAACCGGGACATGTCTAATGTCCAATAGGCGTTCAGTTCATTTCTGGAAAAATAATAGATTTTTGTCAAAAAGTATCCAAATACAGATCGTAAAGAATGAAACTCCTACCTTGCAGGGTGACACAGTCGACTAGATACCACCATTTTCCCTATTTCTACTGCAAAGCAGCAATACTTGCATGCTTTTGACAAGTATTGCAAATTAAATGTTATTCATAAACATTAAAAAATAGAAATAAAATGATGGTCAAATCTGAGAACAGAATGAAAATTTAGAAATCACAAGTTAGAAAGTAACGGCTATTGCATAGTTGATTGATGCAAATAATAGAGTTAAAATATTGCTGTTCCTGTTTTGAATCGTAAGAGAACCAGCGTAATTTCCGGCAAAATTTACAAGGTTAACAGTGCATCGAAAATTCTCTAATAACATTATATTTATGGACGATGGTGACCCCCTTACTATAAGGTACCTAGTAATTATTGCTGTTTCGGTTAGAAGGGTAATTGCCGGCACATCTCAAGGTTAGCAGTACATAGAAACCCTCTAATAACATTATAGTAAGGTGCGATGACGAGCGTCGGTGGCCTAGTGGCTAGGACGTCGGGCTCCCATGCGGGATGTCCGGGTTCGAAACCATGCAATACCATGTACCAATGAGTATTCCGATTTTTTCGAATACTTGCGTACATTTACCGACAGCTCTAACGGTGAAGGAAAACATCGTGAGGAAACCTACATGTCTGAGGAAATAAAAATTTCCGAAGGCGTGTGAAATCCACCAATCAGCACTGGACCCGCTCAGTGGATCAAGGCGCGTACCCCCTTGTGTTATGGGAGGCCTGTGCTCCAACAATGGGGTCATTAATAGGCTGATGATGATGAATGTGTATGGGCGATGGTGACCACTATAAGGCCTTTCCCTCAACATCACAGTATAACACAGCTCACCATCAGGGGTCCAGTGGGTGCGGCGGGGACGCGCCACAACTGCTGTCCTCAGAGTGCAGGCCTTCGCCCATATCTGTGCCCACCTGCCGGACGTACCACTGTTTAGTATAGAACAGAATAGAATTGAATACACATATATAAACTCACGTCTACAACACAAAATATATAGATATTTTGTGTCCATAATCCCCGAAGGGGTAGACAGAGGAACCACCAAAAGGTAGTTCCCACTTTTCGCCGTAGGTGTAGTTGGTATCCACCAAGACCCTTAGTAGAACTAGAATTGAATTGAATATCTTTATTCGATCAACACTTTACAACACAGAGGTACACAATAGGTAAACAGCGTGAGGATACAAAAATATGTGATGCCAAACTCAACATACTGCTATAGATATACAAAACTAAAGCGCTGTTATGTGAAGCTGCTTAAAGGCTGTCGCACAGATATCAACCCTGCACCGGATCGCCTCGCGGTCAACCCGACGCTCAGAACCTCCGAAGTGTCGGCGCGGCTACGGCTGGGCGACGGCTAGCCGTCACCTGGGGGGCGACTATAAAACCGATAAAACAATAGGCGGTCTGCGCGCCATCCCCGCGCCGGCGGCGACGCCCCGACGTGAGCGCGTTACTGCGAGTTGACCACGAACCGCGAGCGGGTCACTAGCTTGTCCCGAGGCGAGGCGATGTCGTCACGAAGTTGATTAGTGTGTTGCAGTATGGAGTTTCATACAAAGAATACTGAACGGCTCGAGTTGAGGCGACGCTGAACAGGTGCCGGGGTGATATGTGTGCGATAACCTTAGCCGCCGTGGAGTATTAAATTTTAACGCTTCATGTGTTCCATGCGAAATTAAACGGTGGAACAAAGACCCTCAACTTACCCACGGATTGGCTCTCAACGGCGATAACCAAATCCAGAGTGATTAACGGGGTTTGACGATTGACCATACCTTGAGCACGTCGTGGAGCGAGCTCATGCTCCCGAGACTGAGCGGAGTGATCGACCTCTCTAGGAGCAGGGAGCCGCTGCCCTGAGACCCGCCGCCTATCGACCTGAGAAAACACATTTTTTTTCCTTAGCAATGGTTGTTCAACTGCTGAGCAAAGCCTTAAAAGGGTTTTCCTGAATCGATATATGGAGATATCATTCTCTATAGGTTAATCGTCATAGAGCACTGAGGTCCGCTCGCTTTAGGGTGACTTCAGGTGTTGATTTATAATAATTAAAACGGACCTTATCTTATGACGGGGGCCGGGAATAACTCAGCGGCACTTCGATCCTTGAGGATCTTTTGTGCCTACCCCATTTTACACACTGGTCATCTCAGTGTGCAGCTTTCCTCACAATGTTTTCCTTCACCGTTAGAGCAGTCGGTAAATGTAAATAAGTCTTCAAAAAATTCTAAAAACTCATTGGTTAAAACGGGTAATGATTTTTAATAAAAAATAGAAAGAATCTAGTCAAGTCGCCTCTTGTATTGTTATAGTTAGTTACCGACTTCAGTTTCTATTTTAATATTTTTTTTCCTTTGTCGCCTTCTCTCTCATCTTCCTGTTACTCCACTGAGAAATTTGGTGCTAGTAAAAGAAGTCTCCATGCTTATGTCTTGCACCAGGTAGCGAAGTTCGTCCTAGATCTTCCCTAACACTCGGGCTTCCAACGACACAGAACGCTATGTCTTGGGCGGCCTAGCCTTGGCTTCCATTCCAGTATCACTTTAAGTAAGTAAGTAATATGTTTATTTGACACACAGCAATGACCATAATTATGATAAAATAATTATGTAGTCAAAGGTAAACATATCTAAATCATGACTGATGGTCTGCTGTTATTGTGAAAAGGGCCTCAACTCAGCTTATTGCTGCAGACAAAAATGCCTACAGCGCTGGTATTCTGTTTATTCTATTCTTTAGGGATATGGTCTCTAATTCTCCGCAATGTCTGCCAATCCATCGCCATTTTTTCTGCTTAATTTCTTCATGCATTTTAGTAATAATAAATTACCACCTGAGAAAAGGATTCTACTGAAGTCGGCGACCAACAAATTAATACAAAAGAGCTAACTTCAGTAGAGTCGCTTACCTCTCCATGGGCCGGTGGTGCGACAGCGGGGGTGAGGGCGGGGCGTCTGGAGCCGCAGGGGGGCCCTCGCGCGGTCTCGACACACTGCGCCACGAGCCTGGGGGGACGGAACATCATCATCATCTTTAATATATCTTCCTCTTTTTAACCCCCGACCGATCGAAGGAAGGCGTGTTATAAGTTTAACACATTTGATCCGATTTGTGTTCTTAGTCATGTCTGATACAAATTGGATCAGTGGTTTCTAAGATCTTGGAGCATCTTTGATGTCCGATGGGATCTCTGGAACGAGTTTGAGCTCAAATAATTTATGACTAAGGTGACTTTGAGGATCTGATGATGACCAGGAAAAAGTAAGTGGGTATCCACAATGGTAAGTCAGGTTTTTTTTTAATTTATAAATATTCAAATACTCATTTATTTATATTTGTTTTATATTTTCTTGGCTTGGCCAACGTCTGTTCTGTTACATGTTCATTTTCACTGGTCACAGAAGAGATCAGTCCTCCGAGATACAGGAACTTCCTAGTTCGGAGATCAGCGTTTATTGTAAACTAACTTGTTGCTCACTCATTTTATTTAGTTTAATATATATATTTTTATTTATTTACTTAAATTTACAGCTTTTTTCAGACCTTACAAAAAGAATAAAATATTACTTGAACATTTGCCAATTATAAATTTTCATGATGTTACTTAACATTATATCTATCTTAGGTAGAAAACAACAATACAAAAACCACATAACCTATGCTTAAGTTCCTACTGGTGTATGGGGCTATGAATACTGTCATCTTACCGCACAAATAAACTTATTCTTATGCTTATTCTTATTGTTCCTTTGGGGAACTTATAAGATCACTAGGTTAGGTATTTTTAATTTAGAATTATTTTCATTCGAAGAAAAGATAAGTGAAGGCCACTCACCGTTGTAGGAGCCTGTCCCGTGCGATATCGTCAACGGCGACGTTCGTTTGCTGCTGTCTCTACTGCTGTATATCTGTCAATATTATTATAGTAAGTAAATCATGTTGACAACATACCCAGTAAGTAAATCATGTTGACAACATACCCAGTAAGGTTTTCAGAGTCGTAAAAACTGGAGCGTCGGTGGTCTAGTGGCTAGGACGCCGGACTCCCATGCGGGAGGTCCGGGTTCGAAACCGTGCAGTGCCATGTACCAATGAGTTTTTCGGATATAACACAGCTCACCATCGGGGGTGACATTAATAGGCTGATGATGAAAAACCAATCGATTTCAAATTAGTCTGTAAACTTGTATTGATGCAAATCAAATTTTATCTTATAATACCTGGGGTCTATCGTCGGCTGTCTCCACAGTGGTGGGCAGGTCCAACAGTCGCTGTGACCGGATCCCGTCCCCGGGTCCCATGTGGGATAGATTGGTGGTCTAGTGGCTAGGACGCCGGACTGCCATGCGGGAGGTCCGGGTTCGAAACCGTGCAGTGCCATGTACCAATGAGTTTTTCGGATATTACACAGCTCACCATCGGGGGTGACATTAATAGGCTGATGATGAAAAACTAATCGTTTTCAAACTAGTCTGTAAACTTGTATTGATGCAAATCAAATTTTATCTTATAATACCTGGGGTCTATCGTCGGCTGTCTCCACAGTGGTGGGCAGGTCCAACAGTCGCTGTGACCGGATCCCGTCCCCGGGGCCCATGTGGGATAGATGAGCGAAGTTCGTCGGCGCTGATATCAGGCGGGAGCGGCGTTCGGACCTGTTACGAACATAGTTTTAGGTCGTTGCACGTAGAGTTATAAAAAAGGGAAATATTTGTAAGTGATATAACTACATATACTATTATATTATATACCTTTACAATTTATTGTACAACAATAACTTAATAAAAACAATGAAAATGAACCCTATGTGCTTGTCATTTGTACCACTTTACACGAAGAAATAACCCTGTTACTTGTATGAAAATTTTCCATACTAAAGAAAAATGAAGCCCATTATGTTGCGACTTGGCGGCATACACTCATCCATATCGTTATGAATGAAACGAGTTTTTTTCAGTATTAGAATAGCAATAATTCATTCATTTGTAGAATTTTCCAATAAACAATTTAGTAGCTTTTCTCGAAAATCTAATAAGTAACGAAACATATTTTTTTGCCCTATCTTTATTACTATAACCTATAGATGGCACCCTAGAAATATTTGCCACTAATAAAATAGGACCATATATATGATACTTAATTCTGTATTCAACAATCTAAAATTTAGATTCTAAATCTCAGTTCAGACATAAGGGTGGGGAGCCTCTCCTCCAAATATTAGCTATTCATAAAAAAGGACCTTATATATACTCGTTTTGTGTTGTCTGCCAAAACTGAATTCAATGAAAAATGTACGAAAATATATATATTTTAAGAACGCAAAAGAACTAATAAATTCTTAACAAACACTATGCCCGTTGTAATAATACTCACAGTCTGTTGTGCGCCTCGATGGCCTGGTGCGACTGTTCCCGCACTGAGAACCTTCGCTTATTGGAGCCCCACAGCGCCGCGTGCTCCACGCTCAGAGGACCCTCTGACAAACAAATGAAGTAGAGATGAAAAACTGCGACAGGATATAGACCATCTAGTTCCCCATCACCAGACATAGAACTTATCTTATCTTATGACAGGGGGCCAGGGATAACCCCAGCGGCACTTCGACCCTCAGGGATATTTTTTGCTCACCCCTTACCTTAGTGTCCTTCCTGTTCCTTAAAGATGCTTTGCATCAAGGACGCTATACAGCTTACAGGAAGGAGCCTACAGTCCTCTGGTTTCGGGTAGGCGACCCCCATGAGACTCATACGCTTTCTAGCTAACGAGTCACATTCGCACAGTAAGTGTTCCATTGACTCAACGGTGTCACCACAGGCTCTACAGGTGGGATTGTCTGCCAGTCTCATCTTGTGTAGAGGGCTCTTAGTGCCAAAATGGCCTGTGAACGCCCCTACAATGAGACGGATGAGACTCCTGTTATAGTTGTAAATTTTCCTGCACCCAGCCGTGCCACCATTTCCAATGAACCTCTTAGAGTGTTTTAAGTTGGTCGTTTTTGACCACTCCACCATATGCAGGTCCCTGGCTAGACATAGAACTTTATGTATCACGAACGAAAATTTGGTAGTGATTTGTTATCGATCGATAAATGATAATTGTCGATAGTTTTATACTCACTTCTTGAGTCGTTCTTGCAAAACAATAATAATATCAGACGGTACATGGAGAAAGGGTTGACTTATATGAAGCCAGCAGGATGAGCTGCGATAGCTCAGTTGGTTAGAGCACTGCCACGGAACGGCAAGGTCGCCGGTTCAAATCCTGCTCGTGGAATTTTTTTCACCCTTTTTCTAATATTTTTTTCTTTTTCTATTTTTTTTCACTATTTCCTTTTCTATCTCATGTTTGTTGTTTTATATTTGTTCAATAAAGTGTATTTTACTTTACTTTATTTAAATATCATTCTCATCTATTATTGTTTATTAAATACATTCTCTACAAAGTTTAAAGTTTCTGCGGCACATGACTTACAATATAAATCACATCTCGAGTCATTTTTCTAGGAGGCATTTAAAAACTATTATCTGACCTCCCTTAGCTGCCGTATCAGTATCGAAAGGGGTCAGATAATTCGGGTAACACCGTACCTCCTTCAAAACAGTCAACTCACGCAAGTGCATAGGTCTCAGGTAGACAAGGAAGGGCGCCGCGTCGCTGGTGAAAGGGAACCCGTTGTTTCCGCCGCCCACGCAGCATATCCAACCGCTATCGTCCAGTGGTCGCGCGTTCGCTGTAAACCACATTATCGTATTAGCACAAGTGATTCTAGTTTCGGGCATGAGTGATGAACGAAACACAAAACAGATGTGTGAGTGGAAGGAAAAGCCAGGGTCATCCTAGACTGACCTAGATCAGACTTACAGAGTAACTCATAGATTTTAAAATACAGATCAAACGACGCCAAAGTGTGCGTGAAACAAAGAAATGACTGTAGAGGAAGCAAGAGAAGCGTGCCAAGACAGATTCGTGGCGCTCCGTTATCTCTGCCTACCCCGCAAGGGACAAAGCGTGAAGGTATGTATGATTCTAGTAAGAGCATCGGTGGCACAGTGGCTAGGACACCGGACTCCCATGCGGGAGGTCTGGGTTCGAAACCGTGCAGTGCCATGTACCAATGAGTTTTTCGTATTTCTCGAAGACTTACGTACTTTTACCGACTGCTCTACGGTGAAGGAAAACATGGTGAGGAAACTGCACACTGAGATGACCAGTGTGTAAAATGGGGTAGACACAAAAGATCCTAAAGGGTCGAAGTGCTGCTGGGTTATTCCCGGCATATCATAAGATAAGATAAGATGATTCTAGTAGGTAAAGGCAGGCGAGAATGTTATCAGCTGTGGATGGAAGTTGAATTATACAGGTAAAAAAATTAGCTGTTCCAAAAAATCTCAACACATACAACCGAAATGTGTGAAACAGCTGATTTATTTTCACGATTTCAGTGTTGACTCCATAGTGAAAGTTGTTCAGTTAATCGTTACTTGCGGCCTACAGGTGGCTTTTGTTACAGTAATATATTTTTCATTTTTTTTTTCGAACTGATTTATGCTGTTCGTCCAAATGACCTTTACAGCTTCACCGGGGTTTTTGGGGGCGAGCGCTAAGTGCGCTCCAGCCTGGAGAAGGACTTAAAAACTACTATAAGAAGCGACTGCCTAAGGGTACGGACCTCGGCTTAGGACGTGTCACTGGGGAGGGAGGGGTCGGTGAGAAGCGGCTTGGAATATGCCGATAGCGCGTGTAAGCGCCAGAAACGGGTCGCCGCCTATGCTGGCGTATATTTTTCATATTTTTCTGGAAGATATATATACTCACGTATATTGATGGTCTGCACCCACTCCCCGGACTCTATGTCATAGATGTCGATGTGCGTCGCCGTGAATATCAGCAAGTGAGTCTCGTTTATAGCTGCGAATAGAAACACATCTGTTATTAATACATTCGATGATGTAAAGTAAGGGCTACCGGTTGGTGGCACAGTCGCTAGGACACCGGAATCCCGTGCGGGAAGTCCGGGTTCGAAACCGTGCAGTGTCATGTACCAATGAGTTTTTCGTATTTTTCGAAGTCTTACGTACATTTATTTGCTAGTTTTTTTTTATTATAAATTTTTAAATGGGTTTACTAGTTCATTTTTGATAAAGTTCCAAAAATTGAAATAACTTTTTTTTCGTAAAGATAAAATAAATAATAAAATAAACATTTATTGATGTAGACAGTATCTTTTACATTTTGTCAGATTTCCCTGGCTCCCACACTAGGATACCCTGTGTTGTTATCGGCTGCTCTAACGGTGAAGGAAAACATCGTGAGGAAACCAGTGTGTAAAATGGGACAGGCACAAAAGATCCTCAAGGGTCGAAGTGCCGCTGGGGGTATTTCCCCCTATCATAAGACAAGATAAGGGTTACCGGCAGAAATCAAGTGTTTTGGCGCCATGGAAGAGGGGAAGTGTCTTTCTTCACTCAAGCGGTCATAACAGTAGCCGGCAACTGTACTATTAACCGAAACAAAGAATTCTTTAGGTGAGATTTCCAAGTTCTTTTTAGCCATCTTTAAAACTAAGAACTCCGCGTCGAGCGAATCCCGAAGCTTCCCCGTCAAAGTGACAGTCACAATTGCCCCTGACAAACTTCGTTGTGTGCCCACACAACTCACAATTCACGATTGTTGCTCAAAAATTCACGACTGCTGCTCACAACTGTACCTCACTACCCATAACTTTCGCTCACAGCTCACACCTGCAGCTTACAGCAGCAGCGTATCGCTAGTGTTGGGCACGGGCGCGCAGATGAGAGGGCACAGTGCCCGAGTGGTACAGGAACAGGTTCAGTTGGTACAACTCACGATTGTTGCTCACAACTCACCGTGGTGCTGCGGCTGCGCAGTGTACATCAGCTCCGTGTCTCTCGCTCGATGTCCGCTGCGGTCCACGTACAGAGCGAGCGAGTTGAACACTAGTAATGTATCACTAGTGTTGGGCACAGGCGCGCAAGCGAGAGGGCGTGCGCCCGAGTGCGACAGGAATAAGTTCACTTGATTCTCGGGGTGGACTAGAGCTGTGGACAAACAGTGGGAAAACGTAAGTCAATAGAATCCGTCAAGTAAATCTCGCCGCCTGCGTTGAGTAAACCCTACGCTAAAAAAGAAATGTCATCTGTCATTTTGCATCATTAAGGGCCGCTTGCGCGAAAGTGCGGGTTAAATGTTGACTTAACCCAGGTTAGGCACTAACTCTCCGGTTTTCTCTTAACTCAACTTTCGTGCAAGCCGGCCTTAGTGTTGCTTAATGTCGGGTTTTGATTCCCATTACCCAACGCAGGGGGTGAAATCCGCTTGACGGACTCTAGGTACCTTTACAAACACGCGTTTTTTTTTCACGCGGTCAATCACGCGTTCTTGCGTCCGGTTTAGAGCGCGTGTGACAATTTTAAACCACCATACCACCGGTGGAACTTGAACCAACACATCCAGCTTAACCGTAGCCGGCGCGTTATCCAATTTCGACACAGTGGTGGTCAAATTGACCGGCCGGAGGTGTGGGTTCAAATCCTATGGTGTTTTCTTTGTATTTGTAATATCTTTTATCATAGCACCACTCTAAGTATTCCCGTGGGTGTCGTATGATGCGACTAAGGATCTTAGTGGATACTACTTACACTTCGTATAGCGTCGGTGGCACAGTGGCTAGGACGCCGGATTCCCATGCGCGAGGTCCGGGTTCGAAACCGTGCAATGCCAAGTACCAATGAGTTTTTCGTATTTTTCAAAAATTTACGTACATTTACCGACTGCTTTAACGGTGAAGGAAAACATCGTGAGGAAACCTGCACACTGAGATGACCAGTGTGTAAAATGGGATAGGCACAAAAGATCCTCAAGGGTCGAAGTGCCGCTGGAGTTATACCCGGCCCCCTATCATAAGATAAGATACACTTCATAGAGGGCGGTAGGTTTGTCCACCAAATGTAATGGTGAAAAGTGGAAACCATCTGTAATTGAAGGTGGTCGGTTCTTCTGTCTACCCGTTTGGGGATTATAGACGTAAGATTATGTTGTTTTTTTTCAACAATAACAATAAACCTGATTTTACGGCCTAAGATGTTAAGGATATAAGGGTTTATGGCCTAAAAATAACATATTATTCAATATCATTTCTTTGTAAAACCATTTGAAATCATTTCTTTGTTCATTTTCTAGCATAAGTCTGTACTCACAGAGCGCAGGCTGGTCTCGGCTAGGCTGCCTCGGGTCGGGCAGGCAGTGCGCCGCGAACCCGCCCCGGTACCCCAGCAACAGCCTGCCTCGCACGAGCTGCACGCTGTGAACAGCGCTGGGAGCGCGGAGTTCGGCGATACGCATCCGACGGGCCGCCGTGCGGGTGATCTCGTATACGGTTACCATGTACGAGCTCTGTGAAAGATAAAAGATAGTGTAGTGTTGTGGTGATAAAGAAAATTAGCAATTCACTTTCTTCCAGCTCCGCTGCGTACTAAAATTAAAAGGAAACAACGAGCTCTACTATGATAAAAATACCTAACCGTTTCTCTTAAATACATGTTAATTTTGAAAAATACATGTATTTACGTTGTTTTACAGGTGAAAGTGCTTTTTCAGACTTTGTCTAGACGGAAAAAGTGGCCACTTTATTTATTACAATAGATAACTATGGGGCTAACTCTGAAATCGCGAGAAAAAATTATGATAGGCTTGCCGTGGCGGTGTAGCGCGTCAGACATGTTCGCCAAGATCAGGGTGGACAACTTTTATGCGATTACACGCAAAATAAGGGCTGCGTTCAATGACAGAATTTCTAAATGTAAAAATGATATTATCAGGGCCATATTCAATACATTATACATGTATGACTTAAATTTTTTAATTAAATGATCGTATATAAGTATAAGTAATTTAAATTAATTATTGTCTTATATACAATTATAAACAATTGTAAAATTGTACCTATTGTGACGCGTGCCTGAATAAAACACATTAAAATATCAGCTGTTTCATACATTTCTGTCGTGTAGATAGTGTATTAAAAATTTATATGGAACCGATATTTTTTTCGCGAATTTCATAGTAGTGGTTCAGTTATGGATACTGAACACCCCCCTTTTGGCACTATAGGGAGTTTTTTGTTACACCAAGTAGAACTCTCGTTCGTAGTATTGTAGTCTCACCTGTCGTTTGCACACGACCGCGAACCCGTACGCACTGGCATGTAGTTCCCCGGTTGTGGATACACGAGTGTTGTGGATACTTGGGTGTTGTAGATACTGGAGTGTTGTGGATACTCGAGAGTTGTGGATACACGAGTATTGTGGATATACGGTGGTTGTGAATACTCGAGTGTTGTGATCATATCTCACCTGTCGTTTGCACACGACCGCGAACCCGTACGCACTGGCATGTAGTTCCCCGGCAGCCACGTCCACGGCCCCTTTCGACTCCGCGATCTTGACGCACTCCACTTCCGAGCACTCTAGCGCTCGGATCGGGACCAGGCGGACGTGACGACCTCGGCCCGCGATTACAACTAAAAAATAAATAAGAGCGTTTTGATTAGTGATTTAGATAAAAAAATATAAGAAACCTCTTGTAAAATTAAGCGACTTACTTCTCCATTATAGTTGTTTACCTCGTGTCCCTCATTACTTGGACATTTAGGTGCGAGTTTGTGACACGAATCACAGTCGAGTGTCACAATAGAAAGCCCGACAAACAAACTACAGGGTTTTCACAATCTTAGCACTTACCTAACAGTTGTTCGGATGCCACATAGTGCGCCCTAGCCACGGGAGCGTGCTGTCGTCTGGGAGTGATCTCCCCCCTCTCTAGGTCCACCAGGGCCAACCCCCCCTCGCCCCCCACGCATATTCTTGACCGCTCTAGTACGCAAGCGCATAAGGCGCCTCGGACCGCCGCGGCGGCTGTCGAATCGACGATTACACACGCTGAGTATACCTGTAAATAAGACAGTGATTATTATTGGTTTACTCAAACATTTAGATTGCTTGCTAGAGAAGTTTTATTTCAATGGATCAGCCTATGCTGTATCAATCGAATTTATATTGGAAATTCCCATTTCTTATTTTGAGTTTTGCCATTTGTAAACAGTTCATTTTAGATTCCATGTATGTATCTTCAATATGTTGGTTTCGTTTTGGTGCAGAATGTACATTTCCCAAAATGACCAGTCTCAATGGTTTATGTAACGAATATTTTTTAAGTAACACTATACACAGTTCATATACAGGGAATCTTTGTGCTTCCTCGCCTTGTATCTAGGTTTGGTGAAAAACTATTGCAGTTGATGACATCAGGCGTTACTTTGCGGAAATACATTAATAATTATATACATTATTTGGGGAAGAAGGACCCGCCACTCTTCGCCTTCTGGATTTGGTTATCGTTAGGGAGGGTGAATCCGAGGGCGAATGACGAGTCCTTCTACAAAAAAATCTATAATTAACCCTTTCTGTGATTGGAATCCTAGACTTCTAAGGGCCAGAAGTAGTCAAGAATTTCGAGATTAGATTAATAATAATAATAATTTAATAATTTATTTTTGATACATTTCATTACACTATATTTACATTAAACTATAGGACTCCGCACTAGGCAACAGCCTGTATCGCGGAGGCCGGTTCAATCTTATCTAATAATTACATTAATTTATACTAAGATATATTTATTTATGAGATATTTAATTATTATTATTAGAGATTAGAGAGTTTGATAGACGAAAATAGTAAAAAAAAATTATACTAGCGAATGACGATGCTATGAACGAAACGTCAACAAATGTCAAACAATAAACCCCACCAATGACGGCGGACATACACACGGGAGTACGAAAAACACTTGACGGAAAAGCCATTGCAGAATTTTTTGCATATTTTTTTGGTGCACAAGTAACTCACGCATTTATCAGGCAGGTTGTTCCTCTTCAATATCCTATGAAGCTCACTCAGTGCCACCACCCATTTAGTCTTCTCCGATTCGGACTCCGCCAGCATCAGTGTGTGCGACCGCTTGCCACCTTCCAGTTGTGATGTTGATATCTGCAAAGATTTTCGTTCAGTATTATTTGATTTATCTATTAATTTTCTTAAATGAAATGACCCAATTATTATGTAATAGTACATTACTGCAGAGGCCTCGAAATTAGCTTCGAACTAGCCACGGATCATATTGAAGATTTAACTATCCAAAGTCAAAAATGACTATTTCGGCCGATGCTTGTATAGTGCTTTACTCAAAAATTAGGAAATTAAAAAAAATCACATTCCAAACACTAATTCCAAGTCGAAAGTACTAGGCGTCTTCAGTATTCTTAGCAATGCTAGATGAAAATGGATCAGTAGTTCTAAGATCTTGGAGTATCTTGGAATAATGGAGTATGATGGGATCTCTGGAACGATAACAGTTAGGTGGTTCGAGTTTGAGCTCAAATGTTTATGACCATGATGCCCTTCCCACGTCTGGAGCCTTACAGACCTGATTATGACCAGGAAAAGTAAAGGAGTCTCAGTTAGTTCAATTTTGGATGTAGAGTTATCCTATTCTTATTTGGTTCTATTACAATCCACGGACGCCCGCTCTGATTATGATAGGTTTATTTTAGAATTTGCTTTCTTCTTTTTATGTTTGTTTACACTACTAGAAATAGTTATAAGTACTATAGGTAGACGAAAGACCTAGCTTCACATAGTACAGGATAACTATCCTATTTTGGGGGCCAGGACCATTGTACCTGTGTGTTTCGAAGTAATCAAGAAATAAAGTTTTTTTTAATATTTTTTATATCCTCTTCGTTACTGTACGTAACGACTTTCTATCAACTCTATACCCTTCAATAACTTCTTACTGTTATACTCACCCTAAATATGCAGGGTATGTCTCGCTTGCTGGCGTGTATGACGTCAGAGTCCTTCACTGACGTCACGCTGAACTCGGGGTCCCGCATGTCTAGAACTTGGCTCACGCACACTGATGGTAACGCGTTTCTGTCAACAAAAGTTATAAGTAAATAAATTGAAAAAAAATATGTGTTATTTTTAACTCCCGACATGACTATTGTAGTGGTAGCGCAGCGACTTATTTCGATAACAATGTAAACTAAATATTAGCGTTTTTGAAATACGGTTCAAAATGGCGTGCCAATATCGACTCGGATGGAGGCAAGTGGTGCGAAGCGCGGAATCCAAGGCTAACCCGCATTTTAGAGACAATAAGAATGAATGAATGAATGCTCTTTATGGCACAAAATTAGTGCGATACAATGCGTACAAAACGATTAATACAATCTAGGCGGTCTTATCGCTAAAATCTACATACAACCTTTTGGTGGAGTAATTTTGGTGGAAAAAGGTAGGTAAGATTTAGTTTTGTTAAATAAAACACAAGTTATCGGTCATTACTATACTGAAGAACTGACTCAAAAGGAAATGGTAAACTACCTACAACTAATATTATAAATATAATTAAATCTGCCGACATAACAAGTTTAAAGTCGCTGCGCTTCCACTGTTCTAATGAACGCTGTGCCTATGACTGTCAGTATGTGAGTTTGTCTGTGGGTTCGCATCTCAACAACAGATAATTTTGTTACTTTTCTAAAAAGAATAGTATCGAAAGTATCAATAGCCATGTTTGAATCAAATTAACGCATTGAGATCCACGTTCATACCTGTCTTGTGAAATATCGTAGAGGAACAACTTGAAATCGCACACGACCACAAACTGCCGCATCCAGCCTTTCTTCACACCACCCGGCTTGGGTACCTGAAAATTACGATACAAATTGAAATAATATGAAAATACATATCACACTCTTGACGTATCAGTCAGTAGCCTACGTCTCACACTCTCACCCTGATGTATCCCTTAATAGCCCACGTCTCACACTCTCACCCCGACGTATCCCTCGTAGGCCGTGCCCTGCCCGCGCGCCGGGTCTATTCCCAGCGGCCGCCGCGATCTCTCCCGGCGGTAACGTACAGCGCGCAGCAACTCGAGGTGACACGTTGACGTACCTCTCATTAGCTCACGTATCACACTCTCACCCTGACGTATCCCTTGTAGGCATAAGAGTTCGGCATGGTACTGTCTACCTCCTAGCCAGGTTCATCTTCTTAGGGGTCGTTTTCAATTAGAATACTGACTCAACTTGTAGATCAATATAATTACTGTACATACAGAAGAGGTGGTGGAAGAACTGATGTTATACGCTGGCGCAACCGCGTGCGATATTAAATTGCTGTCAAGGGAATTCCTGTAGAACCGTGTTAGGAACACACGGTTCTAGTGTGTCCCTACATATCACTCACCCTGACGTATCCCTCGTAGGCCGTGCCCTGCCCGCGCGCCGGGTCTATTCCCAGCGGGCGCCGCGATCTCTCCGGCGGTAACGGACAGCGCGCAGCGACTCGCGCGCAACACCGCGTGTGAACTGCTAGGCCGCATGTCTCGCACACCACGCCTTGACGCGTTAGCCCTATCTGTGTGACAAAAAAACATGACAATAAGGCTCGGACTACACGACGACGGTTCCAGCGACAGACGACGCCCAATTCGCCTAAATTACAACGTTTGCAGTTATATTTCTATCCAATTTCAATTTAGATTTCGTTGAATTATATTAGGATACCAAATCGCATTCTGCTGACGCATAACTCTACCACTGCCACCTTTCGATTTACTATCGATCGGGAAAAAGTACCTAGGGAGGAACTTATGTTCGATCGTTATATTTGACAGTTGAAGCGTTTTGGTACCGTTCAATTGCGATTCAGTGTAAACTAAACGAAAGTTTCTAGTAAAGAGTAACGTGTGTTAGACCATGTCATAGGCCTACGGGCGGCCTGAACAACTCTGAGTTGCCAAAATGGACCTACTATATCGTAATAACTTTAACCATATGATAAACAAACAAGAAGCAGACAATTTGAAGCGCTTACCATAAGCGAAGTGCAGTGGTTACATTTGGTGGGGCTGCTGAACGTTCTCACTAGGAACTGATGTAGTTTCTGCTTCCCTGGCACCGCCGGGCCTAGAGACGGGTCCTGGAATCATACATCGTCTATTACAAGTCTAATTTTTTTTTTAAATCATGCAGGCAGTATCTTTTACATTTTCTCAGATTTCCCTGGCTCCCACACTAGGATACCCTGTGTTGTTAAATTGTCATTGTCGAGATCCCCTTACTGTTTCCTGGTGGAAAAAACAAATCAGGCGATCGAGGAAGTGGTTTTATAAGTTTGATGCGTTTGTCTGTAGTATCACAACTCGACAGCGCCACCTTTTCTCTGTTTAATAAAAATATTAAAAAGAGAATTTTGTAGAGTGTTGTCATGCCATGTCAGATGAAAATTGGGTCAGTGGTTTCCAAGATCTTGAAGTGTATTTGATGTCAGATGGGATCTCTGGAACGGTACCAGTTAGGTGGCTCGACTTTGAGCTGAACTGTTTAGGATCATGGTGCCCTTCCCACATCTGGAACCTGGAGGAACTGATGAAAAAGTGAGGGGATCTTCATAATGGCATATATCGCACAGCCAGAGTTGAGGCTATCAACAAACGTATACGTTTGCATGTGTTGGTGAATCTAATCCTGCTCGCTGCGGCAACGTTATTACGTAACATTATTTACAATAACTCTAAATTAAAAATTAAAGAAACCCCTGACGTACCCCCCTTACATTTTCCTGGTCATCATCAGGCCCTTAAGTTTTCAGATGTCGGAAACGCACCTTGGACCTGAATATTTGAGTTCAAATTCGAAACATCTAGCTATTACCATTCCAGAGATCCCATCTCACATCAATGATACTCCAAGATCTTGGAAACCAGTGGTCCAATTTTTATTAGACCTAGCTAAGAACACTCTCGACAAAATTCTCTATTATATATAAAAAACCGGGTCCAAACCGGACCATCCGTTGTTAAGTTATGATGCCACAGACAAACGTATCAAACTTATAACACCTTCGATCGGTCGGGGGTGAAAAAATACACCTGTAATAACAACACAGATGTTTTCCCACTGCAGTACTAGCCACTCACCGTGGACATTTCGCTGGGGGAACTTTTGCTGGAGGCCGGCGACGCAGCCCGACCCTCCATCTCGTCCTGGGACTCCGCTGACCCGCTGAGACCGGCAGATTGCTGAGATCCATACATTAGCTGCGAAAAACATTGTTTGGATTTAAAATAATATCTTTGGTGCTCTCTTTGGCCCGCTTGCGCGAAGGTCGAAAAACGCGAGAGTTAGTACTTAAACCAGGTTTAATCACAAAAACGTCTTGAACCAACGCAAACCCTGAAACATGTTGTATGAAAACCATAGACAACCGTACACACTATGTCTGCCTTTAAATTATAACGCATCTTTCCCTCTCGCGGGTTTGCTGGAAGAAATCTCTTTTAGATATAAGTTCACCCTTTGTACAATGTCTCATTTTAATTGTTTTTATCGAGTCTATTGTTGTACAATAAAGTGTAAATAAATAAATAAACAATCGGCGAGTTAAACCAGGGTTAACTAACCCGGGTTTTTTATTAATAAAACTAACCCGGGTTAAGAACATTTAACCCGCATTTTCGCGCAGGACGTCCTTAGCAATGTTAAAGTCTGTACATTCCGTGAGCTATTAGAAAACCATTCGGGTATCGGGTAAAATCGGCCTCTGTCTCTACAGTCGTAGTACATTCGCGTATCGTTAACAATAACCAAGCACACCGAAGTTTTCAAGGCCCGAATGTTTTTCTAAAAACTCACGCACTGTAAAATTTATTGTAAAGGTTAATGAATTGTATATATCTACACAGATTGATCCAAAAATGAGTCAATACAAATATTCTGCTACACCTATACAGTGATGAGACGTTTTGCTTACCATCACCACATGTAAAGCACACATACGCCGAAAAAAGCATTAACAAATAAAATAAAAATTAAACAAATTTAAACAACAATGTCTCAAAGGATTGCAAGGGCGTCGCCAAGGGGGGGACAGGAAAGAATATAAAAAAATTTAATCAAATGCCAGGTCACTTAATGTCTGATTTATAACATCTAGCGTGTACATGTCGAATATGAACACGTATTCCGAGTATTAAGTAGTGTGTGTGTGTTTTCGCTCGCTCTCGCCCTAAGCCTCTAACCTGACCCATTATTCGCGTCGGATCCACGCTAAAATTTCGAGTTCGCTTCGCTCGCTCCCATCCTAGGCTTCTACCCAACCCCATAATCCAGGTCAGATACGAACAAAATTTCGAGCTCGCGTCACTCGCCCTTTAACCTAACCCATCAACCGCATCGAATCCGTGTAGATATTTCGAACTCGCTTCGCTGGCTCCCGCCCTAGCCCTCTAACCAAACCCATGATCCATGTCATTTCGAGCTGGCTTCGCTCGCTCCCGCCCTAGCCCTCTAACCTAACCTATCAACCGCATGGAATCCGTGTAGAAATTTCGAGCTCGCTTCGCTCGCTCCCGCCCTATCCTAACTAACCAAACCCATAAAACAACGTCAGATCCGAGCAAAATTTCCTCGCTCCCGCCACAGCCCTCTATCTAACCCATCCCATTCGCAAAACAACAACAGCAACACACATTCAGTTCGCTAGCTAGTCAATATTTCATTTTTACGGGGGATTTTTCTCCAATAGAGAGTAATTGGCTGGCGACGCCCTTGAAGGCTTGCGCTAGGAGTAGTACACCATAATCGTCCAAAGGTGGACTTGATCCGGCGACGCTTGCGCCAGTGTGGTTTAGACGAAAATAAATGATTAAAAAATGAAAACAAAAATATACCTGTGCATTGCAACAATGCCGCGTATTTCTGTAACGGTACGCCGGCGACATCTGTGCGAAATGAAATAAAAGAAAATATGCAACGAAAACATGTAAAAGCTGCGGACTACATAGTGCTCACGTCTTTAGCACACAGCAGCGATTTTTAGCCAAGCGAAAAACTATGCTGAAATCACGCGACGGAACTTCGGACCGGTTACGCTCACAACGCACCTTACGGTAATTACATCGCCGAACTTACATACAAAATGTTTAGCGAAAATCGGTCGCGTAATTTCAGCATAGTGTCACTACACTTAAACAGAATCGGACCGAACCCGTAGAAATCTATTTTTCGGTTTTCTAGATTTGTATAGGTACGATCTAATTCTGTTCCAAAATCGCTGCAGTGCGCTAAAGGCTTTGCAAAACTTTCCGTTATTCAGACAAGTTTAGCTAAGCCTGATGATTCTGGAACGCTCGACATAAAAATTTCGAATTCGATATTACTAATATCCATCACGTTCGCTCACTTACACAAGAAAGAGAGACAAGGGAATATCGAGCGTACCAGAATCGCGTGTCTTCGAAAATTTAGAAAGACACTACTTATTATTTTTTCCTTTATGTTAGTGTTTCAATTATAGGTAAACCGCGTAACAGCCGTATCGCCTGCGGGACAAGAGGGGCGAGGGGCCGGACGACAGAGGGTGAGTTAACAGCAAGCTGACCAACTTGCTGTTAACTCACCCTCTGTCTACCTCCCGCTCGCCGCCGTTCGCCCTCTGTCGTCCCGCCCCTCGCCCCTCTTTCCCCGCAGGCGATACGTCTGTTACGCGGTTGCACTATAGTCACAAAATTAAGCTGTATGACCTAAATGGATGATTTTGTTAAAATTGAGTACAATGTTAGGAACGAAACCTATTTCGTACAGATCGGATGAACAAAGCCTACGAACATTCACCGACGTTTGCTCCACATCCGTACCATCAAAGGATTCGGAACATTAAAGCATTCTAGTTAACCTAGCTTTTCTTAACTAAAAACTTTTCCGCAAACAAGATTTAACCAACTGTGGTTAGAGCATTGCCAAGTATCGGTCGCAGGTTGAAATCCTACTCGCGTGAATTGTTTCGACCTTTTTCTTAAATATAATTTATTTTTTAATTTATTTATTAAAGCGTTCGTTGGCATCAAACATCTAGAATGTTCTGAATAAGTGCCGAGTGATGCGCAAAAATCTTTTCAAAGAATTCATTTACTCGAAAATGACGTGTTGCACTTTAGCGGCCTTCTTTCATAAAAGAAGAAATATACAAATAACTAAATTTTAAAAAAAAGAATAAATTTCACACTTAGAACGTCGGTGGCACAGTGGCTAGGACACCGGACTCCCATGCGAGAGGTCCGGGTTCGAAACTGTGCAATGCCATGCACCAAATAAGTTTTTCGTATTTTTCGAAGACTTACGTACTTTTACCGACTGCTCAACGGTGAAGGAAAACATCGTGAGGAAACCTGCACACTGAGATGACCAGTGTGTAAAATGGGGTAGGCACAAAAGATCCTCAAGGGTCGAAGTGCCGCTGGGTTATTCCCGACCCCCTATCATATGATAACAGAATTTAAAAAATCAAACTTTGTTCGCCCGATCTGTACGCGATATATGACGATCATTTAGAAATTGTGTAAAATGAAATACCTAAATCTACCCGTTTCCGGTTGCCTGGAAGAGATCGCTTTAAGCGATAAGGCCGCCTTTGTACATATCGTGCTATTATTCCTGTAGTTTCTACTTTTCCTGATTTTGTTTACAATAAAGTGTTTCTATCTCTCTATCTAAATCTACCTATCTATCTACCTACCTACCCACATATCTATCTACATACATACCTTCTGCTCATTATTGACGGATGGCACGTTATCATAGTGTCGCTCCGTCGGCGCTTCTTTCAGGAACTGGTCGAGGTAGCTCATCTGGGACGGCGGCCGGTCCAGAACTGAAAGCATTTCGTACCAGTCAGCGATATAACTTAACCTTTCGTAGTTATTACCAATACTACAGACTATAACAAAAACCCCTATAGAGCCAAAACTGAACTTTCACTATGGGGTCAACTCTGAAATCGCGAAAAAAATATCCGCTGTTTCATACGTTTTAGTCGTGTGTATTGAGTTAGCGATTTCAGAGTTGGTTCCGTATTGAAAGTTGTGTTCAACACCCCCTAGGGTTTTTTTTTGTTACAGTCTGTATAGTTAGACATGGGATTCTTACTACCGTTCGGGGTTTTAACCTCCCGATATTTCGGCATGGTCGCGTATATACTGGTAGACTGGCAGTCTGCGCATGCGACTGCGCTGTAATGGAGCTTAAAATATTCCCAAACCGTGGTAAGAATTCCGTGTCAACCTAGTCAGCGGTGGGGAGTCACTTGGTGGTGGATCGAGGAAGGTACCGAATACCATGTAATATGGATTTTCTTGTGTGCCAAAAATTCAATTCCTATAAATTAATGAGTAGTAGTATCCCACACTAGGATACCGTATGTTGTGGGGATATAATACGTAAGAGTTGGGGGCTTAATAACTCCGTTGTGGGGGTTATATATAAATTCTGTATAATATAGAATGATAAGAAATGAAAAAGTTTATTTACTTATACAGGGCACACAAAAAAGGACCTCCGACTTACAAACTAGGTCGAAAACCTGTATCTTGTAAGTCGGGATTCCGTCGCACTTTCTGTGCAAGCAAATTTCTTACTATTATACCTATTTACCTAAGGCAGTGGTTTAGAATTCAAACACCCCCTCTCTACCTTTTCTCTCGAAATATTCATTAGAGACTACCGCCTTTAGTACAATGCAGAGATTTCGAAAACGGAGCGGACCGAATCCATAGAAATCTATATTTCGGTTTTCTACATTTCTATGGGTTCTAGTCCCCAAGACACAGGGAATCTTAGTGTGGAGACTACGGCAAGAACTCCTCTTTTTCAAAAAAGTGTTTTTAGTTCCAAAATAATCCACGGTTTTCGGTATCCTCAACCGTCTCCATCCCACACCACAGTATAAGAACACAAGATTATTTCAAAGTATAAATCAAACAGTAAATGAATAAAGTAAATGGGGTAAGAATATTATGTAAACCAATCCCAACCGAAACCATCACAAAACGAAATAACAATCGATACGAATACATTATTAGAGGAATACAATAGTCGCGTGCAAAAGTGAAAACTTATAACGGTATGTGCATTGTATTTAAATCCACAAGGAAACATCTGAATTAAAAATTTCACTTGTAAAAGATTCTATTGCAAATAACTGTAACACAAACAGTATCAAATTAAATTATGTACAAAAAGGCGATACAACTAAGGATTAAAATCCAAAATAGAACAGAATTATGACCAATTTTCAAACCATTCAATGTCTTTCCCACATTTAGGTCAGTCAGTCAGTGTCAAAGTTATTTGCAATACATTGTTGAACAAAGAAATTAATTTCAGAACTAAAAACTCAAGTGAGACGTTCCAATTATTATTGCGTATAACGGGTGTTACTCACTTGATAATTATCGCGGAGGTTGTTTGAAGTGTGGCACACTTCATGCTCCTTGAAAATGGTCTTGAAGTAACCTTCGCGATAATTATGAAGGCAGTACATCAAAAATTAATGAAAACAATAAATCTAATCTCCACGACACAGGGAACACCTAGTGTGGAGGTTATAGTTTAATGTGAAATGTTAATTAATATGTGGTAAAGGAATTTTTTTTTTCAATTTTCAATATAGTAAGATGACGTAAAAGTTAACACTTTTGCACCGAGATGTACACAAAACACAATTTAGTCATAAAACAGGGTTGGTTACATGCATTTCGGACGATTACAATGAACGCTGGACTGGACAAGTACCCACAGCACATCAGGCACACCCTTTAGTACTTTGTCGGTTTCACTAATTTGACAAGTTCATACGAATATCAAGGGATCATAACAAAAAGTTATTGCGACAAGGTTCCACAGTGTGTAGCCTGAAGTGTCTTCCATTGCACAGTACAAACTAACCCTTCGCCCAACGAGACAATATTCACAGAACATTGAACATATTTTGCAATACATTGACTGTAATGATATAACTTTTTAAGCGTTCGTGGTTATTGTCAAAGTTAGACACGGAATTCTTACCACGGTTTACGGCAGCTGTGCCGAAATATCTGGACCTCAAAACAACGCCAAATCGTGGTAAGATACTGTGTCTAACTATAGTTTTGACTGGAATGAACAAGATTCGGAAAGGGAAGGGAAACAAATTGCAATATAATATGATAAGAAATTACAAACATGTTGAGAAGAATAATAATAAAAGAATAATAATGATAAAAAAAATTGTAAAGTGTGTAAATGGACCATTTTAAATTAATTAACTAATTACTTATTACACGATACTAGCATTATTTTCCGTAGTACAGTATGCGAAAAACATCTTGACCGGGTTGAAATTGAAGCTAGGTCGCCAGAAAGACCGCAGCGCGGAGTTACATAAAATAAATAAATACAACTAGCTGCGCCCCGACCGCGGCTTCGCTCGCCTTGTTTTTTTTTACTCAGAAACCTTACCGGGCCTGCGCACAACAACTTACCAAAGTTTCAACGCAATCGGATGAATGGTATAGGAACGCATAGAGCATAAAGAAACAAAGAAACAGTCATTTTTATATTTATAAGTAATTTAAAACTTATTTATTCATTTAGGGGACAACTTACAATTCATAATACATTTTTTTGTCTTGCGATTGGTGTGAAAGAACGTCGTCGTAGATTGACCAATCACGCGACGACGCGTTTCTCGTAGCCAATCAGAGCATTTGATAAACGTCGCGCGTTTATCAAAAGCCATTTATCGTCAGATTTTTGTAGCGACGACGTTACCTCTCCATACCTTCCAACTCTTTGCTTCTGCATCAACTTCAATACGGTCAAGAAATTTCGCACACATTGTAGTACGTAAGATTAATAATCTTAATCAAATACATGTAAGGGTACATTCCGAAACCAATTGTCGAGTAAAGATTTTGGAACCGGTAATTATTACCCGGCAAAGGGCACTACTCTATACCCGTACCGGCACTTTTTCAACCGTCAAGCAAACCCTTTGTCGGGTAATTATTACCGGTTTTGTAACGCTTTTCTAAGTAGTTATGAATGTTGTCTCATGAGCTCTAAGGGTGTATTACATAATAAGGAATAAAGTATACAATAAAACATATTAGTCAATACCTAGGGTGCGTATACAAACAAGTGTTAAAGGAAAACAAAACCAAATCGCTTAGCGCGTTATGTGGTGTTACGAACGGACGACTTTATATTAAAAAATCTGTTATGTTTGGGTGGGTGAAAAAAAAATTTTTTTTGTCACATCCATGCCACCAGAACAAGCTCAAGCAAAAGCGAAGCGATTTACAAACAAAAGTTCTGTGTCTTTTTGCCAAATGGATCAGCAAATCACTGTTTTGGAGTTCGAATTAGAAAATAATACTTAAAATTAACTTGATTCTAAACTTAATAAAAAATATTACATGATGGCCGATTTGACAGTTCGCGAATTCTAATAATTCAATTAATTTTATCGTCTAAGTCCTACTTAAACTAAAATATTACAAAAACAACTTAAAAATTAAAAAAATAATTCTGGTGAACCCACAAAACAGTGAAATCGCATTATCATGATAAAAATAATAAAAATTTCCTTGACACTTGCTCGTATTTACATTATAAACGTAAATAAACAAAAAAAACCTACGTATTACTCTAAAAACGCAGACAGGAACAAAAATTAAAAACTTACACCTTCAAAATAATGTACCGTTGTCTGTCTATAGACTTCCATATTATTTTTTATTTTAAGTTATAATGTGACCACAAAAATCTATTAAGGGATCAGTAATTGGTAATTGTAACACCAATATGTCTACACCAGTTGATGCCAAAAAAACTAAAAGATAATATCTTATAGTTTTTTTTGCATCAACTGGTGTAGACATATTGGTGTTACAATTACCAATTACTTATCTTTTAGTTTTTTTTGCATCAACTGGTGTAGACATATTGGTGTTACAATTACCAATTACTGATCCCTTAATAGATTTCTGTGGTCACATTAAAAAAAACATTAATTTTTATTAATTTTAAAAAAATGTGAAAGGATCTAACTAAAACATCCCAAACCCTTTATGTAGGTGATGCTTGTGGTAACTTTATATTTATAACAGACAACGATTCATAGACAAGACAAACGCACAATCACATAAACTCTACTTCTATGGGACATAAAGTTTTAAGTCAAAATGTGAACGAACCATTATCTTCTTTGCCGCTCCAGTACGTCGATGATTTGGCCGAACCTTGCCTCGCTGCTTGCACATAACTTACGAATTTAATTGTCTTGTATTAAGGTGGAAATTAGAAAAGAAAGCAATGTTGGTCAGTCTTTTTTAAATTATTTAACAAGGCATTGGCAACACAGGCCATCAGCCTAAACATTAACACAGTTTTTAGTTTTTCAGCATAACAGCAAAATCTTGTGGTGTAGACACATTTTAACACTCCTAGGAGTTATGACGGAAATGTCAACCGGTCTAGTCTCTGGCGAATTCTCATGGCCCCCGCAGAATCACAGAGTGAAACTACACAACGAACCACTAACGAGAAGTTTATTTTAACAGTTCAACACATTGTCACTGTTACTGACGTTTGCTAGACAACACAACACCGATTTTAGCTATCAAAATCACCAGAAAACAATTTTTGAGCAATAAAATAAACACCGTAGAACCTTCTCCAGCGACTTTCCCGCCAAAAACTTATTGGTCAGTTATCATCACCTGCGTTTTCATAGCAAAATCAATATCATGTGTATTCTATAACACTAATATCTGTTCAAAATTTAAATAACTAACGGACTAAAATTCGAAATCTAATTTAAAATATTTCGAATTCTTGTGAAATAAAGTGAACTAACTTCACTCAAAACTCAACATCGGTGCCGGCAATCTGTTCTAATACAGTCTTCTACACTTCTGTATAATTTTAAATAAAAAAATAGTCCGGGACTTTGCCGGGACCCGCTTCACCGCCTAGCCCCGGAACCGTTGTCAAAACAAAATGTTTGTAATTACATTTTAAACTTTGATTAGGTTTTACGACAATATACCGTCAGTTGCCTAAAACGTCCTTAAAGAAGTCTTCATTAAAATATATACAAAATACAAAAACTTACTGAACCAGAACATTCTAATTACAATCAAGTAATAATCTAGTTAAAATGTATCGATAAGTAATACATATCGAAGTAAAGTAAAGTGAAAAAAGTGAAGTGTTTTTCTTATTCTTCATATCGGTCTCTACTGCCTGCACTGGCCTCATCGGCCGTCTTGTAGCATAGTAGACAGCAAGAATACAATGGCTTGGGGATACACTTCTATAAAACGTAAGTATTTATCCATTCTATTTTTGTTCATACCTGTTGTGAGAGGGTGTGTGTGAGAGAGAGTGTGTGAGGGTGTGTGTGTGAGAGAGAGTGTGCATGTGTGTATATGCTATCAAATTCTACGCCATAGGTCTAGATAAAGATGATACGATACTTAGGTAAGCCTTATCATTAAGGACGTTCCTTGCAACTTATTTCAAGCTACCGAAGAAATAAGGCGAGGGAAAACAAACACGATATAAACATAAAAATAAAACAAAAAATAAATAACAAGATATTATAACAGAGTTTTAATAACTTATATTATACACAAAATTACACTTACTGCCCAAATAATTGCAAAGAAATAAATTTGAATAAATAAGGAAAATAAATGCAGTGTAAATGTGCCGCCTGTAACTTAACAAATCATAGGTTTCTAACCACAGAAATCGACTAATGGCGCCCTCTCCTCTAGAAAGATGATGTGAGGACTGACAGCGAGCCAAAGGGTTTGTGCAAATGCACTTACAGTTCCATATATTTAAATGGCCGACTGATTGTATAATATGAAGATGCTCACAACGTATACGCCAACTGGCAGACGCGGTTCCCATATATAACGTATCTAGTGAGCGATCTACATAGGGTGAATTTCATAATATTTGGTTTTAACATAACATCTATGTTGATCGATTGCAGGCGGGTACGCGTTTTCAATAAAGAGCAAATCTCTGCCTATAAACACAAGAATCATAAATCATAATCTTTAAATTGCATTGACATCTAAAGACTCGTAATTCTAAGAATATTACTTTTAAACCGCAAACATAATCAAATTAGTAGGTTCGGTACGAATTCAACTCAGGAAAAATGCAACCAGGAATTGTTTTTATTTGTAATAAAAAATGGGTTTTAATACCTAGTTCCCGCACTAACTAGTTATAATGTCATCATGTTTGTTTGTGGGAGAACAGTAAATACATTTTTTTTTAGTAACATGCAACCAATGCCGCGTTTTCATTATGCATTATACATGTGCCGGTTAGAACCTGCGCGCAGGTTTGCACAACAGCAACGACCTACGAATCGAAAGCAACGTTCAACCTGCATCTTGCGTAAAAGTTTCAGTTAGCAGGTTGCATGCAATACAGGTTGTAACTAGGGATGTTACGGAGGTGGTTTTATCGGAACCGGAATCGGAACCGAAGGTTTAAAATTTGATTTATGGGAGTCGGAACCGGAGCCGGAGGCGGAGGAGATGTTCAAAAGAAGTTCAAATTTTAAACCGTTTTTTAATTTTTATAGCTGAACTAAAATATTGGGCAATATTTTTTATGATGACATTTGCGGCAATAAAACATTGTGTGGTAACACCTTTTGTGGTACTACACTATTTAATTAAATATTGATATTTGAATATGTTTGCTCACAAATTCGGTATAACCTCCGATTTAGAAATATCGGAGCCGGAGGTGTTGATTTTACACCTCCGACTCCGACTTCGGCTCGGAAGACCGGGATCGGAAGTTCCGACCTTTCGGAGTCGGAGTCGAAGCTCTGTAACATCCCTAGTTGTAACCTGCCTGCGAGCAGGTTCTATCATGTACATAAATAATGGAAATGCTGCTTAAGGTTTTAAAAACTATCACTTGATCAAGTAATTAATAGGCAGAAATGTATAATCATTAGAAATTGGTTTGAAAATTATTCACAAAGAGTACACTGAGATTCTACACGGTGTTCTAAAACTTAAAAACTAAACAAAAATAAATAAATCCTGCATTGCGTTGTCATGTTGGTATTCAATTAAATAATACATTTCAATTGATTCCAAAAAAAAAGTATAAAAGATCTATAAATGACTAGTTCGTATGGTCGAGACAAATAAATAAAATTAAAAACAAACAAAAATCTTTGGTAGATCAATTGTCAGACTAGACTAAATTCAGGACTAGAATATCTAAAACACCTTTGGTGATTCGAATTTAGCTAAACTTAAATTAAATAATAAAGGTAACTCAAAAACATTGAGCACTAATTTTAGGAAAAAAAAATCACAATGTAAAAAAAATTAAAGAGATTGATTTCAGATGCAAATTAAAACTCTCACACAAACATTTCTGTACACACAGAGCTTTATAACTTTACAACGTTTTTATGATACTGTCGTACTCACTTTAAACGTATGACTTTGTTATAAAAAAAAACATAATCGGCGCGTTAAACTTTTGACCTGACTATTGAAATAGATAATTGGTCGCATATTGAGAAATTGGTTTCAATTTTGTTTTTATTAAATAGGCTAACGGACCAGCTGATGGTAAGTGGACACCGTTGCCTAGAGTCACGTCATCCAATACCGGAGGCATTGCTTGTGCACTACCTGCCTTGGAAGGATAGGACTCTCTTTAAGTTCTTTTAGAAGCACCCCATGTCGTCTTCTTGTAAGTCATGTTCCTCATTGCTGAGAGTCGTGATCATTCTAAGGAATTAATCATATAGAACGACTCTCGTGGCAGATTTAATGGAGTGGTTTGCTATTACCTTCCCCATTTCACACACTGGTCATCTCAGTGTGCAGGTTTCCTCACGATGTTTTCCTTCACCGTCAGAGCAGTCGGTAAATGTACGTAAGTCTTTCGAAAAAACCGATAAACTCATTGGTGCACGGGAGTCCGACGTCCTAGCCACGACGCCACCGACGCTCACAAGTGTAGTGTAGTACCCCATGTCGTAGCGCTGCGGAAATACCGAGCGGGAATTCCGGGGTGGCCGTCAAATCTAAAACTAAACATAAATGATACTGTCATGGTCACTCATACATTTGATGGTGTACGTGTGAGCGGGACTTTTCTTTTAGCAATCATCGTTTTTGGCGCTTTTTAGTATTGAAATGAAATTTAGTGTGAAATAATAGTCGTATTTTACTGTACTTATTGCCAATTGTTGTTGTTTTTTTAAGGCAAAGGGAACTGAGCACATACAGCCATGTCTGATGTAAATAACACGTTCAATTGTTCATTAAAATGCTGGTGTGACACATTTCAATGCTATTTAGGAGAATCTTCCACGCTTCTGCATCATCCGAACCAAAGAAGGCGTCCCGGGCGCAGTATGGCTCTTCAAAAACCAGCCAAGTACAGATGGGGTTGCAGCGTCTTATTTGACTTTATTTTACTGTCCCACACGTTAATCACATTTTGTAGACGTTCTTCGAATAAAAAACACCATTCTTACTTGAAAAGCACTACTGTAAAACAATTTGCAATACAACGAAAAAACGCTGGTGTGGACGCGACAAAAGCGCGGGAGAAACTCCACTTATTGCCAATTTGCCACTAAACCTGGTGTCAAAACGTCTCATACGCGACATAAGTGTTGCCACTATAAGGATTTTAATTACACGAATTATGTCCTCGAACAATAGTACCGATTCGCTAAATTAAATCATCGCTAAACGCTCACTCGTATACTCTATGAATGAGATTTTTCTCAGTTTCATTTAGATTTAGTTTTAGATTCTGTGGATACGGCGGAATCGATACTAAAATCCTATGCTGCCTAATTCATTTTTCAGTCGAAAGGCAAAAGTCAGCATCAAACTATAACGGCCTTTAGAACATTTGTCAATCGTATATCTGGTGATACACAAGAATCGCTACACCCCATAGGCATGATGTCACACCAATAAACAGTGGTATATACGGCCTCAACCACGAACGGACTGTCATATTGAAACCAAACGCAATGCAGGAAACACCAAGAAATAAATATACAAATAACGATGAAAAAGAAAACGTCGACGCGTGTCACGCGTTACAATAAGTGTTAAAAAAGTAAATGCCATAGATAATACATTATCGTTACATTAATGCCACAGAATCACAAACAAATCGTGACCATAAAGAATACAACATCCCATTTAGTTACCAATAACAATAACAGACCGAATAACAAAAAAAAAATTGCACAGCATTTTTTGGAATTTCGTAATCACAGTTCCAATTTCATATTTTTTTTCACAAGTTCCACAGATTACAAACACACAGAGTCCATAGGTAACGCCGCGAGTCGTAGAGGGATAATGTTCGTATTTGTTCGGTTATTTCCGTTTTTTCCGTCGCGGGCGACGTTGGACTTTGTGGTGGGAGCATCCATAGCATTAGGGCGATTTCGTGACGTCACGAAACGTGCGTATACGTTTTGGAGTTTCATATTTGTGTATTGGATGGGATTGTGAAGAAACATGGAACGAAAACAAAAAGAAAAGGTGCACTAAATAAACATATTATTAATTTTATATTCTGTGTGCCGTATAAATAAATAGTAAATATAATAAATAATGTTTCGCCCAAAAAAAGTACGCATGTAAGAGCTGAGACGTTGAAAAGAAATATTTTTTCATCAAAACTTATGAGAAAAATCTATATAGCAGTACTAATGACGAATCGTTCTGCCAGGTTGTAAATCGGTTCTGCCCGGATGTAGATCGGTTCTACCAGGTTGTAAATCGGTTCTGCCGGTTGTAGATCGGTTCTACTAGGTTGTAGATCGGTTCTACCAGGTTGTAGATCGGTTCTACCAGGTCGTAGATCGGTTCTGCCAGCTTGTAGATCGGTTCTGCCAGGTTGTAGATCGGTTCTGCCAGGTTGTAGATCGGTTCTGCCAGGTTGTAGATCGGTTCTGCCAGGTTGTAGATCGGTTCCGCTAGGTTGTAGATCGGTTCTACCAGGTTATAGATCGTTCCTGCCCGGTTACATATAGATTCTTTCCGATTATAGTTCGATTCTGACCGATTGTATATCGATTCTGCCCAGCTGCAGATCATTTCTGCCCGGTTGCGTTGCGGAAGCGGATCTGACCAGTTATGAAACATTGCGATTGCATTATAAGACAAAAAATACAATTTGCCTTATTGTAAATAGGTGTAAATTGTGTATAGATAGCAAGTTATATAGATATTTGCGTGTTTTGGTCACAACTTACAATCTTTACAGATGTGTGAAATTTTACTATAATATTTGGCAAAGGATATGACCAATATTCTACCCAATGTTCAAGTTACTAAATAATACCGTTCATGAGATAGACCTAACAAAAGTGGTCTAAAATTTACAACATCTAGTCTACTTGATAAAAAACGATATCCCACACGATAGGGCACAATTTTCTTCGAAATGTAAGGAATTGAATTTTTATTTGCAAGAATATACCCCCTACTACCGACCCCCTTTACTTATATGATCCGCGGCTAGGCGAGATCTTTTAACGATCCAAGGTCAATCTGAGACCCTATGAGACACCACTAAAATATAATTATATAATTCATAGTAGTTCTTGCTTTCCGAACTCAATTTTGTACAACCAATTTTCCACTGCCTAACCATGCGGTGTTTACACGTTAAGCTCATAACTTTATATTGATTTTTCTGTAATTTCTCTGGTTGTAATCTGTTGTGTTTACCTAATAAATACATTAAATTAAATTGTACAAATTCTTACATATTCGGATTTGGGTATACCCTTGGTATACATGATATCTCGTCCCGTATACGAGCTAGAAGCGCATGACAAACGGACGGACGGACGGACGGACAACGGCGCGACATCAAATGGGTTCCAGATTCCTAAAAAGCCGTCTCAGCTCGAACAAACGCATAAATACAGTGTGTATAATAAAATACATAGTAAATGAAATAGAATACTGAATATAACAGATAAATATAAAGGTACACTCACACGAGTTGCCGGGCTGGTGCGGCGCGTCTAACCTCGCCTGCATGTCGCGGATGTGCTGTTCTTTGCGTTTCATGTCGTGTGCCAGAGCGTCGAGACGCTGTCGCGTTTCTAGTAGCTCCCTGTGTGGAAACATTCAATTTTAGTTTACGAACTGTTTCCCAAAGTTACATACATACATACATATCTTTAATCTCCAGTATATCCTAAAATCTCCACTATATACTAAGATCTCCACTATATCCTAAGATCTCCACTATATACTAAGATCTCCACTACATCTAGACTTACAGCTCTAGCCCAGTAGCTCTGCCCTGGTCCGACTGAACTCCTCGCTCACCGCTTGTTTCTCTTGTATCTCAGAATGTAGCGACGACTACCGCTATCTTGTCCAGTTTTTGACACATTTAAGATCTCAACTACATCTTAAGATCTGCACTATATCTTAAGATATCCACTATATCCTAATAACTCCACTATATCCTTATATCTCCACTATATCCTCAAATCCCATTATATCCTAAAATATCCACTAAATCCAAAAATATCTACTATATCCTAAGATTTCCACTACATCTAGAGCTAGATCTCACCTCTGGCTAGCCAATAGCTCTGCCCTGGTCCGGCTGAGCTCCTCGCCAACCGCTTGTTTCGCTTGTATCTCAGAATGTAGCGACGACTGTAGCGTTAAGATCTCCATTTTGTCCAGTTTCTGTGAGCGACGGTTTCGCCAACCGCCCGTGCCTGTCGGGGCGGCCGGCGGAGAGGACGGAGCACCGCCCGCACGGGATACACTTGCTGTGGAGTGAAAGGGAAATATGAGATCATAGATAGATAGAGACACTTCATTGTACACAGTTACAAGGACAAATTACTGGAACAGTAGAATTATATTATATGTACAAAGGCGACCTTCAAGAGATTCAAGAGATTTCTTCCAGACAACCTCATAAATAAGGTTATGCTTTGCTTTACCCCGCTAAAGGACTCCCCTTTAGCGTGGTCTATACAAGAAAGTTTGAAGGTGCGGTTACACCTGGTCGTGGACCGACCGTCTGGGCGGTCACAACATGTGACCGCATTCGGCGAACGTCAACGTGTCACTAGGTTGTCATCGAGAATTATAAAAAAATTACGATGGACGACTTCGGCCAACGACCAAGTGTATACAAATCTACGGCAGGGCGCGATCAATGACTATATGTAACTGCGCCTTTACGAGCTATCTTTCAAAGACTGCCTCGCGAGGCACCACGTCCAGTGTTGGACTATTCACGATCTATCGTTCACATTATCCGACTCTAACATGCGTAAAGTGGCGTGCACAGCTATATTCACAGCATTTTAGTTACGTGGCGATATCTATTTGCCGAACTTGCCTGGAAGAGATCGCTCTGAACGATAAGGCCGCCTTTGTACTGTACACCTTAGTTCGTAATTTTCGTTTCCCTGTTTTCTTTGAGTAAACTGTACAGCGTCCTTGATGCAAAGCATCTTTAACGAACAGGAAGGAGACTAAGGTAAGGGATGAGTACAAAAGATCCCTGAGGGTCGAAGTGCCGCTGAGGTTATCCCTGATCCCTCTGATCTATCTATGTATATGATGGCCAGTTTCCAACAAATAGATTTCCATGACAATTGCTCTATAGAGTGCTTTAGTACATGCTCACCATGTTTTAGATATTCCAACTCCTCGGTCATCTTAGTAGCGAGCGCTTGCAGGTACCCTCGGGCTTCCTTCTCGTCCGCCACCCATCGGATGATGTCCGCTATCTGATGGTAGAAATACAAAAATAAAATATAGTTTCAGAAAGTGTTTAAAGAAAAATAAAACAGGGTATTTAAAGTAGGGAAAGATATTCTCACTTCCCCCTAGGCAAATGGGATTGTGCACAAAATGAAAGACCTTATGACCTTATAAGAGCGTCGGTAGCCTAGTGGCTAGGACGCCGGACACCCATGAGAGGTCCGGGTTCGAAACTATACAATGCCAAGTACTAATGAGTTTTTCGGATTTTTTCGAAGACTTACGTACATTTACCAACTGCTCTAACGGTGAAGGAAAACATCGCCAGGAAACCTGTATGTCTGAGAAATATTAGTTAGCTTTCTTAGTTAGGAAACTCTTCAAGCTATCATACCTGGCTCTCCCAATGCTGCATGGTCTCCTTCTTGGCCCTGAGCTCTTCTAGTTCCAATTCCAACTGCCTCCTCTCCGCTTGCCATCTCCTGCCGTTTTCTGCCATCTGTGTTACAACAAACACATTCAATATGTTATCTAACACTATCCGAGTCTAGGCTAGGAAGTCACCATCGTCAGTTGAAACTGCCTGTCTTAAATTCAGCTCCAGCTCTGCACATTGTGTATATGATTGTATTCATAATAATTGTAAGATATATTTATTTCAAAAGATGTGCTGCTGAAAGTTACGAAGCGGTGGTAGAGTTAAAAAAATAACGTAAAAATGTACTATAAGGTACTTACAATAAAAACATTTTGATATTTTTTTAAAAGCTTTGTATTACACTTGACTGAGTCAGTAGACTTTCTCATTCAGTCAGACTGCATTCAGCATAGTGTAATAAGCCCATATGGTTTATAAGAGCTCACCGCGTCCAGGTCCTTGGCTAGTTTCCTGTTCTCATTGATGAGGATCTGCTTGTCTTCGCTGTCGTTCAGTTGCTCCATGCGACGGTTCTCCAACTTCTCTTTGGACGTTTGTAGCTGCAACATTAACAATTAAGGGGCATTCAGGATAGTCGCACGAATTGTGTTTTGGACTTCGGTCGTATGCGACAAGTTTGATCGTGAATGTACAGTGGGCAACACATAGAAATATCCAGTAAAGCCCTTAAAACTATTTGGATAGAGAAACTTCATAATGCGGTAAAAAATATAATAGTAGTCAGCGATGAACACTAGCTATCATGGCTGGTAAAATTATTGAAATATCTTCAAATTCAACGGGGAGTGGTATAGCAGGCCTCCTTAGAGGTCCAGCACAAAGACAATCTTAAAAAGAAGACAGTGACAGTGTGAATAGGAAAATTAATTATTCTTTTGTTTATTAGTGTCATTCATTCAGTCACAATAAATCTTTCAAATATCATCGTATCAAAACTTGAGTATTGTTAATAGTTAGGCGTCTATAGTACTTTGTCGTTTCAACTTTTTTGACATATTCATACGAATGTCAAGGAATCGTAACAAAAATGAATTTCGACAGGGTTCCACAGAGTAGTCGATCAAGTTCACGACGTAAGTCCTGAAGAAGTGATCGAATTTACTAATAGCTTTGAAAAATTAAATTAAGCCAAATAACGAGAAATTTGTGATATCTTCAGAAATGAGGGAGGAGGATGTCCTCAAGTCAGCTATCCACGCACCTACTTTATAGTCTTTACTTTATTATTTTTATTTTTCAAATAGGTATAGGTTTTTTTTAGTAATTAGTCATTACATTCAATAGTATTTTTTCCCAACTCAATTTTGTACAACAATCAATTTTCTACTTCCTCACCATGCTGTGTTTACACGTTAAGGGTTACGACCTAGCTCATAACTTTATATTGATTTTTATGTAATTTCTCTGGTTGTAATCTGTTGTGTTTACCTAATAAATAAATAAAATTAAATGACGTTTCGTTTTGTTTACGGAATGTGCTAGTGGCTCCATCATGGCGCTTTGCGTTTTATGTCCTATTTTATGTCTTCTGGTCGTGTGATTTGTGGACAAGGGAAACAGCAGTCGTTAGGCCTTATCAGACCTACGGGTGGCCTAACTCTGACAATAGGCTGGCCACTAACGACACATCAAGAAGACAGTTCCAGTTAATCATGTAATCGTGTAATTTTATCGTGTTATGTATATGTGTGCATATAAAATTTTAATTCATTAATTCATTCGACATGGTTTATACTCTGTATGAGAAGAAGTTTACCTCCCGGTTGAGCACACTCCTCATGGCGTCGCCCTCTTGTAACTGATCTCTGAGAGCCGCTAGCTCAGCGTTGTACCGCAACTGCTGTTCGGTCAACGATTCTTTGTATTGGAGCTGTGAACAAACGTATTCCATGACAGACTCGTCGTCACACCAGTGTGACTACCAGTAACCCGTCACACCGCTATAAAAACAAGAGGTGCACCGGATAGGGGTTTGGCCGGATATCCGGCCGAATGGATGGCGCTACAGAGAGGGCTGAAATGTTAGTGTTTTTACATCAGAAATTGAAACTGATTGCATTTGAATATTGAATAACTTTGAATGAAACTTTAGCAGTAAGTTCCATTATGCTTTTCCAATATTGTTTACTAATAAATCTAATAATTGTCTGCTAATATTGATTTATAAATATTTTTCTTAATACTGTGATTTGAAAAAGTAAAGAAAGGCAAAGATATATGAAAATTGCATTCTTTCAAGTTTACCGTTTTCTTTTAAGTAGGCTGGATACCGAATAGTAACCGGATATCTGGTGCATTTCTAATAAAAACTACACAGTACATTCATGAGTCACGAGTCACGAGTCATTCAGTCTATTGACGTCCCCACTGTTGGGGCATAGGCCTTCTCATGCACACGGGGGTACCTTAGGGGTCATATTCCACCGAGCGGGCCCAGTGCTGATTGGTGGATTTCACACGCCTTCGGAAAGAAGATTCTCAGACAGGCGAGGTTTCCTCACGATGTTTCTTTCACCGTGAGAGCGGTCGTTCAATGGACGTGTCTTAGAAAAAATCTAAAAAAATCATTAGTACACGACATTGCATGGTTTCGAACCCGGACCTCCCGCATAGGAGTCCTGCGTCCTTACCACTACGCCACCGACGCTGTCCTCATACAATAAAACCCTAAAAAACCTGGTATACTGACCTCCAGTGTCTCCACCTCGGCCTGTAGCCTGGCCACGTCAACAGCCGCAGAGCCGGGCGGGCCGGCCGCTTCCACACGCTGGTTCCTTAGAGTCTCTTCGCGCAGTTTACGTTCCTGTAACAATATACACTTTGTTATCTACATGGAAATTCACGTCGAAAGGTATTATACCTATTCGTCGACCGAACGTCTGAGCGGCTTGCGTCGGTGGACGACTTCGGCCAAGGACCAAGTGTAAACAACAACGTTAGCTAGAAAGCGTATGAGTCTTTTGGAGGTAGCCTACCCGAAACGAGAGGACTATAGGCTCCTTCCTGTGAGCTGTACAGCGTCCTTGATGTAAAGCATATTTAAGGAACAGGAAGGAGACTAAGGTAAGGGGTGAGCACAAAAGATCCCTGAGGGTCGAAGTGCCGCTGGGGTTGTCCCTGACCCCCTGTCATAAGATAAGATAAGTGTAAACAAACTTTATTATTTAAGAGAATTTTGTCAAGAGTGAACTTAGTCATGTCTGATAAAATTGGATTGAATTGAAGCCCCTGTTCAAAGATCTAGGAGAATATCGTCAGATGGGATCTCTGGAGCGGTAATAGATTGAGGTCAAATGTCTTTCAGACACCTTGAGGATTTGATGATGACCAGAAAAAAGTGTGTAAATCTTCACAATGGTCCTAATTTTTTAATATAGAGATATAATCATGACATACCTTAGTAGCCTCAGAGATGGCGGTATCAAGTCGTGCCTCGAGCTCCCTCCTCCCTTTATCCGCTCTCCGGATGTCTTGACGGAGCGCGTCTATCTTTTGCATCGCTACTTCTAACTCCTCTTCCTTGTCGCGAACCTGGAATACAAAGGTAGTTGAGAAAATATATATAAATATATATAATATATATATATTTATAAAAACCCTTTATTGCTGCAAAAAAATACATATTCAGTTTCTGACTATACTACAATTACACATTTGAAATGATATATTCAGCTTTACAAGTTATCGTTGAGTACCTTGTTTGATATCTTGAAGTGATCATAGCTAAATGGAAAGGACTCGAGACTGCAGCAGTCTCGAGTCCTCCATCGGAGGCCAAGATCCACTTCGGGTCGCTGCGCCAACGGAGTAAGTAAGTATACACGGAAAAATATGTATTAATTTGTTTGTGTATTTATGTATACCTGTCTTGATAGTTTCTGTTTCTGTTGCCGCAGCTCGGCCAGTTTGTCCGTGACCTCGTTGTACTCCGTCATCGCTAGCTTCTTCTGCGTCACTGCGTCTCTGAGCTCCTTGTCCTGTTTCAATGATAAAGAAACAGTGGAGTATCGTAAGCATAACATTATAAGCTTTAACTTAAATTGTAATTCTGGAATCTGAATATTTGACACATAACATTGTAAAGTGGTCAATGTGTGTATCCATGTAATCTCCACGACACAGGCAACGCATAGTGTGGAGGTTATAGTGTAATGACAAATGTTAATTTATATGTGGTAAAGGAAAAAAAAATAACAAAACTTATTATTAATTTTGTGTAGCTTTTCTCATGCATGTAGCTTTTTTCGTATATTTAAATAAATTAGAAATAGGGTGAAAAATATACATATTTTATTATTATTTTCTATACAGACTGTACACGGAGAGAGGATTGACTAATTTGAAGTCAGCAGAATGAGCCACGATAGCTCAGTTGGTTAGAGCACTGCCACAGAACGGCAAGGTCGCAGGTTCAAGTCCTGCTCGCGGAATGATTTTCACCCTTTTTCTAATATTTGATTTGATTTTGATTTGAAAAACCTCCTATAGAGCCGAAGGGTGTTCAAAGTTGGCCCCATAATGAAAGTTGCTCAGTTATGGACACTGAACACCCCTGTTTCGGCTCTATTCTCTATTTCTATTGTTATTATATCCTAATGCAAAACTCAGCGAAGCACCGCTTCTAACTGTTACAGTTATAACCCATCGGAACCGGACCTGGGCTGAAACCGGACTCGTGTAGTACGAGGCTAAATCTAGTCACAAGAACTAACCTGCAGCCTCAATTTCTCCAGCGAGTCAGTTTTGTCCTTGATCAGATCTTCCTTCTCGAGGCTCAAGGCGTTGACGATCACTTCCAGCTCTCGAATGCGGACGACCATCTCTTGGGGGGAGGCTGTTACGTCCTGAGAATTGAAGATATTATGATAATAATAATCAATGAAGCGCAGTAGGCATAATATGTTTGTACAGGTGATTAATACAGGTGAGGTAATAATAATAAACCTTTTTCTAGTCCAAAACCACAATCACTAATACAAACTACTTCATTCCTAAGGGTGGTTACGTAATGTACGTCACGGTGTCATAATATATATTTTTCCTTTAATTATGGCCCCTACTAGTGGTGCCCACACTGCAATTTGTCCAACGACCGTGTATTAGAATCTTGAAAATAATTCCAACGTTTTGGCTAACAAGGATTTACCTGCGCAGTGATACCAGAGTTGAGTTGTTCATGACACCTCACTTGCGCTTCCAGATCCGCGTTCCTTTTGGACAGTGTTGCCAGCTCCTCTTTCAGTTGGATCGATTCTTCTGCGGAGTAATAATAATAAATAAGAGTTGCCAAAGTTTTTAAATAAAGAAACAGCAAATAATTCGAAAGTTCCAGTCTAGAGAGACTGGTATACTATAGAAAGGTTTTATTTCCTTCAAAGAACCCGAGCCCGTAGAATTTTGGATCCAAACTTGATAAGATTTGATACGTTTCATAATTGTTTGAAAATTAGAACAATAAAAAAAAGTCAGTGCTGCTCCGAAATATTGTTGTTGTAGTAAAACCCATTGTCCATTACAAGAATGAAGGCACGGCGAGTTTCTTCTACAATTTAAGGCTTTTAATTTTATTTATTAAGGAACTCCAAAGACTACAAGTATTGTACATTAATAATATATAATTTCTAGGCTTAATTTCCAATACTTGTGCCAACTATAGGCATACACAACATTATTATGAACATTGTTAAGTATGTACTAAAATAACAAGAAACAAAACAGATATAGAATAACTATAGAATCTATAGATATTAATTTAACAAGAATGGTATTAAATTAACAAGAAATAAAAAAAATAAAGAAATTAAACTTAAAACTAACTACCACTAGCCACTCGTAGTTCTGTTCTGCTGAGCAATGTGTCAAAAAAATTCGGCTCCGCTACCCTTCCTCACCCCCTCTATAAGTTTACGTGACAGTTTCCCCGCTTGTCAATGTTTTCCCAATAGTGTACAAATACCCAAATAGGGCGAACCGTTCTGTTTTGTTTGTTTATTTAATCGATAGTGACGTCACAGCAAAACTTTAATGGTGACCAGCGTATTCGCGGGAATTATAATGATTAAAATTTAAATGCTGTTAAAAGAACTAGTAAAGAATGGCTATGATTTAAACATCTTAACATATTTTTCATAAAAGTGTCAATTGACACTTTCATGAAAAATTTAAATTCCCGCGAATACGCTGGTCACCATTAAAGTTTTGCTGTGACGTCACTATCGAATAAATAAACAAAAAAAACGGATCGCCCTACATTCGTTGGGTTGTTTACTCGATAGTGACGTCACACTTGACAGCGTCACGGCGGATAGCGTTTCACTGCGTTTCGGGTCACGTGATATACAGATTAAAAAAGGGCTAATTTAAACTTAAATTATTAAATTTAAATCGTGATTTCATGATCGGAAATCAATATTTTTCTGTTTCCCATTACTTGAACTATCATATTTACATACTGTCATAATTTCTTGTTGTAGTTTGTTTCGTATATACGATTATACATTATAACTATAGTTATAGATATTTTTATCTTATATTTGTTTAATATTATTTTCCCTTCAATCAATCAATCATTTAATTTCATATTCATTTATTTAATCTTTGTATTTTTTTTATTTTTTTTCTATAGTCGTAATTACCAGTGCCGGCGTCCAATGGCGCGCCTCCAGCCCTCAACTCGGCGATGGTTTGAGCGAGCAGCGCGTTCTCTCGCTCGAGAGCTTTCAATGCGGCTCGGTCACCGGCGTTGGAAGGAGCCTGGTAAACACATTACAATACGTTATTTCCATGATATTAGATATTTGTTTGTAGTCTCTTTATTGTACTAATATAAAATTCACGGAAAATTAAAATATGTACAAAGACGGGCTTATCCCATAGGGATCTCTTCCAGCCAACCTTTGATTTAGGACAGTTTAGACTATTTTTATGGCGGGTAAAGGTATGGTGTACAATAAATCTGTATAAATAAATTACAATAATTATATAGTAGATAAATATATTTTACCTACTCAACAATTATAATGATATATACAATTTGTTAACCATATATAAATATAATTATATACACTAATATAGTATATTACTTAAGACTAGCCAACAAGTCTAACAATAGGGTAGTTTCCAAGTATCATATATTAAAGGCATTTCAAAAAAAATTAAAAAAAAGCCATAAATATGATGGTCAAATGTTAAAACAGAATTAAAATTCATTGAAAAATAAAATAGCAATAAAAAGAAACGGCAATAAGTTTTATGACGTATGTGTTCTCTAGCGTCATACAAGCAGGTCCTGGCTGCATATAAAGGACTGTTTTGGTAGAAAGGGACAGAGCATCTGTCCAATACTAACTTTAACCATTAATATCTCTGATGTTAGTTGAGATATCGAAAAACTAATTTTAGATCCTTCTTTAGTATGCCTATATAAGTTAATTGATGCAAAAAATGGGCTAATATTTTGCCACGGAACGGCAAGGTCGCAAGGTCAAATCCTGTTCGCAGAAAACTTTTCAATACGTCTTACTACATACATAGATACCTTCACGCATAAATTTGCACACCACAATGTGGTAGGATATGCTGGAACTACCTATGTATTTTAAGATCCTTCATAACGTATATTCTTGCAAATAACACTTCATTTCACGCTATTGTTCTTGCGGGGTAGGCAGAGAGAACGGAGCGTCTGTCTTAGCATGCCTCTCTTGCTTCCTCTACAGTCATTCGTCGTTTCACGCATGCTCGCCGTTGTGGTACTTGGGGTACCATGGGGTTTACCTGACTAGGAGCGTTCTTAGCGGGACTCAAGGGGCTGGCCGGCGCCCCCAAGTCAGACAACCTCGAGCCGGCTGTGAATGTAAACCCTACGAACGGCAGGTGGAGCCCGGAGAACGCGGACGAAGCGGACGGGGGCGGCACTGCCTCGGATAACCTGTTGTAAAAAAAAAGTTCAAGTAATATTTTATTCTTTTTATAAGGTCTGAAAAAGCTATAAATTTAAGTAAATAAATAAAATAAAATAAATAAGAACTGTGGTAAAAACACTACTTCATCATCAGATCCTCAAGGTTCCAGGTGTGGGAAGGGCTCCATGGTCCTAAACATTTGAGCTCAAACTCGAACCATCTAGCTATAACCGTTCCAAAGATGAATGAATGAATGAATACTCTAAGATCCCATGTGACATCAAATCTTGGAAACATCTGATCCAATTTTTATCAGACATGGCTAAGAACACTATCGACAAAATTTGCAATTGACCGTTTCGCGGATCCTTTAGTAGTAGTCTGTAGTTTTTGAGCTCTTAGAAAGGGATTCGATTACGGGGTAAAATCAATTTATCCCTGTCTTACATTCACGTATCGCCATCAATAACCGAAGTGTCCTCTAGGACCCGAATCCCTTTCTAAGAGCTCACATACTGTAAGACCCGGACTACACGACGGTTCCTAGGCCAGTTAAAGTATCGGTCGGTTCCATGGAACCGGTGCTTCATATAAACTCAAACAAAAATGCACTGTCGACTACACGTACCGCGGTTCCACTTGGAACCGGCCAGCGCGGTTCCTGAACCGAGTGGGCAAGGCTTGAGCGCAACGCATGAGTTTGAATGCAGTCGACTACACGGCCGGTACCGGTACCTGAACCGAACCGTCGTCGTGTAGTCCAAGCCGGTGTAATAAATAATACTGACCTGATATCAGTGTCATCCACATCGAAGTTGGAGGTGTCAGTAGGGCTCGAGACATCGGGCACGAAGGGCGCTTGCATCTCACGAAGGTTGTCCCAGTCTAGACCTTCGAACCATGGGTGGATCTGGAACGAAATACATTTTTATTACACATCGGTAACATAGAATAGAGATCAGTGGAAGAAACTAGGGAAGGCATTTGCCCAGTTTTGAGGGTTATGGGCTTACAGTGCAGTGGAATGAGGACTGAGGGAACTGATGATGGAAAGGCAGCTTTCTGAACCGAAATTTTTATTATTACGGTTGACCACAGACGACAGTCACCATCAACAAGAACACCCAGTAGTGGGACAGCTTAGGATTGGACCACAAGGAACAGTATTTTCCCGTAACTATCCATTTTCGTTGCTCAGAAACATCGTTAGTTAGAGCGAGAAAGATTTTTTATTTACATTATCATTACAGAAATTTCCAATTCAATAATGTAATAACATAAATAATATTTTACATAATTACATAATTACAAACTCGTCAACGAGCAATGGAATAGATCTACCCTGTGGGACACCTCGTTTCATAAACGGAGAGCTCTTGTGAATGGAGCTGAGCAGATCCCTCATAATAGGTGCTATTATGAGCGACATGCTCAGCTCCAATAAAATAAAATATTGAATACATTACATTATTGAATTGGAAATTCCTGTAATGATAATGTAAAATGCAAATAAAAAAAAAACTTTCTCGCTCTAGCTAACGATGTTTGTGTGCGACGAAAAAGGATAGAATTACGGAAAATACTGTACCGTGTAGTCCAACCCTAAGCTGAAGCATCTCTACTCACCTTAAAATCCTGTAGGCCGTTCTTCCCCAATCGAGTTTCAGACGAGCAAATCAGCCTTCGAATAAGATCTTTCGCCTCTTCTGAAACCTGTAAGATTGAATCGTTTTTACAATTATCATTTTTTTTACTAAAACACATCTCTCCTAGGCTAACATGTATGTGCTACGAGTAATCCACTAGCATGCTCTAGAGGTGGATTCGATCTTTTCTTTGATCGGTTCTTTGAGCCATGGTCGCTTCACTTGTTGATGGATGACAAACCTTTGTGCGTGTAATCAGCTCTCTCTCTCTCTCTCTCTCTCATGCAAACTGAAATTGTTATAAATCCCGACGAAAAGAGGGTTGTTTGTCAGTGACACCATATTATCTAAACAACCGTTGATGCGATTTAAAATCTGACCAGTTGTTTCCAGGATCTTGGAGTATCTTTGATGAGAGATGGATACAGATCTAGAACGGTAACAGTTAGGTGGTTCGAGTTTGAACTCAAACGTGTAAATAATGTAGAATTATTGTAATTTTCTTTAAATATGTATGCCAATAATGGTAGACAGTAGCAGGACTATAATTTTTAAGACCTACTTTGGACAAATAAATTTATCTTTATATTTAGGACCATGGTGCCCTTCCCACACTGTGAAACCCTGAGGACTTGATGATGTTCAGCCCTCCTACTACCGTTCTCATAACCATACAAATGCGACACTAATGTCTTTATTCGGCACGCCATTTCAAGGTTTTGAGAACGGTAATAGCACACCAGATTTCCAAAGCAAGTCGAGGATTTCTTAAATTTTTAATGTAGTGTTGTTTGGTAAAGTACGAGCCGTATTCTTGTGTCATTATACATTACCTGCGCAGCGTGCTCGTCGGACGGCGGGCAGAGGAACGAGCGCGCATGGTTCATGATTTTGCCGTAAGTTTCCACTAGAGACTCCGCGTAGAACGGCGTCTCGCCGAATAACATCTCGTACATGCATACGCCTGCAAGGAGAACGACATACGTCACTATTGGCATTGGCTTCCAATAACGCACGCCGAAGACTGTGTCGCGAATACGCGATGGAAATCGGAGGTGAATAAAACATTACATCGATGCGTTTGTGGGTGGATGATAATAATCAATCAATCATTTATTCGTGAACATAGGTAATAACAAGTAGATATTAGTATACAGTTTAAATGAGTAGGTATCACTATGCTCCGTCGTTTGACATACAAATATTTTCAATAAATTGTTAATGTATATTAAAATGTCAATAATATATAAATTACTACAATTAAATTAAACAATTGACTAGTAGAAATTTAATTAACTAAACACTTATTATGGACATAAGGTTAATAAAAATGGGGCATTAACTGAATATCTTTGCCACTTAAAAAATCATTTACGGTATAATATGTTTTGTCAAAATGGAAACGGGTAGGCATTCGTGGTGTGATAATGTAAATGTGAAGAATGGTGTGCGCAAACGAAACCGTGAGGAGTGTGTAAGAATTACGAGTAGGAAGTAAAAAGAGACAAGTCCCGGGCCCGGGTGAGTCATAAATTGATGGTCAAATGTGAAAACTGAAATAAAATCCGTTGAAAAATAATATAGGCAATCAAAAATCAGATGTTCGAAAGAGACGGTAATAGATAATAGTGACGTCAGTTATGTAGCGCCATACAAGCAGGTCCTTCCTTGGCTACATAATAAGGACTGTTTTGCTAGAAAGGGACAGAGCACCCCCCACTACTAACTTTAACCATTAACATAGCTCATGTTAGTTGAGATATCGATAAACGGATTTCAGATACGTCTTCAGGATGTCCATGAAAGTTGATTAATGCAATAAAAAAAATTAGTCAAATACCCTATTGGAAAAAAGGCTGTAAAGAAGAACGCACGAAAATGGCTAAACATAATCCCCGAGCAAGGTTTGAGCTTGCGACCTGTGATCTAAATCATTTTCAATTAAAAACTAGTGCGATTTGATTATTAATGGCAAAATATTAAAAATATGAATGGCCTAACAGGCTAAAAGTCGACCTGGAAAATTAAAAACCCTGTCATGAGCGCCATGTACTTTTATAATCTGTGTTATAGACATCACAATAAAAAGAGGTTTCCTTTAATTGCACAATATAGCGAGGGTTTTTATATTTCCAATGAAGCTTTATAACGCTTACCTAACGACCACCAGTCGCATTCGGGACCGTAACGCCCTTGCCCATCTTCCATTGCCTGTGAAAAAAAAACGTTGTTATTCAATAAATGTAACAATTAAAATATAATTCAGGTTAACAAAAAACACATACCCTCAATATTTCAGGCGATATGTAGTCCGGCGTTCCGACAGCTACGTTGCTTTGTACCTAAAAAACATTTAGAATATTCAAAGCTAGATTCAAATATTGCATACACACACAATAATAAAAGATGCAAAGATTTTGAAATTCACCATGTATGAAACCATACATGCATTTACTCAAACCCTTTGGCTCGCTGTAAATGCTCACATCATCATTCTTGAGGAGTGGGCGCTACTAGCCTGATTTCTGTGATTTTAGAAGATGGATTCGCGCGCATACATTGTGAGGGTCAGCGATTTAACTTTTTAATTTACAAAAAAAAACAATCACGACATCGCATAAGAAATTCTTCTTTAGTCATCATCACTGATCGGTGTAGGTAGGGCTCTTTCGGATCAATGTCCTCAAAGGTTATATTAATATGGATATGATTTCGGTATCCCGTTTTAAGTTATCGAGCAAATGTTGTAAATTACTTTTATAAACCTCGCCCTTACTCGGCGGATTACGATTTTTTTTAAATGGTAAACTTACGAAGAAGTTAAAACACTACCATAGGTACACTAGCGCCTTGAATCTTAAAAAAATATATTTCGCCACCAATCTTAAATGTGTATCAAAACAAATATAACGTTAAAAATCTAAATAATATATTTATTCAATCCCGGAAATCCCGGGATTATTGGGCATACTTATCCATATTATGACCGTATGTGGCAAGTACCAAAAACAGCCCTACCTACTCCGATCATAGGTCATCAATCATCATATAAGTTCATCGCATAATAAGATCTTTATTATTTCCCAATAACCTAAAATCACTTTGTAATTAATAACATCTCAGATGTGACCTTCACTAGATCTTGATCAAAAATGATTGAATTTTAGGTGTCTGGAAATAATTAATTAGTGCAAGAGATACTACAAAAAAAATATATCACGTATTTCTTTTTCTCTTCCGCATTGAAAATAAACAAAAGATTACTCTTATAAACTTTTTCGTGGTGGCAAGAACTTCTTCCTACATGGGCCTGGGGGAAGCCATCTTCATTGGCGGCATGAAGCAAGTAACCAATGGAGTACCAATAGCTACATTTTTTCCTACAAACGTTGAGCGAAAAATGTGGAGGGTAGCGGAGGGAAGAGCGCGGTCAATGAAAAAACGAGACAATGCTATACAATTAAGCACATGAAAGAAAAAGGCGGCGACAAAGACATCAACGAGCTCGCTTTAACTTTCTTCGTAATTGTATGCTATAAACTGCTAATGTTCGGCGCGCGAGGGTCGCCCGCATCGGCAGTCAAGTGGTTCTGTAGCCATTGATTGCCGGCCACCCGCGAATCCAATGCCATTAACTTTAATGGGTATAACTTACCTTCCCATCGTCGCCGAGGCGCAAACACGAGCCGAAGTCAGCCAGACGGATGTGGCCACTCGCGTCCAACAGCACGTTGTCAGGTTTTATGTCCCTGTCAAAGATAATCTTGTATCAAATATTATATCTTATATATCAGTAACACGGCCTTGACGAGTTGTTAAGGCGAGGAGCAAAAATTAGGCAGGCAAAGCCGAAGCTTGGGTTCAAGTTCCACCCACGGAGCAGAAACAAAGTTTGTTTGTTTCTGCTCCGTGGTCCCAACGTTAGTGTTTTCTTTGTATGACTTGTTTCTAATGTTAGAATTTAAAGTAAATAAAAACAATATTTTGGTTCAAGAGCAAAAACATCTTTCATCTTTCTATAAGTATTATTTTAAAAATAGGAAATCTGTAAATGGCAGTTTGTTTCGTTAATGGACATTTTTGTTTTTATATTTATTTATTATGTAATAAATAAATAAATAATAACATTTCTGAAGGTGATATATCCTGATGTGCAGAATCGCCTGGAAGGTACCACCATCTCACCTATATAGCTGCAAAGCAGCATTTCTTGCATTATATATTTGCAGATAAGAGACCAAGTGTAATTACATGTTCATTTCCACTAGTCAAAGAAGAGATCTGTCCTCCGAGATACAGGAACTTCCCAGTTCGGAGGTCAGCGCCTATAGTAGGATAACTGGTTGCTCACTAATTTTATTTAGTTTAATGTAACATATGCTTAAGTTCCTACTCCATTGTAATCTTACCGCACAAATAAACTACTCTTATTCTTAATTACCAACACGATGAGGCACCAACACAATAGCGTGAAGGTATGTATGTACAAAAAGACGTAGAAGTTGAGTATCGTTACCTATGTACATATCGCAGCTCGTGTACGCTCTGTATGGCGAGCACCATCTCAGCTATGTAGAACTTTGCCATGTCTTCCGGCAGTCGGTCCTCGAACTTGGACAGAAGGGTGAGCAGGTCGCCTCCGCAGTAGTAGTCCATTACTAGGTACTGTGGGCAGAATAATGTGTGATATCCATTACTAGGTAAGGTACTGTGGGCAGAATAATGTGTGATATACGTTACTAGGTACTATAGTACTGTGGGCAGAATAATGTGTGATATCCATTACTAGATTAGGTACCGTGAGTAGAGTAATGTGAGATATCCATTACTAGATACTGTCGTACAGAGGGCAGAATGTATGATTTAATACGTTACTAGATACTATTAGCAGAATTATGTCTGATTTAATCCATTATCAGGTACTGTGAAATGAATGTGTGATATCCGTTACTAGATACTGTGGGCAGAATAATGTGTGATTTAATCCGAATGCTCTAGTCATTCGGAAAGGATCTTGCCTGAAATCTAATAAAGAACTAACCAGATTATGTTCATCCTGGAAGGCATAGTGCAGGTTGGTAATCCATCTCCTGTCGCCAAACACTAAGACATCGCGTTCCTCTTGAAAACACGCCGTCTCGGCTCGCTGTTGACACAAACACAATCTGTATTAGATTTGAAGGTTTTATCCGCCGTGTCGTGCCGGCCATAAAGAATAGCACCACCCCAACTTTTCCCGTGGGTGTCGTACGAGGCGACTAAGGATCTTAGTGGATTCTGATTTACACCTAGTAGATGGCATTAGGCTCGCCACATTACCTGTCAGTGGTTCCTCTGTCTACCCCCTCGGGGATTATGAACACAAAATATCACAGTGTATTCAGATGTTACCTTGAGCATCTCCCACTTGTTCAGTATCTTCATGGCGTAGACCCGCTCCCCGGTCGTGGTCGATACAGTGCCCCCTGTAGCCGCCGCTATGTTCACTCCGCCATCTGTGCCCTACAAACAAAACGTAAGCATTTATTTAAACGTCGAAGAACGTGCTTATTGGTAGATTGAACTAGGAAGGGTGCTTGTTTCTTTCAGTTTTTAGTAAATATTAAAAAGTTAAGAGTGAAGTTAGTTCGACACGGACGTAACTCTCGCGTGATCGTGTCACTTTGCCCCCAATCCATACTTCCAAAGAGACCTAAAATCGTTTACTGCCAATAGGACATAAAACGCAAAGCGTTGCGTAGATGGAGCCACTAGCACACTCCGACTCACTCCGTAAACAGAAAAACAAAACGAAACGTTAATTTTGAAGATATCACAAATTTGTTGTTATTTGGGTTAATTTAATTTCAATAGCTATAGCAAAATTGTGATGATATCATGTCATCATAAAGCCATTTCAAAATAGCAGACCTAAATAGCTGTTGCGAAACAGCATGGCGCGAATCTGAAGGGGAAAATATGGTAGAAAAGTACGTATCTCATGTTGATTGGCTACGTACCATTGTGCTAGTGACGCCTCTAGTGGTAAAACATTGCAGGATTATCTCCTATTTGCCAATGACCATTTATATTACAATCTCTTACACTTTTTGGTCGTCAAAACTGTCAAAATTCACGCATCAATTTTTTGATTCGATTCGCTTCGAACATATATGTTTTGGTGACAAATGTATGGACTGTCATATCCCGTTGTTTTACTGCACAAACTCTCATCATCGCTCAGGTTTCGTGTCGACAGATTGTAAAGACGTGCACTCACTTCAAAGAAAGACGCGCGCACGACACAAGGGGTGCAGCCTAAATTCCCAGGGAGTGCGGCCTTAAATTTTTCATTGTAGATTACTGCATGTTAATACCATGCCAATGCCACGCACAAAATCAAACATTTAAGACATTATAACTTAGCGACGTACAATATAGAATCATATCATAAAAAGCTTTCTCATTTCAATAGCTATAGGTTGATCTCAGGATTTCCAAAGCGCATGTGCATACTGTAATTTCCTAATGTTTAAATCGATCGTATTCGTGTCGGCATTTTGTAAAGTGGTGCACTCACTTGCAAGAAAGACGCGCGCACCACGCACACCTCCCCGAAGGCGCCACGTCCGATCACTTTGACCAGTTCGAAGTCGTCCCGCGACAGTCGCAGCCGCTTCAGAGCTGTCGCCACCGGTTTCACTGCAAACAACCATCATCGGCAATTATTGTATGTAACGTTGTAATGTATTCGTAATATTATTATTTTAGTCTTCCAAGTGACAAAGGGACGTGTTGAAAATCAGCGCTGTGGACTCCATCCATAGCATGAGCTGAACACGCTCCCTGTTGCCACAAATTAGTTTAGATACAACATTGTAAGGGCAAGATATGTACGTGTAATATGTATTTGTGTGCAGTAAATGGTTTTGTATTTGTATTATTACAATTATTAGGGGAAGAACGTTGGGGAGGGCGAACCCGAGATTAGTGGCGGATCCGCCATCTCGGGTTCGCCCTCCCCAACGATAACCAAATACATAAGGATTTATAATCGCAGAGGATGACACATATAGTCGGTGGCCGCTTCCTACCAGTCAAACAGTCTTCAGATGGGTGACCACCGGTGATTAATTTTCATCTGAGCCCCTCTGTGATTTAAGAGCATGTTAAACTGTAGGTCATGTCACAGGCCTATGGGCTGCCTGAACAACTTTCAGTATAGATTGGCCACTAACTACATGACAAGAACTAGGGGGGATAGCTCATTCTGCTATCAGTTTTTCATTTGCTTATTTCTTTTTTGAGCTTCGTAACTATACCTACTTCAGTAACTTCAGCAGCCCGACTGATGTGCTGGCTTCACTGTTTCCTACGTAACGGTCTGTGTGACCAGTGTAGGAAATCAGAGTACTAATATTATTAATTGCCTTGTCTGCTGCAGCTTAAACGTTAAGAAAGTCTATTATTATATATTTATGGAACAGCCTGCCAGCGTCTGTATTTCCCGAAACCTACAACCTTGGGATCTTTAAGGTCAGAGTGAATAGGCATTTACTGGACCCGCGCATGCTCCACCGTCGACCTCATCGTCGCTTACCATCAGGCGAGATCGAGGTCAAATGCGGGTTTAGTAGACAATAAAAAATAAAAAATATTTGTAATTTTCTATGTATTGTAGCAAAAATAAATAATATTTTCATAATTATTTTTCATTTTCTTTTCCTGCCCTAAGAATAAAATTTCCTTATTTCCCCATTCTTCCTCACGATATCCCTCTTCCTTCTTCACTTAATTCCCCTCCTACTTCTAGGAGTAGTCATGTCATTTTATTCATAGGTAGGATAGGTATATCATGTCATTTTATGACATTGTTCTAGACACTCCAAAATTCGAGAAAGCAAATCTGTGACTCTTCGAACACAGGCACTGGCAGAATTACCGCAGTTCAGTAGTTGCCATAAATGAAAAAGTGAGGTGAAGTGAAGAACTTACCATACTGTATGAAGTCAGCGACGGCCTTCTCCCTCCTCAGACTGCTGTTGCAGCACTCGTCGTACAACACTAGCAGAACGTCCACTAACGTCTCCACGCTGAGACCATGTGTTCGTGGCAGCTGCAGCCGCCTCGAAAGGAACATGGTCTCGATCTGCTTCAGGCGTTTGATGCCTAACACTGCAATGGAAGATTTATTTTATTGTAAAAGGAAAGCAGACGAGCGAACACGCCACCTGTGCCCTATTGCACGAAACAACAATCCTTGTTTGCCGTGTGGTGCCGGCCCTAAAGAATAGCACCACCACAATTCTTCCCGTGGGTGTCGTACGAGGCGACTAAGGATCTTAGTGGATCTGTTTTACACCTGGTAGACGGCATTAGGTTCGCCACGTATCACGTTTGTCCACCAAATATTACGGCGTAAAGTGGGAACTACCTGTGATTGAAGATGGTTCTTCAGTCTACCGCCTCTGGGATAATGGACGTCAGTTTTTGTATGTATGTTATGTAACAATCTTTGGAATTCCAAGTCTAAAACGTATATATATATATATATATATATATATATATATATATATATATATATATATATATATATATATATATATATATATATATATATATATATATATATATATATATATATATATATATATATATAGACTTGTAAGTACAAGAATTGTTCTTCGTAATCTCGGGTCCTGATGGTTAGGACGGTGACCGTCACCCATAGCCATATCCGGCAGTTACGCTGGCTCTCTTATCTTATCTTATGACAGGAATAACCCCAGCGGCACTTCGACCCTCAGGGATCTTTTGTGCTCACTTACCCTGGCTCTCTTACTTCTTACTATTCAAACCAAAACACAGCAATGCTTCATTGTTGCTTTGCGGCAGAAATAAGTAAAAGGGTGATTCCACCCCAGGCTAACACTGCACAGAGTCATACCACCTTCTAAACAGTAACGTTATGCGTCAAATTCGAAATTTAAGAAGCGCCCGTCTTATTGATTTGGAGATCCCCTTGCTCATCACCAGATCCTCAAGATTCCAGCTGTCGAAATATCACCATGGTCCCATACATTTTAGCTAAACCTTGAACCATCTAACTAACCTATAAATCCCTCTGACATCAAAGCAAGATCTTGGCAACCATACTGATCCAATTTTTATCTGACATGGCTAAGAACATTCTCGAAAAATATTTTAAAAAAAATTAAATACTTGCATCCAAATCGAATACTCGGTTGACGAGGTGTGAAGTCAAAGACACAAAGACATACGCGTTAATTATAAGTTTATAACACTGGTTTCCTTTAATTCTACAGAAATACAGGTTTCATAATAAACAGCATACATATATAAATTAAATTACGTATAGATAACGGACCCCATAAAAGCAACAGGAAACATCCATAAAACAATTTTGAAAGGATATCCTCACACAAGAACAATATGCCGCGTAATTATACATGCGAGTAGTGAGGTGCGAACCAGTGACGGTAATTAACAGTGCTCGGAATTGGTAGAGCTCACCAAAATCGGACTAATAGCGCGCTCGAGAATGATGATGTGAGCACTAACAGCGAAGCAAAAGGGTTTGAGCAATTGCACGTTAGTATAGCTCTAGTCTAAAACGTATACCTGTCTGTCATAGAGCTCAACTTTCTTGTATTTAATCACTCAAACTATCTTCCACTCCAATCACATAACATAACACACACACATGTACTAGCTAGTACCTACACTCACTCACACCACACACAAACATGTCCACATACATATTACCCCACATTCAAACATACTCACAAGTCCCAATCCATTCTTCCATCTTTCCAATACCCCGTTTCTCCATTTAAAACAAAGTAACAATATTGTTAATGTACTGTAAGTCATATCTTAGACCCTGGTTAAAGAATGGTCGCCACGGGACAGGCTAGTGTGGGGTCCAAATGTAATTTTAAATTTATGTTAACGCATGTTTTTGTACGAATAAATAATTTTGAATTTTTTTTCGTCAACTGTACTGCTGGACCAGCCCGTTCAGGAAGCGGAAGATATATAATATGTCATTGGCTATAACCCTACGTATTCCGATCACTGTTAATTATAAATGCGTAGTGTAATGTGGCGCAAATCAGTGCCGCTAATTAATTTCAGTCTGCGCTGCCTTTATTTAGGGCTAATGACTGAGTCAGACGGCCTTGGATGGCGTGAAGTGAAGTAGGGGCTAGTAACACAAAATATAAAGATACAGAAGGTCCGCGAAATACAAACGCCCGAAATTGTCCACGCACACGCGGGCACTTCGTACAAGCGATCTCAGATTGAATCAGACGAACTCAGTGACGAGTTGCATGTGCTGAGGCGCGCTCGAGCGGTACAGAGCGCGTCAATTATTATTCATTATTAACTCTTTATTGTACACAAACAATATAATACAAACTTATACAAAAATATGTGAAACACAAAGGGCGTGACTTATCTCTAAGAGAGATCTCTTCCAGCAAACCCCATAAAATGACAATTTGATTCAATCTGATTTCTGATTTCAATTTGATGTACAATCTTGTGTCAATCTTTATGGCGGATCTGAATATAGGCACTAGTCGCGTTTCAGTACGTTTTAGGTGTCAACGGGGCGTAGAAGAGTGCGGGATGAGTACGGCCCGCTGCGCAGTATGAAGGAGGACATGCCCCGCTCCCTCGCTCTTCTACACCCCGCTAACACCTAAAAATATGTACTGACACGCGACTTGTGTCTATATTCAGATCCGCCATAAAGATTGACGCGCATTAAGGCAATAAACGAAATACATTTCCAAAAATATTTTTTTAAATATTTTTTCTTTTAAACTGCGAACTCTAACTGCCCTAACGCTAAAGTAGAGTAGGTGATTGAAATCGCGGGCGCCCGGAGCGGACGTTCTGTATCTTTATATTTTTTGTTTGAATACCATCAATGGCGAACCAGGCAACGTCATTAGCATATTAACGTGCCCACTGTTGGGGCATAGTAGGCCTCCTACACAAAAATGTGTTGATTGAATTTCACACGCCTTCGGGGAACTTTTTCTCAGACGTGCAGGTTCTCTCACGATCAGTAAATGTACGGTTCGCGTCGATCTTCTAGAACGCTAGAGGCGATTGGTATACAGTAGGAAAATATAGGTGTAGCGAGGGCCAGAGGGCAGAGGACAACACATCAGGCTATAGCCTTTAGTACTTCATACGAATGTCAAGAAAACATAAGAAAAACTTATTGCGACAGAGTTCCACTGAGTACAGCTTGATGTCTTGTGTCTTCCAACAAAACAAAAACAAACAAAAAATGTGTCCAAGCTTGTATGGGGTACGCCTAATCCTTTTAAATTATGTTGAATAAGGTACTCTATTTTGACGTAAAGTTTAACAATAAATTACTTACGTTCAACACTTTCTAGACGCAAACTTTTAACCTACTGTTATTGTTCAACTGTACATACATACGTAAACTATTCAATATCATATAGAAAGATTTACATTTATCGACTGCTCTAATGGAGGAGGACAACATTGTGAGGAAACCTGAATACTAAGATAACCAGTGTGTGAAATGAGGAAGGCAAATCCAAACCGCCCCATTAAATATGCCAAGAAAGTCGTTCTATGTGGTTAATTCCATAGAATGACTACGATCTTCATAAAGAAGAAATGAATTAGGGTATACGCAGCAAAAGTGAGTGGAAGAAAAATCTAGGGTCGTCCTAGACTGACTTTTAAAGATCAGATTGACAGGCTGCTCTTAGATTTTAATATACAGAGCAGACGACCCCAACGGCGAGCATGCGCAAATTGACGAATGACTATAGAGGAAGCAAGAGAGGCGTGCCAAGACAGATTCGTGGCGCTCCATTCTCTCTGCCTACCCCGCAAAGGACATAGCGTGAAGTTATGTGTATATGTATGTATGTAGTCTGTTGTGTGTTGGGTGATGGAACAATGCTTGCTTGCTTATCGTATGGTTAGTGGTCAACCTATTTGTCAGAGTTGTTCAGGCCGCCCGTAGGCCTCTGACATGGCTTAACGACTGCTGTCGACCGACAACAACCGGGACCGACTGCTTAACGTGCTTTCCGAGGCACGGAGGAGCTCAGATGAAATATGCCACTAGCGGTCACCCATCCAGGTAACGACCGCGCCAACGTCGCTTAACCTGCACGATCACTTTCGGACCGTGCTCGCAACTAGGCTACGAGCTCCTCGACTACTCGGCTCCTCGAGCTTGACATTAAAGAAATGTCACAAAACATAATGGAACATTAACTGTCAGGCACCGAAAAACTGGGTTAAAAATATAGGAACAAATGTTTTTTAACCCCCGACCGATTGAGGGAGGGCGTGTTATAAGTTTGACACATTTGTCTGTATGTCTGTTTATCTGTGACATCATAACTTGACGACGGATGATCCGATTTGGACCCGATGGAACAATTAGTTACTAATAATGATCTCTTAATTACGTGAATGACAGTAACATCATTACGTGAATGACAGTAACATCATTACGTGAATGACAGTAACATCATTACGTGAATGACAGTAACATCATTACGTGAATGACAGTAACATCATTACGTGAATGACAGTAACATCATTACGTGAATGACAGTAACATCATTACGTGAATGACAGTAACATCATTACGTGAATGACAGTAACATCATTACGTGAATGACAGTAACATCATTACGTGAATGACAGTAACATCATTACGTGAATGACAGTAACATCATTACGTGAATAACAGTAACATCATTACGTGAATGACAGTAACATCATTACGAAAGCTTAAGTTTTTAAACTTTATTGTTTGGTGATAAGAATAGAGAAACTCTTCAAGTATTTTATTGTTGACTGCAATGGTCTAGAAAACGAAATGCTGTACAGTTGCCCCACTTACACAGTTAAATGAGTTACATCAACATAGATTACGTAAACATTATGTAAACAGGATTGCGTACTTCTTTTTCTTTAAATAATGTTTTTCATTATTCTAGTAAACATCTAATTTGGAACTAAATTAAGTACTGCTGCTGAAATGGTATGTAATGCATAAATATACTGTGCAGTTATTTCATTGTTTACTTCTTTAGTGGATTAACTAGTAAGTCAGGACAAATTATGTCTGGAAATTCTAGACAAGGGATCTGACAAAGGACGATTTGTCTAATTTTGTACACAGGTCCTTTCTAAGTACAAGGTAAGATTTTTTTGTTCGCACTAATTAGAGAATTTTCAATTAAATCGTGGGAAATAGCAAAGTGAAATATTCCAGAACTAGTTACTTTTAAGTCTTGGAAGAAAGCAACCTTTACATGAAAAATTAGGATAGCTACTACTGGTATAACATTTAGTGGACATAATTTCACGGCATGCCCCTTGCGGGGCGGGGTAGGCAGAGGTAATGGAGGGCTACGAATCTCACGACCTTATTATGTAATAAGTATTAATTAATCATAACAAGGGCATAAATATAAAAAAAAATGTTGCTTCAGTTTGAAGTTGAAGAGAGCGTCGCAACACCGCCCTCTACTCCCCTGTATCTTATCTTATGATAGGGGGCCGGGAATAAACCCAGCGGCACTTCGACCCTTTAGGATCTTTTGTGTCATCTCAGTGTGCAGGTTTCCTCACGATGTTTTCCTTCACCGTTAGAGCAGTCGGTAAATATAAACTTCGAAAAATACGAAAAAGTCATTATTATTTATTGGTGCATGGTTTCGAACCCGGACCTCCCGCATAATCCCCTGTACCCCCTCCCCACTAGGTCCCTTCACTATAGCCTGGTCAAGATATTATGCTTACTGTAAATTCATAAATGAACTCACCTGGCACATTATTGATGGGGCAGAGCGCCCGGTCCGGCGACGAATCCTCTTCGTCCGACATCCTCAATGTGTTCACCCTTACAGCTCGAACATCACTATCACTTAAGTCCTATGAGATTCTAGTAAAAAATCTACCGGTAAAAAGTTAAGGCATGCAATGTCTTATTGTTAACGTCTTGTTTTTGTGTCTCATTCTCGGGTAATCTGTAAATAAAAGGTTGGAGTTAATATAAGTCCTACTGTAAAGCCTGGTTAACACCTGGTCAAGTGCCCTGTCAAGTGCGTTAGTCAAGTGGCAAGGACAGTGGTGTAAACCAGTTGGACAGTGGCGGGTCAAGTTGGCTTGCAAGTTGCCTTGACAGTGGATCCAAATTTTGTTTAGACTTTTTGTCACTGTCCAGGAACTCGCCACTATCCTTGGCACTTGACTAACGCAATTGACTGGGCCCTTGACCAGGTGTAAACCAGGCCTCATTAACTGCACAAATAAATTTCTTATTCTTAATATTGGCTGGTGAGACCTTAACAGCGCCATACGGATTAGGCAGCCTCAATAGACAGACTTTTATCTTTTTTGACGAAAAATACAAAGTTAAAAGTTTGCCTTGCTTATCTTTATACAATTTGGGATGATCCTTTAGATAGATGCCATACAACGTAAATGTGTTGCGTTTTGCGAATAATGTCAAAATAAGAACTTATAATTTTACTATCGAAAATGGCTATAAATACTTTTACACATAAAAATATTTTTTATATTTATATTATTATTTATTCATAGATTATTTTATTTATATCGTTTAAAGTAAGATTGTTACCGGCGAATCGTCTAGAGATTGACTCAATGAAATCGACAATTATCGTAAAAATATCTCCAATCTATTATTTTCCCTTGAAATTGTGATGATGAAAAGTAAAATTCAAGAACTTCACTACAAAAAATCTTAAATAATTTGTATTAATAGAACGTGTATTTCGGGAAAAATAAAACGATGTCTAAACATTTATGATTTTTGAGAAAAAAGATCAAAATGGTATTTTTTCAAAACGAAAAATCATTATGTTGATAATGGAACCCTCGATGCGCGAATCCGACTCGCACTTGGGCGGTTTTCTTTTTACAAAATGGAATAGAAATTAATTAATCGAAATGTTAATCGATCTTTTAAAGAATCGGATCGGTAATTATTCGACCACCGGATAGACATCCCAGTATGATATGTAAATAAATAATAATTTATTTGATACAGTACATTATGTCAAACAAACTTCTAAAGGATCATCCGAAAATGAATAAGGTATAGGTGGCTCAGTAAGTAAGTGCCTATTATTGTGGGAAACTGGCAGAATTACAGTGAATTGCAACATCCTTAATGTTAAGGCTTCCTTAAATCTCGTGTCATCTCTATCTAAAACTATTATAGCATAGAAAGGAATATTATGATATTTTAATGAACATATAACTTTAAGGATAGTGGTTATTGTTTACCTATTGGTACACCACTGTCATTCTTTGCTAGGTAGAAACCTTAGAAATTTTAATAAAATATAAAACCTACCCCTTTTAATTTATTAGTCAAGCTAGTGCATCACATGTCAGTATCATATAACACCCCTTAGTATTAGTATCTGGTGTTAAAAAGTTTTTAATCAATATCACATGTTACCCATTTCCCTGATACAAAATTCTTATTAGACTTCATCTAATTCCAATAAGAAAAATATGTACATATTTAATATAAATCTGTAGACTCCAATATTGTATCATTTATCTTTAAAATGGTTTAAAAAGATGTGAATTCTGACAAAAATTAGAATAGGATAGAATATTCTCATACCAACACTATTTAGTATTGTCTTGGGGTATGAAAAGGTTTTATAACAGTTTATTATTTGTATTTAAATCTTATCTCAGTTTCAAGGTAATAAAACTATTCTGATTTGTGTTGTGTTTTAGTGGTGTTGTTTTACTTACCTATTATATATACCTAGATCAGGAACTTAAAAAAAAAACAGTCAAGAGGGCATGATTGTTAGTTTTATTATCTGTGTTATGGAGTTCACTATGAAAAAAATAGTACCATTCAATTCCATAATATGGTGAAGATTTTTTAGTTCTTAGTCAGGGGATTATTACTTTGTTATTCTTGAGTTAATTATGTAATTCAATGGGGTTACCATATAAGGGTTGAAATCATGTAGGTGAAGTAAGTTTTATCTATTACCTACCCTAATTTCCATCACTTTACATTATTAGTGGAACAGTTTTCCTATAAAAATATTCACAAGTGTGATCAGTATGATTTCTGATAACATTTTCTTCAGCAAGTGTATCCTTATCAATGGAATTACCATCTAAGGGTTGCTATATAGTCAATTATTTACCATTAATGGGGCAGTTTCATCCATGTAGAAACATTCCCAAGGTTTATATTTGTAATCATTATGATATAATAGTCGTCTCGCTAATCGAATATAAACAGTAATCGGCAAAAAACACTGACGCCCATTGATTGAATGGAACAACAGGAAATTTAGCAGAATTTCACCATTGTCTCGCAGTGTGCAAAGGCGACAATGCTTTCTATCCGCTCATTACAAGGCTGCTTTTGTCACTCGGCACTAGATCACTTTCGCAATCCCTAGATTTGAACTTTATCTAAATAGCATTACAATTTTATACCATTAGCAAAAAAAGCTATGAGAAAAGTCATTGACATGTCGATGCGATTCCGTATCGTAACTATAAATAAACAATAACATGTAGGTACTTGCGTGCGACGAAAATATCGTCCAGATGAAATTTTATATTTCCAGATAATTTCGTATTGTTGAGGATAAGAATACAAAACCACAGAGTTCTCTAACCTAAATCTATTCTATCGATTGTTATGCAAAAACACTGAGATGAGTCATGGTTCTCACTTTATTTACACACTTCATATCTTACTATAACATATTCACCTGATTAATTCATAGCGTTTAATTGATTTTAGAACAATTTATTATACATTTTGTAACTTATTTTTCGATTCTTTCAAAGCAGACATTTTCCTTTGGGGCACTGACAATGACAATGTTGCCAACTTTAAAAAACATTCCAAATCATAGCCAATCATTCATTGTCTAAAGGACTATTATATCTACATTACGACGGCAACGTCGGATAGAGCTTAACCTATAGCAGTCAAAGATATTCCGATTTGACTGGATCCTGCAAGCCAGAGATGGAACCCATGGATCAGAGTCCTTGGAACAGGATACCGGATCCGTGTCTGTTGGACCTGTAGTATAGGTTCGGCTGGGACAAAGCATACCGCATTATGTGCTAAAGATCAATCCGGGCCGAATTGCCAATCGGTCTGATCCTACTTTATTATGTAACAATAGTTAACACCGTTACACAGGAGTGCGATTCTGGCAGCATTCGATATACAAAAATCGAGCGCTACGAACGTCTTGTCACGCTCACACATGTAATGTGAGCGAATGAAATAGGACTAATGTCGAATTCAACATTCCACTACGAGAATCGCCTTCCTGGTCCGGGGTCCCATCTAAGGCTAGGGCTAGGGCTATCTAGGGCTTGCAGAATCCAGCTAAGCCCTAACACGCACTACGGTTAAACTCCGTGTGTTTTCTAACCGCAGAATCTGTACACTATGTAAATATATAGAAGTACGCGGCTGCAGCAGAGAAAACCAAACCTAAATGAAACTGTCACGCTCACTCACATACAAGATTGTGTACGAGAGAGCGGGATTTTCGTTTAGCGATTATCGCTTTTGGCGGCTACCACGAAATTTGTTTCGTATTTTTTCAGATATAGGTGGATGGTTAAATACCGTTTATTTAACAAAATTAAAACTATTTCCATACATAAAAGATATATCATAGAAAGAAAACCTCTGTGGAAAACCTACTGCGATTGCTAAATTCGGAAGTCACCAAACTGGCAACGTCGAAACCGGATACGGTTGTGGAAATACTATAAATTTTTATGAACTATTTAATGATTTGTAGACTACTAGTCTTAATTATTTGGTATTGTGCTGTTATTATTATTATTTCTAATTAATATTAACATAATTATTATTGATTTAATTTTTTATTTTTATTTTGTAATAAATTCCAATGAAAAAAGTGTTTCATTTGACTAAGCGTCATATTTGTACGTAATGGAGTCGACGTTTAGTACATACGTCGAAGCTATAAATGAATAATTTGCTTATTTTCTGACAAATATCACATAATACTTTGTGTTCTTGTGCATTATTGGATTGCAATGAATGATTTCTAACAATTTATGGATACTACAGATGGAATTATCTATCGAAACAACGTCGATTTTATACCTATGGTATGTGTGCCATCAAAATATTTTGGAAAGTTCATAGAAATTCGCACATAATTCGTTGCTTTGTACGTTATTTGATGCTAATAATCTAGTACCGATATTAAATTTTCGTATTTCATTATTTTATTTGGTGTGGAATGCCGTAGTCGCTCAAATATTTCACTGCTTTGTCGCCCGCGTAACTGGGTAGCTACACGGAAAGGTCATGCATTCATATTTGCCGTGTTTGTTTCCAGAACGATGTTTGGCGGAGAACAGAACTGAATATTGTGTGTAAACGCGGAGAGACATAGTTGTTGGAGCGACCCGAGACACGATTTCATGGTTTTGAGAGGGCAGCTTCACTGTGGCCCCAAGTCAGATGAAGGTATGGCTTCAGATCAACCTGTGAAAAAGAAATTACGTATAGATGCGCCCGATATCGACGATGGGAGCGACAAATCTACAGAAGACGTCATCAGCGACATATTTGACGCTGAAACTTCACCTGTGGAAACATCGGAGGAGTTTCCTTTACGAAATGGGGAATCTCCTGATAGTGGAACCGTAAGTGAAGATGCAGTGGACTGCTCTGCTGTTCTGAGGCTTCCAAATGATACTGGTGTCGAAATCATACCTTCTTGTTCAAATTCAACACCTCATTGGAGTTTAGAAGATGATCAGTTATTCTCTGAATTACGAATATTGCAGGACGCTCTTGTTGGCCAGTGTTTATGTAGGTTTGATGATAATGTTGTCACACATCTTATAAACAGGAGGTTGAACATTGTGTCATGGCCTCTGACATGTTCACTGACCTACCTATCAACGATGCAGTTGATGTTTGATGTTTATTTGAAGCAGAACGGCACAGGCACAATATGTTCGAAAGTAATGCATGCTTGTGACATTTTTGTTAGAAACCAACATGATTGGATCACAGAGGTAGTCGCATTGGCAGACCACAAGAGTAAATTCGTAACATTTGTGGCAAGTAGAGTATTGGCCACTTTTCTAATAGTCTCAAAGGATACAGTAGATGAGAACTGGCTCCAGCAAATTACTGAAAACATCTACCTGTTTGATAGATTCAACAGAATCACAGTACAAAAGATTAACTTCAGTTTGGACATTATAAAGAGGATAGTGGAATGGAAAGATGTTGAGCAACATCCTCTAGAAGAAAGCAGTTTTGCAAATTCATCGGCAAACATACCTGTTCAAGAAGATAATCCATTTAGAAGTAGTGTGGGGTACGGTAGTAGTACACAGCCATCTAGTTCCCAAAGTAGTAATTTACACAGTGCCTTTTCAAATTTGCAAACCAATAGCACTGCTTCCTCGTCCACTGGAGAAGAAACTACTGAGAACCCAGTAACTTTCAAACTCCATGAGCCAGTATTGAAACTCACGGAACAACAAACTGAACCTGAGACTTCAGTTTCACCGGAACCTATTCCGTCTAGGATAGAAAGGGTTAACGAAAATGGGTGTGTTACTGTCGTCCTTACGGACTCAGAATCTTTTGACACATCACATATAAAGTGCTTGACAATAAAAACGTTAGAGCACCACTGGCCCGTTTTAGTTAAAAATATGAAGCTCCTACTACTAAGGTACCTGAATCTAGCTAATGCTGAAAACTGTATACTCACGTTTTTCTCTCTATGGGAGAATATAATAAGTGTAAAAGCGAATCTCTCTGTCATTGATACAAAGCCTTTCTATGCAGATTTACAAAGCTTTGTTGATTTGCTAAGAAATACAATGCTGCCAAGTCTAATATACAGCCATCTACTGAGTTTATTCAATGAGGTACTGTGCTATGGTTCAACATTGGCACTGCAAGATATTTTACCAGAAGAAATATGTGGTCTTGCTCACTCTATAGTGAGGTTTGTGAAAGACTTCAGATTACTGAACGATGTGAGAGTCCACAACAGTAGAAGTGGATTTGGATTTCTTGGACATGAATGTCAAGTGTTACGGGACTACTCATTAGGACCTGAGGTCGGACCTTTATCAGCTATGATACAGTTAGTTGATCAAAGTTACGGCGAAGAAGACCAAGATGATTCTAATCAGTCAAGAAGTGAGGTAGACAAGACAATGCTACAGAGAATGTCATTATTAGTCTTGAAATCCATTGCTGTCACTGTTAAAGAAATGCGGTGCGATTCTTCTGATAGCTCCATAGATTCCTCAGACTACAACGCGATACAGGACATGCAGATTGTGGAGAGATCTATCAGAGACGTATTGAAAAAGCTTGATGTATTTATCAGAAACAGTCTAGAATTTCATCCCGAAACACCATTCACAAAAATGCTGATACATTTATTTAGTGAACAAGACGACTATTTGATAGAATCCATGGTGTGCACATTGGATATTACAGTAGGCATTGTCTACCGAAATTCCGTGTATCCAGATCTAATGCCAATGTTGAACCCTATAGCATCTTTCATAGAGTTCTTGAAAGTCGTTTCACATGACAGTGATGTCTTGTTAGACTACTTGGTAAGCAACGAGACTTGTTTCTTGTTATACCTACTCCGATTTCTAAAATACGTTAGGCGAAATTGGCCTAAATTTCTTGAGACATGTCAGCAGATAGATTTAGGTGGAACAAGAGGTCTTGATGACACCATGAGGGTTCTTATAAGACTACGATTGCAAATAAGTCGACTGGTTTCGAAATCTCTCTTCCCTTATAATATTAGCCCCGTACTGCGGTTGCTGGAGGTCTGTGAAAGTTTGTATGAAGGGAATGAGTTTAGCTGAGTATGGTTCTACATTTTATATACTTCATATTGTTTCTGAAAAATATCTTCTTCGATACACTTAGATATTTTCATTGGCTGAAAATAGCATTTCTGAAACATGATTATCATGATAAATAAATTATTGAATACACATTCATCCCAGAAAACATGTACATTATTGTACATACTGTTTCAAAATGATTTATATTGTTTTATACTTACGAACACAAAGACTGCAACTTCATATTTTTACATTCCAAAATATTTTGGCATAGATTTATTATAATAATTATTTTAACTTTGAAATTAATTTATATTAATTAATGTTTGTAACAATTATATTTAGAACATTTAAAACTATTAAAGATTTTTAAACAATGTCTTCCTCTTAGAAAGTTTGAAGTTTTTAGCATGTACTCACTGCAATTTTTGGAACATCATGAATCCAGAAATTATAATATAACATTTTATCTACTGTATAAACAAATATTGCAAAAAGTTCAATAAAAATGTGCCTTAAATTAAATTAATATTAAATTAGAGGTGCTTTGTAAAAGTAATGCGTTTTGCACAAATATTTATATTTATAAATTAATTTTTAAATCAGTTAGACATGCATGCATTCTGTTTGCATAATATTTTATAATTTAATTAAATATTGGTTGTAATTCGGATTGCCGCTTGATAAACTAATTTTGCTATCTTGCTCACATTCAATATGGTCGAATGGGCGAGAGTGAGCAAGATAGTGAAAGAGCGTGCCGAATTTTATGATATAATTTTTAGATTTAATTTATTTTAAGTGACATAACGGTTGTATATTATTTTAGTTCTGTAATGCGTATAAAATGCGGGTCAAAATATGTTTTTTACTAAATTATAATTTTGATAATCCATGCCACGTTTTTGTAAATATATCGCCATCTTTTACCATAGTGTAAGTTATTATAATCAGTATTAATAAAATATATCCTAATTTATGTCAATATATTTTATGTATGTAATTTCAAGTTTTCTTGGTAAACTTTCATCATTAGTGGATCTTATTTAATCGATATTTGGTATCTTAAAAATATGAAAAATGATCGTAAAAGTAATAGGTTGGCAGCAAATAATAGAGCAGTTGAAAATCACAAAAATTATAACATATAATATAATAGCAATACAGTTCTCTAGCGTAAGATATTTTTTGTCGATATCTGAATTTGTTAATCGGGTGCAACTTGGAGGATAAAAAATGAAAAATCCTGCTAAATTCGGTTATGGCGTGGTTATCGACAACCCAACATAATATAGCCATCCGATTTGTTTCTGCGTCGTATCTAAAACGCCTACAATTCGAGGTGGTTATCGTAAACCTAACATAATCAAACCATACAAAACAATTCGCTTCAGGCAATGCTGCCCTGGTAACGCTTCCCTTGCATAATATTTGCTGCTAAGTTAATAAATCAGTTGCCTGACTACAATTTACAATGAATATGACGAAACTGGAGCTGTTGGCTCAAGTTTCACGGAAGAATTATTCGTTACGCTTATATCTGAAGAGGTGAATAATATTTTACGCCATTTGTGTGTGGACTGTAAATTTCCAGTAGGTAGAACCCAAAATAACTAATACTAAAAATGTTACAATAGTGAAAAGAAGATTATCAAGAGCTCATTTTAATATTTTCGAGTACGGGATCTTTTAGTTTAGTATGATTAGTTTTAAGTTAGGAAAACCGCAATAGACTGTTTCTATATTTAAAATGTTCATACATAATAAATCATGTATTATAAAATTAGGAAATTACCGTTTTCTTTGTTGGTTATTCTGAATCTCATAATTTTTGCGGTGATACATAGGCTCGATTTATATAAAACGGCCCAAACGCGCGACGCGCTTCAAAATACTCAGGTTCTTATTACTCGATTTATATTAAACCGCGCGTGCGAACCTGTCATCGCGCGGTTTCAAATAAATCGAGTAGGTAATAGAACCTTTGTATTTTGGCAAAAGCGCAATGGGCGGTTGGACGATTTAAAATAAATCGAGCCATATGGACGTTATTTTAACGCATTGGATAAAGGGACTATAAATCTTGCGTTTATTAAATTACAGCCTAGGTTGATTTATATTTAGCGGTCGAACCGCGGCAGCGACACATTTATATGGAGAGTACGAGCGGTAGAATAAATCGTCGCATAAGAAATCATGTATTTAGGCACAGCAGCGCCACCGCGGCGGTTTGGCCGCTGAATATAAATCGACCCCTTTATATAGAGCTCTTTTACGAACTCCGCGTTGTGATACCGTCCGTATATGACCTTCGTCCTTTGTTGATCTTTCTTGCCATAAATGTCCCTAATAATTGCCTTCGGGGCTGTTTTTAATTTTTTTGCCCTTGTTTAAAAAGTACGTCAGAAACGCACTTGTGGACGCATACTGTTACAGCGCGCGTCAAATTTTATGACCGATCTGAATATAGACACGAGTCGCGTTTCAGTACGTTTTAGGTGTCAGCGGCGCGTAGAAGAGCGAGGGATGAGTACGGGCCGCCGCGCGGTATGAAGGAGGACATGCCCCGCTCCCTCGCTCTTTTACACCCCGCTAACACCTAAAAACATGTACTGGAACGCGACTCATGTCTATATTCAGATCGGGCATAGAGATTGGCGCGCACTTTACATACTTACATTATTATTACGCATTCAGTTACTATTTTATTAGGAAAATTCCAAACTCGTTTTTACTTTTCCTGTTTTTGTGTACAATAAAGTGTTTCTATCTATCTATCTATCTCGTCAGTGCAACATGTAACTTACCGATTGGCGTTAAATTTCAAAATGTTTATATCTAAAATAGAATAAAGTAGGCTTTAAAATGTTAATTGTAACGTTATTTTTATTTAAACAACAACAATAAAACAAATCTTTTTGTACATGATGAATCTTTGTTTATATTTAGTTAACAGTCCTGACAAGGTAACAGTGAGTGTACGAAAAGCCATGTATTGTATGTAGCCCAGGCCTTTGGGGGCGTTGGTGGCCTAGAGGCTAGGACGCCGGACTCCCATGCGGGAGGTCAGGGTTCGAAACCATGCAATGCCATGTACCAATAAGTTTTTCGGATTTTTTCCAAGACGTACATTTACCGACCGCTCTACCGAAGACATCGTGAGGAAACCTGCATATCTGAGGAAATTAAAAAGTTTCCGAAAGCGTGGTGGATCATGGCCCGTACTCCCTTGTGCAAGGGGAGATTGCCCCAACAGTGGGGACATTAATAGGCTTATGATGATGATGAATGTAGCCCAACCAACATGTTGAGCGACGACGCGGAACTTTTGTTTAGCAACTTCATTACAATGAGGCCATGTCAGAGGCCTACGGGCGGCCTGAACAACTCTGACAAATAGGTTGGCCACTAACCATACGATAAGCAAGCATTACAATAAGCCGATTACTAAAAAAAAAATTGTTATACTTCTTACTGGATGGCGCAGTGAACATAAAAATTGACCTGTCATTGTCAATCTTTTCTTTGGATTATCTTGTTTTGGTTTCTTTTCATAAAGATAAATTTTCTTTTGGTTTTTCGGTACTGATCTACCTATTGAAAAAGCGAAGTGAAGTGTAAAACATTAAATCAAAATTTATTATTTATTTATTAGGTAAACAACAGATTACAACCATAGAAATTACAGAAAAATCAATATAAAGTTATGAGCTACGTCGTAACCCTTAACGTGTAAACACAGCATGGTTAGGAAGTAGAAAATTGGTTGTTGTACAACATTGAGTTGGGAAAGCAAAAAATACTAGTGAATGTCATGTTAAAAAATACCTATTGAAAAATAAAAATTAGAAAGTAGGTGCGTGGATAGCTTACTTGAGGACATCCTTAACCCGTCTTTTAAAAACTAATGGTCTAGGTTCGAATAAGTCTAACCATGGCGAAGAGATTTCATTAAACAATCTACACTTTCGCACAATAGAACGATGTGTTGTTCTTAAAAACGTTTAATATAAATGTTTTAGGATTGCGAAGTTTAAAGTTTGTGTTGAAGTTTAGACAGGACAGCAAGGAAGGTGAATATATGGTGGAATGAAGAATTGTTATTTTGTTGTTCATTTTCTTGTAGCCATCAAGCTCGCATCTGAGTGACAGAACTATTTTAAATAATTGAACCGGACCAGTCGCGCCATCTCTTGCCTTTTTAAGAAACTATGTTTTGTTGTTTATTAGAAAATTGCTCCAATTCCATCGTCATATTGCGCGCCATCTAGCGACGTCGCGCGCTGTTGTTCGTCGTGCCGAACATGTTGAGGTTGTGTAATCATTTTGAAATAACCACATGACTTTCTTGGCAGATTTAACGGGGTGGTCTGCCATTGCCGTCCCCGTTACACACACTGGTTATCTCAGTGAGCAGGTTTCCTCACGATGTTTTCCTTCACCGTTAGAGCAGGGCAACGTTATTATAAAAGTACCACTGATATTCTTGACTTATTATTCCTGATCGGGGTCATTGGCCTACAAGTAGAATTAGATATTATAGTCATTCAGACCCCAAAACAATCTACTAATTCGATGCATTTTTTGGCATTCTTAGAAATTAGTCCTATTTAGAATACAGAATATCTTTATTTGCAAAAATGTAGGTGTAATTACAGGGTGTTGTTGTTAGTGAAGTACCCATACATTTTGCCTTGTATTAGGGGTGCAAATTATTACACAGAATCAAAGGTACTTAGTAAAATTAATGTCAACACAAGTATTTAATGCAATCTTACAAAATATATAATAGTGTCAGGAGATATTGTTAATTCTTAGGCTCAATTTACATTGCCGCGGAATGGAATGGAAGCGAATTTTCGCAACGTAATTGTACATAGCATAATGAACTTTATGTCAATTGTGTAACATACAAACTAAATACGAACCAAAAAAGAAAAGTAGCTATGAGAATTTTCGAGAATGCGCGAGGATTCCCCAGAAGACGCGCGCCCTCTTTTTTGACTCGTATTTAGTTTGTATGTTGACATAAAGTGCATTATGCTATGTACAATTACGTTGCGAAAATTCGCTTTCATTCCATTCCGCGGCATTGTAAATTGAGCCTTAGTATGTCATTACAATTTATCTGTAAAAATTTAAATAATAGTTTCTATTATTTATATATTCTGGGATATATATTTTATTATTGGGCTATATTTTGAAACAGAGATGAGTTAGTCCTAACGGAACTTAGATATAGGACTTTGGGTGTTACTCTTTCCTAAGCTGGAAAAGCTCTGGGCGCCAGGAGGTACCTAGTAGGTATGTCTATAAATAATTTAACAAATAATTTTGGACCTAACTTTTTATTACAATTCAATCACCATTTTACACAAGTATTAACTGAAAATAATAATGTACAATATTAATAAAATAATTAAGAAATAGAAAAAAAAGTTGACAATCTCAGTCGTACTACAATTAAAACAAAAAATCACACATTTCTGCGTACATAAAAAAAAACAAATATCTGACATTAAATTATAACTTATATACCACATGAATTGGTAAACAATGTATTTTTATCGAGGTATTGGCTTCGATCTGGGGTGGCCGGAATCTAAAACTACATGAAACTGAACAATCAGTCATGTCATATGCTAGATTGTGTGACATTTCGTCCAGAATCGATGCTCTTGGGTACATAACATGGTACCTATGTACAGCGGCCAACACATCAGGATATACCCTTTGGAACTTTGTCGCTTTATTATAGTTGACGCATTAATACGAATGTCATAAAAATCATAACAAAAACTTATTGCGACAGAGTTCCACGTAGTATAGCGTGATGCTAAGGCTGTATGTTTATACCTATTAACATGAAAGTATGTCTGTTTGTTATTCAGTCACGCGTAAACAACGGATATGATTATATTAACTACAGAATAACACCATGATTGACCAAATCTGTGGATGTGAATTCATAATTATGAATAATACCACTCCGCTCTCTTCTCTCTCCATGGTCATAAAACGACATTGAAAGTTCATTTTTATATTTTTTCCTTGGAGGTGTATGTAACAAAAAACACGTGCGGAATCCACGTGTCGCACTCGTGTATCCATAACACTCGCCTGTGACTCGTGTTGCAAAATAATACTAGTACAACAATATACTATTTTTTCCACCTTTTTCAAATTATTATTATTCATTATTCCCGTTTTCCCTTTAGGCCTTTCCCTAGCGCCAATCCCGAAAAAAAATATTCTTAAGAATTACCTAAGGCATTTAGGTTTAATAATGTTTTAGTACCCTCATATTGAAACCCGTTCGGTCGGGTAGGTCTGAATGTCATTATGTACTGATCTACACAACGCACGAAACCCAAAAATACCTTTTCCCGAAATGACTGATTTTCTGAATGTCTTTGTTTTGTAAAGTGGCCACTTTCGACACATTTGCTTTCCACTTCCTGTAGTTTGAATAATGAGAATACAAAACCATTATTAGAAAAAAACTGCATTCGTGGAATAATTCTATTAACTACTTTTTTGATATTTTGATAAAGATAAATTATTATTTTTCGGCTGTAGCGCTAATTCCGCTAGGGGTGACCTCTTAACACCTGGTACTGTATGAACTGTGAAGATACCTTGATACAATCTGGTAAAGGATGTCACATGAACTTAATTTGGTTTATTATTTAATAATTCAAGAAAGCACCTGTCCAAACCCAGACAAGACACATATTTTCACAATTGATCGCACTATTAACTTTATTTACAAGGTAAATTAAAAGTTTTACAAGTGTAATAAAATAAATTAATAAAACACCTATTTTAAGTCTTTGCAATGTGAATTCGAATAAAACCTGAAAACTGTTGCCATTAGGTTAATTAAAAAAGGATTTCTAAAATGTGAGCACATATTTTTCTTAAATCCGGAGTTGGCATAGCGGAAGATGTGTCCATAACCAATACGGGGTCACTCTAAAAATGACCATTACAGTTTTATTACACCCGTATAACTTATATACACAAAATAAATAAGAACAGTAGAGAATGTCAGTACTATAACTCGACCGCAAAAAGGATTTGTCACACAGAGAGCGCAGAACGCATTGCGTTTGTATTTGCATTCGATTGTATTAACTTTGAATGAGATAATCGAAACCGATTTTTCCCAGCCTGCAGAACAAGATGGATAACTCCGGATGGATACTGGTTCCCTGATCCATGGATATCCGCCATGGAACTTATCGTTCCAGGTTCGAGCGCGATCCGGACCTGGATCATTTCGGAGTGGTATCGATGTACACGAGGTGCTAAAGGACATGTGAGTTCGGTCGGATCTATAAGTCATGTGTACAGTTTCGACGGACACGGCTGCCCTTATAAGGAAGAAAGTGACTTAAGTGCAAAACGTAATTGTTTTGTGAATTCTTCTTTGAAAATTTCTGAATTTTATCTGATTTTTTTCTAGAATCCCAGAAACATTTGACACGTTTTTACGATTTTCTCGAAAATCACTTTTTGCACTTAGCGGCCTCCGTATCGTGACAGACGGATCCGGAATCCAGGTCCGAGTACTCGGATGTAAGTCCGGATCCAGCTCCGAATGCCAATAAAATCCCACCTTAGCCCGCATTCTGTGCAACAAAGCCCTAAACAATGGCTAAACTGAGGACTTTTCGGGGACTCGAGGTACTAAAATTGTTTACTGTTCTTTTATTTATAACAAAAACTCCATACAAAGGGGTGGGGGGGGGGGGGGGGGGGTGTTGCTCAGTATCCATAACTGAACAACTTTTGAAAAACAAAATAAATTCGATTCTCCACAAATTGCACCGATCAAATATTTCTATGAAAAGTAAAAACATCAAAAGTGAAAAGGACGTAGAACAAAAACTGATCTGTTACGGATACTGAACAGCCCTGGATCGGCTTTATATAATTTTTGTTACACTACACCACGTATTGGATAACAAAACATCGCTAATTAACTTACAACTCAAAAACAAACGAACATACACACTCAGGTATCATAGTCTTCATCTATTTGTAGGTTACCGGAGTTTATGTTATCTATATTCACAGGTTGACTGGCGGGCATACTGTCCCTTTTATAGTCTGTCTTAGCCTTAGAATTCTGCCTATGTAACTTCTGCGTCGCTTTATCTTTGACAACGATATTAGTCACATCCAGATTGGAATCTAATACCTGTATTTCCGGATTCGCTAAATTCTTCGAGAAATCTATATTTAAAATCGGTGTCACGGGAGTTACAGGCGTTCTAGGCGGCGTATGCATTCGCTGTACCGGCGCACTCATTCTAGTTACATTATTATGTCTCACGTCTACGTAAAACAGTGGTTTCGTGACATTTGTTACCTCTATCCTTTGTATTGGTTCTACAGGCATCATATTAGCGTAGTTTGAGGTGGAAGGTTGCGGGCTGGTGTAGGTAGGATTTACTTGTATAACGCTTCTATGTTGGACTTGTTCCAGAAGAGTTTCCTGATAGAAATTCGCCATTCTTGGCTTTTCGTCTTCCTTTTTCTTAGTGAGGTCTATAGCGGTGTCAGTGGAGACCACTGTAGAGACGGTTTCTGTTCTTGGTCTGGGTATTTCGGTTTCGACGGACAGGGCTCGCTTGAGGCTTTGGGGAGGGATGGGAGCTTGTACTCTGACGTCGCAACTGCTGGAGCTGTTGGAGTCTTCCCTAACGATCCTACGTGGCACTGACATGTCTGAGAATCTGAAAGAAGACATTATTTTTATTAGTATTATCATAATGTGCAAAACTTGATTTTCAAGAAAATGGCAACAAAACGCGTCAAATTGGTTTTCGTGATTCTGGAATTCCCAGAAAATACCAGAAAACTCGAGAAATTTTCATACAAATCTTCCAGCAAACACTAGAAAATCAACTTGTCGCATTTTTGCAATTTTCTCGAAAAAAAGAAATATTTAATTTAAGAGTTAAGATACAAGAGGAATTATTAACTTCTTAACTCTTATATAAAAATCTTATCAACCATCATTCTGATAAACAATAGGGTATTTGACAAGTATCAAATATTAAATACATTTCATAAAAATAAAATAATAGACAATAAATTGATGGTCAAATGTGAAAACAGAATTAAAATCCGTTGAAAAATAAAATAGCTACAGGCAATCAAAAATCAGACGGTAGAAAGAGACAGCTATAGATAATTGTGACGTCACTGTTATGTAGCGCCATACAAGCAGGTCCTTGGCTACATAATGACTGTTTTGCTAGAAAGGGACAGAGCATCCCCCACTACTAACTTTAACCATTAATATAGCTGATGTTAGTTAAGATATCGATAAACGGATTTCAGATTCATCTTCAGGTGTCCATGTAAGGTGATTGATGCAATAAAAAAAAACTAGTCAAATACCCTATTCTAATGTTTGATCACATTTAATGATCTCCAATATCCATCCATGCACTATTTATCTATCTAATCACTGGTATGCAAGAAACTGCGCAACAAACCAGGAAAAGCAAAACATGTTTACAATTTTTGTGGGTTTAGTGAATGAATATCATTTTTCCTTAAGCTATATTTATACGATTCATACGGCACACTAAAGGAGCGTTTCCACTAAACAAGATATTGCACGCAGTTCAACGCAACATGCGCCCGTATTTCCCGCACGTCATCTCTCCCACTGCTACTCCTGTTATCTAGGAGTAGGATCGACAGTGGTAACTGAAATTGCCACACGCCAACCTGGAATTGACTCTATCTTTGACGCTATCTTAGACTGCAAACTAATTTAAAAAAAGTTTTCTAGGAAGTTATATTTTCCCATCACTTTTCCCTTCGGCAAGCTTTTTTGAGCGGGAGTCTTTACGTCCGAACACGAGGGGGCGGGGGGAGAAGTAAGTATACTGGCACAACATATGTTATTTGAGTTTAAAGTCTAAACGGCGAATTTATGCAAGATTGCTTGCGATTAGTTGACCGTGGTTAAGACGTCAAACCTGCGGCTTTAGGGCTGCGTTTGTTTAACCTGCGTGCAGGTTTGACGTCACATCAAACAACTTTCAACCTGCATTTTATATTTTATTTATTTGTCAGTTTCACAGCATATTACACATTAAATATATAAATCAAAGAATTAAAAATGCCAGTTACGAAACCAGTTTGGTTTCGTTACAAAGCTATTAAAAAAAGGTAATTGAGCAAATAGTTACAAAATGAAAGAGAAAATATTAAAAATAAAATAAAACAGGCTTTACGATACGATGCATCTTGCGTGCACGCATTTTTTCCACTACGCATAACAGCCTGCGCGCAACATCCTGGTTAATGGAAACGCCCCTTAATCGCGCATCAAATGTTGCCTAGTGAATACATGGCTTAAATGACCCACTTTCGAGCGCTCGCCTAAATAATATTAGGTACTTGATATGAGCAACTGAACCAATATTTCCTCGGACAAATATAGCGAGTCGAGCATTTTTGTGCAGGATACGTAAATATTATGTAAATATGTATGTAAGTAATCTTTTTCAGAACTACCTTTATGTGAGGAAAAATCACACTGTAACTCTCGGATGTGGTTCTTTAGGCAATTGGGTGTTTATTTAACAAATATCGAATTTACTTCTAAATTAAAATGAAGTCTGTAAATACATGTACATACATACATAACTTGACGTTATGTCCCTTGCGGAGAGCGTCGTCGCGTCGGTCCACAGTGGCTAGGGCACTGGACTCCCATGCGGGGTGGTCCGGGTTCGAAACCGTGCAGTGCCATGTACCAATTAGTTTTTCGTATTTTTCGAAGACTTACGTACATTTACCGACTGCTCTAACGGTGAAGAAAAACATCGTGAGGAAACCTGCACACTGAGATGACCAGTGTGTAAAATGGGGTAGGCACAAAAGATCCTCAAGGGTCGAAGTGCCGCTGGGGATATTGGATATTCCCGGCCCCCTATTATAAGATAAGATGTCCCTTGCGGGGTAGGCAGAGAGAATGGAGCGCACGCTTCTCTTGCTTCCTCTACAGTCATTCGTCGTTTAACACATGCTCGCCGTTGGGGTCGTCTGCTCTGTATATTATAATCTAAGAGCACTCTGTTAATCTGATCTTTAAAGGTCAGTCTAGAACGACCCCGGCTTCTCCTTCCACTCACTTTCGCTTCGTATACTTAAATAAATATAAGGTATATGTATGTATAACTGTCACGTCCATAATCCCCGAAGGGGTAAACAGTGGAACCACCTTCATCACATCAGATTTGGTGGACAACGTGGCGAGCCTACCGCCGTCTACTAGATGTAGAATAGTATCCACAAAGACCCTTAGTCGCCTCGTACGACACCTACGAGAAAAGTTGAGGTGGTGCTATTATTTATGGCCGGCACGACACGGCACAAATAAATAAATATAAGGAATACGATAAATCTCACCTAGACGAATTAGGTGAGCTCTCCGCACTCATAGTTTCTTTCTCTTCCGCGGCCGACACGTCCGGTATGTTCTTGACCTGAAATTGTTAGAAACAATATGTATCCACACTACAGTCACGAAAGTTAATTTGGTACACATTGAACGACTTTGTCACAATGAAACGTAGACGGCAATCAAAAGAGATCTAATAATACTAGCGTTAATCTAGTAGAGAGCGCGTAAACTTTATGGCGGATCTGAATATAGGCACGAGTCGCGTTTCAGTACATATTTTTAGGTGTTAGCGGGGTGTATAAGAGCGAGGGATGAGTACGGGCTGCCGCGCGGTATGGAGGAGGACATGCTCCGCTCCCTTGCTCTTCTACACCCCGCTAACACCTAAAACGTGCCAATATTCAGAACCGCCATAAAAAATGACGCGCACTTTACTGACTATGACAAGTTTATTTAATGGGTGTTTGAGACCCTTTCGACGCAGAACGCCAAAAACGCAAAACGCCAAAAACGAAATAATTGGCGTTCTGCGTAATTAAAACTTTACTTACGCAGAATGCCAAAAACGCAGAACGCCAAAAACGCAAAAAGGCAAATACATAATGCCGATAACCTGTGTGTGTGTGTGTGTGACCGAGGTGTGACTTTCCGACGCATGATAAGATTAAAATTAAATAAAACAGTGTCACATAAGTACCAACATTTAATATCCGATCCATAGCATTAGGTGCAAGTCGCAAAACCTTAATTAAACTTAAAAGACTTAAACTTAAAGACTTAACTTAAACTGTCTTCCTTATTTCAATAACTTAAAAGACTTAAACTTAAAGACTTAACTTAAACTGTCTTCCTTATTTCAAGAAGATGAAATGTAGGCAGGCCCCCACCAGGTAGACCGACGATGGAGGCTTTTGCTTTTGGCTTTTTTGGATGGCTTTTGGCATTATGCGTATTTGGCATTTCGCGTATATTACTTTTAGCATTATGCGTATTTGGCATTTCGCGTATTTGGCATTTTGCGAATTTGGCTTTTTGCGTACAAATTTTCGTTTTTGGCGTTTTGCGTTTTTGGCGTTCTGCGTCGAAAGGTTTGAGACCATGTATTTACCATGACAGTTTTGTCATTGTCACTTGCGTGGATTTTTTCAAGAGACACACTCATTTTTCAAGAGAGATTTAACTTTCTTTAGGATTTAACTTTCTGCAGTCAGGAGTGATCCCACCAGGGGCGTAGCTATAGCTTTACACATGGGGGGGGGGGGGGGGGGGGGCGTCCAAGGGTCCAAAAACGTCCAAAGATTCAAAGATAAACTAGTTTTTGCCCGTGACTTCTTGAAAGGCAGAATTTTAAACGCAAATCTCAGTCAATTAGAAATTATATAAACATTAAAGTACACGGAAGTTAAGCTGCGGGCAAACGATTATTACTCTAAGTACCTTTAAATTAATTGTGTATAAATTATGTCGGTAAAGCATTTATTTATTACAAAAGCAAGAAAGTAGTAGACACGGATACAAAAGGTGAATATTCTGCGAATAATTTTTTTACCGCGTATGCAGGGGGGGGGGGGGGTTTGAACCTCCTAAACCCCCCCTTATATACGCCCGTGGATCCTAAATAACTTTATAGCCATCGCCACTTGCACTATCTTCAAGAGAGTGAGTTTATTTCAAGAAAGATGGCTAGCTTCCTGAGAGCTTCGGCTAAAACCAACTAGGTACAGCTTTTTATTAAGAAGAGTAGGCGAGCAAACGGGCCACCATGAGGTCAATTCTCACGGAGTGATATAAATATCACAGTAGATAAATATAAAAAAAAATGGCGGATATTGAAGGACGGGACTTTTTGCTATTATCGCAATATCACATTTGATATTTATCAAGTCCCAGCGATCGACACGAGCGTGATCCTTAGCAGTCGATATTTTCGTGATATTTATAGTCGACATACGAGACGTGAAGTGAAGGTCTCCTTCGCCCATAGATATCTCACCTCACTGTATTATTATTAGAGGGTTTTTGATGCGGTACTAACCTTGAGGACCAAGATGAAGTATCTACCACGTGAGTCGGTAATTACGCAGGCTCCCTTACCCTTCAAACCGAAACACAGAAACGCAAGCATTTCTGATTCGCGGCAGGGTACCAACCCAGGCGAACCGCCATATTAGGATCTACCACGTGTATCAGGATCTACCACCTGTAGCAGTGCAATACACTTACTAAATCTCGCAGAAAATCGAATCTGGACTCTGCCAGGATACACTGTTTCACGTGGGACGGGCTGAGCGTCTTCGCGTTCCGTGCCACCGTCACTTGCATGGCTTTCTTCAGGAGAGACTCGACGAAAAGCTCCAGGGTCCGAGGTGTTATGGTGAACAGGTCTGAGTTAAGGATTCGTAGTAACAGTTCACACTTAAATAACAGTTCAGAACACAAAAATTGGGACATAAAGTAGTACCTGTAATAAGCGCTTGCAAATTAAAAAAAGTTTAGTAATAGTAGCTATTAATAGTATTAACCATTGAAACCATAGAAATATAACTAGTAGCGCCTCTCCTCTAGAATGATGATCTGAGCACTGACAGCGAGGCAAAGTGTTTGGGCAAATGCTATAATTTTCTCTCCACCTTCAAATCTACATTCATTCTACGCCAATAAACGCCACGGCTCTGATAATCCAATCGGGCCAATGCAACAGTCCAGCGGAAAAAGTAAAACTACGAACAAGACAATACACGATCGATTAGAAATGACCTTGGCTCTACGCATTAAAACATTTTATCTGATGAAAAGTAGCTAGTCATAAAAAAATTACACAGATAAACAGAATAATAAATGACGTAATATCTATATATTATGTATATCTGATGGGCTTGTTTACAAACTAAAGTTGGGGCACAGACTTCCCCTGAAGGTTGAGGAAGCTAGTGATTACAATAGGATGCCAGATATTACATATAGGTACAGTCAGCTACCTTAAAAATTAGGCTATAAATAACCAGCCTAATTACACCTCTTTCTCGAGCTATGACGTGGAAAGAGACAGATTACGTTTTAATGCATTTTAATATATCAGGACGGTTCGTGCAACTTCCCTTATTCGTATGTTAAATACGTCGTATAATGCTTCCTACGTAAGAAGACGTTTTTGTCCTTATTAAGTTTGGTCGGTTTTTTGCCTATTACCAACTATATTCGCCATTGTTACATGCGCTCAAAGCTTTAGATTTTTCTCAATGTAGGGTACACTTGAGCTTGCATATTTCAACATTATTAAAGCCAATTTAATTATTTTTTTGGTTTCAAAGGTTTGCAAACAGATATACCAGTCAAACTTAAAATCAATCAAATCAAAATCAAAATGTTTTTTATTGTAAGTACCTTATAGTACGTTTCTACATCATTCTTTTTTACTCTACCATCGTTATATTTATAACACCTCTCCCTTATGGAAAGAAGTCACAGTCAGAAGTGTGAAGCACTTAGTAATTTCATATTCAACTACTTTAAGACTGACCTTAGGTCTTTATCAAGGATTACATCACCTAATGACTAAGCTTTCAGCGGCGTATACTCGGCCACACATGCTCGTAGACCTACACAGTTTAAAACAGTTATATTTCCTTACAGTCGGTCAACGCGTTTTCATTCGTAGGTTTTGCGTACGGGATGTCTGTCTGTTCAACGGTGTCAGAGTAGTCAGGTATTTGAGGTTCTCAACATCAAGGGCGATGATTTACTGTATCTTAATACATTGTATCTAAACTAGAGTTGCCACGAATAGTGATTTGGCCGAATACCGAATATTCGGCAACGCTGTCGGCCGAAGCGCCGAATATTCGGCACAAAATACATGGTTGCCGAGGGCGTAAACTCGTAATAGACAGGCCGCAACCTGTCTCATACGGTGCATTCGGGAGCGACGGACGGGTATTTGTTTCAATTGCGAGTAAATCACGTCACGGCACGCTTTGTCAGATCATAATAATACATAAAACATTAATATTGTGCAGAGAATAGTTCTTATTCGAATTGTTTGTTCGTTAAAAGGTTTACAAAATGACACCAATTAATAATAAATCGCCTATATGGGAATATTATGAGATATTATCCATCACAACCTATTGATCAATTTTACTTACTAAAGTATTGTAATTTGGAAATAGAATATATATAATCTTAAGTAATATGTGGGTTTTTTTTCATGATTTGGTATTCGGTATTCGGCCGAATAGTACGCACTATTCGGCCGAATACCAAAAAAAGTGGCCGAATACCGAATAGTAACGTGGCATCTCTAATCTAAACCTATGCAAATCTTGGAAAAATTACCACATCATCATCAGCCTTTTAATGTCCCCACTGTTGGGGCACAGGCCTCCCCTTGCACAAGGGGATACGGGTAGGGTATGATCCACCGAGCGAGCCCAAAAATTACCACGCCCGTAACAAATCCTATATCCTATCAGTTGCCCAACAAGCGTATTTGAAGGTATTTAGGTTATGGGGCAGTAGGCGCAATCCCAGATAACGTATCAAGTTTCTGGTAGCGAGTGCACACTCGCTGTTTTCCCGTCATATTTCTGCTTTACTGATTACTACTACTAACTACTGTTTTCGATTCATGACTTTTGTTTAATGCCATTACACATAAGTCTGAAATATACAGTGGAAACCCCAAAGCGTGATTCTGTTAATCACGAAAACAGAGGTAGGTATACAATCACATGTCCGTCGGACTGTACGTAGAAGAAACGCAATCGCATGCCTGTCCCTATATGGATGGAATAACTATGGATTGTCTTACACTGCTCATGTTACTCAGTTACCATCGTTATAAGCACTTGAAGAATTATCTAATGGTATACAGGAGCAAAAATTACAATAGGGTATTTGACATTATTTAGAAAAGTATGTTAAAATGTTTTTACAATTTTTTGTATATCCTCAAAATAAAGTCGCTAAATTGTCTTAAACAGCATTTAAATTTTAATCATTTAAAATTCCCGCGAAAACGCTGGTCGCCATGATAGTTTTGCTGTGACGTCACGATCGATTAAATAAACAAACAGAACGGATCGCCCTACATTCGTTGGGTTGTTTTCCCGTTTACCATTAGATAATTCTGACTGTAATCTAAGGTTACGTTTCTTTTTACAAATACCCACCAATATAGAGGGTAAGGGTGGGGAGGGTTAACCGCCCTCAGTTCCTCACGTTATGAATGAATTAATGAAATGAAATGAAATTTATTTGCCAGAACATAGTGAAAAATATAGGTGATTTAAAAAGCATAGATATCATATGTTCCACCGGCAACGGTATGCAAATCTTTTCTGCTATTTGTTAGTGTCGTTGAGATACTCTTTTATGGAGTAATAACATTTGTCTAGAAGCCACTTGGAAATATTAGTTTTAAACTGGCTAGCAGGACCATTTTTAAGGCGACTAGGCAGATTATTATACATTAAAACTGCCATACAGAAGGAATTCTTTTTATACATGTCTACTCTGGAACTTGGCAAATAGAGACGGTTCTTGTATCTTGTAGACCTCGGGAAGACATCAGCGTGTGTTTTGAAATATTTCGGATATTGTCGAACGAAAATACACATCTGCTTAATGTACATACATGGTACGGGCAAAATTTGTGAATATTTAAAAAGAGGTCTACAGGAGTCCATGTAATGAGCTCTGCACAAAGCACGCATAATGAATCAATACACTTTATTGCACGAAAACTTAGTATGAAACAAATTAATACAATCTAGGCGGTCTTATCGTTAAGACTAAAACCTTTTGGTAGAGTATTTTTGTTGGAGATGGTAGGTTGTGCAATGACTACATAAAATTATAATTGTATATGTATAAGTACATATTCCCGGATAGGTAAGTCAGAAGCGACGTCGGTCGGTGGCGTATTGGCTAGGACGCCGGACTCCCGTGCGAGAGGTCCGGGCAAAAGCCGTGTAAAAATGAATTTTTACAAAGACTTATGTATATTTACCTACTTACTGGCTGGTCTAACGATGAAGAAAGACATCGTGAGGAATCCTACACAATGAGATAACCAATGTATGAAATGGGAAAGGTAATAATACGCTCCCACCAAAGTACTCATAAAGACGAGTCAAACAAACCCAAATACATTAGTACTGCAGTTTGCTGTCGAGGAGTTCCTATGGGTACAGACACTCCTGGCATCACAATATTATTTAATCAATTGGACTAAGTGTGTGTGCAAAATTTGAAGTCAATCAAACAACTGTAAGCGAGTGAAAATGATTACAAGATTTGACTCGGACAAACTGAAATGTAATTAATAAAAGCGTGGTTAGAAGATTTAGTTTTAAATGTTTAACCACAGGATGCAATAAAATAAAGTACGTCACGATCACAACCACGTATCATGGTTACGTATTAACCACTCGACCGCACGATAGCCGCAGATTAGATTGACACACACATAGCTAAAAATATACCTAGTTTCGATTAGAATGACTGAATGTCGAGAATTTTCAGGACATCCTTCACTGTCTATAGAAAGAGAGCAGACGCTACACTCATAGTCTGATATTATATCCGACTAGTTTAATTATTCCGCTGAATTTAAAGCCAGAATCCAAATAAAGGGGTGTCATAAGGACTTATCTACGAGAAATTAGGATAGCACCCCAAAATCAGATGACCGCAGGAAAATTTCGAGTTACCTTATTCATCAGGTACCTAAAGACATAGCAATAAGAGCCACCCTTCTTCTTATAGTCGCATTTCTCATTCATAAGGATCGCCAATCTATGGAATTAAATTAACCACATATAATGTCTTCCTAGTCGAAAATGTGATGGTTTGGCTTCCTTCCCCAAAGGCAATCAATGTTCCAGCAAGGGATTACAGGTTATCCTTTGGAAAACCAGAAAACCGCAGTTCAATTCAATTAATAAACTAATAAAAGTGAAATCTGTTTCCTTATCTAATTCATGTAGCTGCGTATTGGAGGTGTTTCATTTCATCTGAATCTGAATATTGATAAGAGGTCTTCAACACTGATTCTGATAACGTTATTAAAATTTAATAGAAAAAGAATGTGTCTGTCTTACGGGTGATATTTCCTATTTGAGTTATTGGTAAATTTGAGAGGGAGCATTCATAGGGTTTTAGAATAATTAATGTATTCACATTGATGGGGTCAACTTTTTGAGAGACAATAGATGTCTAAATTGTGTAGGTACATAAATAAATTAACAGACAAATGCACCAAACTTTTGGTCTGGGGTTAATAAAGCTTTTTTAATAGTTAATTTAACAAACAATAGTTAATTATAAAAGAAGAGCATCTGTGGCACAGTGGCTAGGACACCAGACTCCCATGCGGGTGGTCCCGGTTCGAAACCGTGCAGTGCCATGTACCAATGAGTTTTTCGTATTTTTCGAAGACTTACGTACATTTACCGACTGCTCTAACGGTTAAGGAAAACATCGTGAGGAAACCTGCACACTGAGGTGACCAGTGTGTAAAATGCGGTAGGCACAAAAGATCCTTGAGGGTCAAAGAGCCGCTGGGTTATTCCCAACCCCCTATCATAAGATAAGATATAATTATCAGAGATGTCTCAGATAAGTATGTCTTTGATTAGACTGTAAGCAAAATCAAACTCATCAAAGCAGCACTCACTCATCACTCTTAAAAAGCAGCCAAGATTATGTTGGTCACACAAAAGACGGGGTTCTATAGCCATTCTATCTATAACTTTGTAGAGTTCTATATAGAATGTACTTATATCTATGTAACTATGGTATTGAGTCAGTCATATATCATATTTATCAAAAGTACTTATTACCTAGTCTAGTTCATTCGAACTTGTTCATAATGTAAACAAACCTATCATTGATTTATCAAATTGGACCACTAACCATAGTTTAATTCCAGTGTAATTCACTTTTTTCGTATCCTAAACCACATTATATAATAAAATAGTAATAAACCATGGATAATTCATCAAACTATTGACATTGTCAATATGGTGGTTTGTTTACATTAGGAACAAGTTTCAATGAGCTCGACTGTACCAGGTATTATCTGATAAACATTTCGAAATTGCCATTAACCAAATAGAAAGAAAGAATCTTGCTAAGTCGGTCATAGGAGACAAGGTCTTAAGTAAGTAATATGTTTATTTAACACACAGCAATGCCCGAAACAATTATAATTATAGAAATCCATGTCTGATGGTCTGCTGTTGAGTGTGATAACTGTAAATTAATAGAGGTTACTGCCAACAATAAGCTAAATTAAATAAGGTTTAACTCATAGATCTCAATTTGAAACTGTATTTTCCTTTTTGTTTCTTGTGTGAAATAGTGTCTATTTACAGAATAAAGAGGAAGGCTAGTTTTAAATGGCAGCTACCTAATTTGGAAACTAAAAAACAAAAGTTGAAAACAAAATAGAGCACACTACTGAGTTTTAGTTTCTTTCTTACTTTCAAACGTTAAGAAGAACTGTTCAAGAATTTAGGATTGTGTCACTAAAATTAAGTGTGTCTCAAAGAACAAATATTATCATTCCTATACATCAAGCAACATACCTTTCAATCAACTTTTGACAGTGGGTAATCAATAATCCCAACATGCTACAAGGTTGCTGCGTCGTAGAATACCACAAGAACCCACAGAAAAATCATTCCCAATAATAATACTGTGATAATAACAACTGCTCTATGTTAAAATATTGTCAATATGTTTATATAGCGACACATTTAAAAAGGATATAGATTATGATTGGTACGGCTTGGGCCACTTTCCCCACTTCCTCGTCAGTCTGCATTATCTTCTTGATTCGCCCCTACAAATAAACAATGTCGTGATATCACCAATCTCAAGAATATTCGATACAAAAACAATATCAATTTTTTCACCAAACAGTGGTAAATATGAATATTCCTACTTACAGCCGGAAACCTCGCATTGTATTTTCTCTTTTTCGACGGCATGGTGGTAATCCGTTCACTTTAACACCAATTAATACCAAAAATAAGCTCACATCGCCATAAATCTGTGATACTTCTCGCGCATTTTTGAGGTTATAAAAGGGGGACGTTCGCAGCCTCTTCATTTATATAGGATTCTGACAGTTTCTCCACCATTTTTTGTGAGATAATTTTTATTTGCATCTAAATTCAATTTTTATTTTAATATTTTCTGAAAATTGAAGGAAAATTACGATAGAAAAGTTGATTAAAAGAAGTGAAATTTATCAATAAACAGAGAATTTCGAGGAAATTCAATATATTGGCTGTATATTTATTACCTTTGCGTAATAACAATAAAAAAATAAAAACCATGACTTTTTCGTTCATAAATAGTCGAATTAAAAAATGGTAATCGATTTCCAATAGCAGATAATCCTGCAATGTTTTACCACTAGGGGCGCCACTAGCACAACGGTATGTCGCTAATCGACATGTAGATACGTTCTTCTCCACCACATCTTTTTTATCATTCGACTCGCGCCAAACTATCTTAAAATTTTTTTTAGGTTTTTTTTGTTTTGAAATGACAATATGCTGCCATGATATCATCATAATTTTACTATAGCTATAGTAAACTTGTGCTGGCAATCATGGCAGCATATTTCTCAAAGCTTTGAGAAACTATATTAAAATAATCCAAATAACGAGAAATTTGTGATATCTTCAAAAATAAAGTTTCGTTTTTCTTTTATGTTTAAGGAGTGTGCTATTGGCTCCATCTACGTTTTGCGTTTTATATCCTATTGATTCGGTGTTTAATCGATTCGATGTTATAACGGTTAAATAGAACGGTATAACGAGTTAATTATCTGTTTCTGAACTATTATATTCTTGTAAAAAAATTAATCAAATTCCTACTACAGATTAAAGTAACCTACTCTGTCTGCGTCCCAACCACTGATATCCCAACCAAACCAAATCCTTAGACATATACTCTAATCTGTGATCCCAACCAAAATGGCGTCGTTGTCGAGGTGTGTGCGATTTTTATTTGTAAATACCTATATTCGAAAATTCTATTTGTTTTTATTATAAGGCGTAATTTTCAATTTATCTCGGCATCTTTCTGTAATTGAAATTTTATTTCATAAATTTAAATCAAAAACTTTAGTTCCAAAAACTTGTATCAACAAACAACGTATTTCTCTTTTCATTAATAAAATCAAGTAAAAATTAGCTAAACATTACTCAATTACCTCGCTCACACTATTTTGTAAACATATAAATCAATCAAGCACAACAATAATTAAAAATAACCTATTTCTTTTACTCATTGAGTCCTGAACATTTTGCCTAATTTTCAGTCTACTACCGGCCCCTACGCAGCAAGTGTGGGACCGCGATGACGAGAGGAAGGCGCAGCGCGTCGGCAGTGCTCTGGTCGTGTCTCAGACCAGCGTGCCGCCCTATGGACAGAGGAAAGGATGGGTGCCTCGGGCAGAGGAAGATTTTGGAGGTATTTCCTTGTTTAATTAGTTCTTTGAATATATTTCAATGTTAATAAGTTCAATAACCTAAAGACTCGCCAAGAAAATACGTTTCGAGATTCGATATTGAAAAGGAAAACTATTCATTTTCTTTCTATAAAGAGTGTGACAGTTTCTGCACTGACTCCAAGCAAGTTAGAATTTTGTGAATGTCCTCCAATAAAAATAAGCTTTCAATTGAAAATTTTAGACCACTTTTATTTCATTAACACTGATTCCCAGTAATTTTGACTCTCAGCTATAATATTAGTCATATCCTTTATTTAAACTACAAAACTAAAACCTGTTACATCTTAGAATATGAGCAAAGCAACCAGGTTTTTTTACTAATGATATCCAGTCCCTAGGGTGGAGGCCCAGCTCTCAATTGGCTAGTTTTTGCTCTATAATGAAATCCTAATTATTTCAGATGGAGGTGCATTCCCGGAGATCCATGTGGCCCAATACCCTATGGCTATGGGGGCTCGAGGGAAGGAGAGCACATCCAACGCCCTTGCAGTGCAGTTGGACGAGTCTGGGAGAGTCAAGTACTCTGCCATAGCCAGACAGGGGCACAGTGCTGATAAGGTTAGTTTAGACACATTTCTTACTGTTGTTTTTAGATCCTAAATAACAGTTGAAAGTACAAAGCTTATTTCACTTTATTCTGTTGCCCACTATACAACTGTGCATGAGTTTTAAGATTTGTTGACAGGACTTGTCAAGATCAGTAGAGAATACAAGACAAGAGTCTTTTTTCTATGATCAATTTTAAAATATCATCATCATCAGCCCTTAAATGTTCCCACTGTTGGGGCACAGGACAACCTTGCGCAAAGAGGGTTCAGTACTGATTGGTGGATTTTACATACCTGGATGCATTGTCACTCTCCAGTGACAATGCATCCAGGTACTAGTAACTCCTTACTCCACTGAGAATCAGTGCTTTAAATGATTATAGCATTATGTTGAGTTAGAGACCTGTTTGGCATCCCATTGCAGCAGTATTTTTTTGTATCCCGCTGTGTTTAAACTTTTAAAGTCCATTTGCCTTCGCGAGACTATTTAAGTGTATAGACTTTTTAACAAACCTATCCTTGATTTATCAACATTAGACGATCAACCATAGTCATCATTTACCTAGCATTAGACGGCATTTTCAAAGAAAAATATTATGAAAATGCTGTCTGTGCTCGCACCACTGCTAGTCAAATTTTGACTATGGTTGATCGTCTAATGTTGATAGCGAGACGATTTAAGCGAATGGACTTTACCTATTTAGTATTTCTGTGTTGTAAAGTATTGATCAATAAAGATTTTCTATTCTATTCTACCTTCAGAAAACTATTTTCCACAGACTTAATAATACTCAATAATACATATTCTCATCCAACAGATAATCTACTCAAAACTGACAGACCTGCTACCATCAGAGGTCCTCGCAGAAGACGACCCGACTCTCCAGAAGCCCACAGAAGATGACATCCAGGACATCACGGAGAAAACCAAGCAAGCTCTCGAGAAGCTGACTAATGCTAAGATATCTGCTGCATTGCCTGTTAAGGCTGCTCCCAAAGCTGTGAGTTGATGTTTCAAAATAGTTTTTTTATGAAGGAAGCAGAAGAGCAGATTGGTCATCTGATGGTAAGTAATCTCCGTTGCCATGGATATCTCACTTCATTAAAATATTGCAAGAAAGTTTTCTATGCACTTATTCTCGTATGGTAAGTGGCCAACCTATTGCCAGAAAAAGCAATAAAAATGGAGAAAATTGTACAATGGGTTAATATATCTCTAAAAGAGTTTTAATCCAGCAAACCCGTGTAAGTGAAACTTGCTTTCATAAAGGCAGACATGGCTTTGGCTTTCTTCAACTACCGTCAACATTGGCTTTGTTTCCGTGTTGGCCGCCAAGTCAACGCCAACGAGAAGCATTTGTCCGACAATATATGTGTACGGTGATGCAGAAGAGTGGGGGCGTTTCGTTTATCCATTTGACCTATACGAAATTCTCTCGCTCACCCATACACTACATTGTGTACGTGTAAACGGGACGTTTCATTTAATGTTCCTCTCCGTAATCGATCCCTTTGACTACCAATCAACAGCCAACTTCTCTACCGATAGAGAAGAACCCATATCTATCAATCGCGTTGACAGTGCCCTGTCCTTGCAGGCCCCGGCTCAATACATCCGGTACACACCAGCGCAACAGGGCGGCGCGTTCAACTCTGGGGCTAAGCAGAGAGTCATCAGGTTAGTTGAGTCTTTGTTCACTAGGTTTTTGTTAATGTTCTTAGTTGTGTAATAAAGGTTTGGCTAGGACACCACGAGGACGGTTACTTTCGCTGCATGGAAACTGAAGAGCGCGTAATGCATTTCAACACAGACGAGGGAGTTTTGTCCGAAAAGTTTGCGGAGGACTTGCGATGGGCTTAAAGTGATCAATTTGAAGTTAAAGCGATTTCATGTGATCAGTGTGTACAGTGAAAGACACATCAAGCTATAGTCGTTGGAACCCTGTCCCAATAAGTTTTTATTACACTTCCTTGACATATTTATTTTTCAGTAGTTATTATTGTTATTTTTTGTCATTAGTCATCACATTAACTAGTGTTTTTTGCTTTCCCAACTCAATTTTGTACAACAACCAATTTTCCACTTCCTCACCATGCTGTGTTTACATGTTAAGGGTTACGAACTAGCTCATAATTTTATATTGATTTTTCTGTAATTTCTCTGGTTGTAATCCGTTATGATTACCTAAAAAATAAATTAAATTAAATTCCTGTGAATATGTCAAAAAAGTAAAAGCGACAAATATATCACTTATTCAGTACGTGCGTGGCGCCTAGTTGTATTTTTTCCAAGGACTTCCGCGGACTTTGTTCTGTCACGTCGAGTGACTCTTGTTGGCCGAAGGACTTTTTTGGTTTTAAGATGGCGTCCTAGCCACTACGACACCGATGCTCTTGATTAATTTATAATTTGATATCAAACGCCGGCTTTGTTGTCTTAACCCTTCCCGCGATTGGAATCCTAGACTTCTAAGGGCCAGAAGAGTTCTGGTAGTCTAGAATTTCGAGATTTAATTAAGAGTTAAAAAAATATACAAAAAATTATACTAGCAAATGGCGATGCTATGAACGAAACGTCAACAAAAGTCAAACAATAACCCCACCAATGACGGCGGACATTAGTGTACCCCGGGTACGAAAATAGTGTACACACGGGAGTGCGGAAACACTTGACAGGTTAAAGAAACCTCTATTCCAACCATCTAATAAAGTGACCCGTTCCAGAATGGTAGAAGCCCAATCGGACCCGATGGAGCCGCCGCGGTTCCAGATCAACAAGAAGATCCCGCGCGCCGCGCCCTCGCCGCCCGCGCCCGTGCTGCACTCCCCGCCGCGCCGCGTCTCCGTCAAGCAGCAGAGAGACTGGAAGGTGCCGCCATGCGTCTCGCACTGGAAGAACGCCAAGGGTGAGTCTAACTGTATCTCTTGAACGGAGTTGCACCGCTAAACTTCATATTTCTGCCACTCTCTCATCTCTTAAAACCCCTTCTCCCCATTCCACCCTCGCTCCAATAGTTACCGTTTTAACAATTACAAAGCTTCAAAAAGTTGTAACCATCTATAGGATCGGGAGCACCAATTGGAGTGAGGTGCCAACAGTTGGAGTCCTACTGTTTACACCTCACAGGACCTACTGGCCCTCTGGTTACAACTCATACAAAATTCTCGTTCCCGCCGAGTACCACCAATATTCCTCAGTGCGGACTTCTGACCTGAAGGGATGGTTTTTCGTCGTCTTCACCAAAATGAATTCTTTTTACTTATATAATGTTATGTATGTTAGTCTATAAGGTATATATCTATGGGCATTTTGTATAGTTAGCTATATAATTTGTTGCTTGAAAATTATAAAATATTTTAATATTAGGAAAATTTGGATTTTTTCCCCAATAACAATTAAGTATCCAAATTTCAACAAACATGTCGGCTATGACGAACTGTAAACATTATTTTTTCTCACTGCCATGGTCGTAGATCACCTTAAACCCAAGGGGGTGTAAGATATGGGATGGGATCTCTGGAACAGTAACAATTAGGTTAGGTGATTTTGAGCTCAAATGTTTAGGACCTAATGCCCTTCCCACATGTGGAACCTTAAAAACCTAAGGATGACCAAGAAAAAAGACCAGTGTCTGGGGTTTCTTAAATTTTTAATTACACACATTATTGACAATAGATGTTACTATTTTTATAGGCAAATTTTAAAAGTAAGAAGACTGATGGCGCCCAGAATTTCAAAATCTTTGTGTTCGAATTATTGCATAAATAACAAACTCATATTTTATCCAAATGAATAACCCAATTCCTTTCCCCCAGGTTACACGATCCCGCTCGACAAACGTCTAGCAGCGGACGGGAGAGGCCTCCAACAAGTGCACATCAACGAGAACTTTTCAAAGCTCGCTGAAGCTCTGTACATAGCCGACAGGAAAGCCAGGGAGGCGGTGGAGGCTAGAGCGCAGTTGGAGAGGCGACTGGCTCAGAGAGAGAAGGAAAAGAAAGAAGAGCATTTGAGAATGTTGGCGCAGCGGGCTAGGGACCATAGAGCTGGTGAGTTTAGTACAGTTTACCACGTTACAATTACTAATTGTACGCCAGAAAAATAACAATGTAAATCGTTTTCTACCATTTTCTGTTTCTTAAGTATCGTGGCAAATTATGAACAAGAATAAAGTAATAATTTCTTTTTGGCAAATTCTTACCTAAATTCTTTACATAAGTATCTATTTGATGTTTAGTTTTTAATTTTAATTTTTTTTAACTCACTATCACTATACCTCCCACTGACATCTTGGGATAAGGGGTGAAATGAAAAACAGCGCTGCAGCTTTGGTACCCGAGTGTGTCAGCATTTGCTGACTTTCCCCCCTTTTGACAAATATACATTACATATAAATAATTTCTTTAACAAATAAATTGTTAAAAAAAGCCAGATTGTCATTGTAAATGTATACTTAATCAAGTACAAACATCATTAATTTCTACACAGAATTATCCCACCTGTAAAGTTATTATGGCATTTACAGTTTAATGCCTGGTACAGATATTAGAAAACCAGAATTTATTTCTGGCTGGCTTTATCTATTGGGGCACAGGCATTCCCTTGCACAAGGGAGTACGGGCCATAATCCACCATCCAGGTCCATTGCTGGTTTTACAGTTCACACGCTTTCGGAAAAATTCCTCAGACATACAGGTTTCTTCACGATGTTTTTCTTCGCCATTAAAGCAGTATTAAAAATCAGAAAATCTCAATACCAACCAAAATACCTATGTATAATGATGTATGTAACACATATATAACATAAGTTATAAATAAAATTATGATATGACATTGCATGGTTTCGAACCCGGACTTCCCGCATGGGAGTTCGGCGTCCTAACCACTACTCCTCCAACGCTATCTGGCCTACAGATTCTTTATTACCACCAATTTAACAGCCAACCCGTAACCCCAGGTATCCGAGCACCCGACGAAGAACCAGAACTGAATGAAATCGACGAGAGCGGTCTCACGGTCGCTGAAAGAGACAAGTTGAGGGCGGAGAGACACAAGGAGCGACAGAGAGACAGGAACCTGGCTAGAGCCGCGCCTGACAAGAGGTAAGGGCTTAGTTCCGTCTGGTGGCCGCTAGATGGCGCTGTGTATAATACAACGCGGTAAGGTTTAGTTAGTAACAGGTTAACCTTGGAAAAAATCAGTATGTTCTTATTTGTAATAAGAAATATTGACTGACTTTGAGCAGCGAAGAAAAGGAATACGAGAGGTGACTCAGTTAGTACCACGTATTTGTAATAAGGCGTTGCGCCTCGAATACAACGCTAGGGATTCGTTTTTGTTTTATATTAACACTGGGACGTGATTTTCACTCCATTAATGTACTAGCATGGTACCTCTCTCACACATATACGTTTTACCGCCCGACTCGCTCACTCTTACATGGTTTAATGTGACGCTCTAATTCTAGCATTGCGATAAACAAGCCAGTATACCGCAGGCCGCGCCTGTGTGGGAGAGTTCTTCTTTTGATCATTTCTACGTTTTCTTTAATTTTGAAACCCCTTCAACAATATCTAAGTTGTAATCTTTCACCGTCCTCAGATCCAAACTGGTGAAGGATCGCGAGCGTGACATCTCCGAACAGATCGCCCTGGGGATGCCCGCGAAGACGAATCAAGGCGCCGAGGCGATGTTCGACCAGAGGCTGTTTAATAATAGCAAAGGAATGGACAGTGGTGAGTATAGAATTCAAACAGGTGAAGGATCGCAACAAATTGGTGAAGGATCCTGACAAAATGGTGATGTTTGACCAAAGACTGTTATAACAGCAAGAGAATGTACAGCGGTAAGTATTAGTATTACTATAGGGTCCAAACTGGTGAAGGATGATGAAAAATTGGTAAGGGTTGCATCAAACTGGTGGTGTTCGGCCAGAGACTATTCGATAACAACACAGGAATGGACTTAGTATTACCTAGGGTCCAAACTGGTGAAGGATCGAAACGAGTGAAGTGAAAGAAAGTGAAAACGGAAGCATATTGCTGTCTATCACGGAATTAGGTATAGCTTTAAAAACTTCACATATTCATATCATGTATTCATCATCATCAGCAGCCTATTCTAGTCCACTGCTGGACATAGGCCTCTCCCAGGGCGCGCCATTGAGCCCGATCTTCGGCTCTTCTCATCCAGTCGCTGCCAGCCACCTTACGCAGATCGTCGCTCCATCTATCAGAGACGTCCGTCCCACACTACGTTTGCCCAAACGCGGTCTCCACTCAAGAACTCGTCTACCTCAGCGGTTGTCGGTTCTGCGACAGATGTGACCGGCCCACTGCCACTTCAGCTATCATGTATTCTCTCGACCCAAATCCTAATATAAGAAAAGAAAGAGAGAAAATTTATTGCCTTATTTATATTGACTTTTAAGACAGGTTTGGCAAGTACAGTCGACCACAAGCTATAGTATACCATCTGTCCAAAATCTGTCTACCTGCATTGTTACTAACAAAATTTGAACCCTGTTGTTCCAAGGAATAAATTGATTTATTATTTATTTATTAAAAACCTTCGATTAAATCTCAATTTGCCTGCGCAATGATTCATTTCAGATTATCAAATTTTGACATTTTGGGTAGGTTGACCTGTGGTCGACTGTACGTGTCCATTAGAAAGAAAAAAAGGAAGAAAAAAACCCTCTTTATTGCCACAAAAAATAATAGCAAATTGTGGCGTCGAGTATGACGGGCGCGCAGATTCTAACTGTTTACTTCCATTTGCCACCACCTCCAACGCCACTACTGGTGGCAAATTTCCCTTCGACACTGGAACACTCCATGAGTGATCGTCATGTTGACCACTTCCTCAGGTTACGGCGACGACGAAGCCTACAACGTGTACGACAAGCCGTGGCGGAACCAAGAAAACGTCGGCGCTCACATCTACAGACCGTCGCGGAACGCGGACAGAGACAACTACGGGGGAGATCTCGAAGCTATTGCTAACACTAGAAGGTATTGACTGACATACTACGGGGTACATACATATATACATAACTTCACGCTATGTCCCTTGCGGGGTAGGCAGCGAGAACGGAGCGCCACGAGTCCCTGTCGTCTGCTCAGTATACTACGGGGTGTAAACAGATCAATAGTAACACGCCTATAAAGCCACGGTAATGAATCGGGAGCACCAATTCGAGTCAAGTGAGTCCAGTAAGCCCACTGGTTTCAACTCATACAAAATTCGCGTTCCCGCCGAGTACCAACAAATATTCCTCAGTGCGGACTTCTGGCCTGTTTTTTCTTCGTTATAGAGTGGCGACGAACAAAAACTGGCATCATTTTTTTTATCTCAATCCGCACCAAAATGAATTATTTTTGCTTATATAATGTTATGTATATTAGTAAGGTATATATCTATGGGCCTTTTGTATAGTTAGCTATATAGCTTGTTGCCTGGAAATAAAGAATTTATTATTAAGCCGAAAGAGGGGGAGGAGAGGGTCTATGTCACTATATCTATGGTAACAATGAGGGATATATTTCGTAATTTTTGCCCTCAACTGTACAGTGGAATACTAAGGCATTGTTGCAATAAGTTGTTGTTATGATGTAAGTTAAAACGACAAAGTACTAAAGGCTATAAGCCTGATGCGTTGTGCACTGTCTTCTTCTAAGTCGTATACCTCATTGCTGAATCGTGTTCATTCTAAGGAATTAACCACATAGAACGACTCTCAGCTCAGCTCTCTTGGCAGTTTTAATGGGGTGGTATGGTTCACACACTGGTTATCTCAGTGTGCAGATTTCCTCACGATGTTTTCCTTCACTGTTAGAGCAGTCGGTAAATGTACGTAAGTCTTTGAAAAATACGAATAACTCATTGGTACATGGCACTGCATGGTTTGGAACCCGGACCTCCTGTATGGGAGTCCGGTGTCCTAGCCACTGTGCCACCGACGCTTACACCCAACGTTGCTTATCTGTGGTGTAAATTGTAATAAAAATCATATCAATTATCATCGTTTTCGTTCAGATTCGTGGCGGACAAGGAGTTTGCGGGCACTAGCAGCAGTAACGCTCGCTCCGGTCCCGTGCAGTTCGAGAAGGACGCGCCCCCCAGTCGAGATGAACCCGTTAGTATTTTTTTAAAAATTGTGGTGCCCATAGACATTTCACCTTACTGTTTGGCACTGTACCACACCGGATGTTTTGTGCTGCATGTATTAATCTTTGTATACTTCTGTATTGTGTTCTATATTCTGGTGTTTAGTGCTTAATTAAAAGATTTCAATTTATAATGTTATTGGAGGGTTTTCGATGCGCTGCAAACCTGGAAGACTACGATGGTGTGCCTTATTTGCCGGTAATTACACCGGCTTTCTTACCCTTCAAACCGAAACACAGCAATGCAAGCGTTACTGCTTTGCAATGGTAAAGGGTGGCTCCACAAAAAAAATGATTTAAAAAAATTAAATCTTAGAATAAAATTAAAGTTTCGACATTGGTTACATCAATTCAAACGTGCAGCCATTTCCCGCGCTGCTTGTGACTGTCAAAACTGAATTCGTTATATTTCTCACTGTATACTTCTACTGGTTTTGGAACGTATGTGAGTGTGTCATGACATGAAACATCGAAAATAATTCCAAAATCGTCGTATTTCAGCCCCGCAGCGGCCAAGGGGACGCTGATCTGGATCCGTTCGGTCTGGACCGGTTCTTGATCGAGGCCAAGCGCGCGGACAAGCCTGGCCGCAAGAGAGACCACCACGACCGGCACGACCACGGCAGCAAGAAGCGGCGCGACTAGCCGTGAGTACTATTTATGCAACTGTCACATCATTACGGCCATTGTAACACGAGTGCTAGTTGTAATACGAGCGACGCGAATATTACAATAGAAATCACCAAATTTACAATGGATTTCATAGAGGTTACTTGTGATGATAATTTTTTATACTGAACCTTAGTATAAAAAATTATCATGGATCATGATACTATATTGTAGCTATTCAACATCGTCGTGCTGAACGCGTATAACATTTCCTCATTTCCATTTAATCATTTCCTCTGCCCGAAGATTGCCTGGAAGAGATCGCTCTTAGCGATAAGGCCGCCTAAATTGTACTTGTTTCCTTTTCTATCTCTTGTTTGTTGTTTTCTATTTGTGCAATAAAGTGTATTTTACTTTACTTTACATTTCTTTTTTTTTTCAGGTATTAGATATGCTGTTTATAGCTATTACATCGGCTTTGTAATTATTAAGTAATCGTAGTTATAAATAAGAATCTTAGTTTTAATTCAGAATTGTATAAACAATAGTAGGTTAAATCTTACCCTCCGCATATCCATTGCTGATTATGAAGTTAAAATGTCAGCGATTGAACATGGTTTTAGTGAGATTTGAGAATGGCACCATGTTCTTCAACATTCGAGCTCAAACTAGAGCAATCACCGTTCTAAAGAACCAAGATCTTGGAAACCCCTGGTACAACTGAAATGTATAGTCCATTTCCTCAAATAATCTCGGTATACCTAAACCTCACATACACACTAATATCCTCATTCATACAAACAAACACATTCATACAACACAACACGCACACTGTTGCTTTCTTCGTCCGTGCAGTCACTGAGGGGCCAGCTGAAAATCAGCGCTGTGGCTTGCCTCAGCATTATGCTGAGCTGGTGTACCCTTTTTGGCACTGTACCACACCTGATGTTCTGTGCTGCATGTATTAAACTTTGTATACTTCTGTAGTCTGGTGTTTACAGCGCTAAATAAACGATTTCAATTTCAAAAAATGCGGGGCTGCGGATGTTTAAATTAGGGATGTTACGGAGGTGGTTTTACCGGAACCGAAATCGAAACCGAAGGTTTAAAATTTGATTTATTGGAGTCGGAGGAGGAGGTAGAAGATAGATGTTCAGAAGAAGTTCAAATTTTAAACCGTTTTTTATTTTTATAGCTGAACTGGCCAATATTTTTTATGATGACGTTTGCGGCAATAAAACATATTCCTTTATGTAGTCCTACACTATTTAATAAAATATTGATATTTGAATATGTTTGCCCACAAAGACTTTTGGTCGGGGGCTAAAAATACGAATAAGGTATAGAAATAAAATGGATTTTGTGAAAGTGAACTTTGTATTGTTTAATTTAATAAAATAAGTTTTTTATAATGTTGTTTCATTATTTCCTCTGCCCGAAGGTTGCCTGGAAGAGATCGCTCTTAGCGATAAGGCCACCTAAATTGTACTTCACTATTTCCTTTTCTATCTTTTGTTTGTTATTTTATATTAGTGCAATAAAGTGTATTTTACTTTTACATTACTTTCATTTATTTGAAATTATTCGGCTCTGCGCAAACTACTAAGACAAATGACCCATCACACTCAAAGACCCAAACTAGGAGTTGTAGTATGGGTCCATACACAACAGTCAGTTTCGGAAAAGTGCTTATCTGTGGGTACAAACGCCTTCCCAAACGGGAATCAAACCCAGGACCCAGAAGGCGGGCAAACCTAGCCTCCTGGCCGACAAAATTAAAGAAAGCGCATCGAATGAATTAATAACTCTAAATTAAAAAAATAATTAACTCCCGACGACGTACCATTGTGGAGATGGCCTTACTTTTCCCTGGTCATTATCATGGTCTTCAAGGTTCCAGACGTGGAAAGGGCATCATGATGAACCACCTAACTTACCGTTCCAGATATCCCATCATACTTCATTATCCCAAGATCTTAATAAATAAATTTATTTTACGACAACACTGCAAATATACAATGGAAGGTACAGTACAATGATTACTACAATAAAACAATCATACATATTTTCCAGTAACGAGTCTACGGTTAGCACCCACACTAGGTAATTCTGTGTCGTGGGCGCTGCGGTGGGAAGTGTGTGTTCTGATTTGTACCTAAATGTACTGTAAGTAATGTGATTTGGCGAAGTAGAATTGTATGAGTAATATTGGTGATTCTATTTGTAAAACTAAACTTTCTTAGAACTACTGATCCAGTTTTCATCTAGCATTGCTAAGAATACTGAAGGCGGGGGGACGCTCCGGGCTTCGCCCTACGCGGAGCTCGACCTGCCATGCCATGACTATCTTAAAATCCCTCTACAAATCTTTTTTTGTCAGGATTCCCTATAACTTTAGTTTCGAGAAGACCCCATTTAACTATTATGGTTTCGGTAGACTGATAATCTTCAAATTCTTCAATGTTCATACTGCCCGGTTGGATGCCTAATGAAATGAGTTTTGGGGAACAAGGAAGACCTTCGCTCGGAGCCAACCCAAGGACACGACTGCTGGGGGCACCGCGCTCCGAAACAGTTTCCCCGCTCCCATACCAGGGAACGAGCAGACAAAAGCCCATAGATAAGATCTCTACCGGATCTCTGAAAGACTGCATGATCTGCGCTAAGGTTAATACCATCATTAAGGGTAGGAAATTAATAAAAACAAAACATCTTTTATAATCACGATATTTATTGAAATAACAATACTTTGTAACATACATAAAAACGCAGATACACTGAAATTATTACAACGACCACTACAAAGGGTGTACGCATCCTAATAAATCGTGCAACTCATCTTTTGAAGCACAAACAGTGCAGCTCAGTTAAGACACATTATGGCGTATACAAAAATATGCATTTACTACACTTGTGTTCGTTTTCACTACTCTATTATAAATTAAAACTTGCTCGAGTCTTCACTGGTTTAATAAATTATATTAAAATGCGCAAATTATAACAAGTAGTGTCGTAATAACAACCCCTGACGAACATGTTTTACTTTGGACAAATATGCGATGTCTAAAATTGCGTTGCTCTGGCAAAATTGGATCTATATACAAATATTTAAACTCTGAAAGCCATGATCAGACATTCAACGAACATTAAAAATTGTGACAAACTTTAAAAGCATAAACACTGTTAAAACATTTCTTCATAATGGAATATTCCACGGAAACAACCTGACATTTTTAATGAAAACAGTTGTGTAAAATTAAACGGCATATCTAATTGGGGCATTGCCGTATCAATCTTAATTAAATCGATTAAATTATTAGGCCATGTCATTTTGTGCTAAGAGAGTACATTTCTATGGGAATGGCACCATAAAGGCCTATGGCTATTATGATGGTAAGCCAAAGGTTTCAACATTGATCTGCTGTTTATTTGAAAGATAGATAAAAACTGTATTTTCCGTTACAATGAAAGTTTACAAACTACATACATTATGTATGCATGAATTTAACAATACTATATTGACAAAAAGAAGGCGCTGACTCAGTATTTGTTGCTGTTTTTCCGTCAGAGAAGAAAACTACTAAAAAGCAAGTTATTATGGAAAATACAGCATATAACCCAACTTCAATCATAATGCTGGTAAGTGATCAGTTGATCAGCCAAAAGCTTCATCGTTAACACAGGTTCCATTGTTGATCTGATCAATATAATATACCTATATATTACAACGGAAAAAGTTCAACTATAAACCTTGCATAAAATCACTCATTGGTACCGATTCTGGTTGAGTTACTATTTAATCATCACAATGAAATGTCCCGCTCACTCGAACGCTATCTAGTAGTAAGAGTGAGCGAGACAGTGTCATTTAGATTTAGGGACTCCGCCAGAATCAATACCAATCATAGCTACACTAATGAATATTTGAAAGATTTAATACTGTTCTAAAAACGTCAGGTAAAACCATGGAATTTCAAGTTACATCGCTGTCACATCAGAGGTTTGGAGCGTACATCCCGGTTCTTTAATTTACTTGTGCTTGAGAATGGTGTTCTTCAACTTGTCCACATTGGCCCCGGAGAACTCTTCAAGTTTCTTCGAGCTCTTAACGAAGACGAAAGTGGGCATTGAGTTGATGTTGTACTCTGTAGCGATGTCTTCGCATTCGTCGACATCCACCTGTAATTATCAAATATACTGGTTACTATTATTGATAGATAGAAACACTTCATTATACACAAAATCAGGAAATATGTTGTGAAATTGTTATGAAATATGGGATTTGTAAACACACTGGCAGCGTCGATGGCGTCGTGGTTAGGACATCAGACTCGCATGCGGGAGGCCCGAGTTCGAAACCAGGCAATGTCATGAACCCTGAAAAGGCCTGTTTGTTGCGAGACCATCTGCACAACCTACTTGCATAAAATAAAATATTATTATTCCTGATAAATATAAACATTTGTCTGAAATGTTTACAATATGTTAAGTTTTAAGTGTGTGAAATATCTAGATGATATCATTGTATAAGTTTTTAAAGGTATAACCTTGTAAACGTAGGTACTTCATGTTTTGGTATGCCGTGACCATGTTGCCGGTGCTGCTAATTATTGTGTTTTTATGTCAAATAAAGAAATATAAAAAAATATGTCATGAACCAAAGACTTTTTCGTTTTTTTTTCGAAAGACTTACGTACATTTACCGACTGCTCTGATGGTAAAGGAAGACATCGTGAGGAAACCTGTACACTGAGATAACCAGTGTGTGAAATGGGGTAGGCAATGCAATGCAAGGCAAACCACACAATTAAATCTGCTACAAGAGACTACTTAGAATGATCAGAACTCTCAGCAATTAGGAATACTATAGTATTCCTAACGCGCTATGCGACTCAGTGTTTCTCTTCTCTTCCTTCCTTCTCTACTTATAAGTAGAGAAGGAAGGAAGAGAAGAGAAACACTGAGTCGCATAGCGCGTTCGTCGTTATGGTTTATTGTAAAACACCAATATTTAACTAAACCACAATGAAGCAATAAAATAGACAAAATGATAAAATTGTGTATTCATTCGCGAATGACATCATCCTGACATTGAGAGTGTAAAAGGACAAATCGTGTGATTAAGAACATTTTTGTTGACATAATCGAGTTATTTTGCAAATCTAAAAGTGTATGGGTATTATTTTTAGTTTCTATAAATATGTGCGACGGACGAAGAGACTCTACCTGCCGGTGAGTGGTCACCGTCGCTCATACATAAACGTATGTAACACTACGTCGTTAATGCATTGCTGACCCTGAGAAACGGAACTCGCTTTTCTACACCTACAACTCGGCTTAAACGATTTAGATTACATTTGTACCTACTTCAGAACCTGGAAAGGGGAATACACGACTTTTACTCCGAAAACATATCAGTTTCCCGAGAGAATATAAAGTGCTTAACAAATGGAATGTGAGGTGATGCAACTAGTAAATCTGTTGTAAGTCGTGTTCCTCATTGCTGGGGGTCGTGATCATTCTAAAGAATTAATCACATAGAACGACTCTCGTGGCAGATTTAATGGGGTGGTTTGCCATTGCCTTCCACATTTCACACACTGGTCATCTCAGTGTGCAGGTTTCCTCAAGATGTTTTCCTTCACCGTCAGAGCAGTCGGTAAATGTACGTAAGTCTTTCGAAAATACCGAAAAACTCATTGGTACATGACATTGCACGGTTTCGAACCCGGACCGTCCCGCATGGGAATCCGGCGTCCTAGCCTCTGTGCCACCGACGCTCACTAACTAACTAGTAAATAATAAAGGTTTATTCATACGAATAAGTATGATATTTTTTATTGAGATATAAATAATTATTGATAAAAGATAATTTACAATTTGTCGGAGTTGTGATAATTGTTGCTAACAAATATGTTTTCCGTAATATACTACTATCAATAGTCTGATATATTATTTAATTTGTTATGTTACGTACGAGTCAATAATTGATATGATGACTACGTGGCATAGTAGTGCTTATCTGCCGTTTAGGTATAGGGTTTCGAGTTGCATTATTGGACGAGAAAGTGTTTGTATTTAAATCCCACGCAATTTACCCTGTCTATTTTAGTTATTCGTAATTTGTGATCAATCTAGCCTTAGAGTCAGATTTTTTGAGAGAGAGAGAGAGAGAGAGAGAGAGAGAGAGAGAGGGAAAGAGAACTAAATTTTTGGAAAAATCTATCACCGAAAGATAATTCAAACATTTAAAGCGATAAGGCTGGTCTTTACTTTCATTTATGTTTGCAATCATCATCATCAATCAATCATCATCAAAATCAATCATCAGAACATCACTCAAAGTTTGCTTGAAAGAAATCGCTAAAGCGATAAAGCCAACAGAATTCTTACTTTCTTATCTTACTTACCTATCTATATAATCAGTTTTGCAATAAAGCATAGTATTGTAGAGAACGTTATAACTTTCTATGTATAGAGAACGTTATTCACAGTGGAATGATATTGACACCGCCTTGACCCGCTGTAGTCGACAGAACAATAGGGAATCGGTTCGATTAACCGGTAAATAAAACGTTTATAAGAATAGCTGACGCTAATATAATGATGCTACATGGGGTGCTACAAAAATAACGTCAAGATAGTTTTTCCTATCCTTCCAAGAATGACAATTACCGAAAACATTCGTGAGGAAACCTGCACACTCAGATAACCAGGGTGTGGTGTGTGATAATGGGAAAGGCGATGGTAAACCTCCATATTAAATGTATGTATTGACAATGCCCATTTACAGCAGCTAGTAGCGTTAAGTGAATTTGAGCTTGTGTACAAAGTTACTATAACATATGTACATTCGTATTTGACAATGCCCTTTTGCAGCATCTAGTAGCATGTAAGTAATAATTATGTTGTATTATAACAGATATTAATTGTACCATGACGTATCTAAGCGTAACTTAAAAAGATAAATAGAAAAATAGAAAAAACTGCCAAGAAAATTAAATTCTGCATGGCCGCCTCTGTAGGCCTCTGACTCATGTGGTAAACCAAAACAACAACCGTGACCGTCGTTAACGTGCTATCCGTGGCACGGAGGGGCTTTGAAATGTGGCACTAGCAGTCACCCATCCTTGTTATGACATCGCCCAAAGTTGCAACTAGATTACAAAGCCCTACCTTTCAAATCATATTATAATACGAAACCCTCGATAAGATATCTTCCGTAGTTTCATTTTAACAAAAAAATTGGTCTTCACTATGGCATAATTGCAAAATACTTTAACAAATTATCTATTAGGCGTTGAGCTGTTATAGCAAAGTAAACATTTTTACTCACTGATAGCACAACGATAACATTATCAAATCAAACCTAGCTAATAGCAACCGAATCATGGTGTAATACCAGTTTTCCTTGTAATAGTGACTCAGCTACATTTGAAAATTAAAACGTGTAAAAATAATTCAAAAAGGATAATTTTAGATTTTTAAACTTTCAGTCAGTCTGGAGAAAACGTGGCATGATAGGTACGAGTAAGTATCATGAAGATTTTGTCAAAATAATTACTTTTTGAAATTCTTTAACATTGTAAATTTTTACGAAAAGCGAGTCTGATGCTGTTAAGTGACTACAGAATAGGGATGTTACGGAGGTGGTTTTACCGTAACCGGAACCGAAGGTTTTAAATTTGATTTATCGGAGTCGGAACCGGAGTCGGAGGAGATGTTCAGAAGTTCAAATAACCGTTTTTTAATTTATATAGCTGAACTAAAATATTAGCCATATTTTTTATGATGATGTTTGCGGCAATAAAACTTATTCCTTTATGTAGTCCTACACTATTTAATAAAATATTGATATTTGAATATGTTTGCTCACTAATCTTCGGTATAACCTCCGATTCAAAATTATCGGAGCCGAAATCGGAGGTGTTGATTTTACACCTCCGAATCCAACTTCGGCTCGGAAGTCCGGGCTACAAAAGTGAGTAAAATGCTGTTGAATACAGAATATAGTTCGTGTTCGTACCTTGAGTACTACAAGAGAGTCGGCCATCTCGTCTAGTTAGGACCCGATCGTCTTGGGGCTACAAAAATGAGTCTAATGCTGTTGACTACAGAAAATAGTTCATGTTCGTACCTTGAGTACGACAAGAGAGTCGGCCATCTCGTCTAGTTTGGGCCCGACCGTCTCGTGGCTACAAAAGTGAGTCTAATGCTGTTGACCACAGAAAATAGTTCGTGTTCGTACCTTGAGTACGACAAGAGAGTCGGCCATCTCGTCTAGTTAGGGCCTGATCGTCTCGTGGCTACAAAAGTGAGTCGAATGCTGTTGACCACAGAAAATAGTTCGTGTTCGTAACCTTGAGTACGACAAGAGAGTTGGCCATCTCGTCTAGTTTGGGCCCGATCGTCTTGTGGATACAAAAGTGAGTCTAATACTGTGGAATAAAGAAAATAGTTCGTGTTCGTACCTTGAGTACGACATGAGAGTCGGCCACCTCGTCTCGCTTGGGCCCGATCATCTTACAGGGCCCGCACATAATGGCTCCGAAAGTGAGTCTAATGTTGTTAAGTAACTACAGAAAATGCTTACTTAGTTCGTGTTCGTACCTCGAGTACAACAAGAGAGTCGGCCATCTCGTCTAGTCAGGGCCCGATCGTCTTGTGGCTACAAAAGTGAGTCTAAAGAAAATAGTTCATGTTCGTACCTTGAGTACTACTAGAGAGTCGGCCATCTCGGCAGCCATCTCGTCTAGTTTGGGCCCGATCATCTTGCAGGGCCCGCACCAAGTAGCCATGAAGTCAATCACAACCAGCTTGTCACCAGCCTCGGCCAGCCTGTTCTTCAGGTCATTGGAGTCTTTCACGTGGATCGACATTTTCACTGGAATTAAGAGAGAGACATGTGTTACTTTTTGTCAATTTTTAGTGACAGTTGGGATCACAGAAATAAATCAAGATAAAACGGTGAAGTGGGCAGGGCACGCGTGTCTCAATCTTGCAATATACTGCAAGATTTCATTCATTCAGCGCCTAGTTTTTGGACGCGGATCGATCAGAGCGGCTGTGTTAAAATGCCTTATTGTGCGGTTTGTAACTGTACGATGGGCCATTGCGGCCGATCATGTGGACTCGTGCTCTATCAACCGCATGCATTCCTTTGATGTGTACAATCGACCACTGTCAAAAACTTTGATTTTATCTCAACCTTATTTTCCAGCGCAATATGATACATTTCTTTTTCTTTCATTTATGGTAGGTTGACTGTACGTAAAAATCGATGGCTATCCGATTGTCGCCGATTAAATGTCATCATGGCCGATTACACACGATCATGCTCTCTACACAATCGTGCATACCGGTCATCGCCCATCATGGCGCATCGTATAGACGAGCCATTAAGTGTTACGCGAGCGTAGCATAGTCAATGTCGATTTACATTACTGGTTATCGTGTTCATTCGCTGACGCTTTGACTTCAAAACCAGAAATGTATATCCTCACGCCACGTCTCACGCGTTACACAGCACACCTCACAACCCTAAGTAGAATGGAATAATTCCAAATTTTTCTTACATATTATCTTATTTAATGTAACTCACTCTATCTTTTCTTTAGATATTTCCCGAAACTATTCTGCGCCTAATCTATCATCACGCGATGCCATATCATAGTAAAGAATTCAAATAGATTAACCATTTCAATTAGATGGTATTCAAGAAGATGGTCACTTCTACTGTTATAGAATATTTAACCTTTTGTGGGAACCAAACTCAACAATATTTCCCACACGCTGCGCATCAGATCGGCGCTCTATACCTATTCGTATGTATAGCGGAAGGGCGTCAAACCTATACAATCCGATTCATAGAGTCTATCTAAAAGGTCAGTTTACTTGGGATCTTTAGTAGAATTAAAATAAAACATATTTAGCAACACTAGACTTTTTAGACAGACTACGATATGAATGACTTGTCCGAATGTCTTGAAACCGGTTTCATTATGGACCTAATGCTATTACGTAATAAAAACAACTCCAGTCCACAACGTAAATACAATTCAGTGAGTCAACGCCTCCGATTACGGCGGAAATACCGATAGCAGTCAGTTATATTTAACAGTTTAACATTTGGATTTAGAAGGGGGAGAATCACTAAAAACTGAAAGGAACTGTTAGTAACATAAGCAAACCTCAAGGCTAGCAGCGCATCGAAAACCCTCTAATAACATTATAGTGAGGTGAGATGCCTACGGGCGACGGTGACCACTTACCATCACATGGCCCTGATGGTCATCTACTCTCCTTATAAGAGTACAATTAAAAAAATATATAACCGCCGAAACAAATTCTATTTTTCCCTATTGGTGAAGATTTGTGCAGGGCGTATACCCTCCAAATGATCTTTTTGGCTTGGTTGCCTGGAAGAGATCGCTCTGAGCGATAAGACCGCCTTTGTACAAATATTCTATGTTTCCTTTCCTATGTAAATTTCTTGTGTACAATAAAGTATTAATCTATCTTCAAAGTCTGCAGTTTATGTATGAAAACGCGCATACAGCCCATTGGCCGCGTGATTCTGGCTCTGCCTTAGTTAAACTACTGTAAGGATATGCGAAATTGTTTAGACTGTAGTCAGATGGTCTCACAGGCCCCAGACGACGAAGATGCACCTTCAGCCAGTTTTTGTCTCAACTTTATTGCTTTAGATGAAAAAAAACTACACAAAAAATCTATCACATCTGTCAAAGTGACTATTCTGACAGATCACGAGAAATATCTATCAGATTTTAAAATAGATCTTGTTACAGAATTTAAAAGAGACAGACTGTTTAATTTTCTAAATAATTTGATGATTTCTTGGCATAGTCGGCAATGATACTAAGTTTTATGAGAGAGGTTATCTATAGGAAACCGGAAATGAATCTAAAACCCTTGCTATATTTAATCTTTATGGGTTTCCGATCCCCCCCCCCCCCCCCCCGATTCCTCATCCTCCCCAGGAAGTCATCATCAGGTTCTCAAGGTACAAAATGTGGCAAGGGCACATTTGAGCTCAAACTCGAACCACCTGACCGTTACCGTTCCTGAGACCCCATCTGATATCAAAGATACTCCAAGATATGGAAACCCCTGATCCATTTTTTATCAGACATGGCTTCTTAGCCATTCGAGAGTGTTCTTACACTCAATCATCGGTTGTTGATTTATGATGCCACAGACAAACAAACATACCTACGCGTAACTTATGACATCCTTTTGGTCGGGGGTTAAAAATACATTTTCGATACCATTGTGCAAGTGTAATGTAAAGTGCAAGTTTTATGCAATTAGATTAGTGGAATGATAAACATTCAATAAAGCTCGGACTTCACGAAGCTGGTTCCATTCCGATTCGGCTCGCTGCAACCAATCACATGCGCTCCGCCCTCGACCTAATTGAAATCAGCGCTTTGTGATTGGATGCAGCGAAGCGAACCGGTAGGGAAGCGGCCTCGTGAAATCCTAGCCTAAAAGTTAGAGGTTGCATACAGGTAGTTTTGATATCGTACAACGCAATCTTGTATACATACAGTATGGCTCTGGCAAACATGTTTCCAATGAAGATGCATGCAGATGTGACGTCATAAAAGTTGGTACTAGCACAATGGAATCGCAGCTTTGTTACTGTCTTTATACTCAATATGTATACAGGGAATCCTAGGTCTTGATTTAAAACGCAATACATATTGTAGTCGCGTAAGACGAGGCCGCGGCATATTAAACTTAAGAATTTTGGACACAGCTCTTTATTCAGTAAAAATGGTATTCAAATACCACCGGTAAATCATAAAATGGATTTATATCTACCTTCCTTTGGCATTATAAAGTAATAAACCAGTTTATTATCCTCAAAAATGAAACAATTAGAAATAACTACATTATAAAAATTCGTTTACCTAATAATAAAATCCTAGAAACTCTAATATCACAGTTCACAAACACTGTAGCCTCTCAAACTAGATACACGTCTCGCCTCTTCGAGTTGTAGCTGAAGACTGGGGTAAAAAGTAGTTGGCATTGGAACTAGACTAGCGGCGTCTAGGGTGTGACGTCATGATTTTTTTTTTGCTGAGTGATTCACGACCTTGCCGCGAAGTAGGCAAGCGATGATAAATAGTATGTTGTCGTAGCTTAGTTAACGAACAACGAAATGAAATGCGGATTTCCAAACATTTTTCCACGAAAATTAACAACAACATTTTTCTCATCAGCTCATACCAGATTTTCTGTGTCATGGATCCAGATCGGATCTACAGAAAACCACTGACGATCACTGTGACGCACGAAAATAGAGAAAAGGGACATCTCATGATTCGAAAACAACTTATTCAACTCATGTCCACAGAACGTTGAGTCATTGCAAAATCAGTCCGCGGTGGATTTTTTTAATTGGAGGAGAGCAGACGAGCAAACGGTCCATCTCATTGTAACAGTCACCCATAGATATCTCATCTGGATTATGGATGCGCAGCTAACATTGAGGAAATCAATAGAGTGATTCATGTGCAAATAACGCTGACTCTGAAACACAGCAATGCTAGCAGTGCTGCCTTGCGGTAAATAGGTAAAAGGGTGGTGACTGACTCTGCACAAAGTCATGCCACCTTTTTACCTATACATCCCTGCCACAAAGCAGCAGTGCAATTCATTGCTGTTTAGGTTTGAGGGGTAAGAGAGCAATTACCAACACTTACACTCCATCAAGTCCTCAAGGTGAGCAGCGCATCGAAAACCTAATGACATCATTCTGCGCCTTGTTTCAAAACTCGTGTTAAAATTGCTATCATATCATAACGTTGCATAAACTACGAGTCTATTTCTAAAACACAACACAAAAAGGGATACGTTTATTTGTACGGTAAGATGATAAAGTATTCATAGTCCATACACCAGTAGGAACTTAAGTATATGTTATATTAAACTAACTATATTAAACTTTGAGCGTCGGTGGCGTCGTGGTTAGGATGTCGGACTCCCATGCGGTAGGCCCAAGTTCGAATCTAGGCAATGCCATGTACCAATGAGTTTTTCGGTTTTTTCGAAAGACGTCCTTTTTCCGACTGCTCTGACGGTGAAGGAAAACATTGTGAGGAAACCTGCTCACTGAGATAACCAGTGTGTGAAATGAGGAAGGCAATGGCAAACCACCCCATTAAATCTGCCACGAGAGTCGTTCTATGTGATTTAATTCCTTAGAATGATCACGACCCTCAGCAATGAGGGACACGACTTAGAAGAGAGAGATATTAAACTAAATAAAATTAGCGAGCAAAAGGTAACAATACATATTAACAATACTAATTCCCATTATGGCATTCTAAGTAGCTCTTGTTACTCTAAGTAGTCTAAGTTATGGATAGGCGAGCGTCGCAGTGGAGTCATTTCGTGTAGTCGGGACACGTCATCATGACGTGAGTAAGTACACTATTGGGTACACCATTGCGTCATTTTTGCCGCATTTTTATTATAATTATTATAATCTTTATTACACACATAGACAAAATACAAAAAAAATACTTAATAAACGAAAAAATAAAATATGTATAAATGGTGTAGCATAACTCGTTTCGAGTTTTCTCCCTGCTAACCATCGGGATAGAGAAAGGTGATAGATTCGAGCAGGCAGAGTATGTGTACATGTTTTTACTTATGAGGGTCACGTTTTTCTATGGATGGATTCCTGATATCCCACACACAGGGAAACCTAGTTGGGGGTCACACAGCCAGACATTAAATAAGGGTGGGTGAGTGCATCTTTTGAGCCCTGAGTCAGGTTACATCGTCATATACCCATCTCTTACCTGTACCTACTTGTGTGTGTAAATAAAATAAATTGAAATTGATACTCGCAATCATTCTATGGAAATAACCACATAGAATTACTCCTTCATTCATACATAACTAACTTCATGCTATGTCCCTTGATCGATAGGCAGAGAGAATGGAGCTCCACGAATCTCTGCCTTGGCCCCCCTTTTTTTAATTAACTATTAACCCGCATTTGGCCTCGATCTCGTCTGATGGTAAACGACGATGAGGTCGACGATGGAGCATGCGGGTCCAGTAAATGCCTATTCACTCTGACCTTGAAGATCCCAAGGTTGTAGGTTTCGGGAAATACAGATGCCCGCCGGCAGGCTGTTCCATTCCTTAGCCGTTCGCATAATGAACGAAGAAGATGTTTTAGACTTTGCAGTTTAGCTTCCACCAGCCCCTCTTGCTTCCTCTACAGTCATTCGTCTTTCACGCATGCTCGCCGTTGGGGTCGTTTGGTCTGTATAATAAAATCTATGAGCACCCTGTCAATCTGATCTTTAAAGGTCACTCTAGGACGACCTCGGCTTCTCCTTCCACTCACTGGGCAAAAATGGGGTCGTTTCCCATTGCCTTCCCCATTTCACACGCTGGTTATCACAATACGGGGTACGCTTCCTCACGATATTTTCCTACACTTTTAGAGCAGTAACTCATTGATATATGACACTGCATGGTTCGAACCCAGAGCTCGCGCATGGGAGTCCGGCGTCTTAGCCACTACGCACATTGATGCACCCAAATAATTTGAAAAGTTGAAAATTCAGGATGCAAATTAAAAACATCTATATGTAGATAAAGGACTGAACGTGTCAGAATATAATTACGGATAAAAATACCGTAAAATAGCATTAGTTTAAAAGCAGGCATGTCAAACTAAGTTTAATCACCGGGTCCAACAACTAATGACGGATTTGTAGGGCCGCAAGAATTAGTTCATGGGTGGGTAATATAATAAATAATGAAAGATTTTTTCAGTTTATTCACTACTAAGGACCAACTGAAATACGGTTAAAACCGGACACGAGCCCAGGGCCTGACGGGGGCAACTAAATGCCGAAACTCATGCCCATAATGTAACCTATTCAATTGTATTGAAAAATAATCAATTCATTCCATATAGGTATTTTTATCCAATTAAATGTTATTCATATATTTTTAATCAATTTAAAAAAGCTTTCGTTTCTTAGTTCAGTTCATACAATTTAATGTTTTCATTCACTTTTTTTGGATTTATAAAAGGGCCCCCAAACTCTGTATGTTTAATTGTATTTGTATTAATTGTATTTATTTCATCTCAAAGTAACAAAAACCGTTACAAGATAAGTCATACAAAATAATTAAATAATAAATAAAATTAGACCATTTGTACCTATATCCATTACTTATGTAACACATTGCACAGCTTAGATAATTAAGATTATATTTAACATAACTAAACAGATAAATACCTGTAATAGTACAATAGTGTACAGTCAATAAAAAAATAAATGTGTGGATACCGTATGCCCAAGGGCCCCTGCATGGCCTTAGACGGCCCTGAGTTTCGGAACGTACGCCAGATACACAAAAATTGCTTCACTATCACCTTTCGACTGTAGCCTTCTAAATTATTGGCATTCTGAGCCGGAAGAAAATAGTGGGCTGCAGCCCGTAAGTTTGAAATGCCTGGCTAGCTATAGTTACATTTATGTCTTATTACATGAGTCACTCTTGCCATGGTCACTTCTGGCCGGCTGGGCAGTATTGATTACCATATTACATTGATTGCTGCAATGCACACAATATTAAACATAGTACAGTCTGTGCCCTAGATATATAAGAATAAGTTTATTTGTGCTGTAAGATGACAAAGTATTCATAGTCCATACACCAGTAGGAACTTAAGCATAGGTTATATTAAACTAAATAAAATTAGTGAGCAACAAGTTAGTTTACAATAACCGCTGACCTCCGAACTAGGAAGTTCCTGTATCTCGGAGGACATATCTCTTCTGTGACCAGTGCAAATGAACACGCAACAGAACATGGGAAAATATAAAAATGTCAAAATTTGAAAAACTTCTGTGTTGAGTGAGAGAGTAACCGTTAATTGTAAGAAAAGTCCTTAATTGTAAGGCTTCATTATGTCTCGTGACCCCTCTATCTAGATCTATGGCGTAGAAAAGGATAACACGTGTAGGAACGCGCGCTGTGAGGACATGGATGACGTAATGTCAGTTGTATGAAAGGGAAAATCTTCCACCAGGGGTGTTGTGCCTGGTGACCAGATGTCCTGGTACAACTACGGATGTTTGGAACACAGGAAAATTTCGATAGCGCGTTCTACACCGATATGAGTAGATACTAATCGTAATGGCGCGCGTCATGAGTAGCCCACAACATGTATTGTTTATTTATTTATTATTATAATTAATTAAAATTGTTACATAGTTAGACCACTTACATTAATTAATTAACTAATTCTCAATATCATATTTACAACTTATAGTAACATTAAAAAAATATATAAAAATAAATTATTGTATATTAAGACCTTTTATTTAAGGCAGATTTATGGCATATCGTGAAACTAAGGATTAGTGGAACATACATATGAGAAGTCGTATGTTTCCAATTAGTGATCTTAAAGACGTCATAAGACCTTAATCTACCTAATTAACAATGATTCATACATAATACATCGGGAGCTCCAGGCTAACTAATCTCAATTAGGAAGGAGTGTTTGTCAAAAATACGTAATCATTCATACATGCTTAAAAAGGAAGTGACAGCCTTGCTTCACACTCTGAGACGTAAAAACTTCTGAAATAGTTTTAGAGGTTAAGTGTAACAATAAATAATTTAATTGATATAATAATATTATAATTGACATTGTTAAATAATGTATTATTTTCCTGTGTATTATGTTCCTCCGGGAGTTTGTGTGTTGTATATGTCTAAGTGTATACCTTGGTGTATGATGCATATTTTATGAGTGTATATGTTGTAGTGTATGTGCTTTTGGACTTGTAATGAATATTATTAATAAAAATATGTCTATGTCTATATTTAGGATTACCTAAAATGGCTTTTAATTCCCAAAAATATAACAGTTATATAGCCTATGTATTACCTACATATTATTTATTATTATTTCATTTGGATCTAGTGATCTCAAACCGCCGTCCACCACGTAAATCAATTTCTTAAAGTATTATTCTATTATTTTTGGGAATTATATTAATGGTCCTTAAAATTATTTAGGAACGATGAAAGAATAAACTGGGCGACACAGTTCAAGACTTTTTAAGGTGTAAGCAGAAAGGCAAAAGAAAATTAAATTTCAAAGGATTGTCGCCGATATTCTTTAGGATATGGAAAATAAGTATGTATTTCCCGAAACCTACAACCTTGGGATCTTCAAGGCCAGAGTGAATAGGCATTTACTGGACCCGCGCATGCTCCACCGTCGACCTCATCGTCGCTTACCATCAGGCGAGACCGAGGTCAAATGCGGGTTTAGTAGTCAATAAAAAAAGATTAACCTTGGTAATAATTTATTTCTTATGGTGAAGGCAAATCAGCCATGGAGGTCATTCAATCCACATAGATTCATGGGATTATTTTATTATATTTATGCTACTTGTCGTAAGATGATGTATGTTTTATACTGAAAGAAATACTTACTCCTAGTATTCCTCATTAATAATGGTCTATCTATGGATGGAATTACATCGTCAAATAGGAATACGAGTAAGAAGATGTAATTTTTTCAGTACAAAACTGGTTTTATCGGCGTGAGTTGAAGCTATAACCTCCTCCACACTAGGTTGCCTGTGCCGTGGAGATTACATACACACACATTGACTACTTTACAATGTTATCTATCAATCAATTACTATAAGATTATGTAATGAATTACAATTTTAAAATTTCAATTTGAGTAAGTAGCATAAATATCATAAAAGAATCTCAATTCTGAAATCCTAAAGTGCAATAGAATAAGTTAATAAGTGTATAATATACTGTAATAAACGACAGAAAAAAAATTCAAAAAGACGGACCTTATGTGAAAGGGTTATTATAAAAAAAATGACTACTTAAATGATAAAGAGGCTTGGTCCTAAATTCAGCTCCAGCTCTGCACATTGTATGTGTATATGATTGTATTCATAATTATTGTAAGATATATATTTATTTCAAAACATGTGCTGCTGAAAGTTTCTAGCGACGCTTATTTCCTTTCAGCTACAGCACCTTACGACGCGGTGGTAGAGTAAAACATGACGTTGTAAAAATGTACTTTAAGGTACTTACTTATAATGAAAAAGTTTGATTTGATTTTTTTATTTGTTCTTAGCCAGTCATTATAAAAGACAGTTTCATTTTAAAACCAAGCCTTAGGTATCGATATCTGCGAGAAAAACAGGAAAAATAGGTTTAGCTGCCAAATCCAGCAATCAGAATTTCTCATAACGACAACTTCGTTTCATTCCTATTTGTGCCAGATGAGAATCTCATTGGATTACTCATTGTGATTTCCAAACTATAGACATTATGCGCTTAGTCATAAAATATAAAGATACAGAAGATCCGCGATATTGGCCAACGCACACGCGGGCTCTGCGTACAAGCTACCTCAAATCGAATCAGACGAACTCAGTCGTGAAACAGCGCTACGGCAACAGGCTGAGGCAGTCCCCTTTTTCCGGTGCTGCACACCACCTTCATCAAACTTAATTACTTTTGTTTATGTATTTTTATCTTATATTTGTTAATTGTTTGTATGTGTGCGCTTTTGATTTTTAAATGCACACACAGTGGCGCGATCGAGGGGTAGGCTTCATATACTTAAAATTAAATGAAATACATTGCCAGATATATCTTTCACAAGGTTCTTTCTTTTAAATTGGGAACTATAGCTGCCCCAGCGCTACGGTCGAGTGTAGGTAATTGTAATTGCGGACGCCCTGAGCGGACCTACTGTATCTTAATATTTTTTCATAAAATCAACAATAAATCTAACATTTTAGAAAATTTACAAAACATCAAATCAAATGAACAAAAGGATAAGTACAAAAGGTAGGTACAAAATTTAGTCATCTTGTGTCCATGGACTTAGAACCCATTCCTTTATATTAGTTATGACTTCTTCTTTTAGATTTACGCATGTGACGTCACGAAGCTTATGACTCATCCCCGTCCCCCTTGTCACACTTTGTTGACCCCTCCCTCCCCCTTAACGTATGACATAATTTATGGATGGCCCCTTAGTCGTTAAATTATGTCACTATTTCGCATCCCGTTTTTTTGAGATTATTTGAAAGGGACGCGAAAAGAGAAAATGTGTGAGTGTATTCTGGAATGGTGAAGTAAGTTGAATTTATGTGGGTACAAATTGATAAAACAACAAGGGCTCGATTGTATTAACACAACAGGAGATCGATTCCACTAAATACAACGTAACTAATAAAGGGTCTTTCAAATAGAGCGGGTCGATGTTAATAATTTGTGGCGGCCATTTTGTTTTGGCGACATCTGTCAAATCTGTTGTTTCTTATTCAGTCACTGATGCCAAATCACCATGGTAAGTTACACGGTTCGGCAGCATGTGCAAATGATAAAACTTTATTATCAAAATGAGTGTTCGTTAGTGCAAACGTTGCGCGCATCGCGCCCATTTTACGGCAGACGCGGTGGCCCTTCAAAGTCTACTCTCCAACGATTGGTGACCAAATTTGAGACGACCGGTTCGATAAACAACCAACCAACACCTTTACGTCACAAACACACAGAATCGGAATCAGAATGTTCCCCGGAAGACTCCGGGGAACATTTGTTTATATGTTAACAACAGTTTGTATGTTACACAATTGACATAGAGTTCATTATGCTATGTACAATTACTTTGCGAAAATTCGCTTCCATTCCGGGGCAATGTAAATTGAGCCTTATACAGTACAGATATGGAAACAAATTCTACCACAGTAGTAAATGATATGAGTAGTAACACATTAATTATCTTGGCAACTAAAGTGACCATTTATTGCATAGGCAATGACTTGAATCTATCAATAGAGATGTGCAATTTTCCTAGTATTTACGTTTAGGTATTTGTAGTCAGCCTCTAGCATGCGTCAAACTTCTGCAATTTGAAATTAACCTAAAAGCATTCGCCATAGAATCGCCTTTAGAATTGTAGAATTTTGATAAATACTTTACCTAGACGCCGACTGTACATACCTTGTTATGTTTATAGTATGTTACCTATGAGTAGGTTAGGCGATGTGAGGGTAATAAAAATAAATTATTACAATAATTAGTAATAGAGAAGGAAAATTACTGTGTAATTTCTAAATGTAAAACAATATGAACTGTTGGAAATGAAAAATGATTCCAAGGGTAAAAACCTGCACTAGTATGAACTTTGACAGGACATGTAATTTAACATTATTTCATAACCGGTCACTTTCACGATGTGTCTCCCTTACAACGTGAATTGGCGGAATTATTGTGCCTTAAAACACAATACCAAAGGCCATTAAATAAAAAAAAAAAATAACATTTGTCCAAACAATTTTTTATTGAAATTTTGGATTATGTAAGTGAACAAATTTAGAGTTTCTAGTATTATACTGCTTGTTAGTCATAATTACTATTGTTGTTCCTATAAATCAATAGGAGGATAAATATAAATTAAACAATTTTTTTGTACAGTGGCAGTCGGTTGTTTTAAAGTTCCATACCTCCTCACGCTGCTCACAATTAGTATTTATTAGACAGTAACTTAAGCGACTAATTTTCATATTCATATTCATTAAAACTTACATGAAACAGTTTAATCCGGTAAGCATTGACCTTGGTGAACTGTACAATAGACAACAAATCAGACTATACCCTTTTTTAGAACTTTGTTGTTTTAATGTATTTGACACATTCTTATGAATATCAAGGAAACAACAAAAACTTATTGCGACAAGGTTTCACAGAGATGTGTCCACCAACCACTGTTGATAGGTGTATTTATTGATAAAACAGTGGAAGAGATATTCAGTATATGGTACAACCCAAAAGGAACGAGGCGGCTTTGTTCCAGGGACTGAAATCGGATACCTAAATCCTATTTTACAGTAGAGGTCCGACCAGATAGTAAAAATTTCTGCTATAGTTCCATGCACGGTTGACTTCAGAAAGTATATGTAATGTAATAACGGGCTGGTTTCTGCAACTCGACGTCTTCGGCGCCTGTTTTGCATGTGATTCAGAAAGTATAACATTGCGTTGCACGAAACTAAAGCAGAAGTTCTTACTATCTGGCCAACTATCTGGTCGCACCTCTATTTTATAGCACATGAAAAATTAAACACAAATATTTATTTTTAATATTGGTATCGGCATAGGTATCAGTAACCAGTATTTGACCAATAATTCGTAGTAGGTTCTACCTTAATATCATGCTCATGTGTTCAATTTAGCAGTAACCGCGTTTGGTTCCTGCTTTATACCTACATGTAGTAATCTGATTAGATTATTGCTCGCTTGCTACCTGTGCTATCACATGTAATGTAGGATACTCAGATAGTGTCAAATAGGTGCTCAGATTACAGAAGAAATGAATGCAAGAAATTGACGATTAAAATGAAAGAATCAGCAGTAAAACCGTTAGTAATTCATTTGACTACAAAATAAGGTAGGTAGGCATCTAATGTAAAATAGTAGGTAGTTGACGTCATCACCCGCTTGTCAAGAAATTAGGACTACAAAATTAATGTAAACACAAACTAATCAAAAAATGTAACTATCTACTGTAATTTGAGTACACAAAGCAACAATGTGCCAAACATTATAATATAAAGTAAGAAAATGCTGATAATTACGCGCCATAAAGAAACAGAACATGAAAAAAATCAATTACTTGCAAGGTCATATGAATTTTAATGCTAAGACAAACCCTGACTGCAGAAAACATAAGAAGTAGAAGGAAATAACTTTTAATAGACATGGAAATATGAAAATTACTTACCCTTTTATTTATTTCAATTTAATAAATTCCGAACCGGCAGAACACGCGGCAACTGTCACAAACAAAATGTCGAACTGGAGTACGTTCCAAATCCAAAACCAATTTCACTTTGTCGGGTAATATTTGCCGTGTAAGGAAGCGTTCCATAACCGGTATTAATTATCCGACAGACGAGACGGTACGATAGGTACTCATTTTATCCTAACGGTAAGTGGATTTTCATCTGATTTACCTCGCTTGAAAATTTATGACTAACAAGACGTTGTTTTTGTAAAAGTAGATCAAATACAATACTATTATATTATTTCTGCTCAAATTAAGTCACTTAGAGATAAGTTGACAATTTACAAAACTTGCATCCGTCCAATCCTCACGTACGCAAGCGTGACATTCGCACACTCTTGCCACATTCGCCGCCTTCAGGTTATCCAAAATAGGTTCATGCGTAGAGCAACCGGTGCTCCATGGTACCTACGTAACGTAGACCTCCATCACGATTTGGAACTCCCCACGATCGCTCAATACATGAAGTTAGCGTCTCGACGCTTCTTCGAGCAAGCTCCCCACCACCCAAACCCTCTAGTAGTAAGCGCCGCCGCTTATTCGACTAACGGTTTACCGACATCCCGTCGACGACGTCGGCCTAGACACGTCCTAGACGACCCCGACGACGCCATCACGATCTCCATCGCGGAAGCCACTCCCCCACCCGATAGTAGTTCACACACAGCACCTACATACCGCCCGCGACCCGCTTCTGGCGCTTACACGCGCTATCGGCGTATTCCAGACCCCTCCCTCCCCAGCGACGTCCTAAGCCGAGGTCCGTACCCACCTGGGTGCCCTTAGGCAGTCGCTTCTTATAGTAGTTATAAAAGTTTGTTAATTTGGTGAAATCATTTGTTTCATTACTATTCGAGCACTGGCTGATGTCAACAATTGCCTGACAAAGCGAAAAGTGATTCTGAATCTAGCCTAAGCGTCGGACTCATCACGAACTTTATGACTCCAGTTCCAGCCACGGTTCGGTTCGTTGCAAGTGTTGCAACTAATCACAAAGCGGATATGATTGGTTGCAGTGAAACGAACCATGCCTGGAACCGGACCCGTGAGTCCTAGCCAAGAAAGTGCAGGTTGTCGTGCGGTCTTAAAGTTACCCGGTTTTAGAACGATTCCTAGAGATGTCCAAAGTTGGTCGATGGTTAGTCGTTATACTAATTTAACGTTATGTTAAGCGCACAACCAACCAACCAATTCACATCACTATTTTTATTTTGACAAAGCTTCGCTTCACTTCATTTTCGTGCATTTTCTTTCTCCGTCAATCAGCTGATCATTCGAACGTTAGGTACCTACTTCAGATTTTTGTATGAAATTGTTTTTGTCTCTTTATAAAACAAATTTAATTAAAAAATTCAGTACAATGACTACCGATTTAATTTCTATTGGTGCTCACAAAGTGAAAAGCATTCCTAATGGAGAGGTAAATATTACTTTTTAATATTTTTGTACATTTATATTCAGCCCTCTTATTTTTACAAAATCCTAGTTAAACTTCAAAAAAACCCGAATTAAAAGGAACCCGAATCCCTTCTCTCAACGGGGAACCTATTTCCTTGTCGGAAAGAACTGCAGATAGTTTTTCTTAGCCTGGGTATTTATTTAATTAGTCTCTGCTTGTTATCTTTTACTTACCTACCTCAATTACTAGAATTTTCCTCTGAACCAGCGCATCCTAGGTTGACTTAGGAGATGCAAAAATCTAGGCTCCCGTACTTGAAAGAAGAGAGGATTAAAAATTATATTTAACATTTTTTAGGAAGGTCCGTCTGTCTAGAAAGTAATTCTATAATGATTAATGACACACAGGATCAGTTTTAGAAGTAATAACTCCAATGGCCAATTGTATGAAGCTTTTTTAACGTTCCAGCTAACTTATGTTTAGTGATATCTTTTTATTATAAAGAGCTTATAACGTAGAAACGGACCGCTGCCAAATCTAAATCTAAACTTAAGTGAAACTGTCACGTTCACTCATATACTACAGGATGTTTCGTTTAGTGATCATCGGTAAATCTGGTTGTCTGGAAGAGTTCTCTTTTAGCGATAGGACCACCTATATATCGATGCCAGTACGTTTTAACAGGTTCCCTGTCCAATGATCACATAGGTACGATTCATGATCAGTTTTGTTTGTAGTTTGATACATTCATGAATCAAATATGAGCAAAGGGTCTAAAAAAATGTGAATCTATTTTATATGATTTTTTGCATATTTATGTCATTAGAATAATAAGGAATGCATTATGAATGTTTATAATATTAAAATTACAGAATTACATTAGACATACAAGGAAATTACACTGTTTTATGTGGAACATTCTAGCATCAATTCTGGGGTGGCCACCAATAGTGATGAGCGCTTATGGAAACATTCCGCTGTCTAGTACACAATCTAGTATATAAGTGATGAGTGGTGGTAGAATTCCTGAGATGTTTCATGCAGTTTCCATCATTCAGTGTCATTAACTAGATGTAACATTTTCTTAAGTCTGGCGTTCCAGAATTTTTAATTTATTCTAACTATGAATGTTCTAGAATAATAAATCTAAGTAAACCAGTAATCAGTGTAATCTAATAGCTGCTGTACAACCAGTTCTTAGATAATAAAAGATTACTTATCGAGCTAGCTATTCCTCTATTATGTTACCCCACAGTACATTTAGATACAGTAAAGGCATTGTTTATGTGTTAATCACTACAAGGCCAAGGGCAATTATGTGTACCTACCATGTATTTATTTATGGGATCGGTGATTCATTACTGTCTAAATATTAGAATCAATAATGAGTAAAAACCTTAAGAAGACACCAAGTACAGCGGAAGAAGGAGAAATTTATTTTTGAGTAAGGAGACAAGGTTTTTAAAGTTTTCAAACTAGAATGTCTTAGGCTATATTATATACCCCTTATAGCAGTGTGAGAGTTTTATCATTTTGCAGGTTTGCTTATTTAACAACAGATGACATTAAAAAACTTTGTATTTTAGTAATTCTTCCCCTTCTCCTGTTCACTTGTCAATTATCTTTATTTCATCATCACTTTCTGAAGCCTTGGGTGTCCACCACGACCCGTTTCACACGAGCGTTTCTGCCTCGCACCTGTAAAATGTGGAACTCTCTTCCACCCGACGTTTTCCCGCGGCGCTACGACATGGGATGCTTCAAAAAGAACGTTAAAAAAGTCCTCTCCTCCCAAGACCGGCAACACACAAGCAATACCCCTGGTATTGTACGTGTCTCTAGGCGACGGTTACTACTTACCATCAGGTGGTACGTCTGCCTGTACGTAGCCAATTTATGTAAAAAAAAACCTTCCCTCTTTCTACGTTTATGTGCAGTGTTACTACTGTACACTCTCCCTTCTAAATTTCATTACTGTGATTCAACTACTACTGAAAATTATTTTGAATATTCTAATAGTTTATAGATAAACAGGATCTGATAAGAAGTAAATAAGATACGAGTAGATACTTTGCCTGATTGAAATGTTTACCAGTTTTTATTACGTAGTTATTTTAAACCCGGAACTACTGCTCATCAATTATCACAGAATAAATAATAGAAGAGGGTACTGGCCATGATCCACTGTGCGGGCCCGGTACTGTTTTCCTCAGACTTGCAAGTTTCCTCACGACGTTTTCCTTCACCGTTGGAGCAGTCGGTAAATGTATGTTAAGTCTTCAAGAAACCGAAAAACTTATACGATTCACTTAAAATGTCAAGACATTGCATGGTTTCGAACCCGGCGACTAGCCACTGTGCCACTGTTGCTCACTAAATCTAAAATACTAACTATAGTACATACTGCATCTGTTTTTTAAATAATCAGCACAAAACAATTATTTTGAATAATGCCTACAGTCGTATTTTTAATTAGCCGGAGTTAATTAATGTTTTCATTGTACTGTTTGTCGTAACATTAGTATGGCGAGAAACGTTTACTGTGGCTAACAATAATATATCTTTATTTCAGACATAAAAAACCCATATAACAAAAAATAAATAATAATACAAATACTAATAAAAGTCAAGAGCGTCGGTGGCACAGTGGCTAGGACACCGGACTCCCACGGGAGGTCCGGGTTCGAAACCGTGCAGTGCCATGTACCAATGAGTCTTTCGGATTTTTCGAAGACTTACGTACATTTATCGACTGCTCTAACGGTAGAGGAAAACATCGTGAGGGTAATTTAAAATACGACTTTAGATATCACAGCCATCCACTTTGCGCAGATCCTCACTCCATCCCCCTAGCAGGGGATGTTGCACACCCAATCGCGGTCTCTATGATTACTTTGCGTTATTTTTTTTTTATTTCAGTCAATGGAGTTGAAAAGTTTATGGCAAAATCAGAATGTGGCTATCATCTTCTTCCGCCGCTGGGGTTGCATGCTGTGCAGGCTTTGGGCTAAAGAAGTAAGTTATATTAATTGTTTTAGCATTATATTAAGTGTATAGTACCAATATTTTTAACCGCCGAGCAAAAGAGAGACATTAAACGTCCGTTTGTCTGTGGTAATTGTAACTCAACATTCGATGATCCGATTTTTATTTCACTGAATTTTGTCGAGAATGATCTTAACCAAGCCTGATAAAAACTGGACCAGTGGTTTCTTGGAGCATCTTTGATGTTCAGATGAGATCTCTGGAAAACGATAACAGTTAGGTGGTTCGAGTTTGAGCTCAAATGTTTAGGACCATGGTGTCTTTTCTGACCAGGCGATTTTTCATTAAGTTTATAGGGTTTATTTTAATTTTAGATGGCTATCTTGCAACCAACTCATTCTGATAACAGTAAATGTATTGGTTAATACTTGCGGTTGTTGGTACTTGGTGAAACTTGTAGTACATGATTAGACTCAAATAATATACTGTTTCACAGATTTTTACTGTATTTTATTAATTACGACCGGTTTCGTTTACAATCTTCAGGTAAAAGTTCTTACAAACAAATGCCTGAAGATGTGTAAACGAAACCGGTCGTAATTAATAAAATACAGTAAAAACCTGTGAAACAGTATATTACATCAGCAGCCTACAGCGTCATCGGGGCAAGCGACCCGGCTACTGCGATCGCCAACCCGCAGGCCTAGCGTGGCGATTATGGCATTACCTCCCATGGATAGCGCGCGCAAGGTGGCTGACAGCGACTGGATGAGAAGAGCCGAAGATCGGGCTTAATGGCGCGCCCTGGGAGAGGCCCATGTCCAGCAGTGGACTAGAGTAGGCTGCTGATGTAAACAGTATATTATTTGAGTCTAATCATATAAATGTATTGGTTTAAACCTGTTGTTCGCAACTTCATTCACGTTCTATAGTAACTTTACCCCCACATTTGGCCCATTTTTAAGTAGAATTTTCAAAATGTTTATAGCCTACCTAGATGTCAATCTGTACTTATTTAAATAAATCCGTGAATACTCCATCCAAATCCGTTCAGTAGTTTTTACGTAATGTGTTTTCAAACCAACAAAAAAATTCCTTTACGATTTTATTTGAAACGTAGGTATTGATTCCCTTGTGGTAATTGTACCCTTATATTAAAACCGTGCAAAACTGGAGATCTAGTAATAAATAAATAATTAAAATAACCTTCTCTTAACTTTAATTAGGTACATACCTACATACACTCTGACTAACACCATTATATCTTGCCTTATATTACCTTCGTAATGTTAATTACCGTTAGTAGGTGTACAGCGTGAGTCGAGATTTCGTGCGGAAGCTTTTAGCAGGTTGTTCAATTGCACCATCTTCGGCATTCTAAAACAAATTGTAGAATTTTGCACATTATTAATGTTTTTTGTTAACCACTCCATTTTAACCAGCTCCATATAATCCAGGTGCCAGGAGTGATTTACCACAAAAGTCCATAACATAGGTCATCGTATTAAGTCACATGATATGCCAGTCCATACATTTCTCACCAAAAAATTCGTTCGAAACGAATCGAATCGAAATATTCGAATCGAAACAGAATTTTGTCGAAAGTATTCTTAGCCATGTCATGTCTGATAAAAATTGGACCAGTGGTTTCCATGATCTTGGAGTATGTTTGATATCAGGTGGGATCTCTGGAACGGTAATAGCTAGATGGTTCGAATTTGAGCTCAAATGTTTAGGACCATGGTGATCTGATGATGACCAGGTGAAAGTAAGTTGACTTCATAATTATAAGTCGGGGTTTATAAGGCGAGCAGAGGAGCAAACGGGCCACCTGATGGTAGATAGTCACCGTCGCTCTCACATATCACCTCACTGTATTATTATTAGAGGGTTTTTGATAACCTGCTAACCTTGAGGACTAAAATGGAGTGCTTCATATGCCGGTAATTATGCTGGTTCTAACCCTTCAAACCGAAACATAGAAACGCAAGCATTTCTGCTTTGCGGCAGAAATAGGTCAGAAGGTGGTACCAACCCAGGCGATCCTGCACATCAGGATCTACCACCTGTATTGTCTATTATAGCTTGACCACAAACGCTGTACGACGCCTTAGGTATCGATACACGTGCGGGGGTAGCGGGCGAGCGCCGAAGGGAAGGGGGCGGGCGCGGGAGGGGGGAGGGCATCATCTGTGCATACTCTGGTGTAGCCTCCCGCGTCTCGCCGCGCAGCTACCTAAGGCGTCGTACAGCGTTTGTAGTGAAGTAACTACATACAAATCAAATCGTGAATAAATTACATTCTAGCTGGGTGAAATAGCACCAGTGCTGCAGAAACACAACGTGAAGTTAATTGGGATTGGCGTGGAGGAGGCCGGATCCAAGGAGTTTATCGATGGCAAGTTCTTTGATGGAGGTGAGATGTTACGATTAATGTAGTCATGTTCTATAATATAGTCGTGCATGGTGTACTGCTGCCACCTGTGGGACGGCTCAGCAAAGTACCAACTGTCTGCCCTTGACTCAGTGGGGAAACGCGCTAAGCGCCTTATGGGTGATGAATCGCTGGTGGAAGCTAGATTGGAAAAGTCTAGAACACCGGCGCAAAGTTGCCGGTCTATCGGTATTTTATAGGATACATTTAGGAAAGTGCGCATCGGAATTAAACTACCTAATTCCAGCATCCCCATTCCGCCTTCTGACTACCAGGCGCGGGGAGGGGTTCCATCTTTATATAAGAAAAATCTTGGCGCCAGCACTTAATTTAATAGATGACTCTATTGGAATTATTATGTAAGCATTTTTGTGATTTTACATTTGGTTACAACCTATTATTTTTACGACCCATTTTCAGTTTTTTAAGATACCAATATTAATGGTGGTGCCATGTGGTGCCAGCTTCAAAGAATAGCACCACCCCAACTCTGCCCTTGGGTGTCATACTAAGTGGATACCTTTCTACACCTAGTAAACGGCAATAGGTTCGCCACCTATCACGTTTGTCCACCAAATCTTATGGCGAAAAGTGGGAACTACCTATGACTGAAGGTGGTTCCTCTGTCTACCCCCTAGGGAATTGTTAACGTCAGAGGTATGTTTTGGCGTAATTGGATGTATCGATGGTATTTCACTACCCAGATGTTTTTTCCTGTCTTTTAGACCTGTACTACGTGGAAGATCTGACCACATACCAGACCCTGGGCTTCAAGCGGTTCAACGTGGTCACCATCATTACGTCACTGTTCTGGAAACAGTCGCGGGAAGCCATCTTCAAGGGGCGGGGCATGGGTTAGTACTACAAACACATATCTTCTTGTCGTGTTATTTTTTTTAGGCATGCGTGAAACGTCGAATAACTGTAGAGGAAGCAAGAGAAGCATGCCAAGACAGAGATTCGTGACGCTCCGTTCTCTCTGCCTACCCCGCAAGGGACATAGCGTGAAGTTATGTACGTAATTTACTATTTTGTGGTAAATTGATATTTTTATTAATATATTTTTGGCTACGGAATGCTATGATGCGACTAACGACAAACGAACCACCTGATGGTAAATGGTCACCCTCGCACATAGACACCTTACCTCACCTCATCATCATCATCATCATCATCAGCAGCAGCCTACTCCAGAAAGGACAATATATATATATATCGTAGATTCATAGAACAACTAAACAACCCCTGACCTGCACAGGTTTGGAAAGCGATCTAGTCGGCGACGGCTTACAAAATGGCGGCGCGTTGCTTATTCAAAATGGCCGCCTGATACACCACAGCGCGCAAATCGGGCCGGCCGACCATTTACCCAATACGGATATACTAGAGGTTATTTTTGTATTTTTTCTTTCAATTAGGCCTAGGTGGGGATCTGAAGGGAGATTGGGGGCAGACGGGAGGGACGCTGTTGGTTGGAAGTGGCGGAAAATTGCTCCGCCATTTTGTTCAGACCGGGCCGGGCGACCATTTGCCTAACAAGGAGATTTTGAAGGTTGGTTGTCTATTTCGTGTCACAAGAAGACAGGCAAAACGACAACGGACTGCACGATGTTCACGTCGTCGCACAAGGGTACGTCATCAAACATAACTCGATTGATGACGTATCCTTGAGCAGTGACGTGAACATCGTGCAATCCGTAGTCGTTTTGCCTGGTGAAGAACGAGCCGTCTTCTTGTGCCATGGTCTCTTTTATTCGCTATCTTTTTCTCTCTGGGTATGCTACATGGAGGAGCTTTGATTGCTTTGCATTAAAAACAATATTTTTAGTTTCGTGTACTTAAGACTCTAAGCTAATATATTGTTTCATTGCTTCCCTTGCTTGGTTTATGGTACTGATCTCTTGCAGGCTTAGTCCTCTTTCCCACTATGCCTGTTAATAACGCTTCCGAGATTCATTAGTGAGTAATACATTTAATCACATATTTACTAGTTTCAATTCTAAAACTCTATAAAAACCCGCAGTCAGAGTTAAATATAAAATTATTTAACATTCATAACTGGTTTTTTGAATCAGTGCGAAATTTGTCAGGAAAAAAATAGCGCTATTTTAAAAAAAATCTATTTCTTCCAAATACAATGGAATTCTGAAAAATTTTCAACATTTTTCAAAGTTAACCAGTATATTAAGGAAACGATTTGTTTATCAGAGTGACCCTATTCGTTTTCTGTTAATTTTCGTACGCTGCCTTAAAGGCTAGTACTACATGGTCCGGTTTCAGCGACTGTTCGGTTCGCTCCATCCAATCACCAAGCGCTGACTTCAAGTGGGGGGAGGGCGGAACGCATGTGATTGGATGGAACTGGACGCGTGTAGCTTCTACCAAAATTCAGACGATTGATAGAAAAAGAAAATATTGGTAACCAGGCACGGATAAACTTCTAAAGGTAAACAATAATATTAAAAAAACACACACACACACCCTCTCTCACACACACCTTCTTACACACCCACTCATCCTCACTCAAACACATACCCCCCCCCCCCCCCCCCCATACAAACACACACACACGCGCACACGCACACACCCACACAGCATTCCCACCACCCCTTATATTAACCTTTAATATTGTTCTTTTTTGTTTTTCTTTCAAATGTTGTCAGTTTTATATATAGGGTGGGCCATGAATTAGTTAACAATTGAAAAAATCATATAAAGAAAACCATTTGACATATTTTTAAAATTGTTTATTTACAAGAAAGTTAGTTATTTGGAATTTATTTTTTAAAAATAACATCATCTAAATGACCACCGTTTCGATTTTTGCACTCTTCTAAGCGAACACCGAAATTTTCGAATACTCGTCGACAAAGAGACCGCGAGATCGCTGACATTTCTTCACTAATTTTTTCCTTTAGTTCACGTAGTGTTTTTGGTTTATGGGTGTAAACACGACTCTTCAAATAACCCCATAAAAAGAAGTCTGCTGGCGTTAAATCTTAAATCTGGATCGCTGACATTAGTGAAGAAATGTCAGCGATCTCGCGGTCTCTTTGTCGACGAGTATTCGAAAATTTCGGTGTTCGCTTAGAAGAGTGCAAAAATCGAAACGGTGGTCATTTAGATGATGTTATTTTTAAAAAATAAATTCCAAATAACTAACTTTCTTGTAAATAAACAATTTTAAAAATATGTCAAATGGTTTTCTTTATATGATTTTTTCAATTGTTAACTAATTCATGGCCCACCCTATATGTTCATTTCCACTGCTCACAGAAGAGATCTGTCCTCTGAGATACAGGAACTTCTTAGTTCGGAGGTCAGCGTTTATTGTAAACTAACTTGTTGCTCACTCATTTTATTTAGTTTAATATAACCTATGCTTAAGTTCCTACTGGTGTATGGACTGTGAATACTTTGTCATCTTACCGCACAAATACACTTATTCTTATTGTCTTTCCTTCGTTTGGCAGCAATTCGGTTTGGAGAACGAGTACAACCCTGAGACGATGGCCAACAAAGAGCGCGACGGCAAGGAATGCCCCGTATGTATTATTTGGTATTGGAATTTCTTAGGGGCTCTTATCTTCATTTTTTAGCATTAGACAAGCAAATTTATTTTATCGGGCACGTTAAAAATATGATGAGCAAAAATTTCAGCTTCATCTTTCATCATTTCAAAAATGACTGGCTATTTAAGTAATTAATACGTTACTTTTATATGTATTTCTCAGTATTGAAACGTTATGGGTCTAATGATAATAAAAATCAACAATCGTCTTCAAAAATTTACACAATAAAAGACCTAAAGAAGAAGAACGAAACGACGTTTTAGTAGTATAATACGGCTAAATTAAGAATGTCGTGTCGCCTGTCAAATATTTAGCACGTTGTGTGATTTTAAAATTAGTCGCTAACGATGACCACCATTTTGCTTTGCTTAAACATCAACTCAGGTTTGCGATTATTGCTTCTTTATTCACGTTTTTTTCTAATGCTAAAAAAACGAAGTATAGGACTGGACTACATGCGCCGGTTCCAGCCCCAGTTCGGTTCGCTGCAGCCAATCACGAGGCGCTGACTTGCAGTGGGAGGAGAGCGGAACGCTTGTGATTGGCTACAGCGAACCCAACCGGCGCTGGAACCAGACGCGTTTAGTCCAGCACTTAGCCTAGTTGCAAGCATGACCTGAAAGTGATCATGCAGGTTAAGGATGGGTGACCGCTATAGTGCCACATTTTGAATTGAGCTCCTCTGTGCCTCGGTGAGTACGTTATTCCAAAAGCATGTAGTAAAATACCAAAAATCCTAACATGTATGCACAGGCTTCCTACCTTCCTAACATGTATCCTAATTAGGATTCTAATCCGGAGTACATTGCACATAAGACAGTTGTATGACCGTTTTTCCAAGAATGTATAGGATAGGCAATTAACCTCGTCAGAACGTCACTTACCCTGGAACCAGCGTGATCATGTTATTTTTATGAGGATAGCAGACGAGCTCTTGATATGTAGGCATTATCGCCCATAAACATAACACTACACTAAGAGGGTTTTCGATGCCCTGCTAACCTTGACAACTCAGGTAGAGTGCCCCATGTACCGATAATTACACTTCATGTGATGGAATAAAGTCTGAGATCCCCTCCATAATATTATATGGGGGCCTGTGTATTAGTTAAGCATGTCTCACGTAGTTAGCACAATAACTAATATTGGCATCACAAACTGCCCCCCTCTCCAGACAGAAGCGAAGCCCTAAGCCGTGGCTGCAGACCCTGGACAGCTGCTCCCTAGCACCCATACACACCATATGGACCGAGCGGCGATGCAAGCGGAGCTGGGTGTAAACATTGCTAGTTTTGTTATAAAATACCAAAATTCCTAACACACGTAACTTCCAATTCGAAAATTCCTAACACGTGGTAAAATACTAAAATTCCTAACACACGTAACTTCCAATTCGAAAATTCCTAACACGTGGTAAAATACTAAAATTCCTAACGCATGTAATTTCCAATTCTAAAATTCCTAACACGTGTAGTAAAATATCGAAATTCATAACACTTGTGGTAAAATGCTGACATTCCTGAAACTTGTGGTATAATACCGAAATTCATAACACTTGTGGTAAAACATAGAAATTCCTAACACTTGTGGTAAAATACAGAAATTCCTAACACTTGTGGTAAAATATCTGACATGTGTAATTTAAGACTGATTTAATTTGTGATAAATAATTCATAGATATCGTCAAATTACTGTGATAAAACGTAAACGTACCACTTATATTTATTTGAGGTGAATTGTGAGGAGTTTTAGACAGCAGTTTCTATTATTTTTGATATGACTTAATCACATTTGATAATAAAAACTACTCTGTCTTACATTTTTGACATGCCTATTTTAGTAGCTCTCTATTTGTAAATATAGTCGCTAAAGAAAGTATCTGACCACCACTAAATAAAACTTGACGGATTGTGATTGACATGTCAATTTCTTGTAGATCACTGAATACTTACAGCAATCTGTACTACCTAATTGTACATGAAAAAAAAATGTAAAAAAAATGGTCAGTTACTTTTTAATCGACTGTACAAATAGTTCTATAATTATTAATGTATTATCGTTATGAAGATTATTCAAAAACCACTGTAAAAAAACTGAAATTTAAAAAAAATATATACAAAAGAGAAAAATCATTAAATTAAAAAAACTATGTATTTTCTACCAAAATTAGCAATGGTTTAACGTTTACATTTAAGTTTAAATAATGTTGTATTACTTGTTTTGAAGGTGGATGGATAGCTTATAAATATCTGATGTGTCGATTTAGAGGCCTATATATTTTGTTTTTAAAATATAACTGTACCTTTTACTTGCTTTTTGTACGAAATAATGTATGAACAAAATATTAATGATACCTACTCGTATAAGGGATTCGGTGCCAAATTATTTTTTTGCAATTTGGTTTACAAATCAAACACTAATGTCCACATACATTTTGACGTTAAGTTTGAAATTAGGTAATTGGCTTCCGATAATTTATAGATCTTTTATAATATTTTACTTATATTATTCTTTAGCTTTAGCTATTATTATTCGATCAATTTATACTTTTTATATTTTGCATGATATTATTGAATGTTGTTTAATTGATAGTTTATTTCGAGCACTTAACAACATTATATATTTTTTACAATAAATGCACGAAATATTTGTAATGTTTTTTATTTCTTACTTTGTATGGACTTTTGTCTGAAATAAAATATTGAATTGATACTTGAACCCCGAGTTAAGGCAAACCTGAAATTTAAGATCCCTTCCCCGTCCAATGAGAGCATCATTATGTTATAAATGTTCCCATTATTGCACTAGGGGGTAAGGATGTTACGGAGGTGGTTTTACCGGAACCGGAGTCTGAACCGAAGGTTTTAAATTTGATTTGTCGGAGTCGGAGCCGGAGTCTGAGTCGGAGATGTTCAGAAGAAGTTCAAATTTTAAGCCGTTTTTTTATTTTTTATAGCTGAACTAAAATATTGGCAAATATTTTTTATGATGACGTTTGTGGCAATAAAACATATTCCTTTATGTAGTCCTACACTCCTTAATTAAATATTGATATTTGAATATGTTTGCTCACAAATCTTCGGTATAACCTCTGATTCAAAATTATCGGAGTCGGAGGTGTTGATTTTACACCTCTAATTTGGCTCGGAAGTCCGGTATCGGAAGTTCAGACCTTTCGGAGTCGGAGTCGAAGCTCCGTAACATCCCTACTAGGGGGTACGGGCCATGAACCACCTAAGCGGGTCCAGTACTGATTGGTAGATTTCACACGCCTTCGGAAACTTTTCCTCAGGCATGCAGGTTTCCTCACGATGTTTTCCTTCACCATTATAGCCATCGGTAAATGGTTCGTACCTAAGTCTTCTTCATTGGTACATGGCATTGCATGGTTTTTGAACTAGGACCGCGCATGGAAGCCCGGTGTCCTAGCGGTTTCGTCCCATTAATGACCACTTCCCACAATGACCATTGGGAAGTGGTCATTTGGGACGAAACCGTCCTAGCCACTACGCCACCGACGCTCTTGATTTGCTTGCAAGTGATCTATATATATCCTGTATAGGTTAGTAGTTATAACTAAATATTGTATCTACTGCAAGAGGTTCTCATAATATGTAATGTCAATAACTTAAACCATTCGTGTTTAGAAACAAAGTGTAGTGTTTTTGTTTTGTGTATTTTTCGTGTGCACATTCAAACGATACACGCTTCAGTCGCCGTTTAGACTTTGACCGAGTCGGCACAAATGGTGAGTGTTTTTCATGTAGATATGGATTTTTTTGGATTAGAATATTTCGTAATTTTTTAGACTAGTGGAAAATTAGATAGGACCCCTTCTGGGTTCGCCAGGCTAACGAAGACTTCAAATCTTCGCTTCGAAGGTGGTATGACTGCGCTGGTCGGGGGGAAGTTATACTAAAGGACCATATCCGAAATGAATATGTCAGGGGTAGCTTCAAGAGACCTATTGTGGATAAAATGGTGGAGACTCGCCTAAGATGGTATGGCCACGTGATGCGCCGACTTGACGATTATGTCGCGAAGAAGTGCCTTTCCATCACAACCACTACAAGGGGAAGAGGTAGGCCGCGTGCCACCTGGCTAACGACTGTCAAACGTGACATGAACACCATGGACCTAACTGAGGATGACGGGTACAATCGAGGAGAATGGCGCCTCAAGATTAGGAAAGCCGACCCCGTCTCACCGGGATATGGCGAGGACAGAGAGAGAGAGAAGTTGGTATGACTGCAGTCAGCCTGGGGTGGTGCTATGACTGCATTGCACCCTTTACAATGAAGAGCGATCCTGCAATTGCCTGCCAAATATCATTTTTTAAGAACTATCTTATTTTTAGAGATCTATACCCTAATTACTCAAATGAAACCCTATTGTCGCTACTCCATCCGTCTGTCTAATGTCTAAACGGAATAAGATACAGACTTCACAATTTCACACAATATCCATATTGTTTTTATCGACACAGGGTCGCCCTAGTGAGGGATCCAATAGTAAATTTAAAAACAATTGTAAATAAATTATTTTGTATTATATTGTATCTATTGGTTTTTGTGAGGCTTCAACCCATTATAGGACCATGCCAGCCTCATAGGGAAACAAGTAGGGGACAAATGAGGAAAATTTTACTTCCTACCTAGTCAAATTTCTAAGAGATTGCTTTTATTGAGATGTTATTTCATTTATTAAACGATGAAAATTTACTTTTGGGGTCCAAAAATTTCGGCGCCCTCTGTAACACGTGTCCGCGGTCTGGTGCCGACCACCGACTCAGAATTACTCCGGGTACTTTAGAGCTCCTCGTACATATCGCACTCACATATTGTTAGCATGCGTAGTTTACGAAAAATGGCCTTGTCTCGACTTACCCGTATGTATTTTGTAGTGGTAGTTCCTAATGTGAAGGATCGCCTGGGGTGTTACCACCATCTTATCTATTTCCGTCGTGAAGCAGAAATGCTTGCACTTCTGTGTTTCGGTTTGAAGGGTAAGAGAGCCAGCATAATTTCCGTCACATGAGGCAATCCATCTTAATCCTCAACGTTAGCAGCGCATCAAACACCCTCTAATATTAACATTGTGAGGTGAGATGTCTATGGGCGACGGTGACCACTTAACATCACATCATTTGCTTGTCTGCTCTCATTAATTATTTTCTAAAAATTAAAAAATATTTTGTACCTGGTCTCCCCTACTCGTAGGTACTTAACCGCTACACAGCTGCCCTGAGACAGCGCCCGATATAGCTAAACAGTTTGATCGTTGTTTCGAAAAAATGGCTGACGTAAAACTGTTTATCTGGTCATTACTCGTACACCCCTCCTCGTCACCCATGAAGCGCCGTCTCTGGGCCGCCACACACCACATTCCACCAACAAGTGATATACATCGTAATTGTATACGTATACATTGTAATTGTAATCAGGTTGTAATTGTTACAATTACAAAGCAATATCGACTTTAAAATGTAAAATTGTTTTAAATAAGTAAGTATTTTGTGTCCCAAGTTGGCTGCGCTGGTGGTGGTCGCTCTCGCTACTCTCGCCCATGCCCGAGCAAAAGGTCTGCCGTGCTTTGAAGGTGCTGATTTCGATGTGAGTTAAACAATCACGAGAATCTTCGGTATTTCGCTACTTCCAAGAGTTCCTTCTTTTCTTGCTAAATCCGCTGCGGTAACAGGCTGAGGCAGTCCCCTTTGTCCGGTGCTGCACACCACCTTCATCAAACTTAATTACTTTTGTTTATTTATTTTTATAATATATTTGTTTAATATTATTTTTATCTTCTGTACCTAATTGTTTGTATGTGTGCGCTTTTGGAAATAAACTCTTTCTTCCATGTAAATTGATGGTTCGGAATCCACCGACCAAAGAGGTGTTATAAGTTTGACACGTATGTCTGTTTGTTTTTGGCATCATAACTCCACGATCTACGAGTATTTGGACGCGGTTTTTTATTATCAATTCAAACTTTTTTTTATTGTAAGTAAGTACCTTAAAGTACATTTTTACAACGTCATGTTTTACTCCACCACCGCGTCGTAAGGTACTGTAGCTGAAAGGAAAGAAGCGGCGCAAGAAACTTTCAGCAGCATATCTTTTGAAATAAATATATATCTTACAATAATTATGAATACAGTCATATACACTCACAATGTGCAGAGCTGGAGCTTAATTTAGGACCAAGCCATATTTACCAGAGAATTTTGTCGTGAGAGTTAGCCATGTCTGATAAAAATTGGATTTCAAGATCTTGGAATATCTTATAGGATCTCTGGAACGGTATCAGTTAGAAAGGTGTTTCGGGAATGAGCTCAAATCCTTAGAGCTATGTAGTCCTTTCCACATTTAGAACCTTAAGGGACCTACGACCAGAAAAGTGTAAGGGGATCTCCACAATGGGGTTTCTTTTATTATTTTTAGGTTTTGTTACATGTCTTATGTATTTCTCACACAGCTATGCGTCGTATCAAAGGCATCGTTCGATGCAGAAATGCTAGATCTAGGAGAGCAGTACCGCGGCTCCAAACGAGAAACAGAGAAAACAATGCTGCAGAAGAGAGAGCACCCTCTCCCTTCGAAGGGTCTCGAGAAACACGACCTCCCGGAGGAGAGTAAACACAGGAGAGTGACGGAGGACGCCGATAGTGACGTCGAGGATCGGGAGGATCACGTCACTCAGTATCTGTCGGATATGAACGTCAATACTGATAGTGAGATCACCAGTTTACAGGTAAGCTTACAGGTAATGCATGGGCTGCTTCAAAAAGAACGTACTTGGTCCAACAGAATACCAGCGCTGTAGGCATTCTTGTCTGCAGCAATAAGCTGAGTTGAGGCCCTTTTCACAACAACAGCAGACCATCAGACATGATTTAGATATATTTACCTTTGACTACATAATTATTTTATTATAATTATAACTGTTTCGGTCATTGCTGTGTGTGAAATAAATGTATTACTTACTACTTACTTAACGCACATGCAATGCCTCTGGTGTTGCACCTATCCCTAGGCGATGGTGACCACTTACCATCAGGTGGGCCGTTTGCCTGTTTGTCTTAGCCTATTTACCTATCAAAAAAGTATGGTATAGGTAGTAAAGTTTAGTTTGCAGCCCACTCTAGTCCTCTGCTAGACATAGGCCTCTTCCAGGGCGCAAAATTGAGCCCGATCTTCGGCTCTTCTCATCCAGTTGCTGCCAGCCATCTTGCGCAGATTGTCGCTCTGTCTAGCAGGAGGCGTCCTACACTATGCTTGCCCAAACGCGGTCGAATCTCCACTCCAGGAGGCCAATAAATTTCACAAATTCCGCCGTTTTTATCCGATATCGAAGGACGGGACTTTTGTCTATCTTGCATTATCACCTTCGATATTTATCGAGTCCTAGCGATCGACATGCAACAAGTGGTCATTAGCAGTCGATATTTTACGTAATAATTATAGTCGACATGTGAAACGGGATATTTATCGAGTTTCGATATTAAATCCTGTTTTTTAGAATTGGCCTCCACAACTCGTCCTCAACGATGGGCCCTAACAGAAGTTTAGTTTCCTTAGGCCTCAATTCTGGGGTGGCAGCCAAACCTAATGCTAAAACTAAACAAAACGCTCTCGCTCACTCATATGCTAGATTGTGTACAAGTGAGGGTGACGTTTCGTTCGCGGTCATCGCTAAATTTGGCGGTAACCCCGGAATCGATGTTTCTTTTTTAATTAATTGTAATGCATTTTCAGGCAACTGAAATCGATGACAAAGAAGATACTGGCATAGGGTAAGTTTGAAGTTGAAATCATAATTAATGCAGCTATAAGTATTACAGGCGATTATAGCCCACAATTTTTCCATTTTTTAAATTTTTTTTTTTAACTGTCAATAAATCTATAATAATACTAAAGCTAAAACTAAACTTAGACCAAGAAGAAAAAAACTAAAGACAAAAAATAGGTTAGGTCCCCCACATCCGGCAGTGTACCCAAGAGACTGGTTCCGTTGCCCCGTGGATAGCTAAGCTGACCCGCTGGGCCAAATAGGAGCCCCTTCTTGGGTCTTTTGACGCGTCGACCAGGCGCTTTGCGAGGTCCTTGAAGACGCGGTGCGCTCCCGGGCCCCAGGGTCCCAATGTTTCAACCCCAAACGGCTCAAATATGTATGTTTCACCCATGTTTCCAACAAATTCCAACTGATATTGCTACCAGCATGGATGAAAAAAATATAATCTCCCCCTAAGTGGCGGGCGTTTGTTCCTTCGGTTACTAGGTTAGGTAGACAGACAGAGATAGGTCGAAACTAAAGATTTAGAAATTCACCCTATTTAGATTGCTCGCATGCTTGGAAACTCCGTCTACCAGTTGGCGCATGTGATGTGAGCATTTTCCCATACATTAGTCGGGCATTGAAATATCAAATGGAATTAATTATACCTAAGTGCATTTGCACAAATCCTTTGGCTCGCTGTCAGTGCTCATGCAGGTTAAGCGACGTTGGCGCGGTCGGTACCTGGATGGGTGACCGCTAGTGGCATATTTCATCTGAGCTCCACCGTGCCTCGGAAAGCACGTTAAGCAGTCGGTCCCGGTTGTTGTCGTTCGACAGCAGTCGTTAAGCCATGTCAGAGGCCTACGGGCGGCCTGAATAACTCTGAGAAGTAGGTTGGCCACTAACCATACGATAAGCAAGCAAGCAGTGCTCATATGACGCTACTAGTCAGGGTGCTATGTGCAAATGGCAAAAACGTGTCAAACTGGTTTTCTGTTTCTGGAATTCTATGAAAACTCGGGAAATTTTCAAAGAAGAATTCCAGAAAACCAGTTGCGTTTGCGGTAGAAACTTTGGGACCATGGATGTCGCGAGCCCCTCGTGCCAACAAAGACATTGCGAAGCGCCTGGTCGAGGCATTCAAGGACCCTTAGGCTGGCTAAGTTTACCCGTGCAACGCGGAAACGCGGCCAGCTTTTTGGGTAGGTACGTTACCAGATGTGGGAGACTTAGGCCTAATTTTCTACTTGTATCTTTTAGTATATTTTCTAAGTTAGATTTTTTTAGGTACTTAGAGCACACTTAGACATGTCAGTATACATTACTTAAAATTAATTCAGATTTATTACTTATTGTTTATAGTGTAGGTATACAAACTAATATCTGGTTCGTTAGCACAATGCACCAGAGGCACCACAGTCAGTATAAGACTAATCCCATAAGAACCTATCTGATAGTTTTTAACGTTACTTCCCTAGTTTTAATTATGTTGAAATAAACTTAGGTACCATCAGAAAACCAATTTGACGACTCAAATGAACTGTGTACTCCGGATTCGTGCCACTTTTAATAATCTGAGAATGAACCAATATTTTGGAACCAGTCAGGAATACTTTTAAAAGCGGCACGAGTTAAGAATTTTGTCTCTTTTGGTACGAATTTGGAACAAATCGTTTTAAAACATTTTCTCCAAAATAACGTTTTGCAATTCGGCCTTCTTTCGTATCAGGGCAAATAAGGCTGGTATCTAGTTTGCTACATAATCCTAAAAATCAACATTAAAACACATTTCCAGGCCTAGGGAGACCAGAGTGAACGACGGCAGTTTCTTCGACTTCCTCACTGGAATGGAGAGGGAATTTGAGGGGGGGAGGGCCTGGGCCAGGCCTGCTCGACAGACGTCCAGGGAAGACAGCGCCTCGGAGAGCAGTGAGGATAATGGTGGGAACGGCAACGGCGAGCGGAACATGTTTCTATTGTATCAGGACTCAGATTATTAACAAAAATAAAGTTAGACCATAGTAGTGTTAGTGTTAGATTCGGGTAGAAGATCTAGGGTGCCTTTGACGACCCACGATACGCCGCTATGATTAGTTCACTCAACTCGCTGACAGATGTCGCTGTACATCCGGACCACAATCTTCATACATAGAGTCTGTATTTTCATACAAACATAGAACGCGCTATCGATATTTTCAATGGGACGTCGCCTATAAACGAGTTTCAAACATCCATTGTAGACCAGCACAAGTCATCGAAAACCACCACTTACCATCAGGTTTGCTGGTCTGCTCTCCTTATACTATAAAAAAAACTTGCTATGGATCAAGTTTCGGTAAATCTTTTAAAGTTTTAACAATGATGGGATTTTAGTATAAGTGGAACGGGGTTTACCATAATAATAGATAACAAAAGAGATTAAAAAGATTATTCTTTGTAATAGATAATTACTTTCTAATAAAATAGTTAACATTAAAAATAGTGTTTTTTTATTTTAGTACCTACTTACCTACCTAACCTCAAAGTTCTTTACCTACTGGAATAGATACTCAAATAAAATACTTATTGTGGCGCTGATGATGGATGACACACTCAGAAATCTCCCACTTACGGTTGTGAAGATCTTTGTTTTTCCTGGTCATCTTCAGGTCTGAGGACTCAAGGTTTCAGATATGAATGGCACCAGGCCCTAAACATTTGACCTCAAACTCGTACTTACTTACTTACTTACTCCGCTGGCGCAGCGACCCGAAGTGGATCTTGGCCTCCGATACCAAAGAGCGCCATCGCTCTCTCTCCTGCGCAGTCTCGAGCCAGTCAGGCTCAAACTCAAACAAACTCGTACCATCTAACTTTTACCGTTCTAGAGATCCCATCTGACATCAAAGTTACTCCAAGATCTTGGAAACACTAAAATTCTCTATTTAAAGAAAAACCGTGTCCAAAATCGTATTGATTCTGAAATGATGCCACAAACAAACAATCAGACATACGCGTCAAACTTTTCATACCAACTTTTGATTGAGGGATAAAAAGCCATTAAGCAATAAAAATGGTTACAAAGGGCTGTTAGCTTGGAGACCAGTGAGTGAGGTCAGCGAGTTACGAGTAGGTATCGTAGGATAGGGTAAGACGAAATAAATCTGGTCTCCCTCACCCCGTCCACCGCTCTTTGAGAGAAGGTATTGGAATTTCAATATATACGATACTGAGGAAAAACGGACTAGATGGAGCGACGATCTGCGCAAGGTGGCTGGCAGCGACTGGTAGAGAAGAGCCGAAGATCGGGCTCAATGTCGCGCATTGGGAGAGGCCTATGTCCAGCAGTGGACTAGAGTAAGCTGCTGATGATGATGAGGAAAAACTTCGTACGATAATATTTAGATTTTAGATACCTTGTAATTTGACAGACAGGACCTTATAGTGTCGAGGTCTCGTTTTCGATTGCGATTCGCGCCTCGCCGAGGTCGATACCTGCGCGTGAGTCGACTGCGCTACGAAAACTGACTCATAGGAAAATACATAATGGAAAATGTACATACTTGTAAATAACTATTTATTACTACTTTAGGGTACCTTATTCATTTTTTATGATGATTGTTTATATTTATATTTCGTGTAGCGTACACCCTAATGCGTAAAATTACATAGTAACACGAATTGTATTATAATAAGATTATAATGACATGTAATTTATGACTAATAAATAAATGAAAAATGAATGCATGTTTCAAAACCACTTTCTCTTTGTCGGGTATTAATTATTTGCCGCGTAAATTTAGTGTTTTGGAACCGGCAATACCTATTTGACTACTCTTTGTCGGGTAATTATTACCTGTTTTGGAACATACTCTTATTATTAATTTGAAACCTAAGTAGGTAACATACTGTAATTTTTAAAACTTTCTTGGTTACCTATGTACCTTTAACTTACTGAATTAGGATTTTAAAACAGGTTTACAATAGACGATTTCTGGAGATGGTAGGTATGACTGTTCAGATTCAGCTTTGAGAGGTTTTATCTTTTACCCTTCTACCTATTTCTGCTGCAAAGCAGTACTGCGCATATCAATATGTGCTCTGGTTTTGAAGGGTAAGAGAGCCAGCGTAATTACCGGCACATGAGGTACTCCACCTGAGACCTCAAATTGAAGGTTTTCCTATGCGCTGGTAACATTGAGGACCTCTATGCGATGAGATGTCTATGGGTGACGGTGACCACTTACCATCAGGTGACCGAAGTCCCATGGAGATTAAGTACACTTTTTACAAATAAGTAAAATGGTAAGATTATATTTTCTAAGAACAAAACAGACATAATAAATCGAATCTGGAGAAAGATAATTCAGTCACTGGATAACTTCCAACTGAGCTACCGAGGTTTTTGGCCGACTTCCAAGCGAATTCGTTAAATTAAGTAAATAAAGCATTTTTCGTAGTAATTGCACGACAGAAAATAAATGAAAGAAGAGCTAGCGCTGAAATTTTAGGTACTTATACAGGGTTCTATGTTCTATTATACGTTTTTATTCAAAATAAAATAATACTAAAATAACACTAAAATACATACTTAAGCTAAAATTACAAAATACCTGACTATTTTACAAGTAAAAGACCTGGCCCAGATCGCTCCCTGCAGGGAGTGTCCCGAGGAGGCTGGCGGCGTTGCCCCGCTGTATAGCGAGGCTTAGGTATACGCTTATATTTCGATATCCGTACCCCGGAGAGGAAAACGGAGTCATATTTATGTCGCTCGCTGTCGCTAACGGAATAGTCTGTATACTATTCCGTTAAGGCGCTAGAAAATTTCTTCAAAATTTTCCATAGGTAATATCTGTTCCCTTGACCCAAATTATTAGATATAGGCGAGGGCCGAAAAGAACGTTTTTTATTGAACAGACCAAAAGGGCCACCTGATGGTAAAGCGGTCACCGGAATTTGACGAATGTCGTGCCAACCAACCATAGACTTCTCTCACCTCACTTTAATGTTATTATGCCATCCTTGAAGACAGATGGAGTGTCCACTGTGCCAGTATCACACTTTTTGCGACTGTTTTAATAGGAAAAACCTACACTTTTTGACTAGTTTCTAGCGCCTACAGCTGGTATCGTCGACATATTCCAGACCGCTTCTCCCTCCCCAGCGACGTCCTAAGCCGAGGTCCGTACCCACCTGGGTGCCTTTAGGCAGTCGCTTCTTATAGTAGTTTTAAGTCCTCCTCCAGGCTGGAGCGCACTTAGCGCTCTCCCCCAAAAATCCTGTAAAGGTCATTAGAACCAACACAATTAGTCAGTCAAAATTTGACTAGATGTTAGTTCTTATCTTATCTTATCTGATGATAGGGGCTGGGAATAACCCCAGCGGCACTTCGACCCTTGAGGATCATTTGTGCCTACCCCATTATACACACTGGTCATCTCAGTGTGCAGGTTTCCTCGTGATGTTTTCGTTCACCGTCAGAGCAGTCGGTAAATGTACGTAAGTTTTGGAAAAATACGAAAAACTCATTGGTACATGGCACTGCACGGTTTCGAACCCGGACCTCCCGCATGAGAGTCCGGTGTCCTAGCCGCTGTGCCACCGACACTCTAGATGTTAGTTCTAATTTCCAGTGTTTGTCAAGAGAGACCATCCCAAGTATTTTCAAAACTTCTACTAACCTATGATTTAAGTGCAAACATACTATCGAAACCACTTAAAGTGGATCATTTCCCATGACAAATGTTCACGAAAGACGATTTCAAGAGACATTCCCATTTTCCTCAGATTTAAACTGCCAAAGTCGCGGTGCTGAAACTAATTTTATATCAAAATTGAATCTGAACTGTAAACTGTTCTGAAACGATAAGGGAACTAACGGTTTCAAGTTTTGTGCAAACTTTTGCTAGATCGATGTGTTTTTGAAGGTTTCCTGCGAAAACATTTGATTTTTGATGTAAATCAGTTAAACATATCCATGTTAAAGTTTTGTAATGGAATAGGCTATTTGACAACATTGAAAATATACTACAAATTGTGGTCATCCCATCAGATAAAATTATGTATATTTTTTGCAAATTACACAAAACAAATTATAATAATTTTTGAAATTTTATCTGTGACGGGAACGCCCTGTGATTGATTGCAACTCTGGTGACGTCACACGCAAGTAAACATGGCTTCATCGACTGATTGTAGTTAGCGTTTTATATTTTCTGAGTGTTATATTCGATATTTCAGCTATTTCTGAAGTCGTTTTCTGATATTTTTTGATAAATCTTATAACTAGTCGCAAAAATATTCGTTTCGAATCTCAAAATGAAGTCAAATTTTTAGACGTATTTGTACATTATGGCACTACACACCATTTATACACCATTCTATCCAATAAATTTGAAGAAAAATGATGAAATTCACTTCAGCTGCACTGTTTTATTATGGTTAATAAACTTGTTTACAGCGTTTTTGGCGCGGCTTGGGAAATTTAAATTTTAACAATGATTTCTATTGATAATACAGTAGATCAGTTCCCTTTGCCTTAAAAAACACAACAACAACCAATAATACAAACACAAATCAAACAGACGGCCCTACAGACATCCAGGACGTGTTGAAACTACCAAAAGGTTCTAACATAACAATCTTGAGAGGAATGTATTCTTTATTCCTATTACCTTTTTAGAAAATTGATCAGACTCTACTGAAGAGCTGTTAAGGTCCAAAGTGCTGTTAAAAAGATTATAGTAAATTTAAAATTGGCTCCTTTGTGGTACAGTGGTAAAACGTAGTATCTCAAAATAGTAGATTGTATCGAATACAAGGGACCAAAAAAGAGTATTTACGGCGAGGGCGTTATATTGAATCCAAAGCAAGCGAAGGATTCTAAAGTAGAATCCTGAACGTAGCGAGGATGGAAATAATTTTGGTGCCGAAGGATACATTCTGCTTTTCATTCCACCTACGAGGAAAACAAATAAGAGGCGCTTTTAAATACAACTCATGAAAATATTTATATAAAATAGTATTACAGTACTGGACATAGCAAAGGACATAACCAAATGTATTTTTTTTTAATTTCACACCTACAACGTGAAAAACGTCCTTGCCTACAACATTCATTCTTACATACGATGAAATTTGATATACTTAGTTTTCCAAATATATTTCCTGGGATTTAATGGATGATGTATCACATATTATTTCGTATCAGTTTTAAAACATTCCGGTGTTAATATTTCGCATTCACTACTGGATGAATTCATTATTTTTTAATAAATAAAATCACCGTGAACAGAAAATGCGGTGCGCGCGTTGCTCTTTTGTTTTTTTTTAAATACCACGCCAACCGGCCAGTTACATTTTTCATACAATATTTTCCTTCTGTCTCTTTTGTCGCGGTATATTCATGTTCCAAATTCAAATCACTTTTCTTCCCTGTTTGAAAGTCTCATACAGAAAAGACCTACTTTGCCCCCTCTTTTTGAAGAATCAATGAGCGTTTTTCGAATAGATGGGATGGAAGTGTTTTTTGCAGTTAATCGTTGGTTCTGCACGAATTTGTTCATTAGGATTATGAATTTATGACAGATATACAAAATAGTAATAAAATAATGAATGGTAATTGTGACAATGAGTATTCATTTCCTACCCACATCCCGATAATATCAACTCCCAACTACCCTCTCTTCGACGAGCGCGCGGCCATAGCTCCAGTCGGTCCGGGACCGCGTTGAGAGGTGCACCGGTTAAAGATAGAATCGCAAAAGGACTGTGTGAATCCTGGCTACCGAGGATTACTAGCTGGGATTACGATACCAGAGGAAAAGGATCTCTGCGCCAATCGATACCGGCCAACACCGAAAAACAGTCGTGAGTGCCCCTTTTTTCCCTCTTAAACTAAATAAAATAATACTGACCTGAAAATATTGAAAACCCTGACGATCTCCATTTTTGATTAACTTTAATTATTTTCTTAAATTAATATTTCCATAGACATACCTATTTAAAAGAGACCCACCATAAGAATAAATAAATAAAAATAAAACCTATTTAATTTCTGTAACCATACTTAACCCATCTACGGAAGGACAATGTCGCTCCCGCATTGGACTCTTCACTCTTCAGTTACGTTAACGCAGATGTCGACTCAGCGCTGCTTAAATCATCTGTCAAGATCCAATAAAGGCAATGGCCTTTTAATCGGTGGATTAAACCCATCAAATCCAGCTATATACCTACATACCTACTACAGAGGACCCTTTAAGCCTAAGTGCACGGAACGCTTACCGCCTCCTGTGGGAACGGACGTGAAGTAACAGAATTCATATTAAGTTCTTGTTGATTAACAAAAAATCTAACATATGGAGTTATGCCGGTTTAGCAGTTGGCCAGACGTCCTTAAGGTCGATATTGTGCGCGGTCCGAATGACAAACACCAGCGCTATTGTCTATAAAACCAATGCGCAAGCGCTCATCAAAAGCGAAAGTCGACGAAAATGAAGGTGATTACACGTTTTTATTTGTGTTCAGTGTTTTTGATTGATCCTGATGAAATAATTATACAAAATGTGATTTAAAATAATTGTTACAGCCTGCGCTCTTAGGATTTTAGCGATGTGCTTATATCTAATAGTGAAAAATGTGCACGAAATGTCAGAAAATCAAAATTTATACGAAGTCAAAATTTCACTGGTGGTTGCCATCACAGTGTGTAGGTTTCCTTATGATGTTTTCCTCCGTTAAAACAGAGGGTGTTCGAATGTACGTAAGCCTTTTGAAAAAAATTGAAAAACTGGTCCTTACATGACATTGCATGGTTTCCAACTCGGACCTTCCCCGCATGGGAGTAAGGCGACCTAGCCACTACGCCACCGACGCTCTTATGGTAAACGCTCTATTGTAACATGGACACGTCCTAACTAACTTATTTAACTTAACATGTCTACAGGGCCTGTTGACTTTAGTGTCGCTGCTAGTAAGTGGAATATTGGGGCAGGCGCCTGCGCCCTACGCGCCCAGTGGATGGAGGCCTGAAGGACCTACCTTGGAGCTGCCGCAAAGGGTAAGTCTATATGACTCTAAATTAAAAATTTAAGAAACCTCCGACGTACCATTGTGGATATCCCCTTATCTTATCTTATGATAGGGGGCCGAGAATAACCCAGCGGCAGTTCGACCCTTGAGGATCTTATGTGCCTACCCCATTTTACACACTGGTAATCTCAGTGTGCAGGTTTCCTCACTATGTTTTCCTTCACCGTTAGAGCAGTCGGTAAATGTACGTAAGCGAACCCGGACCTACCGCATCCCATGCGGGAGATACGGTCCCTAGCCACAGTCCCACCTACGCTCTAGGAGATCCTCTTACTTTTTCATGTTCTTCATCAGATCCTCAAGGTTTCAGATGTGGGAAGGTCACTATGGTCATAAACATTTGAGCTCAAACTTTTGGCCGTCATCTTTGATTTTTTTTCTATCGAAATGTTTCACGATTTCCTACAACTTTAGTCGAGAAGACCCCATCTAACTATTATAGTTTCATATTGTGAAATGGAAGATCAGATCCAGGTTTCAGATGTAAGACACGCACAATGAACCTAAATATTTGAGCACAAATTCGAACCATCTAGCTATTACCGTTCCAGATCCCATCTGACATGAAATATACTTCAAGATCTTGGAAACCACTGGTCCAATTTTTATCAGACCTAGCTCTCTCACTCTCGACATAATTCTCTATTAAATTAAAAAATAGAATCAAAATCGGACCATCCGTTAAGTTATGATGCCACAGACAAACACGCTCAACGTGTCTAACTTACAACACACCCTTCCTCGATCGATCGGGGGTTAAAAATCACAGGCTGAAAATCAGTTTGAGCCTATATTAACCAATATAGGTTTTGATAAAGTTGGGTAAACATTGTATATTACCTATGATATCTATTATGTACCATGAATGCAATAAGTGTTTGAAGTTTAAAGTTCATTTACTATTCAACTCTACATTACCACTATTCTAGAACGTAAGTAATCTAGCATATGCAAATAATTCTTATAACCCCAGAGACCGCAGAAACAAGAATACCTCCCACCAGTCCTGGACCCCAGAAACCCTGCCACCATAGGTCAAGAGTACGGCCCACCCGAAGACGACGTATCAGTCCAAGGCCTGCCGACCCAGGAGCAGCTGCCCATTTTCCAGGTGTCCCCAATAAACGGGCAGCAATATGTTGGACCGAACTTTAATTCGGATATAAGGAACTTGGATCAGAGCTACCAACCGTCACAAGTAAGAAAGATTTAGATATTCAATAGGTGAGCAACGACCAACATAATTATTACCCGTCGGAAAAATCTATGGACCTGGGATAGCGATTATAGCACGTATTGATATGCAAAAGTCGAAACGACATTTTAAACCATCTCATTCACTCACATAGACAAACATACTCGTATGTGTGAGCATAGCACCACATTCCGTTGCCGCTCGACTTCGCATTCGATTATGTTTCCGACGTTGTCGTTGTTAACCATCATTATAATTATTTCCATTTTATTTTTTCCAAACGCCTGTTTTAAAAGAGCAATCAGCAAAAAGTATTATTTCAGTTTCAGAACCAACAAGAAATCTACCGCCAGCTCGCTAGACAAAGACAGTTGGAGGCCCAAGCTGCTAACCAAGCAAATCAACAGATCCCGAGACAGTTCGTACCAAGAACCACGGCCAGACCAACTCAAACTCCGTACACCACTGGTAGACCTGACGAATTCAAGACTACCCAGGTTGACGCTACCACTGAAGCATTGACTGAAGCTAGCCTGAATGAAGGAGAGGTGTCAGAAGCAGTACCAGCTAAGCAGAAGAAAGAAAAGGTCACTGTAGAAGTGTCGAAGCAGAAAATACAGGAATTTCCTCCTGAGTTCTTCTTTAATACCTTAGCGCAACTTAACTTGCAGTCTCAGGTAGTTCCTGTGCAGCTTGGACAGATCAGAGCCCCTGTGTACTTCCAGCCAGCTCAAGGAGTTTCCCAAAAGCAGGTTGCCGCAGGATATGACGCAGCAACGCACTTCGCGGCTCTTCCTTCTATCTTAGCACAACAGCAGTTGCTGCAAAGTCAATCTCAGTTAATCCAAAGTCAGCCACAAGTAGTGCAAAGTCAGCCAGGTTACCAAAATCCAGCGTTTATAGTCCCACAACAGCAAAGTCCAGCGGTCATTGCCGGTGACCAGCAATTTTTAACCCAATATCAACCTTCGGGTCAATATCAACCTGCGAACCAATATCAACCAGCCAACCAGTACGAGACTATTCAGCCTCAAGTTCAGTACCCGCAACCTGTGGTTTTGCAACCTCAACTGAACCAGGTTCAGCCAAATTACCAGTCCAAACAAGTTGACCAAACCAACCAAGGCCAACCACAATTCGTCTACCAATATCAACCACAGTACCGACAACCTTTCAATCAGATTGAGCCGAAGAAAGAGGAGCAGGATGACCAGACTCAGACTCAGCCCCAATTTGTGTACCAGCAACCTTATCCTCAATACCAGCAACCTTTGCAACCAAACCAGTATCAGTCTCAGCAACCTTTAGTTCAGCTGGCTTTCCCCAGTGATTATCAGCAGCAAATTCTTCAGCAGCAAGTGTTGCAGCAACAGCAAGGTTCCCAGGGTCAAGATGGATCTCTGCAGAGTGGTTTAGATGTGAACCAGCAAGGGAACGGAGTGGATCAAACTGAGGACAAAGATAGTGAGGAAGATGATGGAACCACAGTCACTGCGGTGGCTACTGCATTTGGATCAAGGTAAATAAATACCTTTTACTTAAAAAAATATCTGATGTCGCAAAAAAAAGTCCAACTCTCCATGCATTTGTATGGATTTGAAACCATTTGAAGTCAAAAACTTTTTTGCAATTTTCAACTCTTTAAATATTTCTTTTGTGGAAAATTCGTGAATCCTGATAAAGTTTTGCTTGCTTTGCTCAGTATTTTGAAACGAAAATTTGCCGTGCGATTTTTCCAGAAGTGATACCTGAAGTTCATAAAAAATTTCAGATATATTTTAGTAATTTTGGAGTGAGCATTCTCCTTTCTATGAGATGACTGGGTTTCTGGAAGACCAGGAATATAATAAACCTGTCAAGAGGGCGCCATTGGTATAATCTGTGTTATGAAGATCGCTATGAAAAATTAGCAACCATTTCCGCAATATGACTTTTAAACATATTTCTGGTCAGGGTATGAAAGAGCACGAATAAAAAAACGTTGTTTAGGTAATCTGATAACACTGTATAGCAATTTTGACACGAAATCGGATTAAACCCAAAGAAATCTATTTTTCGGTTTTCTAGAGGTTTTATTGGTTCAGTGCAAAATTTTGAAATTCAACCTATGCTGATTGCTCGCCAGAGAAGTTTTATATCAAAACCGCGTCTGCCAGTTGGCGCACGCACTGTTAGCATTTTCCCATACATTAGTCGGACATTGAAATATCAAATGTATTATGTAACAGAGCGGTGTGAAGGTCAGTCGCCATGCAAACCCGTGGCTCGCTGTCGGTGCTCACATCATTGTTGTAGAGGAGAGGACGCTATTTAGTGCGATTTCTTTTGTTGGGTCCGATTGGGTGCGATTTCAAAATAGCTTGATATGTTCAAAGCATAATTCACTTTGAGAAATCCTTACCACAATCGAACCTGCCGACCTCTTTTTCAAATCCTGACATTCTGCCCACTAGGCCAAGGAGCCTCATCACAAGGCTACGGCATGCCGCTGTTCGGTCACGTAGGGATATGCTAATTTGAGGATACCCATTACCTTGTTTCGATGTTGTATGATGCGGCATTTTAATGATGTGGGTAGGATATTGGCTGACTTTATCAGAGTTGCTAATAAAAGGTATCAGAACACAGCTAGATGTACAATGAACCTCAGGGTGTACTTATTATTACCTTCAGTACTTTGTCTTTTTAACTTGTTTAATACAGATTCAGATTCAGATTAATTTATTTATCCAGAAAGTGGGTACATAATGTATGTGTGCGCTTTTGAAAATAAATTCTTTCTTTCTTTCTTTATAATTACAAGAGGGTATTTTCTAAACAAAGAGCCGATACATTCTACTCAACAATGAGCATGCAAATATAAAAAATAAATAATATAACAGTCAGATAAATTATAAAATATCAATACAATTAATAATAATACATCCATACAAATGTCCAAGAAATCATAATAAAAGCTTTTTGAGACAGGCTTCCACGGAGTATATTATAGCTTGATATGTCTTCCATTGTACAGTATAGTAGAACCTTAAAAATGATAAGCACTTTAGTAAAGATTGTCCAGTACATTCAATAAAGCGGATTTAGTCGACGGGACCCGGAAATTACATAAGAATATGACAAGATTCTAAATATAATTATCATTTTAGTGAGCAATAAATAATTGTACATATAAAAAAATGCTGCTGAATATTTTTGCGACGCTTCTATGCCCCTTACTATACGGTGGAAAATTAGAATTTTCTTTTTATTGTCCCAGCTGGCCACTGATTTCTTCTTATTTCTGAAGTGCCACTCAAATATTTTCCTTCAAACAGGACTCAACCCCGAGTCTACAATACTTATGGAGCCCCAGCGCCCATCCCGAGGGTGCAAGCGAACCCTGGTTATCAGGCTACCAAAGAAACTGGTGAAAAGGACGAGGTAAGAGTTTTTTATTTACATTTCATTGGTTTAAAAATTGAGAGTAACGAAAGCGATGTAACTATACCTAAGGAATATATGAATGGAAGGGTATGGAAGGGGAGACCTAGAAGGATATACGTCAACCAGGTTGCGGACGTTCTGTAGAAAAGTCAGGTGAGGTCAACCACTAACCGAAGAGCGTGTATGAAGCGATTGATGAGTTTGGAAGAAGCGAGAACGATTTGTCAGGATCGTTGTAGGTGGAAATCTTTAGTCTCTGCGGTATAAGACTGACCGTCACACCATCCTGCCACACCAGTGTGACAGTTAGGATTTTTTTTCTAACTACCACACCAACAAAAGACTAACGTGAAAATAAAAAATACTAACAAAAGACGACCTGAAAAAGCAAAACACGATCGGCAAGAAAGTACATCCATACCCGTCGAAATGAGAACCTCTTCTTTTTTGGCTTCGATTAATAAATGGTGTAATGGTTAATGGAACAGAAATTCTTGTCACACTAGCGTGGAAGTTAGGAAAAAGATTCCTAACTGCGCCACACTGGTGTGGCAGGATGGTGTGACGGTTCGTCTTACCCCGTCTCTGCCTACCCCTACAGAAAACAGGCGCGAGTATGTATGTTTAAAATACGTTTTGAAGGTGGTATGACTATATGAGTCAGTCTAGGGAGGGACCACCCTTTTACCTATCTCTGTCGTAAAGCAGCTATGCTCCCATTGCTGTGTTTTGGTTTGAAGGGTAAGAGAGCCAGCGTAAAAGATGCACATGAGATGCAGATGCTCAAGGTTAGCAGCGCAAAACCTCTAATAATTCCAATGAGCACTCGCACAATGTCGCACTCATGTATCCACAACACTCGCCTACAGCTCATGTTGCAAAATGAAACTCGTAACATCAATTGTTCTTTCCCTTACTAGATAGACAATGTACTGTTCTGTTTCAGACTGCTGAAGACGGTTCAGCCGTGGCGGAAGCGACTGCTGTAGGGAGGAGTGGCAAACGGAAGAGCGCTAAACTCAGGTAAATGGTCTATACATCGAGTCTTTTTTTCATCTGTCTTCTTTTCATCATGAAGTTTTTAATTTATAGACCAACTCAAGTTGAAAGAAAGCAATTTTCATCTATCTTTGCCTATCTTTACTTTTTCAAATCACAGTATTAAGAAAAACATTTAAAAATGAACATTAGACAGATAAGTATACAATGTTGGATAAGTATAATGAAACTTACCGCTAAAGTTTCATTCAAGGTTATTCTATATACAAATTCAATCAGTTTTAAATTCTGATGTTAAAACACTAACATTTCAGCCCTTTCTGTAGCGCCATCCACCGGCCTCTACTTACCTTACCTTACTTTACCTTAGGTACCTTACCTTACCTTATTTTAATTACAATTTCAGGAGTCGCCGAGTCCGTCCAGTCTTCACATTGGACCGGTCCGGACACTTGGTGTTAGCGCAGGAGCAATAAAAATATATCACTCTACTTCCAATCAAATACAGTAGTTATAGTATGTTTTTAAAGAGTAGAATTTAAATAATGGTAACTTTCCATACACCGATGCCGAATCGCAATGATATTTCCATAAGATTTCTGAAAAGGGTTACTATGGAGCCTGGCCTAACCGCTAAAAAAATCGTGGAAAAACTTCAAAATGGCGGCCACGTATAAATACTATATTATATAAATCGATAGCTGATATCAAAACAAACAAAAAATGTTATGAAACAAAATCTCCTAAACAGTCACGTTTCCAAGATATATGTCATCAAAGTTATAAGTTCTATGACCAGCACAACTTTGATAGCTAGCCTATACTTATCTTGGAAATGTGACACTTTAGGAGATTTGTTTTTTTCTTTCTTATTTATGCGTGGCCGCCATTTTGAAGTTTTTCGAAGATTTTTTAGCCGTTAGGCCGAAATCTTTATACCCTTTTGACGTATTACGAGTATTATTATTATATTAACGTATACGTTTTACCTGGTTTACAATTTTCTTGGGTTGTTTCTACTCTTTAAAAACAGGTGACCGTTAACATCAGAAGGCGCAATAATTTTCAGTAATTTAAATCGAATATATTTTTATTTTACCTTTGATGAATTCTGCAAAACTTTAAGTAACCTAATTTAGTGAAGAAATATACATAACACCTGTCATTTTTTAGGGTTTTTAAATAAGTGTACTAGTCTACTAGTACTACTACATCCACCTTTTTAAGTTATTTTCTGAAATCTGTAAAAGTGGATTAACATTCCGCTTTAAAGTAATAATTTATTTACTTGCTTAAGTTTAATTCTGATTTTATTTATTGTCAAAATTATTTATTATTATCGAATAATAAAGGAAATGAACATTTATTATTTCAGTTTTAATAAGAGGTTCTTCAAATTCACCCCAATCCAAAGAAAGCGTAATGTTTCATACCATTTCTTGTCGGCACAACTGTCAAAAATCACGCATTTCGCTTCAGTAGCGTTTCAATATTTCGTTTTGACGGATTACGTCGATTAGTTTCTATCATACTGACTGTTGTTTAAAATCAATGCTCCATTCACTAGTTGGAGGAAAAGGTATGTTTCTTAATTAAGTTCACGAATTATCACTATTCTTATCTTCATATATTCACACCCAATAAATATGAAGACACAGTGACAATCTTAAAGAGTCTTATAAATTGCAGGGGTAGGGTTTGATCATGAAGCAAATAATATTGGGTTTGATACTGGCCCCTTTAAGTATAGTGAAAAAAAATATTTTTTTAATTATTCTTTTACACGTTTGTGTACAGGTGAGCTAATGCCTTGCGGCATTCTCTGCCAGCTGACCTTTGGGCATGCAGTTATGTTATGGCGGTGCAGTTGCAATAAAAATGACAGAAACTTACTTAATAATATGGGAAATTAAATAACACTAATATACAATACTAATACAAATATACATATTTTTTTAATCTTATATACATAAATACAATATAATTAAATACATACGAAAAAATACTAAAATATTATGCACAAATATATTGATATGTAAAATATAAAGATTTAGGGATTATAAGGAACTCAAAAGGTGGCTACGAACATAGCGATTCGGGGATTTCCTTATATCTACTGGGAGATTGTTCCTATCTTTCTAAAGTTATGTACTTGAAAAGGGACAGAAGAAACATACCTAGTTTTAGTCGATGTAGAATTCTTAGAACGTATTTCTTGCAATTAACGCTATAAGCGGAAATTTTAAGACAGCTTCCTGCAATATGTATATGTCTAGGTCCTTGTTCTGGTATATTACCATGTTAATTACAGTAAAGTAATCAAACTAACCGCAGTTTCCGCAGACGATGTATTCCCCGCCGCTTCACTTTGGGATTAAAAATTTAAATTAGTTTTCCTACTGCTTTTTGGTAAAGACATAGCTTTTAGAAATTAAATGGATGTGCCCTTTGTATGAATCGTTTTATTAACCACCGACCGATCGAGGGAGGGCGTGTTATAAGTTTGACACGTTTGTTTGTCTGTTTGTGTGTTTGTCTGTGGCATAATAACTTGAGAACGAATGGTCCGACTTAGACCCAGTTTTTTTTAAAATTTAGTAGAGAATTTTTTTGAGAGTGTTCTCAACTAGGTCTGATAAAATTTGGACCAGTTGTTACCAAGATCTTGGAGTATCTTTGATGTCAGATGGGATCTCTGAAACGGTAATTGTTAGATAATTCGAATTTGAGGTCAAATATTCAGGTTCATAGTGCGTTTCCGACATCTAAAATTGAGAATCTGATGACTAGAAAAAATTAAGTGGACTTCAATTTCACAATAAGAAACTTGAAGAATTGGAAGAATATCAGTCCGCCGAAACTATAATATTTAAATGGGGTCTTCTCGAACTAAAGTCATAGAGAATCCTGAGGCATTAGAAGGAAGCGGCCAAAAAATAAATGGAAATGATGTGGAGCTATAGCCATGGCGATGCCGAAGGCCGTGATTCGCGTAGAGCGAAGCCCGGAGCGTCCCCCCGTCTTCAGGCGCCGCAAGTCAAAGCTGTTGAATGTTCTTAGCCTTGTCAGATGAAAATTGGATCAGTGGTTCTAAGATATTGAAGTATCTTGGGATGTTGGAGTCTGATGGGATCTCTGGACGGTAACATTTAGGTGGTTAGAGTTTGAGCTGAAATGTTTATGACCATGGTGACCTTCCCACATCTGAACCCTTGAGTACCTGATGATGACCAGGAAAAAGTAAGGGGATATCCACAACGATATGGATCGGGGGTTTCTTAATTTTTTAATTTAGAGTTATTGTGTCTAACATCTAACACGTAGCTTTCAAATGGAAAATTATAGCGGTTATATTATTATTTTTTGCTCGTCCTGAAAACATGTCCTTTGTTCCGTACGCCAAATTGAGTTTAAGACCGTCGAAATGTGCACAGAATAGGGGTCGCACAAAGTTTACAAAGGGCCATAAAGCGGGCCATGCAAAGCAGCCATTAGACAACGGACTAAAATCCCTGCCATTCCCATATTAGGAATAGGAACCTCGAGGACCTGATGATAACTAGGAAAAATTAAGGGGATGTCCACTACTGTAAGTCGGGGGTTTCTTAAATTTTTAATTTAGAGTTAGGTATACGATACCGTTTACCGTGACCGTCGGTGGCGTCGTGGCTAGGACGTCGGACTCCTATGCGGGAGGTCCGAGTTCGAAACCAGGCAATGCGATGCACCAATGAGTTTTCCGGTTTTTTCGAAAGACTTACGTACATTTACTGACTGCTCTGACGGTGAAGGAAAACATCGTGAGGAAACCTGCATACTGAGAAACCACCCCATAAATCTGCCACGAGAGTCCGTTCTATGTGATTAATTCCTTAGAACGATCACGACCCTCAGCAATGAGGATAACGACTTAGAAGAGAAGAATACGATACCGTATCTGAGTTACTCTGATCTCAGTTCAAAGTTAATTTGGCCGGCCGCATTCGAACTTTGTACGAATTATTTATTGCCATCTCTGCAGGTACGAAACGAATGGCGGGGTCCCCTTCCTTTAGACCTTTAACTTTCCGAGAGCGGTGCCATTCATTGTGTGGGTCTAAAGTCAAAGATCTGATTTATTAGGTGCTCGTTGATCGAGAAATTCTTCAACCCTGGTATTCCGTAAGCGTTTAGTATAGTTAGGTAGTCAAATTCAGAGGTCACAAAAATTTTCATAAACTGAACAGAGTAATGTAGGTAAATATTAGGAGCGTCGGTGATCTAGTGGCTAGGACGCCGGACTGACATGCGGCAGGTCCGGGTTCGAAACCATGCAGTGCCATGTACCAATGAGTTTTTTCGGATATTTTCGATGATTTACGTACATTTACCGGTTTCTCTAACGGTGATGGAAAACATCGTGAGGAAACCGGCATGTCTGACGAAATTAAAAGTTTCCGAAGGCGTGTGAAGTCCACCAATCAGCACTGGGCCCGCTCGGTGGATCATGGCCCTTACCCCCTTGTGCAAGGGGAAGCCTGTGCCCCAACAGTGGGGACATTAATAGGCTGATGATGATGATGATATTATCTCTGAGCAGGAATATTTATATTCCTTTTTATAAAAACCCTGTCAAGTGGGCGTCATTGATACTACTTACAATTCTTATTCTTGGTCTGCGTATAGGTACATGTATATTTTGTGGCTTAAGACAGAGATTCATGGATGTCCATACTCTCTAATTGTACTTCACTATTTCCTTTTCTATGTCATGTTAGTTGTTTTATATTTGTGCAGTAAAGTGTATTTTACTTTTACTTTACTTTACTCTCTGCATTGCGACTTGGTTTAATCTGTAATTAGCTTTTCCATCTATTAGTAACTAGTAGATTTGATTAAACATGTAGCTTAAGTAATTTAGAACAATTAAAATTACATAACAACAATATTTTACTATTTAAAGTTACATTAAATAACAACTACCGACAATTATAACCGAAATTTACGAAGCGCGTATTAACATAGCAAGGAACGTATAAACCATGTACAGAACCGTCAAAAATATTGGGACACTCACGAAAACCATCAAGTTATTCGAAAGAATGATTATAGGAGTCATCAGGATGTTTTTCAGACCGTGGTATTTTTTGTTGGAAGTTCCTTCAACAGCCACATCTGGAGGCAAAGTCACAGCATCCTCTATATCCACCACTTCCTCCAATTTGGGTTTCCCTGGAGGCTTAAGGACTTCGAAGTAATCTTTAGCAAGTGGAAGATCTTTCAGCTTAGGAGGGGATATCATCGGACTTTCTATTGACTTTGGACTCTCAACACTTAACTTAAACATTAGCCGATCTATAACTTGGTTCTGTACTAAATCGCATTGCAAGCCTTTTTCCGACTCCACTTGTATGCCGTCTTTACTAACTAGTACTTCTTTGTCATCCACAAGTTTCTGTTGAATAACTTTTATAGATTCAGTCATTTTGTCTTGTGTAGAAGGTGTGAGCCTGTCAGTAGGATGTATAGTTTGTTCGGAGTTTGGTAGAGATTTCCTTATTTCATTGACGATTTTGTCTACTAAAGAATCTTCAAGCTTCTTTATAGTTAAGTCTAAAACCAATATAAGCTTGTCCCAAAGCTCAGGCACAGTGGATGGTCCGACAACTCTAGATTCTTCAGCGCAAGTTCGTTTATGATGTTGATTTTCATTAATAATTGATTGTATTGCAGCTTCATTCGGTAGATCGATATTTTTCTTGGCAATGACGTTTTTGTCTATTTCGAACATTTTTTTGAAAATGTTTTTGCTCTTTTTCGGTGTAGGATCATCACCTTTGCCCTTTAATGCTTTGTTTAACAAATTTTCATTTAGTCCATCTCCTGTTACTATCACACTCTTCGACTGGTCACTAGTGCCTGCCGAACTCGTTGAAGGTGTTATTTCAGGAAATATTCCGTTGTTTCTAACAGTATCCATCAAAATTGAAGGAGCATCATTTTTAGGTGAATTTCGTAATGTAACACGGTTAGGGGAAAGATTCTCAGTATGAACTAAACATTCAGAATTGGACGACATTGCATTGTAAGAGGATTCAAAGCTCGATTTGTGAAATTCTGAACTTGTTCTTGCAATTACGAAAGTGTCGCCATCGCTTGATGCATTGGACTTTCTTTGTAGACCAACAAGAGTGCGATCACTGATATCATTAATATTCAAATTCACAGAATTCATATACGTTTCGGGTTCGTTATTATGTTTTAAAGTATTTAAAGGAACAGCATCAGTTAGTGGGGCTGCGGGACAAGTAATAGTCTCTGTGCTTGTTAGACTTTCTCTGAAAAGAAATCTATCTTTGTCATCCGTTATGACCATGTTATCGATAGTGCGTGCTAAAGGTTTACTATATGTGACAGCTATACCTACATTTATCACGTCCGATTTATAGGGGTTTAAGTTCTCTGCTGGCATTTCGTTTAAGTCATCATTTTTAGATGAAGTTTCACTTGATTTTCGAATCAGAGTGTTATGACTTGAGCAGCTGAACGAATCCCTTTTAACGGTGGATGGAGAAGACGTCAAAGATGTATTATCATTACTAAACACTCCAAGATCATTAGTTTGATAACTCGAATCCTCAAGCAAATTCTCTTTCGCCAAGACTTTTTTCAAAATCCTCGAACGGGAGATGACTGTCGATATAGAACTAGAGTAGAGATCTTTATTAATTTTATTCAAAGAACTTCTTTCCCTTACTTTCGAACAATATTTATTTATCTTTAATTTAATATTGTTTCTCTTATTTTTAAAATTAACATTCCTGATAACATTATTATTTTTCTTAACAACATGGCGATTTAGATTTTTCACTCTTTTTCCTGTGTTTTCAGTTACAGTTTTTTGCTTACTGTTATTCAAATCGAATATAATCTGTGGCTGTGTATGGAAACTGTCTTCCATTCTCATGTCATCTAAAATATAGATAGGTGTTTCAGGGGACACGTTTCCTACATCGCCATATTGCAATTCGTCTGCCTTGTACAGTAGAGGAAGGCTGTATGTTTCAGTTATAGATTCAACATTGGCCAGAGTGTCTAACGATGCAGCGTTTAAAGTTAAAGTTTTTGTTGAAGCTGTTGATCCACTACTTTTGTCGCTTTGATCACTGCTATGTTTACTGTTTATATGCGCTGGAGGCGGTGCCTCGTCATAAGTTTCTTGTACAGAATAAGCGACGACATAAGTTGGAATTCTTGTTGGATAGCGTGCGGTAGAGCGGTTTAGTCTTTTTGGCTTTTCATTTATGGGAACCATATTTTTTTCTTCGCAGGTCTGCATTTTGTTTTATTCTTCTAACTCAGCAATTTCTGGAACAAAATATTAGATCACGAACTGATTGGTGACGGTAGTTGTTTAAAAACCTCAGGCACCGAAACAGCCGAGTTTAACGAAAACTAACTTGGTTATAAAGATATTTATTGGAGGTGAATTGGTATGGTATAATAAAAACGCAGAATAAGAGCGTAGTGTGACGACGTGTAAGAATATATAGTGCATAATGTAATGTATTGGAGAGATGAGAAAATTATCTGGTTGATAATTATTTATTTCGGTCTATAAACCTGTAAGAAGAATTAGTAAATAATGGCGATGATTATATTGGAAGACTTAGGTTAAAAGAAATCACTCAGGTTAATCGCATTCAAATTACAGGTGTATTTAATCAAATAAACTTTATACGTATCAAAATCCTAAATCAGAGAGCCTTATGTAAACATTTGTCATATTATTACCATTATAGTTTGTACCTTCACCAAGTGCACTGCTGCCAGATTTTTGATTTTTATTTGGCTGCTGTATTACATGATATAATAAAAACCCTAGAATTATTACAATCGGAATCCACATTAATAAACAAAATACAAATCCTTGGCAGCCAGTCATTGGTGTGCATCTTGCAACCCTAACAGCTGGTTTATCTTCCCCCAAAAGGCTGGCCGACGAACAGGATAACCGTCTGTCACATTGGTGACATCTCACAGTACAGCAACTGCTAGCGTTAACATGGATTTTGCAATTGTCGCCCTTAAGTTCAGTAGCTAAGGTTTTGCATAGTTCATCTGTTAAATGCTTGTCATTAACATTGCAACAACTATGGATTTCTGGCTTACATTCATTGTTATGGGGTGTTCTATTACACTTCCTGCATTCTTTCCTTTCATTATTCTGGTGACACTGACCAGGTGCAATTTGAATTTTTGGATTACATATATTATCGTAGGGACATTGCAAATCCTGTATTCTATTATACTTCTTAGGCCCTTTATTTTCATTATTTTGCTGACACGGACCAGGTGAGCAAGGTGCAGTGTACGTTTTTGCATTACCTACGTTATCGTGAGGACGTATCTTCGATCCTTTCTTTTCATTCTTCACGTGATATTCAGCAGGTGGACAAGGTGCAATATAAATATCAGGGTTACATTCCCCATTTAAGATTGCATTGACATGAGAACAGGGCGACTGGGTTCTACTGGGCTTCCTGGAATTCTTTTTAATTTCATTCACCAGATAATACTGATTGGATCTGCAGGGTGCACATTCATTACACACGATGTTATTATTGTCGTAAGGATATAAATCTTCTGCCCTTTGATATTTCCTTGAACATTTTTTCTTTTCGGTTTTCAGATTTTGATGATATTGAGCGGACGAAGGAGGAACATTGTATATTTCTTGACCGCGCTCATTATTAGCGTTAGGACATTGCCATTGTCCTCTGCCATGAGGCGATGATTTTCGCTTTTCATTCTGCAGCTGACACGATGGGCACGGTACGACATAAACTCTATCTTGATTGTACTCATTACATTGATCACTATCAAGTGGACATTGAAATGTTTCTGCGTTCCTTCGCTTTGATGCTTTTCTTTTATTTGGTTGATTCTTTGATACACCGGATATACAAGGTACGTAAATATATTCACAAGCTTTCTTATGTAGACCGTCACAGTAATAAGCCATAACATATTGACCGGTTTTCTCGTTTGAAATCTCAAATAATGATCTCGATTTTGGCAACGAACAGGTTAATCCTTGCTCTGTAAATGCTTTTTTGACTTCGTTTGTAGCTGATGTCATATCCGTCACTTTCAGAATAGACTCACTGTTGATGATGCGATATGAAGTACTTTTAACTTTGAGACGAGTTTCTGACTCCCATGTATGAGATTTTTTTGGTTCCTTCTTCAGCGTCAATCCAGAATAGAGCTTTTGATTTCTTGCAAAACCACTCGAAAATTGGATACCTTTACAGGATTTAAAACGCCTTGTAATTGTAGGTTTTTTGTTTTCAGAATATTGAGTCGATATTACTTTACCAATACGTGTGGGGCTATACAATGTCGCGGCTTCTACTTTAGATTTGCTGTCTTTGTATTTTTGTTTATTACTTAAATGTTCTATTATTAACTTTTCCGCTGTAACTGCTAAATCTTTAATTGCTACTTTGAGTTCATTAATTTCTTGAGATATCTGTAAATCCATGGTCATAGTACTGCGATCTGTCACGTTTCTTAAATTTTTGGTTAGTTGACCACATTTTACAGAAGAATTTCTTGCTGTATATAAATATTTGGCATGGCTAGCAGCACCATCTAGTAAAGGAATAATTTCAGGTTGATCGTCCAGGCTATAAGTAGTACTTTCTTTGCAAGATTCGTCTTCAACAGTTTGTGAAGCATTCATATTATCACCGGGCTCGACTTGGTAAATCATTGTAGGATTCATTGTGAGTCCATTAGAATTCGGATCCTTTTCTATATTATTCGAAGCTTCCTCACTTCCAAACATTGGAAATACATTCACGTGGATATCAAGTTTAATATTCCTGTTTCCTTCGTAGTTAGCAAAATATTTAAAAATATCTTGAAAATGATTTAAAAAATCGTTTTTCTGATCTTTTCTATTGTTCACTGTTTTATAAAGGTACGTGAAATTTTTGTGTTGAATGCTTTCATACTTAGGGATCGACGTTGTTTTGACAACAGTATAGTGGCTTTTATTTCTAATTTGGTTGCGTATTATTTTTGTGCCTATTTTCCGCTTAATCTTTTTTCTAGTTTTATGTTTATTCGGATATTGTAGTCTTGGATTTGTAAACTCAACAGTAACCATAGGATCGGTTTGATCTCTCTCATTTATCGATTGTGACGTTTTAATGTTGCAGCATGTGTACTCTGTTTTTTGACATACATGCATATTCGACACAAGTCTGTCAATCTTAATATTTGTTTTGATGTTTGTACTGGTCACAGTTATATTATCCTGTTTATAGCTTTGTATTTCTTCCTTGGAACTAGTAATGGTTAAGTTTGGACCTCCAACAAAGAATTTGTGCATAAGACTTGGCATCACTATAATAGTTTCTTTATTTGTTGACTTGTCCGCCCATTTCAATTGAGTTTCGTTTCTTTCGAGTTTAGATTCTTCGGTCGTTGTCGTGGTCACACTTTTAAACTCCGGGTGTGCCGCAAACATTATCTGTCGTATTTTATCAGACTTACTTGACTTGCTTGACTTACTGTGCTTATCGTCATACTCCGTACAACGTCTCATTAGAGATATTGTCGAGATTGTGAACAAATCGCAACTCGAACTATTATCGAACAAAGGTTTCTTTAAAGACACTATCTTCTTTATTTGTTTATTTTTTGTTTTGTGTCTTGAACTGTGTTTCTTCGGTATTTTCCTTTTATGAAAGTTCCTCGGGATACTCAAAGTAGATATTATTTTTAATTTTTTGAATACAATGGGTATGCTGTACCAAGATTGCTTGGATATGACACTGCCCGATGAACAAAAAGAATTTCGATTCTTTACTTTAGTATTTTTAACTTTTCTACGATTTGAATGTCTGTCCATCGTGTAAGTAGTACTAGACGTGTGTCCATCAGCGTTTCTAGAATTAATTCTATGAAGTACTGCATTAAAAATATGTTCGATCTTCTTCTTGGCATCTCTGTCTTTTTTCAAATGCTTCTGAATCCAACTAATTAGTAAACTTTTGAAGTTTTCTATCATTAGTGATGTCACGTCTACAGCTACAAGTGGGGTTGTATTATTAGTGTCAGACTTATGTTCATTGTCGCCGCACGCACTATCATCACGTTTAAATTCATCGATCGTATCTATTTCTGTGTAATTTGAAAATCTAGATTTAGCTGAAGAAGCTTCTTTGTTTGAAAATTTATTTCTTTTTCGCATGCAATATCTTCTTAGAACACATATATCTGTTTCTATGCTTAGGTCTCTTTTAATTTTTCCTCTGTCAGAGTAAAAGTCTTTGTGTTTAGATAGTTTTTTCTTGACCTGTAGTATGCCCGTGAGTTGAGAGACACCTGAACATGTTCTCGAGTAAGTACGTATGGTGTTGTTTGACTTCTTGTACAACACCCTTGTATCCGCATCTCTTTCCAACAAAATCTTCCGTTTCACCATTGTTTAATACATGGAGTCACCTTTCTCTATTCAACGATTCGGGCACGTCATCTGTAAGCAAAAATATTAGTATTCTATTCATCATTTCAAATTCTTTGCTTCTTTTATCATCTTTTTGTAAATGCTTGCTTTGCGTTATTTTATTGTTTTTTTTTTTAAATAGATTTGAGGGCCCTTCTCAAATATTATATTTGCTTTCTCTTAAATAATTATCTACTGTTTCTATTTCGTTTAAGTTTGTGTTTTTAAAATAAATAATATTAAATTGAGGGTTTACGTGTGATGTATAGGTAGGTAGTGATGTGTAGTTTTAGGTTGTAGTGTGTATGTTGCATAAGATTATTTTAGTAAACTAGATACCAATTACTACTACTATTACCAATTCACCCTGTGACATGTTACCCATGGGGAAGCACTAGATAAAATCCAGTCTTTGACTAAAATAAATTGAGGAGTGAAATTCTTCTTCTTCCTTATGCATTTTTAAGTAGAGTACTAAGTCTAGTACTCTACTTAAAAAAACTACAACTAAACTAAACTAAACTTACTTCTTGTCATAGCTATGACTTCTAACCCAAATCGATTTATATAAGTTGACATTGCTAGACCATTAAAAATGAAAGGAAACCCTTTAGAAAAGTCAGTCAGTAATTTTGGTATCACGCTTGGTCTACACTGGGGGATGTAGCTGCGATCGAGAGGATGACAGCTACGAGTACCCTATTTTGCCCCATGGTTTGCTTGAATGTTGCCATAGGTAAAATAACCCATATGACCACACTCTACGTCACATCCTTCATTCCTCAGTAGAGTTTACGGGCTAGAACATCAAGGCGATATGGTAGGCTGGTGCCCTCCACCCACAAATTCTAGAATACCATAGAAATATTCAGAGTCTGTTATTATCTTGACAAATCAGTCAGTTCGCGTACTATGCCGCAGATCATTGGGAGGATGTTTCTGTCGATCGAAATAACTCCTTTCTTTTAATAGCCCCCCTTATTTCTTTTTGACTTTGGGCTCTATTGAAATTTGAGTGCGAAAGTCTCAATACTTACAGAATAATTTTCCAACTAGTCATTTTACAACATTGACACAAAATTTCACGATCGAACTATTTCTAAAGTGGAATAGAAAATTAAAATCACATAGAAAATTTTCAAAATTTTGACATTGTTGACGCGTCTATTGTTATTTCGCTATTTCTTCTTCAATTTTCTTTTAATATGTCTTGCAGACGAATTTACTGCCAGAATCAAGTAAAACTGCGTATTACAAAGGAGTATTTCCACTATTACTTCTTAATTATTTACTGCAATGGACTCGAAATATCGGGAGGTCAAAACAACCCCAAACCGTGGTAAAAATATCGTGTCTGACTATTTCTTATCTTATGATAGGGGCCCGGGAATAATCCCAGCGGCACTTCGACCCTTGAGCACTAAAGAGTGCTTACCCCATTTTACACATTGGTCATCCCAGTGTGCTGGTTTCCTCGCGATGTTTTCCTTCACCTTTAGAGCAGTCGCTTAATATATAATTATAATGTGTGCCACTGTGTGTAGTATTGACTCATGAAAGTTATATAGCCGAAATTGGTCTTAATTATGGCTAAAAGCCAAAACACGTAAGGTAAGACCGGCTGGACGAGATTAGCCAAGTTTGAAAAGTCCTAGATTTGACGATGGCTGCCACAGTAGCGGTTCGTCATCGCGAATAATTTACGAATTCTACTAATCACTGTTTGCTAACTACGCAGCCGGTTGCTGTGACTTAGAAGCAAGTAACTGACAATAGGAGTGATGGTTAGTGATAAGAGGAGGAAGTCAAGGAACGGTTATCTGCCAGGAGCCAGCACAGCGCTCATGTACAAGAGTCTGCTCTGCATGGCTCCAAGGATCTATAATAGATTGCCAAAATCTATAAGGGTAAAAAATTAAATTAAATTAAATTTGAAAAATTTACATTAAAAAAGAAAAAAAAAATTAATTTCAAAAATAATAATTAATTTCTTAAATTTAATATCATTTAAAAAAATATTATCAATCAATCGTGAACATACAATAAGTAAGTATACAGTTTAAATGAGTTGGTATCACTATGCTCCGTCGTTTGATATGCAAATATTTACAATAATTTGTTAATGAATATTCAAATGTCGATATTATATAAATTATTTAAATTAAATTAAACATTTGACTAGTAGATAATTAAAGGACTTTTTGACTGACAAATGTGTGTGTAATTGAAATGAGTTTTTGTAAATAATGTAGAATTAATGGTAGAAAGTAGCAGGTCTATAATTTTTAAGACCTTTCTATGACCTACTTTCAACAAAATACAATACAAATATACTTTATTATTAATACAATGTGCAGAAGGCGGCTTTATCGCTTTAAGCGATATCTTCCAGGCATCCTTCAAGTGATGGAAAAAATCATATGATACATAATATATGGGTGCAAAAGGCGTATGAAATAGATACTACACTCAAATAAATTAATAACAATAATAAAGAATGCAAAAAAAATATCTTAATCGGTCCACCATCATCTTTTAATCGGCCGCCATTTTGTGCAGACTTGGCCGATTTTTTCCTCTGCATTTGACTTGACGGTTTTCACGCTCAGTTTTCGTTTTCTTGCTTTGTCTCGACATTTTGTCTGCGGCATGGTTAAATTTTTACATCATTTGAAAAATTATTATTATTATTTTGTGAGCTCCACTGGGTCACAACTATTTTTTTAAGATAAGTGGGTTCACTGGAAACTCACTAGTTTTTGAATTTGACTATTTTTGACAAAGTTATTACGAGCGGTGTTTCTTTTTGCGACAAAACACCCTCACGCAATCAACGCCTGGAGGAGACTGATGTTAATATCGAGAACTGTGATCTCCATCGGAAGAAGGGGGCCGAGTGACGCTGTCATTCGATATTTCGAGCGACCTGATTGGTTGATCGGTTGCCAAGTTAATGGTATGCTCAAAGTTGCCAATTTCGTTACGGGGTGCTCAGCCTAAGTATCCACCAGTACGAGGCGAGTGTGTGAGATACGTCATATGATTCCATGTCAAAAAAATTACCCATTTATTTACTAAACTTATCTTTATTAACTTTATTAACAAGTACTTACAAATAACATTTAATACTCGTGGTAAAAATATATGACATATTCATGTTAATTCTACATTATTAGTCTAAAGTTAACCGCGTTCTGTAGGTATACAAGTCATATATAAACGAGGAAATCTATAATTGGCCTTCTTTAAGTTTAATACATATGTAATTTTATAATTGTTAATAGCTGTAGATTTCCCTTATAAATAAAAAAATATAAAAAAATCTACTTGCAAAATATTTATGCAAAGAGTTCACGTATAGGTTTTCGTGGTGAGCAGTCATGGGCCACCGCTCTTCAATCTCATATTTCGGGGGCTCAAAGGAATCCAGTCCATCCCGCCGCGCCAAGTTTAATCGAATGACGATAAACTCGGAATATGCCTGACGATGCCCAAACGGCGAGGAGATAGAACAACAGCTGTGGGACTAACTGCAGTTTTTAAAAAAAAAATTGTACTGAAAACTTCTTTAGGCGGTGCGCTCTTTCTGAACAGTGAACCAAACTAAACCGTCACGCTCGAGTCGGTGACGCTGAATCGGGTATAAATAATACTCGGCTCCATTCGACATCAAACGCGCTCGGGTCGGTGACGCTGAATCGCGTATACTCGGCTCTAGTCGTCATCAGCTGTTATCAGCCACGTTTACTGTCTAACAAGGAGTGCATCGTTTCAAGAAATACGTTTTTATTATTATCTAAGTCGTGCTTTTTTTGGAAGTTTTCACTTTTATCGTGTGGTCATAAGTCACACACCCTCTTTTTTTCTATTGTATAGGTGAGCAGACGAACAAACAAGCCACCTGATGGTAAGTAGTCACTGTCACCCATAGGCAACTCACCTCACTATAATGTTATTAGAGGGTTTTCGAAGTGCTGCTGCTATACTTGACGGTTAGTGCCTCATCGTACCGGTAATCACGCTAGCTCACTCATACGTACCCTTCAAACCAAACTTAAGCTCTAAGCCTGTCAGTTTTTTTTATTGGAGAGCAAAAGAGGAACCTGATGGTAAGTGGTCACTGTCGTACATAGACAACTCGCAGCAATATGTTTTTGGGGGGTTTTCGATGTGCTGCAAACCTTGAGTACCTTGGATGAAGTGCCTCATGTGCCGGCAATTACGCTGGCTCTCTTATCCTTCAACCGGAGCACAGCAATGGCGTAGTAGCTAGGACGTCGGAATCCCGGACGTCGGCGTTCAAAACCATGAAATGCATTCATGAGTTTTTCGGTTTTGAAAAACCTTCCGTGTATACAGCCATGTAGAAAATACCTGTTCCATTGGGTGTATTTTTAACTTTGTAGGAGCGCACCCGGTTAAGTGTCCTCACTGACAGTCGTGTCCGGGAATCGAACCCGAATCAGTAATCGTACACACAAGCTTTCCTGCTTTGCATACGATTACTGGTTCGGGTTCGATTCCCGGACACGACTGTCAGTGAGGACACTCAACCGGGTTAAAACAACACCTACAAGTTAAAAATACACCCAACCCGCTTTGTTGAAGTTCTACCTAGCGTTAAAGATTCACGTTATGCTGGCTCCTTCATAAAATAAGTTACTCTCCTTTCGTACAATACAAAAGCTTGACCACCATTTTGAACCCTATACCTCTTGAATTATTACCTAGAATAGACAGGCAAATGAAATTCGAACTGAATATGATACGACTAGCAAGATATTCTAAACTAGAACTCAATTAAATGTTTTGAATTTTTAACACTGGACCCTGAAATGGTTGTAGAGAAGACTTTGAATTAGAATTTAGTTACTTATTCTCATTCTAAGGCCTAGACTATGTAAGGGGGATGGGTCCCCCAGCCAACGGGGGGAGCGGGATGTAAGGGGGGTCACCAACATCTAGACCTCCAAATGCCAAACTCACCTGCACGTGGTGCATCCTGCCGATTAGCGAACGAGTCCCTGGCGACCGACTAGTGGCGGTATAACCACTCAAACGCGGGCCGGGTTAAAATACCAGAAGTACGATGACGGGCAGCAGCGTCATCAGGGCAAGCGACCTGACTACTGCGATCGACAACCCGCAGGCCTAGCGTGGCGATTATGGCATTACCTCCCATGGATAGCGCAAAGAGAAGAACCGAAGATCGGGCTCAATGGCGCACCCTGGGAGAGGCCTGTGTCCAGCAGTGGACTAGAGTAGGCTGCTGATGATGATGATGAAGGCGTGGACTACATGCACCAGTTCCAGCGCCTGTTCGGTTCGCTGCAGCCAATCACAAGCGTTCCGCCCTCCCTCCACTTGAAATCAGCGCCTCGTGATTGGCTGCAGCGTACCGAAACGGCGCTGGAACCGGCGCATTATCAGTATCAGCCTATTAATGTCCTGACTGTTGGTTCACAGGCCTCCCTTTGACCAAGAGGGTACGGAGCCATGATCCACCGAGAGCGGGCCCAGTGCTGATTGGTGGATTTCACACACATTCGGAAACTTCATTTCCTTAGACATGCCGGTTTCCTCACGATGTTTTTCTTCACCGTTAGAGCAGTCGGTAAATGTACGTAAGTCTTCGAAAAATCGGAAAACTTCACTTTTCGCTGTAAGATTTGGTGGAAAAACGTGATAGGTGGCGAGCCTATCGCCATCTCTAGGTGTGAAATACTATCCACTAAGACCCTTAGTCGCCTCGTACGAAACCCCCGGGAAGAGTTGGAGTGGTGTTATTCTTTAGGGTTTAAAACCACACGGTACCCTTGCCCTGCCATGCCGGTAAATAATGCTGAATACTGAAAATTAAATGCATTCGGAGCAGTAGAGTGGAACGCAATAAATCACGTGGCAAGGCAAACTGAACGTAACGTCAAACAGACCATATCTCACATCAACTGACGGGGTGTTCGAATAGAACCCCTGAGTTAAACACATCCTGTATGTTCCGGATGTGGCATATATACGAGTATTTACAAATTACAACACACGTTTTTTTTATTATTTACAGGTTATTGTGGAAGAAAAATCCGGGGTCGTCCTAGACTGACGTTTAAAGATCATATTGACAGAGTGCTCTTAGATTTTAATATACAGTGCAGACGACCCCAACGGCGAGCTTGCATAAAACGCCGAATGACTGTAGACGAAGCAAGAGAAGCGTGCCATGACAGAGATTCGCGGCGCTCCATTATCTCTGCCTACTCTACAAGTAAGTAAGTAAGTAAATATTTATTTGCAGAAATATGTGTACATTTGTTCTTATTACAATATTATATAGGCAGTATCAAAATACTTTGCAAATATTTATATCGGAGAAAAAAAATATTACTGAAAATAAATTGAGAAGGCAGTGCATCAAATATCATTAACCATTAAATTATTAATTATTAAATTATAAATGCAATATCTCATGACAAATTTTATAAATTATAAGTCCTTGTCACACAAAAAATTCTTCATAGGACATAGCGTGAAGTTACTGAACACCACGTAAGATTTAGGAATCAGGTAACTCTTACCCGGTGTTAAGTGGCCGAAGATAGAGCATACGGTCTTAGGTAAGTAAGTACTGGTTCTTCAATAAACAATGGTAAAACACATCAACGCCGAAGCGAAGATATTTCATTTCATTTATTTTGCCATAAATCGCGTGTACTTACATTGTGGGTCTTATAAATATATACATACGTTTCAACACGATTTTACCCATTGGGTGTAGCAAAAAAAATATATAAAATTGATTATTAAAACAATAATAATAAAAATAAAAAAGAAAACATCACAAATTAGTAAATCGAACAATACCCTGACTCTCAAACTAGGCGAACCTGTATATTGGGAGACAGTGCTTTCCCAAAAAGAAGGTATTCAATAACGGTCAGCATTCATCCCATAGACAATTTGGTAGCTATCCATGGGACAAATACCGCCCCCTACTAAATACCAAGCTATAATGGTCACAAATTACAATTTATTATAATATATATAATTATAGTCCTCAAGTGAGCTATCCGCGCACCTACTTTATAGTCTTTACTTTATTATTTTTATTTTTCAAATAGGTATAGGTTTTTCAGTCATTACATTCAGTAGTATTTTTTCCCAACTCAATTTTGTACAACAATCAATTTTCCACTTCCTAACCATGCCGTGTTTACAGGTTAAGGGTTACGACCTAGCTCATAACTTTATATTGATTTTTCTGTAATTTCTATGGTTGTAATCTGTTGTATTTAACACACACCACACAGAACAAAATGTCATATAAAATGATACACTTAAACAATTTACAGTGAGAATATATTATAATACCATTTCAGTTGTCAAATTAGTGCCCAGTAATATAATGTCATGCTTGTAGGAATTTGACGACAGACTTTGCAAAGAAGTTGGTCAGGTCAGGCGGACCCTGAAGGGGTCCTACCACCAGCAAGTTACTCGGGGTAATCGCCTCGTAGGTACGAGACGCTTGTCCAGTGACGGTAGAGATATATTATTTTATTTTTATATTGACTACTAAACCCGCATTTGACCTCGATCTCGCCTGATGGTAAGCAACGATGAGGTCGACGAGAGATATTCTAATTCATTTTTTTCCGTGTATGGGACACGGAAAAAATTATATACATAAATTCGAGTGGCCCTGTGCATGACAGGACATCGGAATACTGACCGGCCAAGTTAGAGTTGGACTCGCGCACATAGGGTTCCATACTGAAGGCGTTATTATGTGACGCGCAATGACTCATAATTATAAATCTCATAATTATCATCTATCGCAGAATATTCAAGTAATAAGTTAATCGGGAAAATAGGTAAATTTTTGACTACACGTTTTCCTGAAGGTATTTAGGACATGATTATTTATCTGTCAATAAATTTTCAGAAAATTTTAATAAATTAGTAAATGGGTGAAAAATGTATTTGGCATGCGAAATGCTTAATAAATAAAACTGATAAAGAGCATGGAACATTTTACTATGGAGCCCGTCACCCCCCTGATAATGTGTCGGTCGCTACACCATAGACCATCCGATTTTTCTTACGTCCATGTGAATGATATTCGTAATGTTTGCCAAGAATATGACGCAGAAACGCAAAATTCAATTTCACCAAGCTTTTAAAGTATTAAATGCGGCCACCGAGTGATGTGACGTATCATTTAACGTGATTATTCAGAGAAAATCTTTATATCAAAAATTGTGTTCAAGTTAGTCAGTTATCTCTACTGAAAATGCCTTCATCTCCCTCCTTTTGAATTTACCCCACATTTTTTTATTGTGTAAGGAGAGCAGTAGTGAATGGGCCGGCTGATGGTAAGTGGTCTGGATCGCCAATAAACCTTACTATACGATGGTAGAGTAACAAAATGACTTTGGTAAAAATGTACTTAATGTACGTAACTTAAATTTTTTTTTATTTTGAGATATCTCACAAGGAGAACTGCCTGATGGTAGATGGGCCCCACCTGATGGTAAGTAGTCACTGTCGTCCATCTCATTATAATGTTATTAAAGGGTTTTCGATGCGCTGCTAAAGATGGAGTGCCTCATGTGTCTCGTATAGGTCGGGGGTTAAAGAAAATTGTTTTCTAATGTGCAAACAAATGAAGCCCCATTAGCCAGTTACCCCACTTTCAAATTTTGACCCCCATTTCAGACCCCTTATTCAATAAAAAAATATTTCTAACCTTTTATCTAGGATAGTTGCGGGCAAGCAAGCTACAACTGTGCAACTTGTGAAATTCGATAGCATTAGTAATTCGTGAGAATAACAGCCGTGACATACAGACGGACGAAAGGACGAACACCGAACCATAAGGGTTCATTTTTTACCGTTTAGGTACGGAACCCTAAAAAGAGGGCGTCGGTGGTTTGTACGCGGACACTTCTAACTCGGACTGGTATCGTAGCGCCCTCTCCTCTAGAATGATGATGAGAGCACTGACAGCGAGCCAAAGGTTTGCGCAAATTCTCTTATATTTCCATACATTTAATTCAATACCCGACTAATGTACGGGAAAATGCTATCATCGCACGCGTTAACTGACAGACGCGGTTTCCATATAAAACTTCTCTCGAAAGCAATCTACATAGACGCACAGGGTGATTTTCAAAATATTTTTTCATGGATGAAATCCATAAAAAATTACAATATAAATCCTAATGAAATAAAAAATTCAGTTAGAGTAACTAATTATTTAAAAAAAATAATTAAAAATGGGGTTGCTAGGCTGTGCATTTTACAACATAAACGAATTTTATAACTATAAAAAATAATGTGAAATAAAAACACATATTTAATAAAATTTGACTTTGTAAAATAATATTTATACGAAGCACATATATGACATGTAAATTTATGATTATGATTATGAAACATTATAATGTAGGTACGAGTATAAAGGGTTCCCTACATCATATTGAAACTCTCTGCATCGATTCATAATAATATAATAATCGAATACGAATAACTGATTTCCTCCCCTAATCCCCCCCCCCCCCCTCTCCATCATGTAATATATCCCAACACTCCAATACATATTCAATCAAATAAATGGCATAGCAATCGGTAAAACTAAGACAAAGGGCGTACGGTGAAGAAATATTGTTCGCTACCCGCAGATTTGACCTCTGTAATACATTACCTAATGGTAGACGCACACTGGCTACGTCAAGCATTTTTTATTATTATAAGGAGGGCAGACGAGCAAACGGACCACCCGGTGGCAAGCTATACACATCTCATCTCACTATAATGTTGTTAGTGGGTTTTCAATGCGCTGCTAATATTGTGGACTTATGTAACTCGTGAACAAAATACGAACTTGAAATCCAGAAATTAGATCCCAATAAGTACTGATCTATATTTGGCGAAGCCCGAGTCGCACTTGGACACTTTTTGTAGCTCTGGCTATTAAATACCGTTCTCAAAATTATGAAATGATCACGCGTGCTAAACAGAGGCAGCGTGATACCAATGCGATGGACTTGGCGGTTCCGCTGCCATCAGGAGAGACATGGTAACAATAATCAATAATACTTAGATGATACTAGTAACGTAGCATTGTAGCTGGATACATGTAGTGAAGACTAACAAACACATACAAATGTACACACCCTTTCATTCTCTTTTACGTTTTACAAATGTACACACCCTTTCACTCTCTTCTACGTTTGTGTAGAAGAGAGTGAAAGGGTGTATTATGATTCTACACAAACGTAAAAAAGAGTGAAAGGGTGTGTACATTTGTAAAACGTAGAAGAGAGTGAAAGGTTGTGTACATTTGTATGTGTTTGTTAGTCTTCACTACATGTATCCAGCTACAATGCTACGTTACTAGTATCATCTAAGTATTATTGATTATTGTTACCATGTCTCTCTTGATGGCAGCGGAACCGCCAAGTCCATCGCATTGGTATCACGCTGCCTCTGTTTAGCACGCCATTGCGTGATCATTTCATAATTTCACATTTCCAAGAAACTTATTTCTCCCTATAAGCATTTTTTTGTCGGAGGTCCTTTTTTTGTGTCCTGTATAAGTAAATAAACTTTTAATTTTTTTTAATATTATTTTTTTTCATTTTAAAATAGGAAATCTGTAATTGGCAGTATGTTTTATTAATGGACATTTTTGGTTTTATATTTAAGTGCTGTGGATTTTGTAATAAATAAATATAAAATAAAAATAGCTTTGTGTCTGTCTAGCGAACCATTTTTTGACTTCATTTCATTGTTTTGAGAACGGTAATAGTTCACCAACTAATTAACTTCAGAGGTTGCCTGGAAGAGATCGCTTCGTGCTACTATTCCTGTAGTTTTTACTTTTCCTGTATTTGTGTACAATAAAGTGTTTCTGTCTATCCAAGCAGTGTACACAGCCAAGGCACACACGCTCATTAATCCCGCCAGCACGCGTCACAGTGGCGACAAGCATTACTCAAACAGTGGTAAATGACTACGATCATTCACACAGAAATGGCGTTCAAGCGTAGGCTGTGGCCATTGCTCACATAGGCTTTGGTCATTGGTCATTCCTTATTATAAGGAAAACAAAGAAACCGGCCAAGTGCGAGTCGGGCCTAGCTCGGTCTTTAAGGGTCCGTACTAAGGATCGGATATCATCTTTTTGTGAAGTTTTGTGCAAAAAATCTTTTACTTTTGCTCATAACTTATAAACTAGACAATCAGATATATACCAAGTTATAGGAATTATTTAAATAGAGGATATTACCAATAATTTAGTCAATTTTCAAAGTTCCTATATAGTACCGTTTATGAAATAGACATGGTCATAATGTGGTCTAAAATTAACAACTTTGACGGGCGCTTACGTCGTTATTTACAAAAATATGTTTATATTGTTTGTTTTTGTTTGTTTTTTATGTTTTGTTTTGTTATATGTTTTATATAGATTTCATTGTACGCTAGAAATAGTAGATTTTAGTATGCCCCTAAAATATCATAGTTACAAAGCACGGATATACTCGTGACTCCTAATTTATAACAAAAAATCAGAAAAAAAGGAATTCATTTTATTTCGACCCCTTTTACTTCAATATGTTTAAGACTAAGATTTGGGTCAAAGGATCATACCTACATAATATTAAAAAATTTGAAGTCTATTTTATTCCGTTTAGGCGCTAGAAACGCGTGAAGACGGAGCGATAGCAAGAGGGGTTTCTGCTTCGGGGTACGGATCTCTAAAAATTACACAGGTACAGTAAATAAAGTGCATTTCCCGACTGAATAACATGTGGCATGTGGCAAAAGGGCATGCGGTGCTATCATACAGATTTATACAGTTATATATAGCTTATAATTATACATATCCATCTAGCCCAAGGACTACTACAGGCTTTAACAACTCCTAGGAACAAAGACAAACATAATATAGCCCATACATATGTTTTTCGTTTTATATATTTTCCCGTTTCTCGGAATTTCGTGAGGAAGAAATGGGCACGGTTGAATTGCAAAAGAAATAACTACAGAAGGAGAACTCTGAAAATAGTGGCTTTCAACGCTCTATACTCGAACGCCGCGCGCTGTCTTCACCTAAATAAAATATATAATTGATTTTAAAGGTTTATTCAAAATAAGGTAATACTAAAATAACATTAAAATACATACTTAAGCTAAAATTACAAAATACCTAACTAAAAACCTAACTATTTTACAAGTAAAAGACCTGGCCCAGGTCGCTCCAGGGAGCGACCAGCGACCGCCAGCCTCCTCGGGACACTCCATGCAGGCAAGCAGTGTCCCGAGGAGGCTGGCGGCGTTGCCCCGCTGTATAGTGAGGCTTATACGCTGAGCAAAGTAGAGGCCTTCTGGTACCTGTCTGGATGTGTCTACGAGGCGCTTGGCTATTTCCCGGTAGAGGCAGTGGGCTCCAGGCCCCCACGGCCCCAGGGTCTCCACCCCGAACGGCGCAAATATATAATATTTTATTGTGCATAAAAAACGTAATTTTATACGCTCACAAATACGCTTTCTCTGGTAACTTGTACTTGACAGGAAATTATGTAGGTACATTTATAGCACTCAGTTCTTCAAATAAGATAATGTTTTATTGTGTATCAAAATTCAGGTACATTTTGCAGGTAAATTTGCACACTAAGTAATTCTTAGTTGGTTCCACTAAATATTACCTATACAAATACTTATAATAGATACTTAATAATAAAATCAGAACATGGATCAGTTAATACACATTTACAAAATCAATCATTATGAAGACGATGTTGTTCTGTGATTATGTGAGTGTCTCGCACTGCGAGTGCTAGTTCATACATATTAGTTCCAAGACTCTCTTCTGTAGTAACTTATTTGTGGTTGAATGCACTTAACCTAATTACTGAGATTTCGGCGGCCATTTTGTTTATCGCCCTTTTCTATTATTGAATTTCTTTTCTTTTACGCATGTAGAAATATGTGGCTCGGCTCTATTCTGTGATCCTAGATCAACGTTATTCACAAGTCAGGAAGTGATGTACGTACATCACACTCTTTTGTATGAGTAGGGTTACCATATGACAGGCGTACCGATCGAGGGACGGCGTGTTATAAGTTTGACACGTTCGTTTGTCTGTGGCATCATAATTTGACAACGGATGATCTGATTTGGACCCGGTTTTTTTAAATTTAATAGACTCTATTAAATAGAGAATTTTGTCAAGAGTGTTTTTAGCTAGGTTTGATAAAAATTGGACCAGTGGTTTCCAAGATCTTGGAGTATCTTTGATGTCGGATGGAATCTCTGGAACGGTAATAGCTAGATGGTTCGAATTTGAGTTCAAATGTTCATGGTGCGTTTCCGACATCTGAAACCTTGAGGATCTGATGATGATCAGGTAAAAGTTAGTGGACTTCAATTTCGTAATATGAAACTTGAAGAATTGGAAGATTATCAGACCGCCGAAACTATAGTATTTAAATTGTGTCTTCTCGAACTTAAGTCATAGGGAATCCTGAGACATTTCAAGAGAAAAAAATATTTAAAAGATGGCGGTGAATAATTAAATGAAATGATATGGAGCTGGGAATTTTATGTTAGCCATGGCGAGGCCGAAAGCCGAGCTCCGCGTAGGGCGAAACCCGGAGCGTCACCCCGCCTTCAGGCGCCGCAGGTCTAAAATCTAGGTCTGATGAAAATTGGATCAGTGGTTCTAAGATCTTGGAGTATCTAGTAGGTGGTTCTAGTTTGAGCTCAAATGTGACTATTTGACTGACAAATGTGACAAATTTGATTATGGTGACCTTCCCACACCTGAAACGTTGAGGACCTGATGATGACCAGGTAAAAGTAAGGGGATTCGCGATTTCATCAACATCATCATCATTAGCCTATTATATTAATGTCCCCACTGTTGATGCACAGGCCTCCCTTTGTACAAGGGAGTACGGGTCATGATCCACCGAGCGGGCCCAGTGCTGATTGGTGGATTTCACACGCCTATAAACTTTTAATTTCCTCAGACATTCAGCATGTTTTCTCACAATGTTTTCCATCACAAAATCCGAAAAACTCTTTGGGTACATGGCATTGCATGGTTTCGAACCCGGACTTCCCGCAAGTCCGGCATCCTAGCCACTAGGCCACCGACGGTGTCGGTGATGTTGTTTCGCGATTTCGCCTTTATAAAAGTGTGGGTAGCTTTTCCGGTGTAAGGCAAAGCTAGAATTTGAGCTAGTGTCGCAAAAATATCAAAAACTCGCCGTAAATATAATGTCGCGAGCAGTGCCAGTGCCGGCTCTCGACGAGCTTTCATATTGACTGCTCGCGGCAAACAGACGTAAGTCAAAAAAGTACTTTTTTATAAGTATAAAATTTAAAGTTACAGGTATTTAATTGCAGGTATGGGATCATGGGACAGCATAGCAGAAAATAAGTGATAAGTAAGTACAATTACAAAGATAAATGTACGTAATTATAATGTCGGGAGCATTGCCGCAGCGGCTCTTTTTTGGTGAACTTTTATATTAACGGTCGATGGTAAAATGTTAGCGCTATTTTGAAATCAAGAAATCTGACATACCTTCACTACATTACATAAAAGCGACACGTGCTGAAGCGACACCTAAATGATTGCGACATACCAACTGAGCGGTGGGAAGAGCTCGCGTCACGGAGGTCGGAGTGGCGTACGCGTGTCAGGAAAAGTATATCCCAGTTTGAAAAGGCACGTCTAGCTGATCTTGATACCAAACGCCATATAAGGAAAACCCGGCCAAAATCTTCCTACCACTACACATACAACAGTACCGGACAACTCTACTGAAATCGCTGTGACCGGGTCTTCAAGAGCAAGTTTTGATTCGCCAGCCACATTCGAGCGCATGCTAGGAATTGAAGGGGGTCGCCGTCATCGGTTCCGATGAGGAGGACTATATACATTACATAAGTACACTTTGCCTATGTTGGTTAGTCAACATTGCTCACTTATGCTCACATAATACCATCAAAAAACAATTTAAAAAATCCACAGCACATAGGATACAAACAAAAATATAATTACATACATTTTATTTAACAACAACGACCTAACAAAACATTTACGGGAACACACAAAACACTTAATTACTAGAGGACGAAAACGTCGCCTAAGTTCCCCGAGAGCGGCATGGTCCCCAAAACACTGACTGCTTTGTCTCGCTGGATCGATCGCAGGGTGAGCCTTCACGAGGTACGCTCCAGCACCCAGGTCATAAATAAATGATGATTTAAAAATGTGTAAATACTGAGTTACCCAGTTTTGCCAACCGGCGCAAACAACATATTTACTGGCATGTATTTTACGGGTGGCTTTCAGCCGATCGACAGCTGCCGTCGCTCGTATATTACTCTGTAATTCACCATGGCTCGCGCGGCTCACACAATCCCACGAGATATGACAAGAATGGCGAGCCGAATAATGGACAGACACTCACTATGTATTCCTATCCCTTTTTCCTCCAGATTTATTTGTTATCTTTAGATATTTATTTATTCAAAATAAAATAATACTAAAATAACCCTAAAATAAATACAAAATACCTAACTATTTTACAAGTAAAAGACCTGGTCCAGGTCGCTCCCTGCAGGGAGTGTCCCGAGGAGGCTGGCGGCGTTGCCCCGCTGTATAGCGAGGCTTATACGCTGAGCGAAGTAGAGGCCAGCCTTCTGGTCCCGGGATGTCTCTACGAGGCGCTTGGCTATTTCCCCGTAGAGGCAGTGGGCTCCAGGCCCCCACCCAAGGTATCCACCCCGAACGGCGCAAATATGCAATCACCACCCAGGCCCGCATATTTGCGCCGCTTGAGGTTCTCCGCAGAAGGCACTGCTGACCTGGCCTTCACCGCCGTGGCTGGAAGGTGGGACGCGGCAAGGGTGTCGACGCAGGTAGCGTCCAACACCAGAGACCGTCCCAGCTTCCAGGGCACGAGTGTCATATTGTCGGGCCTTTTACCGTCATCGCCAGCCAGACCATTGGGCTCCAACACGGCTTATTTATTTGTACTTTTAATATATTTTTGGTTTGGACCCTGACCTGCTGTTTCGCCCGAGATGCCTTCGCCCTGGCACAGCTGAAAACCAGCGCTGTGGTTCTGCCGTACCGGCCGGACCGCAGCACATGCTGAGCATGTGTCCTTTTAACATATTTTTTTAATGTTAAGTCTTTCTAAGTCTAATTATGTGTTTGCTTTCTTTCTTTCTTTCTTTAGATATGGTGATTTTAGATACTTATTTATCTTTAATATTTTACAAAGGCGTGGTCAAGTTTCTCCTATCTAGCTGGTTACCAAGGGCATACCCTTGACATTTTATATTTAACTGTAAAAACCGTTCGTTCTGTCGCAAATCTTAATTATCTTTTAGCATATTGGCATTTCCTTAATTGGAAGAACAACCCTAAGGACTTAGACGATGTGACAAATACGTAAATCATAAAATTGTTACCTAAGTAATGAAATAATTCCTCCATCGAAATAAGTTACGTACAAGTGAAAAGAAAGCCTCCATCGAAACTAGTTTCTAAGCTACTGTTTCTTATGCGGCCGAAGGGGCCTCGTGTATCGGAAATTAATTACGCTGGCTCTCTTCCCGTCAAACCGAAACACAGCAATGCACATTGCTGTTTTTTTGCAGGGTACCACCCCAGGCTGACTCTACACACAGTCAAAACAGTACTTTGAAAAAGCACGATCTTCATAATTTTCTATGATCGTTGCAAACTATATTTCGCTGAGTTTTACGCTTGCTTTCTTTCTTATTATGTAAGTGAGAAATATCAAGAGAAATTCCTAGAAATATTGAGATGTAAGTTACCACAGTAGGTAACAACGGATTATATACGCATAAAGTCAAACACTCATAAAGTCAAACACACATAAAGTCAAACACGCATAAATTCAAACACGCATAAAGTCAAACACGCATAAAGTCAAACACGCATAAAGTCAAACACGTATACAGTCCAGAAGCTAACAATTATAGCCCAGGAGATAACTATTATAGTCAAGGAGCAAACCTCAATCTTATCTTATGATAGGGGGCCGGGAATAAACCAGCGGCACTTCGACCCTTGAGGATCTTTTGTGCCTAGCCCATTATACACACTGGTCATACACTCAGTGTGCAGGTTTCTTCACGATGTTTTCCTACTATACATGTACAGGTACATGACATTGCATGTTTTTGAACCCGGACCTCCCGCATGGGAGTCCGGTGTATTAGCCACTGTAGGAGCTAACCATTAAAGTCCTTGAGCTAATTTACGATTTTCATAAACTGATATCATTTAATAGTCAATTTGACGAGAGTTAAGTTGCTTCACTGTCAAAGGTTATATCCCTCGCGAACCTACCTATAACTACAAAAACCCCATAAAGAGCCTAAAGGAGGGTGAATTTTCACTATGGCGCCAACTATGAAATCGCAAAAAAAATCAGCTGTTTCATACATTTCGGTCGTGTATTGAGCTTTTGTATGAACAGCGGATATTTTTTTGTAATTTCAGAGTTAGCCCCATAGCGAGAGTTGGTCAGTTATTAATTCGAATACCCCCCTTTCGGCTCTATAGGGGGTTCTTGTTACACCTATTATACAGGAGGATTTTAAAAACACATTTTCATAAATCTTTTCATAAAGCCGGCAGCTACTACAGCTATATAATACAACTATAGTTTGAACGCGAAACTTTGCACATATTTAACTTATATTGTCTCATAAAGCCACACGAACTCATTATGCGCTCACTGTATGTGTGTGTGGGGGGTGGGGGGTGGGGGGGGGGGGGGTGGAGCACTCGTAGGGGTGGTTTCTATGTTCTAACGTATATGGTTAGCTAAATAGGCACAGAGTAACGTAGAAGACGTGACATTTTGACTAATTCTGCACACAAACTTAGAAATATTAATTGAAAAACTGGCCAAGTGCGAGTCGGACCTCGCTCTGTCTATATATTTGTAAGTTTTGAGCAAAATCTTTTGCTAGCAACTTACAAACTGGTACATAATACGAGTAAATGTATTTAGTATGTATTTGTTGTTTTAATACAAATATACTTTATCGCACACCCGGGACAAAAACAAAACATACAACATAAAGAGAGGTACAATACAATGTGCAGAAGGCGGCCTTATCGCTTTAAGCGATATCTTCCAGGCAACCTTCAGGTTTAAATGAAGGTATAACCAATTATCAAGTTATTTTCAATAAACTCATTTTTTTACGTTATTTGGGACCCCTCTAAATATAATTCAACAACATTTTTAAGTCGATATTCGAATTTGGGTAAAGGGAATAGGTACGAGTTATATGAAACATGTTATTCGAAATTTTGAAGTTAGTATCTAATTCTGTTTAGGCGTTAGACCCGTGTGACAGACGGACGGACGGACGGATGACGGAGTGACAGCAATAGGGCCGTTTTCGGATTGCTAAAAATGTTATTTTAAAAGACAAAAAGAAGAACATTAGGATCCCCAAGGGATTGAACCATAATAGCTGATCTAAATGCCAAATAGCTTGTTAGACACCAAAATTAAGTGTAAAATTTCAGGGTAAAATTTACCCTAAGTTAGATTGCTCGCAAGAGAAATTTTATAGAGAAACCGTCTCATGAATGTATGAGACGGTTTCTCTATAAAATATAAAAGTCGGCCATTGAAACAGTCATTTGCCCAAACTTTTTGGATCGCTGAGGGCGCTACTATAATACTATACTACCTATTGCCGAATTCAGTGGTTAGTCCAGTCTGACTAATATTTTTAATCTTTGAAAGAACTTGCCAAAATTTTGATTGGAAAGCCAGATAACCCCAAAGTTTGATGTTAAACAACTCTAAAATGCTTTTGGGTCAATCATTAACTGATTGTGGAAATGTTTAGTTTAACAGAGAAGCACTAAGGGTATTTGTGGACCCCTTTTTCACTCGGAAAATTGAAAGTCTCAATAGTGGTGGAAGTTTGATTTAAAAAAATCCATCAAATAATCTCGGTACACACAAAATATAGGAAATTTAATCATATGTACAAAAACGGAAGCATTCGGCAGTCTGCATCCTCTGTTGCCGTGGCGGCTTCGTTTGTAAAGCGGCGGCGTCGCGAGCGCGTGTGGCATTTTCAAAGAGCAAGGTTATTTAAGAGAATGGACTTTACATTGTTTTTTTTATTTACGATTAAACCCGCGTTTAACCTCAAACGGCTCACCTGGTAAGTGACGATGAGATCGAAGATGGTACGGTACACACAGGCTTAGTAAGTTTACAAAACTGATTGTAGATACTAGAGTGATATTTTTTAAGTAGAAAACATAACATTTAAGAATTGAAACTATAGTGAGCCATTTTAAATATGTAATTAACTACGGATTACTCACTGGTGAAAGTCGGAAATTCTCCGAACAGTTTCGGCCTGTCGAAGGCCTACTTGATCACGGAGAGTGCGAAACACCCGATGTCGATGCGACGTCGTTTCGTCTCGCAGTGCAGTGCAGTTTCATTAGTGAGTAATCCGTGCTTTTTTTTAATTTTTTATTCATCTTTCATACAGTATAAAATACAGTAATATCTTAAGTGTATACCGACAAACTACTTATTAGTTTATCAGCAGACTTATTGCTCCCTTTTATAAATAATAATTACATTTTTATATTTAGATAGTATAATTACACATCGTTAGTTACATAGTTAATTACATATTTAAACATAACATTGTTAATAATGCATAGTTTACAAATATACCTCATGTAAGTACTAATATTTACAGTAGATTATTTAATCTTATCTACAGTTCATAAAAATATTTTTTTTTTTATTAAAATTTATTCACGCATACATTAAGAGGTTCAAATAAAATCAAGTAATGAATGAGAAAGAGATTTTTCATTTTAAAATCAATACGGAGTTACTTATACCATTTCAACTCCCATCCACGTCCATTAAAACATTTAAAAGCAAAACTCCACCGCATAGCCCATAGCCATAGCCCATCGCCCACCCGCCCTGATGCACCATGTACTTTATAAATAAAGGTTAAAATTACAAATGAAATTAAGCAAGTAATCGTTTTTATAACCGCATTATATCTTCAATTGCATCACACCTTCGATAGTGGGCCACTTAAATGGTCCTTAATCCGTCTCTGGCTAGCTTCTAATGTTTAAATTAAAAGCTGGTATAGAGATACATTTCAGCTTTCTGTAACTTTCGCGGTCAAATACCGGTTAAATTAACGTTTTAGATAATGGGCACTTACCCCATTGGCTTTTGAATAAGTAAGGTAGTCAAAGAGGGTAATTCGAATCTTTGAACCTCATTGGCTTTGTATACTCGTACTTGAGATCACGGGCGTACAGGAAAAGAGGGGAGGGGGGGGGGGGGAGCATGAAAGGGGTAGCTGATCCTGATATGGCACTAATTATAATTGGTAAAACTCTATTTCAAAGAAAATGGAAGCTTTTGAACATAGACTTCCTCAAAATACACGGCTTTGATGCTTAAGTATGGTTGAAGCCAACTTTGATAAAAGATTCAAGATTTTTGGAAGGAGAGGTTCAGAATTTCGAGTCAAATATTTTAATTTTGTGACGCCAAAATCCATCAGACCTCGCGTCTCAAGTAGTCGAAGACCTAGTAGTTAGCACCTCACGCCTTTGTTTATTACCTAGACAGCCTTTGAAGTTAAAACTAGGTAATCAGAGGGTAAATCCCCTGAACATTATTATTTGTACGATAATGCCCCTTTGTTTGTTTGTTGTTTGTTTATCGTATGGTTAGTGGCCAACCTATTTGTCAGTGTTGTTCAGGCCGCCCGTAGGCCTCTGACACTCTCCAAGGCACGGAGGAGCTCAGATGAAATATGCCGCTAGAGGTCACCCATCCAGGTACCGAACGCGCCAACGTCGCTTAACCTGTACGATCACTTTCGGACCGTGCTCGCAACTAGGCTACGAGCTCCTCATCAATCTCCTCCTCAATGCCCCTTTACAGCAGATATATTAATTTTTTTTTATTTTATTTAGATAAGTGACAGAGCCTCTATACAGCTGCTACATTCCTAATTTTTAAACCTAATTAGACAATGTACATAATTGCTTTTATTTTGCTAATTTTTTTCAAATGTACCTACCTACACATGCAAATCGACTGGTCTGTTCGCTGCTGTCCAGTTATGTTTATATTTAATATGAATTTTAAATTTGTAAAAAGCATGCAAAAGGAATTCCTGGTGTCACGATGGTTTTAATAAATGAGTAAGAACATATTCTATAAACTTTTTTTTATTATTTACAGACGAGCAAACGGACCATCAGATGGCAAGTGGTCACCGTTGCTCCAGACATCTCACCTCACTCTTACCTAAGGGTTTTCGATGTGCTGCTAACCTTGAGGACAGATGGAGAGCCTCATGTTCCGGGAATTACGCTGGCTCTCTTTACCTTTTAAAACGAAACACAGCAATGCGCATTGCTGATTAGCTGCAAAAGGGTGGTACTTCCAATACTGACTCTGCACATTGTAATACCAACTTCAGATATTCTATGAACTCTAACGAACTATACAGACGCATTTGCTACAATCTGCCCTCTATGTGCCGGCTAGCAGGGTTCTAGGACAGTGTGCAGATGAAGTAATAGAAGAACTTGGTAATAGATATTATATTTTTAAGGAACAGGACTACTCAGAAAATAGTAAATGTAGCAAATAGGTAGTAGTAGGAGACAAAAATAAAACGGAGAAACGTCCGTTCAGGACAAAATACAGAGAGAAAGTGCAAAATACAAAGAAAACAGTGAAATTAATGGAATAATGGTATTTAGAAATGGAATGGGAATATGATTTGAATTTTGAGGATATAGATGAAGAAATGAAGATGCAAACATGAAATGAGGTGAGATAAACGCTAACGATGAGGTTGAAATTGATGGCAAGGAGGTTGATATGGACGATGAAGTCGACATTGATATTAGCTTTATTTTGAACAAGAAAACAAAGCCCCATTTACATAATTCATTGCATAAAAAACCAAAAACTTCTTATTGGATTTTAATCAGCACCGTAATACCATAACATAATGTTGCATGACATCAACCCATTCTGGGGTTGCTAGCGGAAAATTATTATTACGTAAAGGCGCCCTGGGCGGGAAGCACCATCGATTTAAATTCATAGCTTTTTGTGTAGCGTGTGTTCGCCTTCCTGTTTGATAATGCTGTTAAGATTAAAGGAATTTACTACGTTCCGTTATAAGTATGTCATGTACTTCAGTTCTTGTAAACTTGAGTCTTTTACTTGACTTATTTACTTACTTATTCTGTGTACGGAGATGTAACTTTGAGATTTGATTCATAAATATCTAAGCATTCTGGTGTTATATTTTTGTAATAGTCCGTGATTGCTTGCCATTGACCCGTTTTTTCATGGCCTTTCAAATTTGAAAGAAAAAAAGAATTTATTTCTAAGAGCGCACACATACAAACAATTAGGTACAGAAGATAAAAAATGATTATAATTTTAAACAAATATAAGATAAAATAAAAATAAAAATTTCTCCGTATATTACTGAGCGGGTTAGCAATATTGAAACCTAAGAGTAAGAAAATTTTAACTGCACTACTCTTGGTTAAAAAAATAGTCTAGGGGCGGGCGTTCGTTCCTTCATGGTACCTACAAGGTAATTGATTTAAAATTTTCTTGTCTAGAAGTTACTTACTAATTGAAACAATACGATATTAACCTATTTTGTTTATTGCATCAATCAACTTACACGGACATCCTAAAGAAGGATCTAAAATTAGTTTTTCGATATCTCAACTAACATCAGAGATATTAATGGTTAAAGTAAGTATTGGACAGATACTCTGTACCTTTCTAGCAAAACTAAGGGCCTTAGTGGATACTATTCTACACCTAGTAGACGGCGATAGGCTCACCACCTATCACGTTTGTCCACCAAGTCTTACGCCGAAAAGTGGGAACTACCTGTCGGTGGTTCCTCTGTCTACCCTCTCGAGGATTATGGACGTGAGAGATGTGTGTGTGTGTGTGTGTGTGTGTGTGGAAATAATTTAATGAAATCAATTAACTTACTCGTACATGAACATCCTGAAGAAGAGTCTAAAATTCGTTTTTCGATGTCTCCTCAACTAACATCAGAGATATTAATGGTTAACGTTAGTATTGAACAAATGCTTTGTCCCATTCTAGCAAAACAGTCCTTATATGCAGCCAGGATCTGCTTGTATGGCGCTAGAGAACAGTTACGTCATAAAACTTATTGCCGTTTCTTTTTACTGTTCTGATTTTTGATTGCTCGTAGTAATTTCATTTTTCAACGAATTTTAATTCTGTTTTCACATTTTACCATAAATTTATGACTATTTCTTAATTTTTAAGAATTGCTTTTAATAATGGATACTTGGAAACTACCCTATTGAAATAGTGAGATCAAAGATTTCGAAATTCAAGAGGGCGTTACTAGTTCGATTTCTGTGGGTGAGATAGAGCTATATTTGACAGAAGATCAATCAGTCTATAATATGTTTATATATCTCATTGCGATTCTAACCAGTGCTAAGAGAGAGGCAAAAATATATGCCAGAATCGCAACCTCCCCGTGATACGGATAGTTTGGGCTATTGAATGTAGTTTTTATTGTGCGAAAATTCCAAAATAACACCCTAAATTTCTTTTTACCATATAGAGGACATGAAATTCCAACCATAACTTGTTCTGTATCGTTGGAAAAGCTATGCACGTACCCGAAAAGGGCAGTCGTAGTTTATTGGCAAATACATTGGCATTCCGCGAACAGCCGAGACGCCTATTGCTAACACCCAGATTCCGTAGGAACTGTGCACACATAGCGGGGAACTTTAGGGGACATAATATATAGGGGATGTAAAGGCCCAACGCATACCGCTGGAGGCTTTCTTCGATAACAATTGAACTAAACCTTAAATTCATTGGAATACGGTTTAAAAAGGAATGATAATAGCAAGTGAATCGGCGCGGCGACTCGCGGCGGCTCCAGGCGGCGCGCGAATGTATGGTAACGAGGCGCGCGGCGTCTCCAGGCGCGGCCGCGCTACCGTACGAGCGGAATCCGCGCTGCACTCCACTCCACTCCGCCGGTGTGCGTTGGGCCTTAGGGGACATTTTATTAAGGCGCTATCTGAGCGAAACTAGCGCCGCCAATCGAAAAAATCATATCAAATAATAAGGGCATTCAAAAAAATTGTTTACAGGATTATTCAACGAATTAAGAAGAAATGTTCAAATTACACGTCGTATTCATTTTGTACTTAATAATAAATATATCCTCGTATGTTATAAAAACTTGTTAAAAAAAGTGTACAACAAAATACTGTGGTAGCTACGTAGCGACGATACAATGCTTGCTTATCATATGGTTAACATATTTGTCAGAGTTGTTCAGGCCGCCCGTAGTCATTTAACATGGCTTAACGACTGCTGTCGAACGACAGCAACCGGGACCAACTGCTTAACGTGCTCTCCGAGGCACGGAGGAGCTCAGATAAAATATGCCACTAACGGTCACCCATCCAGGTACCGACCGCGCCTATGTAGCTTAACCTGCATGATCACTTTCGGACCGTGCTCGCAACTAGGCTTTTTAGTTCCTCATTCTCATATTGACACAATAAGAAACAAAAGGCAGTCACACGGAAACAAAAGTGGTCACTTTTGACAGATCCGCGTTTTGTTTCATTACGAGAATACTAAAATATTACTAAAAAATCCTCTTCATTCGTGGAATAATCCTGTAAATTTTGATTTGTTTATGAATTATTTATAAATTGAACAAAAAATTGTACGCTTTCTGGCAGAATATGGTGACAGTGAAACACAATGTAGCATCTGCATTACCCATATTTACAAATAAATGATATTTCTATTTCTAAAGCATTAAAAAAAATGCCTTAATTAATTGATATGTTTTTTTTTCATTCGTTCATGTAGCCCCTTAAGTACGTAATGTGATCGAACGCTTGAAAAGGATCCGCATAAAAATAGTGTTGCATAATTTTATGTTATGTAACTTTGGATAGTTAGCAAAAAAATGGCATTCGCACTTGCACTAATCAAAGTGTCAAAGCCCTTTAATAGTTATTCAGTAAAAAAATAGGGTTTAAGATCTAACACCATTTTGCTGCCCTATAAAATGCGTTTTGACTCAACATTAAAGTGTGGATGACATCAAAAAGCATTTTATATAAGGCACTACTTTCCAAACGTGTGTTTTCCATCACGTACGTTAGCTTTCGGCGCTCCCTTGCGATGCTAGTTTTTATTTTTTTATATTTTTTGGGATGCCGAGCGGGCGAAAAGCGTCACGTCCACTTGGTGGTGTTTGCAACGTTCTTAAAGCGTTAATAGTAGCTCGCAATTTATAAGATCCAGTCACTAAACAAAGTATCAGTGGCTCTATTCCGTAAATAGTAGCTCGCAATTGATAAGATCCAGTCACTAAAAAAAGTATCAGTGAATCTATTCCGTAAATAGTAGCTCGCAATTGATAAGATCCAGTCACTAAACAAAGTATCCGTGGCTCTATTCCGTAAATAGTAGCTTGCAATTGATAAGATCCAGTCACTAAATAAAGTATCCGTGGTTCTATTCTGTAAATAGTAGCTCGCAATTGATAAGATCCAGTCACTAAACAAAGTATCCGTGGCTCTATTCTGTAAAGTGTGATTAATCCGTGACCGGTTACCGTTGAGAGATAGGATAGTAGCCTATTGCTGTTAAATAACTCTAAAATAAGTTGATTGAGTCAATATAGTTATTAAATTATATTTAGCTGTTTTTTTAAAAGCAAAAATGGAACCACAGGGTGAGGACAACCCGGAGAATGATAGCGGGCCATCTATGCCCTTACCCTCAGATCTGACATATATACATTAAATCAATTAGAAAACATAATATACAAATAGACAAATCAATCCCACATGAAATGCGAGAAGTTATTATAGTAGAGAGTGGTGGTAAACCGATCGGTGATACCTTGCCATCGCTTATTTCCTCACTTATATTTAAAAAAATAATCTTGGTTTAATCTATAAACCTTATCCCACTTCTGATTTGGGCCATACACCACTAAAGCAGTAAGTCACGGCCGCAGTGCAGAAAACGCACCGCGTCGCCGCTGAATACCTAAGCAGTTGTTAGTTTTTGGCGCAGGTTTGTTGTCGACCGTGCATCTATATTACAAATTAATGCTAGTTCTGCTGGAAATGTTGCACTTTCGGGACAGAGTTGCAGTTTCATTTGCATTACCGCTTACAATTGTATGTACTACAATTAAACAACATGTATTTTAACTTCCCGTATTCATAGCCAAAACTACTATTCTGGACTATTTTGACATGGAATCTATTTCATGTTTTACACATTCGCTTTGTTTGTGAGTGAACTTGTGTCGTGTCACCGCGTCGAAAATGTGTACTTTCAGCTACCACTAGCTTTTGAACTATTTAACCTATAAAAATGGAAGTTATACCACTGGATAGAGTCATTCGGCGCCGTTCTAACGATCCCTAATATAATAACTGAAACATTGTTTCCTCGGTTCGCTACAGCTTGCCGAAGTGGGGACCTTTTTTGGCCAAACAAATGTACCGACTTATATTAAATTCTCTATAACTTTGGAACTATAATAGATATCGAAACACTTGAAACTGCGTTGTGATGTGCTTGAACTCCCATTTCGCATCTGGTTTCAACAGTTGAAAATAATTGACAAGTGTTTAATAGACTTCGATAAACAGTGGATGGAGCTGGTGTTGTTCTTCTGTTAGGCGTTTCCAGGCATTACAATAGACCCATAAGGAGTATACCACCTTGACTGGATTTGAGCTGCGTCTCATGCAAGGAGCCAGGCCATGTGGTGTCCAACAGTGCACATCAGTTTTCTCACTAATCACAAAGTTTTGGCTAGCCATTTATTACACAAACATAGTTCACATATAATAGCACATAAATCGAAGGAAATTGACCAGAAATATTGAGAAAAACCACATAAACCGAATTTTTAATTGGCCGCCGTAGATCGATAGATTTCATGTTTCGGCAGATCCCTTCTGCCTGGCAGGTTAAAAAAAAAGTAGAGCTTGAGCATTACATCAGATTCTCACTAGGCACAGACTAATCTATCTAAAGGCACGGCAGTGCGCAGGCCAAGCTCCAATACATGCAAGCCGTGCACTGTTTAAAACACGAACCTATTATGTTGCACAGCATAGGCAATAAAAAATATTGATTTTTGATTTTACATCTATTAACACGAACCGCTTCAAGCAACTTTTCACCACCATGTAATTCAGTGCGTATTGCACACAACACAATAAACACAACACACACAACACATACAACATAATAATATCTCGTCCTTACGCGATATGCCTTAGGTTAAAATTATTTACAGACGAGGCTCCAGGATCCATCCTGAAAATATCATCATCATCATCAGCAGCCTATTAATGTCCCCACTGTTGGCGCACAGGCCTCCTCTTGCACAAGAGTGTATGGGCCATGATCCACCGAGCTGGTCCAGTGCTGATTGGTGGATTTCACACGCCTTTGGAATTTTTTATTTCCTCAGACATGCAGGTATCCTCACGATGTTTTCCTTCACCGTTAGAGCAGTCGGTAAATGTACATAAATCTTCGAAAAAATCTGGAAAACTCATTGGTACATGGCATGATTTCGAACCCGGACCTCCTGCATGGGAGTCCGGCGTCCTAGACACTAGGCCACCGACGCTCCTTTAAAATATTTTATTTATATTTATATTTTATTTATTTGTCAGTTTCACAGCATATTTCATAGTAAAGACCTTTTATGTCTGTTATCATATCATTAGTTTTTCATCAATATCTTGACCATAGAAATCATACTACCCTCTTCTCTAGAACAATGACGTGAGCAACGACAGCGAGCCACGAAGTTGACCCATAGGTGTTTTTTATACATTTGACATTTCAGTGCCTCAAATCGCATGCGCCAACTGGCAGACGCGGTTTCCATATAAAACTTCTCTAGCGAGCAATCTACATAGGGGTGAATTTCAAAATCTTTGGTCTTGAGTAATTTAATAATTTCTACGTATATTTTTTACCACTCTACCATAAAGAAAAACATACCGAACTGCGAAAAGTACCTAACAGCATTTTTACCTCTTACGGTGGAAACCATTAGTGATGGTAAAAATATATAGCATATCACGAGGCGTAATACAAAAAATCTATCAATAAGAGTAATGGTTTGTGCTACACTGCTTAAGGTGCAAGAGACGACAGTGAGCGATAATATGTAGATTTTAAAAAAACTGTAGTGTATATCGCGTAAGTAGTTTATAGGATATTGAAAATTGTCTCGAAACGGTTTGTGTGAATAGTGTATGACGTACGCACGGACGGTGTTTCTGAACTTGGCCTGCGCACTGCCGTTTTTTTATAAATAGGCTACGACAAACAGGCAGACGGGCCACCTGATGGTAAGTAGTCACCGTCGCCTAGAGACACGTGCAATACCAGGGGTATTGCTTGTGTGTTGCCAGCCGTGGAGGGAGAGGACTTTTTTAACGTTCTTTTTGAAGCATCCCATGTCGTAGCGCTGCGGGAAAACGTCGGTTCCTGTAAGTAACTTAGTGTGTAAGTGACTTATGTGTAAGTGTAAGTGTGTATGTGTAAGTGACTTAAACAAATAAGGCAAATAATAAGTGCCTATAGTATTATTTTAATTTTAATTTTATTTCTATTATTAAAATTAACAGACAAATACATAACTACAACAGACTTAGAATACATAAATAAAAATATGCTACCAATAAATTTCCACTTATTAATAACAGTATTAATATAGACATAGATAGAGAAGATTACAGAAACAGGCCGGTTGTAAAATAAATAAAGATAACAATATTAAGAATATAAAAGAGAAATATAAAAAAGAATTAAACATTATGTGACAGAGAGGGTGGGGAACTTAAAGTAAAGCAAAAAAAAAGTCCTTAAAATAGTAAGTAGTATCCGAAATAGAATCAAAAATTATCCTTATATCCCTATAATGCAATGAGAAAGACTTATCATTACCTACTTTAGTTTTTCATTAAGTAAATTTTAATATTATAATATGATTTATCAATTAAGAAATTAAATAGTACTTTTTTAAAACCATTGAGATCGGTGCGGTTACGTATACGTGCCGGAATTTTATTATAAATTTTTTGAAGTATAATTATCCGCTATCAACGTAACACTTGCACCGAATACCGTCCCAAAAGTTATGGTGTTATTGGGCCCACAGTAAATCAGATATATGACGACATTTGTCGCGGCTGTATCGGCCTCTAACACAACTCTCCTTGTTACTGCCAAATTGGTTAACTGTATTACTTGTAGAGCTTTCGCGTAAGTTATACTTGGTCGTATTAAGCATAGGCATAATACTATGATAATTTTGTAGAGCGTCGGTGGCACAGTGGCTAGGACAGCGGACTCCCAAGCGGGAGGTCCGGGTTCGAAACTGTGCAGTGCCGTGTACCAATGAGTTGCCATGTACTACGTACATTTACCGACTGCTCTAACGGTGAAAGAAATCATTGTGAGGATACCTGCACACTGAGACGACCAGTGTGTGAAATGGGGTAGGCACATAGGATCCTTAAGGGTCGAAGTGCCGCTGGGTTATTCTCGGCCCCCTATCATAAGATGAGATAGGATACCTTATAAGGAAAACCATGGAAAACCTTTAATACATCTATCAGAATTTATCTGTGCAGCCCTTTCTTACCCTTAGAAGTGTACATCTTGTCAGTAAAACAGTTGTTAAACTTGTCAGTAATAGACATTTTCTGTTTTTTTTTCAATAACAGCTTTATCGGAAGATTATTGAAAAAGAAAATAATTAGTCGATTGTTATAGGGTCAAATAAAGGTAACCATTTTATATGGATGTGTCAATTTAGTCTTAAATTCCCAAAAAATCGAGTCCTAGCTACTAGGCCACCGACGCTTATAGGTACATATCATGCTACAGTCTGTCCTCTAGATGCCGGCTAGCAGGGTTCTAGGACAGTGCGCAGATGAAGTAATAGAAGAATTTGGTGATTAATATTATATTTTAAGGAAAAGAACACATAATCAGTAACACAGAAAATAGGTAGTAGCAGGAAATAAAAGTGAACGGGAGACGTCCGTTCGAGACAAAATACAGAGAAAAAGTGAAAATACAAATAAAACAATGAAATTAATGGAATAATGAAATTTAGAAATGGAATGGGAACATGATTTTGAATTTAAATGAAGATGCCAATACGAAATGAGATGAGATAAACGCTAACGATGAGGTTGAAGTTTATGGCAAGGAGGTTGGATATGGACGATGAAGTCGACATCGTTACAATCATAACCACAGAACTAAATGGTACAATGGGTTACTATTTATACTAAGTATTTTATTTTCGCAGTATTAACTGCTCAAGCAACTTATAAAAGTATAATACCTACTACGATACAAATCCATTTGCAAATGGGATCATACGAATGGGTGTCATTTGTTATATTGAGATTTAGCAGAACCATAGATCAGGGGCCTACGGTCTGTTTTAAAAAAAATATTTTTATTGACAACTAAACCCGCATTTGACCTCGACCCTTGACGCTCGACCCCTATTTTGACCCTCATTTGTTTTATTTCTAAAAGCCCGCTCAGGATGTTATAGATAATTAAACTTTACGATTGCTTATGTGTCCATATTAAATGGTCGAACTGTAGGCTTTAGCAGTATTGTCATCGTTGGATTTTAATAAACAGACCCCTGCGATACAGGGCTATAACTAGGTTTTAATAGTAAAAGTTATCTACAACAGCAATGCCTATTTCTTTTCCTAGATTAATAAAACGTTTCAGATTCAAAAGTTAAGGCCGTTAGAGTCGGAACTCGATAACAAAAATATTATTGAAAATATTTGTATGTCAAACGACGGAGCACAGTGATACCTACTCTTTTAACCTGTATACCAATATCTACTTATTATTACCTATGTTCACAAATAAATGATTGATTGATTAAACAAAATCAAAATTCACACACCCAAAAAACAATAGTTTGTTTTACATGGGCTCTAGGACTATACAACTTTGGCAGAGAACTCCGAGAAATGGCGCGTCAGAAATTAATGAAACCATCGACGGAACAAGTGTTGCCATTTTTCTCTCCGCTCTTTCCCCGCCCCGAAACTCCCCCCATTTGTTAGGGAGAAATTATATTAAAAGCGGGGGAAAAGGAAATTAATACGTCTAGGTACTTGTTTGTATCGTGACGATAAATACCGTGAGTTGCAAGAAATTAATGTTAATGTTAACTTGAATATCTTGTTGTCTCTATCTTTCTATGCCATAGCGTAAAGTAAAGTAAAAATAAAATACACTTTAATGCACAAATAGAAAACATCAAACAAAAGATAGAAAAGGAATCTGTGAAGCACAATTTAGGCGGCCTTATCGCTAAGAGCGATCTCTTCCAGGCAACCTTCGGGCAGAGGTAATGATTTCGAGAAAGAGGTAGTAGGTGTGCAAGTATGATGGAAAACGTTATAAAGTATTATGAAAAATTTATAAGAGAATTTTATTTACAACAATAACATATAAATACCAAGGTAATTAATTACCATACTATACCTACTTACTAAGTACATAAAATAAATAGGTAGATATATATATATATATATACTTAAATAGATAATGATAAACATACATAAAATAATATATAGACTACATAAACTAAACTAAAAGGAAAAAGGGTGACACATGATTCCATGTGACGGTTAGGCGATTTTCACACGGTGATGCCACAAAAATCGTGAAGAAAGTCAAGAAAAAGTTATGATCAATGCAATTGGCGTGTACATCGCTGCGTGCGGTTTCATACAAAATCAATGCGACACTAAAGTCGCGCTAATTCTTCTATCGCCTAGGTTGCCTGGAAGAGATCGCTCTGAGCGATAAGGCCGCCTTTGTACACTTATTCTATGTTTCCTTTCCTATGTAAATTTCTTGTGTGCAATAAAGTACTCGTATTAATCTATCTATTTATCTAAAGTCGCGCTTACATCAAGTCGCTGCGACGTTCGTCACCGTTCATCTACCGCCTCAGATTTCAGATCTTTATTTATAATATTCAATTATACGTCACATACATTTATCATTAATTCATTACAATCCAATATTATTTACATTATAAACATTTAATTTATAATTAATGACAACTGCCGGATGTGGGGGACTTTAGCTTTAGCTTTCTTAGCCTTAGTTTAGTTTTAGCTTTAGTATTATTTTAGTGTTATATTATATTGTATTTTCTATTTGTGCATAGTAACTTTTAAAATGAATAAACTATTGCTCAATAAAAAAATAATAAAAATAAAAGTAAAAAATTCAATTTTAATTAAGACTAAGTGTTTTTTTAAAATCATGCTATGTGGTTAGCGAATACCTACCAGATCTTACTGACATTGAAGAACTCTTCAATCGTATAGAATGCGCTCCGTACCAGAATTTCTTTTAATTTTAGTGTGAATGCAGTTTCACTCGGTGCATCTCTAATTGTTTTGTCCACCTCCACACTGAGATAACTGTGAAATGGGGAAAGCAATGGCAAACCACCAAAATCGTTCTATGTAGTTATTTCAAGAAGTTACACAAAACGATATAGAAACGAGCTGGTTTCCGCAACTCTATGTCTATATACAGCACTTTGTTTTGCGTGTTTACAAAACGATAATCGTAGTAATTAGCAAGCCTAACATAGTATAGCAGAAACATCGATCAAACTCCATACAAAGTGACATCAATATTGCCAGTTTAGGCGTCTATAACAAAGTGTATAGTTTTGTAAAACCGAGGTCTTGGAAACTTCTGACCTACAGGGGAAGAAATATGGCTCTAGAATTATCCGTGATTTAGATATATAGGCTGTAAAAAATTACCTCTACATTAATCTCTTGCATGGATACCTACCTACCTATCTACAAACAAAACCGCTTTAAAAAAATATATTGAAATAAGCTATCGTGACGTTTTCCTCTCACATGGATAGTTTCACAACTTAGATATATTTAAAATTCCATTAGGGATATTATTTTTACGAAATATACCTAATACAGGCATGTGTCTAAATTGTTCCTTCCAAAGCTGAAAGTATTGCTCTGAGTTCAAAAGCTTACGAGTATGGATTATGGGGAAGTAAAATTGATCTGAGATCCAAAGTTAAAGATGAATTAAACACAATGTAGTGTGCGGTCGGTAAATAGAGATCATCATCATCATCAGCAGCCTACTCTAGTCCACTGTTGGACCTAGGCCTCTCCCAGGGCGCGCCATTGAGCTCGATCTTCGGCTCTTCTCTTCCAGTCGCTGCCAGCTACCTTGCGCAGATCGTCGCTCCATCTAGCAGGGACACCCGTCCCACACTACGTTTGCCAAAACGCGGTCTCCACTCCAGAACTCGTCTCCTCCAGCGGTTGTCGGTTCTGCGACAGATGTGACCGGCCCACTGCCACTTCAGCTTGCTAATCTTATGAGCTATGTCGATAATAAACGCGCGCGCGCGCACACACCCACACCCACACACCCACCCACCCACCCACCCACACACACACACACACACACACACACACACACACACACACACACACACACACACACACACACACACACACACACACACACACACACACACACACACACACACACATCACCCCTTATATTAACCTTTATTATTGTTCTTTTTTATCTTTCTTTCAAATTTTGTCATTTTTATATTTTCCCATATTCTGTTACATGTTCATTTGCACTGGTCACAGAAGAGATCTGTCCTCCGAGATACAGGAACTTCCTAGTTCGGAGGTCAGCGCTTATTGTAAACTAACTGGTTGCTCACTAATTTTATTTAGTTTAATATAACAAATTAGTTAGTCAGCGTTTATAGTAAACTAACTTGTTGCTCACTAATTTTATTTAGTTTTATATAACAAATTAGTTAGTTAGTTAGTTTAGTTTAGGCCGCCTTTGTACATATCATGCTACTATTCCTGTAGTTTATACTTTTCCTGATTTTGTGTACATAAAAATGTTTCTATCTATCTATAACCTATGCTTAAGTTCCTACTGGTGTATGGACTATGAATACTTTGTAATCTTACCGCACAAATAAACGTATCCTTATACTTAAACTTGATCAATGTAAATCAGCTTCAAGAGCGGTATAAGAAATACACACTGTATAGCCAGTATGAGATATTAGAAGAAATTCATTACGAAGTTTGCTCTAAGACACAAAGCCTCAAGGACATAAGCAATAGGAATTCACTTGTTCTTCAGGCAACTTGGAACTTTTGGCTATCCATCATCTTGCTACCAGGAACTAAATCATTCTTCTAAACCACCAAAATAACTTTGCATGCCATTAAACATGTTTCCAACCAATTTTTGTCCTTGTTACAAAGAGTAGTAGAGTTCAAGTGATGTCTTCAGTTGGAAAGTTTAAGTTTGTAAAGCTATACGCACTTTTGAAAACAAAGTTAGTTTTTCAATCAAATTGATCTTTAAGGTAAGGTTGTAAGGAGTGTTTTTGAAGTTTCGGTCTGTAGTAAAACTTGTTCTGATTTTGGTAAAGTAGCTAAATTATCGAAAGCTAATTTTAACTTTGCGCGCTCTCAAAATCTTATGTTTTTGGTCTTGAGAAGGGAGGCTGGAAAAAATCATAATGCGCGTAGGAATTGAAAGTTTAAAAGCAGGAAGTTACCAGAGTACTTCTAATGTTCTCTAAAACACTAGCTTATGCGTATCGTATGGTTAGTGGCCTACCTATTTGTCAGAGTTGTTCTGGCCGCCCGTAGGCCTCTGACATGGCTTAACGACTGCTGTCGAACGACAACAACCGGGACCACAACGTCGCTTAACCTGTACGATAACTTTCGGACCGTACTCGCAACTAGGCTACGAGTTCCTATCGTATAATATACCTACCTACTCAACTTTGAAACTTAAGGAATACCTTCGTAGGCATGAAGGTACGAACGCCCCTTATATATGGAGTTAATTGTATCGTCGTATTGTTTCTCTCTAGGAGCTCGTAGCCTAGTTGCGAGCACGGTCCGAAAGTGATCGTGCAGGTTAAGCGACGTCGGGCGCGGTCGGTACCTGGATGGATGACCGCTAGTGGCATATTTCATCTGAGCTCCTCCGTGTCTCGGAGAGCATGTTAAGCAGTCGGTTCCGGTTGTTGTAGTTCGACACCAGTCGTTAAGCCATGTCAGGCCTGAACAACTCTGACAAATAGGTAGGCCACTAACCATACGATAAGCGAGGATTGTATCGTCGTAAACTACCACAGTTATTATGTTGTACACTTTCTTTTAACATGTTTTTAACATACGAGGATATATTTATGATTAAATACAAAATGAATACGACGAAGTACACCTGTAATTTGAACATTCCCTTCATATGTACGTATGGGGCGGCCTGAAAAAGACAAAACAAAGTCAAACTGCGTGTTCTTGTTAATTTTTCACCTTTTAAAGCACCATCAATCGTTTTTAAGACTCGGCAAGCGGTCGTTATAGCAGGGTGGCCATGGTTTGTGAGATTTTAACGATAAAATTGATAATATTAAAGATGATAATGATTTTTTAAGTGACAAAGATATTCAGTGATTGCCCCTTTTTATTTGTAAAAATTGAAAAAAAGTATTATTTTACAAAATAATAATTAACATTTCACATTAAACTATAACCTCCACGCTATGCGTTGCCTGTGTCGTGGAGATTACATACACACACTGACCACTTTACAATGTTATGTGTCAATTTAACATTCACATTCCAGAATTAGAATTTAAAATTACAATTTTTAGTTAAAGAGATTATATGACTATTATAAAATATATATTTATAATAGTAATGCTAATTATGTACATATATGCATTAATTATAATAAATAAGTCACAGCTTCAATTACACAAACGTCCCCTAGATAAGATTATTGTACTCAAAAGCGGAGAGGTATCTGCCAAACATTTGATTTTTTATTTTATTATAACAAATAAAATTTAAAAATAATAATTCTACATTATGTCCGATCTATGTGTATGTCCATAATCAGTGTTTAGTGAATTAATTATCTATTAGTCAACTGTTTAATTTAATTGTAATAATTTATATATTATTGACATTTGAATATTCATTAACAAATTATTGAAAATATTTGTATGTCAAACGACGGAGCATAGTGATACCTACTCATTTAAACTGTATACTAATAGCTACTTATTATTACCTATGTTCACGAATAAATGATTGATTGATAAAAAACCGAATTGATAATAATAAAGATTATAAACAACCGAGGTAGTGAGAGTGGGAGTGCAAATATATAATAGAATACCCAAAGACATTCTGGAAGCACAATCATATGCCAGTTACATCCAGGAAGCCAATTCTCGCAAGAGTTCGACATACAAAAGTCGAGCGCTACGACCGTCTTGTCACGCTCACAAAGCGAATGAGATAGGACTAATGTCGGATTCGACATTCCACCTGCGAGAATCGCCGTCCTGAAGCTCAAATTATTTCAAACTAAAAAAGTGAAGACGAATACAAATAGACGAATTTACTGTAGACAATAAAATTATATAATTGTGAAGTAATATAATGAGACGTCTAAAATATAGTATAATGTGTATATATTTATGATGAATTGTTATTAATGTTATAATATTAATGATTAATGTAATGTTTGACGAATATGTAATTTAACTAAATGTAATTTCATAATGATATTAATGAAACTGGTCATGACTTTTAGAACTCTTCTACTAAATAAATGCTCTGTCTATGTCTTCTTTATATTATAAAGGTTCGAGTAGTAGTATTATTAGTACAAATACAAATATACTTTATTGCACACCCGGGACTACAAAACACACAACATAAAGAGAGGTACAATACAAGGTGCAGAAGGCGGGCTTAGTATATTTAGTTTATTGTATATTTGTGGACTATATGTCCATAGGCCGCTGGTTCAGATCCGGCTCGAAGGACCAATCTGTTCCTCACAAATCTTGATTCAGAGCCGTTGGTATTTTGTAAGGAAACATACATTTGTATTTTGGCACTTCATTGAAGGACTAAATACATACAGGATACTGCGTACAACACACGGTTTAAATTATACACCTTATAGAGGCAAAACTAATTAAGTAATTAGAATTAAATATAGAAAACAACGTACTCCACTATAGCTGGTCAAGGTCGAACAGGACAAAGCAGAACAATGTCTATTCTTACCTTTTTTAAACTTACTTTTTTCGGATACAATTTAATATTGTGTTCTGTATTGAGCAATTGTACCTATATCTATTCAGAGAACTTTGAAAATATACTCGATTTCCGGGGACGAGGTGGAGGGCTGGCCAAGACTACCAGAAAAATAATTTATGTAATTCAGTAAATAATGATTGAGCACTTATAAGAAATCTAGTTATAAGAAATCTTCATATAATATTTATATTTTACTTACAAGGAGATTGTAAGAACATTACCCTCCCTCGTAGTCGGGTAAACAGCAAACGGGCCACTTGAGACATAGAGAACTCACCTCATTATGAAGTTATTAGAGGGTTTTCGATGCGCTGCTGCAATCATTGCTGCTTTGCTGCAGAAATATAGTATACGGTGGCTGCAAACTGACTGCACCTAGTCATACTAACTTCAAATATTTATTTTATAAGAGGATTTCTTGTTTATCCAGCATTAATATCGTAGGCATAACTATAGCTTCGAGGTATAATAGCCTGATGTGATTTATAGGTGAACTATCGCTTGCGACGTTAGAGAGACGCGGGGTGAGCGTTCGGCGAACGGGAGATGGAGCCTGCTGCCCGCTCTCCGCACGCTCTCCCTCTGTCGTATCGCCCTGCGCCCCTCTAACGTCGCGGCCGTGATCTGACTTAAATGGTTCATCTATAAATGGAATGATATTCCTTGGTCTCCTCCTAGGACATGGCTACCCTACAAAACGTTAAGGGGTATGTCATTAACCTTTAATTCGCGACTGTTCGCCTTAAGTAGCCTACAGAGCTGAGTTTATTGATTTAAATTACATACCTCTGGACCACCGACACTGTTTCTCGGATGTTCTCGGCGTCTGCACATCGCTCTTAAATTATGATGTATGCCGCATTTAAAAAACTGTTATTGTGTGAGAAATTACATGCTTGTATGAAACAAAGTAGTTATAAAAATAAGAGAGTAAGTAATTGCGGTGTGAACAAGACGATTTTTTTAAATTTTTTTTTTGATATTGTGAAGTTTTGACGGAGGTACCATCTTCTTAGCTATTTCTATGCTATGAAAACGCTATGAAAGAGATTTCGAATGACACTGATATTGCCCTAATACTGTTTTATAACAAACTTTAGATTTTTTTTTTAAATTGAAAAAATTAAATCGCGGCTGCAGGCCCATGCGTGAATTTTGACAGTTATGCCGAACAAAAAGTGACGTGTCCTTACGTTAGAAATAAGTATAATATGTTGCCGAGTCCCCTGACTCCCCGATCCTGAAGCACTGGATATACCTGCATGTCAATGCGAAGTAGTCGTCCAGTGCTTTGGGGTCGGTACTATTTCTACTATGTCGGTACGGCCTTGGTATTATATTTTTAATATTTTTTTTTACTAACATAGCTTTAAGTAATATAATATACTAACTTTATTGTATGGACCCTGTCTGATTTAACTATATAATTATAAGTATAATATTTCTTTGTATTAATCTGACTGATTCTCCATCTCAATCCATTATGATGAAAGGTCTACGAACCCAATGTTTGAGTGTACCAAATTAAAGCTCTTACCCTCTCAAGACATGAAACAAATATAACTCATAATCTTAATGATAATGCATAAACGAAACACAGCGGTGCAAGAAATTGATTAATTTGCACTGGTTTTGAAGACTCAAATGTAATTACAGTAGCTCGTTTAATTACTCTAAATTAAAATTTAAGAAGAGCGTCGTTGGCGTCGTGGTTAGGACGTCGGACTCCCATGCGGGAGGTCCGGGTTCGAAACCATGCAACGCCATACCAATGAGTTTTTCGGATTTTTTCGAAGACTTAAGTACTTAAATTATAAATGTTATTTTTTTAATATTTAATTAATAATTTAATCTATTTAAAATTGATATGTCCTAACAGGGCTCATGATTGGTGCTATAATTAGTTTTAAGACAATAAATGAAATAAACTTTTACCGACTGCTCTTACGGTGAAGGAAAACATTGTGAGGAAACCTTCATGTCTGAGGAAATTAAAAGTTTCCGAAGACGTGTGAAATCCACTAATCAGCACTGGGCGCGCTCGGTGGAGGTAGGCCTGTGCCCCAATAGTGAGGACATTAATAGGTTAATGATGATGATGATGAAAACTTTAGAAACTGTTTAGATTCCCTTAATTTTTCCTGGTCATCATCAGGTCCTTAAGGTTCCAGATGTGGGAAGGGGGCATGGTTAATTTTGTCGAAAGTATTCTTAGCCATTCTGATAAAAAATGGATTAGGGGTTTCTAAGTTTTGGGAGTAGGTAAGTAGGTAATTTTTAGTTATTAAGCATATGCTTACATAGGCATACCTATGCTTATATAGGCATACTGTAATAAATTTAAAAAAAGGTGAAAAAATTAGGTTAGGTGATTCGAGTTTGAATTCAAATGTTTAGGTCCAGCCTTCCCAACATCTGGAACATTGAGGACCTGCCTGATGATGACCAAGAAAATGTAAAGGAATCTCAATAATTGTAAGTCTAGATACTCAAATTTTCAATTTATACATACATACATAACTATCACGTCCATAATCCCCTTGGGGTAGACCGAGGAACCATCTTTATCATAGGTAGTTGCCACTTTTCGCCGTAAGATTTGGTGGACAAACGTAAATGGTGGTGAGCCTATTGCCGTCTACTAATTTGTTATGTTATGATGCATGTGCAAAAAAGACGATCCTCGGGAATCTATCTACATTTCAGTGAAAACCGGAACCAAATCCGTTCAGCCGTTTTCGCGTTATCCTTCACATACAGACATGAATTGTTCTGAGAAACTTCTTATCGTATCTTATCTTATTATAGGGAATAAACCCAGCGGCACTTCGACCGTTGAGAATATTTTGTGCCTACCCCATTTCACACACTGGTCATCACAGTGTGCAGGTTTCCTCACTATGTTTTCCATTACCGTAAGAGCAGTCAGTAAATGTACGTAAGTCTTCGAAAAATACAAAAAACTCATTGGTATGGGAGTCCGACGTCCTAGCCACGACGCCACCGACGCTCTCTGAGAAACTTGGTTTTTTACTATGTAGTGTTTTATAAAATTATTCGTACGAGTAAGTCTGTTTATGATCATTTTCATTGACTGAAAAGTCGAGGCATTCTTGGGTAAGTTAAATTCAACTTGCTTTCGCCTCGGTTAACGGTTAAGTTTCAAGAAGTTACGACTAAGTTGCCTTTCGCCGGCGTTGTTCCGCTCATAATAGGATAGAGTTTGATCTTTTGAACTTTTTCATTATAATAGAATACATATTTCCGTTTTCTGGAAAACTTGTTATGTTTTTCTACCAACAGAGGTTGTTGTAGGAGTACTTATATGTCTGACTTTCCATCTGTTAGGTTCGTATTCGTATAAGGTTTGGACGTGTTACATTTTTCGATTCGATTCGTTTCGAACGAATATTTTGGTAAAAAATATTACACTGTTATTTACACCGATGCGTGCGACTATTTAGCACCTAGAATTACTAGTGTACCTTCAAAATGAACAAAACAAAAAGATAAATTAGTGGCTTTGTTCCCACTGCAGCCTGCGGCGAAAAACGCTTTCTTATCAACCAGCGAACTTTTGTAAGGACTTCATTACACGAGGCAAGTCAACTTGTAACTATTTGACTTGCAACGCTCTTCGAAAATTGAAGTACTAGATGCAGCATATGGCGAAAAACGTTAACTTATCAGCGAACACGAGTGATCTGGCAGCTTTTGTAAATATCATATTACCTCGGCATGTGTACCCGCAATTCTCTGGCTGTTACCTATTTCGGGAAGTTGAAGAACAAATTATTTATTTATTTATTTTATTATTTTTGTAAAGTTAATGTAACTACGGTTTTTGGTAAAAATTCTACTCAGAAGGGGGGGGGGGGGTGTATTCAGTTTGTTCTGAGCACCTATTCCCCACGGAAGGGCATAATGGGTAATTCCAGGGTCAGTGAATACCAGTCTGCCAGGGAACTGGCAGCGTTTGACAATGGTTTAATGCTTTATAACCATGCGACTGGAAGAAGAAGTTTCCAGTGTACTGGAAACGTGTGACAGGGGCTTAAGAATTGCGTTTCCGCTAATAATGGATATCTCCTCGAGCAATTGTCAACATTTATAAACATGCGAGTGGAACAGGCAAGTCGCAGTGTACTGGCAGCGTGTGACAGGGGCTTAAGAGTTGTGTTTCCGCTAATATTGGATATCTCCTCGAGCAATTGCCAACATTTATAAACATGCGAGTGGAACAGGCAAGTTGCAGTGTACTGGCAGCGTGTGACAGGGGCTTAAGAGTTGTATTTCTGCTAATATCGGATATCGCCTCGAGCGGCGAGCATCCAGTTGTGCATAATACGAGCTTTTATTAGGATTCCGAGGCGTCAGATTGAAAAAGGAATGTCCAATATGCGACACGGGAGATGTGTAAAAGTTGGAAAACACGATACGGAATTCTAGGATTCGAATAAACGGCTAAGCTGTTGTAACCGAGATGTTTGTACGAGCGATACGTAAATTCTTAACAAAAAATTTTAGGACTTTTGGTCAACAATTTCGGAGGGTATCAAAGTACTACTCAAAAGTAGTATTAGGGATTTTAATGTGTTTTTTTGTTATAGTACCTAATTTACGAGGCACGTATAAAAATGTAGGTTTGTAGTTTAACGGTAGGTAACAAGGTGTTTTTGTTTGTGATGTAGGTTATGTGTTATCTATTATGTAAGTTAGTATAAAAAGGCGCAGAAATATAAAAATATAATGATTATTTATAATAAAATAAGGGAACAACATGTCCGCTGATAAACTACTAAGCAGTTTGGCGGTATATAATTAAGACGCTATTGTATATATATTTTTAAAGCGAAGATTTAAGCCTAAAAGAACTAGACTATTAGAATTTAGGGGTAGATTGTTCTTAGGGTTCAAACTCTTCAACAGGTTTTTTGTTACGCCCTTTCGGGGTTTTGGGTCACCAAATTATAGATGTAAATTTTGCTTACTACCCGTCGGAAAATCTGTGAAACTGAGCGAGCGTTCCGGCACGTTCGAATTGTAAAGTCGAGAGATGGTCGAGAGGTTACGGAATGTGTTGTTACGATCACACATATGTCCGTCTCTTTGTGAGTGAACGAGATGGATTAATGTGTCCATACGTGCCATAATAGTTATTCTACATATACACAGATATTATCCCACGAACACCTGAGGAATATCGCCCCACTGCACGCGCGCCCTCCTGATGAGGGCACCCGTCTTTGTAACCGCTGCGCGAGTTAGGACGCCCTCAGTCGCCCCGCGGTGACAGGGTGGAGCGACGCGCGCTGACAGGGTGAGCGCAGAATTCAGGCACCAGGCCCCAAAAACCTTAGCCCTTAAGCCCGTTTAATTTAACGGCACCAAACACCGGGGACGTAGTGACACCCCGAGCTTCTGTCCGGGCACGAGGTTCGCCTCCAGGTCCGCACCCACTCCCCCCCTTCAGAGTTCGAGTGGACGACCCGTTTGATTGACACAGATATTTCAGTCGAGCTTCCAAGAAATGACCTATATTTTGGGCGAACAGGAAGAAACCCCTGCCCCAAGGCGCCCCTGTTAAGAATCTTGAGATGGGACATGATTTAAGAAGAAGAAGAACAGACAAGACAGCAAGAGACATTTTTACTGAGTCGACTAGTTTAACAGAGCGCAGAGAGCGCAGCAATCTCCCTAAAACCCCGCCGACTTGCTTCCTGTCTCAGTGACACAGTCTAAAGCCACTGAGATTTACGACTGCACTTACCTACTTGTAGACTAGAACCGTCTCTACTAGGCGAATCTCACATTACACCGCGCACCGCCGCGGTTAGCGGTGAAGCGTTCGAACTAAGTAGGTCTCCTGGGGGAGAGACCGGATTAAGTGGGGTTTTTTACCCATTTAAACCCCCCTCGTCGGTGTCGGTGGGCTCCGGGATTTCCAGTGGTATGCACCGGTGCCCCTCTAGCACTTTGCCATGGACTTCTGGGAAGTGTATATTCCAACTCCAGGTTCCTCCCGTCACAGCAGCGTGCGGTCATACCACGCTGTTGCTTTCCCCAGGGTCACCAGCCAATGGAAGACTAAAATCGTCTGCCAGTGGACGGCCTAAGAAAATGGCTGCGACCTAAAACACTCGCCGAGCGGCGAGTCGATTGCAGTGTGTTAGGTCGCAGCGAATTAGATACAATCCAGTACTACTATTATAGTTCGACCGCTTCACCGACTACCGCGGCTGAGCGCGGTGCAATGTGCGATTCGTCTTACATAGAATACATCGCTATGAATAACCTGGCTAAGGTAAGAATTGTTGAACTTTTGGAATATCCTCTCTATCTTTCCTGGATTCGACGCTGGCCTGGTACTCAACTCACAAATAAGATCAATCATCTCGAAAAATCTTTGACTTATTTCTCATAGTTTTCATAAAAATACGCAAACTAACACGGTTCGAAATCCAATTTAGATCGAGTTCTCAGGAGACACGGTAACCATAAAGGTAAAAAGTCCGCCGCTATCGCCGGAAGCCCGGGACAGATGCAGTATAAAGTAAATTTTAGAGGCCGATGTAAGCAAATGTTGTCATACCAATAAACACACTCATCAATGACAATGGCTTGTCGTGATGTTTTTATAAATGTACCACTGACATCGATTTCGATAACAATTAGATGAGTTATAAGAATTGTAAGGCTCTATATTATTTTGAGTCAGCCCTTATCTGATAATATGAAACACTTACTGTTGTTTGCTAAGCTGGCTCTCAAAGTGAGGGCTGACTCGTAGGAGTCAGTGACTCTAATAATAATTTAGCTTCCCATGCCTTTTCTTAGTGACCCTAACGAGGCTGACATGGTCACCTTGTCGTGTACCAAAGCCTCTTAAGCCTCAAAGACTTTAAAAAAAAGAAGATCGGCGTGTAAGTGTGAACAAATATACCTTACTTCTCAATCATCCGCAATAAAACCGGACACCGGATGACAAGTCTCTTGGAAAAATCACAGGAATCGGACTAAAAATGTCACTAATTTGCATAGAGGCGGATTTGCAGTCTTTGCCGCCCTAGGTCGTGTAGTACCAGCCGCCCCCTTCTCAGCACCATCATTTACTGAGCTAAGATGTAGGAATTTACTACCTGTTGCCCGTGACTTCATTCGTATGTAATTTGAAAGCATTATCCCTCGGGAATTACATGTTTCATCAGGGTGATAAGTATCTACGTTCTTCTTAGGACTCAGGCTGTATCAAAATCGGTTCAGTAGAAAAAAAATATTCAGCGATCTGGCCGGCCTAATCTCGGGCCTAGTCGGAAATCCGCGACTGAATATGCATATTACGCCTTCTACTAATATTGAAATTATCCCATATTTTAGAAGTGAAAACTACTTTAGGCGCACCTTGCGCTCTTTCTGAACAGTGAACCAAACTGAACCGTCACGCTCGGGTCGGTGACGCTGAATCGGGTATACTCGGCTCTAGTCGTCATCAGCTGTCATCAGCCACGTTTACTGTCTTACAAGGAGTGCATCGTTTCATTGTTTATTTCTCTATGGAGATCTAAGTCGTGCTTTGCGTGTTTTTCGTAAATTTTCACTTCTATCGTGTGGTCATAAGCACACATCCTTTTTTTGTGTTATTGAAATGACAGATACCTCGTAGATAGGTATAACAATAATAAATATAGGACAACGCATGCGTTAAGTAACAGCGGCCTGTGGGCCGTGAACTCGTAGCCGTAAACTCAACTACTAGTATAGTACCAAAAAGCGCATAATACTATCTCCATCCGAGGCTCGGGCGGGCTTGTTTCCTCCAAGACACGACCCCATTCCAAGCATATTCTAAGTAGCTGACATTTGTATGCATTAAGTTGGGAACTCACATAATTAGCTGGAACTCTACTACGGCTTCGTGAGGACTTGTACCTTACAAGTCTTACGACACTCGAAGACAGGAGTCAAAGGTTAAATGATTAATATAATAATGACTACTTATATGGGGTATGTTTATTCAAAATAAAATAATAATAAAATAACACTAAAATAACACTAAAAAAATGCTTAAGCTAAAATTACAAAATACCTAACTATTTTACAAGTAAAATACCTAGCCTAGGTCGCTCCCTGCAAGGAGTGTCCCGAGGAGGCTGGCGGCATTGCCCCGCTGTATAGCGAATACGCTGAGCAAAGTAGAGGCCAGCCTTCTGGTCCCGGTGGTCTCTACGAGGCGCTTGGCTATTTCCCCGTAGAGGCAGTGGGCTCCAGGCTCCCACGGTCCCAAGGTCTCCACCCCGAACGCGCAAATATGCAATCACCACCCAGGACCGCATATTTGCGCCGCTTGAGGTTCTCCGCAGATGCCGCTGCTGACCCGGCCTTCGCCGCCGTGGCTGGAAGGTGGGACGGGGCAAGGGTGTCGACACAGGTAGCGTCCCACACCAGAGACCGTCCCAGCTTCCAGGGCACGAGTGTCATACTGTCGGGCCTTTTACCGTCATCGCGAGCGAGTCAATGATTAATTAATTCGAATACCCTCTAATACAGCGAGGTGAGGTGTCTATGGGCGACGGTGATCACTGAAATGATATAAAATGAATTTTTAAATTAAATAACCTAATAATTACATCAAATATATTAAGGTGACAAAAATTTCGCATGACATACACAGTTAAAAAAAAGTAAGAGTACAATGAATAAGTAACTTTTGAATTATGACTAAACTAAAATAAATTTTACAACATTAGCAATTTATTCTAAAATTTAAATATATCAAACAGTGGGTTGATATAGCAGCAATCAGGCTTTTTTACTTCTGAAGACCCTATCCCTAAACCTAGCTGCACGGTGTCTGATCAGCGCGTCAAGCCCGCCACACGGGCCTCCACGAACATTTCAGAAGCACTACAGAATCTAGGCGGCCTGAATAAAATTCTAAAAGCGTCATTATATTGCACTTTCAGCCTTCTGTAATCCTCCATTTATTTGCAAGAATATACGTTATGTATGAAGGATCTTAAATTTCAAGCATATCCTACCACATTGTGGTGTGCAAATTTCTATAATATGTACAAACATTTTACAAACAATAAAAAAAAGAAAAATCCACTTACCATCAAGTGACCCGTTTGGTCGTCTGCTTTCCTTATTTGATAAATAAAATGAAGGTTGTCTGGAAGATATCGCTTAGAGCGATAAGGTCGCCTTCTGCACACTGTATTGTGCCTCTTTTTGTGTTGTATGTTTTGTTTTTGTCCAGGGTGTGCAATAAAGAATATTTGTATTTGTAAAATACGGATTACTTACTCAAAGATGAAAGTCGGAAATCCTCCGACTAGTTTCGGTCTGTTTCGAAGGCCTTCACGGAGCGTGCGAAGCTAAAATTGACCGAAAATAGTCGGAGGACTTCCGACTTTCACCAGTGCGTAATCCGTATTAAATCACATATTTGAAATGTCTCAATATACTCGTAGTTTCTATTCTAAAAAGGAATCGGAGGTTACTTCTTAATGAAATATTCACACGACTTGGTATTGAATTTTGTGTAATGGGACAATAAAGCACATTGTACATTTAGGCATTTGTACATTGTACATTGTGGATCTACCTACCACTTTACTTACATCATATTTTTTGCCATTAAACTATTCGGATGATATAATAATGTAAGTATTATTAACTCTTTATTGTACACACAGAATATATTACAAACTTAGACAAAAATATGGGAAGCACAAAGGGCGTGATTGATCTCTAATAGAGATCTCTTCCAGCAAACCCCATAAAGTGACAATTTGATATGAAAGTCAGGCGAAGTGTGCACCTATATGCTAAATAAATATACCTACTTAATAATACAAAATAGGAAATACGTACATAAATATACAAATATATAAATGTAATTATAATATAATAGATAATACAGGGATGACAAAATAATACTAAAGGAGAGAAGAATAATGTTCCTTGACAAGTTTCTTAAAGGTAGGAAAGGATTGACTATCACGAATGGAGGGAGAGCATTCCGCAACCTAACCGCATGGACAGAGAAGGAGTAGTTAAGGAAGTCGGTCTTGTGGGGGGGTGCGAGGAAACTGTAGAAGGAAACTAAGTATGATTTAATAATGTAATTATTTGTTATTAATGTATTTTTTACTAAATAAATAAGTTTAGGACTTGCACAGACGGACAACTTTTGTCTCTTGGGAAAGAAGAAGCTGTACGCGAGAATAAAGTGCACGAAGCCGCGTTGTCGTGTGCGCGGAGTTCGTGACAATGACAAGCTCGCCGCGCAACCCTTTCTTGCAAACAGCGACTTTACATTTTGTCTTCCAAGAACATAAATTACCCGTCTGCATTGGCCGTTAGCCTCGGACTACACGAGTCGGGTTCCAGACCCGGTTATTCTCTGCAACCAAAGACATGCGCTCCGCCCTCGCCGTTTTGTGATTGGATGCAGCGAGTCTGGAACCGGACCCATGAAGTCATAGCCTGGGAATTCAAGTAAGAAGGCGAGTAGTAAGTGGGAATTTAACTTCAAGCCTATCAACGTGTAAGTATCATTTGATATTCATTCATTGTATGCAGAGTAAAACAATTTGATCTTGTTTTTGACTTTGCTTTTACGGACACTGCATCGAAGGAGACGTATCCACGTTATAAAATTGGAAATATTAGGTTTAGGGTAGAAAATAGACATTCAAAGATCTCTATAATATAATGGCAGACGGACAAACGAACAGACGGACGGACAGACGAAGTAGCAACAGCAATAAGTAAGTACGAGTAAGTAAGTTTATTACAAATATAAATATAAAACAACAGATAACAAATAGAGAACAAACAGATCACAAAGCACTATGTATATTTGGCAAAAGGGGGGAAGTCAGCAAATACTGACATACTCGGGTACCAAATATGCAGCGCTGTTTTTCATTTCACCCCTTATCCCAAGATGTTAGTGGGAGCGACAGTAGTGGGTAAAAAAAAATTATTTAATCTTTTTGATGTTTAGTTTTTAATTTTAATTTTTTTACCCACTACTATCGCTCCCACTAACATAGTATTTACTATGTGAATAATAATAATACTGTGTGTGTGTGTGTGTGTTTGTGTGTGGTTAATAAGGTTTGTTTTCAATAAGGTTTCGTTTTCCCCTTCGGGGTACAGATCCTTAAAAGTTATCAAATAGGTACTTATACTAAGAAACTCAGTTAGCCAATCCCCTTTTTTATAGTCCAAGAAATTATCTTGTAAAATTGTTAGAATGGAGCACAGCGCGCTAACGGTCGGGTAATCAAGAAACTATTAAGTGTAATAAAACTGTACCGTTTGTTTTCTTAATTGGCGTGAAGATAGAAATGCGCTTTCAAAGGACGCTTCCACATTGACAAGGAATTACTTATAAATATAAACAAAATTATTTATTTAATGTAATCTGCGATGGTCGGGGGGAGTGACACTAAGAGACAAAATACTCAACGAATATACCAGAGGGAGTTTTAAAGTTAGACCAATAGCTGACAAAATGACTGAGACTAGACTGAGGTGGTACGGCCACGGGCACAGGAGATCGGATGAAGAAATGCCTTTCCATCGCTACGACCAAAAGGGGCAGAGGAAGGCCTCTGCATACATGGCTAATGACTGTCCAGAGGGACATAAGAAACCTGGGCCTTGTGGAGGGTGATGCATGCGACCGAAGCAAGTGGCGTCTCAATATAAAGAAAGCCCTCGTATAACGGGAATGCGCGAGGACAAGGAAGAAGAAGAAAAAGAATCAAGAGATGGGGGTGATATGTAGTGGCGTAGAGTCGGGTTGGGTGGAATTGGGGCTGGAGAGCTGGCCTTACAGATGTTGAAATTAATAAATCACTGACTGCTATCGTGAAATTATCCCGAACAGTAAATTTAAAAAATCACGATGCGCGGCGTATCGTAATTTATAATCGTTAAATGATTCGTATCGCAATTATATTCGCTCGTGAAGAAAATTATAGTAGTTTTCATTACGATACCGATCAACTCAGTTACAATAGTAGTTTATGCAACGGCTACGTAATGATAGCGTTTTTAAAATGAGAACTAGATCGTTCAAGTGTTAAAATCGCCATAACGTACGTAGCATACAATACTTTTTCTACGACCATGAAACATAAACAGAAAATACAAACAATTACGGAGACTACATCAGACGCCATGACAGCTTAATATGTTATTGGTAACTATGGAAACCGTATACATGTTTGACGTATTGTCGACATCGCGCAGGTGCGGGTGTCGAGTTTTTTTTATGGCTATAGTACCAAGTAGGTGGCGAGTGCCATACAACAAACATGCTGTTACGCCAGTGATAACATCACCGAGGCACAGCTGAAAACCAGCGCTGTGGTTCTGCCGTACCGGCCGGCCCGCAGCACACGCTGAGCGTGTGCCTTTTTGGTAATTTTACTATTTTAGGCAAATATACAGGTTATATATTACATCTAAACAGCAAAACATAGTACATACGCCAATAAAGTTTCCACTTATAAACATAGCATGCTTAACAATAACTAAATTGGCACAGTTCATCCAATATAAAGGTTACTGAAAAAAATATGACAAAATATTAAATAATTTAACTGAAAACTTAAACTTAAAAACAACCCTAATGTATAAAGAATAAACAAGTTTAAATAATAAATCAGGAAAAAAAAAGTCTTGACAAAACACTAATACTTATTTATTACTGTGACAAAGCTAATAAATGTTTTAATAAACATGTCTATGTGTGCATATTGGAAATTGTAAATTTGACAAATTGTAATGTATCGTAATTTGTTACCTTATACTAAGATTACTTGTATCTTATACCATGTTCCATAAAATGTCAAATAAACATTATTTCTTTCTTTCTTCTTTTCTTTCAAAGAAAAATTTACATAATACAATCGAAAACTGTTATTTAATATTTCATTAAAACACTATTTTCACACGACCATGACGAATCTTTATGTTATTGATTGTGGTTTATTAATGCACAAATTCAGAAATGGGAGTAGAAAAACTAAATTTATTATTATTATATTATTTATAGACAAGCAGCATATATGCTGATGCGTCTATGTCACAGTGTTGGAAAGATAAAAGTTCTTAGTTTCATTTTATAGATTTCACAGTTCACAGTTTTTACACAGTCAGTCTTTGTTATTTATTATATTAATACTTTTATGGAATTGGATACAAGAACTCTCTTTCGATCGATTTTATGGCGAATCGCGAAACAGAAGGCGATGTTAGAGTTGTAATATTAAAAGCTGTCCTGTAACGCACCCTAAGCGAGCTTATTGTAAGCTCGCCCGCGGCTATGCACCGAAGCGCTTCACCACGCTTCGCTATAAACACAATTTATTTTAGTGGAGCAGTCTTGTTACAGCCAGACAGCCGAAGTAGATCCTTGATGCACTAAACTGGATGTTTACGTCATTATACTGAATGAATGAAAATTGTCTAAAAATTTCAAAATAAGTAAGTAACCGTTAAAATTTCTCTACAACAGCTAAACTTATGTCACCACAGTAACTAACAATATTTGTTATAGTATGAACCTACTCGTAACTTGTTCAGCTACAAAATTGTGCCACTTACAGTAACTTGGCTGGTTCCATTTAAAGTTAGGAGATATTTTCTTGACCACTCTAAATCTAAACCCCAGTTAGCCTTAACTGAGTTAGTTGCAGCTAGTTCCAGTACGCAGTTAGTTTCAGTACAATAGCGTCGTGTAGACTCTCGGTCGTAAAAGTAACTTTTTGAAGCCAACGTTGTAAAATTTTGACGTGAAAACATCTTAACTCGTGAAGTATAGGAGCCGGTACGGGCACAGAGCGTCACACTTTTATGTCTTCTTTTAAAATCTAATAACTTCGGAGTTTCTCCCGCGTTTTTGTCGCGTCCACACCAGCTTTTTTCGTTGTCTTGCAAATTGTTTCACAGTAGTGCTTTTCAAGTAAGAATGGTGTTTTTTATTCGAAGAACGCCTATAAAATGTGATTAACGTGTGGGACAGTAAATAAAGTCAAATAAGACGCTGCAACCTGATCTGCCTGGGACGCGTTCTTCTTTGGTTCGGATGATGCAGAAGCGTGGAAGATTCTACTAAATAACATTGAAATGTATCACACCAGCATTTTAATGAACAATTGAAGAGTTGTTTACATCAGACATGGCTGTATGAGCTCAGTTCCCATTGCCTTAAAAAAACAAAAATCTAATTTAAAAAATACGGAATTTTGGGGTTGAGTAATTCAACTGTTCGGTTTTAAATATTTTTGGTATTTTGAATAGTCGGCATTTTTTATTGTTTTAAATACGAATATTTTGGCTAAGACATTTTCATTTTGGACATTGTGATATGTACCTACCCATTAAATAGCAGTGCTACAACATCGATATCTTGAAAAGTCGATAAAAACAACATTCAATCCCTAACAAATTTTAGATCGTGCCTCAACAACTTCTAGCTCTACTAATAACTTCGTCAATTTTAAAGATATGTAAAAACAAATAGTTTTGTTGAAAACATAAATAAACATAGCTCATTTTGGAGCCAAATGTATTTGGCTAAAATATTCAGGAGATATGAGGAAGGAGGTCAAAATATTGGATCCTAACCCTTACAGATCAGTCAGCAAGTTATGCCGTGGCTCATCGCAAGTCGATCCATCACAGCGGAGGAATACGAAGTAATTTAAACTTTTTCCCTGCCGCTTTCATTCTGTTGACCTACTTCCTTCTGAGTCGACTTATTTTTAGCGACGGATGTTTGGAGAGGCCTGGGTTAACATGTCTTTTTTTATTCATAGAATAAATAAGAAACGAACTATGGCTTAAAATCAGCCTATCCTATTTGTTTATTTATTTCGTAACAAGACTAATTTACATATCATAAAGAGCGTCAAACGGGAGGTCCGAGTTCGAAACCAAGTATTCATAGTCCATACACAAGTAGGAACTTAAGTATATGTTATATTAAACTAATAATATTAAACTTTGAGCGTCGGTGGCGTCGTGGTTAGGACGTCGGACTCCCATGCGGTAGGTCCAAGTTCGAATCTAGGCAATGCAATGTACCAATGACTTTTCGGTTTTTTCGAAAGACTTACATACATTTACCGACTGCTCTGACGGTGAAGGAAAAACATCGTGAGGAAACCTGCACACTGAGATAACCAGTGTGTGAAATGGGGAAGGCAATGGTAAAACACCCCATTAAATCTGCCACGAGAGTTGTTCTATGTGATTAATTCCTTAGAGTGATCACGACCCTCAGCAATGAGGAACACGACTTAGAATAATTATATTCAGTAAGACGTATTTATCTCCGTCCCCAGTGTTTTAATTGTACTATGTATTAAAGGGAGGACCACCGATAATCTTTTGTCCACGCAAACTATCTTTTAGTTTATTTAGGGTCCAATGTCATACAGCATCCAGCTCACTTTAAAATTCGCAACTTATCCGTAATATTCAGATTAACTAGTCAATTGTCCATATCAATGGCTTCCGCGCATTACCGGTAACATTTATAAGAATTACATGAGTTTTTTTAAAATAGATGCTCTTGCAAACTTATAATAACTGCCAATAATAATAAAAAGGTACGAACATCCACTCGCCCACCATCCAGAAACACACACTGTTTTATAAATATAAAATAGAATACAATATACAATCACCGTAAGTTTTATCCCACCAAAAACATAAATGTGAAAAAGGTCCCAAGTTCGGTGCAAGGATAGGCCTGTCGGCATCGCCGTTAAAAGAATTGAGATGTAACTGGAGGTCAAGTTCAATTAACGATCCTTCAAATGTACCTATATAAATATATAGCATAGTATAACTCTCACGTCCATAATCCCCGAGAGGTACACAGAGGAACCACCTTCATCATTGGTAGTAGAAATATATAACTTGCTTAAAACTAAATCCCTACTTAAGACTACTTAGAAAACTTGATGAGTGAGTCAGTGTTAAAAATAGCCATTTTCAGAGGTCAATATCTCAGTAACTATTTGACCTACTTTTATAAAATTTGGGATTCGGGGTAACTTGGTGGGTCTTAACAGGCATAGAAAATTTGAAATATGTAGGTTAAATATATTTCGAGTTATATCGGGGGGTCGAAAATGGCTCGAAATGGTTCCTGTGCTACAGTGTCTTCTAGGTGCCGGTTAGCAGGGTTCTAGGACAGTGTGCAGATGAAGTAATAGAAGAACTTGGTAATAGATATTATATTTTTAAGGAACAGAACAACACAGAAAATAGTAAATGTAGAAAATAGGTAGTAGTACGACAAAAAATAAAACGGAGAAACGTCCGTTCAAGACAAAATACAGCGAGAAAGTGCAAAATACAAAGAAAACAATGAAATAAATGGAATAATGGAATGGGAATATGACTTTAATTTTTAAAAAAAACAGATGAAGAAATGAAGATGCCAACACGAAATGAGGTGAGATAAACGCTAACAATGAGGTTGAAATTGATGGCAAGGAGGTTGATATGGACGATGAAGTCGACATCGTTACACCTGTTAATATAACACACGTCGGTCGTCGCCCTTTTTCGTTCCGAACTTGGCGAATACACTCCGTGTGTCTAGATATAGGTATAATACCTACAACATTTCTTAAAAGTATTTTTTTCCTCTTATTTGGTACCTAGACTACATGTTTTATCGCGACACGACCAAGAGGATATTTTGTATCCTCGAATAAGTCTGGTGTTTCGACGAAGAACTTTTTAACTTTTTAAGTTTCGAGTCTCGACACAGTCACTAACTCTTCATTCAACACGAATTTGTACAGAAACTTTGTTGTGGGCATTTAACCCTTTAACGTCGAAGTGGTCTGTGTGACCCCAAATAGGTACTAACTTGTTGTTTTTGAACATCTTTTGCTAACTGCAGCTGTAAGAGCGTCGGTGGCACAGTGGCTAGGACGCCGGACTCCCATGCGGGAGGTCCGGGTTCGAAACGAAGTACGAACGGAAATGGAACGGAACGAATGTACGGTTGTAAGTAAGTATAAAAAGGCGCAAAAAGTATAAAAATATAATGATTATTTATAATAAAATAAGAGAGCAAGATGTCCGCCGATAAACTGCTAAGCAGTTTGGCGGTATATAATTAAGACGCTACTGTATATTATATAAAAAATAAATTTAAAAAAAACCGTGTAATGCCATGTACCAATGAGGTCTTCGTATTTTTCGTACACGTACATTTACCGACTGCTCTAACGGTGAAGGAAAATATCGTGAGGAAACCTGCACACTGTGATGATCAGTGTGTAAAATGGGGTAGGCACAAAAGATCCTCAAGGGTCGAAGTGCCGCTGGTTATTCCCGGACCCTATCATAAGATAAGATAAGATAAGATATGACTGCAGCTGCAAGTTTTTGAATTTTTCGTTATTTAAGCTACCGGGTCTCAAGAACCAGAAGAATAAAGAAGAATGCTTCTTACCAGTGCCATTGTTCTTAATAGTTCTGCTTTGAACAAAAAAGTCCTGTTTATTGAAGTTATATTTCATTTCTTCACATATCCAGAAACAATATCACAGTGAATATGACCGCTGTCAGTTCAATCATTGTCACTCAGTTCTTTATTTCATTTACCGACTTTTTTTTTACATACTTATTTAAAACAGCATGAGTAAACTAATAACTTGGGGCCGTGGGGGCCTGGAGCTCACTGCCTCTACGGGGACACAGCCAAGCGCCTCGTAGAGACATCCCGGGACCAGAAGGCTGGTCTCTACTTTGCTCAGCGTATAAGCCTCGCCATACAGCGGGGCAACGCCGCCAGCCTCCTCGGGACACTCCCTGCGGGGAGCGACCTGGGCCAGGTATTTTACTTGTAAAATAGTTAGGTATTTCGTAATTTTAGCTTAAGTATGTATTTCAGTGTTATTTTAGTATTATATTATTTTGAATAAACTTAAACTCATTTTATGAATAAATTATGATTATGATTACTAATAGTAACAATATTCCAGTAAAATATCCCAAAAGTACAGTCCACCACAGGTCAAACCTACCCTAAAATTTGAGAATCTGAAATGTATCATATTGCGCAGGCAGGCAGGTTAAGATTTAATCGAAGGTTTTTGACAGATGGTACACTATAGCTTGTAGGTCGACTGTACATACTATAATTTGTATGGAAACAGAGTAAACTAAAGGTTAAGGTAGGTTTTGAGTAAGCCCAAACTTAAAAGTACTCGTAAGAAAGCACGGGTCTGCTGGATACCGTCACACAGCCGTGTGATGACTCGGCACGTGAACAGCTGGCATTGGGTTAAGGTTGAGGCATTAAGGCTAAAATAGAACTTAAAAGGTTAAAGTTGGAGTAAATAAAGAAAACCACAGAAAAAAACACAGCATAATGGTGCGTTTACACGAACGGTTAGGCGTACAGATTTATGGACGTAACTTTTAACTGCGACTAATTGTGAGTAGAGCGGAGGTACAGGGTTAAACCACCGATATATTATGCCCTAGACGAGTAACTTCTACCAATTCCCGTAAAAGCCGGCACCAAACCTCACGCCGCTGTGTGCGAATTGAAAATAATGCAACACATTTCTCACACAATGAAACTCAAATTAATATTTGAACAAAAATAGATCTTACGGCGATGTCACAAAGACGAATGTCCGTCTACGTAACTCTAATATAGGATCGTATGATGCACAGATTTATTTCAAAATTCGAAGTCGAACGCAAAGCGCGATTGACTCGCCGCTCGCACTCTGTTTTGAGCTCCGCCCACCTGAGTACACATTTTGTGGCGCCACTCGCGTGCGTCTATTACATTTCTAGGGTGTAATATTTCGCTGGGTTAAACTATGAAAAGAAATCCGATTTTTGAAACTGTCATCAAACATATTGCGACAGGGTTCCACAGCTTGATGTCTCTTCAACTGTACTGTTGTAAAATACCTTCCGTAAAGCTTAATTAGTCGATTAAATCTATCAATTAAGCTTTACGGTATTGAACTTGCATTTATCTCACGTCCATTGAATTAATTATATTAAAATCTTACTAAACTGAGGGTTTTACTCACACTTGTCCATTTATTTTGTAGTGACTAAATTTATTAAAGTGAAAACTTCTTTACGCTTAAACCTTGCGCTCTTTCTGAACAGTTAACCAAACTGAACCATCACGCTCGAGTCGGTGACGCTAAATCGGGTATACTCGGCTCCATTCGACATCAAGCGCGCTCGGGTCGGTGACGCTGAATCGCGTATACACGGCTCTAGTCGTCATCAGCTGTCATCATCCACGTTTACTGTCTAACAAGGAGTGCATCGTTTCATTGTTTATTTCTCTATGGAGATCTAAGTCGTGCTTTGCGTGTTTTTTTTGTAAGTTTTCACTTCTATCGTGTGATCATAAGTTTTATTTTATTAAATAAGAAAAGCAGACGAGTTTACGAGCCACCTAATGGTAAGTAATCACCATCGCCCATAGACATTTCACCTCACTGTATATTAGAGTATTTTTTAAGACCTGCTATTCTTGAGGACTAAAGTGGAGTGCTTTTTGATGTGAAAACTTCTTCAGGCGTACCTTGCGCTCTTTCTGAACAGTGAACCAAACTGAACCGTCACGCTCGAGTCGGTGACGCTGAATCGGGTATACTCGGCTCCATTCGACATCAAGCACGTTTGGGTCGGTGACGCTGAATCGGGTATACTCGGCTCCATTCGACATCAAACGCGCTCGGGTCGGTGACGCGTGTTTTTTTTGTAAGTTTTCACTAATATCGTGTTTTTTTATTGTTTACATTTTTGGATTTTATGTCATAGTTTAGGAAATTGGTTGAGCGTCATCTTGTGTAGGTAGGTAAGTTCAATTCATAGTAAAAGATAAACACTGGGTCTACCCCAAGACATTCGGATTGCAGTGAGCACAAATACAACGGTGCTTGCATAGTTAATGAACTACCGGTACGATTTAAACCTTGTATCTCACTTGACGATGCTATGCAATAAGATATCCATAAGGGGCATACTATTTATAGGTATTTTTAAGGTAATAGGATTTTTCAATTTAGTACCAGAGAAAATAAAAGGGCTGAGAGACAAAAAAATTAAAAACGCTGTCAAAAAATCTGTCATATAGTTATATTATATATATACATTGAATAGAAAAAATTGAAAAATTGTCGAACACAAGTGTACAAGCTGTACCAATTTCTTAAATAAACTATTTCATTTCATTACAATAGAAAGAACAATGGCGACGTTCGATACTTGTCGTAATATTCATTACGACACCGTCAATTCAATGAAGTACACAGTAAATTTATTAATAGTTTGATGAAATTTGACACAAAATTCCTAGAATGTTCTTAAACTTAGGATGTAGCGACTTGAAGCGTTAATAATAGTAATAAAGGTAATTATTGGACTTGGCTCTATATAACTTTATCTCTTTCTTTCTTTCTCTCTCTCTCTCATAACTTTTTTCGAGTAAAGATACACGAGACTTGGCTACTTTTTACATGAAATGTTTTTGTGCGATCAAGGTTTACACTTTAATATTCAGCTGGGAATTCTGAATAATGAACGCAGAAGATGGAAAGACCTGGCTCTTTACATTGCATTGCATAGCATAGCATATAGTATAACTATCACGTCCATAATCTCCAAAGGGGGAATCCCCGACAGAGGAACCACCTTCATTGTAGGTATAGTTTTCACTTTTTGGCGTAAGATTTGGTAGACAAACGTGATTGGTGGCGAGCCTATCGCCGTCTACTAGGTGTAGAATAGTATCCACTAAGACCCTTAGTCGCCTCGTACGACACGACATATGGCCGGCACGACACGGCACAAATACTCATAATAATATGCTTTTACATTGCATAGATAAGTACATAAAAGTTTTGACAAGTTTCATACATTTGACACTTCAATAGGCGACTAAAAGAATGGGGCTATGCTCACAGCGCATACAAAACTTCTCTAGCAAGTAATCTGCATAGCGTGAATTTCAAAATGCATGCAGCTGTTGCGTATTCGAGTGACGTAACATCGCCGTGTTGTAATCGCCTTAGTAGAGAAGATCTCATATGCTTTTCTGCACTGCAGACTCAAAGTAATTTACACACACAATCCAGGTGCATCCCACTTGCATCATCGCTGTATGCTACACAATATTTCTCCACAACACTCTACGTGAGAATGCCCCACACTAATTGAGCGGGCGTGTTATAGTTTTGCTCTCTAGGGAAGACAGTCTGATATACGGAAAATTGCTCTGTCGGTCTGTGTATTTTAACATATTGCCTGCATTGTTGGTTCTGGAATTCCTGTATTGTACGTGTTAATATAAACAGTGTTTTTTTTCGAACTCGGCGGACATCACTGCCGTGTGTCTAGAACATGCATGCATAGATTATGTCGGTAACTTATACGATTATGTAATTTAATTACCAAAGATTTTGAAAATCACCCTATGTAGATTACTCGCTAGAAATATAAGGAAACCACGTCTGCCAGTTGGCGCATGCGATGTGAGCACTTTATCATACATTAGTCGGGTATTGAAATGGCATATGTATGGACTACATGTGCATTTGCACAAATCCTTTAGCTCGCTGTCAGTGCTGACATCATCATTCTACTGTAAATGAAACAAGAAATCAACACTATCTTCCCACTAGATCACAAAAGATCCCCGAGGGTCGAAGTGCTGCTGGGGTTTATCCCCGGCCCCCTGTTACAATATAAGATAAGATCTTCCCACTAAACACATCGATATTCACGCGAGGATTTCGGCAGGGCACCCGCGGGTTTCCGGCGGACGTGACGCGTTCCGGCGCCGGACCGGGACCGGACCGGAAGCGGCCTTGTTTACCGCCCTCGGAAGGAAGTGTACTACACTAGCTGGATGGATTCTGTGTCTATGCGTCGCTCATGTGGAATGACATGTGAGATGTGCGCTGGGCGCTGACCCTTGTTGAATTCAATTAGAAGAAAATTGATCGATTACTACAACATTATAATAAGCGGAACGTTGTAGCCTGGCTGCCGATGAAGGACTATGCTGAAACGGTAGAGCTAATAGATGTATTACGTTAAGTGGTAATTTATCATGGCAATTGGTAACTTCTCTCTCTCTCTCTCTCTCTCTCACACACACACACACACTCAAACACACACATCCACACACACAAACACACACACACACACACACACACACACGCACCCACACACACCACATCACACTTTTTAAGAACTGGCATGCTGCAGAACAGCCGTTGACTGGTGCCTACCTACATATACCTACTTGTGTTAAATGTTGTATTGTATATTGTATTGTATTGTATGTTATTTGTAGAAGGTTTCCAGCTACTCCTAAGGTGGTTACTTTAGGTAGTAGCTGTAAACTTTCTACACGGAAAAAAAACCGCCGGGAAATAGAAGCTAATATAAAATAATACAAACAGAATAAAATAAAATAAATAAATAATCTGTTCACGTTGATTTGGTCCATTTTCCCAAAAGTCCACTTTCCCATAAAGCTCACTTTGCTGACTTAAAATTACACTACAACCTAGATGTAATAGGAGATAATCCTGCAATGTTTTACCACTAGAGGCCTCACTAGCACAATGGTACGTAGCCAATCAACATGTAGATACGTTCCTTTCCAAAAAATATTTTTTACCCTTCAGACTCGCGGCACGCGATTTCTGCTATTTTGAAATGGCCATATGATGCCATGATATCATCATAATTTTACTAATAGCTTTGAAAAAATAAATTAAACTAACCCAAATAACGAGAAATTTGTGATATCTTTAGAAATGACGTTTCGTTTTCTTTTCTGTTTACGGAGTGTGCTCGTGGCTCCATCTACGCAACGGTTTGCGTTTTATATCATATTGGATGTTCGCTTTGATAGGTATTATAGAATTATTTTTTATTATATATCGAAAGCATACGAGGAAAATAACTACCTGGTGTTAAGTGGACACTGTCGTTCATAGACATCTCACCTCGCTATAATGTTATTACAGGGCTTTCGATGCGCTGCTAACCTTGAGGACTTAGATGGAGTTCCTCATGTGCCGGTAATTACGCTGCCTCTTTTACCCTTCAAACCAGAAAACAGCAATACAAACATTGCTGCTTTGCGGCAGTAATAGGTAAAAGGGCGATACCATGCCAGACTGACTGCACCAATTAAAGCTAAGAGTGCTAGAGTTTCAGATATGTCTTCATCGCAACTGGTAAACCTTGTTGCAGAATTTCCTGGGGAATTACTATATATATTTAATTTATCGTTATGTTTTATCGGTTTATTTTCTGCCTTTACACGAAGCAATTAGCATTGCTAGCTCCGTTTTGAAGTGTAAAAGAGCCAGCGTAATTAGCGACACAAGAAACGCTCCTATGATTTGAATGTCTATGGGAGAGGGTGGTCACTCAGTTCACTTACCATCAGCTGACCCGTCAACATGTCTGCCTTCGATTATCCATTTACTATGATCAGTGACAAGGTTGTGGCAAGCAGCCCCTTGTAACCGAAGCGATATTACCACGAATATGACGTTTAATTTGTCACTGTCGGTCCACGATAGGTAATGGATACTGGCGTGGGAAATGTCGATCACCCCTTATCTGCTACTTTAAGTTTACTACTTCTACGTGAATTTGCCTGCCCCTTAGGATAGGACTTCACGGGTCCGGTTCGGTTCGCTGCATCACGAAGCGCTGACTTATCTTATCTTATCTTATAAAACAAACATTCATACATCACAACACGCTCACACTATTGCTTTCTTCGTCCGTGTCACTGAGGGGCCAGCTGAAAATCAGCGCTGTGGCTTGCCTCAGCATTATGTTGAGCTGGTGTACCCTTTTTGGCACTGTACCACACCAGATGTTCTGTGCTGCATGTATTAAACTTTGTATACTTCTGTATTGTGTTCTATATTCTAGTGTTTACAGTGCTGAATATACGTTTTCAATTTCAATGTTATCTTATGATAGGGGGCCGGGAATAACCCCAGTGGCACTTCGACCCTTGAAGATCTTTTGTGCCTACCCCATTTTACACACTGGTCATCTCAGTGTGCGGGTTGCCCCACGATGTTTTCCTTCACCGTTAGAGCAGTCTGTAAATGTACGTAAGTCTTCGAAAAATACTAAAAACTCATTGGTATATGGCACTGCACGATGCATAGAGTAACTTCAAGTCTAAAAAAACTACTTATCCCACCCGCTACGCCATAGACGTTCTCAACGAAGGTTTTTGGCATACTGCAGCAATTTTGAAGAAGAATCGGACCGAACTCGCAGAAATCTAGAAATTTTCTTCGTTGAGAGCGTCTGAGGCGTAGTGGATAGGACGCCAGACTGCCATGCGGAAGGTCCGGGTTCGTAACCAAGCACTGTCCTTCCCTCTCGACACTCTGATAGTGAGGAATACTGCTTGAGAAGTTAGTATCTTCTTTTTTTTAACCCCCGACCGATCGAGTGAGGGCGTGTTATAAGTTTGACACGTTTGTCTGTTTGTCTGTCTGTTTGTGTTTGTCCGTTGTATCATATAACTTGAGAACGGATGATCCGATTTGGACCCGGTTTTTTATTTAATATTTAATAGAGAATTTTGTTTAAAGTGTTTTAGGATCTCTGGAACGGTAATAGCTAGATGGTTAGAATTTAAGCTCAACTATTCAGGTTCATGGTGCATTTCCGACATCGGAAACCTCGAGGATCTGATGATGACTAGGAAAAATTAAGTGAACTTCAATTTCGCAATATGAAACTTGAAGACTTGGAAGATTATGAGTCTGCAGTAAATATAATAGTTAGATGGGGGTCTTCTCGAACTAAAGTCGTGGGGAATCCTGAGACATTTCAAGAGAAAATAAATATGTAAAGATGGCGGCCAAAAAATAAATGAAAATGAGATTTCTTGCCTTGGCCTTCTCCATTTCACACACTGCTTATCACGATGTTTTCTTTCACCGTTAGAGCTGTCCGTAAAAATGTACGGGAATTCTTTCGAAAAAACCGAGAAACTCCTTGGTATATGACATTGCATGGTTTAGAACCCGGACCATGGTATCTTTCTAGCCACTACGCCACCCATGCTCTAACTAAACCTACCTCTAATGTATTATGCAAATATACATATTGTAAACCTGAAAAATTTAGTGTTTTGTACGATAATTTATATTTTTATCATGGAATTTTTCCTATGTAAAAAGTTTCAGAAGTCACAAAGCTTTGAGTTGCTTACGCCGGAAATAAGCTCTGTGTCCCTGTAGAGCTTCAGACGTCTATTTCCGTCTGGCTGTCCAACGATTGAAAGCTATTCATGTCAAATCTTCGAGCTTGCAATGTAATGTTGACATCCAGGGTGTGCGAATGCAACATTCCCTTTTAAACCCCCGACCGATCGAGGGAGGGCGTGTTAAAAGTTTGACACCTTTGTCTATTTGTCTGTGGCATCATAACTTGAGAAGGGATGGTCCGATTTGGACCCGGTTTATTAATTTAATTAGAGAAATTTGTCAAGAGTGTTCTTAGCTTGGTCTGATAAAAATTGGACCTGTGGTTTCCAAGATCTTGGAGTATCTTTGATGTCAGATGGGATCTCTGGAACCGTAATGGCTAGATGCTTCGAATTTGAGCCCAAATGTTCAGGTTCATCGTGTGTTCCGACATTTCCTGTATTTCCCGAAACCTACAACCTTGAGATCTTCAAAGCCAGAGTGAATAGGCATTTACTGGACCCGCATGCTCCACCGTCGACTTCATCGTCACTTACCATCAGGCGAGATCGAGGTCAAATGCGGGTTTAGTAGTCAATAAAAAAAATTTAAAAGTTAGTTGTCCCTATAGTGAAAGCTGTTTAGTTATGGATACTGAACACCTATTCGGAAGATAAACATCGTGAGGAAACCTGCATGTCTGAGAGAATTAAAAGTTTTCGAAGGCGTATGAAATCCACCAATTAGCACTGGGCCTGCTCGGTGGATCTTGGCCCTTACCCCCTTGTGCAAGGGGAGGCCTGTGCCCCATCAGTGGGGACATCAATAGACTAATGATGATCACTGTTTTTTATCATTGTATGTTTTTGGTGGGATATTTTTATTTAAACAAACCGTTCTAACGAACTAAAGGGTGTATATTCGGTCCAAGATATTTTACCGAGTGTTAAAATTAAGCTACGCTGCCCTTCCTCACCCCCTAGAAGTTTACGTAACAGTTTCCCATATAGGGGGACATTGACATTTCTGTTACCAATTTTGGTGATTATTTTGGATAAAAACGAGTTTTTCACAGGAAATCTTGTCAGAACAAAGATAACGACTAGAAACGAGAAACGAGAAAACTTTTGAGGCGGTTGTCCAAAAGTTTAGAACCGAACTGAGAGCAGTGTAGCCAATCGCAAGGAATCTGGTGTTTCCGGCTTGGATGTTGCTACATTAATAATTAATATTTACCAAAAACTGAACAGGCATCAACACACATTAACTTTTGATGTATGAAGTACAACTCAAAAGAAAAGTGCTATTGTTTGTTGTAGTTTTCTTATTTACTTTTTAATTTGATTTTTTTAAATTATTTGATATTTACAGGTGTGCAGGATGTGAACGATCCAAATACAGAATGCCCTTGCAGAAGTGTTTCGGTTAGAAGAGTAAGAGAGACATCGTAATTACCGGCACATGAGGCACTCCATCCCAATCCAGCTCAAAAGGGGCCGTTCAAGTATCACATAAGCATCAAAGGGGGGTAGGGGGTTTTAACTTTGCTTATTTTTTATGACAACGGGGGCAGGCAGGGGGTTTAAATGGTGATTACGTCAGCACAAACAGCGATCAGCAGTTAATAACAATGATACTTGTTTATGAATTATAATTAAGGACTTGACAAATTCTGTATAAATTATACCAACGCTCACGTAAGCGTACGAGGGGGTAAGAGCTTCGCTTACTTTCGCTGACAAGAGGGACGGGGGGGGTTAAAAATGGCTAGAATTCTGCTTACGTAGTAATTGAACGGCCCCAAACGTCTAGCAAAACGACCAAGTAGCAAAATCTAAGTTCTCAAGGTTAGCAGCGCATCGAAAACTGGTGACGGTGACCACTTACCATCAGGTGGCCCGTTTGCTCGTCTGCTTTCATTATTTAATAGTAATAAAAAATCATGCTTATCTGAACTAGGGATGTTACGGTGGTGGTTTTACCTGAACCGGAGTCGGAAACGAAGGTTTTAAATTTGATTTATCGGAGTCGGAACCGGAGTCGGAGGCGGAGGAGATGTTCAGAAGAAGTTCAAATTTTAAACCGTTTTTTAATTTTTTTAGCTGAACTCAAATATTGGCCAATGTTTTTTATAATGACGTTTGCGGCAATAAAACATATTCCTTTATGTAGTCCTACACTCCTTAATTAAATATTAGAAATTATCGTTTTCTTTTTATAAAAAAAAGTCTTCGGTATACCGAAGGTTATAACCTCCGATTCAAAATTATCGGAGCCAAAGTCGGAGTCGGAGATGTTGATTTTACACCTGCGACTCCGACTTCGGCTCGGAAGTCCGGGATCGGAAGTTCCGACCTTTCGGAGTCGGAGTCGGAGTCGAAGCTCCGTAACATCCCTAATCTAAATGTCTTAAAACACTACCTCCAAAAGCCTTCAAACATCCCCTTTGAATTGATAAGACTTCCAAGAGTAGGCCCAAAAAAATTCCCACTACCCTCTTACTCTGGCCCGAACAAAAGTGGAGTGACAGCATTAATCCGCGATTCCGCAGAGGCTTTTATAAATAACGGAGACACTCTTATCTTATCTGTTGCGGTATTTCTGAATTACCCCCGTCGGGGTGTGATTTCTTACGATGGCAATACTTTTGGCCGGAGAACGTAGTGTTTTTGAGTTACGGTAGTTTTCTTTTGTTGAACTTATGTGCTTAGAAAAAAGTTTAGGAGTTTTTTATTGTATAGGGAGAGCAGACACGCAAACGAGCCACCGTCGCCCTTAGACATTTGATCTCACTATGAAGTTATTAGAGGGTTTTCGATGTGATGCTAACCTTGAGGACTTGTGCTTCATGTCCTGACAATTACGCTGGTTCTTTTACCATTCGAACCGAAGCACAACTACTACTACTACTTATAGCTGCTTTGCGGCAGAAATATGAAAGGGTTGTACTCTGCACAGAGTCATACCACCTTCAGTCCCTGCTCACCAGAGCTGTCTGACATCAGCCAGAACCGATAGTTTAACGTGCTCTCCAAGGCTCAGAGGGGCGCAATGTTGCTTAACTTGCACGATCACTATCTGACCATGCTATTGTAGAGTTATCGATAGTGTATCATTCTGTAAGTTGTCAATGCAGGGGTTATTTTACATTCTGTATATTTTTAGGTTAAATTATCAAATATCAGCAATCTTGACGCAATACCTACCTAACTGAGAAGAATGGAGCCGAATATTCAGGTTATCGTTCATCCCAATTTTTCATTTTTACGTTACCCCGTTTCACCATCGGGCCGCAAGCCTTGGGAATACCTTTTCCACGTAAAAATTGGAAATATATTTTTTGGTAAAAAGCAGTTCCGTGTAACGTATAGAAAGAAGATAAACAGTAGGTAAGTATGTAGTTTTTTTATTCGTAATGCTTTGCCACTTTATAATCGTTATAAACGAATGACTTGATGAAAAATGTATACTAGATTACTAGGAACTAGAGCGTCGGTGGCCTAGTGGCTAGGACACCGGACTCCAACGAGTTTTTCGTATTTTTCGAAGACTTACGTACATTTACCAGACTGCTCTAACTGTGAAGGAAAACATCGTGAGGAAACCAGCACCCTGAGATGACCAGTGTGTAAAATGGGGTAGGCACAAAAGATCCTTAATCCTTAATCTGCTGGGTAATACCCGGCCCCCTATCATAAGATAAGATAAGATATCTAGGAACTTAGATGAAAGAAAAAATAGTCCCTCCCCTAATACATACGACATTGTACATAACTTTACACTATGCCCCTTGCGGCGTAGACAGAGAGAATGGAGCGCCTTAAATCTCTGTATTGGCACGCCTCTCTTGCTCGTAATACCCGGCCCCCTATCATAAGATAAGATAAGATATCTAGGAACTTAGATGAAAGAAAAAATAGTCCCTCCCCTAATACATACGACATTGTACATAACTTTACACTATGCCCCTTGCTGCGTCGACAGAGAGAATGGAGCGCCATGAATCTCTGTATTGGCACGCCTCTCTTGCTCAATTTCTCAAACAATTTAAACTTTGTAATTTTCACAAATAGCACCCATAAACGATCTCGTATAAGCACGAAAATTGTTTTAAAATCGATATCTTCATTCTTACGAGCGATCATTTTCGTAATTTCGATCGATTTTTGATCGATATAATAATGCGTTCAATGCGTCGTAAAATTTGTATAAATTGGTACCGAAATGGCTTTACGGACAGACTTACCAGTATATTACTAATAATTTATGGGTGTAATAAATAAGCCCCAAAAAGTTAAGGACTGTTTCTTGGTGAGAGACCATTTAAAGAACGAAAGAAGGAAAGAACACTAATTTAAATACAAACTTCGCTACATAGAACAGTAGTACCTAGTAGTAGAAACCTACTTTAATCCTTCCTTCAGTTTCATCTTCATTGCTTCCTTTATTTTTGTTTATTTTTTCTCTATTTTACAATAATACCTATGTAGGTATGTACATACCTTCCTGTATTCTAATGTATAATTTAAAAATTTAGTACCTTCCTTGGTTTCCTAATATTTTACTCCTGTTTATTAATATTTCCGTTATTTATATGTTCCGGTAGTGTATCATTAGGGAGTGATCCCTGGCACTCAGGGGATGCCTGACAATCACCGCCGCAGTGCTAAACCCGCTGCGTCAACAGGCTGAGGCAGTCCCCTTTGTCCGGTGCTGCACACCACCTTCATCAATTTAATTACTTTTGTTTATTTATTTTTATAATATATTTGTTTAATATTATTTTAATCTTCTGTACCTAATTGTTAGTACGAGTATGTCTGTATTAGAAATAAATTCTTTTTTTCTTTCTTATTTATTCAACATTGCATTATGAGAGATATTATTATGATTATTTAGGAGAGAAATTGAATTTATTTATTTTTAAAACTATTTACAAAAAAAACTTGTACTTACATCTGTGCAGTAACAGTTACAGGTAGAAATAAAAATTATAATGATAAATAAAATAAATGATCTAGACACAGCAGTGTCTGCCAAGTTCGGATATTTTTTTCTGTAAATTAATTAATAACCTCAGCTACCTTTCGATTATTTCATACTTGCTGGGAAACCTGTATATTCCAATATCACCAAGCGAGGTGAGGAGCTCGTAGCCTAGTTGCGAGCACGGTCCGAAAGTGATCGTGCAGGTTAAGCGACGTTGGCTCGGTCGGTACCTGAATGGGTGACCGCTAGTGGCATATTTCATCTGAGCTCCTCCGTGCCCCGGAGAGCACGTTAAGCAGTCGGTCCCGGTTGTTGTCGTTCGACAGCAGTCGTTAAGCCATGTCAGAGGCCTACGGGCGGCCTGAACAACTCTGACAAATAGGTTGGCCACTAACCATACGATAAGCAAGCAACCAAGCGAGTCGATCAGACCACTCATTTCTAGTTTCTACCGATTCTCCAACCCTGCCCTGGATCATCGTTTGGAGATCACGATTCATGTCTTCCACCTTCGTCCTCACATTCAACCGTGACGCATAGATTGAGGATCGCCGCTGCAGCTCGAAGGTTGATGTTGGCTGCAGGGACGGGGCACCGCTTGCTGCGGAAGCGACACTGACGGCGTTTCCTGTTTTCAACCAGGACAAAGCCATACTTATCGGCAGTCACATTGGTTAAAGGACGTGTGTGTGTGACATCTTATCTTATGATAGGGGGCTGCATCCATACATGAAGCGCTGACTTAAAGTGGGGGGAGTTTTTAGCGGAAATGCGTAGAGTATCTTATCTTATCGTATGATAGGGGGCCGGGAATAACCCAGTGGGACTTCGACCCTTGAGGATCTTTTGTGCCTACCTCATCTACACATTGGTCATCTCAGTGTGCAGGTTTCCTCACGATGCTTTCCTTCACCGTTAGAGCAGTCGGTAAATGTTAAGTTTTCCATAAATACGAAAAACTGGTACATGGCACTGCATGGTTTCGAACCCGGACCTCCCTGGGAGTCCGGTGTCCTAGCCACTGTGGCACCGACGCTCTTGTGTGTGACATACATACATACTGACTTGGCGAAACAACAAGGGTTCCTGATTACGTAACCTTAAAAAGCAAACATTTAATAAAACTAAACGGTCTTTATAAACTCACATTTATTAATTTCAAAAGGAATTTTACATCACAAGAAAATAAATCGTAACTTAAAATTAGGCTTCCGTCAATAAAAATTAATAATTTAAGCGCTGTAGGCGATTCATTCATGTACAGTGGGAGACACATTAGGCTATACTCTAGGGAACCGTGTCGTAATAAGTTTTTGTTTTGATTCCTTGACATTCGTATGAAATAAGTTAATAAGTTAGTGCGTCAACGTACCAAAGGTATATCCTGATGTGTTAACTGAAGTACATATTGGAACTTGGCAAAAGTGACGTGCATTGCAAAAATAATAATATGAGAATTTTGATACCTAAATATTTTACGATGTAATAGGATTTTAGGATAATAAATTTTCTACATGAGGTTTTCTTTATATCAAAATGTGTCTTATAAAGGTTCCAGGGAAATATTATACCCTAGAAATGTAATAGACGCACGCGAGTGGCGCCACAAAATGTGTACTCAGGTGGGCGGGGCGGCGGCGGGTCAAGCGCGCCTTGCGTTTGACTTCGAATTTTGAAATCGATCTGTGCATCATACGATCCTATGTAAGTGTTACGTAGACGGATATTCGCCTTTGTGACATCGCCGTAAGATCTATTTTTGTTCAAATATTAATTTGAGTTTCATTGTGTGAGAAACGTGTTGCATTATTTTCAATTCGCACACAGTGGCGTGAGGTTTGGTGCCGACTTTTAAGGGAATTTTGTTGGAAGTTACTCGTCTAGGGTATAATATGTCCAGCCCTGTTCAGCCCTGTATTCTCGGGCGAAGAATAGAGCCACGGTATCTCCTGCATGTCGTAAAAGGCGACTAAAAGGAGGGATCAGGGTCGCGGGCGGTCAAAGTGGAGGATGTTGCCGTCCATTGGCGGGTGACCCTGGGGAAGGCAGCAACGTGCTATGGCCGCACGCTGCTGTGACGGGAGGAACCGGGAGGTGGAATGTACACCTCCCAGGAGGAGACCTAGGCAAATGCTAGGGGAGCACCGGTGCGTTCCACTGGAGATCCCGGAGCCCTCCGATAAGCACGAGGCCGGCCATCGAGGAGGTTTTAGTGAGTAGAAATCTCACATAACCCAGTCTCTCCCCCAGGAGGCTGGGTATCTTTCGAAGATTTCCCCCCCGATAACAAAAAAATGGTATAATATGTCGCTAGTTTTGTCCCAGTATATTTTTCTCAACATTGAGAAGTGTTATAAACTAGTGGTACCATCTTTAAATGTATGAGCTGTACTGTGGAAGACACGCCAATCTATACTCTGTGGAAACCTGTCGCAATAAGCTTTTGTTATTATTAATATGAATGTGTCCAACATTAACTTGTTTGCGACAAAGTGCCAAAGTGTGTAAGCCTGATGTGTTGGCCACTATACAGTGGTCAGGTGTTTATCGCAATAAGGTCGATATCATATCAACGTACTTATTAAACATCGACCTTATGAAACTAACGTGTGCACGCAAGTTTAGACCTAAATGTGGTAAACATTTTCTGACCGTCACTGTAGGTATGTATTGAGCCAGTGATTTTTGAACAGCTGAGTGTTCACAAGTCATTATTTCGTGAATAATAAAAATATCAAAAAAAAAAACAACTGAATATACTGTCGGGTGCGCGAAACGTCCTTAAAGTAACGTCTTCATTAAAATACATGCGATATCCCGTTCTACGCCATTGCTCTAGATAGAGATGACACGTGACTTAAGGAAGCCTTGCTTTCTTATCGTATTTGTCAGAATTGTTCAGGCCGCCCGTAGGCCTCTGACGTAGCTTAACGACTGTTTTCGAACGACAACAACCGGGGCCGGCTACTCAACGTGCTCTCAGAGGCATGGAGAAGCTCAGATAAAATATGACACTAGCGGTCACCCATCCAGGTACTGACCGCGGCCAACGTTGCTTAACCTGCACGATCACTTTAGGACCGTGCTCGCAACTAGGCTACGAGCTTCTCGAAGAAGCCTTAACATTAAGGACGTTTGTTGCAACTAACGGATAGCTACTAAGTTACCTAGTGCAAAAGAAGTTAATTCCAAATTTAGATTTTTTGGCGGTACCTCGATTCTAGCCTGTGTGTCTAGTTACCTTTGCCAAGCTTCATTTTTTTACATCTAAAAAAATCTACGTCATGAATCTATTTTTTTACACGGCTGGAAATTATTAACCCTTAATTATATATTTTAAAATGTCAGAATGGTTTGGTCTGTTTTAACTTAGCATGATAAAAAATACACGAAAAAATTCTTAAAATAAGTATAAAAGATATGAAATTATTCATACTCAGGAAAGATAAATTATATTATCACATATATTCATATATATAATTTACATTTAAACAACATGTTTTCAACCCATTAACGGCCCTCTCAAAATTCCTACGTATACCCTGACCGGTAACTAAAAAACCCTTGCCATTTTGCGGAATTAATTTTTTTTTCATAGCGAACTTCAAAACACAGATTATAAAACTATCAATGCCGCCCAAAGGGTTTTTTAAATTTCTGGTCAGCGTATAATTAACAATCAAAGATGTTTAATATGCGTTCAATTAATATTAAACTTTATATATATTTATTTTTTGTTAATAACATGCACAAATTACACTTTTGAAGTGTTACATACATATTTATATATATATTTTTAAACTAAAATCTAGTTTAATTTGAAAAGTAATCACAAACCATTTGTGAATTACAGATTATAAATCTTAAAATTAAAAATAGAATACTCCAATTTTCACAACATAAAGCTCGATTCTTCGCATTATTATAGTTTTAATATTTAAACTTTTTTTTTCTCATTTTTAATGTGTCACTTTAATACTAAATTGTAACTAGTATGGCAACTGTTCGTATAACGTTACTTACTGTATTCTACACGTTATATTTACATTAATTATTTACAAAATACAACATACTATAATATAATATACTTTGCTACAACCAGTCTGCTTGTGCGATTACGAATCATAATAATTATATACCAACCAAATTAACGTATCATTTTCAATCAAAACAGGTTTTAATCAAATTAGATTTATGTTTTATTATTTAAAAAATACGCAGACAAACATGTAACGATATATTATGTAAGTACCAATTCACATTATTATAAAACTTTAAATATCTAATAAAAAAAATATTAAATTGACAAAATATCAGTAATCAGAATAGTAAAGAAAAATGATTATTAAGGTAGATATTATTCGTCATTTAATCGACCAGCGGACTACCAAGAATTTTTTTTTATCTACTCGTTTTGTCTAGTACAAATTCAGTCTTAATACATCCTGGAAGATGTGTCAAACTATTTTTTCTTAATTTACAAAATTGACATGTAACGGTTGTTACACCATACCTCTATTTCAAATCTATGATACACTGTGTTTATACTTTTAAAGATAACATTATATTACCTGTATTCAAACATTTTTTTCCTATCTGGCAGTGATTTAATGATACTCGTCATAATATTATAAAATAAAAAAAATAAAAAAAAAATTTTTACGACGCAATTAATATAAAGGCTTTTTCAAGGATATTAAATTACTTTTACAAGTGTTAAAATTGAAATGGAGACAGTAATTCAAAAAAAAAAAAATTTTTTTTCGGACGGGTCAAAACTTTTTCGTCGATATTACAAACATTTCTTTTGTCATTCTTACTAAATTTTTTACAATATTATACATTTATATAAAGATCAGCATATACTGAATAGTGAGACTTATATTATTTAAAGTGACATGTACAGGGTTAAATAGATTCATCCAAAAACTTATACCACAGACTGGAACTTTTCTGATTTTTTTTTATTATGTCATACGGCGTATTACCAACCCAAAATAAAACGAAAAAATACCTAGTTAAAGGTTTTTCAATAAGTACTTATTTTAAAATTACAAAATAAATATTAATAAATTATTTTAGTAAAGCCTCACTATACATACGAGTATACTCCTCGGGACACTCCCTGCTGCGGGAGCGGACCTGGGCCAGCTCTTTTACTTGTAAACTAGTTAGGTCTTTTGTAATTTTGTAATTTTAGCTTAAGTATGTATTTTAGTATTACTTTATTTTGAATAAATTATTTTTTAGTAATTATTAGAGTGATTTTGGGTTTTTAAACTTGAAACCTCAAAATAATTTACTCAAGCTGATGGTAAAAATCTGTGGTTTAAATTCTTGAAGGTTTTCTTTCACCTATAATCTCGACGTATAATCTAATTAAATGGTAGTAATTGTAAAAATACACTGTTCATTTCAAACACATTCCTGATTTCCCAGTTTCACGTGTTCTAACTTAGTTTCGGTCGATTTCGTTGCACTAGTTTTCACTTCACTAGATGTCTGGTTTGGAGAATTAGCTGTTAACAAATAAGTAAATAAAATATAGATTAGAAGTAGATTGTTTTACAAATTTTACAATTTTACAAATTTTAGTGGAAATAAATTATTTAGAAATTGTATTATATTTTAGAAATTGTAGTGGAAATAAATTATAATTTTCACAAGTCAATTATTATTTCAATCAAAATCTATTTTACAAGTGTTCTAATTCCACTTTTAGTTTTTTTACTAAAATATCGAATAATTTATTGGCTGACATATTTATCCCAGTCTCATTCTTAGGGTTCAATCTATTATTATTTTTAACATTGTACCAGATATACCAGATAAAGAATATTTATCAATTTAACCCTAAAAATAACACTGGGATGAATATGTCCCAATAATTATACAAACATAACTTCACGCTATATCTCTTGCGTGGTAGGCAGAGAGAATGGAGCGCCACGAATCTCTGTTCTGGAATCCTCTCTTGCTTCAATATTAAAAAATACTATTGCGATCTCCATAACACATATTATAAAAGTGCCAATTGCACCCAGGGTTCTTATTTCCCTGTCAGGGTATCTTTTATATTTGCATGCAAAAATAGTACATTACAGCAGAGGATCATATTTAAAGGCCGAGCCGTAGGCGAGGCTCTTTAACGATCCTAGGCCAAAAATGGCTATTTCGGGCGATGCTTGTATAGTGCTTTTCTCAAACCATGCGATAAAATCGAAAAAAAAAATCACATTCTAAATATTGCTTCCAAGTCGAAAGTACTAGGCGTCTATAAAAGGAAAGAAGTTACAGTAGAAGCTGGAGCTGCTCGCGCTGGTGGTGCGGGGTGGACGTGTTAGGGCAGCGCGAGGAGGGGGCGGAGACACGACCCACAAATTGAAATTTAAAAAAAAACGCGAGTATTTCTGACCTTGACTGTTGGCTGTATGAAAATCCATTACTGTCGTCAGTTTTTTTCTTAAATAAGTATTTGGCTTCGATACAGTAAGTACATCCTTCCCGAGCTCAAAATTCGAATATAATGAGCACATTTCCGAGCATCTTTGAGAAAAATTATATAATTCACATTATCTCACCGTTAATCCTAGGCTTCAAATGCGGCAACGTGTTCGTAGGTCTCTCTAGCATGCTCTTACTAAAGTACACGGTGTTGTCTGTGTTGAATCTCACTGGGGGCGAGTTGGAACAGCTCCGGGAGTCCTGGGCCATGGCTAGAGCCCTAGGCTCCAGGTGGGGGTGGTACCTAGGTTCTAACTCGGGCATCTGAGCTAGGTTAAGAGGATTCCGAGGGTTGCTGTAGATTGAGGGTGGCGGTGTGGCGTACAACTCTGGCGGCATCAGCTGTTCTGCTGGGAGCTGAAAAGAAAACATTTGTTTGTACAAGACTTACGCAATTGCATGGTCCTTAGAGTTAAATTGTATTTTCTGGCAGATGTAACAAACAATATCGTGTGTAACTCGTGCGAGAGGACCACTTGTCGCACTCGTCAGTCTGCAACCCTCGCCTAGACTCGTACCGACAATCTGGTCTCTCTCGCCCAAGGTAAACAATCTACAATTTTTTAGGAAATAAGTGGAAGAGAACCGTAAAACACTCACCAATCCACTAGTGTTCAACGGCAAAGCATTCTTGTACTTCAACCAGTCCTCGTAAACCTTATCGTAGGGCTGTCTGTGGCACTCGTTGGCACCCATGTTCATGTGTCCCAAACTGGTCATTGGTCCCAAGCTCTGTATGCTTGGTCCAAGGTTGGACATTGGCAGGTTGTTCTGGTATGTTGGACGTACTCTGTACTCCATTGGACGCACCTGTGAAGAATGAAGTACGAGTAAATAAGAGTCCAAGATAGAGAATATACCATCCCTACATTATCATGTAGGTACTTATATTTAATTGTAAGTTTTGTTTTGTTTGTTGTCTTCTTCACATATTAGGAGGCACGTCGAACTTTTTATCATCATCATCAGCCTATTACTGTCTCCCCTTGAACAGTCTTTTTCATATAAAAGAAAAAAAAAGAAAAAAATTCGACGCTTTATTTCTTTTTTCTTTTTTTTCACATGAAAAAGACTATAGATCCCCGTTTGTTCACAATCTCACTTGATGGTAAGATGGACATGATTATGTCTATTCCACTCTCGCCTTGAAGATCCAAAGGTTGTATGTTTCGGGAAACACAGAGGTTCCATTCCTTTGTCGTTAGTAAAGCAAAATCTATCTGCTTATAACTCAAGAACCCCTGAACAGAATTTGATATTTCTACTGTCTATCAAGGAATCGTTCCATGAACGGAGCAGGAAACCATTGTGTGATCACTTATTTATGTACACCTCAATAGAGGCGTAGGGGATATACAATTGCCTTAAGTTTACATACGGGTAGGAATTATTTATTTTTCTTTATTAATTATTAACATAACATTACTTTGGACCCACCACTCACGCGCAGATTTGCATTCCCCAATGATAATCAAATCCAGAAGGATTTACAATGGCAATAAATTTAATAATTAACAATGGATTTCCAAAAAGTAATGCACGATTCCATCAACTTATTTCTTTATTTCAAGAAAAAAAAAAAGATTTATTCATAGAAATACAAATGATGTCAGCTTAACACATAATTATATATAAACCTACCCCTTACCGCTCCCGATGCAAAGACCCATAACGCTTGCGGCGTTACCGCGCTGGATCGCTATGACCAACCTTTGCACCAGGAACGACCCGGAGCGAGGGTCACAGTCCCTCTCCCTAAGCCGACGACGGTCAATCTCACCCACAAACGATTTTGCTTCCGCACCCCAACAGCCTGTAGTCTCCACAGCAAAAGGCATAAACATGTTATTGTGCTGGAGTGCGGAGTATTACAAAAAAAGAATAATTATATACAGACCTGAATATACTGATTGCAAGAGTCAATATTGTGATCGTAGAATCGATCGCAATTGGGCGGAATGTCATATTTGTCCGATGGAGTCTTCGATATCAGGGGTCTGATCGAGCTGTAGTCCGTCGTCGAGGACTTGTTGGAACAGCTGTCGGATATCTTGCCATCCAGAGGAATTATGTCCGGGTTTTTGTCTGCGAAAAATTCATTATCATCATCATCAGCCTGTTAATGTCCCCACTGTTGGGGCACAGGCCTCAACTTGTACAAGGGGGTACGGGCCATGATCCACCGAGCGGGCCCATTGCTGATTGGTGAATTTCACACGCCTTCGGAAACTTTTAATTTTCTCAGACATGCAGGTTGCCTCACGATGTTTTCCTTCACCGTTAGAGCAGTCGGTAAATGTACGTAAGTCTTCGAAAACATCGGAAAAACTCATTGGTACATGACATTACATGGTTTCGAATCCTGACCTCCCTGCCACGTCGCGTCCTAGCCACTAGGCCACCGACTCTCTGCGAATGATTGGGTCGAAGATTTTGAAATTCATACATACGAGAACATACACAACTCTCACGAGGAGGTACACAGAGAAACCACCTTCATCATAGGTACTCGTAGTTCCTACTTTGACCGTAAGATTTGGTGGACAAACGTGATATGTGGCGAGCCTATCGCCGTCTACTAGTAACCGCTAAGATCTTTAGTCGCCTCGTACGACATCCACAAGAGTCGGGGTGATGTTATTCTTTATGGCCGGCACGACAAAACTGTTTCTGTGGATTGGGTGAATTTATAAATACTTGCACTAAGAAGGTAAAGTAAGAGTCGTTTATTTTCTTGGCAACTTTATAATTAACTTTTCAAACATAATGGATTGTCCGAAAAAGTTGAAAGTAGGAGAGATTTTCTGTAGGTTGTTTAAAATTACCCAAGGTTCTGATGATAACCAGAAACATAGTAAGTGGATCTTAGTATCACGGTAAGTCAGGGTTTTAATAATTTTTTTAATTTTGAGTATGATTTACAAAATCACTTTTTCCATGTTCGGTGAGCAGAATTGAAATTTTTATTAAAATATTAACGGTGATTAAGAAAGGACATAAAACGGAAAGCGTTGCGTAGATGGAGCCACGAGCACACTCCGTAAACATAAAAACAAAACGAAACGTCATTTTTCAAGATATCACAAATATCTCGTTATTTGGATTAATTTAATTTAATTTCTCATTTCTATAGTAAAATTGTGATGATATCATGGCATCATATGGCCATTTCAAAATAGCAAACCTAAAAAATCTGTTAAGACAGCGTGGCGTGAGTCTGAAGGAATTTGGTGGAAAGGTACGTATCTACATGTTGATATTTGGCTTTATGTGATAATTTAAAGTTTATTAAACAAAAATCTTGTAAAATCATCTAATATTAATCAAAATAATAATCATTTATTTATCAAATTATTGTCATTGAAAGCAATAAATTTAGGTTATCTATGTTTAGAACAAAATCATCTTTAAGTCGTACAATGTTTTGGCGGGAATGTCGCTGGAGAAGGTTCTACGGTGTTTATTTTATTGCTCAAAAATTGTTTTCTGGTGATTTTGATAGCTAAAATCGGTGTAGTTTTGTCTAGCAACCTTCAGTAACAGTGACAATGTGTTGAACTCTTAAAATAAACTTCCCGTTAGTGGTTCGTTGTGTAGTTTCACTCTGTGATTCTGCGGCGGACCATGAGAATTCGCCAGAGATTAGACCGGTTGAAATTTCTGTCATAACTCCTAGGAGTGTTAAAATGTGTCTACACCACAACATTTTGATGCTGAAAAACTAAAAACTGTTTTAAATCGCTTAATGTTTAGGCTGATGGCCTGTGTTACCAATGCCTTGTTAAATGTTAAATAAAATAATAATATCGTCGTCGTATTTTTGAATGTTTTTTGGAACTGTAGTGGCGCCTCTAGTGGTAAAACATTGCAGGATTATCTCCTATTCGCAAATGCCAAAGTAAAAATTTCGTTGAACACGGGACAGGAACCGCTTTAATTAACTTTATATTGACACCACTTTCCAATATCTGAGCATGTCATTTATATTATTAAAACGGAGTTTGACATGTAAATTTTTAATGTCGGCCCGTAATCTGGAAGTTAACCCTCAACCGCTCGGGATTTTAAATGATTATCTTAATTAGGTTTCGGGTCATTTTGGGACAAGATAATCTTTGGGTCAGCTAAGTCCCACGAGATGAGGCATGTCAAGGGTTAAAACTTACTTGGGACAGTTCGGGCTCACGCCGCCGATTTCAAGCGATAAGCAGAAGGGTTGATCCGTTGGGACGAAATTATTTATAAGCAATATTTTTATTTGATTTGAAAGAAGATAAATAAAGCATACAGGGAGTGACAAAATACCCGTATAAATATAAAATGTTTAACTTCTCAATAATATTGCGTGAATAAGTGCAGTTATTTCTGTAGAGAGTGTCTGTGGCGCAGTGGCTAGGACGCCGGCATGTACCAATGAGTTGTTCGGTTTTTTCGAAAGATAAAAAGACATTTACCGACTGCTCTAACGGTGAAGGAAAACATCGTGAGGAAACCTGCACACTGAGATAGCAGTGAGTGAAATGAGGAAGGGAAAGGCAAACCTCCCCATGCATGCAAGCCAAGAAAGTAATTCTATGTGGTTATTTTCATAGAAATACCGCGACCCACATCAATAAGGAATACTACTAAGAAAAAACTTGTTCCATCTGTGGGGATATCCTGGGTTTCCCACCATCACGTCGGGGTCACTAATGTGGGGATGGACGCGCCCACGAAATAAAAGCCAGGTCTTGGAGATGAGGAGCAGGATGTGTTTTACTTAACACCGCACAAGCTTGACGTCGCGAGTATCGTAAAAGTGGTGGCACTTGTTTTCTGCATGCGCCGAAGCCGCCATACATCCTTTAGGTATTGTATAATAGATATTGGTGATGCCTAAACTTACCTAAACTATCAACACTTTCAGATTCCTTAGTGCCAGTTAGAGGCATGTTAGAAGTCTCGTCTTGTTGCCTCTTGTCTTTCTCGTTTTTATCTGAAAAAAGAAAGGATTTACATAATTTATTTAGACAATGCAGCCTAGAACCTTAAGAAAATAATTAGGAAAGGAGAGGCAGCGCCGTAGCAAATATCTATCGTAGTTTCAGGGGGATTTCAGGTACCTACTCAAGTTTCGAGGACAGGAACTTAATTGCATGAAGCTTTTCTGACAACAATAAGTTTAATTAGATCTCATTCAAAAGCTATGTCGAAGAAAGGACAAAGCATGTTTTAATGGACGTGGAAAACTCAGGACGCTTTATGAAAATCCTTTAGTTATATCTTATTTTATGATAGGGGGCCGGGAATAATCCCAGCGGCACTTCGACCCCTTGAGGATCTTTTGTGTCTACCCCATTTTACACACTGGCCATCTCAGTGTGCAGGTCTCCTCACGATGTTTTCCTTCACCGTTAGAGCAGTCGGTAAATGTACGTAAGTCTTTGAAAAATACGAAAAACTCACTGGTACATTAGTTATATAGAACTATTGCATTATGCTGAGATGGGTACAACCAGTTTTTTTTTAATAAAATGGCTACGACAAACAGGCAGGCGGGCCACCTGATGGTAAGTAGTCACCGTCGCCTAGAGACACGTGCAATACCCTTGGTATTGTCGTGTGTTGCCGTCCGTGGAGGGAGAGGACTTTTTTAACGTTCTTTTTTAAGCATCCCATGTCGTAGCGCTGCGGGAAAACGTCGGGTGGAAGAAAGTTCCACATTTTATAGTTCGGCGTCACATTGCAGCAGATACTTTTGCATCCCTAAGCTTGTGAACCTCTGTGTTGTAAAGTGTTGAACGAATAAAGATTTTCTATTGTATTCAAGCAGTTGACGGTTAGTGAACCGACTTTAAAATAACCAATTCAAATATTCCAACCGAATTTAGCCAGCTTTTAGGCGAACTTTACGCCCGCGCTGACCTCAATAAACTCGTATCTTAGGAGCCGATACACCTAATAAATACATTCAATTCACGAGAGTCTCCGCACTGTAGAATACGAAATCTCGCAATTTGAGAGAGATTTCAGATAATTTAATGGCACGGCACAACTAGGGTTATCAGGTTATCAGATGTCCTTTATTTCCAGACACGTCGGTGTTTTTGCTTTTAAATGTTCCACCGGGACAGTCCTCGGTCCGTATTTTGGTCTTGTGCGAAACCAGAGCAAAAATACTTCGCTTCTCACATACGCACTGAAATTAAAGTTTGACTTAAGTGAGGCAAGTTGAATCCATTCTTATTTGTATTATTTGTCCCAGATGTAATCATTCCGTATTTTAAGGAAATGCGTGGTTCATGACAGATCTAAGTAGGTAGTTACGGAGTCGTAGAAAACACTTCGGATGAAAATAAAAAATAAATTAGATAAATATTTCCCGGAGATGTGTATTCCCATGGGATATTTTTGTCCCTTTGTAAGGCCGTAAGGATAAGCCCGTATTTATTTTTTCTGCAAATCTGTAACCTGTGAAAATATAATATGAAGTACAATTTTCCAATCGGCATACAAACTCTGTTAGGTATTGCCAAAGATGGGATGAAAATACATGTACCACGTCTTTTATATATAGACACGCGGTAGTGTGTCCGCCAAGTTCGACGCATGACTGTATATTTACATTTGTATTAATCAAAATAAATGAAACAAAACGGGTCCGCAACTGTCTAATATTTACATCTGGCAACCCTAGAAATAGCCGAGTCGGCAAACTCTTAGTAGTAACTTTGAATTGCCAGCTCCGACTTGACTCGGTTTGCGGTTAAATTCGATTTCGGTGGAATCTAGTGCTCTCGATATTTGTCAATAAACACAAATTGTTACTGTACCTACTGTACCGCAACGAACCGATAATAGGTAGTTTGTGTTTATAGCCTAACTTTACAGTTAATTACCACGGAATGAATAAGTGTGGTTTCATGTCGACTTGAAAATGTCTACTCCATCCATCCATATATAACAATTTCTTTCCATCGAGGTTTCTTTATGCAAATAGGTCTGATCAAGAATTTGTGTTTATAATTTTTCAATAAACACACAAATAACTAACTGATCTACACACAGTCACACACACATCTGCTCACACGAATGGAGCATACGCTGCGGTAAGCGGACTCCGCGCGTGAACGAGTCGAAATCGATGTACATGGTTGGTTATCGTGTTTTTTTGCCGACGTTTTAACTTCATAACGCCTAGAAGACCTTGACGCCAGACACCATGTCCGTAAAACGCGTCCGAAGCTCTGTTTGTGACCGAGTCTTCAGGACGAAGTTTGGCTTCGCTAGCCATCTACGAGCGCACGCCAGGAGCTAAGCAGGGGTCGCCGTCGACGGATACGTCGTGGAGGACATCATCATCATCATCAACTTCATAACGAGCAATGGACAATGGACATTCCCTGATACTCACTGTCTCTCTTGTTGCAATACCGACAGCAGAACACGACGGCTGAAATGGCCGTCATGGCGGCAATGACTCCGACAGTCGCCAACACTATTATCAGCACCGTTGTTAGTTCCACCTTCACTGGCACTTGGGCTGTAAGGAAAGAATTGACTATAGATAAACCTGGAAAATTTATTTTAAAAATCCCCGAGGCACGATTTTGATCGTGCCTACACTTGGACAGAGAACCCCGTAAGTATTTACAGTTGGCCGATTGCAATCGTTTCGACACCCGCCGTTGCGGTGCCGCTACTTCTGAATAGGAAGACAGGGTTCCCAGTCAAAATAAAAAATAGAAACCAACTCTACTGAAGCGGCTCCTTTGTGTTATTTGTCGCCAAGTTCAAAACTTGCCAAGTTAGGGACTCAATTCTGAGCAAGCAATAATGTTTATTTTTAAACAATTGAAACAATGGTAATATGTTTGAAGGGTAACTGGACTTGGCACCCACTTAGATCTCATTTTTTTATAGGCGAAGTCGACACACTTATTCCTTGTACTGAACTTGGCCACTTTTTTCACGTTTATGTTTTTAGTGGATAGGAGCGTATCCAGAAAAAAATAAACCCCCCACCCTCTATCGGTTACTGTAATCGAAAAATAGTAAGTAAGTACCTACTAAAAAGATATTGGGGGGAAGGGAAAAGGTCTCACCTAGGCCCTCCCCTGGATCCGCCACTATTGGTGGGATAATAAGTATCTATTACTAACCCGTATGTCGCTCAGGGTACTTCAGCAGACTGGAAGTCAGAGTCAGGGGTTCACTGGCCCCCTTTCTGTTGTACGCCCTGACGGAGACTGACAGGGAGTTGCTGGCTGACAGGCCAGACACCTCGAACTCTGGATCATCACTGCTGACGTTACGGAGAAGAAGACCTGTGCCCATGTCGAAGACCTGTCCAAAAAAAACAATTGTCAGTTTGTTTTTGAGATTAGATACGCCTCTATGTATAGTCATTGTAAAAGAAATTGTACTAGGACTTTTCTCCAGCAAATGATCGTCCATTGACAATGATGCATTGCCAACTTCGACCAGCTTGCAAATGGTTTCCCTCAGGCGATTTACCCCCCCACTGAGTAGGGTACCTATGGATTAAAAGGGTGGTGTCACCCCAGGCTGACTCTACACGGCCTACTCTGTGCAGAGTCAGTCTGGGGTGTCACCACCCTTTCAACCTGTTTCTGCCGCAAAGCAGCAATGCTTGCTATGCTTTCGTTTGAAGCGTAAGAGAGCCAGCGTAATTACCGGCACATGAGGCAACTATCTAAGTCCCCAAGGTTAGCAGCGCGAAAACCCTGTAACATTATCTAAAAAAACCTAAAAACATTACAACAATCAGCACGGTTGGAATTCAAACTATATTAGTTTTGTTTTTGAGATCGTATATTATTATTATTGTCGTTAGAGCGTTGGTGGCGTCGCGGCTAGGACGTCGAATTGGAGGTCCCGAGTTCGAAACCAGGCAATGCCATGTACCAATGAGTTTTTCGGTTTTTTCGAAAGACTTACGTACAACGTATTTACTGACTGCTCTGACGGTGAAGGAAAACATCGTGAGAAAACCTGCACACTGAAATAGCCAGTGTGTGAAATGGGGAAAGCAATGGATAACCACCCCATTAAACCTGTCACAGGAGTCATTCTATGTGATTAATTCCTTAGAATGATCACCCTCAGCAATGAGGAATACGACTTAGAAGAATTGTCATTAACCAGACAGATTTTTATTTAAGTTTAAAAGGAAGTTTGTAACTAATAAAAACGAAAGTAAAATGAAAAAGGAGTCAGTTTTATTTAACTGAAAGTTAAAAGATACTGCCTCTATTATGGAACAAGCAAGCTCGGTTTAAAAAGCTGCATTGCCTTTGCTACAAACATCCCATATTTCACCGCATTTTATGAGGAAAATCGTAAAAGTGCGAAAATAAATTTCTCTTTTATTTCTGAGTGACAAAATAACACTTCTAAGCACCCTTAGCGGTCGCTTGACATAAGTGCTTTGAAGAATGAAATCGCTATTATTTTAAGCAGAAAACGTTTGCGTTTTACAAAATCGTAGTATTCGAAAATTGGCTTATGGACATATTAGGGTGCCACGTCCGACAAACGGTGACCGACTTTTTGTAGGAGGAAAATAGAACGTACTGATTGCAATAGTATAACGCACACGTCCTACAAAAAGTCGGTCAGAAATAAAACACAAACTTTCCTCTGTATATCCAACTTCCTCTTAAGATTCATGACATGGTATACGTTATCACTCTCCATGACGTGCTACTCCCTCGAAAGCTACAGACAAAGTGACGGCCGTGTGCGTTGAGTCGGTCACAAAATCTGCCCGATTATCGGTCCTACAAAAAGTATGACGGGGGCGGGCACCCTTATGGTGCAACTTAGTGGTGGCACGGCGAGTTAAATCAAGCGGTAATTTGTTGCAATAAGTTTTTAAAAGCAAACTAAGGAAACTTTTGTTAGAGAAATGTTACAACCTAGGTACTGTGTGAAAGAATTTTTAAAATAAGTCTTAAATTATTATTTTAACTAACCCCTGACGTACCATTGTGGAGATCCCCTTATTTTTCGTGGTCATCATTAGGTCTTCAAGGTTCCAGGCGTGGGAAGGGCATCATTGTCGTAAACATTTGAGCTCAAATTCGAACCATCTAGCTATTACCGTTCCAGAGATCCCATCTGTCATCAAAGATACTCCAAGATCTTGGAAATCACTGTTCCAATTTTTATCAGACCTAGCTAAGAACACTCTCGACAAAATTACTTTTACTTTTAAACCGGGTCCAAATCGGACCATCCGTTGTTAAGTTACGATGCCACAGACAGACAGACAAACGTGTCAAACTTATAACACTCTTCCCTCGATCGGTCGGGGCTTATTAATGACAATTGTTATGTTGGACATTATGGCATATAACTTGTATTTTTAGTTTTAGTTTTTTTTATCTAATAAGTTAAGTCGGTGGCCTAGTGGCTAGGACGCCGGACTTCCATGCGGGAGGTCCGGGTTCGAAACCATGCAATGCCATTGGTACATAACCAATTATGGACGCATACTGACCCTTACACCTACCAACATACACCCCCTCACACACACACACACACCACATACACACACCACACATCACATACACGCCATCTCACGCTCATTCCCTCACACACACACCCTCACATACACACATACTTAACTGTTTAATTTATTACATTACCTTATGTTTTCATAATTTATATTTATCGGAAGAGACTGTCCCCCACAACACAGGGTATCCTAGTGTGGGAGCCAGGGAAATCTGACAAAATGTAAAAGATACTGTCTCCATCAATAAATTATTATTTATTTATTATTTAAAAATGATTTTTTCGGATTTTTTCGAAAACTGACGTACATTTACCGACTGCTCTGACGGTGAAGGAAAACATCGTGAGGAAACCTGCATGTCTGAGGAAATGAAAAGTTTGAAAGGGTATGTGAAATTTACCAATTAGCACTGGGCCTGCTCGGTGGATCATGGCCCGTACCCCCCTTGTTCAAGGGGAAGCCTGTGCCCCAACAGGACATTAATAGGCTGATGATGATGATGAAATTTAAAAAAAACGACTTACTTGCAACAGAAAAAATTGCCGTATCCCGCCATCATGTCCCGGTGTACAGTTAAGCGTTAACGAGTCGTATGTCACGTTGGTGATTTCACAGGATTTTACTGCTGAAGGCTTGTCTGTGAACAAAATGGTTTTCATGAATGCACATTGACAAATGAAAAGCATCGACTTATTTCTCAATTGATGATAATACCTAACTAGTTTGGACATATACTAAGCGCATCTAAGCTAAACATATCTAAGCTAAATCATTTTCATTCTACAGAAGAGGGTAATTCGTGCAATATATAATCTACGTGCTGGGACACTCTAAGGGAATAGTTCAGGTGTAGTATAGGCAAAAACTTACAATTGTTTCCGAAAAACTGTGATAATCGTGATTTCAATACCAGAAACAAAAACATACTTGCAGCCCCACGCTTTAGACTTAGTAAAGTAAACACATCATTTATGGGTACGATTTTATAATAAGATACCTGATACTGTAATAAATATGATAGAGAAACAAATTAAGACCCACATAAGACGGACCTTATGTAAAAATTATAAAATAAATGACTACTTAAATGATAAAGAGGATTGGGCATTTAGCACTGCGGCGCTGATTTTCAGGCATCACCTTTGTGCCAGGGATCACTCCCTAATGATAATGATTCAAAACCTCTTACTTTGATAATGTTCTTCAGGGTCGTCGTCCCGATGATGGTGACGAATCAGCGGATGAGGATAACGGTGGTGAGCACAGGTGATGATGAAAGTGATCTTTGATCACAATTCTCCAAAAAAAATTATTTAGATCGCGACAAAATGCATGCGGTCGGCGCGACGGGTATCGTGCGACTGGGACGAGTGCGAAAAAAAAGCAGGTGGCCGTAAATAACTATCCGATCCGGTCACATCTACCCTACATTTGTCTAATAAAAACGAAATAAACATTGAACATAACACTGTTATAATTATAAACTTACCGGCGGGCAGAATATGGAACAAGCAGGGTTTGATCTGTCGCCCCACGGAGTTGGTCCCGCCGCACTGCACCCACCCGTAGTCGGCTGATGTGTTCACCATGTACAGGAATGTTCCTGCAATACATTCCTATTAGAAACTGCATTGATGGCTTGCAGGTAAGTAGATCGAGAACTAGGTTCGGTAACAGTCACTATAGTTGTTCCCAGGTTTGCTCTATTAGTAGAACAAGTACTTCTATTACGCAGTAGAACAAACGGAACTGAAAAAAATCACCTTACTGTTATACTGAACTTTTTTGTTTTTGCTGTATTATTTTTAAATTAATAGGTACGTACGTAATAATGTTATAGGTAAAGAAAAAAATGGCCTACTGAGAACACTTCACTAGTTCCAGAAGTGACACTTCAAGTATTTTTACTTAAACTTGACGAATCAAACATTGTATATAGTGGAACATAAATGGAAATAAATGGGTTTTTTTCACCTTTTTTTACGTCAAATACCTAAACTTGTTTCTATGCTATAATATACCTTGAAGATTTTGTGCTGTGTTTATAGTAGATGTAGTCAACTCGTGTTTGCTGTGTGCGGAGCTGTTGAACCACCAATGGTATACCATCGTCTCCTGTGAAAAAAAAACCATAGTTACTTTAAGTACTACACTACTACTACACGCGTCCGGTTCCAGCCCCAAATGCACTGAAAGATAAATGATGTATGTATCCTCATTACGTTTCTCGGTTCACAAAAACGCACTTGCTATACAATATATCTTATCTTATGATAGGGGGCCGGGAATAACCCCAGCGGCACTTCGACCCTTGAGGATCTTTTGTGCCAACCTCATTTTACACACTGATCATCTCAGTATGCAGGTTTCCTCACGATGATTTCCTTCACCGTTAGAGCAGTCGGTAAATGTACGTAAGTCTTTAAAAAATACGAAAAACTCATTGGTACATGGCACAGCACGGTTTCGAACTCGGACCTCTCGCATGGGAGTCGGTGTCCTAGCCACTAGGCCACCCACGCTCACTGTTATACAATAGCTACTTTGCCGTGATATAACTACCATTATGTTTATAGAAGATATTGAAAATCCAATCTGTACACTAAATTGACCTGATATTCAAATCATTTTTAATTGAATTCCATTTGTTATTATAATTATTGTGCTCACTGAAGCCTGAATATACAAAATTGAATTGAAAAGGAAGAAACAAATTGAAAATAAAAAACTACAGTAAAATTGAATGTTACGTTTCCTGAAAAATAAACGAAACCTTTGAGCGTAAAATATAAACTGGAATCTCCCTATTCAACGCTTGTAAAGTAAAATATAAAAAGAAAAACTGCTTACATAAAAATAAAATTAAAGCAATAAGCGATATCTATTGATCATAGAACTCCTGAGATATACGAGTAGCATTGCATATTATAGAGCAGACTTACACACACGACACGTCCACAAAGTTGATAATTAATTATCAGGAAAAAAATCCACTTCGCTGTGTTTCCGATCCGGCGCTTCCGATTATAACCAAAATAAAAAAAGGTTTTTGCTCACAATCCACGAATTACCTTTGAGTATACGAGTAGATCCCTAAAGAGCGAGGCCCGACTCGCACTTGGCAGGTTTTTTGCCGACTCTGAGCAATTTCCTAGTAGATATTTGAGTTATTTATATTTATACTTACTTCTATTAGTTCAATGTTATCTAATGTAGCATATCCACTTTTTTACGTTTTCTATGGAAAATGCATGTCTGACTATGCGCGTTATTACACTGGCGAATTGCGAGCGCATTTCCAGCGGAGCGATCTAACAATTTCGCCGTGTAGACGCGACTACTTTGCCGTGTAGACGCGACTACTTCGCCGCGTGTACGCGAAGAGATCACGGCTTGAGATTCGCGTTTTTGATTCGTAGTGTCCATGAGAAAATGCTGGAATGCGATTCTCGCAGCGTTCGACATACAAAAGTCGAGCGCTACGAACGTCTTTTCGCGGTCACAAATGTAATGTGAGCGAATGAGATAGGATTAATGTCGAATTCGACATTCCACTACGAGAATCGCCGTCCTGCGTCCGCGTCGCGTTACGCGATATTGCGGCAAATTCGTTGCGCACACGCGTCCACCTCGCCGCGCACACGCTGCGAAAACATTGCATTGCGCGTACGTTGACAGATCACTCAGCTGGAAATACGCTCGCAGTTTGCCAGGGTAATAAAGTCCTAACTAAAAAGCAAGGTGGGATAATCCGTGGACCGTACGTAACTCGATGCAATTAAAACTGTTACGTTCCAAAACTGCATTAGGTACTGTATGTCAATAGGAAACTGCAAATAAGTTTTATTTGAAAAGCAGCAGTATCTGCAAACATTCGTGTTTTCAGTTTAAAAGTTAAAATTTTATATTTACTTCCGCGTTGATGTTTCCATTTTCAGATGAAAGGATTTATAAATAAATAAATAATAATATAGATGATAAAAAATACACTGAAAAAAACCTTTTTTGAAATTGAAAAATTGTAATTGAAAATGTTTATTTTGCGCTGTAAACACCAGAATACAGAAGTATACAAAGTTTAATACATGCAGCACAGAACATCTGGTGTGGTACAGTGCCAAAAAGGGTACACCAGCTCAGCATAATGCTGAGGCAAGCCACAACGCTGATTTTTTATCCTTATGTTTTCATTTGGTTTACTTAAACATCTACCATTATTATATTAGTGTCAATCAATTAATATAGGTATCCAATATCTAACTATATACGAATTTACTTGGTCGGCACAGTGTATTATTTGTGACTGGGTTCAGTATGCAAAGGCCATAAATTGAAGTGAAAACGTGTTTTGGTGGAAAGACAGCAAAATTATTCAGCAGACTGACATGTAGTTTCTGTGCAAAGGCTATTAATAGAATAAATATGGCTGCGCAATAAACACATATATTGCAGATGTGGGTAGATTAACTCTCCCAAATGCGATTGTGGTGCGGACTGGAACATAATTATGTAATAAAAGATTGTCCAAAACGCGCGCGTTTCGGGCAAGGTACCGCCGAAGCCCGGATGACCTGATTTCATTTACTGATGACGCTGCCACTTAGTTAAGTCATGGTACAAGAAGACAGGCAAAACGACTACGAATTGCAAGATGGTCACGTAACCGCACAAGGGTACGTCATCATTCTCATCCAATTTTTATCGGATTATCCAATTTTTAGACGTCTCTTTCTTCAACGGGAAAAACGACTACGGATTGCACGGGTACGTAATCAAACGTAACATACGTTACGTTTTACATAGTTAACATAGTGTTACGTTTGATGACGTACCCGTGCAATCCGTAGTCGTTTTTCCCGGTGAAGAAAGAGACGTCTTCTTGTGTCATGTGAGTTAAGTAACCTGGATAACACACGTCACACACGTCACGTAACAAACGTCAGTGCTTCGCTTATTTTTTTACCCTCGAAGGTTATTAGTTTTGAGTGTTATAAGTTTGATTATTGTTTTATTTGCACACATATACATAACACGATAAAATTACACGATTACACTTCATTAGGTACTTAAAAGAGTTACTTTTTTACAATTTCTAGAGTAAGTTTACAATTGTGAACTTGCATATGTGGCAAAAGGTACTCAGCATTATTATTATGTTTGTGTGTGGCATCATAACTTGAGAACGGATGGTCCGATTTGGACCCGGTTTTTTTAATTTAATACAGAATTTTGTCGAGAATTTTCTTAGCTAAGTCAGATAAAAATTGGATCAGTGGTTCTAAGATCTTGGAGTATCTTGGCATGTTGGGATCTCTGGAACGGTAACAGTTAGGTGGTTCGAGTTTGAGCTCAAATGTTTATGATCATGGTGACATTTCCATATCTGGAACCTTGAGGATCTGATGATGACTAGGAAAAAGTAAGGGGGTCTCTACAATGGTACGTCGGGGATTTCTTAATTTTTTTATTTAGAGTTATTTCGAATTTTGAGAACACACTCCCGTGTATCTACTCGTAAATATTAATCTGTAGTTTTTCCAATGTTTTTTTAATTATTGCCATACGATTAAATAAATAATCATTGGTATGTTTTTTTCTAGGCCTAATAAATAAAGTTGCCACCAATATCTGTTATTAAGTTATTATTATGCAATTAATTTGCTAAGCCCTCGAGGTGTGATTAACTAATGGGTATGTAGTACGGCTATAATTCATTATGAGCAATAACGGTTCACTCAATTTAAAAATGTTACTTCTTAATAGCATTTGAACCGGATTAAAACAAAAATATGTAGGGTGTGTATTAGATGTGGTGGAATTTTTTTGTGAAGTCGACAGTAGCCAATTTCTACTTGAAATCAGGTTTAAACCTTAAATTCAACCGACAGTAATGACTAAATCATCAATGCTTGCTTGCTTATCGTATGGTTAGTGGCCAACCTATTTGTCAGAGTTCTTCAGGCCGCCCGTAGGCCTGTGACATGGCTTAACTACTGCTGTCGAACGACAACAACCGGGACCGACAGCTCAACGTAACTTAACGTGCTCTCTGAGGCACGATGTCTTCCAGCAGTCGGTAAATGTACGTAAGTCTTCGAAAAAATCCGAAAAACTCATGGCATGTGGCATGTCTCAAGGGTTTAATTCTCACCGAACAATTACCTACATTGAATTAAAATTTAAAAAAATATATATATATAAAATTATAAATTTTCTAAAGTATTCGAACGACAGAAACTAAACTAAACTATCCTAAATCAAAGGTTGGCTGGAAAAGATCCCTATGGCATAAGCCCGTCTTTGTACATATTTTAATGTTTTTATTTTCTGTGTTTTTTTGTGTGTACAAACAAACAAACAAACACTAATGTTGCACAACTTTTGGAACATTCCAACTTTACTTTTAGGTAGCTATTCTACATACCAACTACACACTGTAGTTGCATGAAGGTATGTTACCGAAACATAGGTATGTTTCGGGTGAGACGTAATCACGTCAAAATATAGCTTTTACCTTAGGATTGGCCTCCAAGTCACACTCGATCTCAATTACTTCTCCTCTGGCAGCTCGCATGACGGTAGGCTGTGATGATTTGCACGTTGGTGTAACTGTATGGACAAACAATTATATTAATTATATGTAAAAGTATATTTTTGTTATTGGCGCTTAGTTACACTCCATAGAAAAAAGCACAAAATATTTATTACAATCATTTGACAACAAAGTAGTTACAACGTATCGGTATATATAAGTAAATATCGGTCTCTACTACCTGCACTGGCCTTATCGGCCGTCTTGAGCATAGTAGATAGCAGGAATATAATGACTTGGGGATACACTTCTATAAAAAAAAGTAAGTAATTATCCATTCTGTTGTCTATGTTGTTCATACCAGTTGTGAGAGGGTGTGTGTGCGAGAGTTTGAGGACGAGTGTATGCGTGTGTGAGAGAGTGTGTGTGTATGCACCTGTTATTGTTAGTATGTCTGGCTATTATTTTCATAGAGTTTATAATAAATAATTCTAGGTACTTATATGTTAATTTTTTAACCAATTTTATTTATTATCATTTAATATAAATCGTCACAAAATATAATTATATTATAACATATAATAAGCCGCTCCCGATGCAAACGTGGCCATAACGCTTGCGCTTGCGACGTTACCGCGCTGGATCGCTATGGCCAACCTTTGAATCATGTGAAATAAATTATTATTTGGGGAAGAATGGGACATAATAGCAGTATTCCGCTAGGAAATGCGAACTTGAATTCAAAGAAAGGACGAATGCGAGGGTGAGTGGCGGGTCCTTCTTCCTCAAATAATTATAATAATTAATAATGGATTTCCTCAAAGTAACCCCTGATTCCATCAACTATATAAAATAGTCTACTTGACATTATTATTTACGTTAGAATACTATAGTACGAACTTTGGACGAACTGTAAGCACCTTTAAAATCTAAACCGTTTTTCCTCAGAATAGTATAAATAATACGGTACAGTAAAGACTAAATACCTACCACGTTGTTACTAAAACTGTTTCACAAATTTTTGTATTTTGTATTACTTACGGACTCCGCACAAGCTTATACCTACTTATATCGCGGTAGTTCAGAAGTAGTGTCGCTGGAACAGTTATATGCTCGTAGAACTCAGCTTAGTTTAGTTTACAATATGAATAATTTGCATTATTAGTGTTCTCTAGAAAACCTAACAGGTTGGTGGTATTCACTATCTAATAGTAATAATATAATAATAATACAAAACTCTCTAGATAATATTTAAAAAATAAAAATAAAAAATAATCCTCGCCCATAGTGCTGTGCCCGGCAGGGTCCATATTGATCTGTAAATTATGTGACAAGTCCACCTATTATACACTATGGAACGCCATAAAGATATTGAGTATTGAGTATTTAGTATTTATTTCAGGTGGCCCGTCTGCCTGTTTGTCGTAGCTAATTTATAAAAAAAAAAAAAAAAAAAAAGTTGAGCTAAGATTAAGAGGCAGAAGACATGACAGGGAGAAATAGCGTCTCTTGGTTGCGGAGGACAAGATCCATTTTGGATCGCTGAGCCAGCGGGGTATGTAAGTAACTTTAGACTCACATTTAACATCCAATATCAATCGCTCGCTAGATCCTTCCCCCAAGCCGTTTCTTGCCGTACAAACGTAGGCACCAGCAGCCTTTCTCGACACATGCTGTAGTACCAAACTCTGATTCGCCAGTAGCACTCCTGGACCGGGTTTTACTGTGACACCCTGTAGACAAAAATAAGGTTAATTACGAGTGAGAGCGTCGGTGGCACAGTGGCTAAAAGACCGGACTCCCAAGCGGGAGGTCCGGGTTCAAAACCGTGCAGTGCCATGTACCAATGATTTTTTCGTATTTTTCGAAGACTTACGTACATTTACCGACTGCTCTAATGGTGTAGGAAAACATCAGAGGAAACATGCATTCTGAGTAACCAGTGTTTAAAATGGGGTAGGCCCAAAGATCCTCAAGGGTCGAAGTGCCGCTGGGTTATTCTCGGCCCCCTATCATAAGATAAGATAATTACGAGTGAACGGATTTTTATTCTTGTCATGACTCTAAAGCCTAGTTTACATTATTCCCATAGACATTCCAGGTTCGCAATCCAGAGCTATTTCCAGCGGAATGAAGAATCACTATCCCGATCAACTGGAATATCTTTTTTGCTGGAAAGTAGCTACTTGATTCGAAAGTAAAGGAATAATATAAACTAGGCTTTATAACTTCATAGTGAGGAATAATAAGATATGTAGTTTAGTAGTGGTAGCTCCTAATGTGAAGGATCCCTGGGGTAGTACCACCCTCTTATCTATTTCTGCCGTGAAGCAGAAATGCTTGCATTCCTGTGTTTCGGTTTGAAGGGTAAGAGAGTGTTAAGTATTGGAGCCGCACAACAGGTAAGCCGAGGACAACAGTCAAACGCGGTAGCTGTTTGCATACTGCATATAATACACCAGAGATGGTGGGACGCAGCGCACCGTAAACTATAGCTAGGTACCTATCAGCGCTGTGGCTTGCCTCAGCATTATGCTGAGCTGGTGTACCCTTTTTGGCACTGTACCACACCAGATGTTCTGTGCTGCATGTAATTAAACTTTGTATACTTCTGTAATCTGTATTCTGGTGTTTACAGCGCTAAATTAACGATTTCAATTTCAATTTCTATGCTTATTATAACTACAACTCGATACATATCGCACATAGAGCCAGCGTAATTTCCGGCACATGAGGCAATCCATCTTAGTCCTCAAGGTTAGCAGCGCATCAAAAACCCTCTAATATTAATACAGTAAGGTGATATGTCTATGGGTGACGGTGATCACTTACCATCAGGTGAGCCGTTTGTTCGTCTGCTCTCCTTATACAATAAAAAATATATCTAATTTTAACATAAAAACGGTTTATTAACTTCGCTTGCGGCAGTATGTCGGACTAAAAGCTTTTTGCTGAATATTAAATGCCTCTCAAACGAGGACAAATTGTATTGATCATGATTTTAATATCAAACAATTTTTAGTAATAACATTCACAATTTTCATATTTATCTTCATACTCGTATTCCTTATTGATAGAACGACACTCTTGGCAGATTTAATGGGCTGGTTTGTCGCGTACTAGATGACTCAGTGTGCAGGTTTCCTCATGATGTTTTCCTTCACCGTTAGAACAGTCGGTAAATACGAGTACACGTAAGTCGTTAGAGAAAAACCGAAAAAAACGAATAGGGTAGTTTCTAAGTATCAAATATGAAATAGTCATAAATTGATGGTCAAATGTGAAAACAGAATTAAAATTCGTTGAAAAATAAAATAGCTACAGGCAATCAAAAATCAGAACGATAGAAAGAAATGGCAATAAGTTTTATGACGTAAGTGTTCTCTAGCCCCATACAAGCAAGTACTGGCTGCATATAAAAGACTGTTTTGCTAGAAAGGGACAGAGCATCATCATCATCAGCAACTTTAACCATTAATATCTCTGATGTTAGTTGAGATATCGAAAAACTAATTTTAGATCTTTCTTTAGTATGTCCATGTACGAGTAAGTTGATTGATGGAATTAAAAAAAATATTTTAATACCGTATTGTATGGTTTTGAACCCGAACCTCCTCCCGCATGGGATCCCAGCGTCCTGGCCACTGTGGCATCGACACTCTTATATTAAAATTCATATTATAAAATATACCTTATGTCCTTATGTATGTATAGTGTACAGACACGGGATGATAGATAAATAGATTTTTTCAACAGTCTGCAGTCTACTTACGTTATGGCTGAAATACACATGGCTATGCCACGGGTTAGCTCGCACGGTACAGTCCAGGTATACGTCGGAACCTTCCACCACTTTACTGGCATCCAGGTTTGCTCCGAGCTCCAGACGCACCACTGGAAGATCTGTTGACAAACGAAATATAACTTATGAATGAATTTGAAGCGACAATCCATACTTAGATATCAATCGCAGGGTACCTTGAACTCCCTGTAGTGAAATTGGATAACGCGCCGGCTTCAATTGAGCTGGAGGAGGTGTGGGTTCAAGTCCCACCGGTGTGTTTGATTGATACATCTTGAATTCTTTTTTAGCTACTTATGTAATTTACTTTGTTGCAACACCAGAATCCACCAACATTTACTCACGTTGTATCTCCATCTTCCACCCGTCCTCGTGAGTAGAATGCGGCAGCGTCGGTTGGACAGCTCGGCAGGACAGCACCCTGCCGGCGTCGTCTATGGCAGGATCGAACGTCAGGATGCTGCTCGTCACGTTGCCATCTGTCGACGTCTGGTAAGAAACAGGAAGGAAATATAGATAAACGTCAATTTTATGTAATGTTTTATTTACGACTAAACCCGCGTTTGACCTAAACCTCACGTAAATGACGATGAGGCCGAAGGTGGAGCACATGGCTTAGTCATCTAAAAACAGTACCAAAACACGCTGAAGCGAAGATCTTTGACGACAGACTTTACATAGAAATTGTCTGGCAGACCCTGAAGGGATCCTACCACCAGCAGTTATTCGGGTGAGTCACCTCGTACGACACGCTTGTCCAGTGGCGGTGGAGATATTCTAATCCGTCCCATATACGGATAATAATAAACGGATTTTTTTTTAAAGACTGGTTTGGACCACATATAAAAAAGAGGGTGTGTCCTTATGACCACACGATAGAAGTGAAAACTTAAAAAAAACACTCAAAGCACGACTTAGATAATAATAAAAACGTAATTCTTGAAACGATGCACTCCTTGTTAGACAGTAAACTTGGCTGATGACAGCTGATGACGACTAGAGCCGAGTATACGCGATTCAGCGTCACCGACCCGAGCGCGCTTGATGTCGAATGTAGCCGAGTATACCCGATTCAGCGTCACCAACCCGAGCGCGCTTGATGTCGAATGAAGCCGAGTATACCCGATTCAGCGTCACCGACTCGAGCGTGACGGTTCAGTTTGGTTCACTGTTCAGAAAGAGCGCAAATGCGCCTAAATAAGTTTTCACTTTAAAAATTTGTTTGACATAACCACTTAACCTTACGTCGCCCAAAAAGCATCGCCTACGCCTCCTTGAACTGGCAACCTACAGGAGGATCTCGCAAACGTGGAAGACCCAGGTCTACATGGAAACGTAGTCTTCAAAAAGACCTGGATGCGGCTAAAGCGGCGGATGCGGCGGATATAATGCTTTGGTATAGTGCTTTGTACTATAATTTTAAATTTATATGATTTGGCAATAAATGTATTTCTATTTCTATTTTCTATTTATTTCTAAAGTATCCTGGGAAACCATAGAGTTTGCGGCATCGGACAGAGCGCGGTGGAAGAATATTGTTTCGGCCCTATGCACCACTAGGTTTACTAGGACCTGAAGAAGTGGAAGTGCGATACAACCGAAGTACCTACGAGTCACTAAACTGTGATATAGACAGATTGATGGCTGAATTGATATTATATCAATCTGTCTATATCACCATCCGGTTGGGACCTGGGTACACTGATTAAATCCCCTCCCAAACCCCCTTAAACCTCTAGTAAGTAAACCACCGGAAAACATCAAACTTCCCGAAATTCACTTCCGGTAATCATAGAGATCGGAGCGACCCATACTTCCTGTAATGGTAAATATAGAGATAATACAGAACATAGATACGGTTAATTAACCTAACGATGATGTAAATGTAAAGCACCAGAATTAAGCAGTAATGAGCCAAAAAGTAGGTTTTCATTTCCGTTTTTTTGTGGCATAATCAAAGACCTTTTATACAATAGTAGTAGAAAGAACTAACATTAGGGTAAATAATGCGTGGCAAAAACGCAAACATCGATGGGAAAATTAGTACTCGTACCTATGGAGAAAATAGTACAAGAGCTGCATACGAAGCTCCATATATATATTTTTTGTAACGACTTTTGTCGTATCCAATCCAAGTGTCAAATATTAAATGCATTTCTTAAAAATTAAGAAATGGTCATAAAATGATGGTCAAATGTGAAAACAGAATTAAAATTCGTTGAAAAATAAAATAGCTACAGGCAATCAAAAACCAGAACGGTAGAAAGAAACGGCAATAAGTTTTATGACGTAAGTGTTCTCTAGCGTATTTTTTTGGTATATGTATCCCTCCGATATAAAAAAACGGAGTCCTTGATTTAATTGTTTAGTTTTTAATTTAATTTCTTCTTTTACTCAAGCTTGTTTTTCTTTTTCCATTATTATTATTTACCATTATTTTATTAACATTTCACATTAATTTAATAGTTTAGTTATACAGTGCTATTTCATTAAAATTCATTTTGAGTTATAGAGTAATTGGCGTTATAACTTTTTAGAATAAGTGTTGTTATAATTGTTTTGCTGTACAATAACCTGCAATCAAATCAAATAAAATTTCATTATTATTTATTATTTTTATATATTCTTTTTTTAGAGCGTCGGTGGCGTCGTGGTTAGGACGTCGGACTCTCATGCGAGAGGACCCGAGTTCGAAACCAAATAATGCCATGTACCAATGAGTTTTTCGTTTTTTTCGAAACTTACGTACACTTACCTACTGCTCTGACGGTGAAGGAAAACATCGTGAGGAAACCTGCACACTAAGATAACCAGTGTGTGAAATGGGGAAGGCAATGGCAAACCACCCCATTAAATCTGCCACGAGAGTCGTTCTATGTGATTAATTCCTTAGAATGATCACGACCCTCAGCAATGAGGAACACGACTTAGAAGACATTCTTTTTATTTTTTATCGACTTAGTCTTTTCTACTTGTGTTTTTTCCCATACTTATTTATTACCTTATGTTGTATATTATATGTTTATTATCGATTAGAAAACACAATATGTTTGTAAAATTTATCATTTTCTTCTTATAATGAATAAATTTCTTATACAAGTCCTTATTTCATGATATGTTTTACTTATCGATACATTCTAACCACATGTTACTTGATTGTAATTTGAATGTTCTGGTTCAATAAATATTTATTTATTTTTCTATTTTTTTGTAAAGTACAAGGAAAGAGCTCCGTATTTGTATTGCGAAGAATCTTGTCAATATTTTTGGCACGCTTCGATATCTGTCAGTGAATTGTGAGATATTGGTACAATTTCTCGATTTGTACAAATGCTCAGTTTGTTTAAATTATAGTAGTGATGTGTACTTAGTCGGCGGAAAAGGGATATCCATTTCACAAATAATGTGTTATAACCTCGATTGTTCCAGTCGATGAAGTCTAGGGCGTTGACATGCAAATGCTACCTAAACCTGCTAATTTCCTGTAGGAACAAATGCCCAGATCTAGAATAGAAAAGAGGATAGGACTTATAGGATATCCGGCATGTTTTACTCTTCTTCTTGAGTTTTCCGTAAAAAATTTATAAATAGTGGAAGGATGGCAGGAACATTCTTAATCTACAACATAATGAGTGTAAGCGAGAGAGGTTATACCTACGCAATGTATGTGAAAAATCATGTTCGTTCTACTTAGTATAAGTGTTAAAAGTTCTTTGGGCATAATCGAAATAGAAATGGACAAACGTTTATTTGTTGTCTGCAGCACACATGCAATTCCACTTATGGAAGGCCTTCGCATATCTATTGCGACAATGCATCAACATTTAAATGTGCCTCTAATAAATTAAAGGAACTTTATGATTTGCATCAGAAATGTGAGTTCTGTGATTCAGTTTGTAATTATGCATTACAAAGGAGAATACAGTTTCATTTAATTCCCAAATACAGTCCAACTCACGGGGGTTTGTAGGAAGCTGCAGTAAAATCCGCGAAATTTCATTTTAAGAGAATATCCTCTTTTAAAATATTTACATATGAGCAATTTAATACAATTATAGCTGAAATAGAAAGCCTTTTAAATTCACGACCTCTCACGCCCTTATCACTAGATACCTCCGATTTTAGCTATTTGACCCCAGGGCATTTTCGTTTGTATTATGTTTTTTACTTGTCAATTTATTATATGTCACATTACATTCTTTTAAAATATATTTTTATTTTGTAGCATACAAAAAATGGTGCCGAAACCTTACGGTCTATATTATACAACATATTCTTAAACTAAATTAATAATAATGGACGGCGTACATGCTGCAGCACCAAATAGGCCTCAGCTCAGCATAATGCCATACTCTAGAGTAGTCTAGAGCATGGCGCTGATATTCTGCTTTAGCCTGTCGAGGTCGGAGGCGGAAACCAAGCAACGATAATCAAGATGTAAAAATGTAATGTGGTTTTTGCATTGATTAATATAGTTCCAATGTAATAAATACGAGCACTATAATGCCAGAACAATATTACAAAAATTACAAACATACATACTCACGCTTGTTTCCCGTAGAGGTAGGAAAACTAAAGATCTCCCTTCAACGATCCTGAAAAACCGTTCGAGCTTCTTTCGACACTCATCAATCGCTCCATACCCACTCTTCAGTTGTGGTTAATCATCAGAAGAGCGTCGGTGGCACAGTGGCTAGGACGCCGGACTCCCATGCAGGATCCGGGTTCGAAACCGTGCAGTGAGTTTTTCGTATTTTTCGAAAACTTACGTACATTTACCGACTGCTCAACGGTGAAGGAAAACATCGCGAGGAAACCTGCACACTGAGATGACTAGTGTGTAAAATGGGGTAGGCACAAAAGATCCTCAAGGGTAGAAGTGCCGTTGGGTTATTCCCGGTCCCTATCATAAGATAAGATAAGATAGTGGTTAAATATAAAAAAAATATACAAAGATTTTGTATGAAAATCACTTGGTGTGTCACCAAGTGATTTTCATACGCAAGGGGCGTGAGTCCCAAAAAAAAAGGCAATTTCCGTCGGAAACTTCGAGGCAGTCGCACCTTCCTGTCCGCCATGGACTTATTCTAGAACATTCTAGGATGTTCGAGGGGCACCCACAGTGTTCCATGCCTTTCTCGAAGGTTCTCAAAAGGTCTAGATTTTCCTGAAACTGCAAGAAAATTCGGAAAGATCTTCGACTATCAGTTATCACGCAGTGGTCCTGCCTTTCTGTATGCAGCGAACGCCGGTCTTTACGCACGTTCCTTGTACAAATACAGGGTGATATTTATTGTTGCTCGTTACATCTGGCATCGTGAGCGAGCGCAGAGTAAACACCGCTCGTTAAAGAACGGTTTCTGGCCAATAAAGTGAGTTGATGGACAGACAGACAGACGCAGTGGCATTTTATTATCAATTTGTATTTATTTTATGGTGGATTTACTTTGTTATATCCCTTCTAGAAATAGGCAGCGTTGAGGTCTAATCTGTGAGAAATTACATACATACAATAATGAAATTGGCGAAAAATGTGTTCGACTCTTCTTAACGTAACTACAGAATAAATGATTAGATTCAAATAATATACTGTTGCACAGGTTTTTACTGTATTTTATTAATTACGACCGGTTTCGTTTACACATCTTCAGGTGTAAACGAAACCGGTCGTAATTAATAAAACACAGTAAAAACCCGTGAAACAGTATATTATTTGAATCTAATCATGTACTACAAGTTTCACCAAGTACCAACAACCGCAAGTATTAACCATTTACTGAATAAATTTTTACGTCGATCACTTTTAAAAACAACCATATTTGGAAATGAGCACTTCTGGAAATGACCTCACTGACTCGTACTCATTCTATAGAATTAACCACATAGAACGGCAGATTTAATGGGGTAGTTTGCCATTGCCATCCCCATTTCACAGACTGGTTATCTCAGATGTTTCTCTTCACTGTTAGAGCAGTCGGTAAATGTATGTTAGTCTTTGAAAAAATCGAATGGGTCGAACTCGGACTTCACGCATGGGAGTCTGGCGTCCTAGCAGTAGGCCATCGAGGTTCTTCCTTGTATTACAACACCTGTATAACTACTATACTATGTAATATTAATATATTATATTTTATGACTATACTTAAAGAATGAAAGCGATCTATTCTTCAAAATAGAAAACAACAAACTAAAGATAGAAAAGGAAGTAGTGAAGTATAATTTAGGCGGCCTTATCGCCAAGAGCGATCTCTTCCATTTACGTTTTATCCACGTGTGTGTATTAAACAAAACACTATACTGAAATTCAATGGCCATTAACGGCTACACATCAATCAAAAAAAGCTACTCTTGTTTCAACTACCCTACAATTATATCAGATCCGTAGCCCATAGTAAACTAAGAACAGAAAGTAATCTTCATCGCAGTACAGAAGAGAATTTACTTATAACTCGCCGAAATCATAGTGCTGGTAATGGATTGATTCATTCAAACACGATTGCTGCACCAACATTAATTCATAAAAATTCAGTTCGTTTCGCAATATTGCTCGTATCGCGCTACTAATACCTACTCCGGAATGTTTTACGAGTATTTAAAAAAGCAAGATGATATATTCATTTGAAATTGTGTTGTTCCAGTAACCCGATTAGGAATGTTAATATTAGAGCTATCAAAAGGGCGCTACTAGTATTTTTATAACCTGGCGCACCCTGATAAATTTTTGGTCGTAATAATTTTGCCACATGATCCGAAGGCAATAATACATCCTTACGATTCTATACGATCCTTTACTAGATCCTAATGTGAAGGATCGCCTGGGGTGGTACTACCTCTTATCTATTTCTGCCGTGAAGCAGAAATGCTTGCATTTCTCTGTTTTGGTTTGAAGGGTAAGAGAGCCAGCGTAATTACAGACACGTGAGGCAATCCATCTTAGTCCTCAAGGTTAGCAGCGCATCAAAAACCCTCTAATATTAATACAGTGAGGTGAGGTGTCTATGGGCGACGGTTACCACTTTACATCAGGTGGTCCATTTGCTCGTCTGCTCTCCTTATTTAATAAGAAAAGTCTTGCACGTTACAAACCGTAACCCACTTGTACCACTAGCTAAAGTATACAACCTGTCAAATTTCATCGATTAAATCTCAACTCTCAACCTTATGTCCGCGTATGGTTTATTTCTCCCATGCGGGTGGTCCGGGTTCGAAACCGTGCAGTGCCATATACCAATGCATTTTTCGTATTTTTCGTAGACTTACGTACATTTTCCGCCTGCTCTAACGGTGAAGGAAAACATCGTGAGGAAACCTGCACACTAAGATGTCCAGTGTGTAAAATGGGGTAGGTACAAAAGATCCTTAATCGGGAATAACCCAGCAGCACTTCAGGTAGAAATGCCCCCTATAATAAGATAAGATAAGATATGTAAAATGTACCAGTGTGTAAATTGGGGTTGGCACAAAAGATCCTCAAGGGTCGATATCATAAGATACGATAAGATGGTTTATTTCAGTTACACAAATGACTTTTTGAGTATGTTGACCTGTAGTCTGTACGCAGACACTCTACTTATCTATTCCCACTATTCCACTACTAACAAACAACAACAACACTTATCAATCTATCAATCAGTACCGATTGAAAACCACTTATTACTCGAAATCGATTGTCGTTGGAATCGAATGGAGCACCTAACAATGACAGGGGGCTATTGTGTTGTCACCAGTCGGGTTTAAATAGACAATAGTGGCACTGTACCTACTGTACTGCCTAATTAGAGCCTATTAGGGTTGTCTATGTGAAGGTAAAAAGTGCCCCGACGGGAATGAGATTTTTTATTTTTATTTACGACTAAATCCGCGTTTACTTTGACCTCAATAATCCGTCCCATATACGTATTGTATTCACACTCACAGATAAATGATAATAATCATAATTATAATTTATTCATAAAATTAATTTACATGTCATATATGTTCTTAGTATAAATATTATTGTACGTGTTAATATGTCAAATATTATAAAATTCGATTATATTGAAAAATGCACAGCCTAGCAACCACATTTTTAATTTATTTTCAAAAGTAATTACACTATCTGAATTTTTTATTTCATTAAGTAATTTATTGTAAATTTTTAGCCCTACGGAGTACATGGTTTTGGTAGATTTTTGCAAAATGTTTCTACTCAGTACAAGAATATTTGACGTATAACTTTGAAAATGACTAAATTATTATAAGCCTGGAATTGACATTAGTATTATATATCATATTTGCACGTCTTTACATAGACAAAATACATTGGACATTATATTTAATTATTCAGACCTTATTGACATGTATTAAGCTAATAAAATTAATTTGAATTTCAGTCTCGTGGTGACGCTGAGGCCGAAAATGGAGCACACGGGTTTAATAAGTAGGAAACACATCAACGCCGAAGTGAAGATATTTAACGACAGACTTTACAGAGAAGGATGATCACTAGCCAAGCGGACCCTGAAGAGGTCCTACCACCAGCAAGTCGCCCAGTGGCAGGGAGGGATATTCTAATCCGTCCCATATACAGATAAAATAAAATGAAGTAATAGTTTAAGACGCAAGCCACACAAGAAATGCGGCGCGGACGCGAATTTCGAATGTTGAACTGTCTTCAATTGTATGCCAATATCTATAAAGCTCACTATTGATTGCAGCAAAACATTTAATAGCGACGTGGAAGGCAGGCAAACAAGCAGACGGGCCACCTGATGGTACGTAGTCCACGTGTGTTGCCGGCCGTGGAGGGAGAGGACTTTTTTAACGTTATTTTTGAAGCGTCTCATGTCGTAGCGCTGCGGGAAAACGTCGGCTGGAAGAGAGTTCCACATTTTACAGGTGCGTGGCAGAAACGCTCGTGTAAAACGGGTAGACACCCAAGGCTTCAGAAATTGCGGGTGAAAATTGAGCCGCTTGGTGCCATTCAAGAAGGTAGACGACGACACCACATATCGATAATATTGCAAGTTTTGACTATGTTTGGGCATTACTATCAAACTATCAACTACTATTTTAAACTAACAAAACTATCGATATTGCCGTATCCTTCAATACTATCCCTGCTAAATCAAAGGGAATAAGTAAATTAAATCTTTTAGTCACGTCGATTACTTTAAATCAAACTTGGTTATCTACGAAGAAGTCGCCTTTATTAAAGTTATGTCGATGTTTAAAGTATGCTTTACTGTACAAGAACTCGACAAAAATGTGTGAACAAATACACCATGTCTAGTTTTCACTGAAATAAAAGCGGACCGCGGTTCTATCGTAAAATACGTATATATGATACTATCTCCTCCCGGCGCGCGGGCTTGTTTACTTCAAGTTATACTTATGTACTGAAAAATGTGAGCAGGTAATTCGTCACGAGGCAGTGAGTTTTTATTGGTTTCGTTATGCAAGAAAACCTCATTAAAGACCAACATTTTTCTTCGTGTTGGGTTGGGAGTTATAAAAAAAATAAGACAGAACTATCGTAGAACTGGTAGTATACAAGCAGAACTAACTAACTTAGTCCCATCTCGTCTCCTTGCCATCTCGTCACAAATACACTTCTACCAACGAGAAATTCACATCTCGTCACTTTGCAATTTATAAATCTTTCAAAATACGCTTATTTTTATTTTTATTGTTAAAAGTACAGTCAGCGTAATATTTATTTACATCGTTTTTTTATTATTTTTATTTACTACTAAATCCGCATTTGACCTCGATCTCGCCTGATGGTAAGCGACGATGAGGTCGACGATGGAGCATGCGGGTCCAATAAATGCTTATTCACTCTGGCCTTGAAGATCCCAAGGTTGTAGGTTTCGGGAAATACAGACGCCGGCAGGCTGTTCCATTCCTTAGCCGTTCGCATAATGAACGAAGAAGCAAATCGCTTCGTACGAGCAGATGGGATATCAACAACATAAGGATGGAACCCCTCCCCGCGCCCGGTAGTCCGGCGGAATGGAGATGCTGGAATTAGGTCGTGCAATTCCGATGCGCACTCTCCGAAATGTATCCTATAAAATACCGATAGACAGGCAACCTTGCGCCGATGTTCCAGACTTTGCAGTCTAGCTTCCACCAGCGATTCGTCACCTATAAGGCGCTTAGCGCGTAATTATTACGTATTTCAGTAATTATCTTTATGACTTTGGACTATCAAATACTTACGGTCTCCCTCACATTCTTCAGCCGGGTTCCTCCCTTCCACCAGGATATAGTTGGCTTGGGTCTGGCGCCGACAGCTTGGCAGACCAGCTCGGTACTCTGACCAGCCACTAGGGGGCGCTTGCCGCCTTGCAGTCGCACCCATAGAGGTCGTACTGTGGACAAATTAAGAATGTTATGGCATAGAATATATAATATATGATTGTTTCATAATTACTGTAAAATATATTTATTTCGAAAAGATGTGCTGGTGAAAGTTTCTTGCGCCGCTTCTTTCCTTTCAGCTATAGCACCTTACGAAGCGGTGGTAGAGTAAAAAAAGAATGACGTTTTAAAAATGTACTATGAGGTACTTACTTACAATAAATAATATTGGCATATAGAATGGATACTCCTTGCATTACAAATTTTGATTGTTTTATTTGGTCGAATTATACTGTTTTTACTTTTTAGAAACTGACCTAGACTGCATATTCCTATACATAAAATCCAAAAATAAAATCGCAAAATTATAAACAAAGTCGATATCTACAATTAAATACTTAAAAAATTTAAAAACTTTTTAATAATGTAAGGATGCGATTGGATTTAAAAATATTACCGAGATTAAAAAATTTAGTTCCTAATTTGTCAAGTGGATTTTTCGGTAATGGCGTCGTACGCGTTGTACTACAAGTCAGCTGCAGACTTTCTTGACTCACAGCCCTAAGCTAAATTACAAAAGTGTGTAGACATGCATGGATATTAGGGATGTTACGGAGGTGGTTTTACCGGAACCGGAGTCGAAACCGAAGGTTTTAAATTTGATTTATCGGAGTCGGAACCGGAGTCGGAGGCGGAGGTAGAAGAAAGATGTTCAGAAGAAGTTCAAATTTTAAACCGGTATTTAATTTTTATAGCTGAACAGGCCAATCTTTTTGTATGATGACGTTTGCGGCAATAAAACATGTTCCTTTAGAGAGTAGTGTAGGAATACATAAATATTTTTCCTACACTATTTAATAAAATATTGATATTTGAATATGTTTGCTCACAAATCTTCGGTATAACCTCCGATTCATAATTATCGGAGCCAAAGTCGGAGTCGGAGGTGTAAAATCAATCGGAAGTTACGACCTTTCGGAGTTGGAGTCGAAGCACCGTAACATCTCTAATACGAGTATATGCAGTAGTAGGCGTAAACGAACTCTTTTCATGTAAAGTCACACACGCGACATTCAATACAACGCAGCGACTATAATCACCTATTACTCGCACAACTGTGTGTGTGAGAGAGAAATACGCTAGGGTTACCGCCGCGCGGTCGGGCTGACGACACTTGTGAGTCTTGTTAAGACGTATTTTTTTTTTATTGAAAAATTCAAATAAAATTGTGATTGTTTTTTTTTTTATAATTATGGTGTTTATGGTAGGTTGCTTGTGTTGAAAAAACAAATTACAACACTTTTTAGAATTTATGTGGGTGTGTTCGAGGATACAAAACATGAATTACTGCTCAATAGTGGTCACTATTATAATAATAATTGCGTAAATAAATTGAACACAAAACGTGAATGCACGTGGTGACACTCAGAGACGGCGTACTACTGATCGTACTCACAATCTGCGGGGAACTTGGATCAAGTGGGGGGAGGAGAGTGTCGCTTCTGTATGTAGTACTATTTAGTATTCTGTGCTCGAGTGGCTGACCTGTGGTTATAGTCAGGGTTCAAATACCTACACATGTACATACTGAGATACAGATGTCAGATTCGTGAGAACCAGTCCAGACCAGCGTCCGTCTTACATATCTCCATGCGTTCATTGTCTACTTTTTAGATAATCAATGCAATAAGTGGGCATTACTCAAATGCGCATTTTATTATGTTAATTATATTTTAACATATTCGCAGCCTATAAAACAAATTAACTTATGTTATACATAATTGGATTAAGATCTAATTTAATGAATTTAAAAATATAAAAAAATTAATTCACAAAAAATGCCGCAAAATACAAAATAACGGCAACCTCCAATCTATTTCTGTTCGGGAAAATATATGTCTGAATATTAAATTAACCGACTTTGACTTTCCGGTTTTTTTCCTAACATAAACTGACCGAAATTGAACCGTATCAAAAGTCGCTCGTTAGAAAGGAATAAGCTAACACAAACCGAAGCAATATTGATTGTAACTCCCCGGGTACACATGGAAAAGTTTTTAATTTTAGATCCGTTACACATTGACGCTGCGAATGGCAAACGGAGAGACAAAATGACATTAGAAGGCACTCCATAGTTCAATATACCCAAAACGTCATAATTTGTTAGACTAAAATAAACCATATTACGTGTGTAGGAACGCGGATGTGAGGACATGGAATGACGTAACGTCAATTGTTTGAAAGGGAAAAGGGAAGATCTTGCACCAGGCGGGGTGTCGTGGCTGGTGACTAGATGGCCTGGTCCAACTATGGATGTTTGGAACTCGTATATATACGACGTCCCAGAAAAAATTCGATAGCGGGTTCTACGCCGATGTGAGTAGGTACTAATCGTAGAGGCGCGCGTCGTGCGTCGCCACACGTGCATATAAGGCTGAATTTTAATTTGACGAATATATTTTACTTTAGCTTAGGAGTAGTTCTTCCATTTGTATATTATTAAATTACCTATTTTATATTTAAACACCCGCAGCACGCAATCAAACTGGATGTATCGAGCTAATTTAAGTGAATGGATTAACGTTTAAACTAATTATAAGATAGGTTTTTTGTTCTGTTTGTTTTGTCACAGTTCGATTAGTAAAGAACCTTAGAAGATATTCTTGTTACTCCGTGACTAATTTGTAGGGTCCGCTTTCGATACTGATACGTCAGCTAAGGGGGGTCAGATAATTCTGGAAACGTGTACGTTTCCAGAATTAATTTCGTGGATTATTATGTATGTATACATAACTCTCACGTCCATAATCCACAAGGAGTAAACAGAGGAACCACTTATTCATGTCTTTGGCAGAATTCTTCGAAATTGCCATTTACTTAAGATAAAGCAAGGCACTACATGTCAGGGCAATAAGGTTATTCATTCCATATTTCTCCGCCTACACGTACAAAGTTTACGTAATACTAACGGAAAGGTTTTCATTCTTAGATCTTAGACACTGACGTAGAGAAATAAACCGATTCGTAATTACAAATAGCGAAATCATAAATCAAACTAGGTTCTTTCTAAACTGTTTTAAAATGAAGTTCATCGGTGATTGATTAAAAAACTTAAAACAAAAAAAATCCATTTTTGTGGGTAGTTTTCTCGGCATTTGCTCGGATTCGAACAAGTTTTTCGGAAAGCCCTTGACGAGCTCTATCATTTAAGACTAGAAATGAAGATGGAAGGAATAAGCTAAATACCAACATCTATCTATCTATCAGCCCGTGTCTGTCCACTGCTGGACATAGGCCTCTCCCAGGGCGCGCCACATTACTCGGTCCTTCGCCTTCCTCATCCAACCATCGCCAGCAACCTTCTTCAGGTCGTCGGTCCACCGGGCAGGGACCGCGTCCCACACTGCGCTTTCTTGAACGTGGTCTCCACTCCAAAACTCATCTCCCCAACAGTTGACGGTTCTGCGACAGACATGGCCAGCCCATTGTCACTTCAATTCTTGCTAATCATATGAGCTATGTCCTGCCATGAGTGTCCACGTTTCAATACCAACATGATTTCCTGCAATGACTTGGTGCTGGACTAGTTTTTCGCGGTTATGTAACTTCGCAGTATTGTTTTTCGGCAAAACGGATTTTCGAACTCGATCGATCTAACGTTTTTCACTCAAACTCAAATCGGCGTAATAAACAATAGCTGGTATGATAATCGGTATTTTGTGTTTCACGGTCTTGAATTATAATATCATGATAGGTATTGTTTTCGTTCTCTGGTTTGCACAATTTTCCCTGTTTTTTTGAAATTGTAAACGTTTATTTAGCGCTGTAATCACAAGAATATAGAACACAATACAGAAATATAGAAAGTTCAATACATGCAGCACAGAACATCCGGTGCGGTACAGTGCCAAAAAGGGTACACCAGCTTAGCATAATGCTGAGGCAAGCCACAGCGCTGATTTTCAGCTGGCCCCTTAGTGACTGCACGGACGAAGAAAGCAACAGTGTGTGCGTGTTGTGTTGTATGAATGTGTTTGTTTGTATGTATGAGGATATTAGTGTGTATGTGAGGTACTGAGTGTGTGGGAGGGTGATGGCATGGTGCGGGTGTATTTACATGGTATTATGTGTGTGGATGGTAGTTTAAATATCATGTTCTCAATCCGACACGTCCATAGGTCCGAAACGTTGTAAATTGAATTTTAATGATTCTCGTTGAATAAAAACTGGAGGGTTACCGGGTTATTCAATTTTCTTGTCGGCGGTTACTCCATTAGGGTAAATTAAAACGCCTCCGATTTACATATGCATGTCAAAAACCCATTCGTCAATGGGCAAGGAGCCCGACCAAATGTAGGGTGTGTCGAAATTTGTAGCGAGTTAACGATACAAAATACCTATAACATAAAAATTGAAGAAATCTCTGAGTGACCGTTGTGGATATCGCCTTATCTTATCTTATCTTATGATAGAGGGCCGGGAATAATCCCAGAGGCACTTCGACCCTTGAGGATCTTTTGTCCTACCCCATTTTACACACTGGTCATCTCATTGTCCAGGTTTCCTTACGATGTTTTCCTTCACCGTTAGAGCAGTCGGTAAATGTAAGTCTTCGAAAAATACGAAAAACTCATTGGTACATGGCACTGCACGGTTTCGAACCAGGACCTCCGCGCATGGGAGTCCGGTGCTATAGCCACTGTGCCACCGACGCTCTAGGATATCGCCTTACTTTTTCCTGGTTATCATGAAGTCCTCAAAATTCCAGATGTGGGATGGGCACTGTGGTTACAAACATTTGAGCTCAAACTAGAACCGCCTAACTGTTACCGTTCCAGCCAGAGATCCCATCTGACACCAAACATACTCCAAGATGTTGGAAACACATGATCCAATTTTTATCAGACATGTCTAAGAACATTCTCATCAAAATCTGCGTGCAAATCGGATCACCAATAGTTTAGTTATGAAGCCACAAACGTCAAACTTATAATATCACTTGCGTTCCATCGGGAGTTAAAAAATAAAATGAAGAGAACTTATTCCAAGAAAATAAATAAATCATGAACTAGTTCTACGATAAGACAAAGAAAACAAAATCCAGATAAATCTACTGCCTACAGACACTAAGACTCGTACATAGAACTAATCCAGTTAGCTGATACCTTCAAGATCCGTTTAACGTACATTTAAGTTAAGTTTAACGAATTCTAATATTTTATATTTCATTCTAGATATTAATATAAGGAGACGTTAGACGAGCAACTGATGTTATTAATTAATTAATTAAGATAAAAAAACTTCCGAATCTATATTTTTTGGACTCAAAATTCAGGCATTAATTTAAAACTAACTTGGTACAGAAATTTATTAAATGTTTGATTATACATAATATTAATAACTTTAATTTTTCGCCCTTAAAATCCAGACATTTTAGGTTAATGCGTGGATTTTGAAACCGAAAAACTAGGTTTAATATTTATTTTGTAACAAATCAAGCTTATATCATATTTCGTATTTAATGCTTTATAACTATATATTAATTCCATGTCACGATAACGAACAAATTTTTTATCGGTGTTACCATGAATTTAAAACTAACTTAACTAAAATAGAGGCGTAGCCCTTTGTAAAACCACACATTTTTATTTTCAATTTAAAAAGTACGCTCGGATTTATTTTAGCTCTTTGTATGACCCTAACAAAGTGAACAAAAGGTGTGCTTTAAACGTGTATTCAAAAACCTTTTTTTGAACCCTTTTTTGAACCACTTAAGACAATTAAGCGGCGTTGTTTTGTTAACCTAACCCCCCTTTTGTTAGGTACAGTCAGGCTCGTAAAAAGGGATGACAGGAAAAAAAACGATTTATCATTATTAGAAAGCTTGAGCTAATCCAGTCCATTTCTTGACTATAGACCTTTCTTAAAGCGAAGTTGAGGGTGGTTTGAAGATGGTACGACTTTTTGTAGTGTCAGTTAGAGTGGTACCACAACTTCACCTATTTCTGCCGCAAAGCAGCAATGATTGCGTTGCTGTGTTTCGCTTTGAAGGGTAAGAGAGCCAGACATGCGGCACTCCATCTTAATCCTCAAGGTTAGCTAGCACAGCATCGAAAACTCTCTAATAACATTATAGTGAGGTGAGATGTGTATAGGCTACGGTGACCACTTACCATTAAGTGGCCGTTTACTTATCTGCTCTCCTTATACAATAAAGATTTACTGTCAGCAACTGTTGGCAGATCGTCACTCCTCTAGCAGGGTTAAACAAGCAACGTGAGAACCAGGATCCTAATAGTGGTAGCCGCTAGTGGCATATTTTCATATTACACTGAGTGTGTGGGAGGGTGATGGCATGGTGCGTGTGTACCATCCCCACACATAAACACACACATGGTATTATGTGTGTGGATGGTAGTTAATACTGTTAACTACCATCCACACACATAATACCATGTGTGTAGCCTCATGTACACCTTTTTTTGTTCATTAAAGTGTAAATAAATAAATATAAGCAGTTTTTACCATACGCATACAAACCCTTTAAAAACCAATAGGTACTAACATCGAAAATACCTTTTTTTCCGTGGAACTGTACCCGATCAAATGAACTCTACTATAAAAGGGGTGAAGTGAGACTTTTTCTCTCTCGAGTGCGAAATTTTTCGCTCCCTACACCGGGGGGTTGATTTTAATTACTCGATAAGGGCAATTGAAGGTGTTCACCTGGAAGGTTTATTTTACGGAAAACTTGTTGTTTTATGGAAAATACTTATACCGTTTTAACGGAAAATAAATCGCTTTATAAAAGCATAGCAAGTTAGTAGGTAGCGGTTTTCTTTATGCGACGTTGTTATTCAGAAATAGGTAAAGGGTGGTACACTCTGTGCTCTTTTATCTGACCCCCTTTGATACCAATATGTCCAGCTAGGGGGGTCAGATAACTCAGGCAACCGACTTTACCACCATAGGCGACTCTGAGAGTCATACAACATTCCGTTTCTCCTAAAAAAATATTTTATATAATTATACTTTACTTCGTCGCGTCGGCCTAGTGGCCAGGACGCCGAACTCCCATGCGGGAGGTCGGGGTTCGAAACCATGGAATGTCATGTACCAATGAGGAGAAATTGAAATTAAATAGTGTACAAAAGGTTTGTGTACTTTTTTATGTATTAATAAGTTATCTTCATCAGCATACTACATTTTCAGGAATCAATCTCATATATTTAAGGACATATCATAGTTTTTTTAAGTGACCCGTTTTTTTACGCCCCAGTGTAGTTAAAAGGGCTAAAGTTCACTATAGACTGACTGCGCAGAGTCATGTCATAACACCTTGTTTCTAGTGGGTTTTTTTAAATTTATATTCTTTTTTTCTTAAGGCCTCCCCTCCTCCTTTCCATTTTTCCCTATCATCGGCGTCCTTATACCATATACGTTACTAGTGTTATAAAGTTTACTTTATTTCTTTACTTGTCTTCTAGAATCTATAGAATAGCCAGTACATTGACCTCTAAAAAGCTTCTAACTTTATGACAGACACAATTCATGCTTCTCTTATATTAGTTAGCTCGAGCTCGTCCAGAGAAAATGACATCAAAACTTCGTGCATCTAAGTTTCAAAATATTACAAGTTTCTACTATTTTTCTGCTATACTCTGGAGAGCACTAAAAGTGGAGTCGCTGCAGCAGGGGGCGTGCCTTACAAAAGCCGAAGACCCAGAAAGTTAACGCCTATGAAATATGATCCTTCTTCCGGCTGCGTATATTGAAAATCATAGGGATTACGTTAGCGCTGAAATCGAATAGATTTTTGCAGTGCATTTAGAAAACCTTTGTTAATTTTGTTAGCTGAATGCAACGGGGTACAATAAAAAGGAATGCTTGTTTTAATTTAGTGTTTTATAATTCGTCGAATACAGTGTTCGTTATTCGTTAGTGGTTTGCGTATCATGTGTAACAGATTTGTTCGTAAATTCTTACACGCCTTTAGGTTCACAGTACTCGCCGACAGATGTCGCTGTTCCTCCGGAACACACTCTGCATACATTGAGGCTGTATTTCCATACAAACATAGAACGCGCTATCAATATTTTCAATGGGATTTCGCCAATATCCAAACATCCATTAGTGGACCAGGACAACAGGTCACCAGGCACACCATCCCGCCTGATGGAAGATCTTCCCTTTTTCCTGTTCACATCAATTGTCGTATTGTCATTCCATCTCCTCCCGATAGGCTTCTATTATTATTATTATTTATTCATAGGAAATCACACAGCATTTAAAACATATTTTACATACATGCCAAACCGGATTACACAATTTGTACATATTTAAAATAGATAAATAACAGCTGAATATAATAATAATTATAATAGACTTATAATAAGATATTTGTCGTGTAAATAATAAATATCAATAAAATTATAAGAGTAAACAAAATCAGCTATGACTATCAAATTGTTTAATTATTCTATAACCTTATGGAAAAATTTCTCCCGATATAAAATCAAAATAAAGTAATATTAAAAAATGAAATTTTATATTTCTTATCGAATAATGAATATGAATGTTTGCATAAAATTGCATTTTTTTCAGAAAATGTATAGATTATAAGAAATTAACAATCGAAATTTCACGATTTTTCACGCGCAGACCACCCTCTTAAGGAAGAATTTCTGTAGCTCAGTCTGATAGGACCTAGAAGTATTTCAAAATACGCATCCTGGCCCAGTTTTGAAAACTTTGCTACATCTTACAAAGTTTTGCAACTTTGTCCATATTTCATTTATTGTTGACTAGCCATTGTTAACGGGTTTGCTTTGTGATATACTTTTTACTACACCCTATACGAGTACAAATTCCTAGTACTTTTCTTGACGTGTAGTTAGTGACCAACCTAGAGTGGTTAAGCCGCCTGTAGGCCTCTGACATGTTCTAGGTTAGGTTGTTGGCCAGGTATGTTGGGTTTGCTAGATTTCCAACCTACCCAGCTCCGACAGAAGCACAGAAATATCTTCGCAGAGCGTCCTTGGTACACCAAGGAATTGAATTAGTCTGCTACTGCATGAGCGGCCGTTTCCTCATCCTCCATGCAACCACAGATCTCCAGCGTGTTTAAGTGGTTACTCGTAAGTGTGCGTACATGTTAGCATATAAGAATATAATATTTAGATATTCTCTTTTTAGTAAGGAAATACATGCATAGTGCAGACAGCTGCTACTTCGACATCAGTTTCGTGCTAGAACGGTAATGAAAAAGCGTGAAGTGGGTGTCTATTTTCTCGGGGATGAATGTAGATATACATTTTTAAGACCAATTGTAACACATGAAAAGCAATAAATGGTATGAGTATGAGTAGATAAGGGAAAAATGTGGGAGCCGTGGTCCGCGATCGGGACGAGTGACGGACGGGACGCGCAGCACAGCGCGAGTAAATAATCTTTAACCATTTCTCGATTTTTCTCGAGCGAAATTTCCCGGGATCGAGAAACACCGATTTCCCGGTAAATCGAGAACGAGAATTCACGGGAAACAAGACCTAATGTAGTAAGACAGAGACCGGTTTTACCCGATTTTCACATTCTAAGAGCTAACGGACTGTATTATTACATTGGACAAGATTTTCAAATTTGACCCAGGGTTCGCTATCGGTTCCGTGTTACTTAATGGGGACAGAGAGGACAGGCCCCATTAGGACAAGGGACTGATAGCGTGCCAAAGTCGTGTCTCGCCCCGGGCATGTCCCAGACCTTACCGGGGATAACAAGTCCCTAAACAAGGATATCTTAATTTCATGAAAAGCAAATCTCAGTACCTTTATCTAAATCATAATTTCTCAAACTTTTTCTCCTCCGACCACTTTAAGATATCCCACACACACACATAGTTATCACACATATCATGTGTGTATCGGAAATAAATTCCTTCTTTCTTTCTTTATGTGAGCGAGGAAAAATCCACCAATAGGATTGCGCCATTATCACGTCATATCTTCTTCTCTTCTAAGTCGTGTTCCTCATTGCTGAGGGTCGTGATCATTCTAAGGAATTAATCACATAGAACGACTCTCGTGGCAGATTTAATTGTTGTGGTTTGCCATTTCCTACCCCATTTCACACACTGGTTACCTCAGTGTGCAGTTTTCCTCACGATGTTTGCTTTCACCGTCAGATCAGTCGGTAAATGTACGTAAGTCTTTACGTCACGTCATATCACGTGGAAATTAAAATGCAGCGATCCTATTGGCGGATTTCTTTCCTCCTCGCACAGCTTTCGTGGAAAGGCAGCCTAAGCCTCTCCTCTAGAATGATGATGTGAACAGAACCAAGGGTTTGGGGCAAATGCGCATATAATTTTGACAAGTTTCATACATTTGTCATTTCAATGGCCGGCTGAATGTATGGGAAGATGCTTAGCTCACAGCGCATTCGCAACTGGTAGACGCGGTGTCCATATAAAACTTATCTAGCTTCTTCTTCTAAACGAGCGTATGTGGAACGGACGACGTCCGGTCGGACGTCGTACAAAATCTTTGCTGTCAGGGAATGCCAGGGATCCGCGAACCCCAGTTTGGGAAACCAGGATCCACATAATGCAGCGTTATCCAAGTATCATAAAAATGGAGCACGCCATTCTACAAGGAAAACGCTGCAAAAGAAATGATACCTTCCTGAGATTAACTGGATATGTTTAATGCCGACTTATTTTTTAAATGAGAAGCTATGAAAGCAAGTTTAATTTTTATTCCTGTCTGCAGTTTTCTAGACTTAAAACGATGTTGTTTTTGTATAGCCTGTTAATGAAGGTTAAATAACGTTGAAGCCTGGGAGTTTGAAAACTGGTACATAAACCAATTTTGATAAGACTAGGACTAAGGCTGGGGAAGGCAATGGCAAACCACCCCATTAAAATCTGCCACGAGAGTCGTTCTATGTGATTACTTCCTTAGAATGATCACGACCCTCAGCAATGAGGAGAACGACTTAGAAGAAGAAGGACTAGAATTTTCTCGAATAAAAAAAAACACTTTTTCAAAATTACATTTAAATCGGATTGCATCGGTTGTTAAGATATAAAACCTATATTACAGACAGACATACGCGTCGAAGGACCCCGCAGGATTTGTTTGAAAAAAAGCTTACGGTAAAAAAAATCTGTTTGTTTGTTTGTAGTCTCTTATTGCACAAAGAAAATAATTTAAAAAAACCCATTAAACTATGTACAAAGGCGGGCTTATCCCATAGGGATCTCTTCCTTTGATTTAGGACAGTTTAGGCTACTTTTATGGTGGGTAAGGTTTGGAGTACAATAAATAATAAGTATAAATAAATTACAATAGTAGATAAATAAAATACATACTCAACAATACATGTATTTCTGTATGTATACTAAAACAAAACAAAAAAAAACATTTCTCGGAAAGTTATCGAGAAAAATAGATCTTTGTGGAATCATCGGTGTAGTGAAAACACGTAATACCGCATCCAACAAGCTAAACCAATTTGACTTCTTGTACGCGGGGACATTCGCGCACACAAGTATATCAAGCTGTCAATTAAGGAGTTTCTCCCTCAGATTAACATCACGTAACATATGGAACGATTATATCGCATATCGTGGGATAAATACGCCTTTTTGCCTTTAGACCTTTTTTAAAGATTTATGTGACCGTTTTTGCGGTGTGTTGAAACGTTTTTTTTTCGCTTATTTGGTTTGATCATGTCTAGTCAGATAGCGATTGGATATTAATTAGGTATTTTTAATTAAATACTTTTGTATCATTATTTAAACATGTAATAAAGATGTTACTTTGAAATTGAATACGGTAATTTATTAGCAAAAGTCAAATGTTTTGGAAACGGTCCAACCACGCATCGTAATTTTTTTACCCACGAAGGAACAGAGAAGGTATATGCGTTTGACCTAAAAGGATGTTTGTTTGTTCACCTCAACTCTCGGTGCGCTATCATCCGTATATTAAAAAAATATTTTTTTTTCCTTTTTAGAGCATGTTTTTTATAATAGATACATTTTTGAGCAAGCAATACCAGAGCGAGCAGTACCGGATGACGTAGGCAATTTGCATGCCAGCTCTTATACCTTCTATGGAACCCTGTCGCAATACATTTTTGTTCGGATTCCTTAATATTCATAATTATGTATGTGTCAAATAAGTTTAAATGACAAAGTATTACAGTGATGTACCCACAGAATAAGAGATTTTTGAAGTGAAAACTTCTATAGCGCACCTTGCGCTCTTTCTGAACAGTGAACCAAATTGAAAGAAAGAAAGAAAGAAAAAACATTTATTCAACATTGCATACATAATTGAACCGTCACGCTCGAGTCGGTGACGCTGAATCGGGTATACTCGGCTCCATTCGACATCAAGCGCGCTCGGGTCGGTGACGCTGAATCTGGTATACTCTGTTCCATTCGACATCAAGCACGCTCGGGTCGGTGACGCTGAATCGCGTATACTCGGCTCCATTCGACATCAAGCGCGCTCGGGTCGGTGACGCTGAATCGGGTATACTCGGCTCTAGTCGTCATCAGCTGTCATCAGCCACGTTTACTGTCTAACAAGGAGTGCATCGTTTCAAGAATTACGTTTTTATTATTATCTAAGTCGTGCTTTGCGTGTTTCTTTTTTGTAAGAATTCACTTTTATCATGTGGTCATAAGGTCACACCTCTTTTTTTTACTAGACCGGTTCTAATAATTCTTTCTCTATCAAGTAGTTTAGACTTTAGTCTAGAAAAATATTTTTTACTTGACTAAAGAATCGATCCAAGAATCTTTGAGAAAATCTCAAACACATTGCCCCTTCATACGTCTCTCTGCAGGTGATCGTATCTATACGAGTATGAAATTGTTGAGAAATGATGAGTTATTAGCTTATCCCGAGGGATGTTTCTTCAGACGTCGTACTTGTACTTACTTCTAATATGATTGTACAGAGAAAAGCAATAATTCTTTGGAATGAAACAAATTGGACGACTCTTATGGGATTACAGAATTAGAAGAATATTATCTACGTTGAATATAACAAAATTGGTAACGTACTTTTATGGTTTAATAAAAGTAATAGTAGCTATTAACAGTATTAGTTTACGTTGAAAATTACTTTGAAATTGGTGAAACCATAGAAATAGAACTAGTAACGCCCTCGCCTCTAGAATCATGATATGAGCACTGACAGCGAGCCAAAGGGTTTGTGCAAGTGTACTTATAACGATAAGTAAAGAGTCTTTCAACAAGGACGGGTCGATGTTAAAATTGAATAAAACAAGATGTGTGTGAGATATTAACGAAATATATTTTTTATTTGAAAGGCCCTTTTATGCCATTATGAATGGAATATAACATCGTTCAAATGTCCGCCGCGGCTTCGAATGGTGGCACGAATCCGAGAGGTCCAATTTTCAATGACTCTGCTGCATAGATCCGGCTGAATCTCAGCGATGGCCTGTGTTATGTTGGCTTTCAGGGCAGGGCTTTATATGGAACTCCATACATTTGACATTTCAATGCCTGGCTAATGTATGGGAAATATCTCACATCGCATGCGTCTACTGGCAGACGCAGTTTCTATATAAAACTTTCTAGAGAGCAATCTACACAGAGTGAACTTCAAAATGTTTAGTATATTATTATAAGTGCATTTCGACGTGACTAATTCGTAAATATTTTATTAAACAGATTCTATACAAGAACATTATTTTATTATTACGTTAGTCTACACTGTCCCATTTCTGGGAATTTCGTGAATTCTTTTTACTTATATCATGTAATGTATGTTAGTCCTTTTGTATAGTTAGCTATACAGGGTGTAACATTAAGAACGGTCAGTATGGGAAAGTCTGAAACTATAAGACATACGAAGATCTGTTCTTAGGAACCATGTCATCAATTTTAGTAACAAGAAACTCTGTATTCATACATTTTTTTTAAAACCTGTACTCAGCCTGGGAATCGAACCCGGTTGTTTTGAAAAAAAATCCAACACTATTTCTATTTAGATATCGATTGTGTAGGTCTTAAGGAATAAATGTTAGTATGAAACGTGATGTTTAAAATTAATAAAACGCATTGTTTCCATATCTTTTAATTTATTTTAGTAGGTGTTCGAAATGACTACCATTTTGTAAAATACAACATTCAACTCGTTTAGGTAACGATCTTACTATTGAATGTTGTATCTTCAGGTGGTGAATTTGCGTTAAAATTGTCTCTGTGGCTGCTTTTAGGTCTTCAATTGTGTCGTAGCTTGTTTTGTACACTTCATCCTTAACGTAATCGATATCTAAATAGAAATAGTGTAGGATTTTTTTTCAAAACCACCGGGTTCGATTCCCAGGCTGAGTACAGTTTTTAAAAAAAAATGTATGAATACAGTGTTTCTTGTTACTAAAATTGATGACATGGTTCCTAAGAACAGATCTTCGTATGTCTTATAGTTTCAGACTTTCCCATACTGACCGTTCTTAATGTTACAGCCTGTATATTACTAACTATATACATTACTCGTGTCAAATAGAAGTTTGATACATTTTCTGCTGATAACGCGGTAATGGAATATTGACAGCTGTCAACGTGAATTATTTCAATTGGTTATGGTTGGCTGAAAATAAAGAATTTATTGTTATTATTATTATGTGTGTTACACGAATGTTTTCACGAGCCTTGCGGCCGGTTTTTAAAGCTTTAGTGGGGCCGGAGCCAACACTAAGAGGCTTAAAACTATGGTAAGGAAGACTATTTTACTAACATGAAAAGGAAAACGCTTATGCTTCTTAAGCAGCTAAAAACTTATTATTATTATTATTGTTCTCTATCCATCTCTATCGCAAAAGAATTGATGCCTTCGAGATGTGGTGCTGGAGAAAAATGCTCCGAATTCCGTGGACAGCACATCGTACCAACGTATCCATTCTACGTGAACTCAAAATCACCTCACGACTGTCCTCCGAGTGCCTTCGTATAATTCTCGAATATTTCGGTCACATTGCCAGGAAAGACAGTGACAACCTCGAAAAACTTATTGTGACCGGAAAAGTGGAAGGGAAGAGGCCTCGAGGACGTAGTCCGATGCGCTGGTCCGACCAAATCCGCACCACCCTTGACTCTACAGTTCACGATGCCATCCACACCGCCGGGGACAGAAATAAATGGAGGAAGATCATCCGCCAGAAGGTGATACCTAAAGGTGGTCACAATCCTCAGCATTGAGGATTACGTCGCGAGGAGGACGATCCATCTCTATATCTATTATTATAAAGGCAAAAAATATCACTAATTTCTATTCAAACACTTCTGCATCCGATCATACAAAACGCAAGAATAATAACACATGCATAGCATTAATCTAATATCGACATCATAATCCTACCATACCTATTGCTAGAAAGAGATACAAGAGGGACACGTTACGAGTGAAAGAGATGTAATGAGACACAAATAAGCAAGTCACGTCCAAATATCCGTGTCGGTAATGACGTGTCAATCATAAAGCTACGGAGATGAATAATAATGAAATGGTAATGATAAAGGTTTTATGTCAGAGTGACAGTACAGTCTTGACTTCTTGAGCCGTGTACAGTGAGGCACAGAATACTAAATGGCACTACGAACAGAAGCGGACCCCCCCCCCCCCCCCCCCCCGAAAGTCAAAGTCGGTTAATTTAATATTCAATAATATATTTTCCCGAACAGATATAGATTGGAGGTTGCAATTATTTTGAATTTTGCGGCAATTTTTTTTGAACTAATTTTTTTGATGATTAGTCTTAAATAATACACTGTTTCACAGGTTTTAAGGTAGGAGCTCGTAGCCTAGTTGCGAGCACGGTCCGATGTGATCGTGCAGGTTAACCGATGTTGGCGCGGTCGGTACCTGGATGGGTGACCGCTAGTGGCATATTTCACCTGAACTCCTCCGTGCCTCGGAAAGCACGTTAAGCAGTCGGTCCCGGTTGTTGTCGTTCGACAGCAGTCGTTAAGCCATGTCAGATGCCTACGGGCGGCCTGAACTACTCTGACAAATAGGTTGGCCACTAACCATATGATAAGCAAGCAAGCAACAGGTTTTTACTGTATTTTATTAATTACGACCGGTTTCGTTTACACATCTTCAGGTATTTGTTTATATAAAAAATATATAAACAAATACCTGAAGATGTGTAAACGAAACCGGTCGTAATTAATAAAATACAATAAAAACCCGTGAAACAGTATATTATTTAAGTCTAATCATGTTATATAACAAGTTTCACCAAGTACCAACAACCGCAAGTATTAATAATTTTTAGATCGATTCGTTTCGTACAAATGAAAAAAAAAATGTTTTTTTCTGGTGAAAAATTTATGGACGGGACTGGTTCTCACGAATCTGACATCTGTATCTCTGTATGTACAAATGTAGGTATTTGGACCCTGACCATAACCACAGGTCGTCCACTCGAGCACAGAATACCAAATAGTACTACGTACAGAAGCGCAACTCCCCGCCCCCCACCTGATCCAAGTTCCCCGCAGATTGTGAGTACGATCAGTAGTACGCCGTCTCTGAGTGTCACCGCGTGCAGTCACGTTTTGTGTTCAATTTATTTACGCAATTATTATTATAATGGGTCACTATTGAGCAGTAATTCATGTACAACCCACATAAATCCTAAAAAGTGTTGTCATTTGTTTTTTCAACACAAGCAACCTACCATAAACACATCAAAATCTAAATTAATGCGAGTTTTTTAGTGAAATAAAAGATTCTTATTGTTACTGTTTCCGTATTTACCCAATAAATAAGTTGGCGAGCAAGCTGCCGATGTCCACAGCACGAAACTTCGATAAGAGTTCCACTAATTCACGTTTAATGATTGTCTTCCAACATTGGAAGGCTTACTTAACTGTTAACTAAGATAATTAAGTTAGCAAAGTTAAAAGTTCTTACAATCACAACGGAAAGTGAGGGAAGTCGGGAGATTTCCCCACTTTTCCTCGAGGAAGCTAAAAGATTAACTGAATTAAGGGATTTTCCTTTTTTGTTCTACTTTTAGGTTAGAAAAGTTGAGTGTCTACGCTAAGAGACAACGTAATGGGCTATAAAAATTGAACATTTTGGTCAATTCAGTTTCTTTATTTATATCTACACAAGATAAGTTGCATTTTTTTAAAGTGTAAACTTCTTTAGAACCTTGCGCTTTTTCTGAATAATGAACCAAACCGAACGTCACGCTCGGGTCGATGACGCTGAATCGCGTATACTCGGCTCCATTCGACATCAAGCGCGCTCGGGTCGGTAACGCTGAATCGGGTATACTCGGCTCCATTCGACATCAAGCGCGCTCGAGTCGGTGACGCTGAATCGCGTATACTCGGCTCCATTCGACATCAAGCGCGCTCGGGTCGGTGACGCCTGTTTTTTTTGTAAGTTTTCACTTCTATCGTGTGGTCGTAACCACACACCCTCTTTTTTAAATTTAAACCTATAGCCGCGTTTGACATAAATCTCCACTGGTGGTAAGTGACGATGAGGCCGAAGATGGAGCACACAGGCTTAGTAAGTTCCAGATTTTCCAATGACATGATCTTAAACATTTAAGGACAAACTGAGACCACTTAAGGCGTGTACCCATTTTCAAACAAATCTGTTACATTGCGTAATACGCATCGAATTTGTTTGCATTTGCGTATAACAAACATCGAACACTGGATTCGACGAAATCTGTGTCTATCCATACATTGATCGATGTCCACATTAACGAGATTGTAGTCGAAAGTGCGTACACGCCTTAACTATACCGTTCTTATGATCCGATCACCAACATCGAAAATTGTCCAAGATCTTGGAAATCATTATAGCAATTTTGATCACACATTTTTCGCGATATTTTTTTTTAAATAAAGAAAAAAGTATCAAAATCGGATCATCGAATGAAGCCATAGATAGAATCATAGGGTCCCTAAGCAAAAGCGAATGATCATTAGGCGTTTACCCATGATCGAAGTATTAAAAATCTAATATCTAACAGGACGAAGGCAATAAGTATAACGTCTATAACACCCCCTTTTCCTGGGTTAAGAATTCTCGACAGTGGCGGATCCAAAGGGGTTAAAAAGCATATCGATTTCCTAACTGGAACAGAACTGTTTTCAACAAAACTTTGTTTGCTGCTGTTGTGTCGGATGTTCCGTGAACTTTCTTACAATGTGAAGGAAATCCTGGATATTGCGGGATCACGGTACAGGAGATAAGTTTGTTGGTTTAGAATTTGACGATAGTTATTTTAAGGAAACAGAAAGATTGAGGGGATAATCCCGCAAACTTAACGCCAAATGCACTGTAATAAAAATTACATCTGCCTTTAATCAAATGTGTATGTCCTATTCAGTGTAGGATTATTAATTTACGTGAAAAATTTCCTTAGACTTTCTTTCATATTTACTCGTATCATCATCAGCAGCCCACTCTAGTCCACTGCTGGACATGGGCCTCTCCCAGGGCGCACCATTGAGCCCGATCTTCTCATCTAGCCGCTGCCAACCATCTTGCGCAGATTGTCGCTCAATCTAGCAGTGTGGCGTCCTACACTACATTTGCTAAAACGCGGTCTCTACTCCAGAACTCGTCTACCCCAGCGGTTGTCGGTTCTGCGACAGGTGTGACCGGCCAAATCAAATCAAAACAAATTTTTAAATTGTAAGTAAGTACCTTAGAGTACATTTTTACAACGTCATATTTTACTCTAGTGGCGCTTCGTAAGGTGCTGTAGCTGAAAGGAAAAAAGCGGCGCAAGAAACTTTCAGCAGCAAATCTTTTGAAATAAGGCCATTACGGCCCACTGCCACTTCAGCTTACTAATCATATAAGCTATGTCGATAACTTTTGTTCTATGCCGGATCTCCTCATTTCTTAAATACTTGTAGGCATACGTTGTTATTCCACACTCAATTTTTCCACAAGTTTTATTTGTAAACCAAAAAAATAAAGTTAAAAAGTTGACTTACGGTTAACGTCGATAGAAAGGGTCTCAGACACTGGTGTTATTGAGGGGTCTGTCACAGCCTGTGGACAATATACATTTGAATTAGGGGGTATTATGGAATTAGTAATACTATACAATTTCCTTGAGAGGGACTGCAAACAAATTGCAAAATTGCAGTTTAAATGCGGTTTCTGTTCAGTCGGTTCAACTGCATGCCGACAGCACGCTGACTGCGCGTGCGCAGTTTGAGTTTGGATGCAGTTCATGCAGTTATATTGCAATCGGTCCAATTGCACGTCAGCTGCATGCCAACTGCAATAGGACTGTAGCGCAGTCAGCATGCATTCGGCGTGCAGTTGGACCGCCAACAATATAACATTATAACTAACTGCATGAACTGCATCCAAAGTCAAACTGCGCACGCGCAGGCAGCGTGCTGTCGGCATGCAGTTGAACCTACTGCAATAGAACTGCACAGAAACCGCATTTAAACTGCAATTTTGCAACTTTTTTGCAGTCTGTCTCTATACATCCCAAAGATAAAACTACACGTACAGAAACCGCTTCCAAACTGCAATTTTGCACCTGGCTTGCAGTCGAAATGCAGTCTATCTGTATACACTCTGGTGTCTTTACATTTTTAGTATGTTACTAAAATAACTACATAGCCATAGTAGGTCCACCAGGACCAGGCTTTACATAGCTCAGTTTTCGCACTAGTATCATACCTGGCAAGTGATATCGGTGCCGAAATCAGATCGTTGCAGTCTGAAGGACACAGTGGCTCTAGCCTCTGAGTTGGCCAGGAGAGCGTGGGACTTCCACCATGACACCCTTGCGGTCGGACGACCTGTGGACAAAAATAAAAGACCTTTAGAAACGGTTTAAGAAAACTCATAAGCTGGAAGACCGGCTAAGTGCGAGTCGATGCCTCTCCATATCTATAGGGATCCGTATTACAAGGACTTCTTCTTCTAAGTCGTATTCCTCGTTGCTGAGGGTCGTGATCATTCTAAGGAGTTAATAACATAGAACGACTCTCTTGGCAGATTTACTGGGGTGGTTTGCCATTGCTATCCCCATTTCACACACTGGTTATCTTAGTGTGCAAGTTTCTTCACGATGTTTTCCTTCACCGTCAGAGCAGTCGGTAAAAAACCGAAAAACTCATTGGTACATGACATTGCATGATTTCGAACTCGGACCTCACGCATGGGAGAGTCCGACGTCCTAGCCACGGCGCCACACTACAAGGACTATTTGTATGTACAGTCGACTACAAACTATAGTATACAATCTGTAAAAAACCATCGATTAAATCTCAACCTTATACCTGCGCAATATGATACATTTCAGATTCTCAAATTTTGACGTTTTGGGTAGGTTTTAGGTGGTCGACTGTACCTATATTACGTGCACACTTCGCCTGCCTTTCATATCAAATTGTCACTTTATGGATCGCTGGAAGAGATCTCTCTTAGAGATAAGTCACACCCTTTGTGCTTCACATATTTTTGTCTAAGTTTGTAATATATTCTGTGTGTGTACAATAAAGAATTAATAAATAAAGTTATATAACTGTGTGAAAAAAAAATTTAAACGTTTTTGCTTACACAAAGCTTACAAACTATTACAGATGTATCGAGATTTAGTAATTGTTGTTCAAATAGAAGATATGAGCAATATTTTAGCCAATTTTCAAGTTCCTAGATAATACCGTTCATGAGATAGACACTAGGGGCCCAATTCGCCTAAATTACAACGTTTGTAGTTCTATTTCTATCCAATTTCAATTTAGTTTTCGTTCCAATTCTATTTGGACACCAAATCGCATTCTGCTTACGCATAACTCTACCACTGCCACCTTTCAATTTACTATCGATCGGGCAAAAGTACCTTGGGAGGAACTTATGTTCGATCGTTATATTTGACAGTTGAAGCGTTTTGTTACCGTTCAACTGCGGTTCAGTATAAACTAAACGTTTCATTAGAATGCACAAATACGTTAATGTTCGATCGATCGTTGACTCGATCGGAACTTAACTGAAGTTAGTGGATACGAAACACGTCATAACGACGCAGTTTAGATTCTATTTGGTTACGTTGTATTTAGTGGAAACGATCTCCAGGTCTATCTCATTGCTACAGTGTGTCCTCTAGGTGCCGGCTAGCAAGGTTCTAGGACAGTGTGCAGATGAAGTAATAGAAGAAACTTGGTAATAGATATTATATTTTTAAGGAACAGAACACAGAAAATAGTAAACGTAGAAAATAGGTAGTAGTAGGAGACAAAAATGAACGGAGAATGTCCGTTCAGGACAAAATACAGAGAGAAACTGCAAAATACGAAGAAAACAATAAAATTAATGGAATAATGAAATTTAGAAATGGAATGGGAATATGATATGAATTTAGATGAAGAAATGAAGATGCCAATACGAAATGAGGTGAGATAAACGCTAACGATGAGGTTGAAATTGATGGCAAGGAGGTTGACATGGACGATGAAATCGACATCGTTACAATACCCGGGGGGCCCGGATATTGTAATGAAGTCGACATCGTTACATCATGAACGGTATTATCTATATATCTAATATATCGATCCCTTTTACTTATCTATGTAGCGTGGAAAGGGATAGGGCGTATTTTAATGAAGATTTTAAGGACGTTTCGTGAACTGACGGTAAGTTATTGCCGTGAATCATACCAAGCAGAATCACAATTTAAAAGTCAGAGAACGCGTGCTTTTGCATATTTCAAAGCTCGCTCTATTGCCAGTCTCTCCGTTTGTGAAAACCCATGAAAAACAAAAAGTTTTCCTCCACCAGTATAATTGGATAATTAAATGGACTACCTGCAAGCGTGCTTCGTTGGAAAACAAAACCGCATTTCCAATATTTTCCCAGCTAACAAACGAAACTCACGGCAAAACATTCCAAATTTGAAAACTCCAACCGGAAATGCTAAAACAACACGGGACCGGAACAAAAAGTACATAAAAAATGTGTAGGACAAAAGGGCTTGTGGAACCCTTGTCAAGTACGTGTGCTAGTTGAGTCATAAGCGGTAGCGGATAAGGATTTGTAAATATAGATTGTTTGCGAGAAGGAAGAGTTATCAGTGTAAATATTTGGAGTACTTATTTGGGGTTGCAGAAGAAAATTTTTATATTGATATTTTTTACAAGATATCACGTAACTTTTTCTGGAATGAATAACTGACTTAAAGATTAAGTTTAAAATTAAGGTTAGGTTGAGTTAGGTGCGTGTTTGCTTTGCAGAAGTTATGCGCAACTCGCGGAAGTTATGCGCAAGCGTTCCGCTTCAGGCGTCGTCAGGGCAGGAGCACCGGGGAGTTTTTGGCCGGTAAAAGACCGGCATAACCTCTTCGTTTCCCCCATCGTAAAAAAAAGGTGCGAGTTTGCTAGATATAGGATAGGATAGATACATAATAAATTTTACTAATTTACAACACGTTAGTACCTACTAACGTTGTTTAGTTTGTTAGTAACTGTTGGTTAGTTTGAGTTTAGGTCAAACCTATCTCTATAGGATTAGAAACATAGTTATATGCAAGTATAAACTGTGTGACTGCACCATATAAAAAATCTCAGTAAAAATGTAGTATTTATGACTGACCTTACTCGTACCTCGAACCCTTGTTCATCAAACATTTGTCGATTTTTGTTTCAAATCATCGTCGTTTATCATCAGGCAAAATTGAGGTCAAATATGGGTATAGTGGTAAATTAAAAAAAAAACAGAACTTAATACCCGCGTATAAGCCTCGCTATACAGCGGGGCAACGCCGCCAGCCTCCTCGGGACACTCCCTGCAGGGAGCGACCTAGGTCAGGTATTTTATTTGTAATTTAGTTAGGTATTTTGTAATACCCGCTTATGTTTTTGATTCCCCTACCGCTTTAGCTTATAACTTACACAGAGCGGCACGGAGCGCGTGAATTGGACATTTTTCGGTTAAACACCCCACGGAACACCACTCCCTAACTTCATGATGTCTGACAGGGGTCAACAGGTCTGAATTTTGAGAACCACTGATTTTATGAAAATGTTGGGGAATTTTTCTATTGTTTTATATTATGAGTAAATTAGGTCGAACAGAACAGCGGACTGAGGAGGGCGCATTGCGACGTTGAAAGTAAGCGGACGAATGTTGTTGTGGACAAGTTTTTAAAAACCGTCACATACATACATACATGCATACATAATTTCACACTATGTCCATGATTGGACAGAATGGAGCGTCACGAATCTTTGTTTTGGCACGCCTCTCTAATTCCTCTACAGTCATTCGAAACATTAATAAACAGAAGTAAAATATTAGGAAACGAAGAAAGGTACTTAATTTTTAAATTATTCATTAAAATACAGGAAAAAACCAAACCAAACTTAAACCAATACCTAACTATAAAATCAATTATAACTTATAATGACATTAAATTTAATTTATCTCGTTAGCATTTATTACTATTATAATTTATTATAATCTTTTATTTTATATTGCGGTGCCCTACTAAGAGTTTCATGTATGATCAGATAATATATTTTTTTAAGACCAATTGTAACACATGAAAAGCAATAAAAGGTATGAGTATGAGTATGTGTAGGTATGTATGTAGGTACGATACTATTATCGTTGTTTTATCGTCTATTGTGAAAACCTCCATTTCTTCTAAGTTCTGCGTATACCTAATAGGGATACCATGTGACAAATTCAATTTCCCTAATTCTCATCACTTTCTGGTTTTCCGGCACAAATCTTACCTCCAACAGCGACGCAAGTTAAATTGACCTCTGTGCCTTCATCATAAGGTCCAAGCACGCCACCTTGTATCTCGTTGCCTTCCTGGTTGAGCAGGATTAGTCTTTCAGGTGGTACTGAAACAAAAAATTATCATCAATCATTGGACGGCGGTAGCGTAGTGTCTAGGATGTCAGGCTTCCACGCGGGGGCTTCCACGCGAGAGGTCCATTTTGGATTCCAGGCAGTCACAAGCAGAGAAAAGAGGAACAAAGATTTTTGAGATTTTCTCAAGGGTTCTAGCCACTACGCCACTTACGACACTCTAAACTTCTGAACCTATTTAGCTGCTGAGAAAATGCATTAGTAAATATTTATTTTTCTTCTACAGATCACTATCCAATCAGTAAACTATCGTTCGAATAACAGCATGATGAGGAAAATCCATGACACAAGAAGAAAGGCATATTAACTACGGATTGCACGATGTTTACGTTGGAACGAGTGTTAACGTTAAATTTTTATTTTATTTTTTTATTTACTTGTAAACCCGCATTTGACCTCGATCTGGCCTGATGGTCAGCGACGATGAGGTCGACGATGGAGCTGGTCCAGTAAATGCCTATTCACTCTGGACTTGAAGATCCCAAGGTTTGTAGGTTTCGGGAAATATAGACGCCGGAAGGCTGTTCAATTCCTTAGCCCTTCGCAGAATGAACGAAGAAGCAAATCGCTTCGTACGAGCAGATGGAATATCAACAACATAAGGATGGAAGCCCTCCCCGCGCCTGGTAGTCCGAAGGCGGAATGGAGATGACGTACCCTTGTGCGGGGTGACGTGCATCGTGCAATCCGTAGTTGATATACCTTTTTTCTTGTGCCATGGTGAAATCCACCAATCAGCACTAGTTCTGTAATGTATCATGGCTCCTTATGAAAGAAAGGTCTATGTATATATCAATAGTAAGGACGTTGCGAGAGCGTCGGTGGCCTAGTGGCTAGTACATCGGACTCCCAAGCGGGAGGTCCGTGTTCGAAACCGTGCAGTGCCATGTACCAATAAGTTTTTCGTATTTTTCGAAGACTTTCGTGCATTATCGACTGCTCTAACGGTGAAGGACAACATCGTGAGGAAAACTACACACTGAGATGACCAGTGTGTAAAATGGGGTAGGCACAAAAGATCCTCAAGGGTCGAAGTGCCGCTGGGGTTATTCCTGGCCTCTATCATAAAATTAGATAGTAAGAGTGCCTGTCCATCAGAACTGAGTGAGGAAGCGAAGTGGCGAACAAAAAATCCGCCAATAATATAGTTTCATTTCACACGTAATGTGATAATGAAACGTTCCTATTGGTCTATTCCTGTAAGCACCCAATACTTACTGAGCACTGTGAGGTTGAGCCTGGTGTTCTTGGTGGGCGACTTGATAAAGTCCACTCTACATCTATATTGGCCGCTGTCTTCCGGTCTGCGAACAAAATTAAAATAATATGAATACTGGGGGCAAGACATTGCGCAAAAAAGTAACGAGGCTGACATGGACACCTCGTCGTGTACCACAGCCACTAAAGAGATTTTATTTAAATGTGAGCAATGGCGTCTCTTGGTAGCGAAAGTCAAGATACTATTTATCTATTTGTATATCTTTCTAAAGTATTAATTACAAGTATGTACTACGTCCGTACGCCACACGGATGAAAGAACAAATTCACTGTGCACTAGATCATTTTATAAAGTATATCTTTGCAGTGGAATATTTGGGACAAGACTAACACGATGAAAATTGTCAAATGACAAGTCGTTGAACAAATTTCAACCATGCGCCCAGACGAGACGATAAACATTAGCTCTCCATACACGAAAAAAAAACGTTATTTAAATCAAGAAATTGGATATTAGTGGTAGAGAAGAATAGTAGTGGTAGATCCTAAAGTGAAGGATCGCCTGGGGTGGTACCACCCTCTTATCTATTTCTGCCGTGAAGCAGAAATGCTTGCATTTCTGTGTTTCGGTTTGAAGGGTGAGAGAGCCAGCGTAATTTCCGGCACATGAGGCAATCCATCTTAGTCCTCAAGGTTAGCGGCGCATCAAAAACCTTCTAATATTAATGCAGTGAGGTGAGATGTCTATGGGCGACGGTGACCATCAGGTGGCCCGTTTGCTCGTCTGCTCTCCTTATTTAATAAAAAATAAAATAAAAAATATTGTTAAAAATTCAATAATATACTGGCTCTATACGACCAATATATTAATGAATAGACTACGGTATATTATTAAATTTAAAGAAGACTATTGTTAAAGTTTATTTTTACAACAACATAAAATACTTTCATCCAATACTTCTATAAAATACTTTTTTTAAAATACTTCTTCGAGATACAGGAACTTCCCAGTTCGGAGGTCAGCGCTTATTGTAAGATAACTGGTTGCTCACTAATTTTATTTAGTTTGATATAACATGCTTCAGTTCCTACTCCATTGTAATCTTACCGCACAAATAAACTACTCTTATTCTTATAGTTTTGGCGGGAAAAACTATTTTTAAAGACGTGAATTTTTGTCGCAAAAAAATTTTCTTGATTAGAAATTCAGCCTTATTTCAATAAAAGTTATCTGTTTTGAATGAAAAGTTACTTGAAATTGAATGAAGACATTGTCGTCTTCATCGGAGGATATGTTTTTTATAGGGGCGGGCGTTCCTACCTTCATGGTACGTCAACTGGAGTGGCTCCACTGAAAATCAACGCTATATAATATGCTGAGTTTGTATTTTTTTGTCTATCGGTCTAGTGTTTACTGCTGTATTGATCAAATAAAAACTTTCTATTCTTTTCTGTATACTTTGGGTCTCTGACCTAGACTACTTTATACACTTTATTTTTAGACCTAGAAATATCAATCAAACAATCAATAAACGTTTATTTTCAGACAATAATGCCCATAGAGAATATAATTCTTTACCTTAGTTTAGTAAGCACCAACACAGCTGGTCTTGTATCACTCCTGAAGGTGGCTCTGGCACCAAGTGTGTTTGGATCTGACCAGTGTGACGTCACACCTTCTCTTGTATCTAATCTGTTGACAAAAAACATTATATTTTAGCATGCAAGTGTGAAACCGTCGGTGGCACAGTGCCTAGGGCACCGAACTCCCATACGGGAGGGGGAGGTCCGGGTTCGAAACCGTGCAGTGCCATGTACCAATGAGTTTTTCGTATTTTTCGAAGACTTACGTACATTTATCGTCTGATCTAACGGTGAAGGAAAACTTCGTGTGGAAACCTGCACACTGAGATTATCAGTGTGTAAAATGGGGTTGGCACAAAAGATCCTCAAGGGTCGAAGTGCCGCTGGGTTATTCTCGGCCCCCTATCATAAGATAAGCATGCATGTGTGAGAAAATATACAACAATAGTTATCTAATTTAGACATAAGGTTTATGTTGGCGAAAGGTTGCATAACCTGCTGATTGGGATCGACTGGTTGCGGCGAGTCGCTTGTCCTATAGCTCAAGAGTTTTGGAATGATTCTAGGACACGCAATATCAAGATGTCAACAGCTTTCTCTCTGTTTAACTGTCGATCTCGACTGCTGCCGTTTGCCAGCAGTTGCTGGGCATGACAGAGGCCAACGGCCGGCCTGAACAACTGACAATCGGTTGACTTATGGCTACCAACCACACACGCAAAGAAAAGATATCTTCATCTAAAAACAAACACATTCATACATCACAACACGCACACACTGTTGCTTTCTTCGTCCGTGCAGTCACTGAGGGGCCAGCTGAAGATTTCGCGCTGTGGCTTGCCTCAGCATTATGCTGAGCTGGTGTACCCTTTTTGGCACTGTACCGCACCGGATATTTTGTGCTGCATGTATTAATCTTTGTATACTTCTGTATTGTGTTCTAAATTTTGGTGTTTACAGCGCTAAATAAACGATTTCAATTTCAATCTAACGCAGATTGCATTACATCAACGATATATTGATTTTCATTTCAGGAACAATATTTTAGAATTGATTATAGAATATGAAATTGTTATGAGATTTGCTTTAGACTTAGAACAGAAGTGTTTTAATGTAACAATACATCACGCAACGAAATCGAGTTCTTTATCCAATTAAAAAAAAATGTCTTTAGGTAATAATTAAAATTAAAAGTAACATTTCTTGATTTCAATCGATTGTTCTTCCATTAAAACATTTTTTTCATCAACAGTTCATAATTTATTATTAATGGGAAACTGTTTTTTTTACAAATAACAATCAATATTATAACAAGAAGAAAAAGATGCTAATATGACCATTAAAGTTTTCTTTCGCTGACGTTTTAACTTGCAATGGATTCCGCGTACGCAGCGGACGGTCTTAGACACAAATAATAACATAATGAATCTGTGATAAAAATAAATCCATTTAACATAAATGCCTAAAGAAGCTCTCACTTAAAATCCCATAAACATCTCACTAATACAACGACCCGTAACGGGGGATATAACCTGTTAATTAACTGGATATTCATTCGTCAACACCCCGTATTCAGTTTCAAACAGACCGACTGTGAATATTATTAAATGTAAAAATCTCAACGCACAGTGAAACGACCGTAAAATATTTGAAAACTATACAAATGCTCATCTAATAAAAGTTATGCGTTAATATAAATATGTCCACAGTTATTTTTATTATTTTATTTTCGTCGTCGTGGCAGTCCCTCGTTGCGAGGATGACTTCTGATAATCCAAGGTATATTGTTGTTGTCTCTGGTGTGTCTTGGAGTTTTGCGAGCACGTAATGGCGCAGAAGGAAGGCGAGGAGCGGATCAGGGAGGACGACCCTACGTCCGACCCGATCCGCCGTAGGAGAACCGGGCTAAGGCGGCTGGCTCACGCTCGCCACCTTCCCCCTTAATGAGGGCCTCCGGGCAATGGACAAGGGGAGTCCATTGCCTGATAACAGGTCCTCGAGTTGGTCTGGCGTGCCCGTGTTCCGGCACGCCACCACAAGCCGAATGGGGACGTGAGTCCCCAGAGTTGGGTCCGTAATGCGGACACCCGCTGGCGCGAAGTCGCGGAAGTTATGCGCAAGCGTTCCCGTGGCTTTGCCGTCAGGCGGTGCGCAGGAACACCGGGGGGTTTTTGGTCGGTAAAAATCCGGCATAACCTCTTCGTCTCCCCCTTGCGACGAAAAGGTAAGCACGAGCGTGTCCCCCCGAAAAATAAAATATAAAAATGGTGCGTCTTGGAGTGGCTCAACAACCCGATCCTGGAGCTGCACTCGCGACCGCATATGCTGCATTTTGTCACCGTTGGCGGCCTGTCTTTCAAGGCCGGGTTTGCCTCTTTCTCCTTTCTCTTTCGTCTTTTCTCTGCTTCAGCTTCCACCCTCCACGTCTCGAAAGTTTTTTTTATTAATTAGATTATTTTCTAAGTTACACGTAAAAATCGCTAAATTTATGTGAGTAATAAGATGGCTGTTAGTGTTATGTACTTACTGTAATAACAATAAATATTATTCCTAGTAAGTACCTACTCGTATTGCATTTATAGCCGAATTATTCCCAGAAGTGTAGTAAAATTGGGTATGATATGTAGGTAACGATAATCTTGGAACTCGTAAAGTATTTACTTAGCAGTAATAACTCTTGTTATGGTAGCCGATGTCGTACAATATGACATAAATAATAAAATACAGCTAATGTAGAGTTGTATATAAAAATTGAAAATACGAGTACGTATTGCTGCAAAATTATGGTACATTTTATATATGCCTACGACTAAGAATATTTCATTTAAAAAGTGGTTACGAAAGTGGTTATATACCATTGGGCTAGTTTATAAATTTTTAGATTTTTTTATATAAGGTCCTTTTTTATTCTAGGGGGGGTCATTTGCACCACTTTACAAGAAAAAATAGCTATGTATTATTTTATGTATGTTTATCATTATTTATTTAAGTATACATATATATCTGCCTATTTATATTATGTACTTAGTAAGTATAGTATGGTAATTAATTAACTTGGTATTTATAAGTATGTTATTGTTTTCCATATTGATTGCACACCTACTACCTCTTTCTCGATATCATTTCCTCTGCCCGAGGGTTGCCTGGAAGAGATCGCTCTTAGCGATAAGGCCGCCTAAATTGTACTTCACTATTTCCTTTTCTATCTTTTGTTTGTTGTTTTCTATTTGTACAATAAAGTGTATTTTACTTTTACTTTAATATTAAATCCTAATGCTCGTACAGGTCGTTTAACTAAAGCTGGCACGTACAACACATTCACACATGCGTTTGTGTAGTGTCTGTGAATAAGCACGCGGCATGACGTCACACTGCATACGCGACATGAAAAGTCTCTCTGTCTCACTCGCACGCGGACAAGCTTATGAGCGTGACTGAGATTGTTATTGTTTTGTATTTACTACTATTAAGAAATACAGTGTGACAAGTTCATCAGGCGAACTACCTACGATTTCCATATAGTTCCGTTTAGTTAGTTTACTTTCCGACATTAAAAAAGTTATTACGATTAATTTAATTTGCGATTTCGAATAAAGTAACAACATAAATATAATATTTCTACAATTATCCCATTGTTTTTTTATACATAGCCCACCCAACTAATTGCTACAAACTGTATAATGAAATTGCATTGGTGTGAGTACTGTTAACGCGCCAGCTTTAGATAATCGACCCGTATATAGAAGGTTCTGTATGCGTCGATCTTAAACCAATAAGGTCCCGGTATGACCAACATCCGTATGGAACAAATCTCTTCATCACGCGCCTCTAAACTCTAAGCTTCGATTAAAAAATAAAACTTTTTTTTTTCTACATCGACCGTCGCAGGAAACGGCTGACAACCGGACTGACAGATTATTTAGATTATCATGATACCTGTGGACTAGGAATAATTAGAATTATTGTAATTATAACAGATCACAAGTCACAGCGAGGCTAAAGAACAAATAAAACCGGCTAAGTGCGAGTCGGCCTTTGCCAATGTAAGTGATTCCTACTAAAAGTATTATTATTTATTTTATTTTATCTGTTTTGCAGGAAATCTTACAGCGTTAAATTTTTTAACTTACAAATGGTAATTTAAAAAAATTAAAAAAATTGTACAAGATTCCGCTCATTAAATTTTATTAAAATAACAGCATAAGGACAGATATGAGAATAATAATAGAATAATATATTATATAATACAAATAAGTATTTACGTATTTAGTAATAAATGAAATTTACACAGAAAAATAATAATATATATGTGATATCTTGGTAAGTAATGTATAATATGTATTATAATGATTGTATTTTACTTTATATTAAAGTAATATAAAGTAAAATACACATTATATTGCACAAATAGAAAACAACAAACAAAAGATAGAGAAGGAAATAGCGAAGTACAATTTAGGCGGCCTTATCTCTTCTCTTCCAGGCAACCTTCGGTCAGAGGAAATGATTTTGAGAAAGATATAGTGTGCAATATATGTGGAAAACTATATGTAAGAGAATTTTATTTACACAGCAATAACATACTTATAATCACTGATCGGAGTAGGTAGGGCTCTTTCGGGTCAATGTCCTCAAAGGTTATATTAATATGGATATGATTTCGGGATCCCGTTTTAAGTTATCGAGCAAATGTTGTAAATTACTTTTATAAACCTCGCCCTTACTCGGCGGATTACGATTTTTTTTAAATTGTGAACTTACGAAGAAGTTAAAACACTACCATAGGTACACTAGCGCCATGAATCTTAAAAAAATATATTACGCCACCAATCTTAAATGTGTATCAAAACAAATATAACGTTAAAAATCTAAATAATATATTTATTCAATCCCGGAAATCCCGGGATCATCGGGCATACTTATCCATATTATGACCGTATGTGGCAAGTACCAAAAACAGCCCTACCTACTCCGATCATAGCTTATAATACATACATACATACTATTAATTGTAAGTTGATAGTAAGTGTAAAAACTTTTACAATTTTTGCTCACAATAGGACATAAAACGCAAAGCGTTGCGTAGATGGAGCCACGAGCACACTCCGTAAACAGAAAAGCAAAACGAAACGTCATTCTTGAATATATCACTAATTTCTCGTTATTTGGATTAATTTAATTTAATATCTCAAAGCTATAGTAAAATTGTGATGATATCATGGCATCATATGGCCATTTCAAAATAGCAAACCTAAAAATATGTTAAGACATCGTGGCGCGGGTCTAAAGGATTTTGGTAGAAATGTACGTAGGTCTCAGGATCTACATGTTGATATTTGGCTGTATGTGCTAATTTAAAGTTTATTAAACAAAAATCTTGTAAAATCATCCAATATTAATCAAAATAGTCATTATTTACTTATCAAATTATTGTCATTGGAAGCAATAAATTTAGGTTATCTTATGTTTAGAACAAAATCATCTTTAACTCGTACACGTACATCGTTTACTAAAAACATTCTAAAGTGCTAGTAGCGCCTCTAGTGGTAAAACCATTGCAGGATTGTCTTCTATTGATGTATCAAGTTTTAGTATTTGTTCACACAACTTCGTCACTGCATACATCGAGTCCGTATTCCCATACAAACATACAACGCGCTATCGATATTTTCAATTAGAATTTTCCCTTTTTACGAGTTCGAAACATGAAACAGTACTGGAAGCTGGTGGAAGATCTTCCCTTTCCCCTCTTCACACCATCTAATATTACGTCATTCCACCTCCTTCAATATCATTCTATACCACCCACTCTCAAATTATTATGATCAAGTCACAATTACAAGGCAGAGTATAATAATGCATCGTTATTAACATATAAACTTGCTCGTATGTAATTTCCATAGGGGTAGAGGAATTACGCAAATTGCACTGAGGCTGGAGTACTCGTGTTTCAGAAGGGTGAGAAGGGGGTGTAAAGGGGTGTAGTGTTGCCATGTGTGATAATTATTGTTAGGATTTTTATTTAAATTCACAAGTATAAAGCGGTGCAGATAAATCCCAAAAACATTCGTGTAAGTAATGCGGCGGATTCAATTTTTAGATTCGATTAGTTTCGTACGAAATGTTTCAGTAAAAGAAAAATTTATAAACTGACTGAGTGGACTCATTGCCTCTAAGTGCCAATCACCTGTCCCATTTAAAAAAAACACTCTAGTCTAACACGTACTCTATTTGACATGAAAAAATATACGGTGTAAATAGGCCAAGTGCTGTCCAAACGTTTGTTTATCCCCAGTGATGTGTTTGACGTGCCCTGATGGAGGGCCACAAATTCGAAGTGGTCGTGCCAAAAATGCATACACAACAGCCAAGTTTGGCTGGCATGCGGCCAAATCTGGAACTAATCGTCTGAACTTTTTTAAGAATTATGTTCAGTGAGAGTTTTTGGCTACTATCTTATGATAGAGGGCCGGAAATAACCCAGCGGCACTTCGACCCTTGAGGATCTAATGTGCCTACCTCATTTTACACACTGGTTATCTCAGTGTGCAGGTTTCCTCACGATGTTTTCCCACACCGTTGAGCAGTCGGTAAATGTACGTAAGTCTTCGAAAAATACGAAAAACTCATTGGTGAATGGCACTGCACGGTTTCGAACCTCCCGCATGAGAGTCCGATGTCCTAGCCACTGTGCTACCGACGCTCTTTTTGGCTACTAAGTAAGTTGGTTGAGTTGATCGTAAAAATAACTGGATGGGGAACCTGAGTATAGCCAATAAGATGACTTAATTTTTTACAGGTTGTATCTGCAATAGGGATGTTAAGGAGGTGGTTTTACCGGAACCGGAGTCAAAACCGAGGGTTTTAAATTTGATTTATCGGAGTCGGGGGCGGAGGTAGAAGAGAAATGTTCAGAAGAAGTTCAAATTACAAACCGATTTTTTAATTTTTATAGCTGAACTGGCCAATATTTTTATGATGACGTTTGCGGCAATAAAACATTCCTTTATGTAGTCCTACACTATTTAACAAAATATTGAAAATTGAATATGTTTGCTCACAAATCTTCGGTATAGCCTCTGATTTAAAATTATCGGAGCCGAAGTCGGAGTCGGAGGTGTAAAATCAATCGTAAGTTCCGACTTTCCTGAGTCGGAGTCGAAGCTCCGTAACATCCCTAATCTGCAGACACGCAAATCCCTTAAGGCTATGAAAGTACCTATACGTGATTACAATACTATTTCTTAACGAAATCGCGATTTTGCAGATACACCGTGTATGGTCTGAGATTTCAAGAGATGTTAAGTGTGTGCCATGGACCTAGCCCAGCATAATAATACGACTTGACGTCTAAAGTTTTCCTGTTAGGTGATGAATCAAATAAAACTTCCTAAGTCTATGTGTACGCGGAAATTCATTACTGTATGTCGACACAGGTTTATGGAGCCTTCCTTCATTATAGTTTCAAAAGAGCTTTGGCTCAAAACGGCCAGAGCTAGAGCCGTAAAACGAATAAAGAACTGGTGCCGAATGCTCTCTGCCATAACGTAAAACTACTACTCATACTTTTCTTACGTTTAGGCAATTGATTTGTTAGTATGTAAAATGTGCCACAGTGAAATGGGAGTGAAATACTACAGACGGTGTGATTCGGCAACCTAACCTCCAATTTCATTTGGAATGCAAGACACTAGGCATTCCTATTGCACACGACTCTCCCTTAATCTCGACGTTGATAAACTGTTTTTTTTTTCAAAACAGACGCCAAAACGTTCAAGTTATTTTCAAAGTTCTAACACGGTCATTGGTCAAATTGCAGTGTAAATCACTAGCAGGGGGAAGGGGCATTAATTAAAGAAAAAAAAGTGCCAAAAATTCTTCTACTTAGTAAATTGCATATTAACAGCACGATGATCAGCTATGAGGAATACGTCTTACACTCAAAATTAAAAAAATTAGAACCCCCCGACTTACCATTGCGGATATGCCCTAATTTTTCCTGGTCATCAACAGGTTCTAAAGATTCCAGATCCGGAACGGCACCATATAGACATATAAACATCTGAGCTCAAACTCGAACCAACTAACTGTTACAGTTTCAGAAATCCCATGTGACATCAAAGATACTCCAAGATCTTGGAAACTCCTGATCAAATTTTTATCAGACATAGCTAAGAACACTCTCGACAACATTCTCTGCTAAATAAAATAATCCACGTACAAACAAGATCATCGATTATTGAGTTTTTTTTTCTTTAATAAATGGCCCCTGCTAGTGATTTACACTCTGCAATTTGGCTAATGACCGTGTTAGAATCTTGAAAATAACACGAACGTTTTGGCGTCTGTTTTGAAAAAAAAACAGTTTACCAACGTCGAGATTAAAGGAGAGTCGTGTGCACTAGGAATGCCTAGTGTCTTGCATTCCAAGTGCAATTGGAGGTTACGTTGCCGGATCCACACCATCTGTAGTATTCACTCCCATTTCACTGTCTTATATAACATTCACTTACCACAGACGATTTTTAGGTAAAATACACTGTTTTACGAAAAAATAACCACTGTAAACTGTTTTTAAACAATAAAATAGGACGAACACGCCATGACAGCATGAACGCAACAACATAACCCCGATTGTTGAGTTATGATGCCATAAACAAACAGACATAAGCTTCCTTTTGGCCGGTGATTGAATTTAATATGACCATAGTCTAGTAATAATATAATACAGGCAGACGATCAAGTACACTCTGTAAAGCCATAAAATCGTGAATCGAGGACCGCTGCTTTTATGCGAAAAGTTTTTACAGGTTAAGTTTTCAATTTGTTTCTATGTCGTTTTTATGGGCCCGTATAAAGTTTCCCAGATACGTCTGTTTTCAGAATTTAATAATGTAATTGAATTGAATAGGGTAGATTTGAAAATGGATGGAAAAGCAGCGGATTTAACGGCAAATCGTGTATAATTTTATGACAGTTAAATCTATTTGTAACTAAACGTACGGAATTCCCATACAGGGGTTCATTATTGTCATATCATGGATTCATCAGCCTCTACTCTAGTCGTTTTTGCCTAAGATGTCATGTTGTGAAGATCGTGACCATTCTATAGAAATAATCACATAGAATGATGTTTTTGACCGATACTCGTATGTGGTTTGCCATTGCCTACCCCATTTCACACAAGGTTATCTCAATGTGCTGGATTTCTCACGATGTTTTACTTCACAGTTATTTTTAGGATCAGGGATAATTATGCTAGCTCTCTTACTCTTCAAACCGGAATTCAAACATCAATACAAGCGTAGCTTTTTTGCGGCAGTAAAAGGTAGAATAATGGTATTACCCTAGGCTGCTCTGCAAAACGATACATGAATTGTTATTCACACTCTGTATCGTTAGTTACTCAGAACTTCATTTTAATTAATGGAAAAATAAGATTTTCAGCACTAAGTTCCGCTTGAAAATGACGTATTGACGAAACCATTAATTTATGAGACGCAGTTACTTTGTAGTTTGACGGCAGGTCTTAAGGTGTTTTTATTTGTAATGTAGGATATGTGACCATCTATTAAGTATGTAAGTAAGTATAAAAAGGCGCAAAAAGTATAAAAATATATTGATTAGCAACATGTCCGCCGATAAACTGCTAAGCAGTTTAGCGGTATATAGTTAAGACGCTATGGTATTAAACATTTTTTTTTTAATCGGCTTGAAAATGACGTATTGTCGAAACCGGTCGTGGTAAATTTTTTTTTATTGTATTTATTATGCATTTCTCATGCTAGGTATTTAAAGGTAAATTTTATTTGAAAATAAATAAAAAGTATTTATTTGCCAAATACTTTACCATTTATTAAAATAAAGTAATACTAAAATACATGCTTAAGCTAAAATACCTAACTATTCTACAAGTCTCATCAGCAGCCCACTCTAGTCCACTGCTGGACATAGGCCTCTCCCAGGGCGCGCCATTGAGCCCGATCTTCGGCTCGTCTCATCCAGTCGCTGCCAGTTTACAAGTAAAAAATTAGAATTCAAGATAAGATAATTCAAGTTAGACCGCCTAGATTATATTAATCGTTTTGTACGCATTGTATCATACTAATTTTGAGCAATAAAGAGTATTCATTCATTCAAGTTAGAATTGAATTATCATTAAAATACTAACTGTAACTCCTCCAGTAAGAGTCCTATCCGAGAACTAAGGGATCAATTAACCCCCGAAACGTACATATTACGGTACCGTGATCCCGCCGTCAATATTACTAATTGGTACACGTCAATCTGACGGACATTAGTCCATCTGCGGCTTTAACGTTCCCGTGACGTACGGTATTAAATTTATACTGTTACCTGCGTTACTGGCATCGACATAGCAGTTTGGATTATTGTTACAGTATATTTAATACTGCTGTTAATGACGTATCTTGTAACGGTTTCAGTTACTATAAGATAAATAAATACAATACAATACAATACGATTCCATGTGATATTTTTCTGTTTCAGGATAGGCCATGGAATTATTAAGTATTACGAATAGGCTTAACTTTCAGCATTTTCAATTTTTATGGTTATATTGGTAAGTCTTAAAAACGATATTCTTGTCTCTTGTTTTGCCACGCCACATAAAAACTATAGGTCTATCTTTGTCACCGGCGATTCTCGTAGTGGAATGTCGAATTCGACATTAGTCCTATCACATTCGCTCACATTATATGTGTGAGCGTGACAACACGTTCGTAGCGCTCGACTTTTGTATGTCGAACGCTGCGAGAATCGCCTTCCTGGTAACTCAAAATAAATCCAAATCGTGGTACGAATGTCATCTCTAACTTTAACCATATATTTAAAAAAATTTGATAATACTGCTTAGGACTGGATGATCAGACCACTGAATGAATTCGGTGTCTGAAACACCTCTACCTGTGTTTGAAACAAATTCACTATTGTGTCTATTCACATATTTTTCTAAAATCTGATTGGTAAGCAATGAAACGAGTTACAAGAATCCAATTAAGAATCCTGTACAATATCTACACCAATCGAAGACGTGAAAAGAGTAAACGAGAAAGCAATAAAACCCGCTCACTACACAGCAGCCCCAGAAATAAAACCATACAACAATTTAATTTCGTAGACAGTAACCCGGGAAGCAGGTGCGTTTAACGTGGTTTAACGTATCAATGAGCGATATTGAACTCTTTGACGAGTGCCGAACTGATGTGGAGTCTGATGGTTAACTCAAGTTACCTTAAGTGAGCACTTAAGATGATCCTTGTGACCCAATTCGAGATAATCCTTAACGGTTAATGATCTGTAACGCCGTACTACGCCGATCGTATCGACAAAATAAAATGAAATTGGTTTTAGGTTTCTCGGTTACATTAATTATAGTTACTTACTCCGCTAGCGCAGTGACCCGAAGTGGATCTTGGCCTCCGATACGAAAGAGCGTACAATTATATTTATTATGGTGTACAATCCGCGGCACATAAGTTGAACAAAAATGGCGGTCGTTCCGCGCAGGCATTGTAATGCTATGGTTACGCGCGGCCCCTCACGTCGAACCTCATACCGCACTTCGATTGAGATCCGAAAGTCACTGCGCATCCGCCATTTTTATTCAACTTATGTGCCGCGATCTGTTACTGTTTATTATTATTTCTGTATGTAAGACGTGTCAACTAACCTTCGATCGTTAAAGCATCTAGCAGAGACGCGTCACACACTACGTTTGCGATCTCTACTCCAGAACTCGGATCTAACAGTGAAGGAAAACATCGTGAGGAATCCTGCACACTGAGATGTATGAAATGGGGAGTGCAATGGCAAAGTACCTCATTAAATCTGCCAAGAGAGTAGATAGTCGTTCTATGTGATTAATTCCATAGAATGATCACGACCCTCCTCAATGAGAAATACGACTAAGAAGAAGGAGTCCTTGTAATACGGATCCTTATAGATATGGAGAGGCCCCGACTCGCACTTAGCCGGTTTTCCAACTTATGAGTTTTCTTAAACCGTTTCTAAAGATCTTTTTTGTTGTTGTTGTTGGCTATCGGTCGTCCGACCGCAAGAATGTCATAGTGGAAGTCCCACGCTCTCCTGGCCAACTCAGAGGCTAGAGCCACTGTGTCGTTCAGATTGCAAAGATCTGATTTCGGCACCGATATCACTTGCCAGGTATGACACTAGTGCGAAAACTGAGCTATGTAAAGCTTGGTCCTGGTGAATCTACTATGCCTATGTAGTTATTTTAGTAACATACTCGTACTCTGAGAGTACGCATCGGAATTGCACGACCTAATTCCAGCATCTCCATTCCGCCTTCGGACTACCAGACGCGGGGAGGGGTTCCATCCTTATGTTGTTGATATCCCATCTGTTCGTACGAAGCGATTTGCTTCTTCGTTCATTATGCGAACGGCTAAGGAATGAACAGGCCTGCCGGCGTCTGTGTTTCCCGAAACCTACAACCTTGGGATCTTCAAGGGGGATCTTCCATCGTCGACCTCATCGTCGCTTACCATCAGGCGAGAACGAGGTCAAATGCGGGTATAGTAGTAAATAAAAAATACTAAATAAAGACACTAAAGTTTACACAGATGGGCTGGATTTCGACTGCAAGCCAGGTGCAAAACTGCAGTTTGGAAGCGGTTTCTGTGCGTGCGTTGAGTGACTTTTTGTGTACAATGTATAACCATATAGTTAGGTAACCCTGTATAAAGTTCGTTCAACAAACTATGCTCGTGCGCAGTACGCTGGTCACTTTAATCCGGCATCACTCTTGTCTTTCATCCCGGATTGGCCCAATTCCGATCAAATACGCCGCCGTCACATGGACCGACAGAATGCCGTGCTTAGTTAAGCAACTTGATTGTTTTAGAGACGCGACGTTGCTTTAAGTAATGCTTAAAACTTAAGTACAGTACTTAGATGTAAAAAATATATGTGATAACGAAAAAAACAATCTGGTGCAGATTTGAGATACAAAAGTAGGTTTGATCGTGGAAACATACGAGTACTTCGCCCTCGAATCGGATACTTAAAAATGTAATATTTAGTAAATTATTGATTAAAATCGATTTTATAGATGATTGAAAATCTACAGAATATAACTGAAACAAAGTCAAAAACGGGTGGTTTCATATTACAGTTATAGTAATGTCCAACTGGTTGGACCACGGGGAATTATTTTTCTACGTGGTTTAACCATGTCCTTCTTGTAAAAGGGTACACTATTTTAATATTGCTAGAGGTATGAAGGTGCTATGACTGTATAGAGTCGTGGTGGTACCGCCCTTTTAACTATTTCTACCGCGAAGTTGCAATGCTTGCATTGCTGTGTTACGGTTTGAAGAGTAAGAGGAGCAGCGTATTTACCGGCAGACGAGGCACTCCATAAATGGAGTCGTCAAGGTCACCAGCGCTTCGAAAAACTTTTATTCAAAATCAAAATATGTTTATTGTAAGTACCTTATAGTACATTTTTACAACGTTATTCTTTTTTACTCTACCACCGCTTCGTAAGGTGCTATAGCTGAAAGGAAAGAAGCGGCGCAAGAAACTTTCACCAGCACATCTTTTGAAATAAATATACCTTACAAAAATTATGAATACAATCATATATGTATACACAATGTGCAGAGCTGGAGCTGAATTTAGGACCAAGCCTCTTTATCATTTTATAATAACCCTTTTTACATAAGGTCTGTACTATTAAATTAACATCATAGTGAGGTGAGATGTGAGATGTGAAGACAGTGACATACCATCAGGCGGTTCGTTTGCTCGCCTGTTCTCCTTATACAACAAACAAAAAGTAACTATGTATTATTATTTTTTACTACTAAACCCGCATTTGACCTCGATCTCACCTGACGGTAAGCGACGATGAGGTAAGGTAAGGTATTAAGCCAATAAAAGGAAAACGGTCCTTTTGGGTCTCACCATATCCATTTTCCAGTCACCAAAATTAGCAGAAACCTTTAAAAAACGTCATAAAGGTTGTTCAGATATTGATACGAAATCACCCTTTAAGTAATCAGAGGTATTTTATTACACTCTGTATTGAGATTCCTAGCCTACCCAGGTGTTTTCGTAAAGGCACGCTAATGGATGATTGATGGCTCATTTATCTTGAGCGAGGAACTTGTGCAAAATTATGCATGTAAATTCGAGTTAAGCGAAGATTGCACGATTAGGTAAGCAAACGTGCTGGAAATTTACTAGGCAAGATCAAGAAACTGCTGGTTCCTGATGAACCACGTTAGTGGATAGTAGCACACGAAACACGTCATAACGATGCAGTTTGGATTCTATTTAGTTACGTTGTATTTAGTGGAATCGATCTCCTGGTCTATCTCATGAACGGTATTATCTTTATATCTAATATATATATACCCCTTTTACTTATCTATGTAGCGTGGAAAGGGATATGTATTTTAATCAAGATTTTAAGAATGTTTCGTGAACTGACGGTAAGTTATTGACGTGAATCATCTATATATCTATCTATCTCAGCCACGTGTGGTCCGCCTTCGGACATAGGCCTCCTCCAACTTCTTCCACTTGCGACGGTCGCAGGCGGTGCGCATCCAGTTGTGGCCCGCTATTCCCCGAATGTCGTCCACCCATCTCGTGGGCGACCTTGTCCCCGCGTGTTTTGCCGTGGTCTCCACTCCAGCGTTCTTCTGGTCCACCGGTCCAATCTCAATGGAGATGGGCGGGACACATTGCACGGACGTGAATCATACCAAGCAGTAATCACAATCAATTTCAAAGTCAGAGAACGCCATACGAAACACGTCATAACGATGCAGTTTAGATTCTATTTAGTTACGTTGTTTTTAGTGGAATCGATCTCCTGGTAACAAAAGTGGTCCAAAATTAACTACTTTGACAGTGCTTACGTCGTTATTTCCCTGCGTTTTGTGAATATTTCAATAAAAATAGTAACGTTCAATATGCAATATATCGTGTATATAAACATAATAAAATAAATAAAAATAAAAAAATAAAAAAGCCTTTTATTTCCTATGTACATAATTTAACTTTTAAGTATAATATATTTAACTATGATATTTATTTATTTTATGTATGGCAGGAACCCCTCTCAGGTGAAGGCCTCCTCCAAGGATTGCCATTTGTCACGATCTTGAGCTATTTGATGCCATTGTGGTCCCGCAATTTTTTTGATGTCGTCTTCCCAGCGTGTAAAGGGTCTTCCTCTGTTGCGCTTTCCTGGTGGACCTTTCCACATTGTAACCGTCTTGGTCCATCTTTTGTCTTTGAGTCGTGCAACATGGCCGGCCCATTTCCACTTTAATTTTTGTGCATGTTTAAGAGCGTCTATTGTTTTTGTTTCTGATCTGATTGTTGTATGTCGAATCTTTTGTATTTTCCTTATATTTAGCATACTGCGTTCCATTCCTCTCTGGCAAGTGTTAATTTTGTCTTTTATTCTTTTTGTGAATTTCCACGACTGGCAGGCATATCTTAGGCATGGGATAAGGCACGAGTCCATTACTTTCTTTTTTAGTTTTATTGGCATATTGCTTTTAAATACTTCTTTTAAACTCCAGTATTTGTTCCACGTATTTTTTACTCTTCTTTCCACTTCTAGTTCATTGCTGTCTCTGTTGAATCCAATTTGTTTCCCTAAATACATATATTGCTCTGCGTATTCTATCGGTTCGTTGTCAATTTTTATGTTTCTTTTCGTGTTATTGGTCATAATTTTTGTTTTTGTGATATTCATTTCTAGACCTACTTGTCTGCTGACCTTATGAAGTGTTTCTATTTGGTATTGTAGTTGTGAGCTGGTTTCATAAACATATATGTAGGTAAACATGCCCAACTAACCCGAAAGAACCTTTCTTGGTCAGAAACATAGCCCACTAGGGTACGAGTATACTGTCAAAAGTTGGCCCTCACGTCTTGTCCGGGCATGGAAACTTTCTGCCCCCAATGTAAAGTTTAGGACCCGAGTCCTTTTTCTGTCAATTTCAGTAGGAACATCTGAAACCCAAGTTTCCGACATAGTAGTGTAATTATTTCATTGACTGTACTTTGAGACATAACTAAGTAGGTATTTAAAGTTTGTTGAGCTTAATTAAAATAAAAAATGCTAAAATGTGGAACTCACTTCCACCCGACGTTTTTCCACAGCGCTACGACATGGGTGCTTTAAAAGAACGTTAAAAAACTCCTTTCCCTCCACGGCCGGCAACACACGTGCAATACCCCTGGTATTGCACGTGTCTCTAGGCGACGGTGACTACTTACCATCAGGTGGCCCGTCTGCCTGTGTCGTAGCCAATTTATAAAAAATATAATTACAGGAGTTCTAACAAACATTTTCATTATTTATTTTAATTTTTTATTATTCCCCCATTATTTTAATAACTTAACCATAATTTTTCGCGAAAAAGTGCGAATAGTAGCACAAAAATCTGACTATTCCATGAAAAAAAGTTTCTTTATGGTAGAAATCTTAGTTGAAAAAAAAATAATTCTCTCTCCTTAGGTGCAGGCGCGCGTTCGCTCCTTAATGGTAGAAATACTTAGAAGGAGGAAATACGAGCCAAAAAAAAGGTAAGATCTTGAAATTCAGCCTGTAGATAGCTCGCCAGATAAGTTTTATATGGAAACCGCGTCTGTCCGTTGGAGTATGCGATGCGAGCATTTTCCCGTACATTAGTCAGGTATTGAAATGTTAAATTTATAGAACTATAAGAGGATTTAAACAAACACTTTGGCTCGCTGTCAGTGCTCACATCATCATTCTAGAAGAGAGGGCGCTACTAGCCTGATTTCTGTGGTTGTTAGCAGTTCATTATTCTCAGTCTATTTTAGTTAATGCTGAAGCTTCCAAAAGTTGAAGCAACGTCACAAATAAATTCTGCACCACTGCGTAAGAGATTTTGAGATCACAGATAGGATATACCTAGGTTCTTCATAGAACCTATATCTAACCTATACCTGTATTTATTTATTTATTATGGTTTTCACGCCATTATGCGCAAGAGAACTGCGTCAAAGCAGAGGCTTTGCAGGCTTCGGAGCAGCTCCAACAGCATCCTGAATGTGATAGCGGATAAATACGATTCCCCTATCCTTAAATCAGCATCTGATCGAAGTGTAAAACCTCGTAATTTTTGCCGATCTGTATGTATACTACTAACATAGTTTTTAAGTACACTGACACAATGGATCAAGTTATCCGATATATAAAGATATTGAATATACTGATCTTGGTAGAGATACTTACGAATAAATAGGAGAGTCATGGCCCTGCTTGTACCAGATGACGAGCCCCATCCTGTCATCCGGTAGAGCTGGTGTGACGTCACAGGGCAGCTCCACACCGCCGCCCGTTGGCGCGTGCAGCGACTCTACCGCCGCTGGAACAATAGAGACGGTTCTTGTTAGATATTTTATTTGTTTTATGGAAATTCTAAGCACAAATCAAATAGTTTCTATATGTCCGAACCCCTGGGTTTGGTCAAGATTGAAAAAAAAAGTTTATTTACTTATACAGGGCACAAAAAAAAGTCCTCCGACTTACAAACTAGGTCGAAAACCTGTATCTTGGAAGTCGGGATTCCGTCACACTTTCTGTGCAAGCAAATTACAAATTATATTCTTAACCTAAAAGGAATTTGGAAATTTAATCATAAAGGAATTTTGTAAAGATAATGGTAAGAGTGAGTATGGGTGGGGGTGTGTTAAGTTGTGTGGGAGTGTGTAATGATGTAAGTGTGCATCTGTAGTGTAGGGTGAGTGGGTGAGTGAGTGTGGGAAGTTAAGTGTGAATAATCTGAAGAACGTAATGAGTTTAGTGTGTAAAATTTTATGTTATATGATTAGAGCCTCATAGAAATATGGTAGTAGTAGGATACAAAAAATAAAACGGAGAAACTTCCGTTCAAGACAAAATACAGAGAGAAAGTGCAAAATACTAAGAAAACAATGAAATAAATGGAATTTAGAAATGGAATGGGAATATGATTTGAATTTTAAAAATATAGATGAAGAAATGAAGATACCAAAACGAAATGAGGTGAGATAAACGCTAACGGATGAGGTTGAAATTGATGGCAAGGAGGTTGTTATGGACGATGAAGTCGGCATCGTTACATCGTTCGCTCGAAAGTAAAAATGCAACAGACTGAAGTATTGCTAAACAATTATTTTTGCCGCGAACAGCAATCACTTTCCATACAATTGATAGTAGAATTATTCAAAACCGATACGATACCAATCGAGCCGTTAAAATATAACAAAAATCTTTTACACCACCATTATACTGACAAGAGTAAGGCGTCGTCATCTGTACGGAACCCTGCAATAACAATCATTAAAATAATATCCTCGCTCCCGTACATTTCGACCAGAGGCCACAGTTTGAATAACACAGTAATGCAGCGAGCGCAGACTCATTAAATTATTATTGAATAGTTTAGTTTAATAGTTAGTTATTGTTACTTCCTTTCGATGTATACTGTTATTATCATCTATAGGTAGGTAGGTTTAGAATTAAGTTACGTTTAAAAGCGTCCTTCGGCCCACACTACAAATGGGGTCCATTTCTGTGGACTGTCTATTTTATGTATATGTGTAAAATAAATGTAAATATATAAATTTAAAAAAAAATAAACGCTTGGTTGTCGGTAGTGACGTGTTATGTGCAGTTCCACGAGTCTTTTCCTAAGTAAATATAGAGTTTAATTGTAAGGGACAAAACAGTTCCATAAAAGGAACGAAAGTGCACTGCATACTTATATTTTGATGAGCAACTTAACCAGAGAAGAAAATTGCATAGAAAGCTTTTCCTCTTTTAGTGTTGAACAAAAACAACAAGGTTTTGAAAATATACCCGAAGTTTTTTTAAACTCACTTGCTGTTAAAAAAACCCGAAACATGTTACAATCATTTTAAATGCAATCTCTCAATGTTAAAAAAAGAACTAGTATGATGGTGAGTTAACTATTAATACATGCAATATGCTACAATGCAAATAATTTACTTAACATTTAAGAAAGAGTCAAATCGGCTCAAATAAACCAATCACAAGCAAGATATTAATATCGTTTATTAGAGTATTATTATTACACGTATGGTCACGGCGATTTATGAGAGACCGTAAATGAAAGACCGTCCTGCCTGACAATCACACGTCATCAGCTTTCAGCCTTGTGTAATGTTTTTACACAGCCTTGTGTAATGAAGCGATTTGCTTCTTCGTTCATTATGCGAACGGCTAAGGAATGGAACAGCCTGTCGGCGTCTGTATTTCCCGAAACCTACAACCTTGGGATCTTCAAGGCCAGAGTGAATAGGCATTTACTGGACCCGCATGCTCCATCGTCGACCTCATCGTCGCTTACCATCAGGCGAGATTGAGGTCAAATGCGGGTTTAGTAGTAAATAAAAATAATAAAAAAATTTTTTTTTTCAAATCAGCGTTATTCGAAGATAAATTACTGTGTTCAAATACACTGTGGCAACTGTGTCCTCCAGAGCTATATTAAACCTCCAGGCGAGAAGTCCACAATTCTTTAAAAGAGTCGTCTAGTATATAATTTTGACCCAATATTTCTTGGATCCCCTTTGGACACGTTTATCGAGTGTTATCGAAATCGCCTTGAGGCGGGTTTTGAGGTTTTTGCTTTTCAATAGAGGCTTCATGATAGTGTAGTCTTTTTAAGGGGTTTGATGGCGTTGTTGATACATACTCCTCTAACGGTGAAGGAAAACATCGTGAGGAAACCTGCACCTAACAAAATACTTGTTGCGCTCTTACAATTCTTCTTCTTCTAAGTCGTATTCCTCATTGCTGAGGGTCGTGATCATTCTAAGGAATTAATCACATACAACGACTCTCGTGGCACATTTAATGGGGTGGTTTGCCATTGCCTTCCCCATTTCACACACTGGTTATCTCGGTGTGCAGGTTTCCTCGCGATGTTTTCCTTCACCGTCAGAGCAGTCGGTAAATGTACGTAAGTCTTTCGAAAAAACCGATTAACTCATTGGTACATGACATTGGATGATTTCGAAGTCTGACCTCCCGCATGGGAGTCCGACGTCCTAGCCACGACGCCACCGACGCTCGTACAATAGGTATAATTTATTTGTAAGAAGCGCAATAGGGTATTTTCCTGCAGTAACAGAAAAAAAGATATTTTGCAAACAGATAGTTTAGATAACAAGAACATGATATTAATAGTTTAATAGTTAAAAATAAATGCTGAATTTTATTATTTAAGGAAATAAAACAATACTATTTAATCTGTACCTAACCCGACCGCAAACGCCAACACGGCTATCAAACGAACCTGTGACGTCATTGTTTTTATACAAACTCCGAACAAGAATCATTCGTTCGATTCGTTCGTACATTTCATTCGTTACAATAAAAAAATTGTGTTTGAGTGTTCTCGTCATTTAATTGTAATTAAATACCTAATAAAAGGCCAAAAGATGGAAAGAAAAGGCCAAAAGAAACAAGATCTACTTAGCTATGGTAAGTTTTATTAAAGCTAATTCTTCCAATTTGCTACGAATTGATGCTATGATGGTAGCCGAATTCTTCGCGGCAAATACAGACTCTTGTTCTGCCCTAGCGCTACGTTCGAGTGTAATTTAGTGTCTATAGCCTCACCACAGACAAAAACGACTCCTGCACATCTTGTTAGAACATGGTTGGAACATGAACAGGCATCGATTTGCATCGTGATCGCGCGATCGTCTCAATTGCTGCCGTTCACCGCAGGGCTGGTTTTATGGCGGTAGGGCTGCAGTGAGGGAATTAGGGCACTTACAATTCTAAGGAAGCGTGCAATTATCGCTTGAATATAGCCACTATTTGGAAAATCGAAGTTTGAAAAAGAGCTGTAAGTTAATCATATAAATGTATATATTTTATAATAGTCATATCATCCCATACGTCCTATTTCCTTGTTTAATAGTATAAAATAAACATCGTAAGCTTTAACATAAATTGTAATTTTAAATTGTAATTCTGGAATCTGAATATTTGATTGACACTTAGCTTGTAAAGTGGTCAATGTGTATACCTATGTAATCTCCACGACACAGGCAACGCCTAGTGTGGAGGTTATAGTTTAATGTGAAATGTTTATTAATATGTGGTAAAGGAATTAAAAAATTCAATTTCAATTCATTTTCCATGGGTGACTTTTTTAACCATAGCACTACTGGTAGTGCCAAGCACGGGTAACACGCCCTGCTAATGTTGAAATGAGTTGCGAAATGATGCATGGAAAGGAAACAATTACCAGCATTAAGCGGTTCATGGCGGGATTTTCGGTTGCCTATTACAAGATCTAATTTTAAAATGGCTAAGTTTACAATGCAGAAATAACATGGAAACTTGAAAAATACAGCATAAGGTTTTATCTACAACTCCCTCGATGGTCGACTTGACGGAGAGCTCCGGGATCTCCAGTGAACCGCATCTACTCGTATGTGCTGTGCCATAAGCATTTTGACTAAAATTACCCAGCACCTACGTATAGAGTTTTTGAATAATCCAAAGATCGGTAGAGACCGACCGGGACCGGGAGAAACCGGGTTATGTGGAATTTTTACCCACTACAACCCCTTCGGAGACCGACCTCGTGCATATCTGAGGGCTCTGAGGTCTCCAGAGGAACGCACCGGTGCCCCCTAAATGCGACCCTGTGCGTATGTACGCTCAACCATCATGTGGTGAATTCCCATCGATTTTCGATTAGGCGCCGATAGTACGGAATAAAACGTACGAGCAAGAATGAGTAAGTACCGAAGTGATATGAGTGAGCTGTCAGAAATGAATGCTTGCTTGAGATATTACTTGTGAAATGTAGCTACTTTTTGAATACTACGTTGAATGATTTTTCTAACATGGCGGACTCATTCCCGTGTGTCTAGATGTCTTAGTGCTTTTGAGAGTTACGAGTACATACACTGGCTGATTTCTAGGGTTTTGCGTTACTTTTTAACATCCGACCGATAGAGTATTCTTAGCTAGGTCTGATAAAAATTGGACCAGTGGTTTCCAAGATCCTGAAGTATCTTTGATGTCAGATGGGATCTCTGAAAAGGTAGTAAGTAGATGGTTCGAATTTGAGCTCAAATATTCAGGTTAATGGTTTGTTTCTGACGTCTGAAACCTTGAGGATCTGATGATGATCAGGAAAAAGTAAGTCGACTTCAATTTCGTAATATGAAACTTGAAGAATTGGAAGATTATCAGACCGCCGAAACTATAATAGTTAGATGGGATCTTCTCGAACTAAAGTCGTAGGAAATCCTGAAACATTTCAAGAGAAAAAAATATATATGAAAATTGCGGCCAAAAAATAAATTGAAACAATGTGGAGCTTTTATGTTAGCCATGGCGAGGCCGAACGCCGAGCTCCGTGTAGGACGAAGCCCGGAGCATCCTCCAGCCTTCAGGCGCCGCAGGTCTAACTTGCTGAATGTTTTTAGCCATGTCAGATGAAATTTAGATCAGTGGTTTTAAGATCTTGGAGTATCTTGGAGTATGATGGGATCTCAGGAACGGTAAAAGTTAGGTGGTTCGAGTTTAGCTAAAATGTTTATGATTATGGTGACCTTCCCACATCTGAAACCTTGAGGACCTGATGATGACAAGAAAAAGTAAAGAGATCTCCACAATGGTACGTCGAGGCTTTCTTAAATTTTTAATTTAGAGTTATTCTCGCTAATGTTAGATTACAGAGCAGTCGCTAAATGTACGCAAGTCTTCGAAAAATCCGGAAAACTCATTGGTACAAGACATAGCAACTATTCGTGATTTTGCCCAAACGCTGTCAGTGCTCACATCATCATTTTAGAGGAGATGGCGTTAGACATATTTCTGTGCTTCTTTACAAAACAAATCACATATAACTGCTGTATACAACTATTGCAACTAACCTACACTTTTCTATTACGCAATGGATCCCATAACAAACCATTATCATAATGACATAAACACTGACAACGAAAGCCGTAATGCTTTTCAAATGACCATAAAAACGTTGGAACGTCAATGGAAAACAATTTGCATTCTAATTCAGTCGTTAAATCACAACTGACATTCGTTTGATTTTCCAGTCTGTTGACTGATTCGTTCGATTTTTCTAAAAATATAACTCGATGGTTTATTGGGAATCCGTACTTGTACCCGAAAGGTAAATTCGCTGGCTGAATGCAATAGTGGCACTACAGTCCGTGACCACTTAGAAAAACATTCGGCTTTTAAAGGTAGCTTCGGTTATATTCGGTTATTGATGGCGATACGCGGATATATGACAGAGACAGAGTCCATGTTCAAGTGCATTTATTTCAATAACAATATATGAAAGTACATTATTAATATATAAATATAAGATTACTTAAAAGAAACAAGCAGCGCCCACGACACAGGATTACCTAGCGTGGGTGCTAACCGTAGGCTCGGTATTAGGAAATATGTGTTATTTATTTAATTATTTTTTTCGTATTCATTGTACCGCTCCGTTGTTTACAGTGTTGTCGTTAAATAAATTTATTATTAGGCAAGCCTCTACTCACATTAGGCTGGTTTTTATAAAATTGGAAAGCAAAAATATATTTGCTGGAAAATATTAAAGCATTTTTGCGTATCGGTGAACATCGGTTAAACTTTTCCACTATTTTTGGAGGCCTTTGTACGGAATTTTTTTATTCGCGATTGAAAATTTAAATAACTTTTATATCGATACAGTATAAATTTTTAAATACTGTATTAGGTGAATACAATAACTAGGTACTTTTATTATGACATAGATTGAATATACATAAAGAAAATGCAAATATAAAGTCACATTGTAAAATAAATAATAAATGAAAAACTAATTTAAAACAAATTTTTTTAAAGTATTTATACAGTAATTCAGTTACCAACACAAACAAAGTTTTAAATGGTTACCATATAACTGGATTTTATTGGACAATTCCAACGATTTAACCCCGAAGTAACAAAAGGAATTTGGGTCGATCCCTAAAATTCAAAAGTGGAAAGTTTATTGACAAATTATTTATTTGGGCTTTGAAATTATTCCAATATTAACTGACCCCGATCGTGTTGTCCGGCCGTGGTTCGGCTCGTGTGAAAGTATGTCGAAACTTTGAAAAGTTTTACAAATACGTGGAAACTGATCACACGTTCATAATAGACCGGGTTGCCACTGTTAAACCAATAACATAGAATTATTTATGATCTAAAATTGATTTTTGTCGTACTTATATGGACTCGCGAGTTAATTGTCTATATTTTTCATGATCATGTGTTATGGAATGCAGACGAGCAAACGAGCCACCTGATTCGTTCAAGCACCGACTAAAAGCATGGCTTTTCGAGCTGAATTTTTACAATTTTGATAAATTTATGAATTACAAATGAATAAATGAATGAATTATAATTTTTTTGCACGCACATACATAACACGATAATTACATTTCACCACTTAAAAGAGTTCCTTTTTTTGACTTAGAGTAAGTTCACGCCAAGCCACATATGCATATGTGGCAAAAGGGTCCCTAACTCAGCATTATGCTGTGACGAAATCCAAATGACTTTATGCTATTATTAAGTATATTACATGACATTGTTCAGATTAGTTTATTATTATTATTTATTATTTGAATCTATTGAATTATTCACCATTATGTTTTAAACCTAATTAATCTTACAAATGTATTAATGTATAAAATTATTAACTTTTGTGTTATTGAAATGTAATCAATTTGTTTAATACTACTTTGTCCTGTAATTGATATTATAAATAAAAATCTTGAAACTTGATTATAAGTGGTCACAGTCGCTCGCTATGATTTTACTTTGGGGGGTTTATATAGAGGTTTTTTGACCTTGAGGACATAGGTGGATAGCTTCATATGCCGGCTTTTCCTACAACCTGAACGCAGCAATGGGCTAATGGGCTACCTGGATAGCCTACCTACCTGACTCCCGGCTGGCTCTACACGGAGTCATATACCACCAATAAAAATGTGAATAGGAACTTTTACCTCTTCAGCCGGCCCTCATACCAATTTTTTCGCTACAACGCTTAAAAGACGTGAATCAGGGGACTTATCCGAAAAATCCAGATCATGATGGTAACCCTTTGCTTAGATATTTTAAAATCGGATCAGTATGGTAATCGAAGCAATAATAATTTAGATTCCAACCACGAAATCCAATTTGCTTCACGCACGTATTGCGTATCGAAAAAGCAATTTTTAGGTTCCGTACATAAAGGGAGAAAGCCTAATTTTTGGGTCCTGTATAAAGGTATAAAGAAGCCTTTTATTACATGGAATTTGTATGACTTGAAATAAAGTCCTGTAATTTTAAAACCAATTTTTCAGATCAAGTAAATCGTCTATGGATGGTTATGTTATAGTGAAATGATCTAGTTTATCATTATCACTTAACAAAAAACATTGAGGAGCTCGTAGCCTAGTTGCGAGCACGGTCCGAGAGTGATCGTGCAGGTTAAGCGACGTTGGCGCGGTCGGTATCTGGACCCATCCAGGACCGCTAGTGGCATATTTCATCTGAGCTCATCCGTGCCTCGGGAAGCACGTTAAGCAGTCGGTTCCGGTTGCCATGTCAGAGGCCTACGGGCGGCCTGAACAACTCTGACAAATAGGTTAGCCACTAACCATACGATAAGCAAGCAAGCATCGGAATAACGAGCCGCATAATGGACAGACACTCACTCTGTATTCCTATCCCTTTTCTCTCCAGTTTTAATTGTTATCTATTTCATCTTTAGGTATTTATTTATTTACTTGTACACTTTTATTATTTATACTTTTTATATATTTTTGGTTTGGTCCCTGACCTGCTGTTTCGCCCGCGATGCCTTCGCCCTGGCACAGCTGAAAACCAGCGCTGTGGTTCTGCCGTACCGGTCGACCGCAGCACATGCTGAGCATGTGTCCTTTTAACATTGTGTTGTTTTTTTAATTTCAAATATTTTTTATGTTAAATAATGTATGCAATGTTAAATAAATGTTTTTTTTTTCTTTTCTTAGTGAAATAGTGTAGTTTATCGTTATCACTTAACAAAAAGCATTTACCTTATCGTGACGTGCGACCAAAATTGGTCAAAGATTTGATTATCAACATTATAACGTCTTCTGCTACAAGTACTTGTCATTGTACTACGTTCACGTAAGAATATGACGGCTATAACTTACATCATGTCTATTTTTGTCGCACTTCTTAGTGTCCAGGCACTTTGCAAAATGTTCAATAAAATACTCCATTTAGCTACAACAATTAATATCATATGTTTATTTCTTGTCGCACTTCTCAAAGTGTCCAGGCACTTCGCAAAGTGCTCAATAAAATACCCCGTCTAGCTACAACAAATACATATCCCACCTAAACATTTCATGTAAAAAGTAGCCAAGTCTCGTGAATCTTTAAAAAGTAAAAGTAATGAGATGCAATATAAAGCCAAGTCCAATGCTCTTACTATTACTTCTATTACTTTCATTGACGAGTCGCATCAAATCGCTACTTCTTAAGTTTAAGAACATTCTGTGACTTGGCAATTACGCAAGAAGAAAATTTCTGACTTAAGTATCGCGTCAATAAGATGATGTTTATTTTTTTGTTCTTTATTGAAATAAAAGTAATTACATGTCTTAAAACATAATACTGGCATAAGCTTGTGCGCCAGTAAAGAATCGGTCGTACGTACCTATTTACTATTTCCAAAAGTAGACAATAAAATATAAATACTTAAATTCATTAAGGAATTATCGGAGTTAATCGATAGTCGTAAATGCGAAACATATTGTACATAATAATATACATAATCAGTTTATTTCTTATTGCACTTCGTGTCCAGGCACTTCGCAAAGTGCTCAATAAAATACCCCGTCTACCACAACGTCTACAACAAATACATATAGAGGTAGATAAATAGAGGTATGTACAGAATGCCAAGTTTTATTTTAATTGAGGTTTTCCGTCGATTTGAATGACTGGAAATCAATACCGCGCCACGTTTTTACATATCTGAGATCATATCGTTAGATAATGGAATATATAATCGAATAATAATACGTTAGATACTATTTTAGCTTCCGACACCAAATTAGGTGTTTTATATTCGACGCATAAGTCTGTCTGTACGTCTGTAGCTTCAATTTAGTAACCCCCGACGAGAAGCTTGAATTTCACAGTCGTCTCCCGCAACACAGTGAATCAAGTGAGGTAAGAATTTAATCGATTTAGTAATAGCAAACCACAGAGTTATTTATTTATTTAACGTCTTCTTCTTCTTCAGGTCCTAGAACACCTAGTGGTGCATAGGGCTGAGACAATATTCTTCCACCGCGCTCTGTCCGATGCCGCAGACTCTATGGTTTCCCAGGAAGTTTTAGCCGCATCCAGGGAGTTATAAGTTTGACGCGTGAGTCTGTTTCTGTGGCGTCATAAATTCAATATTACCCTTCAACACAACACAGGTAATACAAGCATTGTTGGCTTTTCAGCAGCAGAAACACTTTAAATGGTGGTACTACCCCAAGCTGACTGCGAAGAGTCATATCATCTAATCAGTAGATATACAGGTTGTACCATAAACCCCCTATAGTCCGAAAGGGGGGTGTTCAGTATCCATAACATAAATAACTAAACAACTTTTACTATGGGACCAAATCTGAACTCGCGAAAAAGAATCCAATCCAGAACTCTCTCTTCAACCGGTATCCACCCACTTCTGGATGTAAGTATCCTCTAATGCACGCCATTATCTACGGTCTTGAGCTTTACCAATCCAGTTTCCTTCAACAGACCTTTTTATGCATCTGCCCATCTTGCTGGTGGTCGACCTACGCTCCTGGCCCCAGTCCTTGGTCTCCATGTCATGACTTTCTTGCCCAACCGACCGTCATCTCTACGGCAAATATGGCCCGCCCAATTCCACTTCTTTTGGGATACTTTCGGAATTATAGGGGTTTTTTGTTACACCAGTATAGGACAAATATACAATGATTAAACTTTTGACTCTTATGAGCTTTCAACAACTTATAAACAAGCTTTTCAAACGAGTGAAGCCACTGGTTACAGCTAGTTAAAATGTTGAAGCAATTACGGTCAAAAACTGGTGTAATTATGTTGTAGATCTTCGATAAAAACTAATTGTTAGTTTGTTTATTTATTTCATAACTACACTAAGAGCTAACAAACTAACAACTAATAGTAAAGTAGGTTAGGTTAGTAAGTCTACGTTTATTTTGTACAATAAATAATTCTCTTATAATATACAGTGTTTATTTGATGAGTTAATAGCGCCTGGTTTATTGATAATGTCATTTTAAGAGCCTGTATTATATTTTTTCTACTCCCATTTCGTAATTTGTTCATTATGAAACCACAATCAATAACATAAAGAGGTTCATTCGTCATGGTCGTGTGAAAATAGTGTTTTAATGAAATATTAAATAATAGTTTTCGATTGTAATATGTAAATTTTCATTGTTGTGTGGCACTGCACACAAGAACTTTTTCGTATTAAATACACTACATTTCATTGGCCAACTACTTGGTACTATAGCCATTAAAAAAACTCGTCACCCATACCTGCGCGATGTCGACAATACGTCAAACATATCTACGGTTTCCATAGTTACCAATAACATGTTAAACTGTCATGGCGTCTGTTGAAGTCTCCGTAATGGTTTGTATTTACTGTTTATATGTTTCGTGGTCGTAGAAAAAGTATTGTATGCAACACAGATAATGGCGATTTTAACACTCGAACGATCTATTATGTTCTCATGTTAAAATCGCTATCATTACGTGGCCTTTGCATAAAATACTATTCCATAACTTTTGTATTTTCTGAAAATTATTAAATGAGACTGTTTGGGTTTGAACCTGTGACCATGCCGATCCGTGGCAATGCTCTTACTAACTGAGCTATCGCAGCCTATCCTGCCTGCGTTAAATTAGTCAACCATTTTCGGGTAGGCCACGATAGCTCAGTTGATAAAACCATTGCCACGGATAGGCACGGTCGTAGGTTCAAATCATGCTTAGAAAAAAAAACCTCAATCTTATCTGGTAGTAAGTGACAATGAGGCTGAAGATGAAGCACACGGACTTAGTAAGAACGGCTCTTCTATAAAGCCGAAACACACCGAAGCGAAGATATTTGACGACAGACTTTACATCGTTAGGAAGGGGTCTTACCACCATTAAAAAGCTTATTCTAATTTATTTAAGAAAGCCTAGTATTGCTATGCTTGATAAATAAAATAATATCTTATTTGTAAACCTTTGAGTGAAGTAAATAAACGAAGCAATTAGTTAAGCAACCATTTATTTAAGTTATGCACGTTTCCAGAACCTGTACCTATAGAAACGAACTTCGAAGGTTAAAAATATAAAGTTTGAATTTCACGGTATTTACAATGTTCAATTCATGCCACAGCTTAAATATGGTGCAAAACCTTGCGTTGCGTGCGACTCGTGCGCATAATAATACATTTTGTTTGTTTGTTTGTAGTATCTTTATTGCACACACACAAAAATACACAGAAAATAAATAAAAAACATTAAAATATGCACAAAGGCGGGCTTATCCCATAGAGATCTCTTCCAGCCAACCTTTGGTTTAGGACAGTTATTTTATTTTTCAATGCCTTAACTAAGTTACATTTATGAAATTTATTTAAAATATTTTAATCTAAAATCCGAACAGAGTTTTATGAATTTCAAAAAGCTTGATGAGAATGAGTTTTAGAGTATTCCGTAATCTGAAAAATACTTAAGTACGACTACCATACAGTCGTTATTATGTTTATTTTTTATTTTAATATTATTACACTGAAGGCCATAACATGAGGGACGCCACCTGAACGTCTCTCCTGGCGCCTTTTAAAGGCCACTAAAATATCACGTCATATTTTTTAAATTAATCTTTCTACTCTCATTTCGTAATGTGTTCATTAAGAAACCATAATCAGTAAACACAAAGAGGTTCAATAGGCATGGTCGTGTGAAAAGCGTTTTAATGAAATATTAATTAACCCGCGACACCCGCGCCTGCTTATGTTCTCATGTTAAAATCGCTATCATTTCATGACCGTTGCATAAACTACTATTCCATAACTTTTTGTATTATCTGTAAAGTATTATCCATAAGCAAGACTGGCAGGCTTTGTATATTATAATCGATATTATTATTATTTTCTATTTTGCAGGATATCATACAGCGTATAAAATTTAAAAAAATAACCAGTAAACATATCAAATCGCGACTGAAGTCTAAATTGGAAATGTTAACAGTTTTCTGATCAAAAAGTGTAACAGATTTGAGGTACTATTGTTATGTCATAAACTAAGATATATTTTTTTTAATATTCTACAGTCCTTACGATAGTAATATTTATTTATTGAGGCACGCCAACGGCTACAAGTATTCTACATTAAACATACATTATTTTTAGGCGTATTTTCTAATACTTGTGCCAATTATAGGCATACTCGACATTCAAGTAAGAAAGTAACAAAAAATAAAGAACAGAATAAAATAAAAATACAAAGGGACGCAAAAAAAAAAACGGGTCACTTAGTAAAAGCAGAATACAATTAACTATTTTAATAGGTCAGATATTCCAGTTTCATGTAAGTATTGTATGATGCGTAGAGAATTTAGCAACACTTGTCGTTGGTTGAATGGTCCCACTGCATCCTAATAAACTGTGGTTACTGGTTACACACAATAGAAGCCAGATATTTGCGTGAAACTTGGCGTCTTTTATTTTCAAAACACTTCGTGGGTGGGTTCCATTTTTTTTTTCTTCAACACATTGTACTGTTTGAATGGTTAGCGTTTGTATGAATTTTGAGTAAATTAACCCGTGAATGACTTCTAAAAGGTACTTTGCTTTCAAATACGAGTACAGGGAGTAAATATAAGAAACACTCGCTTCGCAGTATAATCGAATTAAACCTAGGTACTTCTTAAAAATAATGTTGCTGGCAGTAAAACGCAAGCGCGATCTCATTTTCTCCAAGATTCTAAAGTACATTACATAGAGATTACATACAAAAAGATTAATTTTTCCTGGTCAGCATCAGGTCCTTAAGGTTCCAGATATCAAACATACTCCAAGGTCTTGGAAATCCGCGCACGATCATGGACATGAATGAAAAGCGCATGGCTAAGAAAACTCGAAAAAAAGCTCTGTTTAATGAAAATCCGCGTCCAAATCTGATCTTCGGTTGTTGATAAGATGCCTCAGCAAACAAACAGACATACACGTCAAACTTTTTATTTTTTCTTGTTGACCTCTAAACACATTTGACTCCAATCTCGCCTGATGGTAAGCGACAATGAGGTCGACGATGGAGCATGCGGGTCCAGTAAATGCCTATTCACTCTGGCCTTGTAGGTTTCGGGAAATACAGACGCCGCAGGCAGACTGTTCCATTCCTTAGCCGTTCGCATAATGAACGAAGAAGCAAATCGCTTCGTACGAGCAGATGGGATATCAACAACATAAGGATGGAACCCCTCCCCGCGCCTGGTAGTCCGAAGGCGGAATGGAGATACTGGAATTAGGTCGTGCAACTCCGATGCGTACTTTCCGAAATATATCCCATAAAACACGGATAGACAGGAAACCTTGCGCCGATGTTCCAGACTTTGACCTAGACATGACCTCCTTTTCCACAGGTTTCTCATCGGTTAATCTCCATAATTCGATGTTTGATATGCTTGCTTAGCGTATGGTTAGTGGCCAACCTATTTGTCAGAGTTGTTCAGGCCGCCCGTAGGCCTCTGACATGTCTTAACGATTGCTGTCGAACGACAACAACCGGGACCGACTGCTTAACGTGCTTTCCGAGGCACGGAGGAGCTCAGATGAAATATGCCACCAGTGGTCACCCATCCAGGTACCGACCGCGCCAACGTCGCTTAACCTGCACGATCACTTTCGGACCGTGCTCGCAACTAGGCTACGAGCTCCTCGATGTTTGATACAACATTAGGCCAAAAGATTTTTAGAATTTGCCTCACACACAATCCTTGAACTTGTTTACAAACTGAGAAAACAATAGAACTTAGTAATATAATAGATGGCACTGGTTGTACCGTAACCGTTGTAAAGGTACAAATACCCAGGCCAGTGGCTAACATCCTAATATAATTCAGTGTTCAAAATCTAACATAGTGGTCATTGTTCAACATGTGTTCAGGCCATATACACGATTGTTTCGTTCATAATGCATCTCTATTCAGGGACTGGCCTTTGGAATGCCTTTGATGCAGTTTTACGATCGAGTCTAGAGTAGTGACGTGAACATTCCTTAGTATCGATATTTTCTTCTTGCCGTGCGGTTATCTTATCTTATGATAGGGGTCCGGGAATAATCCAGCGGCACTTCGACCCTTGAGGATCTTTGGTGCCAACTCCATTTAACACACTGGTGTGCAGTGTGCAGGTTTCCTCACGATGTTTTCCTTCACCGTTAGAGCAGTCGGTAAATGTACTGTAAGTCTTCGAAAAATACGAAAAACTCATTGGTATAATACGTGGCACTGCACGGTTTCGAACCAGAACTTCCCGTATGGGAGTCCGGTGCCCTAGCCACTGTGCCACCGATGCTCTCTGCCGTGCGGTTAATGGCCAATCTAATGTTAGAGTTTTTCTCGCCGCCCGTAGGCCTCTGACATGATATAATACTGCTGTCGGATAGCAGCCGGGACCGACAGTTTAACTTGCTCTCCGAAAATATACCACTAGCCTAGCGTCCACCCACCCTGGTTCTGACCGCATCACCGCTGCTTAACTTGATCACTTCAGCACCATGCTTGATGCTCACAACTAAGCTATCTATATCGATAAAAATACTATAATATTATAATCACTCAGTGCTCCTATTTAAGAAAGAAAGAAACAAAAAAATTATTTCCAATACACACATACAAACAATTAGGTACAGAAGATAAAAATAATATTAAACAAATATGTTATAAAAATAAATAAACAAAAGTAATTAAGTTTGATGAAGGTGGTGTGCAGCACCGGACAAAGGGGACTGCCTCAGCCTGTTGCCGCAGCGGGTTTAGCACTGCGGCGCTGATTGTGAGGCATCACCTGAGTGCCAGGGATCACTCCCCATGATACACTACCGGAACATATAAATAAATAACGGAAATATTAAATTATTATATTATTTCTGCATGTACCAAAGTCTTACTAGAAGTGAGATAATGTTTTTAATAGTTACTTACAATGTTTCAAAAGTTAGTTACAGCACCTTACGAAGCGGTGGTAGAGAAAAACATGACGTTGTAAAAATGTACTTTAAGGTACTTACTTACAATGAAAAAGTTGGATTTGATTTGATTTGTTAATTATGTGAAATGTCTTCTTTAAATAAGCAATATTAAAAACGTAAGTCATTTTAAAATAAACACCACAAGATCACAAACTTTTGCAATCTTGTTGAGATCAAAGTTGATTTAAAGTTACTGCAAGTTATATAGTTTGTTGCAAAAAATGCCATTAAGACTTGTTACAACAGAAAAAACTAATTAAGTAAGTACTACCTATAGATATAAAGTTTAATTGCTTTCTAGAGAACTAACTACAGTTAAAACAAACAAACTAAATAATAACACGACAGTCATAAAAGTGGGTTTCGTGTAGATCTTTTAATAACAAAGTTTTATTATTCATTGGTTTGCGTAAAATCATAATCGTAATTAATTCATAAAATTAATATACATGTCATATATTATATGTTCTTAGTATAAATATTAATGTACAATGTGTTAATATGTCAAATATTATAAAATTAGTTTATATTGAAAAATGCACAGCCTAGCAATTACATTTTAAATTTATTTTCAAAAGTAATTACCTATGATCGGAGTAGGTAGGGCTGTTTTTGGTACTTGCCACATACGGTCATAATATGGATAAGTATGCCCAATAATCCCGGGATTTCCGGGATTGCATAAATATATTATTTAGATTTTAACGTTATATTTGTTTTGATACACATTAATTTTTTTAAGATACATGGCGCTAGTGTACCTATGGTAGTGTTTTAACTTCTTCGTAAGTTCACAATTTTTAAAAAATCGTAATCTGCCGTTTATGGGCGAGGTTTATAAAAGTAATTTACAACATTTGCTCGATAACTTAAAACGGGATCCCGAAATCATATCCATATTAATATAACCTTTGAGGACATTGACCCGAAAGAGTTCTACCTACTCCGATCACTGGTAATTACACTATCTGAATTTTTTATTTCATTGGGAATTTTATTGTAAATTTTTGGCCCTAAAGCGTACATGGTAGATTTTTGCAATCAGGTTTCATAAAACCGGGAAACTTGGATTTTCATGCCAAATAAATTCTTGTTTGTTTTCATTTATAAAAGGTGTATTTATTTTTTGTGTAGTACTTACTATCGATTAGAACAACAGGACATGACAGTCCATAATTTATAATAAAAAAAAAAATTGTTTGATACGAATCGAATCAAGTCGTTATTATATTGTGAATAAAATCCATGAGAAAAATGGCAAGACCGAGATTCGTGGCACACCGTTCGCTGTACCTAGGACATAGCGCGAAGTTATGTATGTATATAAGACTAAAGTCCAATTGTCTGAATTTTGACAGTAAAGTTGTGCCGTCCAATAAAGGCACTTAACTATGTATTATGAAGAAATCATAATTGATTCATAGGATTTTTATTTAATTAAATTATATTCATTTACCTAATATACAATTTTATTAAGAAGAAGGTTACTTATTGCGAAACCGCATGTATCCAAGCTTGTAATTTATAAATTGGCAATACTGCCTGTCTACTAATGTTTTTATCTGTTCGCAACATCAAAACTTCATGTAAAATGTCTGAAGTAAATAGACGCCCTAAACTTTTCAATTTGTGATTTATTATATCTCCTTCAAGAACCTGAACAAACAACCCAAAACCCCATCTTTTTACATTACTGATTTAGTCGATATTTTTTTATCGATAACTAATTTAAACTTCAACGCGTCACAACACTATTCTAAACCGCCTGCGCCAGGTGTGTTCAATCACCGATCCTGGATCCAGTTTTAACAAAGCGCCGGTTATAATCTCGATCGTTCCCGGAAAGTGAGATAATCGACCCTCAAAATCGGTCGAATCATTATTTTGTGGAATAATAATGAGATTCCATTGACGCCCGTCGAGAATTTAAAGAAAAAAAAATTAAGTTCGATGTAAACTCGTGCGTGATAAGGGTTCTGTATAAATTGTTTTTCGATGCATTATTTTGTAAAAAGGTGGTTCCTCTGTCTACCCCCTCGGGGATATGGACGTGAGAGTTTTGTAAGAAATCTATTTATAGGCATATTTAGGTATCTTCATATAGATAAAATCCTAATCCTAATGTTACACAATTGACATAAAGTTCATTATGCTATGTACAATTACGTTGCGAAAATTCGCTTCCATTCCATTCCGCGATACTGTAAATTGAGCCTTTTAGTAAGAAATCAGAAAAAAAGGCTCTTAGAATAAGAATGTAAGTTATAACAATAGTATCATATAGGTTCTTTACTGAACCCGCATGCTCCATCGTCGCGACGACCACATCATCACTTGTCATCAGGCGAGATTGATGTCAATTGTGGGTATAGTGATAAATTTAAAAAAAATCTCATGTACTTCACCTTTAAAAAAATAAAAATAAAAAGTAATACTTATATATACGAACTACAGTAAGCTTAATATGAAACGGTTCACAGGTAATGAGTCTTACTATACTGTATAAGAGCGTCGGTGGCCTTGTGACAACGGACTCCCATGCGGGAGGTTCGGGTTCGAAACCGTGCAGTGCCATGTACCAATGAGTTTTTCGTATTTTTCGAAGACTTACGTTCATTTACCGACTGCTCTAACGGTGAAGGAAAACATCGTGAGGAAACCTGCACACTGAAATGACCAGTGTGTAAAATTGAGTAGGCACAAAAGATCCTCAAAAGTCGAAGTGCCGCTGGGGTTATTCCAGGCTCCCTATCATAAGATAAGATACTGTACTGTACTAAATTAAACCATTCAACTAAGGTACCCTAAAAAAATGGCGGCGTGTCAAACATTCTGTTGTTCGGCTAGGAATTGTTATCGTTGGGATTCGAATTTTTCCATTCGATTTATGAAAAATATTCTCCAATAATGTCTCGAGGTTTAGAATTTGGTTATTTGAATAAGTTCTCGGATTTTATGTGCCTTTTAACACTTATTTTATGGCTATATTTAGAAGGCATTTTTAACGATGTTTTATGGCATCTGTTTGAACTGTGGCAAGTTATGGTCGCGTTAAATAATAAAATTTAAAGTGTAAGTGCACAGCAGAATTTGAATCCCAAATAATAGTACATTATCTAACAAGTGCGGGTAGGGTTAAATTGTATCCAACGAGTATAATTAGCAACACGTGTCTCAGAACGATACATGGTTTTCACGCACGTGTCATAGGTACGATACTTTAATATGTAAATAAACAAATAAACTTTTTGACATCGGTTGTTAGGTTACATGCATACAGACAAGTGCGGGAAGGGTTAAATTGTATCCAACGAGTATAATTCGCAACACGTGTCTCAGAACGATACATGGTTTTCACGCACGTGTCATAGGTACGATACTTTAATATGTTAATAAACAAATAAACTTTTTGACATCGGTTGTTAGGTTACATGCATACAGACAAGTGCGGGAAGGGTTAAATTGTATCCAACGAGTATAATTCGCAACACGTGTCTCAGAACGATACATGGTTTTCACGCACGTGTCATAGGTACGATACTTTAATATGTTAATAAACAAATAAACTTTTTGACATCGGTTGGTAGGTTACAGGCATACAGACAAGTGCGGGAAGGGTTAAATTGTATCCAACGAGTATAATTCGCAACACGTGTCTCAGAACGATACATGGTTTTCACGCACGTGTCATAGGTACGATACTTTAATATGTAAATAAACAACTACACTTTTTGACATCGGTTGGTAGGTTACAGGCATACAGACAAGTGCGGGAAGGGTTAAATTGTATCCAACGAGTATAATTCGCAACACGTGTCTCAGAACGATACATGGTTTTCACGCACGTGTCATAGGTACGATACTTTAATATGTAAATAAACAAATAAACTTTTTGACATCGGGTGTTGGGTTACAGACAAACAAACAGACATACGCGTCAAACTTATAACATCCCTTTTTTGGTTGGTTTTAAAAACTCTTTGTACAGAGATTTTATAGACACATTTACGGTAACAAGGTACGGTTTCAACGTGAAATCAGTAGACATAAATTCAGATATACAGGGAGTCTAATTTTTAAATATATTTTTATCATAGTTACTCGTAGCTACACTCTGAATTATACAGGTTAGGACAGTTTTTTCCCGTTATTTATGGCTACGCTCCGGGCTGCTTTCGTCCTCCAGGGTCCTATAAAGAGCTATTTGGAGATCCATAAAAAGGATTTTTTACCGTTCCTCCTGGCGGTGATCCTACATTTTTGGGGAAATTGTGATAGCTCATTAAAATAACTCATGCTTACGGCTGAATTTTATTTTCGGCTTCCTTGCGACAGAAATAAAACTTCGTCCTGTATGTTGTCCCAGACCATACAAAGGGAGAGGAATGATAAAATAGTAGGTTATGCAATGGCTACGTAATGATAGCGATATTAACATGAGAACTGTTTATGAAACGAAGCGAAGCTGAGTCTTTTTTCTTATCTTCATCAGATCCTCAAGGTTTCAGATGTGGAAAGGTCGCCATAGTAATAAACATTTGAGCTCAAATTGGAACCACCTAACTGTTACCGTTCCCATCATACTCCAACATCCCAAGTTATTAAAAGATCTTAGAACCGATGATCCAATTTTTATCTGACATGGCTAAGAACATTCAGGATAAAGACATGCGGCGCCTGAATCCGGGTAGGGCTAATACCGCGTAGGGCGAAGCTACGCGAAACTCGACCTTCGGCCTCGCCATGCCTTACATAAAATTCCTAGCTCCACATCATTTCAATTTATATTTTGGCCGCCATCTTTTAGTAGCGATTGAAAAGTGTCAGACATGTTTCTTTTAACAATTAATTAAAAAATAACTAAACTTCGCCAACCGGTGATATTTGGCCAAGGAGTTGGCCTCCAAGGGATAATAAAAGTAAAACAATGAGTGTCTAATGCCGTACTAGTAGTTTATGTTAATTTGCCGACAGGTGTCGCTGCACGTTTATACCTGGCGACATCGTTTTGTTACCTCGGTTTTATATAGCATTTTTACATCTTGGAATAAATTGTAAGTTCTCTTCGAAAGTTAATGGCTTTAATTCTTTTTTTATAAGTCCTCTGCGCAATCAATGAGGTTGATAACAAACCGTTGGACTAACAATTTTTTGACCACCCCACGTACATTACATAACTTCATGGTGTCCCTTACGGGGTAGGCAGAGAGAATGGACCGCAACGAATCTCTTGTCTTTGAAAGCCTCTCTTGCTTCCTCTATAGTCATTCGTCGTTTTACGCATGCTTGCCTTTGAGGTCGTCTGCTCTACATTCTTCTTCTTCTTTTCACCCTATCGTAACCCATCGTTGGATATAGGCCTCTTCACGTGCACGCCATTCTCCTCGGTCTTTAGCCGTTCGCATCCACATCTTCCCCGCCGTCTTCACAATGTCATCCATCCACCTCGCGGGCTGCCTCCCGACACTTCTGCGCCCCACTCGGGGTCGCCACTCGAGCAGTCTTCGGGGCCACCTATCGTCCTGCATTTAGCACACGTGTCCTGCCCATCTTCACTTAGACCTGGACACTATACTGGCCATATCCGGCACTCTTGTCTTTTTCCGGATCACTCTGTCCACGAGGGAGATGCTTATCATGGCACGCTCTACATTATATGGACTTTAATAACAAGGGTGCACATAACAACATTATTGATCATATAACCCACATAAAAAGCGTTTAAAATTGCATACCGTGTGAAAATGCCCGTATTACTTTGCCATAGATCATAGTAATAAGGATCGAGATATGGTGTACATAGAGTTCTGGTTGACAAACAGGTTGTTCGTTGGCTAAGATTTACATGACGCTGAAAAATAATTTGATTGAGGTTATGGCGTTGGTAATTGGTATGGTATTAATTTATAATACTTTTAAAGGACTGTGAATTTCCGTGATTGTTTAAATCTATTATTTGCATTCATAGTTATTAAGTTAATAATCTTATCTTCTAAGTCGTGTTCCTCATTGCTGAGGGTCGTGATCATTCTAAGGATTTAATCACATAGAATGACTCTCGTGGCAGATTTAATGGGATGGTTTGCCATTGCCTTCCCCATTTCACACTCTGGTCATCTCAGTGTGCAGGTTTCCACACGATGTTTTCCTTCACCGTCAGAGCAGTCGGTAAATGTACGTAAGTCTTTCGAAAAACAGAAAAACTCATTGGTACATGGCATTGCCTGGTTTCGAACTCGGGAGGCCGACGTCCTAACCTCGACGCTACCGACGCTCTAAAGTTAATAATACTCATTCCAAAATATATGTAATAATGTAAATATATGTATGTAAATACAATAGAAACTTAGAATACATATGTTATTAATTATATAGAAGTGTGTACGTTACATGGAGAGGTTGGAGCGAGAGGTTTTTCCTAGAAGTCAGATAGTATTGACGGATATAATATGTAATTTTTTTAAACTCAACATTTTTCTCAGAAAAAATCGAATGTTTATTCCTTCCAAACGACTATATCTTCTCCTTTCTATAATCTCAGACAACCCATTACTAGCTTTTTCCAACAAACTCAGGGCGTAATGAAATTCTTAAAATGTATGGTGGCGCCTTTACAACGTTACGACTCTAGCTTTTATAACTTAAGGGGCATTACATGACGAGAATTTATACAAAAGAATTTCATGAAGGTTTTTGTGGAATTCTAAGTTTTTTGCGAGCTTTTTTAATTTTCTACCGCTGTAGATGGGTGTCGAAATTACCAGTGTGTTTCTGGAAGGTGGGTTGAAATCGTCTCGCCATAGCTTGATATGGCTTTCAACTCATAATAAAAATATTAATAGAGCAACTATTTAAGAAAGAACTCCTTATTTTATCTTCATACGCGCGGATAATGATATTATAAGATAAGAAGTCAAAATTCTTGTCCACGGGTCTTCTTTAATAAAGACTGGAAGAGAAAAATTGGGGATTACTCCTTTATTATTAAGATGTTCCGCGTATTTTTGGTGAAATCAAGGCATAAGAAGTAGAGTAGAGCGGGTATCATTGTTTATGTCATCGATTTAAACCACAGAATATGCCATACATTTTATAAATTCGAATCGAAACTGTACAATGTGGAAATTATGACAGTTTATAACTTTTTAAGCTTTCTTGGTTAGTGACAATACTATATATTGGATGTTACGGAGGTAGTTGTACCGGAACCGGACACGAAACCGAAGATTTTAAATTTGATTTATCGGATACGGAACTGGAGTCGGAACCGGAGTCGGAGGCAAAGGTAGAAGAGAGATGTCCAGAAGAAGTTCAAATTTTAAACCGTTTTCTATATTTTATAGCTGTACTGGCCAATATTTTTTATGATGAAAATTATCGGAGCCGAAGTCGGACTCGGAAGTGAAAAATCAATCGGAAGTTCCGACCTTTCGGAGTCGGATTCGAAGCTCCGTAACTTCCCTACTATATAGTTAGATTGACAGAGTGCTCTTAGATTTTAATATACATAGCAAACGACCCAAGCGAGCATGCGTGAAACGACTAATGACTGTAGAAGAAGCAAGAGAAGCGTTCCAAGACAGGGATTCGTGGTGCTCCGTTCTCTCTGCCTACCACGCAAGAGACTTAGCGTGAAGAAATGTATGTATAGTAAGATAAACCGCGGTAAGAATCCCAAATTAAATATAGTATTATGAATTTATGACAGTTATGCGATCAAAAAGTATCACACATATTTTTTTTTAAATTGGTTACGACAAACAGGCAGACGGACCACCTGATGGTAAGTAGTCACCGTCGCTTAGAGACACGTGCAATACCAGGGGCATGCATGTGTCGTAGCGCTGCGGGAAAACGTCGGGTGGAAGAGAGTTCCACATTTTACAGGTGCGTGGCAGAAACGCTCGTGTAAAACGGGTCGTGGTAGACACCCAAGGCTTTAGGAAGTGCGGGTGAAAATTGAGCCACCGACGAGTGGTGCGATTCAAGAAAGTAGACGACGGCACCAAGTTAAATAGTCACACATGGAGGTACTATTAAATCCACTCAACGCCTATGCCTTACACCATATCTCCTACATGTCCTCGTTGATTTGATTTCAGTTCCATCGCCGAAGCTGTCCCTTTTCAGGGTTCCGTATTCTTAATAAAAAAATCGTATCATATTTTATCTCTTTGAATATCTTTTCTTTGAGCAATAAAGTGCTTAAAGGATCACGATTCGATCGGAAGATTGGTTTAATATTTGATGTTGTTCGGGCCATTCAGCTGTAAGTAAGCTCTATCTGAAATTGTATGAAAACTGACTGAAAATCTTTCTTTTGAATAAGAGCTTTTATAAAATACGAACAAAAATATACCTTGCTAAAATGCGAACCCGGTATATACGAGCATAACTGATGATTGATGGATTTCACAAGCCTTCAGTAACAGTAGTGTGGCGACACACGATGAGCCATTACAAATTATTACAATGTCGCCGACAGATGTCTCTGTTCGGTCGGAGCAAATATAGAACGCGCTATAGAGATTTTCAATGACTTCGCCTATATATGAGTTCCATGCATTCATTGGTGGACAAGCACTATTGGTCAACTGGCAAACCTTCCAACCGGTGTAAGATCTTCTCTTTTCCTTTTTCACCACATCTGACCTAATTGTCATTCTATCACCCTCGTTAGCGTTTCTATATAGTAGTTTATGCCACTGCTAAGTAATAAGTCATTTTATCACTGTTGCTACTTTGTTAAACGTAACGCAGCCGAGTTTCACAACAGATAACACGAGCGATACAACGGCATACACAACTTTTTCTACGACAAAACGTAAGAGTTAAAGAAGTATGTTTTATTAGACGGACTAAACAGACGTTTTCTGTGTTGCCAGTTTTTGATAAAATAAAAATAGTGTTGTGACCAAAGATCGAGTTCAATAACTGACCAATAGTTCACCAATATAAGTATTTTTTCTTCTTCTGTAACGTCGTGATTTTATTTTGTAAATTATAAAGTTAAATCGCTGAGTCTCACTTTGTATGGGAGTGAAATCCCCCTGCTTTCAATATATAATTTTACGTTATCTTTTTGCTCACTGTTTGTGTGAACTAAGGGAATGATTCACAAGTGAACTGAACGCCTCACTATTACATTAAACATGACGACATTATTATACAAAGTGACATTAGCACCTGTAGATCTTCGAACCGTAAACTCATTAGGTACTTGACATGAATGGAACCCGTATGTCTCATATAGAAGTCCGACTTCCTAACCACTAGACCACCGACGCCTGGTATCTATAATTTAGTGGAATAGTGTGGGATGGCATACATGTCCAAGGCCCGGACTACACGATGACGGTTCCTAGGCCGGTTCCAGTATCGGTCGGTTCCATTGAACAAGTGCTTCATATAAACTCAAACAAAATGCGCTGTCGACTATACGTACAGTCGACCACAATACAATCTGTCAAATTATTTTTTACCCGTTATTTTTGTAGCGATATATTACTTAGTGTAATAATTATTTATTTATTGTGACATGAAAAAAGTAAAGTGTTGTATACACTTACTATAGCTTATTATAGCTAAAATATGTAATATTTATAAGATAACGTAAAATTAGTACTTAACTTTGACACATCTACACACCTACTACCTCTTTCTCGATATCATTTCCTCTGCCCGAAGGTTGCCTGGAAGAGATCGCTCTTAGCGATAAGGCCGCCTAAATTGTACTTCAATATTTACTTTTCTATCTCATGTTTGTTGTTTTATATTTGTGCAAAAAGTGTATTTTACTTTTACTTTTACTTTACTTTACATCTCAAGATGTATGAGCATTGATTAATTATGTAAATAACTTTAGAAGGTGTATTTTTAGCCAGTTGAAGTTAACAACAAAATCATGTGTATTGTATAACTTAAGTTAGTTATGCATTTGTTTTATAAATTTGCTTAATAAGGAATTTTATAAAACCAAACAATCTGTCAAAAACTTTCGATTAAATCTCAATCTGCGCAATATGATAAATTTCAGATTATCAAATTTTGACATTTTGGGTAGGTTGACCTGTGGTTGACTGTACAACGGTTCCACTTGGAACCGGCCTGTTCTTGAACCGAGTGTGCGGGGCTTGAGCGCAGCGCATGAGTGCACCTGAACCGAACCATCGCTGGAACCGTCGTCGTGTAGTCCGAGCCTAAAGACATAAAACTAAAATCGTCTATGACGAGATTTTATACTCCATTTGAGTACAAAATACAAATTATAGTCTGTACTCTGTTATCTGATATTTCAGATCTGACATAAATACGAGTTAGAACGTCCTGTATTATGGTCACTGAATGGTGAATGCACTTATAAATCACTTTTAATAACAGCCTGTAATGTGCTGTGACATAACTAGACTGGGATGCGACAGCATAAAGTCTAGTCTGAACACAGTCGTGTTCGCGCTCTGAAATCAAAGAGCTTTTGTATTACAAGTATAATTAGGCTGGAATTTAGGTGTGCGATCCCCAGCGATTCCATGGATCATTCGACGGCGAAATAAACTAAGGGGAACGAGATATTGTCCAGGGCAGGCAATAAATACCAATGAAATACCAACTCACCAGCGTCTCAGCCCGAGATCACCCGTCGGCGCCGACAACGTCCAAAATTCTGGCAGTTTTTAGAGTCACCGAAGCACCAGCACTGTATCAGCACTGCGAGGAGACCATGTCTCAAGGGCTGTATTTCCGAGACTGTATCAGCGAGTGGCAAACAACGATAAAAACTACCCTCACTGGACATTAATATTTGACAGAACGAAACAAAAACGAAAGCTAAAACTACCTACAATAACTGTCGCTAATGTAAACAAAACTTATGAACTAGGTATGCGTGTTACGGATTGTATATTAGGTAAATGAGACATAAATCTTCTTAATATAACAGAACACTTAATACTCTGACATACACTAGACTCTCAATAAATACATTGCAGTTGGAACTTAAGTAAATACCTATTTTTAAGATTTACCAACTTATCCAAGGTTGAGAGCGTTTGGGCCAATATTTATTATTGAAATAAAGTAGGAATATTAAAATAACTTACCTACGCTAAAATTAGAAATTACCAATCTAATTACTTATATTAATTACTGAATAAGAACGTTTTATATTAATTCATTAATTATGTTCATTAATTAATTGCTATGCTTCGATACGTTATATATACGAGTAATTATTACTTTGATTATTTTTTGTAACTAAGCAACCAGGGAATTGGTATTGATTCTAGCCAATCTAGTTTACAATCTGGGTTTGTTTATAAATACAGTAGCGCCCTCTCCTGTAGAACGATGATGTGAGCACTGACAGCGAGCTAAACATGTTTGGGCAAAGCACGTATTGTTCTATACATTTGACATTTCATTTCCGACTAATGTATGGGAAAATGCTCATTTCGCATGTGCCAACTGACAGACGCGGTTTCCATATAAAACTTCTCTAGCGAGCCATATACAAAAGGTGAATTGTAAAATCTTTAGTGTCATTTTGGACAAATTGTTATTATTATTAACTCTTTATTGTACACACACATAATATATTACATACTTAGACAAAAAAATGTGAAGCAAAAAGGGCGTTACTTATCTCTCAGAGAGATCTCTTCCAGTAAACTCCATCTTTCTATAAGAAAGGTATAGAAATGTTAGAGAAGCGTTTGAAAGAATATATCCTGAAGGAGAATATGTTGGAATAAAGTCGAATTTTGCCTAAAAGTTGTTGTTTTGTTAATCATCCTACGAACTTATTGAGTTATCTTTTACATATGGTGAATATAAAAATCTTTGGTTACTTAGTACTTTTACAAATGGTGAATATAAAAATCTTTAGTTACCTAGTACTTTTACATATGGTGAATATAAAAACTGTGGTTACCTAGTACTTTTACATATGGTGAATATAAAAACTGTGGTTACCTAGTACTTTTACATATGGTGAATATAAAAATCTTTAGTTACCTAGTACTTTTACATATGGTGAATATAAAAACTGTGGTTACCTAGTACTTTTACATATGGTGAATATAAAAATCTTTGGTTACCTAGTACTTTTACAAATGGTGAATATAAAAATCTTTAGTTACCTAGTACTTTTACATATGGTGAATATAAAAACTGTGGTTACCTAGTACTTTTACATATGGTGAATATAAAAATCTTTGGTTACCTAGTACTTTTCAGTGAAATTACCTAACTAGTTAGTTATATAGTTATTGTCTTTCTTCAATATGAGTTGATTCTAGAACCTATCTATATGTGGACATCTCTTAACCTGATGCATGAAGATTCTTGAAGGTTGCCTGGAAGAGATCGCTTTAGCGATAAGGCCGCCTAATTTGTACTTCAATATTTACTTTTCTATCTCTTGTTTGTCGTTTTCTATTTGTGCAATAAGGTGTATTTTACTTTACTTTTACTTCTTCTTAGTCGGATGAAAGCCGTGATAATTCTATAGAAATAACCACATAGAACAACTCTCTTGCCAGATTTAATTGGGTGGTTTGCCATTGCCTTCTCCATTTCACACAATGATTATCGCTCAGGTTTCCTAACGATGTTTTCCTTCGCCGTTAGAGTAGTCGGTAAATATACGTAAGTTTTTCGAAACTGAAAAACTCATTGGTACAGTCTAGGCCATGAATTATCTGATTCCTTTTGATACTGATACGTCAGATAGAGGTCAGATAACTCAGGGCACAGACTGTACAGTGAACAACACATCAGGCTATATATAGGGTCCTGTTTTATTAGCGGCAAATATTTCTAAGGTAATTTATCTATAGGTTATATCAATAAAGATAGACAAAAAAAATGTTTTTTTAGTTTTATATATATAAATTAGCTACGACAAACCGGCAGACGGGCCACCTGATGGTAAGTAGTCACCGTCGCCTAGAGACACGTGCAGTACCAGGGGTATTGCACGTGTGTTGCCGGCCGTGAGGGAATGGAGTTTTTAACGTTCTTTTTGAAGCATCCCAGTTAGTCTTTTTGTCCCATCCTAGTTATTAACTTTTCGAGAAAAACGACAAAATAGTTTGTTTGAAAATTCTACAAATGAATTAATTATTGCTATTCTAATACTGAAATAAGAAGTATGAATGAAACTCGTTTCATTCATAACGACATGGATGAGTGTATGCCACCAAGGCGCAAAATAATGGGGTTTATTTTTCTTTAGTATGGAAAAATTTCATACAAGTAACAGGGTTATTTTTTCGTGTAAAGTGGTACAAATGACCAGCACATACCCTCCAAATATTTGCTATTAATAAAAAAGGATCTTATATAGCCATATCTCTCTATAAAGATGACACGAGACTTACAGAAGCCTTAAGGACACTTCTTTCAACTCAGGGTAAGAACTAGATCACAAAGCATCTCACCCAGATCCTAAAGATTCCAATTTCCCTTTAGCACTTTAACTTTTGACACATTCATATGAATGTATTACTGTATGTATTAATGTATAATACATTCTAGGAATCATAACAAAAACTTATTTTTTTTATAATTTATTTTTTATTAAATAAGGAGAGCAGACGAGCAAACGCATCACCTGATGTTAAGTCACCGTCGCCCATAGACACCTCACCTCACTATATTAATGTTAGAGGGTTTTTGATGCGCTGCTAACCTTGAGGACTAAGATGGATTGCCTCATGTGCCGGAAATCACGCTGGCTCTCTTACCCTTCAAACCGAAACACAGGAATGCAAGCATCTCTGATTCACGGCAGAAATAGATAAAGAGGGTGGTACCACCCCAGGCGATCCTTTACATTGGGACCTACCACTACTAAGTATTGTGTATTATTGCGACAAGGTTCCACAGAATACCTTACCACTACGTCACTAACGCTCATAATCCCATGAAGATTCAGCGCATGACTAATCAGAACGGCCAATAATTGAAATGGAATATTTCCTTAAATTTCCAATACGTAATTCCTTTCAAACATATTAAGCCCGTGTCATTACTTTGGACATTCGATAAATTATCGGAGTTTACTAGTGATGCGACGTGCATTCTGTTTGAACCGTATTTAGTCGATAAATAGACCCATTTATCTACGACAACAAAGTTATCCTTTAAGCCTTATAGTCAAATCAAATCAAATCAAATAATTTATTTGTAAAGGTAGGTTACAAAGATCTCAGGTTATGTCGTGATGTTCGCTGCCTTTTGCCTTGATAAGACGTACAAATATTCCTTGTACATTTATATAATAATTATATTACAGAAATATCAGTTATTAGTTCACAGTAGTTCCACTGTGTACAATGGGGTAGGCACAAAACATCCTCAAGGGTCGAAGTGCCGCTGGGTTATTTCCGGCCCTCTATCATAAGATAAGATAAAATGGGTGATAAGTACCAAAGTAACTAAATAAAATTAAGGCCGAAACTAAATCAGAGACCAAAAGACCCTGTGAGTCACAATTTTTTGTCGTGCGGTCGTACCAATTAATACGGAGACAAAATCCTTAATAATTTAGGGTGTCCGGCCTTTTTACCCAAATGTCCGGCCAAACTGGCTGGTCCGTCCGGCTATTAGGTTTGGCGACCTGGCAACCCTACCTGTGACCAAGACCAAAACATATTTTTTAATCTAGAACTGCCCAACACTAGACAGGCAACTAATATGAACCTTCAATAATCCCCTGTAAAATCGCCATCTGCGTCAATGACAGGTCGCTCACAGTAGCGTATTAAAACGTCGTCTGGACTTAAGTTCAATTTATAATGCGAATATTGTTTCGTACAAAATATGCAGATGTGAAAAATTTGTAGAAAATAATCTAGGTAACTACTAGGTACTACTACTACAAATTTTTCATGACGTCAACTAGCTGTAACCAGTGACTTCACTCGTTTGAAAAGCTTGTTTATAATTTGTTGAAAGCTCACTTCCTAGTTGAATTCGGCATTCGGAATCCCTCGCTTCGTTTAAAGCGAGACTCACTCATCATCATTTGTCGTTGTAGTTGTGCATTTTATTTTTATTATTATGTATATTTACCTATTTATTGTGAACTATCTATTATATGTGTTAATTTATTATATATTTATTTATATTATGTATATCTATGCATTTAAATATTGTAGTATACCTACATAATTATTTATGTATATCATAACACTGTTATTTTACTAACTTTACTGTGTATTAAGTAATAGTAACCTTTTTCATATCTTCACACTACACTGTCGCTAATATCTTTAATGTCCAATTAACTTCAGAGGTTGCCTGGAAGAGATTTAAGCGATTATACCGCCTTTGTACAAATCGTGCTACTAATCCTGTAGTTTTACTTTTCCTGTATTTGTGTACAATAAAGTGTTTCTATCTATCTATCTGGATTAGCCAAAAAATATTGACGTCTTGACAAAATGATGCAACAGACAAATTCGTCAAACTTACAACTTTTTTTATATATTTTTATTCATCTTTTATACAGTATAAAATACAGTAATATCTTATGTGTATACCGCCATACTTTGCAGGTTATCGGCGGACTTATTGCTCTCCCTTTAAAGAAAATACATTTTTATACTTAGATAGTATAATTACACATCGCAGAAATAATGTGCATGGGTAATTTCGTAATTCTGAGTACGCGTCAGCGTCACACACACACACACACACACACGCGCACACACACACACACACACACACACACACACACACACACACACACACACACACACACATTAACACATTATCGATCCCTAATATTAACTAACCTAATATATAATTCCCTACCTACTATTAACTAACACGCACCGACAGCATAAAAATAGAAACCGGTCAGGTGCACTGCATTAATATATATGTACAGGTATATATCTCTGCATCCCACCCATTGATGCATGAATAACACTTGGTGGTGTTACAACACCCCTTCCTCGGTCAGTTAGGGGTTAAAATTGGTCCACACAAGTAGCTCCCTGGGGAACCCCTGTAAAACTTAGCTGTACATATAAAGGCTGTCCCAAAGACCCCATATAAATCTGAAAATGGGAAGTTCAAAATCCGATAACTGAACAACTTGTGTTCTAAGACTTTTTGTTTTCGCAAAAAATATCAATACTTTACACATTTTGTATGGATCAGTTTTTATAAATAGTAGATTTTTTTCACTTCGTGTTTTCAAAATCAAAAATATTTTAGAACAGAAGTTGTTCAGATATGGGCACTTTTGGCATTATAGGCGGTTTTTTAAAGGGTTTGTGCAAATGCACACATAGATCCAGTTCCATACACTTGACATTTCAATGCTCGACTAATGTACGGAAAAATCGCTCACATCGCATACGCCAACTGGCAGACGCGGTTTTCATATAAAAATTCTCCAGCGAGCAATCTACATTGATAGGGTGGACATAAATCTTTGTATATAAATATAAATATTGCAGGATCAGATAGAGGGTGAGAACGAAATCCCGCATAGCCAGTTCGACACGCAACAATAAATAATAATAATTAATTAAATACCGGCCACGGATCCCTAATATTAACGGTCCATCGGCACACGTGGTCCCGTATATCAGTAATATTACTAGCGTAATTGAAATGTACGTTAATTTGTATTAATTAATTTTGAATTTAATCCGAATGAAACCAATATTGAATTTTATTTTGAAATGTCCATTCAATTAGAATACGCATTTCCATTTGGGAAGGATGAAAGATGTGGGAAGGTTACCATGGTCATAAAAAATTGAGCTCAAACTTGAACTACCTAACTGTTACCGTTCCAGAGATCCCATCATACTCCAACATCCCAAGATCCTCCAATATCTTAGAACCACTGATCCATTTTTCATCTGGCATAGCTAAGAACATTCAGCAGGTTAGACCGCTCCGGGCTTCGCACTATGCGGAGCTCCCCCTTGGGCCTCGCCATGGCTATCTTCACATTCCTAGCTCCACATCATTTCCATTTATTTTTTGGCAGCAATCTTTAATTTTTTTTCTCTTGTAATGTTTCTAGATTCCCTACAACTTTAGTTCGAGAAGACCCCATCTAACTATTATATTTTCGGCGAGCTGATAAGCTTCCAATTTTTCCAGTTTCATATTGTGAAATTGAAGTTCACTTACTTTTTCCTGGTCATCATCAGATCTCCAAGGTTTTAGATGTCGCAAACGCACCATGAACCTAAACATTTGAGCTCAAATTCGAACCATCTAGCTATTACCGTTCCAGAGATCCCCATCTGACAATAAATATACAAATACAGATATACTTTATTGCACACCCGGGACAAAAACAAAACATACAACAAAAAGAGAGGTACAATACAATGTGCAGAAGACCTTATCGCTTTAAGCGATATCATCCAGGCAACCTTCTGGTGATGGAAAAATCATAAGATACATAATATACGGGTGCAAAAGGCGTATGAAATAGATACCTATACAACCCTCAAATAAATAAATAACAATAATTAAAAAAACATACTCCAAGATCTTGGAAACCACTGGTTCAATTTTTGTCAGACCTAGCTAAGTACACTCTCGACAAACTTCTCTATTTAATGAAAAAAACCGGGTCCAAATCGGATCATCCGTTGTTAAGTTATGATACAGACAAACAAACAAATGCGTCAAATAATTATAACACGTCCCTTGATCGGTCGGGGTTAAAAATGGTTTTAAGAGGCCACAAAACTGTCTCACACCCAATCTTACATACCCCAGCAATTACTCGATGTCCTATTTTCAGTTTTCGACCCGTAACTTTGTTAGGAAAGTTTCGTATATTATATTTGTCCAAGTAGCCTTGTAGTAGAGGAATCTGCCCCACAAGGGATCTCGCGTTCGGATATTGCGATTTGGGCCATATTTGTTCCGTGCACTGAATCTAAAGCGGGTGTATCTTGATAGATCACATAAATTACGAGATGGTCACTTCATCATCATCATCATCATCAGCCCATGTCGTCCCACTGCAGGGTATAAGCCTCCTCTCTTTTATGCCACCCTATACGATCCCTATAGATGGTCACTTAAGATCACTTAATTTGTTGAAATTTTCAAGAATTAAGTTTAGTGTTACCTTTTGCTCACTAATTTTATTTAGTTTAATATAACCTATGCTTCGTCCCAGATACCGCTGGCGCGATGAAGTGGAGAATGATCTGCGTGAGCTCCGGGCGCCTGACTGGCTCGAGACTGCGCAGGAGAGAGAGCGATGGCGCTCTTTGGTATCGGAGGCCAAGATCCACTTCGGGTCGCTGCGCCAGCGGAGTAAGTAACTAAGTAACCTATGCTTAAGTTCTTACTTGTGTATGGACTATGGATACTTTGTCATCTTACCGCACAAATAAACGTATTCTTATTTAAAAAAAATATGTTTGGACTCGATCCAAGTTTGGCTACAAACTTACTCGTACCTGACGGTAAGTGACGATGAGCTCGAAGATGGAACACGTGGACCTAGTAAATGCGAATAGGCATTATACTTCGCCTTGAAAATCCGAACACACCTTAGTGTATGTTTCTGGAAACACAGTGTATTTGTTACCAGCCAAACCTGATTTCAGGTCGAACTACAGTAGAACAATCAGTTTAGCCTAGGCCAAACTATGTGATCCTAGTATGAATACGAACTATCTAGTATAAACTGGTATGGCCTAGTCCAAACTAACATTGTCTAGTCTAAACTTTATTGTAGATAAGTATTGTTTCTTTTGGGTATCTACTTACTTAATTATTTCTCTATCTTTCTGGCGATCTTATCTTATGTTATCTAATGACAGGGGGCCAGGTACCACCCCAGTGGCACTTCTACCCTCAGGGATCTTTTGTGCTCACCCCTTACCTTAGTATCCTTCCTGTGAACGCCCCTACAATGAGACGGGTGACACTCCTGTTATAGTTGTAAATTTTCCTGCACTCAGCCGTGCCACCATTTCCAATGAACCTCTTAGAGTGGTTTTAAGTTGGTCGTTTTTGACCACTCCACCATATGGCGATAAACGTATTATCATTTATCGCCATATGGTGGAGTGGTCTTGAGTCATCTTTAGTTGTAATAGTTGAGTAAGCGCTCCGCACTGACGTAAATACGACCAAATTGGATTATGCAAATTTGACAGATGTAATAGGAAGCGTGAGATCGTCGTACGTGACGAAGCGACATTCATACGTGACAAAGTACTCTTCCTAATGTCATATCTCATTATTTATGATCATTGCTCAATCTCACAGAATTGTGGGCCACTGGAAGACAATCCCTCTTCTGATTGTTCAAAAATGTATGAGTATTGCTTATAGAGCCTGCGACGGGAAAATGCTTGAGAATGAATGAAATAATTTATAAAATTTTCAACTACCCTTTTCTTACCCTTCGTAAAGACTTTGAAACGATTATGAAGCCGATATTGAGGGGTTCATAGCCTAGTTGTGACCATGGTTCGGAAGTGATCTTGAATATTAAGGAACGTTGGCCGCGGTCAGAACAAGGATGGGTGATCGCTAGAACTCCTCCGTGCCTGTGTTAAGCACTTTAAGCTGTCTGTACCGGTTTCTGGCATCTTATAGCAGGCGTTAGGCTTTCAGAGGTCTATACGGGCGGTATGAACAACTCTAACAAAAGGTCGGCCACTGACCACACGACAAGAGGAAATAATAGAGTTCGAGGTGAGGTCCGAAAGTTTCCGGCCTGACAAAGAAAAAGGACACTTAAGGTCGTGAAACTATTTTTATTTTTCAATATAGTCTCCATCTATTTCAACACTTTTCGGATCGGAATTAGCATATCTTTTCCAGTATAAAAATAGTCAGAAGTTTTGTCTTCAAAATGGGTGAAAATGATGGAGAATGTGGCGACGCACGACACGTGCGCCACTACGATAGTACCTACTCACATCGGTGTAGAACGCGCTATCTAAATTTTCCTGGGACTTCGCATATATACGAGTTCCAAACATCCATAGTTGGACCAGGACATCTGGTCACCAGGCACAACACCCCGCCTGGTGGAAGATCTTCCCTTTTCCCTTTCATACAACTGACGTTGCGTCATTCCATGTCCTCACATAGCGCGTTCCTACAGAGAAAAATGCCCGTACACATACACACAACCTTTGTTTGATATCGGTTGGACTAACACCTTCGTTTGTAAGGGACTTAATCACGGAAAGTTATTCCAGTTTAAACATTTAAAAGATTTTTCGACTGCCTGTTGTTAAAAAAATCGAGGAATCAAGACTAACGAATGTTGAAATCTAAAAATGATATAGGAGTTAGTAGGATAAATGATGGCTCGGACACATCACTAGGATGGGGGAGGATCGGGCAGTTAAACGAGCGTATGTGGGACGCCCTAACGGACGACGTCCGGTCGGACGTCCCAGATACCGCTGGCGCGATGAAGTGGAGAAGGATCTGCGGGAGCTCCGGGCGCCTGACTGGCTCGAGACTGCGCAGGAGAGAGAGCGATGGCGCTCTTTGGTATCGGAGGCCAAGATCCACTTCGGGTCGCTGCGCCAGCGGAGTAAGTAAGTAAGTAAGTAAGGATAAATGACAATTACAATGACGTATAATTTGTTTTTTTAGACATCTTGAAATATGTTTGGCCAGAAAGTTTTGGACCTCACCTCGTACAGTCTACAAGTAGCTATTGTACCTATTACGTTAAACACAGGTACTTACATCGAAGGATTTTGCTCTGAAACACTCATATCCATTTAGACATGGTGGCTAATTTTCATCTGAGTCCCTCTGTGCCTCGCAGCTGTGTTAGCTGCTGTCGTTCAACAACAGTCTTAAGAACATGTCAGACGCCTATGGGCGGCCTGAACAACTGTGACAATAGGGTGGCCACTAAACACCACGACAAGTAGATTTCAATGTCAATATAACTCTTAAATTAAAAGAAACCCCCGACTTACCACTGTGGAATATCCCTTACATTTTCCGTTCTGTTAAATTTTTACAAATTCAAATTTTAGGGTCTCTATGTTTATCCTTATACGAGTACACTTAAAGACATAAACAATAATCAAAACAAGCTTTCAAACAAAGTGAAACTCTACAGTGTTATTATTAAACAAAATGACTACTGCTCCAATGAATATAGCAGTAAATTCATTGGACACCCGTATGAAAAGCAAACAGAGAAGGGATCATTTCACTACACTAGTATGTTGGACATAATTGGCTCTACTGCGCGAATGTAAAGCAGTATTGTACGTGCGATAGAATACAGTGCACGTTTTTATTTTAACCCTCTATCGATAAAGGAAGAGGTGTGTATTTGACGCGTTTGTCTGTGGCATCATAAATAACTCAACAACTGATGATCCGATTTAGACGCGATTTCTTTTAGTTAACAAAGAATTTTGTCTATGGTTTTCTTATCTTATCTGATAGGGGATAACCCCAGCGGCACTTTGACCCTTGAGGATATTTTGTGCCTACCCCATTTTACAGGTTTCCTCACGATGTTTTCCTTCACCGTTAGAACAGTCGGTAAATGTACGTAAGTCTTCGAAAAGTACGAAAAACTCATTGGTACATGGCACTGCACGGTTTCGAACCCGGATCTCCCGCATGGGAGTCCGGTGCTCTAGCCACTGTCACTGACGCTCGTTTGGTTTTTGATGATTTTCTTAGTTAAGTCTGATAAAAATTTGATCAAGGGTTTCCAATAGGAACTCTGGAACGCTAACATAGTTATGTGGTTCGAGTTTGAGCTCAAATGTTTATGACCATGATACCTTTCCCACATCAGGAACCTTGAGGACCTGATGATGACCAGGAAAAAGTAAGGGGATCTCCACAATGGTAAGTCCGGGTTTCTTTTAATTTAGAGTTATATTCAAATAGAAATCCTGACCCTCGCTCCGGGTAGTTCCTGGTGCAAAGGTTGGCCTTAGCAATCCAGCGCGGTAACGCCGCAAGCATTATGGGCACCTTTGCATCGGGAGTGGCAAGGGGGAGGTTTATTTATAATTATTTAGTTATTAATTAATTGACATTATTTGTAATTTCAAATTCAAATTTAAAACTTGTTATTACTTTATTATTGTAATTGGAAATGTAATTTATAATTTGTAAAATTTATATACATATAATACTAAATTTAAATAATAGAAATCTTCTTATTATGTGGTATAGTAGCCACCCTATTGTCAGTGTTGTTCAGGCCGCCCATAGGCGCCTGACATGTTCTAACGACTGTTGTTGAAGCCGCAGCTGTGTTGTCCGAGGCACAGAGGGACTCCGGTGAAGATTAGCCACTAACGGCCCCCCGGCGGCTAGCTGGTTCCGCTCGCACCATGTCTAAATGGATATTAGTGTATCAGAGCAAAATCCTTCGATGTAAGTACCTGTGTTTAACGTAATACAAAAACATATCACGAGTAACTTGTTTATCCTTCAAATAGACTGTAGTGAACTTTTATTCAAATTACAACTAAGTCTAATTATTTTCTGTAATTAAAGTACGCACATTCATTTGACGTGTGCACTGTAAGTGCATAAATTGGCCATGCATTCGCCGCTGACGCCGGGGTGGAATAATTCATTGGATATTGGCTTAATCACTTTATATGGCTGAGTTTCGCGGTGCCAATATCCAAATATTGTGCATACAGAACTCGAAATAACTTACTCGTACTTCGATGAAATAACTATAAAATAAAAATTAAAGAAACCATACTTACCATTGTAGAGATCCCCTTACGTTTCCTGGTCATCATCAAAAACCTACAACCTTGGGATCTTCAAGGCCATAATGAATATGCATTTACTGGACCCGCATGCTCCATCGTCGACCTCATCGTCGCTTACCTTACGGGTTTAGTAGTCAATGAAAAAAAAAGTCATCAAGGTCCCAGGTGCTATTCTAGAGATCCCATCTGACATCCAAGTTACTCCAAATCTCTACTACTCTATACTCCAAATCCATGGAAAACCCTGATCCAATTTTTACCAGACATGGATAAGAACACTTTTGAAAAAATATCTGTAAAAAAAATTCCACGAAAAGTGGGAACTATCTATGATGAAGGTGGTTCCTTTATCTTCCTGCCTTCGGAGATTATGGACGTGAGAATTATGTTATGCTATATTAGTATTATTTTAATGGGCAATACTAAGGGGTAAGTACAAGTTTGTGCTAAGGGGCAATACCTGTAACATGGAGTGGACAACGATTGGGTCGTTTGGGAAATCTAAACCAATGTCTGAGGAGGGCCTTAATCAAAGACTCCTTATTGTAATAAATAATAACTTAAAAGCCTGCACATTATAACAGCATGTGCACTATATTCTGCACAAATTGGTAGTGCATTCAGGGGCGGATCCAGTGGGGGGCTAGAGGGGCCATGGTTTGACCTAAAACCTGTAACCCTAGAGGGCGCAAGGCTCCGCTCGTCCTTGATCATTTTTTAGGGATGCGTACGTTTTTAGTTAATATTTTCCGATCTCAGTTAACGTTGCCCAACGGTTTTTCTGAATCCGCCCCTGTACTGCATTCATTGTACACGCACAGTACACTCGGCGAAATATTTCACCGGCACCGTAGTATTAATCACACAGGCAGCGCCACTTGCATGGAAGTTCATTCCGAAAATAGCAAGCTTTTTTACACATAAATAAAATAAAATCAGGGCCGTATTAAGGTTTATTCTAATTTGCGCCCTCAATGTGTCGGTGTTCGGTTTCCGTATTTTTTAAAAATACGGAAATTAATCATACATTAATCGACTACTGTAAAGGTGAAGCGAACCATCGTGAGGTACTCGTAGCGTGCACACTGAGATAACCAGTTTGTGAAATGGGCAAGGCAATGGCAAACCACCCCAATAAATCTGACAAAAAAGTCGTTCTATGTTATTATTTATAACATATGATTACAACATGACCCTCATCAATGAGGAAAATAACTAAGAAATGAATGAAAGAAAATAATATTATGTAATGCCACACGCATCATACAGAACATATTTTATATAACTTTCAATACCGTATAATATAACTTATTTTAAAACTAAACACGGGCGACATTCAATACAACACAGCGAATAGTCGCTGTAATATCACCTATTACTCGCACAACTGTGTGTGTGAGAGAGAAATACGCTAGGGCTGCCGCGCGGTCGGGCTGACGACACTTGTGAGTCCTGTTTACACTAATTATTATTATTATTTTACCACAAAATTTAAATAAAATTCTGATTTCTTTTCTTTTACAATTATGGTATTTATGGTAGATTGCCTGTGTTGAAAAAACAAATTACAACACTTTTTAGAATTTATCTGGGTGTAGGCAAGGTGGGTGTGTTTGAGGATACAAAACATGAATTACTGCTCAATAGTGACCCATTATAATAATAATTACGTAAATAAATTGAACACAAAACGTGAATGCACGCGGTGACACTCAGAGACGGCGTACTACTGATCGTACTCACAATCTGCGGGAAACTTGGATCAAGTGGGGGCGGGGAGTGTCGCTTCTGTACGTAGTACTATTTAATATTCTGTGCTATCGAATAGCGTGTTCTAGCATCACGTTTGTGCTTTAGCCTGCAATTTGAGCTAAATTACGGGTTTCACACGCAAGCGCACAGAGAACAAACCTGTTAACCAGTAGATTTACAATCGTCTCACTGACTCGGATATTGCGGTAGTACATATACAGGATGTAACTACCACTTACCATTAGGAAGCCCGTTTGCTCGTCTGCTCTCCTTATTTAATTAAGGAAGAAAAAATTATAACTTCAACAATTATGACGGCTGGCAGCCGCCATTTGGATTTCTTGACACTTCATATATCCTGTCACTCTCGGGATTTAGAGAAAAATAATGACACCTCATTCATTAAAATCCATCCGACCGTTTAGGTACGAGGTAATAAAGAGTACTCCACAAACAAACAAACAAACATAGATACGCGCGAAAAACATAACACTGCCCTTGCTGTCGCACAGTTCTGGTAAAAAAAAACCAAAGCCGAACTGAACACCATCCATTCAGTATCCATAACTGAACAACTTTCAATATGGGGCCAACTCTGAAATCGCGTAAAAGAAACCGCTGTTTCATACATTTCGGTCGTGTACTGTTGAAGTTTTGCATGGAACAGCTGATTTTTTGACAGCGATTTTAGAGTTACCTCATAGTGAAAGTTCGTCAAATATGGGTACATACTGAACAACCCCCTTTTGGCTTTTGGTTTTATGTTTTTAGGGTTTACACCCTGTATATCGATGGACTAAACCGTTGCCCGATCTGTGTCCATTGAAATGGAGACTAGGGGGATTATATCCCTTGTTGCATTCCATTTACCTGTTAAGAGTTAAATCAATACGGTACCTGTAGGCTGTTGGTCGGCCATTCTTCGGGCGTTTCAACCGCTGTCATTACACCCGTATTGTTGTTGTTTATTGAACAAAATAACATACAATTATATTAAATACGAAAGCTGTCCACGAGGACAGTTGGACTACAAACAACAATTCGCCTTTTTACCCGACTGCGTGACAGCAAGGACAGGGTTATGTTTATCGCGCGTATCTATATTACAATTATAGAAGTAATGTATAAAAAAGGCATTAAGTTTTGTACCACGAAAATGCGTATTCAAGTAAATTTAGAAATTGAAAATCTTTATTTTAAAACACTTTACAGCACAGTAAGTATCATATTATAATATTTTATAAAGGCGTAATTAGTCTGTATAAAATAATTATTTTATATGATATTGTTAATTAGTTAAATTAACATATATATTGTTCATTACTAAAATTGAGGAGCTCGTAGCCTAGTTGCGATGCGAGCACGGTCCGAAAGTGATCGTGCATTTTAAGCGACGTTGGCGCGGTCGGTACCTGGATGGGTGACCGCTAGTGGCATATTTCACCTGAGCTCCTCCGTGCCTCGGAGAGCACGTTAAGCAGCAACCGGTTGTTGTCATTCGACAGCAGTCGTTAAGCCATGTCAGAGGCCTACGGGCGGCCTGAACAACTCTGACAAATAGGTTGGCCACTAACCATACGATAAGCAAGCATTTCTAAAATAAAAACATTTCAAAAAAAAGTCGGTAAACAATAGGCAGATACTCATATTATACACAAGAATACAAAAATCTGTGTTGCAATATGTGTGTTACATTAGCGCCTTGTATTTCCTGCGCCCCTCTTACTTATCCCTTAGTACAACCCTGTTGGGTCCGTTACTATAAATTTTAAATACTATTATAACTTTTTTGGCATTCGACAGAGCCGGAAGAGGCATAGATAATTGACAGAGCCTATTTAGGCGATTACTTCCGGCCCTGGCAGTTCGCCAGAGAAGTTTAAAATTTAACGCGTTGCGGGCTTGGTATTTTACGCAACTTTTTTTCACCCTGCGGATTTATCGTTACTGGTAGTCACACTGGTGTTACAAGCTGGTGTGACGACGAGTCGGTCGTGTTTGAACACGAACTGAACTGTGTGAAATGAAACATTCCATACGAATACGAAGCACAATGTGCTCGGGCAGGCGGACGAGCAGATAGGCAGGCTTTTTCTGTTTTAACGGCTGTGGGTGGGTCTTTAAATGGCCCTACTATAGCTTATTTATTTATTTATTTACACTTTAATGTACAACAATAGACTTAATAAAAACAATAGAAATGAGACATGAGCATAAACATTTAGCTTGCTATGGTGTTATCTCTTAATTTCTGAAGGGGTTTATGTAGACAGGGAAACCTTTTTTTTTTTTGGTAACGGGGGGGAAATCTTCGAAAGATACCCAGCCTGGGGGAGAGACTGGGTTATGTGAGATGAGATGAGATTTCCACTCACTAAAACCCCCTCGATGGCCGGCTTCGTGCTTATCGGAGGGCTCCGGGATCTCCAGTGGAACGCACCGGTGCCCTCCTAGCATTTGCCTTGGGCTCCTCCTGGGAGGTGTACATTCCACCTCCCGGTTCCTCCCGTCACAGCGGCGTGCGGCCATAGCACGTCGCTGCCTTCCCCAGGGTCGCCTGCCAATGGACAGCCAAAGCAACCCTAAAGTAAACCCTTCCACTTCATCCCAATGCTTCATCCTAATAATCTATACAAAATGTCAGCAATAATTAGACAACAACTTAGCAGAAACCCAACATGAATGTAATTGGGTAACCAAAAACCTGCGGTGTAATTATAATTTGCGTTAAAAAAAATCTTCGTACTTTTTTCAATTCCAATTATAAAGCCTACAGCAAAGTCCTGAAACATATTATATAATAATATCCACTAGACATATTTCTCGAGAAATCAACAATGCTTACATTTACAAGCGAATAGAATTAATAATTTCTTCTTTAAATACTATACATACATACTATACATCATGTCTCTTGTGGGGTGCAGGGAGAACAGAGCGCCACGAATCTCTGTCTTGGCACGCTTCTCTTGCTTCCTCTACATTCGTTTCACTCAAGCATGCTCGCCGTCGGGGTCCTCTACTCTGTATATTAAAATCAAAGTGTATTCTGTCTATCTAGAACCTCAGGTTTCCTTCCACTCACTTTTAAGATTTTTTTATTTATTTTCCTTCTCCTTTTAAGTAAAAAAATACCGTCTTGTAGCAACCCAATACTGCAGCTTCGTTTATGGCAACACCGTAATAAACGCTCGTTAATCTTAGATTATCTCGCGAAACAACAGCTATAAAAGGCTATGCAAGTTATATTATTGCGAAGGGCCAACCCATTAATAACAAACATGGTCCAGAAGTTGTCGCCCAAATAAATTTCCCAAAAGTAATTAAACAACGGGAACGAAAGTTGTGTTATATTTATTGTTGTAATTTCGTGTGATATTGTAATTAAGAGTTGCCAATTTGCGGGTTGTTCTTTGTTTTACACGAAAATTACAATCTATTACAACAAGCAGCGTAAAAGCTGTCATGCATGTATGGAGCTGTGACTGAGGATTGTTATTGTTATTATTTTGGTCACAAAACAATAACAACATTATATATGTGATTAATCCATAATGGTGCATTGGTATTTAAACAGTCGGTATTTACACACCCTTTCACACACACATACTCACATACACAACACACCCTCAAACACTCACGCCACCACATATTAATCTTAGTCACTTAGCCAGCACTTGATTAACAAGTACTTACAAATAACATTTAATAGTCGTGGTAAATATGTATCACATATTCATGTTAATTCTACATTATTAGTCTAAAGTTAACCGCGTTCTGTAGGTATACAAGTCAATTATAAACGAGGAAATCTGTAATTGGCCTTCTTTAAGTTTAATACATATGTAATTTTATAATTGTTAATAAACAAAAAAAAAAGACCGCATATTGTAGCAAAACATAAAGTACCTACGTTTACGATCTACATCTCAGAGCTCAACTCAGAGCAAAGTATTGAAATGTAAGCTTTATATCGTATTACATACATCAAAATTCAAGTGAAGTAGTTGGCGACAAGTGGCCTACGCGTTTACAACTAATCGACGACTACTTTTGACTATTACTTCACCTTCTACTTTTGAATTTTGAAAACCTACTTTATGTAATACGATGTACAGCTCACATTACAATGCTATGCTCTGAGTTGAGTTCGTGCCGGGTTCGCGTCGAGTTGGTATAATATGCGATGGCCATTATATGGTCTCTTAAAGGAGAGTGGACGGTTTCGGTCAGTATTATTTTTTGTTAGTTACAAAACATAGTTTTTCTTACGATCTTTGATTGACTATGCTAGAATTATCTTTTAGTTTAAAAAAAGTCATAATTATGAAAATAAAACTTAAATCCTCCAAAATACTGATATATTCGATAGATAAGTATTTCTGTTCTATTGCAGTTAGTAATATTTTTCTTAACATTATTTACAACATACCTTTTCTGTTGGTTTCGAGATGAATACCACAAGAATTGCCATATCTTATCTTATGATAGGGGGCCGGGAATAACCCAGCGGCACTTCGACCCTTGAGCATCTTTTGTGCCTACTCCATGTTACATACAGGTCATCTCAGTGTGCAGGTTTCCTCACGATGTTTTCCTTCACCGTTAGAGCAGTCGGTAGATGGCACAGCTGAAAACCAGCGCTGTGGTTCAGCCGTACCGGGCGGACCGCAGTACATGCGCATGTGTCCTTTTAATGTTGTTTTTTTTAAAATTCAAATATTTATAAGTTTAATTATGTATGCAAATTGCAATGTTAAATAAATGTTTTTATTTATTTATTTCTAGATGTACTTAAGTCTTCTAAAAATACGAAAAACTCATTGGTACATGACACTGCACAGTTTCGAACCCGGACCTCCCGTATTGGAGCCCGGTGCCCTAGCCAGTGTGCCACCGACGCTCTAAAGTATTACCATAAGGTATATTCTTTAGATGATCTACTATATGTACAGAGAAACGAAAAATTTCATTCATATTCGAAAAAGCCACCGGCATATTACGGAGCGCACGTTTTAAATTATTTATTCGAATCGCGTGGCACAGATGCGATGAAACGGAAATGCTTCATCGCTACGTATTACCGATAATTGCACTTCAGCCACGATAGATGCGAGTAACATCACATGGTTTTTAGCATTCCGTGGTCAAAAGGGTTTCGTAATCAGAAGAAATGAGAAAACTTAACAGCCGAAACCAGAATCAAACCGTCAGGGAATTTTTCAAGTGTTTTTCAGTGTATACAGTTCATAAAGTGTCTTTATGCGGCAGTCAGTTTGAACATTGTCATCGTACCTACCCACTAGCACAGAGCGTCGGTGGCACAGTGGCTAGGACACCGAACTCCCATGCGGGAGGTCCGGGTTCGAAACCATGCACCATGTACCAATGAGTATTTCGGATTTATGGAATACTTACGTACATTTACCGACTGCTCAACGGTGAAGAAAACATCGTGAGGAAACCTGCACACTGACATGACCAGTAAATGGGGTAGGCACAAAAGATCCTCAAGGGTCGAAGTGCCGCTGGGTTATTCCCGGCCCCCTATCATAAGATAAGATACCCACTAGCACTCTACATACCTGTTTAAACTGAGTAAATGCAAAAAAAATATTGGTAGAATTTAGCAGAACTAAACAAAAGTGTCCATTCTCCTTTAATAAGAACACACGATTTTCCTAACCAAGCTTGTACATTTTCAAGCTCTCTGTAGATAGAGAGAATGGAGTGCCATGCCTCTGTATATAGGAACGCCTGTTTCGCTTCTTTGTAAATGGAAATCCTTCTTTGAACTTTTGTTTCCCATCATTGCTATGTCCTCAATATAATTTTAATAAAAAATATTGGTAATATTTTTAAACATTACCAAAAGAAATTTTATATTACATTACGAGTACCATATACGAATATTTTTCATTAACTACTAATACATGGTTTATTTCAAGTTAAATATAAATGTCATTGACCTCACAAGGAAGCCTTAAAAAGGCACGAAGAAACCGCGCCAAAGAAACACGTTAATTAAAATAAATAGGTACAGGCGCCTGAACGCAGCAGCCAATCAACATCAATTTGTGACTACCCTCTGATCAATCACGAAGCCGGAGAAGTGGCACGGGCGGTAAAACAGTTGCAGCTATTCGCAGATGTGCGTGATATGAGTGGATATCATAAGAGCGAAACATAAAATACCGATTATCATATCAGCGAATGTCTGCATTTTATTATATTGTAGTACAGGGCTGGTTTCCGCAACTCGACGTCTATAGCGCCAAAAAGTCCAGCAGTCCTTAATGGACTTCGGGAAGTAACATAAGGGTGCCGAGGATTTCCGCCCGGTAGGATGACGACCTCACTGCATTCTAATAGCACGTGGGCGACCGTCTCCTCTGCCTTCAGGCATGCTCTTCCGCAGTTGGGCTCTACTGAGTCGCAGGAACTCGCTAGAGCGACGTCTTTATCCAGCAGAAGGGTAGGGGTATGAAGAGCCCTGGGCCCGCTGCAACCATATCCAATGCCGTTCTCGCCAGTGGCGCAAGCGACGTCTTTATCTTTACTCTGGGCCTAGAGTCCCTAATACCTAGGGGTATGCTTCTTCTGCTGTTTCAAGGGCATCGGAAATGGTTGCAGTGGGCCCACTGCAACCATTTCCGATGTCCTTCTCGCCAATGTCGGAGGTGAGTAGTTCTTAGCTACGGCTAGCAAAAGATCTACAGACGAAGACAGTAGCCCATGTATCAGTTACTAACCGAGTTACCGGGGTATGTGGTGCAGTGGATTTGTCTTCCTTTAGGTTTGTTACATCCGCCAAGACCACATACCCACCTCACACACTGGAAGGCGACTACTCTGATACCCCAACCCTCAGCGAATGCTTGTTTTAAGCCGATTCACGTTTGAGTGAAAATACTTTTGAGCGAAAAATGTTTGTTTGAAAGTTTATTTATTATTTTAGTTTAATTGACTACTAAACCCGCATTTGACCTCGATCTCGCCTGATGGTAAGCGACGATGAGGTCGACGGTGGAGCATGCGGGTCCAGTAAATGCCTATTCACTCTGGCCTTGAAGATCCCATGGTTGTAGGTTTCGGGAAATACAGACGCCGGCAGGCTGTTCCATTCCTTAGCCGTTCGCATAATGAACGAAGAAGTAAATCGCTTTTTCTTGATAAAATTCTTTGACTGAAACAGGAAATAGCGGTTTCGGAATTATAACTCTAAAGCTTTTAGCACACTGCAGCAAAATCATAGAATCCATAGAAATCTATTTCTCGGATTTCTATATTACTATCTATGGGTTTGGTTCGATTAATCACTGCAGAGTACTAAAACTACTAACTAAGAAAGACCCAGAATACAGCGAAAACCTCAAATCCCACGACAAATTTTTCAAATAATATAGCTTTAATTCTCTGAAGCATCCTGCTTTATATGAAAACAAAGCAAAAACCATCGGGATTTCGTTTGAAAAGGGACACTGCATTAATAAAACTACTTTGTATCGGGATTGCCTACGAGGGGGAAAGGGACAAATACCAATATCTCTTATTGTTGTAATTAAAGAGAGATGTCGCGATCAATCAGCGCCAATTGCGCTGATCAGCGAAGATTGAACAGACAGGGAAGGTCAGAAAAAAAGTGTGGATATTAACAATACTGTTAATAATTATTATCACTCATTCAGATTTTTTTTAGAGAGATAAGATATTTATTGTCATATAATTTGCATTGATAAATCTATAATAATACTAAAGCTAAAACTAAAACTAAGAAAAAAACTGAAAAACTCATTCAGATGCAAACACATATCAATGCTAAAATTTCCGCGTCTGCTTGACATGTTATTGGTAACTATGGAAACCGTTTGACGTATTGTAGACACCACGCAGGCGCGGGTGTCGAGTTTTTTTAATGGCTATAGTACCGAGTAGTTGGCCAGTGAAATGTAGTGCATTTAATACGAAAGAGTTCTTGTATGCAGTGCCATAAAACAATAAAAAATTTACATAATCCAATCGAAAACTGATATTTAATATTTCATTAAAACATTATTTTTCACGACCATGACGAATTAACCGTTCGTTAAATGTTATTGATTGTAGTTTCTTTATGACCAAATTACGAAATAGGAGTAAAAAATAAATTAATAATTACGTTATTAATAGAAAAAAGAAAGATTATGTTTTGAGTATTTAGTTTTGAATTTTTTCTAGGTTTTCACAATTAGAGTCTATCAAGTAGATCTGGTCGATTGTGTGTGGTAAAATCTTCGTAAAAACAGATACAAAAATGTCATCTGTAATGTCTAGAAACTTTAGTGTTGCTTACTCACGATTTTTATTTTTCTTCACAAATGTAGTGTGGCAAAACACATTGATGTAAACAACCCTTTAATTCCTTATTAAAATGCTGATGTGACACATTTCAATGCTATCTTGGAGAATCTTTCACGCTTATGCATTTATCCGAACCAAAAAAGAATCACGCAGTATGATTTTTAAAAAACCATACTGCGTGATTAAGTACGGATCGGGTTGCAGCGTCTTATTTGACTTTACTTTACTGTCCCACATATTAATCACATTTTATAGACGTTCTTCGAATAAAAAACACCATTCTTACTTGAAAACTACTGTAAAACAATTTGCAAGACAACGAAAAAAAAAGCTGTTAAAAAAGCGCGGGAGAAAGTCATTTTTCAAATTTTACTACACCGTTTTCTGCTAACTGTCCACAATCAATTGTCGCTTCTGGAGCCGTTCCATATTCCGGCCAATATAGATCCTATAATTTAACACTATCAGTCGTCAGAGTACATGTAACACAGTAGAGACACTGCCAATATAGTATTATTTCCTAGAGTACAAGCAAAACAGTAGAGAAGCTTCTTAAATAATATTAGGTCCAATATAAGTAGCTCCTATGCAACACAGTAGAGACACTGCATAAATGACATTCAAACCAGTAATGACCTACAAAGCCGAAACGTGAACACTGACAGTGCGACTGGTCCACAAAAAAAACAGCTCAGTGTTTTATGGAAAGAATTATGCTCGGAGTACAATACAATACAAATATTCTTTATTGCACACAGGACAAAAATACAGGACAGAAGAAAAGATACAAAATACAAATACAATTGGCGGCCTTATAGCTTATATCGGATTATTATAATTTTAGCGGAGTATTTTTTTTAGTTTTTATTGTCTACTAAACCCGCATTTGACCTCGATCTCGCCTAATGGTAAGCGACGATGGTATGGTATCTCTGCTGGATCGAATCAGAAATGAAGAGATCCGTCATAGAACCAGAGTTACCGACGAAGTGGCAGTGGGCCGGTCACATTCGTCGCAGAACTGACAACCGTTGGTGTAGACGAGTTTTGGAGTCAAATCAAATCAAAATGTTTTTTATTGTAAGTAAGTACCTTTTAATACATTTTTACAATGTGATTTTTTTTACTCTACCACCGCTTCGTAAAGTGATATAGCTGAAAGGAAAGAAGCGGCGCAAGAAACCTTCAGCAGCACATCTTTTGAAATAAATATATCTTACAATAATTATGAATACAATCATATATGTACACAATGTGCAGAGCTGGACCTGAATTTAGGACCAAGCCTCTTTATTATTTAAGTAGTCATTTATTTTATAATAACCCTTTTTACATAAGGTCCGTCTTACATGGGTCTTAAATTTTTTCTTTGTCATATTTGTTTTAAGTTTAGTAGATACAAACGTAGTGTGGAACGACCCCAGCTAAACGGAGAGACAATCTGTGCAAGGTGGCTAGAAGGAAATCATATAATATTAATCAAAATTGTTGTTATTGAAAGTTTAAAAAAAAAACAAAAAAACAAAAAAAACATATTTAAGTCGTATACGATATTTTAAAAATATGTTTTTTTATAATTTGGCTACGACAAACAGGCACACGGGCCACCTGATGGTAAGTAGTCACCGTCGTCTAGAGACACGTGCAATACCAGGGGTATTGCTTGTGTGTTACCGGCAGTGGAGGGAGAGGACTTTTGTAACATTCTTTTTGAAGCATCCCATGTCATAGCGCTCCGGGAAAACGTCGGCTGGAAGAGAGTTCCACATTTTACACGTGGCAGAAACGTTCGTATAAAACGGGTCGTGGTAGACACCCAAGGCTTCAGAAAGTGCGGGTGAACATTGAGCCGCCGACGAGTGGTGCAATTCAAGAAAGTAGACGACAGCACCATGTCAAGTAGTTCTAAAGAGCACTCCCCATTATACACGCGATAGAAGACACAGAGAAAGCCAATGTCTCTCCTTAAACTGAGAGGCTCTAAATCGCTCGTGAGCACAGAATCGTCGACAATTCGAGTAGCGCGCCTTTAATACCTTGTTTAATACGTAGTTCATTAAAATCTTCAGGATTAAAGTTTTAAAGTGTGTTAAGCTGGATTATTTTTTATTTTATTAAATAAGGAGATAAGAATAAGAAGGTGGATAAGAAGAGTCGAAGATTTTCTACTGCGCTCTACTGCCCTTACTATACCTAATACCTGTACTATGTCCAGACACCTATCCACCTAGACATAACCCAATCACCGTAGCACCAAGTGGCTGACTAATTGGACTGCAGTGCAGCAGACACCGAGCTAAATTCGAATCGATATTGTTAATCGAGACGTAAATTAACAATGTAATCGATACTGTCTAGTGGGTTCGTTCCTCTGTCTACGGGGACGTCTCTAGTCTAATTGGCGCCATGTAGTCGGGGACGGAAGACGTGGTTTTTTTTTATTGTATAAGGAAAGCACAAAGGGCCATGGAGCCGTGAGACAGCGGGTTGCGACGCTAAAGTGGCGATGGGTGGGACACTTGGTTAGACGTGGTGATGGCCGGTGGACCAGAGCCCTCACTGAATGGTGCCCAAGGTCGGGGAAAAGAGGAGTAGGTCGTCCAGCAGTTGGGCGGATACATAACCAAAGTCCCATCGAAGACCTGGATGCGACTAGCACAGGATCGTATAGACTGGCACAAAACAGAGGAAATTGAAATTGAAAAACTTTTATTTAGCACTGTGAACAACAGGCTCAATGGCGCGCCCTGGGAGAGGCCTATGTCCAGCAGTGGACTAGAGTAGGCTGCTCATGATGTAAACACCAGAATATAGCAAGTACACAATACAGAAGTATACAAAGATTAATACATGCAGCACAAAACATCCGGTGTGGTTCAGTACCAAAAAGGGTACACCAGCTCAGTATAATGCTGAGGCAAGCCAAGAGGAGGTTTATACCCTGCAGTGGGACGACATGGGCTGATGATGATGTTAAGGAAAGCAGACGAGCGAACGGGCCATCTGATGCTGTCGCCCATAGGCATCTCATCATACTATAATGCTATTAGAGGGGTTTCAATGATTCTAACCTTGAAGTCTTTGATGGAGTGCCTCATGTGACGATAATTACGCTGGCTCTCTTACCCTTCAAACCGGAACACAGCAATGCAAGCATTGTGTACATATATGATTGTATTCATAATTATTGTAAGATATATTTATTTCAAAAGATGTGCTGCTGAAGGTTTCTTGCGCCGCTTCTTTCTTTTCAGCTACAGCGCCTTGCGAAGCGGTGGTAGAGTAAAACATAATGACGTTGTAAAAATGTACTATAAGGTACTTACTTACAATAAAAACATTTTGATTTTTGCTTTACGGCAGAAATGGGTAAAAGGGTGATACTAGTTCAGGCGGATTCCGCACAGAGTCATACCACCTTCAAAATTCAAAGGAGAATGATCTTTCCCACACTTCGTTAGCCCAAAATCTATCAGTCACAGAAAATTCATGATTTTGTTCCAAGTTCCGACCTAAGAACTAACTAACCGTAACTAAGTATGCCCCGTATTTTACGGGGTTTTCAGGCTATGGCAATAGGTATAAGAATTAGCAAAATAAAATACGGGGTAAGATCGACTTTCAGAAAAGTTTAAGTTAAAATGTAAAGATTTTTATACATTTGTTTCACAAAATGAAGAGCTTTTGAAAGCATTCATTAATCAAAAAATATAAATTTAAAAATAAAGAATTCGTCGTAAAACAGTGCCGTTTTAATTGCCTCCCGTAAAAAATCTAAAACCCGTATTTTTAATACTGGTAACCTAAATTAAAATAAAAGTAAATTTTAAAAATAAAAATATCGTCTTAAAACGGTGCTGTTTTAATTGCCTCCCGTTAAAAATCTAAAACACGTATTTTTCAGGTAACCTTTAACCAAGAAGTGGCAGATGGCAACCCTTTTTTTGGTAACGGGGGGAAGTCTTCGAAAGATACCCAGACTCCTAGGGGAGAGACTGGGTTATGTGAGATTTTAACTCACTAAAACCCCCTCGATGGCCGGCCTCGTACATGTCGGAGGGCTCCGGGATCTCCAGTGCAACGCCCTCCTAGCATTTGTGTACATTCCACCTCCCGGTTCCTCCCGTCACAGCGGCGTGCGGCCATAGCACGTCGCTGCCTTCCAAAGGGTTCAAAAACTTCAACCCTTCCACTTCATCCCAATGCTTCATCCTAATAATCTATACGAAATGTCAGCAATAATTAGACAGCAACTTAGCAGAAACAACATGAATGTAATTGGGTTTTCACTAACAATTATGTAGCTACATAATTATGCACATAATTGGTCTATCACATAACATAGGATGTATTATTGTTTCCGACGTTGTTTACAAGCAATATATTATCAGTTACAGGCTTATATTACCGGTTTTGTGGGCATGAGGAAAGCGGTAAGCGAAGCGATTTATACGAGTACAAAGCGGTAATCATTTTATTAAATAGATGAGTTGTACGAATCTTATCTTATGTTATGATAGAGGGCCGGGAATAACCCAGCGGCACTTCGACCCTTGAGGATATTTTGTGCCTACCCCATATTACACACTGGTCATCTCATGTGCAGGTTTCCTCACGATGTTTTCCTTCACCGTTAGAGCCGTCGGTAAATGTACGTAAGTCTTCGAAAAATACGAAAAACTCATTGGTACATGGCACTGCACGGTTTCAAACCCGGACCTCATGGGAGTCCAGTGTACTAGCCACTAGATCACCGACACTCTCTGAATTGTACGAAAAATACAACAACGAGCGTTATTATTATTATTATTTACACTTTATTGTACAACAATACACTTAATAAAAACAATTTAAATGAGACATTGTACAAAGGGTGAACTTATCTCTAAAAAAGAGATTTCTTCCTACTACGTTTCGAAAGAGCCTGTCAGTTACGAGTATTTTCTCCTATAATTGTTAAAACATTTACATCCGTTCAGTTAAGTAAAAAATTTAAAAAATAGAAAAACCCGACTGCGTATAAAAGCGAACCAAAAAGATGGAAACAAGACGGCTTCAAATTGTCACTTTTCTCAAAAATATCGTAGACTCTCTAAGATTTATTCTATCTAACGATATCACGCAGTCGGAGGCCTGCGTGGTAATGCTTTCCAGTCCATATTATGGTAAAGCGACTGTATATAATATATAATTTCTATATTATTAATGTAAAGTCGACCACAAGCTATAGTATACCATCTGTCAAAAACCTTCGATTAAATCTCAACCTTATGCCTGCGCAACATGATAATCATAATCATAATCATAATTTATTCATAAAATTAATTTACATGTCATATATGTTCTTAGTATAAATATTATTGTACAATGTGTTAATATGTCAAATATTATAAAATTCGTTTATATTGAAAAATGCACAGCCTAGCAACCATATTTTTAATTTATTTTCAAAAATAATTACACTATGTGATTTTTTTTATGTCATTGGGAATTTTATTGTAAATTTTTGGCCCTAAAGCGTACGTGGTATTGGTAGATTTTTGCAATCGACATTGTTTGAGTTTTAATTCGGTTGTGTTTCTGATATCATACTTGATGTCAGTTTTATCATGGAATAGATGTATATTGGCTTTTACAAATCTGCCTATATCAAATATAGATTGTAAAATGAGGGTGAGGATTTTATATTCTATGAAAAGGTATTTATTCATACATACCTATATGGCTTGGATTCCTATGGTCAAAGGTGCGTTTGGACAAAAGAGCGTTTTCGTCAAAGGTGCGGTTCGTCAAAAAGTTTTTAGTCAAGGGTGCGTTTCGTCAAAAAAGCCTTTTTGTCAAAGGCTCAACATTTCAAATTCTCAAATTTTGACGTGTTGAGTAGGTTGACCTGTGGACGACTGTACAATACTTGTAGCCGTTGGCGTTCCTTAATAAATAAATAAAATAAAATAAAGGTAAACGCTCATACTTCATGGCCGCACAATAATTCAATCACATCATATTCAGTTCCGGATAATAGCGAGCGCGGACGGACTGGTGCGATTGTGTTGACTGTACTGAATTAGCTCGATCAATGATTTGATCCATCGTTATTAATGTGTAAGTAAAGTAAGTAAGTAATATGTTTATTTCACACACAATAATGACCGAAACAGTTATAATTATAATAAAATAATTATGTAGTCAAAGGCAAACATATCTAAATCATGTCTGATGTTCTGAGGGGCCAGCTGAAAATCAGCGCTGTGGCTTGCCTCAGCATTATGCTGAGCTGGTGTACCCTTTTTGGCACTGTACCGCACCGGGTGTTTTGTGCTGCATGTATTAATCTATGTATACTTCTGTATTCTGGTGTTTACAGCGCTAAATAAACGATTTCAATTTCAATTTTGGTCTGCTGTTGTTGTGAAAAGGGCCTGAACTCAGCTTATTGCTGCATACAAAATTGCGCTGGTATTCTGTTGGACCATGACCGATGGCTGGCCAAAACCGGTCCAAGAGGACAAAGATACGACACAAATAAATTTAATTGATGATAAGTAGTATTAATAAGTGAAAAATATATATACCTACATTTACCATGACACATGAATGATAAAAAAATATAAATAAACAAATACACACAAATATATATATGTCAGCGCAAAAAACAAGTGACGTCATAGTGCACGTGCAATGCCCACCTGCGCTTGCGACGAAGCAAACACGCAGCAACAGCCGATACCACGTCATTCCGCCCGCCACTTCCTGGACTCTATAAAAGCGGGCGCCCGACCCAATGTGGGATCATTCACTTGCGACTCGTCGACGAGGCAGTCGGACTTGATATTTTATTGGAGAATATTGCATTTCCGAATAATTAACCGTATCTGGTTGCTATCAGGGAACTCTCGTATGGCCGGTTACTATTGAATGTTACTAACCTAACCGGTGACTAGTGGTTGCCATTGAGACAGTTGGCCCGTGGCTAGTTAATGTCGAGTAACTAGGCAGTAACTAATTTGCTGTTAAATAACTATAAAATAAGTTGATTGAGTTAATATAGTTATTAAATTATATTTCGCTAGTTCTTTAAAAAGCAAAAATAGTATCACAGGCTGAGGACAACCCGGAGAATGATAGCGGGCTATCCATGCCCTGACCCTCAGATCTGACATATATAATTATACTAAAGGGGTACAGTGCCGGTATGTTGAATAAGGTAAGAAGGAAATAAAGGGAACAGAACCAGACCAGGGCAACAGTAATTGCATCGACAGCAAATTTGAGCGAAGTCTGCCTTTTCCGGTGCAGTTACGTATTGGAGGGGGATGTTATTTTAGCACTTAGTATGTTTCACTCACACACATATATCAGAAAAGTATTGCTATCTCAATTCTATTAGGCTATTGAGTACAAAAGCCTTCAGGTTCATACTTCCACTGACCGAGACCTGCGCTACGATCACGATCTTGTTCCGATCGCAAGAAACAACTGCATGTATATTTACCAGGGTTCTAAATTCGATATTTATAATAAATATCTAAAGAATTAAAAATTAAAAAAGGATATTTTTCGTTTTCATGTCCTGTGGCGACGCACGACGCGCCACTACGATAAGTACCTACTCACATCGGTGTAGAACGCGCTATCGAAATTGTCCTGGGACTTCGCATATATACGAGTTCCAAACATCCATAGTTGGACCAGGACCAGGAGGCTGGGTATCATTCGAAGATTTCCCCCGTTAACAAAAAAAAGAGCGTCAGTGGCGTCGTGGCTAGGACGTCGGACTCCCATGCGGGAGGTCCGAGTTAGAAACCAGGCAAAGCCATGTACCAATGAGTTATTCGGTTTTTTCGAAAAGACTTACGTACATTTACCGACTGCTCTGACGGTGAAAGAAAACATTGTGAGAAAACCTGCTCATTGAGATAACCAGTGTGTGAAATGAAACCCCATTAAATCTGCCACGAGAGTCGTTCTATGTGATTAATTCCTTAGAATGATCACGACCCTCAACAATGAGGAATACGACTTAGAAGAAAGAAGAAGAAAAAAAGTCTTGGTTAGCTGTACTATGCGACAGTCGTATCACCAAGAACAGGTTTCCCAATTATAATTCAAACTCGAAACTCGATCCGATTGGATATCCGGCACTTAATAAAACAGAAACTGAATATTCAATCACAGTCGCTATCGATCTCTCCACTGTTCACTCAATTTGGGTTTACGAGTATTTATCTTTCCTTTTCGGATGTTCCCACTGGAGAGGGTGAAAATGTAGCCCTGAAAGATTCATTTCTGTCGTTGCGTAATGTAATGTAATAACGGGCTGGTTTCCGTAACTCGACTTCTTTAGCGCCTATTTGGTTTGTGATGGGAACAACTACTTACTCGAGCCACCCCAACCTCGCCAGAAAGTCAAGTAGTCCTTTAATGTTCTGTAGGACTCAGGGAAGTGATCCTGGGGTGCCAAGGCTTCCCGCCCGGTAGGTGGTCACCTCACTGCATTATTTCTGTCGTTATATCTTGACATAATTATTTATATGGTGAGAAATTTTAAGGGAACAAGTATGTGCGGGTAGTCTCTTGGATGAGAGAAAAATGAAAGACAAAATTAAAAACTTTGAAAAAACCCGCAGAATAATATTAAGCTGTAAAAAAGTAATGATATAAAAACGTTATGCTTTAATTTAAAAAAAACATGCTCTAAGAAGGATAAAATAATAACAAAAAATATGTTTTTTATACGGATGATAGCGCAGCGAAAGTTGAAGCGAATAACACGTACATACGTAGACATAAATGTAAATAGTTCACCTACCTATCATGTCAAATTATTTTCATGACATCAGTCAGGACACCAGGTGCCATACTTTCTCATAAAATCTCTTAAGTATTAAAGATTTCTAGTTGTTGAAAGTAGTGTTCAACCGCCGTCGGTTGGGTCTAATTCCCGGAATATGTAGCCTGTCTGATAGATCTAATTCCGTGGATACGTTATGTTGTATGATGCTATTTATCGCGATCTAGGTTACCAAGTCGATAGGTGGGGTGAGGTACGGGGGTCGGGAAGCATCTTGAGAGTATAGTTCGCCTTCGATTGTTATTATTAAAATAGCTTCTCCACAAAACTGCGCAATTGACCATTTTTAACCCGCGATCGATTGAGGGAAAGTGTGTTATAAGTTTGTTTGTCTGTTTATGTGTTTCTCTGTGGCATTATAACTTGACATCGGATGATCCGATTTGGACCCATTTCTTTTTTTTTAATAGAGAATTTTGTCGAGAGTGTGCTTAGCTAGGTCTGATAGAAACTGGATCAGTGGTTTCCAAGATCTTGGAGTATCTTTGATGTCAGATGGGATCTCTGGAACGGTAATAGCTAGATGGTTCGAATTTGAGCGCAAATATTTATGTTCATGGTGCGTTTCCGATATCTGAAATCTTGAGGATCTGATGATGACCAGGAAAAAGTAAAAGGTTCTCCATAATTATAGGTAAGGGGGTTTCTTAAATTTCTAATTTAGAGATATTAAGTTAATGTTAACATTTGCGGTAAGAACGACTCGCTGGGAACTGTCAAATGATATTTCGTTGACAATATTTCAACCATACAGTGACTTAAAACGATAAAAACCAGCTCTCCAGTTGGTTCCATCATGCGGATACGTTTATGGATCTGCCACCACTTTATAAATTTAATAAATCACTTTAAAGTAGTTGTACCATTTACTAAATAGATATATCATTATATAGCTCAATTGAACTTGCTAGAGCCGTAAAATTGGTAAATAATATTCGGTAACAACACAGCTTTTCGAATTTTGCTGCAGCTGTTGTATGAATGCATAAATCTATATTTTAACCCAATGCTAAAACAATACCAGCAAAAAATCGCCCGAAAAATAAATAGTTTCCGAAATATTCCAAACCAAATTCTATAACACGTGATTTCATGTTTTCGATCGCTGGACCCGTCAACAAAAACAAGGTTCCGCAAACAAATTGCTTTTAACAAACCTTTTTGTGTACGTTTGTCTGTTTTCATTACATGCGTTGGTCGCGTTCAGATGGGCGTTTTTAACGCCCATTGACATTGCTGAAAGACAGGACTTTTTTGCTTAGGTGTGCATGTAGCTGGATCAGTCGATCAGTAGCTTCTAGTGGCACCGATTACGTCGTGAACGCTTATCTAAAAGTAGGCAAATCAAATCAAAACAACCTTTTTTATTGTAAGTAAGTACCTTAAAGTACATTTTTACAACATCATGTTTTACTCTACCACCGCTTCATAAGGTGCTGTAGCTGAAAGGAAAGAAGCGGCGCAAGAAACTTTCAGCAGCACATCTTTCGAAATAAATATATATCTTACAATAATTATGAATACAATCACATACAACACGATATGCAGAGCTGGACCTGAATTTAGGATCAAGCATTAAAATAGTCAATAGTAATTATCATTTAAATAGTCATTTATTTTATAATAACCGTTTTTAGATAAGGCTAAACGAAACTATGTAATAGTTAGAGTGACGAATTGTTTAGCCATGATTAAATTTAGCTAATGACACGCCAGAATCAAAAGCATTAGCTTTGACAAAAAATTAACAGAGAAAATAAGTAATATTCTTATACTTGTGACATCTACTTAAATACTACTAGTATTTATTAAGGCATGGAGAATAAAACAAAACGAATCTTTTTGGCTTTTTTAATTCTTATGCGTCGTCCATGGGAATGACATCTTAATGAGAGGTTTTCTCATTGATTCCAAGAGGCTCGCTAGAAGGGGTCATTTTTTAATGTCAGAGAGGCTGGTAGCCAGAGCCGTAAACTACCAACGTTTAGTGTTGCAGTTTATTTATCGAAGTTCCGCGAGAGCCTTTAGATGTGGGAGCGAGATCGCGCTATAGCAAATTATGTTTTATGCCAATTTATCTACGTATTTATTTCATTTTAGATACAATCAGAACGCGTGCCGCGTGAATTGTTATTGACTGACAATGACAGATCGCCACTACGTGCGAGATCCATCTCTGAGAACAAAAACGAACTCAAAAAAAAAGAGAACCTCCTATTTCAAAAGCGTGGACAGCATTTTTGTCGTGTCAAATTCTGCGATAGAAAAACGTCTACAACGCGCGGCGAAAAAACATTCGTGTGCATCATTTGATTCGACAACTCGGCAATCGCGCCGTGTTATATATCAACAGCGGTTTTACGGAGCCATCGTTCATTTTACAACCACACCGAAATTGGTACAGCCGCGCCAAAAAGAGTAGAAGGCATACGTAAAATAAATATAGAGGATTACTCAGGCAAATAAGGAAAAAGTTTCAAAACATAGGTAATGTATGTTTTACGACGGTTTTTTTATGATCAATGTCAAATGTACCTTCGTTGTATACTTACTTATTTTTTTCAGCGATCTCATATTTTATTTCTCTGCTGCTTTACTTTGCGTGAAAGTGTTGGTAATAGGATGATATTTTTTGTTTTCTTAAAGCAAATAGTGAAACAATGGACAATTCATAAGTTATTAGGTATCTAAATAATGATCAAATAATAATAAGTATTTAATGTACACAAATATAAATTAAATGTAACTTATAAAATGTATTAGATTAGGCCCGTGTGGTAGGGCACCGAGGATGCTGGCGGCGTTGCCCCGCTGGATCGTTATGCTGATCCTTTGGGCGAGATAGCCGCCAGCTCGAGGGAAGCTCTCGGAACAGTGACCAAGCTCCAGGGCCCCAAGGAACGAGGGTCTCTACACCAAATGCAACAAAGTTGTATTGGTTGCCGATGTCCCTGTATTTGTGGGCCTTAAGGCCCTCAGACGCTTCAGCCGCCTCACCGGCCTTCCTACACGTACTCTGGAGGTAAGACGGAGCCAGAGTGTCTACGCAAGTAGCGTCCCACACGAGGGCATATTAATATATTTAGGTAGTTCTATATAGTACATTATATCTACACAGAAATGAGTAGGTACTTACATCAATGTCTCCAAATAATTTGAGTTACTTCGGCGTTGATATGTTCCGGCAGAGTTTATGGAAGAACCAGTCGTCATATATAATATAATTAGGTAAATATGAGGTCAAACACAGGTTAAGTGTTATAAATAAATAAATAATAAAACTCCCTGTCACTTGTATCTACGAATGTACCCTAAACCTGATACAATAAAACAAATTACGATATTTATTGTGAAAGAAGGAATTCGAACGAATTTGTGGGGATTAACAACGAGGGAGGTATTTGGGGGGAGGGGGTTGTAATACGGATTTATTGCTTTTCAGGGTTATAATAAAAACAAGACGATCAAATTAAACAAGTAATTACACCGTGCAATTAAAAAGTTAGGCTTGGGTATTTGGGAAATAATTCTAAATTAAAAATTTAAGAAACCCCCGATCACAGAAATCGGATTACTAGCGCCGTCTCCTCTAGAACAATGACGTCAGTACTGACAGCGAGAAACGTAATTGACCAATAGGTCATATCATATATTTTCATACATTTAACATTTCAGTGCCCGACTAATGTATGGGAAAATGCTCAAATCGCATGCGCCAACTGGCAGACGCGTTTTCCTTATAAAACTTCTCTAGCGAACAATCTACAGAGGGGTGAATTTCAAAATCCTTGCCCCTGATTTTATATTACGGTTAGAGCGTCGGTGGCACAGTGGCCAGCGGACTATGCGGGAGGTCCGGGTTCGAAACCGTGCAGTGCCATGTACCAATGAGTTTTTCGTATTTTTCGAATACTTACGTACATTTATCGAATTCTCTATCGGTGAAGGAAAACACCGTGAGAAAACTTGCGCACTGAGATGACCAGTGTGTAAAATGGGGTAGGCACAGAAGATCCTCAAGGGTCGAAGTGCCGCTGGGTTATTCCCGGCCCGGTTCCGGATGTATGAAGGGTCCTAAACATTTGAGCTCAAACTCGAAACCGACGCGCCACTATCATTAGTTCACACAACTCGCCAATAGATGTCGCTATTCATCCGGAGCATACCTACACACGTCAAGTCCGTATTTCCATACAAACATAGAACGCGCTATCGATATTTTCAATGGGACTTCGCCTATATACGAGTTCCAAACATCCAGCACTACTGGTCATCAGGAACCATCCCGCCTGGGGAAGATCTTCCCTTTTCATATCATTTCATATCCTTCCTAGGTTCTATGTACGAGGGGCGGCTGAAAAGTTTTGAGCCTAAGTACCTTTAAGTATGACTAATCGCACTTGCGAGTATCCTAAGTAGTATAAATACCGACTTTCATGTCATTAGCGTCATTACGAAGGCAAAGATGGCGAATATTTTTTCACTGGGTTAAAAGCCCTTTATGACAGATGTAAGAAGTGCATTGAAATAGAGGGAGATTATATAGAAAAATAAATTTTGTTTACATTTTTATCAGCATTTTTAATGCCCTAGGCTGAAAACTTTTCAGCCGACCGATATAAGATTTGTAGGCAGGGCACTATAATAGTTATTGTGTAGGGAATCCCATTATAGTTTGGAGAAAGGGTTTTAGGTACATCGTTTGTTTACTCGAGAATGAGTATTAGGGCACGGAAGTAATCAGTTTTGTGGGGGCTTTGTTATAAGTCGCAGAGGATATCGGAGATTGTTTGATTGATTAAATAGACTACGAACCCTACCCCTTACCGGAAAGCATCTACATTTAGTGTAGTAAATGAAAAATCGTTTTCACTTAGGTTGTAATTCCGAATTCGATATTACTCCACACAGAAGAAAGAGAGACATGGGAATATCGAGCGTACCAGAATCGTGTCTTCGAAAATTTAGAAAGACAATATTTATTACTTTTTCCTTTATGTTAGTGCTTCTAAACCGCGTAACAGCCGTATCGCCTGCGGGGCAAGAGGGGCGAGGGGCGGGACGATATAGGGCGAGTAGACAGCCACCGGGCGGACCTGTTACGCGGTTTCACTTGCTACAATCTACCCTCTAGGTGCCGGCTAGTAGAGTTCTAGGACAGTGTGCAGATGAAGTAATAGAGGAAAATTGGTAATAGTAGATATTATATTTATCAGGAACAGAACAACACAATAGTAGAAAATAGGTAGTAGCAGGAGACAATTTTATAAAACGGAGAAACGACAAAATACAGAGAGAAAGTAAAAACAATGAAATTAATGGAATAATGGAATTTAGAAATGGAATGGGAATATGATTTGAATTTTGAAAATATAGATGAAGAAATGAAGATGCCAACACGATATGAGGTGAGATAAACGCTAACAATGAGGTTGAAGTTGATGGCGAGGAGGTTGATATGGACGATGAAGTCGACATCGTTACACACTATAGTCACAAAATTAAGCTGTATGACTTTATTTGATTTTGTTAAAGTTGAGTAAAATGTTAGGAACGAAACCTTTTTCGTACAGATCGGATGAACAAAGCCTACGAACATTCATTGAGGTTTGCTCCAAATCCGTACCATCAAAGAATTTGGAATAGTTATGCTAGCTTTTCAACTAACTCAGAACTATGTACTGAACCTGCCTGATGAGATTCCGAAATACACGTAAGTCATTAGATGACTAGGTGATAAATTATACTTAACATACGAAATCATTAGCCGAACATTTAATGGGAGTTCTATTTTATAAATGTGAATAACTTTGTCCAACTTTTGAAAATTGAGTACAATATTGTTCCGACTTGCTCTTGTTTGAGTACAATATTGTTCCGACTTGCTCTTGTTTGACTCTGTATTTTGTACAGAGTCAAACATTTTATTTGCCATTTTTAAAACTTTTTGGATATGTTGTTGACATTCATGAGTGAATTAAAAGTCTGGGCGAATATTTTTGTTAACAGAGGGATGAAAGTTTTTTGACACAAGGTAAGTGACCTACTCATTAAAGTTTTTTTGTCAATAGAAAATAATCCTGCAATGTTTTACCACTAGAGACGCCACTAGCATAGTTAAAAAAACATTCAAAAATACGAACTACGTGTACGACTTAAAGATGATTTTGTTCTAAACATGACATAACCTAAATTTATTGCTTTCAATGACAATAATTTGATAAATAAATAATGATTATTTTGATTAATATTAGATGATTTTATAAGATTTTTGTTTAATAAACTTTAAATTAGCACATAAAGCCAAATATCAACATGTAGATACGTACCTTTCCACCAAATTCCTTCAGACTCGCGCCACGCTGTTTTAACACAGTTTTTAGGTTTGTTATTTTCAAATGGCCATATGGTGCCATGATAGCTTTCAGAAATTAAATTAAATTAATCCAAATAACAAGAAATTTGTGATATTTTCAAAAATGACGTTTCGTTTTGTTATCTGTTTACGAAGTGTGCTCGTGGTTCCATCTACGCAACGCTTTGCGTGTTATGTTCTATTGTCAATTGTTGCAAAGCTGTCAATTTTGTTTCTGCCGTGACGTATTTATATAACGTAAAATGACAAGGTTGTAAATAAATGTAAATGTATAGGATAGGAAATTAGAATAATCACAAAGAAATCATTACACAGTGTTTTTACTAGCTCGCTTTACTACTACAGAGCGTCGGTGGTCTAGTGGCTAGAACACCGGACTCCCTTGCAGTGCCATGTACCAATGAGTTTTTCGTATTTTTCAAAAGACTTACGTACATTTACCGGCTGCTCTAACGGTGAAGGAAACATCGTGAGGAAACCTGCACACTGAGATGACCAGTGTGTAAAATGGGGTAGGCACAAAAGAGCCTCAAGGGTCGAAGTGCCGCTGGGGTATTCCCGCCCCCTATCATAAGATAAGATACTAGCTCGAACCAAAATTCGTCATGTAGGATTTTAAAAAGAAAAAAAAATAGTTTTGTTAGAAGCCCGATTTAAATATTTTGATAGAAATGTGTGAACAAAATAAAAAATGTTAAACATTCCTAAAGGTTGCCGCTCACCTAATATTTCAAAATCGATTTGATACCGCCCGAAATTGGACCAGTACTGACCAGATTGCAGGTAGTTTAAATAAATGAGTGTAGTTTAAATAAATAAGGGTTGACCACAAACTGATCATAAATTTATGTCAGATTTTAATGGGGAATCGTTACCGTACTACTGTGGAGGTGGTACTATGGTTATTGATCGAGAACTCAGTGAGATATAGATGGCTGAAAAAATGTTATAAAAATTGCAATTTAAGAATTCATAATATTTTCAATAAGTTAAAATTTAAGAAATTTGGAAATCTGCCATCTAAACCAATAAACTTATTAAGTATTCACTGAAGATTATTTTTATTTTCATAAAATTCGAATCACCTGGCTATTACCAGGCTATTACCGTTCCAGAGATCCTATCTGACATCTAAGATAATCCAAGATCTTGGAAACCACTGGTCCAATTTTTTTGGACCTGGCTAAGAACACTCCCGACAAAATCCTCTATTAATTTAAAAAAACTGGGTCTAAATCGGACCATCCGTTGTTAAGTTATGATGCCACAGACATACATACAAACAGATAATCAAATACACAGACATACATACTCGTACATACAACATACACGCCCTCCCTCGATCAGTCGTAGGTTAAAAAGGACCTTATTTTACTTAAAATTCATTTGCTTTTATAAAAAAATATGAATACTTAGAACAATAAAATAAATAGGATTTAATTTCATCAAAAAATAAATAAATAAAGTTACAAAATATAATTATCGCTTTATTCTTTTTTTATTAAATAATGTGAGCAGACGAGCAAACAAGCCATCTCATGGTAATTGGTCACCGTTGCCCATAGACATCTCACCTCACTGTATTATTATTAGACGGTTTTCTTGAGGACTTAGATGCAGTGCCTCGTTTGCCGGTAATTATAAACGGCACCTACCGAATTCGAATCGAGTTCAATTCGACATGTAGTAGTACAAGTCCAGTAGTACCACTCCACCACAATCGGGTTTTATGTTATAATTTGCCCATAAACTAGCGCGGACAGGACTATCAAGGTAAAAGGACTGCATAGATTAACCACAGGGTTACATCCTTATGGTGCAGGTTTAGCTTTCGTGCTGTGCAGATATCGATAATTTTAACTATCAATAGTTATCTAAGAGGTCATCATATTTAAGGGCAGTAGATTTATCGATAAAATTTGAAAATTACTGTTTGTGATATTAGATTGTAGAGGTTAATAGATAAGTATTAGAAAATTTTACAGGGTTTCGCAAAAAAAAAAAGCGTTCCCAGTTTGCAAACGTATCAATCAGCTGATTGATTTGTATGAAAAGTCATATTTTTTTTGCGAGAATCAAAAAGCCTTAAAACCCGTTCAGTTATGAATATGAAACCGCCCATTTCGGATTTATAGGGGATTTTGGTACACCTGTTACTGTAAATAATGTCTAATTTTATTACTTTCCCATAAGGAGCAGATTTACATGTTGATCAATGTCTGTTAATAGCCTATTGCTATAGTACTACTTATTATTTCGATATGTACTACATGATTATTAAGGTGAAGTGAAGGCTCTGGATCGTACCTCGTCCAAAGGATCCCACTGGCTATCCAACGTGGTAATGCTGCCAGTGTTGGGTACCTTTGGACGGGGGTCGATTCAGAATCGGGAGTAGTTGGTAATGACTGTACATTTTTAAAATCTATATCTATAATTTGTATCTATATTAATTTATTCTTATTTTGACGTTTAAATGTTTGACTTGTAATCAGAATTTATTATGTAAATTATTGTAATCTGAATTAAATTTATTTTATAACTTTAAAAAAATTAAGGTGATAATTAATAAATAAATATTTGGATAAATAATGAAGAATTAATAACGAAATTCCTTTCGATGTCATTGAAATAAAATCGATAACTGTGCGCACAACACTATCAGCATAGATTATCCGTAGGGTTACTTCGTTATGGGGTTTCCATGGCATTTTATTGCGTCCAGTTTTGTAGATCGCTTGATAAGTTTTACTTTATTTAATTTTATGGGATTAAAGACTATTGTTTGTGCTCCTAGGGAGATAATTGTGTTTTTAACTTTTGAGTTATGGTTATTTAATTTTTGTATGGGAATTTGAGAAATATTTTGATTTTGTCACACTAAAGTGGCATTCTTACGACAGAATAATTTAAGTAAGTCATTAAATTATACAGGTGAAGTTACGAAAACCAAAACTAAATTCTTATTTTTAAAAGATTTTTCATACAAAATGGACACCTTGAACTCATGGAAAAGAAAAAAAAATGTGAGCTTTATGCCTGAATTATAACTATCAAATGTAATTTTAATTTATTTTGCGACTTATGATGCCACAGAAAAACAGCCATACGTGTTAAATTTATAACTTTCCATAAACCTTGCACACCTACTACCTCTTTCTCGAAATCATTTCCTCTGCCCGAAGGTTGCCTGGACGAGATCGCTCTTAGCGATAGGGCCGCCTAAATTGTACTATTCTATCTCTTGTTTGTTGTTTTCTATGTGTGCAGTGTATTTTACTTTACTTTACGTTTTGGTAGGGGGTTCAAAACATAAAGAACGAAGTATGCTAGCATTCCTTTTTAGCTTGCTCAAGGTGGATGATGGATTTTAACATATTTTATTATAATAATAATAAAAAAATTATTTAACGACAACACTACAACGGAAAGGTACAATGAATACTACAAAAAATTAAATTAAAAAATAACATACATATTTCCTAATACCGAGCCTACGATTAGCACCCACACTAGGTAATCCTGTGTCGTGGGCGCTGCGGTGGGGAGTGTGTGTTGTGTTGTACCTAAATGTACTGTAAGAAATGTGATTTGGCGAAGTAGAATTGTGTGAGTAATGTTGGTGTCTCTATTTGTTTGTCTAAATAACAGATAAAGCTATGCGAATTAAAAAACTAAAAAAGTAAATAAAGCCCAGTGGGTATTTCCGCTAAAAATACCTACCCCCATACCCAACCATAACAAGATGTACAATAACAAAGAGGTCTGGGATGACAAATATAATATAAGTACTGGAAATGTATATTAATTTCACATATTTAATTAAATTATATTTGACTAAAAATAACTAAGTAAATATTATGGCCCTCTGTCTGTGTTTTTATGGAAAACACCTGTCCCAGTCAGTCACCCTTATTATTTTATTAGCCGTCAGATCCAAACTTCAATAGGCATACAACGAAAACAATTTTCGAAATACCCCTTTTGAGCTGATCAAACAAGGGAAGCGTGAAATTAAATTAAATTTTGAAATTAATTTCGGTGACTTTCGGAACAATATTGGAAAATATTTGTTTCTTGCCCTGAGAAGTACATTATTTATTTACAAGGCCGACAGGTGGCACTTCGTCGATAAAATAATTGAGATCTAAGTGGGTGCCAAGTTCAGTGAACATTAAAACGAATCTATAGGATTCTTTAAATTATATAAAAAAAAATACTTGTGCTTATGGCTCAATTTACATAGCCGCGGAATGGAATGCAAACTAAATACGCTTCACCGCCAGGGGAATTCTCGAGAATGCGCGAGGATTCCCCGGAAGACGCGCGACCTCTTTCTTGGCTCGTATTTAGTTTGTATGTTGCACAATTGACATAAAGTTCATTATGCTATGTACAATTACGTTGCGAAAATTCGCTTCCATTCCATTTCGCGGCATTGTAAATTGAGCCTAAAACAAAATCTTTAACTTGGCAAATAGGTTTTTAGTTATACGGGGCATCAAAAGTAGCACGAAAATGAAAATAAAGAAACCATTATGGTACTTCGGTGTCCGTCCGTCTCCCTGTCTGTCTGTATGTCACAGCTGTCTTTCTCAGGAACGATTAAAGCTTGACAGCTGGATTTGAAATTTGGCACAGTTATTTGAACTTGCTTGCCCGCATCTAAGTATCTCAGGTTAAAAAAAAATGGAAATAATTTCCCCTGCATGCAGTGGGTTATTCCTATTGGTTAGATAGTTCGTCAGACTAATCTGACTAAGTGGGAATATGGAATGAGAAGGACTGATGATGAAGACCGAAGTGCTTCCATGGTGTGATGTGTTTTCCATGAACTTACCTGAAACAATAAAAATAAATTATTAGTTTAAAAAACCCTCGTCTTCATCATCAGGTCCTTGAGATTAAAGATGTGGGAAGGGCTCCATGGTGAGCTCAAACTCGAACCATTAATAGCTATTATCGTTACAGAGATCCCATCTGATATCAAAGATACTCCAAGATCATGAAAACACTGATCCAATTTTTATCAGACATGGCTAAGAATACTGGACAAAATTCTCTATTAGATAAAAAGAACCGGTTACGAATCGGATCATCCGTTGCCAAGTTATGAAGCCATGAAACACACAAACGTGTCAAACTTCCTCTATCAGTCGGGGGTTAATAATGCAAAATTAATATTACATATAGAAGAAGAAAAAGTAGTGTACAATCCGTAACACGCATACCTAGTTCAAAAGTTTTGTTTACATTAGCGACAGTTATTGTAGGTAGTTTTAACTTTCGTTTTTGTTTCGTTCTGTCAAATATTAAAGTCCAGTGAGGGTAGTTTTTATCGTTGATTGCCACTCGCTGACACAGTCTCGGAAATACAGCCCTTGAGACCATGTACTCCTCGAAGTGCTGATACAGTGCTGGTGCTTTGCGGATACAAAAAACTGCCAGATTATTGGATATTGTCAGCGCCGACGTGTGATCTCGGGCTGAAACGCTGGTGAGTTGGTTTTTCATTGGTATTTATTGCCTGCCCTGGACATTATCTCGTTCCCCTTAGTTTATTTCGCCCTCGAAAGATCCCTGGAATCGCTAGGGATAAAGGATAAAGTTACATATTACTAAATGTTGTTTATCTCTGCCCCACTTACAGTTACAACGTGTCCGCCATAGAATAATTTGAAAAGCTGCATTAGAGCTTTCATTTGATATATCACTCAACGTAGTACAATCAAGTCCATTGTTAATTTTGAGGTTAGAATACATTGTCTTCTGAAACAATTGGATCTGGCTAAACTTTAAGAGGACAATCTCGTGAAACTAGCCCACCCAACTAATTGCTACACACTGTATAATGAAATTACATTGGTGTGAGTACTGTAAACGTGCCAGCTTTAGATAATCGACCTGTAGCTTGAAGTGTCTTCCACTGTACATACATTCTTGAGATAAAAATCCCATTTTCCTTTATATATTTTGGAAATTTAACGCAGTTACCCAAAATTATTCGTTTAATAATAACAGCATACAATTTGATTCTGTAAGTGCTGTAATCTCTAATACTTATGAACATACTTTTGAGGTTACCGTATTAGTCCCTATTTTTAAATGTAAGTACCCAATTAAGTTATGGAGTTACCCACGAGTTACGATTGGATAAAACCCCACTTTCCACTTACCCCTTGTAACCACTTGTAACTTAAATATAGGGTTCCGTAATAAAGTGTCGGACCCAGTAAGTAACAGTTTTCAGCCCCGTTTCCACCCCATTCGCTTTTCCAGTAAAGTTTAACGGTCATTGGAAGTTGTCAGGGGTCGCAAACCGAAAAGTTTCTGAATTTAAACTGTTCCGGTAGAGGTTTTATTTAATATATCTCTTAATTACTCAATAATCAAATTACAAGTCAAAAATATTGGTATAAATTAAATGTCAATAAAAAATAAAAAATTTAATATAATAATTAATTCTAAATTTCTTTCTTAAAGCAGCGAAGGTGCTTACACAGGTGGCATCCCAGAGCGAACACCTCCCACGCTGCCTAGGCACCAGGGTCAGGTCGTCTGACCTCTCGCCATCCGTGCGGCTGAGACCCGGCGGCTCGAGCACGCATGGAACATTGGCGGATGCTAAGGCTTTCCGAATGATGTCGTTGAGAGCGTGGTGACGCGGAAACCTCCCTGAGCACCGACAACAACTCAGTGCGTGATGGCCATTGGCTTCCACCATGGAACCACAAATGCATGGATGAGGTTCGCAAACATTGCAGCCCAGGCGGAGTGCCACAGCCACACGCAATGAGTTGTCGCTATGAATTACAATTTAAAATTATATAATACAATTTAAATACAATTTATTTACAATTTTACTCAAAAAACCGCCCGCGCAGTGCCCCCTGGCCGAAAGAACCCAAGATACTCGGGGCGGCGCATTTCCTTCGCTGAATGGTGAGGGAAATGCGCTGCGCTAAAAAGGAGCCGACCCGCGGATCACCTCCTCTCTCCTTCAAACGCGCTCCATTCCATTGCACGAATTAACTTCCCACAGGAAGGTCAAAATAGTATTTTTTTTCAATTATCAAAAGGAATAAACATTTGAGCTCAAACTCGAACAACCTAACTGTTACCGTTCCAGATATCCCATCATACTCCAACATCCCGAAATACTCCAAGATCTTAGAACCACTGATCCAATTTCCATCTGACATGGCTAAGAACATTGAGCATATTAGACATGCGGCGCCTGAAGGCGGGGGAAGCTCCGGCCTTCAGCCTCGCCCTGGCTAACATAAAATCCCTAGCTCCACATCATTTCAATTTATCTTTGGCCGCCATCTTTAAAAAAAATCTCTTGAAATATCTCAGGATTCCTTACGACTTTAGTTCGAAAAGACCTCATCTACTCGTAACTACGAGTATTACAGTTTCGGCGGGCTGATAATCTTCCAATTCTTCAACTTTCATATTACAAAAATGTACTTCACTTACTTTTTCCTGGTCATCATCAGATCCTCAATGTTTCAATGTCGGAAAAGCACCATGAATCTGAATATTTGAGCTCAAACTCGAACCATCTAGCTATTACCATTCCAAAGATCTCATCTCACATCAAAGATACTCCAAGATCTTGCAAACCACTGTTCCAATTTTTATCAGACCTGGCTCAGAACACTCTCGTCAAAATTCTCTATTAAATAAAGAAAACCGGGTCCAAATCTGATCATCCGTTGTTAAGTTATGATGCCACAGACACACAAACGTGTCAAGCTTATAACACGCCCTCCCTCAATCGATCGGGGGTTTAAAATAACTCTCGTAGCTCTAAAACATAATTCTACAAAATTTTAAAGTCGATATTCGAATTTGGCTCAATGGAATACATATTGTGAAATTTTGAACTCTGTATCTTATTCCGTATAGGCGCTAGACGGGTACGGGTAGGGTACGGAGCCTTAAAAACGAGCCCAGCACAATTTTATTCCAGCTTTAACGTTGAATGCTCTCCCAAAATATTAAAAAAACTCAACAATTCGATTATTTCTTCACAAATTCCCGGGCGGACGATAGTTCCCGAATATATCTCTAATTGCAAATTCCCGATATACTCGTACCTACATTGCAAACAAAAATACCAGACAGGGAATATTCATGTATGAAAATTGAAATCACGTTGCAGGCTTTAAAATAGCAAACATGGCACATACGAGTATGCCTTGCTGCTGGACGTGGATTTAATTCCCGGGAAATGGGCAGTTTACGCTGCTAAAACTGAGAGCTGACATTCTTTAAATAGTAGTAAATAGTACTGAGTTAAATGAACCCCATTCAAAGCGTAAAATTGATCTCGAGCCAAAGTTAGCATATGAATACTAAAATTAATTATAATAAAAAGCAAAAAACCGACTGAAACAACTAAAAAGAGAAAAACAAGCTCTAGAATCTTGTTTGAGCAAATCATAACGCTATAGAAACTTATATAATTTAAAGCATATTTAAAAAGTAAACTTCAAATTAAAAAATTAAGATACCCCCGACGTACCATTGCGGAGATTCCCTTACTTTTTCCTGGTCATCATACAGGTCCTCAAGATTCCAGTGATACCATCTGACATCAAATATACTCCAAGATCTTGGAAACCGCTGAACCAATTTTTAACAAATCTAGCCAAGAACACTTCCGGGTCCAAATCCACAGACAAACAGACAAACGTATCAAACTTCTAACACTTCCCTCAATCGGTCAGATCATGGGCGTTACGTCCAATTCCCCAAATTACTAGTTCCCTGAACGTCCATTTCCCGAACGTCCAGTTCCCCGAAGGTCCAGTTCCCTGGTCACTTAGATTTTTAAGTCCAATGAAAAGTGACAAATGTCAAAGTGACAAATTTCCGACCCCCGACCGATCGAGCGTGTTATAAGTTTGACACGTTAGTCTGTTTGTCTGTGGCATCATAACTTGACAACGGATGATCCGATTTAGACCCGGTTTTTAAAAAATTTAACAGATATTTTAATATTTTTAATATTTTTTTAAAATTAAAACAGTGTTATTTATTATTATTTATGTAGGTAGGTTTGAAGATTGAAGGTTAATTGAAGGCAGCTACTTAGGCAGACCTACACTCTTTCCTTGTACCGAACTTGGCCATTTTTAACCCCCGACCGATAGAGGGAGGGCGTGTTATAAGTTTGACACGTTTGTCTGCGGAAGCATAACTTGACAACGGATGAACGGAAATCCGATTGACTGCTACATGTCCTAGCTTATACATAACTCTCACGTCCATAATCCGCGAGGCGGGAGACAGAGGAACCACCTTAATCATAGGTAGTTCCCACTTTTTGTCGTAAAATTTGGTGTATAAACGTGATAGGTGGCGAAGCCTATCGCCGTCTACTAGGTGTAGAATAGTATCCACAAAGACCCTTAGTCCTCGTACGACACCCACGGGAAGAGTTGGGGTGGTGCTTATTCATGGCCGGCACGACACGGCACATATCCTAACTAGTAAGAATAACTGTTATTAACGTCTAAAAGACGAATAAAGTAAGTAAGTAATATGTTTATTTCACACACAGCAATGACCGAAACAGTTATAATTATAATAAAATAATTATGTAGTCAAAGGTAAACATATCTAAATAATGTCTGACGGTCTGCTGTTGTTGAAAGTGAGTGACAGACAGCACTATTGGCTGATATAAACACTAGTACGAGTAATCTCTGATACGATTGATTCCTATGAGCATGAATGAACTTAACAAGATCTCTTCTGCGATTGAACGCTGTGTGTGTATTTCCCTTTCAGAGATAACATACGTGTACATCATAGACAACATTCTCTTTGACATGACTTTCGAGATAGCATACCTAGATCATATCTCTCTAAATTTCTCTTAATTTTGTTATTATGTTTGTTTTTTTACTGTGTTAAAATTTTTGTTACTGTGTTAAAATTTTTGCTTATATGTATTTTATCTAGTTGTAAACTCTTTGTGTTCTTTATTAAATATAAATAAAATTTAAAAAAATCTCTGAACGAATTTCAATAATAACAGACTCAGTTCTGAAAGGGAATTCAATCCAAGCTCTGACCAAATATAGGCACAGCTATATTGGAATTTCATGAAAAACTTTGATTGGGATAAATAACACTAACATTCGAAATACTCGATATTTCGAATAAATTTGGTCAATGTATGGACTATCGCTGGACGGGGCACATAGCCAGTGCTGCAATGGGAGTCTGTCCTCAATTTACTTTTATTGGATTCCAGAAATCTATGTATAAAATTGTAGGGACACAGTGAACACTGCGCTGCGCCCGCGTTAACTTCAGTCATTCCTTAGAAGTCACTATGTGCACTTGGTTTCAAATATATAGGTCCTATAAACATATCATGTATCAGTGAAGACTCTGAAGGTTTCTTAATCATGATATTCCTCAACCCCTATTAGTCATATTCCCCGAATCTTATCAGAGTTCAGATTCAGATTAAAATTTAATTTCTCCCTAGAAATTACGACACTTCGTAGCACATAGTTCGTGGTACATTAAAAGTAGGATCAACACAATTTACAAGTGTACTAGAAAACAAACTCGTATAGTGTACTTGACAACAAAATTGTGCGTAGTCGGGTTAAGGAACTCGGCACACTATGCGAGTATACTTTTTCCTCGGGGGACAAAAAGTACGCTAGAAAACAAGCGGTATTACTCACTTAAGAGTCCTTCACAGAGACTCAAGTGTAACTACGGACTCCCAACTGTGCGGAGGTAACATTTCACTGGCCCAATGCACACGGGGTACAAACGATCAGCTTGTCGTTCGTTACTTCTTCACTCGGGGTGCTTAACGCGAACTAAAGTCACTCGTGAAGCAGTTCACGTTGAAGCAGATAGTCATTTTTTTATAGACCACCGCGGACAGTTTGTCCTGTCTGGTCCGCGAGTGCACGTGGTTTTTCGGTAACTTTTTATACGTCCAACTCTGATGGACGGTGCACGGAAGCCATGTTCGAATTTTGAACATATGCAAATCCGTATAAAGTTCACTAGTGATTGGCGCAGAACATTTTAGAAGCGACGTGGAAGAGTCACTGTCATGCTTAGGCTGATAAAGAAAAGTGAACTTCACCATCGTTTGCATACAGTTCAAAATTCGTTATTCGCGTGGCCCGCCCGAACCCTGTCCGCACCGGACATCTCTTTGGTGTGGTAAATTGTTTATTTATTTATTTATAAAAACTGTTTATTTATTTATTTTTATTTTATTTGGAAAACACAGCTTACAAATACAATACAATTATAAATACAGAATTATACACAGTTCCAGTGTTGTCTATTTTCGGGGCAAAAATTTCCGCCGCGGTCATACTGTGCTCGTCTGCGCCGGCTCTTAGTAAACAGTCTGGTACTCGTATTTATTATCTAAATTCGTAGAAACGTGTTTACAAAGGAGTTAACAAGACGCTTACTATGAAAATTAAACTTGAATTTCATGAAATATAACGATAAATGGTTTTGGTTAAATACCATGTTAAACAAGCGTGGAATTTAGATTTCAAATACAAAATTGTGTGGATATTAGATAATGATCTCACCAACAAAGCACAAATACTTAGAAAATACAGATCCCTAATAATAACAGACGCGTAACTTTCCATAAAATATAATGGTACTCTGTACCTACATGCACGTTTGAGGAAATGGAAAGTATTCGAAGTGTGAAATCCACCAATCAGCACTGGGCCCGCTCGGTGGATCATGGCCCGTGCCCCCTTGTGCAAGGGGAGGCCTGTGCCCCAACAGTGAGGACATTAATAGGCTGGTGATGATGATTATTATTAAAAAAAATACACTTTTTAATTTACACAAATGCTACGTGCCCTTGTGTGGCACGCTACTTGCGTAGACACCTTGGCTCCGTCCCACCTCCATAGTACGTGTAGGAAAGCCGATGGGGCGGCTGAAGCGTCTGAGGGCCTTAAGGCCCACAAATACAGGGACATCGGCAACCAATACAACTTTGTTGCATTTGGTGTAGAGACCCTAGGTCCTTGGGGCCCTGGAGCTTGGTCACTGTTCCGAGAGCTGTCCAAGCGTCTATTTGATGCGACGAGGGAGTCCAAGGGCTGGCGGCCATCTCTCCCACAGAATCAGCATAGCGATCCAGCGGGGCAACGCCGCCAGCGTCATCGGTACCCTACCACACGGGCCTAATCTGAGACATTTTATAAGTTACATTTAATTTCCATTTGTGTACATTAAAGATTTATTATTACAATTTTATAACGGGATGTCCCAAATAAAATTGTAGTCTATAAATACTCCATAATACTATACATGATAATGGTACTATGGCATAATAACTGAAAATCAATAATTTAAGAAACCCCCGACTAAGTAGATACTATCTCTCCAGTTCCAGTGAGGATGTTTGAGTTGTTAATGCAAGTTAAGTAATTAGTAATGACATAGATCTCAAAATTTGTTTAGGAAAAGCGGTCGTTACCTAGCAACCATTTAACAGTCGTCGGTATTGATTTAAACGTATGACTGTCAGAAAAGATATCTTTGTAAATCGTTAGAGATACCCTTCTCCTACTTCCTTTTAAATTCTGGCTTCCGAGACGCAAAATATTATCCGCTTTTACGCAGTGGCGTGCACAGGATTTCTGGACAGGGTGCATTTAGTAACTTTATCTTATCTTATGATAGGGGGCCGGAAATAACCCCAGCGGCACTTCGACCCTTGAGGATATTTTGTGCCTACCCCATTTTACACACTGGTCATCTCAGTGTGCAGGTTTCCTTACGATGTTTTCCTTCACCGGTCGAGTCGGTAAATGTACGTAAGTCTTCGAAAAATACGAAAAACTTATTGGTACATGGCACTGGTATTCATATTATTGTTGCACTATTTATTATTTTGATGAAATTAGATAGGATATGCAATGCTTATTTGCATATATGCTGTGCACATCACTGCTTTTACGATATAGCCAATAACACAATATTCAGGCAGCGTATTCTTGTAATTTATAGTTCAAATGTACAGTGGACCACACATCAGGCTCTTACCCCATAATACCTTGTCGTTTTACACAAAAAAAAACGTTCTTGTTTTTTTTGTTAGTCACTGAGGGGCCAGCTGAAAATCAGCGAAGTGGCTTGCCTCAGCACTATAGTGAGCTGGTGTGCCTTTTTTGGCACTGTACCGCACCGGATGTTTAGTGCTGCATGTATTAATCTTTGTGTATTTCTGTATTGTGTTCTATATTCTGGTGTTTACAGCGCTAAATAAACGTTTTCATTTTCAATTTTTAATTAAATTATTTGACTCATTCAAACGAATGTCAAGGAATCATTTCAAAAACTAAAAAAATAAATTAAAAAATTTCTCTATATAACGTTTTCCAAAAACCTTGCACACGAAGACTGCCTGGAAGAGATCGCTCTTAGCGATAGGGCCGCCTAAATTGTACTTCAATATTTCCTTTTCTATCTCATGTTTGTTGTTTTATATTTGTGCATTAAAGAGTATTTTACTTTACTTTACTTATTGCGATAAGGTTTCATCAAGTACCTATAGCTTGATGTGTCTTCAACTGTACACTAAAGTCACAGTCAAATCGTGCATTGCATTTATATAAACAGACCGCCCCCTACTAACATCGAAAATGGTTCAAATCTTGGAAACTACGCAATCAATTTTAATCAGACATGGCTGAAACACCCCACTAATAAAATACTCAATCATATGACGAAAACCGCATCCAAATTTGACCATTGGTTGCTGTGATTTAATGCCACAGATAAACAACAACTTCCTTTAGGTCGAAGTTTAAAAATGAAAATATGATATGAATTTTCAATATTACAAAAACCTAGGCTATTATTTTTACAGTCGAACGGTTCAGTAGTCACGTGGTTTGGGAATAAAATCGCTCGTAATATGCAATATGGATACCACATGCATATATGTAGAGACTAGGGATGTTACGGAGGTGGTTTTACCGGAACCGGAGTCGAAACTGAAGAATTTAAATTTGATTTTTCGGAGTCGGAACCGGATTCGGTAGAACAGAGATGTTCAGAAGAAGTTCAAATTTTAAACCGTTTTCTAATTTTTATAGCTGAACTGGCCAATTTTTGTTATGATTACGTTTGCTGCAATCAAACATGGTCCTTTAGAGAGTAGTGCAGGAATACATAAATAATAATACATAAATATATTTCTACACTATTTAATAAAATATTAATTTTTGAATATGTTTGCTCACCAATCTTCGGTATTACCTGCGATTCAAAATTATCGGAGCCGATGTCCGAGTCGGAGGTGGAAAATCAATCGGAAGTTCCGACCTTATGGAGTCGGAGTCGAAGCTCCGTAACATCCCTAGTAGATAGACGTCATGGCATGTCCCGGACTTTTCCGGGACGGCAAATTTTAGGCAAACAAAGACTGTAATTTGCTCACGACGGTATTTTGTACGAAATAAGGGTAAAGTTACGGATTAAAAGTCAAGGAAGTAGACTATTAATTCGAGGTATTTACAATACAAAATCATTGCAGTACATCGAAATCGTTAGTGTCATGAACGAACGAACGCGCGCCGGGATGAGACTATTTTTCTTTCGTCCAAGGTTAGTGTAGTTAGTTAAAATGTCAAAATCAAAATAGGTTTTTGCATTTGGTGGGAAGAGCTGCAATACCGTTTTGTATCAACTGCAACAAAATAAAAGACCTCCACTCACCTCCTAATGGAGTGTGACCTGGTGAAAGTTGAGAGGAAGAAATTTGGCCACAATAGGCTCCAAAATGGGAGGCTCAATATTATTTTGAGTTAGTCCTTATCTGATAATATGAAACACTTACTGTTGTTTGCTAAGTTGGCGCTCAAAGTGAGGGCTGACTCTAATAATACTTGAGCTTCCCTTCCCTTTTCTTAGTGACCCTAACGAAGCTGACATGGACACCTTGTCAAACCAAAGCCTCTAAACAGAGATTTATAAAAATATTTAGGTAATGTTTGTGGTTAAAATCCGGATCACGCAAAATCGCTAAAAAATATAAAGTCTAATTTCCAACTGGATAAATTGTTTCCCGTAATTGTAATTACCATCTTTGCCCCTTTGTGGTGGGCCACTCCTAGCACAGGCATATTAGCCTATTTGGAGTGGTTAATGAAAAATATTGGTAATGTTTTAAAAAAATATTTTTTAAAAATTACTTACTTATAAGTATCACTTGATTTAATTAATTATTTAGGTACGCTGTGTTGTTAAGTGTTGATCAAATAAAAAAAATTATAATCTATTCTATTTTGTATTATTTACTCGTATTTCCCGCTCTATTTGTCCCGCTGTCCTTCATGTCCCGGAGTTGAACTCTAATACCCGGAATACACCGCCAACCCTATCTATACCCGTCACCATCACTGGCGGATACATTTGACCGTCACCTCACGGGATCACGCCGCAGTTTATGTATGCAATATGCAAATAGCTCGAATTTTGAAGCTGCAAATGTGCAGTGTGCGCTATTTCACTGCCATATTGCGGATATGGGATTAAAGGTAGACAAATCGCAGTACGGTAGCGCAGCTATCGAGTTTTGGGTCGTCGACTGTACATTTTATTGTTGTTTGTTTTTATAAGGCAAAGGGAACTGAGCCCATACAGCCATGTCTGATGTAAACAACTCTTTCAAGTCTTTATTAAAATGCTGGTGTGACACATTTTAATGCTTGCTGGGAGAATCTTCCACGCTTCAAGTATGGCTCTTCAAAATCCAGCCAAGTACGGATCTGGCTGCAGCGTTTTATTTGACTTTACTTCACTGTCCCACACAATATTCACATCTTGTAGAAGTTCTTCGAGCAACAAACACCATTCTTACTAGAAAAACACTACTGTAAAACAATTTGCAAGACAAAATGAAACAAAGCTGACGTGGATGGATGGCACAAAACCGCGGGAGAAACTCCCTGTACATTTTAAGGTGTGTAACAAGTTATTGATATACTATAATAGCCACGATTCCTGCATGGCCGATGGTCGCTAAACTTAAGTTTAAAAATCAAGTCTTTTTTTGCAAGTATGTACTTTTTTTTAACCCCCGACTGATCGAGCGAAGCCGTGTTAAAAGTGTGACACGTTTGTCTGTTTGTTTGTGGCATCATAACTTAACAACGGATGGTCCGATTTGGACCCGGTTTTTTTATTTAATAGATAATTTTGTCGTGAGTGTTTTTAGCTTAGTCTGATACAAATTTGACCAGTGGTTTCCAAGATCTTGGAGTATCTTTGATGACAGATGGGATCTCTGGAACCGTAATAGCAAGATGATTCTAGTTTGAGCGGAAATGTTTATGACCATGGTGACCTTCCCACAAGCTTGAGGACCTGATGATGACCAGGAAAAAGTAAGGGGTTATCCATAGTGGTACGTCGAGGGTTTCTGAAATTTTTAATTTTGAGTTATTTACTCTACCACAGCTTCGTAAGGTAGCTATAGCTATTAAATCTTAAGTTACGTCTCTTTCGTTATCGGTGTTAACGCCATATATCGTTATTTTTAAATTACACTATACACATTTATACTTATCTAATATTCATATAATTATACCTGTTCCTTTCCTACCTATCACCTAAGAAACAAGACCGAAAGAATACACGCATCGTGATGACGTCACAATGTCATCTGCCAATCAAATTCACTCGTGAAATGACTTCTGTCGCAACGGTCACGAAAAACAAACGCTCATCGGAATTAATTAATTTCCACGCTAATTACTCTAATATTGTAACTGAACTATCGCCACGAGTGCTCTAAGTGCTCAACCCTTCAAACGTTGGTGGAAACCAGAAGAAACCAGCCGCCGGAGATCAGACCCAGGAGCTGCTCAAGTAAGTCTTGTCTCATCTCCTTCTAGCTCTCTGCCGCAAATTTTTCCACCAATCGGTAATAAAATGACAGAAGGTGTCACGCACCTTACGAAGCGGTGGTAGAGTAAAAAAATAACGATGTAAAAATGTATTTTAAGGTACAGGCGACCACAAGCTATAGTATACCATCTGTTAAAAACATTCGATTAAATCTCAACCGTATACCTGCGCATTAAGATACATTCCAGTTGTCGACTGTACTTACCTACAATAATTTATTTTATTTGATTTGATCATTTTTTTAACTTTGTTTGTTATTGGAATAAACTGAAAAAAATAATCGCGAAATAACATAAAATAGGGTTTTTATTAGAAACTATAAACGGTTTGTTTCACTATAAAAATAAAAATTAAACTAACATTTAATTAACCAAGATCGACTGTAAAAATCATCCGGTAAGTAGATGGGTTCGGTTTTATAGCACTATAATAATACGAAAATAAAAAACATACCTTAATGAACATTTAAAAACAAAAGACTTTTCTTATCTAAAATAAACGATTCTTAAACAAGATTAAATGCCGACATCTCATTTCCGTTACCGAATCGATTTTAAGTCATGAAGGTAGAGAGGTCGCAGCCAGAATGGAGATAGTATGAAGTATTGGCTGGGCTGGCTCCATAACCGTACGGTTATGAAGAAAATAACTACATTTTACAATTACTGGTTACATTTCTCCCTACTAACGAAGAGCGAAAATTCACGAGGGGAGCGAAGGAAAGAGCGCGGCTCATCGCGGCTACCATTGGCTAACACAGCTGCCGTCACAAACAAACACAATCGCGTACTGATAAGCGTCCTAGAGTGCCGCGAAAATTATAGGAAATATACTGCTAATGCACGGCGCGCGCGGGTCGCCCGCATCGGCAGTCTAGTGGTTCTATAGTCATTTGGTACGGTATACATGTTACCAATGCGCACACTTTTACAAAGAGACTTTAAATAAGAGAAGTTAAGAAGATTTTAGAAGTACGCACTCACCTGATTTTAAGTACTAAATGAAAAATAAGAAAAGAAAACAAAAATAAATAGATAAGTACACCCTTTGTACAATGTCTCATTTTCATTGTTTTTATTAAGTCTATTGTTGTACAATAAAGTGTAAATAAATAAAAATGTAAATAAATTTTATTCTTGACACTGGACGGAAGGGAAAATCATTTCAATGTCAAATTTGAACATAAAGAAAATTATTAGAATAGAATAAAAACTGATTTGATACTAAACACTACATTCTATAATAACATCTGCTTATACTGCCATGAACAATGAGTTTATTGACTGAGATGTTATTCGGCATTAAAAGTTTCGCTTTCCTAATCTTCTTCTAACACTGACACCAATCTGAGGACCGTCTCTGTCTAACGTATGAGATAAGGTCGATGTGAAAGTGTGAACAAATATACATGCCCCATCCTTGCCCCTTAATCACCCGCAATAAAACCGTACAACCGGTTCCCTCATCTTCTTCTAAGTCGTATTCCTCATTGCTGAGAGTCGTGATCATTCTATGGAATTAATCACATAGAACAACTCTCGTGGCAGGTTTCCTCACGATGTTTTCCTTCACCGTTAGAACAGTCGGTAAATGTAGGTACGTAAGTCCATCGAAAAACCCGAAAAACTCATTGGTACATGACATTGCATGGTTTCGAACCCGGATCTCCCGCATGGGAGTTCTGTGCCCTAGTCACTGTGCCACCGACGCTCTTCCGGTTCACCGGTTCCCTTATAAACGTATGATAATCACTCCAAACGTGGCGGGCGGGCTTGTTCCCTCCAAGACAGACATTCAATTCTCCCTAACGAGTCAATACATTTCTTTGGACCTCCTAATTTCTAATAAAAACAAATGAATTTGCATAAGTTTGCTTAGGCTCCGCGCAGACCTACGATTATTGGATGTTTTTGTCGCAGTGAATTAAGGCGAATTATCGCTGTAATCTCGGAGGGGAGAATGGGGGAATGAACGGTTTATACGATTAATGTCCAAAAAAGAGAAATGTTTGTATTTGTTGTTGTGTACGATATTTTAACTCAAAGTAATTATTATGTTTAGAATTTTTCGAGTATGTTTTGTGTACGTTGATACCTTGGAGATTATGATACTTTAGGTGTCAAATAACTATTCAAAATCTGTTAAAAGAAAGAAACAAGAAACTCCTGTAACTTCGGATCAGTCCGATGACGAAGAGTTCTACGAATCCATTGAAGGTGATGATGAAACAGACGAAGAGAACTTACCCTCTGTGGTACCAAGGTTGAAGCGTAATTATCCCAAGGTTAATTACAAACATTTTTTTATAGGTCGCTTAGTTTTAATTTTGTAGTTGTCAAGCTAGGGGAAGGAAATGTTATATAAGGGTGCGTGCTGCGCCACCACGCCTTTGGGGTTTGATTCTAAAAAGCGTCAGTGCGTTACCAGCTAGGCGTGGGTTAACTTGTGTCTGTCCGTCCGTACTCGCATACCTACCAAAATCCATATTTGAAAAAAACCTATGTACATAAAAAATCAACATTAGAATTTTAACCAACATTTCCATAGTAATTGAAGTCAGAATTGCAGGTTTAGATAGTGTTTGAGTCTCTAGGGGAAATAACGGGCTTCGCCCTTCCAAGCGCAGTCCTAGTTCAACATTTGGGGGAGGTCACTAACGTATATACGAGTAGGAAATTGACGATTTTGAGGGTCATAGTCTTTTCTAAGGGAGACAAAGATTAGGGAGGGGGGGGGGGGGGGGGAGGGGGGATGACACTGTGACCGTCCTTCAAGCAAGTAATTAACCGAGATTTAGGAACACTGTGTTCTACATTGTGAAATATTATGTCAGCAGTTTTAAATGGTTAGGAGTCGTTTCTCTACCACCGTCATGTATGGTATACTGTTTGGGACTATAAGTGTTGGTTAACAAGTCCAGTGTCTTATTTAAAATGACTCCTCGAAGACATACCCTAGCTAGGACATAGGTATAGACACGTACCGAACTCCTAGACCAGTAAAGAGGTACAACTCCCATACCTCTAAAGAAGTATTACATAACTGTACGATAATTAAAAAATTTCATCAGTAGAGTTCGCGCACCAACCAGTCTGCATTCATCCTAATTCCGTAGGAGGCCTTCCTAACTCGACTTTACGATATGTCGGCGCTATAAAGTGATTCTTAAGTTACACTTGCATATAAAATCATTATTTAAACTGTAATAAAGGTATCGGGATGCGACTCGACTGTTTTTTAGTAGAGCTTTTACCGACTTCCAGCTGGGCTGAAGGTTTTATTCCAATACAGAGTGATGTTTTTTAATGTAATTTTTTTAAGAGTCGGTCAGTTGGCGTTCTGTAATTCAATTCTTCAGAGTTATTAAAATATGGAACGCTCATCCTCCCGACGTGTTTCCGCTGCGCTACGACGTGGGGTGCTTTAAAAAGAACGTAAAGAGAGTCCTATACTTCCAAGGCTGGCAGCGCATTAGCAATGCCCCTGGCAACGGTGATCACTTACCATCAGTCCATCAGGAACATTAAAGTCGCAAAAATTACAGTAAAATCGTTCATGACCCATGAAAGTAGGAATTTGCATTGTTTATACTAAAACCATGGAGCGAGCGTCGGTGGTCTAGCGGCTAGAACGCCAGACTCCCATGCGGGAGGTCCGGGTTTGTAACCATGCAATGCCATGTACCAATGAGTTTTTCGGATTTTTTCGAAGACTTACGTTCATTTACCGACTGCTCTAACGGTGAAAGAAAACATCGTGAGGAAACCTGCATGGCTTAGGAAATTAATAGTTTCAGCATTGGGCCCGCTCGGTGGATCATGGCCCGTAACCCCCTTGTGTAAGGGGAGGCCTGGGCCCCAACAGTGGGGACATTTATAGGATGACGATGATAATAAAACCATGCAATTTTTTTAAAAAAATCAGGAGTTTTCCTTGTTTATCAAGTGGCGTCATTAAATAAATATTAGACTTAAGAAAAAATAACATTTAAAATCGGTCGAGCATGACTTTTTATGGAGGGTTCCGCTTATAATAAACTGAAGTTATAGCCGGATTGCCCGGTTATTCGGGTATCCTGTCTGAACCCTACATTTTTTCAAAAACCTTCAGGAAAGTATGAGTTATGTAGCCGCGTCTGTGAAAAAAACTGTTTCTTTTTTGACATCTAAATTGAATTAAAAAAAAAGAATAACATGATATAAGAATAAAACTGAATAAGATAATATTTATATCTGATCTAACGCCCAAAAATCTCACCCGTTTGGACCATAATAACATATTTTTTATTTTATTTTTATTGACTACTAAACCCGCATTTGACCTCGATCTCGCCTGATGGTAAGCGACGATGAGGTCGACGATGGAGCATGCGGGTCCAGTAAATGCCTATTCACTCTGGTCTTGAAGGTCCCAAAGTTGATCATATTCAATTTTGATCGTATTTGAATAAGTATAATTATAATGACCAGTCACTTTTGTTGGCGACGATGGTACAGTCGACTACAGGTCAACCGACCCAAAACGTCAAAATTTGAGAATCTGAAATGTATCATATCGTGCAAGGTTGAGATTAAATTGAATGTTTTTGACAGATGGTATACGGTATGGTTTTTGGTAGCTTGTAGTCGATTGTACTTAATTACTTAACTTCTTCCCATTTTTAAAAATTCTTTTATTTGAAATAATATGCTTTCTAACGTCGTAATTTAATTTTGGAATTACTAGAAATTTCATTGCAAAACTTTTTGTTTAACGCTTATGTCACAGAATTCGTGGCGCCCTCTACTCTTGAACGAACGACAGCGAGCCAAAGGGTTAGTCCAAATGCACATATAGATCCATACGTTTAACATTTTAATGTCCGACTAATGTATGGAAAATGCTCTCATCGCATGCGCCAACTGGCAGACGCGGTTTCCATGTTATAACATTTCTCTAGCGAGCAATCTGCAAAGGAGAATTTCAAAAACTAATTAAAACGATTCTGAGAAATCAGAACCGGTTAAAACGGTACTTATAGAAAAAATAAATAGAAAACCGAATGTCAGAGCCTATAGGATAGAAGCATAAACGAAAGCTTTAAAGCTGCACTGAAAGAAAAGCTTGTTTACTTCAAACAAGAACTTGTTTCAATACGAGCATATAAAGTCTGATTGTTAACTTCAACCAAGGAATTGTTCACTTCAACCAAGAGCTTAGTAGACTTCCCTAGCGAGCACCTAAGCCGTATTTAGAAACACCCTGTATTAACTTTGTTGTTCGAACACAACGAAATGACCATCTTATTGTAACCATTTGACAGTTCAACTGATACTGTTGTCGTTTGACATTTTACTACACCCCGTACTGGTTTTTACTGGCACATTTTGCGCATAGAATATTCTGTAGAAATTGCGATATCGAAGTAAATATTTCAGTATGTGGGTGACTTTACTTCGATAACTAGACTGGAATCGAAATAATTTGTTCAAACTATTATTCAGTAATTTCGAACGTTACATACATTAACTAACTGCTCTAATGGTAAAGGAAAATATCGTGAGGAAACCTGCCACTGAGATAACCAGTGTGTGAAATGGGGAAGGCACAAAGAACAATGTCAGACAGGCAATGGCAAACAACACCATTAAAATCTGCCAAGGAATTCTATGTTATTATGATTAATTCCTTCGAATGATCACGACCTACTAAGACTAAGATGTCTTCCACTGTACAATGTACCTACATGTTTACACACATCTTCTAAGTCGTGTTCCTTATTGCTGAGGGTCGTGGTCATTCTAAGGAATTAATAACATAGAACGACTCTCGTGGCATATTTAATGGAGTGGTTTGCTATTGCCTTCCCCATTTCATACACTGGTTATCTCGGTGTGCAGGTTTCCTCACGATGTTTTCCTTCACCGTCAGAGCAGTGGGTAAAAGTACGTAAGTCTTTGGAAAAAACCGAAAAACTAATTGGTACTTGACATTGCATGGTTTCGAACTCGGACCTCCCGCACGGGAGTCCGACGTCCTAGACACGACGCCACCGACGCTCTTACTTTTGAATGTTTACCCACACATAAGTAATTTGCCGACTACTATCTTTCTCTAATCTGATATACCTATACTCGCCTATACCTAGTTGTTTTTATTTTTATTGACTACTAAACCCGCATTTGACCTCGATCTCGCCTGATGGTAAGCGACGATGAGGTCGACGACGATGGAGCATGCGGGTCCAGGAAACGCCTATTCACTCTGGCATTGAAGATCCCAAGGTTGTAGGTTTCGGGAAATACAGACACCGGCAGGCTGTTCCATTCCTTAGCCGTTCGCATAATGAAGGAAGAAGCTTCGCTTCGTTTAAAGAAACAACATACATTACATAAATCTTAAATAACTTCTTTACAAATGCATTATATTATATATAGGTACAATCTAAGATGAAGTCGTAGAAGACTTTAAAATTTTCTTCACTCCTACCTGTTAAGTGGTGAAACTAAGTTAGGTACTTTGTGTTCTAAGTGACTGTTCTACGCAGAGAGTTTAAAAGCCTTCACAGATGTACGCAAATTCAATATAAGGCTTTGATTTGGTACATACCAATGGCGATTAGCGAGTTGGAATAATATTAGAAATTACTGCAGAACACCAAAATTTCAGTGGAAAGATGTTTTTATAGCGTCAAGGAATTTTTGGACGATAAACGATAATTTTGTGATTGCTGATTGTATCTTTATATTTTTATTGGATTACTATTAAATAAATGATGGTATTAATATTATTCGCACAGCATTAGATAGATAGAAACACTTTATTGTACACAAAATCAGGAAAAGTAAAAACTACAGGAATAATAACACGATATGTACAATGGCGGCCTTATCGCTTAAAGCGACTCTTCCAGGCAACCTCTGAAGTTAATTGGACATTAAAGAGATTAGCGACAGTGTAGTGTGATGAGCATTAATTAGTGGACATTTTGTAAATTTCATATTATTGACATTGTATACATTTTAATAAAATTCGCTTTTTCTTGTTTGTTTGTTTGTAGTCTATTTATTGCACACACAAAAAAATACACAGAAAATAAAAATAAAACATTAAAATATGAACAAAGACGGGCTTATCTCATAGGGATCTCTTCCAGCCAACCTTTCTTTTCTGTTTTCTTCTCAAAATCTATATAGAAAGAAAGAAAAACATTTATTTAACATTGCACACATTAAAAAAATATTGGAAATAAAAAAAAACCAATGCAATATTAAAAGGACACATGCTCAGCTTGTGCTGCGGTCCGACCGGTACGGCAGAACCGCAGAGCTGGTTTCTAGCTGTGCCAGGACGAAGGCATCGCGGGCGAATCGGCGGTCAGGGACGAAAACTAAAATATATTAAAAGTATTAATAATAAAACTACTACTACTACTAACTAACTACTTGATATAAACATTATTAACTTGTGAATTCGTTGTATATACCTGTAAAGGTAAAGTTTAGTGTGACATGTTTATGCAACAATATCTGCAATATTTGTAATTCTTACCTAAACTTTTACGAAAAAAAAAAATCTTATCAAAACGGTTCTGTTAACCTTGACCATTTTATGCTAAATGAAAGAAGATGAGCAAACGGACCACCTGATGGTAATTGGTCACCACCACCCATTAATTTTTTCGAGTGTTCTTACTGATGAGTGATGACTAATGAAAATAAATGAATAAGGGTTTCCAAGATCTTGGAGAGTCAAGATGTTAGATGGGGGTTCGAATTTGAGCTCAAATGCATAGGACCATTCCACATCTGAAACCTTAAGGACCTGATGATGACCAGAAAAAGTAAGGGGATCTCCACAATGATAAGTCGAAGGTAACTTACATTTTAATTTAGAGTAATTAACTAATAGAAGTCCTCCAACGCTAAGTCTGCAGCACAATTAAGTGGCAACCCAAACCAATATTTACTTTGGCAACCTTTTTTACCCACGACAGAACGGAGAAGGTATATGCGTTTGACCTAAGAAGATGTTTGTTTGTTGGTTTGCAACTGTCATTTGCTGTCATTTCATTGTTAGAATTTGAAATTATAGAAATACAAATATACTTTATTGCACACCCGGGACAAAAACAAAACATACAACATAAAGAGAGGTACAATATAATGTGCAGAAGCCGGCCTTATCGCTTTAAACGATATCTTCCAGGCAACCTTCATTATATTGTGGTTTAACAAAATTTTCTGCCTAAAAAATTGTGAAAAGATAATAAGTGAAGTGATTACCGTCCCAGTGATCCCATCTGACATCAAAGATACTCCAAGATCTTGGAAACAACTGGTCCAATTTTTAATAGACCTAGCTAAGAACACTCTCGACAAAATTCGGAATTAAGTTTAAAATAACTGGATCCAAATCGGATCATCCATTGTCAAGTTATGATGCCACAGACAAACGACACAATTGAGATCTAAGTGGCTGCCTTCAGTTAACCATCAATCTTCAAACCTACCTACAAAAATAATAATAAATAACATTGCTTAAATTTTTTTAAAATAATTATTTATTTAATTTATTTATTTATTCTTTCACACTTTTGTGTACAGGTGAGCTTAATGCCTTGCGGCATTCTCTGCCAGCTGACCTTTGGGCATGCAGATATGTTATGGGCCCACTGATCGGAGTAGGTAGGGCTCATTCGGGTCAATGTCCTCAAAGGTTATATTAATATGGATATGATTTCGGGATCCCGTTTTAAGTTATCGAGCAAATGTTGTAAATTACTTTTATAAATCTCGCCCTTACAATTTAAAAAAAATTGTGAACTTACCAAGAAGTTAAAACACTACCATAGGTACACTAGCGCCATGAATCTTAAAAAAAATTATTTCGCCACCAATCTTAAATGTGTATCAAAACAAATATAACGTTAAAAATCTGAATAATATATTTATTCAATCCCGGAAATCCCGGGATTATTGGGCATACTTATCCATATTATAACCGTATGTGGCAAGTACCAAAAACAGCCCTACCTACTCCGATCACAGGTTATGGCGGTGCAGTGGCAATTAAAATGTCAAAGAAACTTACTTAATAATATGTGAAATTTATATAATAAAATAACACTATATTAAAATAACAATATTCAATATTTTATATATTACTGGCTTGAAACTAAATCCCTAGCTATTCAAAACTTAGACAAAAAACAAATGCTTACCGCCCAGACCGTAAAAACTCCTATTCCACAATTTTAAAGTTCCAAAGAGACCATCAGCTGTTATTCAACGATAAATGAACCGATATAAGTACCATATGGCCTTACACTGATATCGAGTTCGTAACTACCCGCATCCCTTATCCAAACTAAAACAGATTATTCGCGGAGCCCGCCGAGCATAAAATTAGGGCTCTCGATCCCTCATGGACCGGCAGCGGCTTGACAAAACTATACCATCCATAATGAATTTATGAAAATTTATTACACCCAGCTCCCGGTCTAACACACTTTGACAAAATTTAGAATCGTTCAGACCCTTGTCAATTATCCTTATCAGGCCCTTTGGGTTTTTTCGATACGTCATTGAGTGTCCTATACGGGATTCCGATGACGTCATAAGGTGCGAAGTGCCATTATTGGTCTGTTATGTTTTTTTTTTCATTTAATTTCGATGTATTGAAGCTCGTTTATGATGGTGCGGTTTGTGACCATTTGAAAGGGTTCCAGAGACAAACATGCCTTCAAACGCTGGAAGACCATTTTTTAAGCAGAAAATTTGATTAAACCACAGTATAATTTCTAATTCTAACAGTGAAATGACAGCCAATGACAGTTCAAAGAAGGTTGCCACAATGGATTTTTGTTTGGGTTGCCAATTAATTGTGCTGCAGACTTAGTGTTGGAGGACTTCTATTAGTCAATAACTCTAAATTAAAATGTAAGTAACCCTCGACTTACCATTGTGGAGATCCTCTTACTTTTTCTGGTCATCATCAGGTCCTCAAGGTTTCAGATGTGGAATGGTCCCTATGCATTTGAGCTCAAATTCGAACCATCTAAAAAAATAATCAGAAAAGATATTTTTTTTCTTTTTTTTCGTAAGTTAGTTGCCTACATAAAATTGTAAACCACTAATCATGCCACAAATAGAAGTAAAGATAGATACGGTATTCGTGAAACAAGTGCATGAACAAAAAAATTAAAGAATCTTCCCAATAAATGGACAACCGTTGGTCAAAGTTCATTCCACTCCAAATTTCAACATCACAATCTTTCTAAACCATTTATTGGACCATTGTGTGTGTTGGAATAATAAATCTCCAGACCAATCGACGTTTACTTTACTATCACAACAAATTATGTTTTGATTAATGGTAACACTGCGTTTCCCGCACGTGGATCGTAACAAACGGTGTTGTCATCTTTTTGTTTTGTATTTTCTGTGGCAGTGAAATATTGTTGATCTAATTTATACTGATTGATTATCCCTATTTAAAAGATACTTAGGCTATACTTATTCCAAAAATATTGACATATTTAATTTATTAATAGACAAAATGAATAATAACATAATATTTTCTGTGTATTTTATATACCATAAAGAGACTACAAACAAACTCTAAATTAAAAATTTAAGAAACCCCCGACGTAACATTGTGGAGATCCCCTTACTTTTTTCTGGTCATCATCAGGTCTTCAAGATTCCAGATGTGGGAAAGTCAGCATGGTCATAAACATTTGGGCTCAAACTCGAACCACCTAACTGTTACCGTTCCAGAGATCTCATCATACTCCAAGATCTTTGAACCATTGACCCATTTTTCATTTGACATGGTTAAGAACATTCAGCAGGTTAGACCTGCGGCGCAGGAAGGCGGGGGGATGCTCCGGGCTACGCTCTACGCGGAGCTCAGACTTCGGCCTCGCCATGGCTATCTTAAAATTACTAGCTCCACATCATTTACATTTGTTTTTTGACCGCCATTTTTAAATAATTTTTTTCTGTATGAGTAATGAGTATGAGTATTACCATTCCAAAGATCCCATCTGTCATCAAAGATACTCCAAGATCTTGGAAACCACTGGTCCAATTTTTATCAGACCTAGCTAAGAACACTCTACAAAATCCTCTATTAAATAAATAAAACCGGGTCCAAATCGGATCATCCGTTGTTAAGTTATGATGCCACAGACAAACAGACAAACAGACAAACGTGTCAAACTTATAACACGCCCTCCCTCGATCGGTCGGGGGTTAAAAATAGACAGAGCGCCATTAAAGGACAATAATGACGTCACATTTAAATAAATGTGACGTCATTATTTATTCGACGATATTGTCATATTGAACCATTAATTCATTTCATTTCATTTCCAATCATATTGATATTATGTATCATGATTTTTCCATCACCTGAAGGTTTTTTTTCGTTTTTTGGTACTTACAGCACACTGAAACATGTCAGTATACAGTACTTAAAATGTATAGTGTAGGTATACAAACTAATATCTGGCTCGTCAGCACAATGCACCAGAGTGCGCAGTACCGCAGTCAGTATAAAACTAATCCTATAAGTACCTATCTAATAATTAAAAATAATAATACTTACAGTAATACCTGCTGTAAAGGGGCATTGTCAAATAATTAAAATTGTAGAAATAGTGAATATCTGCTGTAAAGGGGCATTGTCAAATAATTAAAATTGTAGAAATAGTGAATAGCTGCTGTAAAGGGGCATTGTCAAATAATTAAAATTGTAGAAATAGTGAATATCTGCTGTAAAGGGGCTTTGTCAAATACATATTAAAATATAATTAATAATAATAACATGGTAATTTAGCTGCTTGTCGCATTGTCAAAGGGTAAATACAGTTTAAAAAAATGTAGTAATAGCTGCTGTAAATGGGCATTGTCAATAAATAAAATTAGGTTGTCTGGAAGATATCGCTTAAAGCGATAAGGCCGCCTTCTGCACATTGTATTGTACCTCTCTTTATGTTGTATGTTTTGTTTTTGTCCCGGGTGTGCAATAAAGTATATTTGTATTGTATTGATAGGTGAGGCCGTTGGCCGTCTTGTATAGAATCACGATCTAACCACTAAGGCTCGTATTTAGATCGTATTTAGTTTGTTTACACAATTGACATAAAGTTCATTATGTTATGTACAATTACGTTGCGAAAATACGCTTCCATTCCATTCCGCGGCAATGTAAATTGAGCCTAAAAAGTCGACTCACGAAACATCTCTTTATTAAATTAGATCGCCTACAGTCGCTGGTAAAATCTGTCCAAAATTATCCACAGCAATATGCTTTAATTCAGTAGAAGCAGAGCATCAAAAACCACTCACGGAAACCACTTTTCCATATCTTACTATATGCCCAAATTACTAAGAGCTACCACATCTATGGCTCTTCCTACTTGGGGATCAGATAAAGTCCTAGGTAAGAGCGGTAATGGAGGTCTCGTCTGGTCGGTCGTATAGTTCGCGTATGAAGTAAGGTCTCAATTAGCAGTGGTATAGTGAATGTTTAATCAAGGGAGGTTAGGCGAGTCGGAGGGGAGTAAAGGCTATCGTACAAATATCAACCCTGCACCGGCTCGCCTACGCATCGCCTCGCGGTCAACCAGGCGTCAACCTGGCGCAGACACGTAACCGGCGCTCAGCACCTCCGACGTGTCGGCGCGGCTATACGGCTGTGTGACGGCTAGCCGTCACCTGCAGGGGACGACTATAAAACCGATAAAACAACAGGTGGTCTGCGCCATCCCTGCGGTGACTGCGAGTCGACTACGAACTAATCTACTAACTACCTACCTATCTAACTACGAACGGGTCACTACCTTGTCCCCAGGCGAGGCGATGCCGTTACGAAGTTGATTAGTGTACGTTGCAGTGTGGAGTTTCATACAAAGAATACTGAACGGCTCGAGTTGAGGCGACGCTGATCAGGAGATCGATTCCACTAAATACAACGTAACTAAATAGAATATAAACTGCATCGTTATGGCGTGTTTCGTATGCTACTATCCACTAACGATCCAATTTCAGTTAAGTTCCGATCGAGTCAACGATCGATCGAACAGTAACGTATTTGTGCATTCTAATAAAACGTTTACTTTATACTGAATCGCAGTTGAACGGTAACAAAACGCTTCTACTGTCAAATATAACTCAAGGTACTTTTGCCCGATCTACAGTAAATCGAAAGGTGGCAGTGGTAGAGTTATGCGTCAGCAGAATGCGATTTGGTGTCCAAATAGAATTGGAACGAAAACCAAATTGAAATTGGATAGAAATATAACTACAAACGTTGTAATTTAGGCGAAGGTGCCGGGGTGATGCCGGGGTGATATGTGTGCGATAACCTTAAGGATATCTCCTGAGTGGCAGCGGAAAGCAGAAACTTTGATGGCCCCACCCGTACTTACCTCGTAGGTAAGGTGGTGGTAGAAATAACGAGTACTTACACTTGTGCAGTTTATCAAATCAAATACTAACTTTCCATTTGTTGAAAATTGAAAAAAAATATTACTTTACCACATATTAATTAACTTTTCACATATAACCTCCACACTAGGCGTTGTGTGGAGGCACACGACACAGTCGTGGAAATTACATGAATACCCACATTGACCACTTAACAATGTTATGTGTCAATCTAACATTCAGATTCCAGAATTACAAAATATATTAATATATACATTTATATATCTAGGTATATTTATTTAATAATGTTACATAACTTACAGCTTGTATATGACGTGAATATGACAAGTTGTAAGTAAAAAATGGTGGAGAAGTTTGATTTGCCTTAACATTAAGGACGTTTCTTGCAACTCACAGATAGGTTCTTAAGTAAGATTGGTGAAGCTTAAAACTTGAACGTTCACAAAATTCAAGCATACTTGACTCGGCTCGGGTAATGAAGCCGTGAGCTCATGAATAAGAGGACTTCCTTTGAGGAAAATATTTGGAACGAGATTTTCCCTCAAATAAAAGTAGTAGCTTTAATACCTATATAGAGACCGACTGTAGACCCTTCGATATTAGTTGACACGATATGACACTGTCGCAAAGAGAGACGTGGCAAGACAGAGATTCGTGGCGCTCCATTCTCTCTGCCTACCCGCAAGGGATATAGTCAATGAAATATTATACCCTAGAAATGTTTGTAGTCTCTTTATTGTACAGATATTTAAAAAAAACACGGAAAAAATAAAACATTAAAATATGTACAAAGGCGGGCTTATTCCATAGGGATCTCTTCCAGTCAACCCGTTATTAGTGCCTTGTCGCTTTAACTTACTTGACACATTCATACAAACGTCAAGAAATCATAATAAAAACTTATTGTGGCAAGGTTCCACAGAGTACAGCTTAATGTGTCTTCTAGTGTACATTAATCTATTTTCGCGACAGAAAACGTGCGATCTTTACAAAAAAGCTCATTTTTTCCCGGAAGCTCACCTGACACCAGCACGGCTCATAAAATCAGCCTGCGAGCTTCCAGCAGCTTTCACGTTGATAACGGTTACGGCGGAGACAAAGCAAGTAAATTAATTTCTCCAGAGTTTCTGCGAAACGGAGCTACGAAAGGACACAATCTTTATTATTATGGACTTCAGAAAAAATATTTTTATTAATCTAAAGTACTTACTAGATCTTTTCTATAGAAAATTATGAAAATCATGGGGAAGGCAATGGCAAACCACCCCATTAAATCTGCCACGAGAGTCGTTCTATGTGATGACCCTCAGCAATGAGGAATAAGATTTAGAAGAAGATGAAAACCATGGAAAGATGTTTATATAAGTACCATATACACTGAACTGTCAAATTATACAAAATAGCTAAGTATATATCAGTAAAAAAACTCCAACTAGCGTTCTGGCGCGAAGCATTCACACAGTCAGCGCAGACGTTGCCGCTTACACGAACCAGAGAGAGCTACAACATCGGTCCAGTCTAACCTATTATGCAAATGGACAACTCAATGTATGGGGAGACGCTCACAGCGCATCGCCAATTTCAAACCATAATTTAATTTCACTTCAAATCGCCAGCAACATTATTACAAAATCTTTGGCAGACAATAATCTATTAAACGATATTGGCCCCACGGCGGTCACTGGTCTAATAAAATATGTAAAATATGCTCCTGCCAAGCTGGGGGCACAAAATAGATACGTAGCAGAAAATAAACTTTGTGCTAGCAGTCACATCGCGGCGATCGCTTGGGTTGGACCGCGACATGTGTAAATGAGATGCCACATTTTTTGTTGCGGCGGCGACGGCGGCTCTATAGTTATTTTTCCCCAATTCACACAGTCCGGTGCGGCGTCGCAAGCAACGCAGTAAGGCTTCGGTGTGGTGACACAAAAATCGATGCACTCGCTTCTCAGAGACGCTGGGTGCGCTGCAGTCTGTATTGTGGCATCTCCCTAAGCGAAAGTGTAAACAACAGCGCGCGGCGTATGATTGTATGAGTGTCTTGCGCCAGAAGTCAAGGGGAGCTTCACTTGTGTTGAGTTAGTTATCTATTTTGTGGTAAGGGGTTGATAATTAATTCAATGGAGTTACAGACTTGTTGATTGCAATTAGGGGTACATTCAGCCACCCTGTTCCCCTGGCCACCCCATTTCCAATCAACTATTCATGATATTGGCTACAGAACTGGGATTAATACTTTTGATAATGTTGTAAATCATTTAAAGTGGCTGTTGACCCTTACGAAAGGTTGACTAATAAAATCATTTAAGTTCATACCTAATATCATAAATAAGTATATAATAAGTCCTATAAGTAACACCTCTGTTTGTTTATTGGTTATCGTATGGTTGGTGGCCAACCAAAGTACCTACACCGCAGAGCATGTATGGAAAAAAAATCCGGTAAAAATTAAAAATATATTTTACGTGTATTCAGGTGAATTTTCACTTATCATTTTTTTTCGAAAACTAAACAGAGAGTTTTTACTTTTGTAGTATTTTGTCATATGATCAAAACACGTAACAAATATATATTTTTTAAATTACACCGGATTTTTTTTTCCATACTTGCTCTGCGGCGTACTTTGTCAGAGTTGTAGATCTATGACATGGCTTAACGACAACAACCGGGACCGACTGTTTAACGTGCTCTCCGAGGCATGGTGTTATATTCCACTAGCGGTCACCCATCCAGGTACGGACCTCGCCCAACGTGGCTTAACTTGCACGACCACTTTGTGCCCATGCTCGCAGATAGGCTATAATCCCCTCATTTGAGCGTCGGTGGCACAGTGGCTAGGACACCGGACTCATTGGAGTCCGAGGTCCGTGTTCGAAACCGTGCAGTGCCATGTACCAATGAGTTTTTCGTATTTATCGAAGACTTACGTACATTTACCGACTGCTCTAACGGTGAAGGAAAACATCGTGAGGAAACCTGCACACTGAGATGACCAGTCTGTAAAATGGGGTAGGCACAAAAGATCCTCAAGGGTCGAAGTGCCGCTGGTTTATTCTCGGCCCCATATCATAAGATAAGATAAGATCCCCTCATTTTGATGGAGTGTTAAAAAGCGGTCTCCAAAATGTTCTAATGACTTGAATCTTCATAACTCGACATCGCAATCATGACTTTAACAAGCTCTTCGTAAATTCCATCCAGAAGTCGAATATGAAATTATTTATATTGGAAATTCCGACGAAATGTTAAGGCTTTCGCCTTTTAGCTCCTCTCGCCCACCCCCTGCCGTGGACAGGGGCGGGTTTTAGAGGGTCCAACATGAAATAACATGTTTGAATGTGTACTAGGGAAGTAAAGTCGAGGAAGGAGGAAGACGAAGAATGAAGGATCTGCTCATCTGCTTGTACGAAGCGATTTGCTTCTTCATTCATTATGCGAACGGCTAAGGAATGGAACAGCCTGCTGGCGTCTGTATTTCCCGAAACCTACAACCTTGCGATCTTCAAGGCCAGAGTGAATAGGCATTTACTGGACCCGCATGCTCCATCGTCGACCTCATCGTCGCTTACCATCAGGCGAGATCGAGGTCAAATGCGGGTTTAGTAGTCAATAAAAAATAATAAAAAAGGAAAGACAAAGAGAGGTACAATACAATGTGCAGAAGGCGGCCTTATCGCTTTACGCGATATCTTCCAGAAAACCTTCAGGTGATATCATTACAGAAGGAAAACATAATATACAAGAGTAAATGTACTAAAATAAAATGTAACTTATAAAATGTCTTAAATTAGGCCCGTGTGGTAGGGTACCAAGGATGCTGGCGGCGTAGCCCCGCTGGATCGAGCGGGCTTTGGGCGAGATGGCCGCCAGCCCTTGGGTCCCACGTCGCATTAAATAGACGCTTGGACAGCTCTTGGAACAGTGAAGAAGAAGAAGGACAATAGGTGCAAAGTTGCAAATGCTACAAAGTTGTATTACTAATTTGAACTTATTTTTTCTACATTTTACATAAGTGATAACTTAGCAACCACAATTCCATTATTAATAAGAAACCACAATACCGTACTACAAACTCCTCTAAAGATTCGGAAGATATCTTTCCTGTACCATGCTGGATTTTTTATTTCTCTTCTGAAAAACCATAATGGTCTTCTCTGAGTATCATTAGGGAGTGATCCCTGGCACTCAGGTGATGCCTGACAATCAGCGCCGCAGTGCTAAATCCGCTGCGGCAATAGGCTGAGGCAGTTCCCTTTTTCCGGTGCTGCACACCACCTTCATCAAATTTTATTACTTTTGTTTATTTATTTTTATAATATTATTGTTTAATATTATTTTTATCTTCTGTGCCTAATTGTTTGTTTGTTTGAAATAAATTCTTTCTTTCTTTTCATTCTTTCTTTCTCTGAGTTCTTCAATTTTTTTGTGATGAAATGACTCTTTAAAGCGACAATCGCTCAGTCTTAGGGCACGAGATTGCGACGCAAGCGCCTCCGGATCGAAACCATCTTTTACTTATAGGCATTATAGTGTAGTTGGAGTAGTAATGCTTAAACCTTAAATACCATGGTTTTTTTGATTAAAAAAATCTGTACCGATATTTTTCAGTTCCAAGACCAACCCCCCACACAAATTCTTAGTCCGGCCTGGTCTTCCCTTCGGCTCCTCGCCCCCCGTACTTCATTCGATTATTCGCGACCCGCTCCATAATGTATGGATGCAAATGTTTTCCTTTGTTGTGGCGATTGTAAACGCTGTTTTTTTTTCAAATCGCTGCTTTTTTGTCTTAATATTGTGACAGTGAGACGTGAGAAGTGATAAAATGAGATAAAAGTTCAAGACTTAACGGTTAGTGCAAGATAGAAGTTACTCCAAGATCTTGGAAACCCCGTGATACAACTATTATTAGGCATGGCTCAGAACTAGGGATGTTACGGAGGTGGTTTTACCGGAACCGGAGTCGAAACCGAAGGATTTAAATTTGATTTATCGGTGTCGGAACCGGAGTAGGAGGCGGAGGTAGAAGAGAAATGTTCAGAAGAAATACAAATTTTAAACAGTTTTTTAATTTTTATAGCTGAAGTGGCCAATATTATTATGATGACGTTTGCGGCAATAAAACATTACTTTATGAGGTCCTACACTGTTCAATAAAATATTGATATTTGAATATGTTTGCTCACAAATCTTCGGTATAGCCTCCGGTTCAAAATTATCGGAGCCGAAGTCGAGTCGGAGGTGTAAAATCAATCGGAAGTTCCAACCTTTCGGAGTCGGAGTCGAAGCTCCGTAACATCCTTACTAAGAACATTCTCGACAAAATGCTCCTAATACGCGTCCAAATCGGATCATCGGTTGTTGAGTAATGACGCTACAGACAAACGACATACCTTACACGTCAAACTTATAACGTTTGCTTTTGGTCGGGGGTTAAAAATATTTTCGAAATTCTAGTTTTATTACCTGAAGACTACTTCCAACAACCAGAAAACTTTAATACTTAACATATTTTATGACAAAGTCTGGCACCTGGTGTCCTAATTGATGTCATGAAAATAATTTGACATAAATAGGTAGGCAGTAAACTATTTGTCTACGTATGTATGAATGTTCGCCTCAACTCTCGGTGCGCTATCATCCGTATAAAAAAGATATTTTTTTATTCTTATTTTATCCTTTTTAGAGCATGTTTTTAAAAAAAATTAAAGCATAACGTTTTACCGGCGTGGGTTTTTTCAAAACTTTTATTTAATTTATTTATTGAAAAACTATTACAATTTTATATCAGGATTTTATCCCAAATCAAAATTGTAGTAAATATTCATAATACTATATACAGGTTGTAACAATGAGATATATAAAAGATAGAGAACTATGTTCTAAGGAACCATGTCGTTAATTTTAGAGTTAAGAAAAACGGCGTTCATAGATTTACAAAAAATCTCATATACGACTCGGGAATAGAACCTGGTCATTTTTAGAAAAAAGTATGTTATTTTATTACGAAAATTGATAGCGTAGATTGTAAGAAATAAATGTTGCCTTGGAACCTTGTGTCTGCAACTAAATAAAATGCTAAATTTGATTATTTATGTTATTCCGAAAGTTTTGTTATCTATCATATCAGTTCATAATATGATTAATCATTCCAACATAAACAATTGTTTGAAGAGTCCACTTAAAGCTAACGCTTACCTACTCATTTGCATAATTTTAAAAAGGAATACCGATTGTCGTTACTGCATACCAGCAAAAATTTAAAGATTTAAAAATGGAATGTGAACTCTTTGGTTTGCCAGGCCGAATACTTAACATTGAAAATATACATTAATAATAAAATTAAAATCAATATTTTTTTAAAATGTCAAACAGTTAATAAATTTAGCTAACTAAAAATATAAAAACTACTAAAAACATAAATCTACTACAATTAATTACTGTCATAAATATTTACACGGACTCCACAAAACTAATTTAATACACGAATGAATATACTACATATTCATATTACATTTATTTTACTAACTTTACTGTGTATTAAGTAACAGTAACCTTTTTCATATCTTCACACTACACTGTCGCTAATCTCTTTAATGTCCAATTAACTTCAGAGGCTGCCTGGTAGAGATCGCTTTAAGCGATAAGGCCGCCTTTGTACATATCGTGCTACTATTCCTGTAGTTTTTATTTTTCCTGATTTTGTGTACAATAAGGTGTTTCTATATATCTATTTACCTATGAATGAATGAATGGATACACTTTATTGCACAAAAATAGTGTGATACAGTGCGTATGAAACGATCAATACAATCTAGGCGGTTATATAGCTAAAAGCGATCTCTTCTAGACAACCTTTTGGTGGAGTAATTAATTCAATACATGCTTGACAAACGTCGGATTACTGCTTCTGGAGGAGCTCGTAGCCTAGTTGCGAGCACGGTCCGAAAGTGATCGTGCAGGTTAAGCGACGTTGGCGCGGTCGGTACCTGAATGGGTGCCTCCGAGGCACGGAGGAGTTCAGATGAAATATGCCACATATTTCATCTGAACTCCTCCGTGCCTCGGAAGTTAAGCAGTCGGTCCCGGTTGTTTGTCGTTCGACAGCAGTCGTTAAGCCATGTCAGAGGCCTACGGGCGGCCTGAACAACTCTGACAAATAGATTGGCCACTAACCATACGATAAGCAAGCAAGAAAGCAACTGCTTCTGTGAATTTTTTATTTTTTATTAACCTTTTATACCTTACCATACCCTAATAAGGCTTAAAAGTATTTATTCGGTTGCAGTAGGGTAAAATTAATAATTGACTACAAAGGACACCAAATAGGGTAAACGGGTGAATAATGGCCCCTAGCCGGCAATATGTACATGTCCGAGTACAATTTATTATTACCTAGGTGCAAATGTACAGTTGGATTCATAACAGGGGTTAAATATCATTCCAGGAATCGAATATTCCAGAATATCTAAGGGAGTATATTCTGAATCAGGAACCTCTAATAGAAGCTTCGGTTTCTAATCACTTAGTATTTGAATAAGTACTAACTGTGCATGCGGTCAGGTTGTGGAATACTCTCCCTCCCGGCATTCGTGATAGTCAATCCTTTCCTACCCTTAAGAAACATGTCAAGGAACATTATTCTTCTGTACTTTAGTATTTATTTAGTCATCCCTGTATTATCTATTATATTATAATTACATTTATATGTTAGTATATATTTGTATATTTACATAGTGTATTATATTTATGTACGTATTTTCTATTTTGTATTATTAAGTAGGTATCTGGCGACGCACGACGCGCCACTACGATTAGTACCTACTCACATCGGTGTAGAACGCGCTATCTAAATTTTCCTGGGACTTCGTATATATACGAGTTCCAAACATCCATAGTGGGACCAGGACATCTGGTCACCAGGCACAACACCCCTCCTGGTGGAATATCTTCCCTTTTCCCTTTCATACAACTGACGTTACGTCATCCATGTCCTCACATAGCGCGTTCCTACAGGTATATTTATTTAGCATAAAGGTGCACGCTTCGCTTTATTCATATCAAATTGTTACTTTATGGGGTTTGCTGGAAGATATCTCTCTTAGAGATAAGTCACGCCCTTTGTGCTTCACATATTTTGTCTAAGATTGTAACGTATTCTGTGTACAAAGAATATTTTAATGATAAAAAATATGATGTAAGTAAAGTGGTAGGTAGATTCACAATGTACAATGCCATACAAATGCCACAATGTACAATGTGCTTGATTGTACCATTACCAAAATGTACACCATGCAATAGACAGAATGTTCCTGATGTGCAAGATCGCCTGGGGAGGAACCATCATCTTACCTCTTACTTATATACAGTGGTAGGTAAGAGGGCGCTACCTGCTTTGCGGTATAAATATACTGCAAAGCAGCTTCGCTTGCATAGCTGTGTTTCGGTCTGAAGGGTAATTACAGACACACGTGGCGCTCCACCTAAGTTCTCAAGCTTAGCAGTGCACCGAAAACTTTCTAGTAATAATATATAACATCGTGAGGAAACATGCACACTAAGATAACCAGTGTGTGAAATGGAAAAGGCCATGGCAAACAATTCCATTAAATCTGCCAAAAAGTCGTTCTTTATGTGGTTATTTCCATTGAACGATCAGTGTATCATTGGGGAGTGATCCCTGGCACACATGTGATGCCTGACAATCAGCGCCGCAGTGCTAAAAGCGCTACGGCAACAGGCTGAGGCAGTCCATCTTTTCCGGTGCTGCACACCACCTTCATCAAACTTAATTACTTTTGTTTATTTATTTTTATATTATATTTGTTTAATATTATTTTTATCTTCTGTACGTAATTGTTTGTATGTGTGCGCTATTGGAATTAAATTCTTTTTTTCTTTCTTTCAGTAATCTGATCACGACCCTCATCAATGAGGGGATACGACTTAGAAAAACAAATTATGAAGCCAACTGTACCAACCACATATTTCACTCGTATAGTACTTACTCTACATTTACTGATGTTGTGGAGCAAACTGTTTATTGCCACCGATATGAATTGAGATAGCCATTTTATAGTTCGTCTGTGTGGTCTTTGTTTACCAGCTCCATGAAACAAATTGATGAACGGTCTTAGAACCTTTGATGGTTTGACTCTGTGCAGTCATCCTGAGTTGGTATCATACCTATTTCAGCTACAACACAAAACGAATAAGTTTTAATTGTGCGGTTAGATTACAAAGTATTCACAGTCCATACACCAGTAGGAACTTAAGCATTTGTTATATTAAACTAAATAAAATTAGTGAGCAACAAGTTAGTTTACAATAAACGCTGACCTCCGAACTAGGAAATTCCTGTATCTCGGAGGACAGATCTCTTCTGTGACCAGTGCAAGTGTACATACAAACACCAATGCAGGTATGCAATGTTTGCATACCTTTTTTTTTGTTAACGGGGGAAATCTTCGAAATATACCCAGCCTCCTGGGGGAGAGACTGGGTTATGTGAGAATATTACTCACTAAAACCCCCTCGATGGCTGGCCTCGTGCATATCGGAGGTCTCCGGGATCTCCAGAGGAACGCACTGGCATTTGCCTTGGGCTCTTCCTGGGAGGTGTATTTTCCACCTCCCGGTTCCTCCCGTCACAGCAGCGTGCGGCCATAGCACGTTGCTGCCTTCCCCAGGGTCCGCAGCCAATGGACGGCCAAAGTCCCCACTTTAACCGCCTGCGTTACGGTTTGAAAGGTAAGAGAGTCAGCGTAATTACCAGCTGCTCTTACGGTGAAGGAAAACATCGTGAGGAAACCAGCACACTGGGATGACCAGTGTGTATAATGGGGTAGGCACAAAAGATCCTCAAGGGTCGAAGTGCCGCTGGGGTTTTTCCCGGCCCCTATCATAAGGTAAGAGTACTACTACTAAAGCCTACTCGAGACCTGGACCCATTTTTTTAAACAGCCTATAGGCTGTCCCACTGCTGGGCAAAGGCCTCCCCTCCTCTATTTTTCCCTATCCTGAACCCATTACCTACATAAAATTCCTACAATGAATGATTTGTAATAAAGTGCCGACCACACTTAATTTGGTTCAAAATACAACCAAATTGAACCACAAAGAACAGGTGTAAACCCTAATCTTATTTTTTTAATTCACCGACGCGGGCAACAATATTCCGGCAGAACGTCCAGGCACAAAGGAGGTTTCACACCACGGGAGGTCGCCAGTATTGGTGTGAGCCTTTGCCTAATGTGCGGCATAGATCAGAGATACATGAGATTCGCTACTCAACTAGCAAAGAATGTCGTACGACTTTTTTTTGCTTATATAACCGTCATATTCGTAAAACTAAATATTTGTCGTCGATAACCACAAAAATCGGACTAGAAGCGCCCTGTCCCGTAACAGTATTTTATTTGACTATTCAGTAGTTTCTAAACAAAGGATCAAAAAACGTCGTAATAACTAAATTCTGCTAGTTGAGTTTGCAGCACTTGCAGCCGTGTACCTACCTACTAAATAAATTTTGACATGGCTCACCTGTGGTCGAAAGTCGTCTTACCGAAACAGTTGCATTGAAAGTTTGTTATATCAAAGTATGTTACTGCGAACTGTGAAACGGTCTAACAGCGAAAAATTGCGCTGTTGTAAAATTCTGTTTGCGTACGTACAAATAAATATTTTCATTTTCATATTATCAAGCGATCTCTTCTTGAACTCTTTTTTAGAACGATTGCTTTCAGTTTGATAATTGCCTTCGTAAATCCGAATATTTTTTTTAATTGTCTAAGGACTTGATGGTAAGTGACCACCGTCGTTCATTTTCGATGCGCTGCTGACCTTGAGGACTTAGATGGAATGCCTCATGCGCTGGTAATTACGCTGGCTGTCTTACCCTTCAAACCGAAAAACAGCAAAGAAAGAGAAGAAAGAAAGAAAGAACTTATGTCCAATAGCGCACACATACAAAGCGCTGGCATTGCTGATTTACGTAAGAAATAGGTAAAAGGGTGGTACCATCCCAGACTGACTGCACAGACAAACCTACAAAATTAAGATGTGTAGGACCAAGTATTCTCGTCTCTTCTTATTTACTGCATTATATCAAGTCCATTAAAAACTGACGACATGAGGACTTATTCAAATATTGTTTAACGTCATATCTGGCTGTCTATATTATCTGTGGTATGTGCCTTTGCCCAATGTACGAGTTTATCTTTAAAAAAATGAATATCAAAGAACAATGAAAGCATTTTTGTGGGAACTCGCCCTTTTGGAGCGACTCTTTTGTTGGCGTAGGTGTTGATTTATGCGGTTTACGTATTTTTCTTTTCAAATTTTTTGAATTTAGAACTCTGACACAGATTCCGTTGTTCTGCTGTTTTGGTTTTGACGTCTTATTTTCGGTTTATTTTATAGTTTCTGAGAAATTCGTCATTCTACGAATGGAGGTTCAAAGTCCATCCATCCAACGTGATAGGTCATTTCTGGCCAGAAACATAACAGGTTCCAATAGGTAATATTGGTATAAATACTAAATAGTAAGATAGCAACATCTATACTCGTATAACCAGAATCACGACAAAACTTATTTTTGACAGGGAACTCTGTCTTCCTGTTCAGAACGGGCGGTACCGCAACGGCGGGTATCGAAACAATTGCAATACATACGGGGTTCCCTGCCCAAAAGTGTATAGACACGATCAAAATCACCGCTAACAATGTTGTTGTTTTTTCTAGCCTAGTTAACCCCACTGGACAAAGTTATCTTGTTTTTTCCACTTCAACCTTCCCCCGGCGTCCTTATGCCACCCCTGCTAGAAGTTGTCCAGCTCGTCTTGCCACCATCATCTGGGTCTGTCTCGGTATCCATCTTGTGGTGTCCAGTGCATAGCAAACTTTGCCCACCTTTTCGGATGCAAAGCCGGAAAAGTGGGCAAAGTTTACCATGCACTGGACACCACTGTACTTGTATACGTAGCCTGCCCTGTTGCCCAATTCGCCTAAATTACAACGTCTGTAGTTCTATTTCTATCCAATTTCAATTTAGTTTGCGTTCTAATTCTATTTGGACACCAAATCGCATTTTGCTGACGCATAACTCTACCACTGCCACCTTTCGATTTACTATAGATCGGACAAAAGTACCTTGAGAGGAACTTATGTTCGATCGTTATATTTGACAGTTGAAGCGTTTTGTTACCGTTCAACTGCGATTCAGTATAAACTAAACGTTTTATTACAATGCACAAATACGTTACAGTTCGCTCGATCGTTGACTCGATCAGAATTTAACTGAAATTGGATTAGTGGATAGTAGCATACGAAACACGTCATAAAGATGCAGTTTAGATTCTATTTAGTTACGATGTATTTAGTGGAATCGATCTCCAGTTCCACTTCAAGACCGATGCTGTTGCGGCCACATCTGCAGTGGTATATTCTACAAAAGTTATTAACAGTATTATGTGCGGTAAAAAAAACCTTTAGTCTGTGCAGCCGTATATTCTCTTAGGATTAAATTCCCATATTAATTAACGCCAAATGTAATTATACGGGGAAATATTGAGGTCGGTCGTATCGGGATTTTTCCGATAACATTGTAGTTTTCTGCTCAAATTAATTTGATTTCCGTTGATTGTTTTATTCGTAAAATTGGAAATTAAATTATACTATTGTTGGAATTACGTTGGTTGCAATTGGAATATTGAAATTGAAAAAAATATTACGGTTTACGGTTTAAGACATTTATTTCACTAAAAAAGGATACAATCCACTTTGCTTAGGGAAATACACGATAAACTTATTGTAATTAACAGTGTGTACGGTAGATTTTAAGGCTTATACATTAAATTACTAGTGTATAATACTCAGTTTTTAAGGTTAATCTAATTGAAGAGCTGTAATTTTTTTTGGAGATTGAGCTATATTGACACCAGAATATCCTATCACATATAGGCTTAAGGTAGCCAGAATTTTAACGAAGTTCCTTGTAATGGCCGTCCTTTCCTTCTAAGTCGTTTTCCTCATTGCTGAGGGTCTTGATCATTCTAAGGAATTAATCACACAGAAAGACTCTCGTGGCAGATTTAATGGGGTGGTTTGCCATTGCCTTCCCCATTTCACACACTGGTTATCTCAGTGTGCAGGTTTCCTCACGATGTTTTCCTTCACCGTCAGAGCAGTCGGTAAATAAAAGAAAGAAAGAAAGAATTTATTTCCGATACACACATACAAACAATTAGGTACAGAAGATAAAAATAATATTAAACAAATATATTATAAAAATAAATAAGCAAAAGTAATTAAGTTTGATTAAGGTGGTGTGCAGCACCGGAAAAGGGAGACTGCCTCAGCCTGTTGCCGCAGCGGAGTTAACACTGCGGCGCTGATTGTCAGGCATCACCTGAGTGCCAGGGATCACACAAAACCAAAAAATCATTGGTACATGGCATTTCCTGGTTTTGGAACTCGAACCTCCCGCATCCGGGAGTCCGACGTCCTAGCTACGACGCCACCTACGCTCTAATGGCCGTAAGTAGGTATAATACATTCCTTTTATTTGTAATGGTTCTAGACCCCCACAGTTTTTTGGACTTTTCTTCTATTCCATTCGTCGTTGGCCTTTAACATCTTGACAGATGATTTAAACAGCGTTCTGTCGGCATTTACGCTCATGGCTGAATAAGCCGATGCGAGAGCGGCAAGTTCTGCCGCACATGCAGCAGGTGAACCGCGAATTTGTTGGAGCAGGTGTTTCGAGGTGTCTGTGCCGGTTAGCTCGTTTGTCAGCTAAATTATGGAACCACTCGATGTCATGTGAAGTGCGGCCCTCGATCACCAGGCGCCTCCATGCGTCTCTATCCACGGCGAGTTTCTCCCAGTGACTGGTATCAATCCCAAACGCAGCCAGGTCACGCTTTGTGCAGTCCTTGTAGCGTAGAGTGGGTCTTCCCACTGGTCTCTTGGCGTGCGCGACCTGGCTCAACAAGATTTCTCTGGGCAAACGAGTGCTGCCCATGCGGTACGCATGCCCCAGCCACTGTAGACGCCTCTGTTTGAGAGTAGCAGAAACGCTGGGAAGCTGCGCCATCTCCAACACTCTCTCGTTCGTGACCCTGTCCTGAGACATGCAATAACAACTTGAAAAGTCATCAAAAATGTTTTCTTATTCGCATTTTTTCTCTGAACATAATAAACCAAGGACCATGAAAATTGTGAAAGCTGCCAGGACAAACCACTGGAATTTTAATGAAAAATAACAAGTAATAGTGATGGAAATTGTCAATCTTGGTTTACATAATTTTCTGACCGAGAAAATTAGATCAAGACCAGATCAATGAAATTTCAAATACTATTTATAACTGAGCCGGTCGGGATATTGAAATACACCAGTCGAGAGATTATCTATTAGTCAGAGTTATTTCAGATTTTTTGGCTTGCAATCTTCGGAGATAAGAAGGACGGGGGACGGTCATTTTTCGTACATTTTTGCCCATAAATAAAAAACTATCTATCTATACATCAGCCCGTGTCTGTCCACTGCTGGACATAGGGCTCTCCCAGGGCGCGCCACATCACTCGGTCCTCCGCCTTCCTCATCCAATCATCGACAGCAACCTTCTTCAGGTCGGTCCACCGGGCAGGGACCGCGTCCAACACTGCGCTTTCTTGTACGCGGTCTCCACTCTAAACCTCGTCTGCCCCAACGGTTGTCGGTTCTGCGACAGACATGACCAGCCCATTGCCACTTCAACTTGCTAATCATATGAGCTATGTCGGTAACTCGCGTTTTGTGACGGATGACTTCATTTCTAACTCTATCCATCAAAGAGATACCGACCATAGCACTCTCCATAGCTCGTTGAGCGACTTTGAACTTTCGGACTAGCCCTGCCGTGAGTGTCCACGTTTGAGCGCCATATACCACAACAGGTAGGACGCACTGATTGTATATCAGTGCGTCCAATAAAAAATACAGCATATAAAATAAAAATAATAGTTTTGTAATGTGCAAATAAAGCCCTTTCATATGACATTCCATTTGCCCCAGTTGCCCTACTTTCAGATTTCAACCCCCCATTTTGGACCCCATTTTCAATCAAAATAAAATTATTTCCATGTTTCTTTTACCTAGAATAGACACGGACAAGCAATTTCTACAAATGTGGTAAATTTCAAGTCAATAACTTCAGTAGTTCCTGAGAAAAACAGTTGTGACGTTCCCTTTTTAACCATTTTGGTACGGATCTCTAAAAGTCATTCCAGACAGACTTAGTTTCACAATTAGGTAATCAATGGTTATCATTATGCAATTTTTACATCAAGATTTCTGAAATGTCACAGTTAAGTACAAGCTGAGTTGAATTGAGACGGCTGTGTGTGTGATACACATAAAGACAGCCGTCTCAACTCAACTCATTTATCATTTGTTTTTGTGTTGCATGTGAAGTTCAAGGCCAGAAAGAATATGCATTTACTGGATCGTCGACCTCATCGTCGCTTACCATCAGGAGAGATTGACGTCAAAAGTGGGTATAATGATAAATAAAAAAAGAAACAAAAATGAATAAAGAACTAACTTGAATGATGTAACTATCATATCTTATGATAGGGGACCGGGAATAACACAGCGGCACTTAGACCCTTGAGGATCTTTTGTGCCAACCCCATTTTACACACTGGTCATCTCAGTGCAGCAGATTTACTCACGAGTTTTCCTTCACCGTTGAGCAGTCGGTAAATGTACGTAAGTCTTCGAAAAATACGAAAAACTTTCGAACCCAGACCTCCCGTATGGGAGTTCGGTGCCCTAGCCACTGTGCCTAAGATGTAACTAACTTAACTTTAACTGCCTACCCCGCAAGGAATGTAGCGTGAAGTTATGTATGTATGTGTTGATGTAGGTACTAGAGGAGTATTCATTTGATGTAGGTACTACAGGAGTATTCATTTGATGTAGGTACTAGAGGAGTATTCATTTGATGTAGGTACTAGAGGAGTATTCATTTGATGTAGTTACTAGAGGAGTATTCATTTGATGTAGTTACTAGAGGAGTATTCATTTGATGTAGGTACTTAAGGAGTATTCATTTGATGTAGGTACTAGAGGAGTATTCATTCACATCCACATTCTTGGTCTTGATTTCTTCGTCTTGCCCATCACTATAACTAAAACATGAAATTAAGAACGCCAGCTCTCATAAAGAGTAGCATAAAACGCGGTGTCTTGCCTTGTTTACGTAAATTAGGCCGAGGCTTGTTACTACGTAATTTTATATTCATTCTAGTCTGATATTTACTTAACATTAAGTGAAAATTGGTTTAATATTCGTTTGATGAGCCTAAAATTACCAGAGCAAAAAAAATTGTGAAAATATTTTTGGCTAACTTCCCAGTTCCTAGGACAAGATGTTTTTACGAGCCTACCTGGTAGCTCCTACCGCCACTGGGCCCTCAATGATCTGATCCGGCGTGCTCTCACGACCGCCTCTACCCTGGAACTCTGCGCCATGCTGCGTGATGACGGCAAGAAACAAGACGGGACCACACTGGTACCGTGGTGTCTCGGCCGTGCCTTGGTGTGGGACGCCACCTGTGTGAACACCCTGGCTCCCTCTCACGTCAACGGTACCACCCGCAGGACCGGAGAGCGGCGGATGAGGCACAAACTCTTAAGCGGCGGAAGTATTCACAGCTCAGAGCACACTACGAATTCGTGGCGCTGGCTGTGAAAACTTTGGGTCCGTGGTCGTCCGACACAAAAAAAATATGTAAAAGACATTTCGACCAGAGTAGTCCTCGCCTCGGGAGATCTCAGAGCTGGCGCTTCGCTCAACGCCTAAGCCTAGCCGTTCAGCGGGGTAACGCTGCCAGCATCCTGGGAACTTTACCGCATGGGAGCGCGGCGTGTTCGCTCTGTAAATATAGGTAGGGATAGGTAGTTCAATATTGTAAATAGATAATTGTCTTTGTATTGTTAATTTTATTTTATTTTAACATACTCTGTATAGTGCATAAATACTCTGTTGTAAATATACTATTTATAGACAGGCAGCATACAGCAGGCGAGCCTACAGCCTGCCGGCGTCTGTATTTCCCGAAACCTACAACCTTGGGATCTTCAAAGCCAGAGTGAATAGGCATTTACTGGACCCGCATGCTCCATCGTCGACCTCATCGTCGCTTACCATCAGGCGAGATCGAGGTCAAATGCGGGTTTAGTAGTAAATAAAAAAAAAATAACGGGATATTTTCTGCATCATATGTGTTCGAAATAAACCATGATCTCACTAGATAACATTTCCTAAAATTGCATGACAGTCTCATCAGTCGGCTCGCCTGACCTGATATGCTACATTCCTTTAATTTATGTGCTACAAGTAGAGGAACGAAACACACACCCCTACTTAATGTTCCATGACATCGTACTAACTATGCGAGTAACTCAATATTCTCAAGTCTAGCTAGTAACTACAATAAACACTTTAGAGACGTGGATATATTTTGGAGCAGCAGACACATTTAGATTTACTATAAACACAGCGTTGCTGTCTAAAGACAGCTAAATTACATGGGAACTGTACAGGTTAAGCGACGTTGGCGCGGTCGGTACCTGGATGGGTGACCGCTAGTGGCATATTTCATCTGAGCTCCTCCGTGCCTCGGAAAGCACGTTAAGCAGTCGGTCCCGGTTGTTGTCGTTCGACAGCAGTCGTTAAGCCATGTCAGAGGCCTATGGGCGGCCTGAACAACTCTGACAAATAGGTTGGCCACTAACCATACGATAAGCAAGCAAGCATCACATAAAATAACAATATTATATATGTATTTAACCACAATGATGCATACGTATTTAAACAGTCAGTTACGTATCCATCATACAACAGAAACACACCCTTTCACAACACACACACAACACACCCTCAAACTCTCACGCCACCACATATTAATCTAAGTCACTCAGCCATCACTTAATCAGCAAGTACTTACATATAACAGTTAATACTCGTGGTAAATATGTATGAAATATTCATGTTAATTCTATATTTTTATTCTAAAGTTAACCGCGCCCTATAGGTATACAAGTCAATTATAAACGAGGCAATCTGTAATTGGCCTTCTTTAAGTTTAATACATATGTAATTTCATAATTGTTAATAGCTGTAGATTTCCCATATAAATATAAATAAAAGTGCTCATCAAGCCCGCATGCTCCATCGTCGACCTCAGCGTCACTTACTTAAGTCTTCGAAAATTCCGAAAAACTCATTGGTACATGGCTTTGCATGGTTTCGAACCCGGACCTCCCGCATGGGAGTCCGGCGTCCTAGCCACTAGACCACCCACGCTCTGGTTAGAATATACCCAATTTGAATGAGGCTTATAGCGCTATTTCTTTCTAAAAATATAACGCAGAAAGAGATATAATACTTTAATGTAGAATGAAATTTCAGGACGCTTCGTGCAACGGTGGGTCTGTACAAACAAAAGAGCATAACGAGTTCGTAACAGTACAGAATTAGAGACGCCGAAAGCAAGGTTTGTCTAATTAATAATGGATTACATTTCCCTGCCTGGTCGGTACAAGTTATAGGTTTAAAGCTAAGGTATTGTATTGTTTTATTACTTACTTACTACATTAAATGGGGAAGGTACAAAGAAGGCTTCCCCTTGCACAAGGGGGTTATGGGCCATGATCCACCGAGCTGGCCCAATGCTGATTGGTGGATTTCACACGTCTTTGGATATATTTTTCCCCAGACATGCAGGTTTCCTCACGATGTTTTCCTTCACCATTAGAGCAGTCGGTAAATGTACATAAGTCTTCGAAAAAATCCGAAAAACTCATTGGTACATGGCATGGTTTCGAACCCGGACCACCCGCATGGGAGTCCGGTGTCCTAGCCACTAGGCCACCGACGCTCACCTGAACCTGCGTTTTACCTTAATCTCACCAGGTGGCTATTGAGAAAGAAGCCGAAGATTCTATGGTGCAGTTGGGCTTAGAAATTACTGTCTCTTTTAAATACTGCTGGAACATTTCAATGCCAAAGCGAAATTGTTATATGACATACTTTATATAGATAGTCCTATGTTGTAACGTTCATGCTGCCATGGCGTGTTCGTCCTATTTTATTGTTTAAAAACGATTTATAGTGGTTATTTTTTCGTAAAACTAGTGTATTTTACCTAAAAATCGTCCGTGTTAAGTTAACGTTATATAAGACAGTGAAGTGGCAGTGAAATGCTACAGATGGTGTTGATCCGGCAACGTAACCTCCAATTGCACTTGGAATGCAAGACACTAGGCATTCCTAGTGCACACAACTCTCCCTTAATCTCGACGTTGGTAAACCGTTTTTTTCGAAACAGACGCCAAAACGTTCGAGTTATTTTTAAGATTACAACACGGTCATTGGCCAAATTGCAGTGTAAATTACTAGCAGAGGCAAAATATTAAAGAAAAAAAAATGGTCCTGGTTGTTGGTCAAACAATCAAATCAAACCTGAAGCTAAGGTTCAAAATTCTTCAAGGCTAGACAAAAAGAAAAGGAATTCGACAATTGCTTACAAATTATACCAACCTCAGACTCCTGAGACTTCCGCTGATTAGAACATTCTTTACATAGAAAACGAGATTTACGTTCAGAGGACTTATCCCGTAGAATTCAGTTTGACAGTCACGAAACGAAAATTTTGACAACGGGTCTCGAAAACCAAGTTCCATATACTAATAGTCTGACTGTAACTGAATTTCAGGCTAGTAGGCTGAGGACGAGCAGACGCACACAATGGATGGATGATTGTACAATAGGATTTTATTTTTCACAAAAACATTTTGAAGAGAAAAAAGTATGGCAATTTTTTTTTTTGTGATTTCTGACTTTTCTAGTACTCTAACCTCCCATAGAGTATTTTCATCCTTATAAGAAACAGGATTGATTGCCACCATTAAAAAAATTGAAAACTGTTCATTTTCTCGCTGACTATAATACCATTTTATCAAAATCCGTGAATGCTGCTATAGATAACTCCAAAAGTTAGGGAAGTTCTCGTTTTCGTTCGTTTCGTTACCACTAAAAACCGCCGACTGACTACCGAAGACCGGCGAAGATGTCTGGTAAATGGTTTCGTGGTTTCCGTACGAGCTCGGCAAAAAAACTATACAACTCCGTAGGCAATCGGAAAATTTCGAATAAATATATCGTTCCCTTTTACACAGGTATCAGATTAAAGAGAGAGCTGCGGAATGGCAATGCCTCTCAAAAACTTCTGGAGATGACAGGAAATGTGTGGTAAATGGTTTCCGTATGCTAGACGATAGAGGCGAAGGGACAAGAAAGGCAAGCCCTGAATACCCTTGATGTCTCAGACCTCGTTTTTGAGAGATTTTCGTTTCGTAATTGTCAAAAAATCGTACAGGTTAAGCCCTCAGGTCTTTATTTTAGCACGAGAATCCGGATTAGCCGTGTTTACTCTTGATATTCACAGTTTTATCTTGATACTTTAGAGCTTAATCCGAATATTTCCAAGAAAGGGGCCGCCATAGGAATTTTTTTAATGGTTTTAAGATCAGAGTCTTAATGTAATTTAGGAGGTTTAGACTGGCTTTTGATCTATGACGGTAATTTAGATCCATCCGACTGGTAATGTAGTTAGTTATACTAACCTACCCAGTTATATACCTAAACCGTGGTTGGCGTTATATACAGAAGTGTTAATACGTATCCTCAAAAACACGGTGTATATATATAATTAACCCCCGACCGATCGAGGAAGTAAGTAAGTAAAGTAAGTTAATATTTATTTGCAGAAATATGTGTACAATTTGATCTTATATTAAAATACTATATAGACAGTATCGACATATTTTACCTTTCTAGGTGTGTAATTTTTTTTCCAGCCTATAAATCGTCCCACTGCTGCCCTCCCCTCGTTTTTTCTACTGCAACCTATCCTCGGCGTCCTTATGCCATGCCTGCTGGAAGTTGTGGCGACGATGCAGTTTGCCTAGCTAGATCCACATGGAAGCAAAAAGTGGGTTGAGGAGAGCCATCTTAGAACGCTGCATGTGAGCGGAGAAATGTCAGGAACAATTGATGAGTGTGGAAGCGAGAACGGTATGTCAGGCAGGATCGTTTGAGGTGGAAATTCTTCGTCTCCGCCTACCCCCTTTTTGCGAGAAACAGGCGTAAGTTTATACAGGGTGGAAGGATAAACACCGTTATCCTAGAAACTGGATATTCAATATCATTTATAGAATTTAAAATCGATAGAAAATAATACGATTAAAAAAATTGAGTGTAGGTAACTTGCGCGTGACCCCGCTCTAAACTCAGCGCGAGCGAGGGGTGAAATGACGAGCGGGGATGGCAGCGCGCGCGCGCCTCGGCAGCCCGGCGCGGCGCGCGGGCGTCCGTTGACCTCGTGACCCCGGTGGGACTTATGCACTATTTATTTTATTTTAATGGTGTACAATCCGTACCACGTATACCTAGTTCATAAGTTTGTTTACGTTAGCGACAGCTATTGTAGGTAGTTTTAACTTCCGTTTTTGTTTCGTCAATTATGAATGCCCAGTGAGGGTAATTTTTATCGTTGATTGCCACTCGCCGACACAGTATCGGAAACACAGCCCTTGAGACAGCAGCGATTTGTGGGCGTGTCACCGAATTTCGTCATCGCTTATGAACTATCACCTCCATGGACTCCTCGCAGTGCTGATACGGTGCTGGTGCTTCGGTGATATGAAAAACTGCCAGAATGTTGGACATTGTCGGCGCCGACAGGTGATCTCGGGCTGAGACGCTGGTGAGTTGGTTTTTCATTGGTATTTATTGCCTGCCCTGGACATTATCTCGTTCCCCTTAGTTTATGTCGCCCTCGTAAGATCCCTGGAATCGCTGGGGATCGCACAAATGGTATTATTTTCTATAGATTTTAGATTCTTTAAATGATATTGAATATCCAGTTTCAAGGATAACGGTGTTTACCCTTCCATCCTGTATATGTATGAAATATTTTTTTTCCTAAACCTTCGTGACTTTTTTGATAAAACCCGTGGTTTTTATTTCGCGACGTTTATAAAGGCATCTCAATGACCCGAATGCTTCCAATTAAAACAGCTTAGGGCTAACGGTTGGGCGCCATCGCCATAAAATGTTGTCGACCGGGTTTTATTTCTGCCTTTTATGCGACCTCGTCAAATTCATGAAGGGTAAAGAAATATCTTTATTACATTGGAGGTAATTTCTTTTTAAAACTTTCATTTTTCATCAAAAAGAAATAGAAAAAAATATATAGAAATAATAACGTGTCGTGTCGTGTTTGGAATCAAACCGAATTTGACGAATGTCATGCCAAACTGACGTATTCGTATCTACTAATTGTTTTAATGTTTGTAATGTACCCTTAGAGTAAGAGTATGTACTCTTAGAGTTAAAATAGTAAGTACAGTAGAGTAGTAGTTTAGAATGCATATTAAAAACTATTTATTTTTTACTACCTATTATACAGGGTGTAACATTAAGAACGGTCAGTATGGGAAAGTCTGAAACTATAAGACATACGAACATCTGTTCTTAGGAACCATGTCATCAATTTTAGTAACAAGAAAAACTGTATTCATACATTTAAAAAAAAAACCTGTACTCAGCCTGGGAATCGAACCCGGTTGTTTTGAAAAAAAAAATCCAACACTATTTCTATTTGGATATCGACTGTGTAGGTGTTAAGGAATAAATGTTAGTATGAAACGTGATGTTTAAAATTAATAAAACGCATTGTTTCCATATCTTTTAATTTATTTTAGACTAGACTATTAATTACTATCTTTTAATTTATTTTAGACTAGACTATTTCTTGTGGGGTTACGTTAAGGATGAAGTGTACAAAACAAGCTACGACATAATTGAAGCCCTAAAAGCAGCCATAGAGACAATTTTAACGCAAATTCACCACCTGAAGATACAAAATTCAATAGTAAGATCGTTACCTAAACGAGTTGAATGTTGTATTTTACAAAATGGTAGTCATTTCGAACACCTACTAAAATAAATTAAAAGATATGGAAACAATGCGTTTTATTAATTTTAAACATCACGTTTCATACTAACATTTATTCCTTAACACCTACACAGTCGATATCCAAATAGAAATAGTGTTGGATTTTTTTTCAAAACAACCGGGTTCGATTCCCAGGCTGAGTACAGGTTTTAAAAAAATGTATGAATACAGTTTTTCTTGTTACTAAAATTGATGACATGGTTCCTAAGAACAGATCTTCGTATGTCTTATAGTTTCAGACTTTCCCATACTGACCGTTCTTAATGTTACACCCTGTATATGTTTTTTTTAAATATATTTATTTATATTATGCTTTTAACTATTTTAGTATACCTACATATTTATTTATGTATATCATATTACTTTTATTTTACTAACTTTACTGTGTATTAAGTAACAGTAACCTTTTTCATATCTTCACACTACACTGTCGCTAATCTCTTTAATGTCCAATTAACTTCAGAGGTTGCCTGGAAGAGATCGCTTTAAGCGACAAGGCCGCCTTTGTACATATCGTGCTACTATTCCAGTAGTTTTTACTTTTCCTGTATTTGTGTACAATAAAGTGTTTCTATCTATCTTAAAACTTATCGAGTGGATGGTCAAAGAGATCGCTAGAAAAGTTGCAAAAAGCTGTGCAACTTTTCGATAATAAATGACTAGGACTTTTCAAGCTTTACAACACATCATCACACACGGAATTCCTCATGTGCTGGCGGCCTAAATCCACGGGATTCCCTCCCGTCTGCGGCGAGCCTAAGGTAGCAAATATCCGCGGTATGCCCAACAGATCTTATGAGGATATATAGAGGGTCCACGCATTTTTTACAATTTTGGCGACGAAGAGTTATACTTACATAGAAGAGTCTTTATTATTTTAGCGTGATAGGTTTTTACTTCGCTTCGTTGCAGGTGGATCAAACTAACAGTAAAGTAAAATACACTTTATTGCACAAATGGAAAACAACAAACAAAAGATAGAAAAGGAAATAGTGAAGTACAATTTAGGCGGCTTTATCACTAAGAGCGATCTCTTCCAGATAACCTTCGGGCAGAGGAAATGATTTCGAGAAAGAGGTAGTAGGTGTGCAAGCATTATGGAAAACCGTTATATAAGAGAATTTTATAACATTTTTTTTAACAGTTTAACAGAACGGAACCGACGGGTTTCTATAGGTGAATAAGAGAGCGGTGAGATCGATACATACGACCGACTAGTGGCGGTATAACCACTCAAATTATGGCTGGGTCAAAATACCAGAAGCACGGTGACGGGCAGCAGCGTCATCGGGGCAAGCGACCCGGCTACTGCGATCGCCAACCCGCAGGCCTAGCGTGGCGATTATGGCATCACCTCCTATGGACAGCGCAAAAAGAAAACGGCCCCCAGTTCCCGGCCGCCCCACTATTCCTGGTCATGGTGGCGGCCATGGTAGCGACGATCTGCGTAAGGTGGCTGGCAGCGACTGGATGAGAAGAGCCGAAGATCGGGCTCAATGGCGCACCCTGGGAGAGGCCTATGTCCAGCAGTGGACTAGAATAGGCTGCTGATGATGAGATCGAATACATCCCCTTACTTTTTTCTGTTCATCATCAGGTCCTCAAGGTTTTTAATGTGGAAAAGGCATCATGTTACTAAACATTTGAGTTCAAATTCGAAACAATCAAGCTATTTCTTCCGTTACAAAAATACTCCAAGATCATGGAAAACCCTGATCCAATTTTTATGATTGAGAATACTCGACAACATTATCTGTTGAATGAAAAAAAATCGCATCCAAATCGGATCATCGGTTGTTGTTAATGTTGTGATGCCACAGACAACAGAACCAACGCATAGAACTTAGAACACCCGTTTCTGTTAAAAATAGCTCAAATAATTCACTAGTAGCGTTGCAAATAATAAAGATTAAAGGTCTTGATATTTTCCAAGTGAAACCACGTGCGTACAAGAAGCAGTTAATGGCTGAGATTGGGTCGAGAAGAGCAGGCTCAATTACATGATTAACGTGCAGTTTACACACACAGAACATAACGGAAATCTCCCTCTCTCTCTCACACACACCCTTTCAACACACATAATTACACTCTCTTACAACTTACATACTTACACACACACACCCTTTCAACACACATAATTACACACTCTTACAACTTACATACTTACAAACACACCCTTTCAACACACATAATTACACACTCTTACAACTTACACGCTTACACACACACAATTACACACTCTTACAACTTACATACTTACACTCATACCCTTTTCTTTGTTCTACCCGCTCCCTATTCCACTTTCCCACATTATTATATTGTATAAATTAAGGAGACCTATTTTTTGGCTTGCACGCATGTAAAAAAAAAGAACAATTCAGGCATTATATAGCTGTAAGGTTTCTCAGAAAATAAAATTAAAAAAAGGAATGCAAGTTTAAAGCGAACGCTACAATAGATTGTGTAAAGGTTTCCCTGGACTGACTCCATAGAGTGCCAGACTTTTGGTTCAAGGGCTGTTGCATCCTACTAATAATACTTTTACATTTATTTTTTAATATTTTTTGTGACATGGATTTTAATAAAATAAAAACTAATTTTAATTTCTTTTTTATAACGTGCTTATAATGTAGCTAAGATTAACACTGACGTTTAATTATTATTTTTTGGCATTTTTTTTATTCAAATACAATTTGATTGTTTATGAATAAATGATATGATGAGCTTGCCAATTCAATCAATTATCCTTAAAATATACAAAAGTCCTAATTTTAAGGTTTTAATTTAAAGTTATACAATACAATGCAATAATATTTTTTTACCAAAAATAGGCAAATGTGAAAATTATTCCAAAAAAAGATCAGGGTTGCCAGGATCAATAAAACCAGAAGGACTGCTAGAAAATACGAATAATTTCGGGCGCCATATTGTAACGTTGCAAATTTTTAAAAAAAGAAACTTTAAGTAGTAGCCACTTAAAGTAGTATCCTCATTCATACAAACAAACACATTCATACATCACAACACGCACACACTGTTGCTTTCTTCGTCCGTGCAGTCACTGAGGGGCCAGCTGAAAATCAGCGCTGTGGCTTTGTCAGCATTATGCTGAGCTGGTGTACCCTTTTTGGCACTGTACCACACCAGATGTTCTGTGCTGCATGTATTAAACTTTGTATACTTCTGTATTGTGTTCTATATTCTGGTGTTTACAGCGCTAAATAAACGATTTCAATTTCAGCCCGCCAAGCCAAGCCGTTCCATTTTGTCTCTATCTCAGTGAACCGGGCATTTTTTACAATTTTCCTAGGTAACCATGCGAACAGGGTTCTTCACTTGGCTGAAATGGAGTAGGGTATGGGGAATTTGGGGAATTTAATAGAGTCCGTGGTATAATATAACAATTCTAATCTAACATATAGAGGCACTCCCAGATTATAGGGCAATGTTGTTGTTTGAAAATATGTACTCGTAAGTACTTACGATAAAGGTAGGCAGAGGAAATGGAGAGCCATGTCACTTGACGCTTTCTGTACGTATAATCATTGTTTCCCATATTATACATCTTTAGTTTTATCAAAGATCCACTGGAAAAAAAACCAGTCGGACATAAACAAAAAATGACGTTATAAAAATGTACTATGCTTGCTTATCGTATGGTTAGTGGCCAACCTATTTGCCAGAGTTGTTCAGGCCGCCCGTAGGCATCTGACATGGCTTAACGACTGCTGTCGAACGACAACAAACGGGACCGACTGCTTAACGTGCTCTCCGAGGCACGGAGGAGCTCAATTGAAATATGCCACTAGTTGTCACCCATGCAGGTACCGACCGCGCCAACGTCGCTTAACCTGCACGATCACTTTCGGACCGTGCTCGCAACTAGGCTACGAGCTCCTCAATGTACTATAAGGTACTTATTTACAATAAAAAATATTTTGATTTTGACATTTTTATGTACCAATTAAGTTCGTGATTTTCCTCTCAGACACCAATTACCATCTGCACTTTAATTGATACAGAAACAAAACGGTGCAGCAGATTTTATATTACGAATTTACGATCTGTAGAAAATATAGCGTGTTTTTTATCCCTGCCGTAAACTAATAAGTTTCACTGAAACGGCCGGCAATAACATATATCATAATATGTATGTCGGCAATGTTGCCATACTTGGCAACTCGGGTAAACAGTTTGGCACTTTGACAAAATATAGGACAACTTTGCCCCGTATAAAAACCCCCTTTGCGACACTTTATTCTGTTTTTAGGGTTCCGTGGTTGAAATGTGAAATGGAATTTCATTTGGCTTTATCGAGTTGATTTTAATGATTTTATATTATCGTCATGAACTGCGCCCACCATGATATATTATTTGATAAACTCAATGTTGGTTGTAGTAAACCAAACCATATTAGTAAGCTCAAATGGTTAAGGAATGGAACAGCCTGCCGGCGTCTGTATTTCCCGAAACATACAACCTTGGGATCTTCAAGGCCAGAGTGAATAGACATTTACTGGACCCGCATGCTTCATCGTCGATCTCATCGTCGCTTACCATCAGGCGAGATCGAGGTCAAATGCCGGTTTAGTAGTCAATAAAAAATAAATGGAAACAAGTGGATGGTTAAATCAAAGAAATATTTTTATCAGTGTGCAATGGTTATTGGATTTTTCATTATTAGATTTCTGATTCGTGAACTTCTCTAAATTGAACAGCACCGCTTTGGTGGACAGGCAACCTAACGACATGTCAAGGCAGACAGACTGTCGACCTAGATTTTAAGGTCCTAGGTAATAATCTAGACGAAGCTGCTTGAATATTTTAATGTCAGCTTTACAATTCAAGTAAAAATACGATAGCAGCTTCGTGTCTACTGGCTTTTAAATGTCACTAAGATATTTAAGTTTAAACGTTGTCAATTTAGTTAGAAACAAGTACAAAATAAATACAAGTAGGTAGGTATCTATTTACAGTTATCAACTCCCGGCACCTGCACTAGCCAATGGCTGTCCTGCAGCATACCAGTCCTTATAAAGATAGCCAACGGGTTGTGATATTGTTTGTTGTACAGGGGTGAGAGTGTATGAGGTTGTGTGGGGTTGTGTGTGTGTGTTTGTGTGTGCGTGTTTGTGTGTGCGTGTTTATGTGTGCGTGTGTGCGTGCGTGCTCTTCCGTTTCAGCATAGTCCTTAAACCTAGCTTAAAACGTAGAAAAACGTTGGTTATTGCTTAAAAATGTACTATAGTAACAATTGCAGAGTTACATTTTGCTTTGTCCACTGTCCCAATGCCAAAAAAACTTATTTGGTAAACTTAACCCTCGAGATATAGTAGTTTTAAATTAATTGCCCCTATTTGAAGATATTTAACTTCAATTGACGTTCTGAAGAAAAGTCGGGGTACTACCCGTGGTCCAACTGCCATGTCCAACTGGTTGTACCAAGGATGATTGATGAATGTGGAAGAAATGACAACAGTTTGTCAAGAACGTTGCAGGTGGAACTCTTTATTCTCTGCCTACCTGGGAAACAGGCATGAGTCTATAAATGTATATTAATTATTCTGTCTAAAATTAACCCGGTATTTAGAGTTGAACCCCTTCTTGAATTTAAGACGTGTTTACAATAAAATAAAAACTTTTTGCCGAAATAAAAATAAATAAATAAAATCTTTATTGATAAATTTGTTCAATTCAAGTTACATTTAGTACACCATGGTTGTACAGCATGTTTTGTTACTAACGCCATTGAAATAAAAAATATATACCCTGACCAGGAATATAATAACCCTGTCAAAAGGGCGCCATTGGTGCTATTATACCTAGTCTCTGTTATGGAGTTCGCATTTAATACCGCAATATGGCGGCGGTTTTTTATATTCTTGCCCATAGGGTATTGGCCGATATTGCAATAAGGGTCAAATAAATGTTGGAGTGAAATTAAATAATAATATCTTTAATGGCGGAACCCACAACACCATTAGGCAACTCATCATTGATTGCTCTATAACCTAGGGTTCCGCATGTAAACGCGAAAAGTTTCAGAATTCGTTTCACGGAACATTCGGCACTGATTCGAAAACGAACATTATGTGCTTTAGAGTTGCTTATGGTCTATTTTGTAAAAAGACGGAAGAAAACAAATAAAAAAACAGATTATATTTGCATTATTATGTAATTTAACCACCGAAACCATAGCTCTAAAAGTCATAAAAAGTTATAAACAATTTGAAATTCTTAATCTATATTTGAAGCGACAATGGCTCAAATGAGGTTACGAGACTGCGGCGCAAGCGTCGCCGGTTCTAAACTACCTTTGGACAATTGTTTTTGTTATTCATAGAACCGTTGGCTTGACCGAAAATCGAACGGTTCTTGACTAGTGGCATATGAAAAACGTCAAATCGTTGCAACTTAGTTTATACTCATAATTCAGAATAGAGCAAAATAAAAAAAATGTTTTTATTGTAAGTAAGTACCTTATAGTACATTTTTATAACGTATTTTTTTTACTTTACAACCGCTTCGTAAGGTGCTATAGCTGAAAGGAAAGAAGCGGCGCAAGAAACTTTCAGCAGCACATCTTTTAAAATAAATATGAATACTTATCTATGTATATATATATATGTACACAATGTGCAGAGCTGGAGCTGAATTTCGCCTTCAGGGCGAATTTCGAATTTCGACTTGGGCCACTTCCTAACTTGTCAATTTCCAAAGTTGACCACTTCCTAACTCGTCTTCATCCTAACTTGACAATTTCCAAAGCCGCCACTTCCTAACTTGTCCATTTCCAAAGTTATCCACTTCTAATTTTGTCTTCATCCTAGCTTAACAATTTCTAAATAGAAAGTGGTCAACTTTGGAAATTGACAAGTTAGGAAGTGGCCCAAGTTGCCCTGAAAGTGGCCCTGAAGGGAATTTAGGACCAGGCCTCTTTATCATTTAAGTAGTTATTTATTTTATAATATCATTTTTCATTTTATTTTATAACATAAATATCAATCTCGACGTTGCAGGTACATATTAGTAGACACGGGCCCTAATCCTCAAACCAATAGAGGATATTGGTTTATCTATGATGGTCCTTCCCGAGTACGTAAACTTTCGTCAACTCTGATTACAAACCCAAATAAATAAGCATAATTAAATATTCATCGGCTCTAGACCCTGCAAATCAACACCAATACCTACATAAAACATGACCTAAACAAAAGGTTTCATACAAAAGGGTTAATGAAGTGCAAAGTCCGTCCCACCTCAGCTGTGTTCGCAAAGTGCTGTTTTAATTGTTCTTACACAATTGCTTGGGCGGGTGTCCATTGTACTACACTCCGAGATTCAATATGACGGTTCGATCATGAATACGTTTTGACAAAAGATTATGAAATCCACCCTATGTAGAAACCCTCCAACCCTGTGAAAAAATCAAAGGTAGACACATTTTTAAAACTCCTTATTGTGACAGTTTTCAAAATTTAAATTCTACTCCACTTACCTATGCCACATTTTTCCTAGACAGACTAACTTCATCCAAAAGATTTTGAAATTCACCCCATATGTAGATTGCTCGCTAGAGAAGTTTTATATGGAAACCGCGTCTGTCAGTTGGCGCATGCGATGTGAATATTTTCCCATACATAGTCGGGCATTAAAATGTCAAATGAACCTAACGAAGCGGTGGTAGAGAAAAAATATACTATAAGGTAATTAAAATAAAAACATTTTGATTGATTGATTGTATGGAAATATAGTGCATTTGCACAGAAGTACAAACCCTTTGGCTCACTGTCAGTGCTCACATCATCATTCTAGAGGAGAGATTTCTGTGGTTTTGACTGTGAATACTTAATTCTAAATAAAAAATAAAATAAAAAACTTAATTGTTATACTATACAGTTATTGAGATCTAACAAATATTATAAATACTATATTAGTATCCAGTTCATGTTGCTTAATATTGCCATGCAATTTTTAACCGTATTTTCTGACTTTTAGGTTTATTAAATTGTTATCGAAGTAAGACTGAGCCGCCACTATTCTAATGAATTCTGGGACTTGGATTAAGATTAATATGATGGGGATGTCATCTCCGTCATCGAGATTCTAAAAGTAAAATGGAGACGAGCACCAGAATTCGTGACAATAATTAATTACCCTGGAACGACCGGTCACCTTGAGACTGAAGGAGACGAATGACTCCAAGGACCCATTTAGTTGAAGCCAATTATTGGAATTGGAAAAGAAAACAGCGTTTTACTGGAAAACTCCGTTTTTTACAGTGAAACGAACAAACAATAGGTTTCTAAAGTAAAACGAACAAACAATATCGGATGGTGAAACGAACCTGCAATATTTAACTAAAGCTATTCAAATATTTTTTTTACATTTAGTATAAATCGTCACAAAGTATAATTATTTTATAACATACAATGACAAATCAAATATAAACCTCCCCCTTGCCGCTCCCGATGCAAAGGTGTCCATAACGCTTGCGGCGTTACCGCGCTGGATCGCTATGACCAACCTTTGCATCAACCAAGCTATTCAATTGGTGAATAATAGTTTCTATGAAAAGAAAATTCTCAGGCTAATTATTTGGAGTTATAGAAGTTAATAAAATCTTAGATACGAGTATCTTCTTTCGAAGCGAAGATATTTGGCGATAGATAAAGAAAGGTGGTCCCAGACCCGGACCCTGAAGGAGTCCAAATACCAGCAAGGTTCCTGAGGTAGTCCTCCCTACACGGAGACATTTGGGGTATACTATACATTTGGCAACAGACTTTTTAAAGAAGGGTAGTCCTTAGCTTGGGACCCTGAAGGAGTCCAACCACCACGCAAGTTTTCTCAGGTTAGTCATCTCGTACGACCCGCTTACCCAGTAGCAGAGAGACATTCAAATCTGTTTCTGCACGGAGACATTTGGGGTTTACATTTGGCGACAGACTTTTAAAGAAGGGTAGTCCTTAGCTTGGGATCTTGAAGGAGTCCAACAACCACGCAAGTTTTCTCGGATTGGTCACCTCGTACGACCCGCTTACCCAGTAGTGGTAGAGACATTCGAATCCGTTTCTACACGGATACATTTGGGGTGTACATGTGGCGAAAGACTTTTTAAAGAAGGGTGGTCCTAGCCGGGGATTCTGAAGGAGTTTAATAGAGTTAGAGAGAGTTAGTTAGAGTTTAGTTTTTTTCAGTTTTTACCAGCATGGTTTCTCGGGGTATATTAGTTGCCTTGTAAGACAAGCTTACCCAGCAGCTGTATAGGGAAATTAAAGTCTCTTCATCTTTACAAACACTGGGGTTAGGAAAAGGAAGTAGCCCATTTGCGACCTAGAGAGTGAGTAGAGAGAGAGAGAGAGAGAGAGAGGTCCAGTTATTAACAGTCAGTTACACGAAAGGTCCTTAAATTTAAGTCTTATATAGAGTCCTATTTTATTAGCGGCAAATATTTCTAGGGTGTCATCTATAGGTTATAACAATAAAGATAGGACAAAAATATTTTTTTTTACTAATTAAATTTTCGAGAAAAACGTCAAAATTGTTTGTTTGAAAATTCTACAAATGAATGTATTATTGATATTCTAATACTGAAATAAGAACTATGAATGAAACTCGAGTTTCATTCATAACGACATGGAAGAGTGCATGCCACCAAGGTGCAAAACAATGGGATTTATTTTTCTTTAGTATCGAAAATTTTCATGCAAGTAACAGGGTTATTTTTTCGTGTAAAGTGGTACAAATGACATACACTCCAAATATTTGTACAAATAAAAAGGATCTTATATAGCCATAGCTCTATATAAAGATGACACGAGACTTACAGAAGCCTTAAGGACACTTCTTTCAACCCAGGGTAAGAAACTAGATCACAAAGCATCTCACCCTAATTCCTAAAGATTCCAAAGATGTCCTGTAAATCAGGACACACTTGACAGTTTTCAATATATCCTTACTCTATCTCTCCCCTTCCATCTTATGGTAAGAAACGGATCTGAAAGAGAGGTGTATAGTGAATTAAATCTAGTGTTTTCGGTGTGGGTACGGATACTTTGTAACTCGATAGCCGTGCGTCCGAACGTGGACGTAGTGTTGGGCATTAGAAGATTTATCGATATCGATGATTCAAAATACTTTTTAGAGACGTACCTAATAATAGCCAATGAAGCAGTTCATTAAATAAGTTGTCATTATCAATAACTTTACCTATTATACTTAAACCACGAACAGCATGAGCTTCCCATTAGCTTTTCCTAAAATTTATTGATTTTTTAATTTTTTTAGTGGTTTGTACTAAAATTGAACCATAATTGTGTCGCTACGTCTACCTTCCGTCACGTGCTTCTAGCTAGTAAGCGGAATAAGACATAGACTTTAAAATTTCACATATCATAAATTATACTCTCGAAATAAATCAGAATATCGAGTTTTTTACGACTATTGGAAAATTGAACAAATAGTTATTCGTTTGACACACTTTTTGTTACATACACTCCTACTCCTATTATAGCTTATTTTGATAATTCATCTAGGTACAGTCCATGAACTCTTAAAAAGGGATTCGGGTATCGGGTAAAATCACTCTCTATCTCTATCTTACTACAGTGTTAGTACATTCGCGTAACGCTATCAATAATCGAAGTCTCAAGACCCGAAGCTCTTTCTGAAAACTCATGCCCTGTACCATAGTTTGATCTATTAATTCCGAATATCTGCATCGAGATTGTCGTTAGCTTCATTCGATATTACGAACGCCATCATAACTTTTATCGATACGTCACATCCCACCACTAACCTGTCAAATCCCACTTCTGATCCCGTTAATTCGAAACACACTTTACGACAAAGCAATTGACACACAGACACCATGTTTGACACACAACAATATACTTATACGAATACGTTCAACACGTGTGTCCAGTGTGTACACAACCTATGAAGTTAACAAGCGACCGCCGGTACCGGTATGGGCACAGTATGAAGAGGACGATTACCTAAAATGTTGGTCAAGGCTTGTCTGTGGAATTAAGAGATGTTTTAACGAATTCTTCAGGCAGGGCAGATCAGATAAGTTACTTTATAGTATCACATTCTGTTTATGGTGTTTATGAATCTATGAAGAAAAAAAACAAGAAAAAATAAAGTAATAAGATAATGGCGTCGATTCCGGAGTGACAGTCAAACATAAAGTTAAAAGTTATTGAAACTTTAACACATATGGTAGATCGTGTAAGAGTGAGAGTGACGTTTTGTTAAACGTAACTTTTGGAAAAACGACATCAAAGGTTTTGCTTGTAACCAGGAATTGGTTTAGTAACCTCATAGCATGCCAAAACTACTAAATTTAGACTTTTAGACAAATAATGACTTTTCACCCTTTCAGAGCTCGACGAGGCGAATACAACAGTGTATCTAACGCAGTTAGTTATTTCTGGTAGTTCTAGGAGTTCGCTAACGGTATGATATTTCCCCCTTCGGGGCGGGCGAGATTGTTTTCTTCAAGACGGTAACCAGATATGTTTTTGTGTTTTGGGCCACTTTTAGTTCGACCCATAGGCTTGCGTGGGCCAAATATGGCGGGATTATAAAGCGGTTCATGTGAAACTTGATACGGTTTCCTAACACGGGATTATAAAGGTATCTGGTTGATTATTTGTGCTTCCGACTTCTTGGTTTATGAATGAATTGTACTAGGGGTAGAGGAGTGAAAAGAAATATTTACTTGTTCTACCAATAAAGCTTAGTCTACCAATAGAACAATAGGCCGCCAATTGTAATTGTATTTTGTATCTTTTCTTCTGTTCTGTATTTTTGTCCTTGTTTTTTTATTTTTTTATTACTACTAAACCCGCATTTGACCTCGATCTCGCCTGATGGTAAGCGACGATGAGGTCGACGATGGATCGATTAAATGCCTATTCACTCTGGCTTTGAAGATCCCAAGGTTGTAGGTTTCGGGAAATACAGACGCCGGCAGGCTGTTCCATTCCTTCTTCGCGATTCAAATCGCTTCCTTCGAAGCGATTTGCTTCTTCGTTCATTATGCGAACGGCTATCGCATAATGAACGAAGAAGCAAATCGCTTCGTACGAGCAGATGAGATATCAACAACATAAGGATGGAACCCCTCCCCGCGCAATAAAGAATATTTGTATTTAGAACATACGAGACATTTTTCCTCATTTATACTATTGGTAGATGAGCCAGTAGAACAGATATGAATGACCCTTTTGAGGAAACGTGCATGCTAAGAAAACTTCATCTCGTCGTCCATACAACGACGACAAAGGGTGTTATTACATGGACGCGATCAACATTGAACGATGGATTGATTAGATATAGACCGTTCATATTATTGTTTATTTTTTGTCGATTATTGTTTATTCTTTGTCCGATCTGTCATCTGTCATCGATTGACAATTGATGCGACATCAATCGCGTCCATGTAAAAAACACCCCCACAGAGAGTGTGTGTGAGAGAGAGAGAATGAGAGTCAGCCTACTTGGAACGCGCTACTCTACTACAATGATAAGTTCACACTACTCGCCGACAGCTGTCGCTACGTATACCAAGCGAAGACTTTACCTACAAGAGGTCAAGCTTCCATTCAATCATAGAACGCGCTATCGATATTTTCAATAGGACTTCGACTATATACGATTTCCAACCAACCTCTGATGGAGTAGGTCAACTGATCACTTGGTACATCACGTCGCTTGGTGGAAGATCTTATCCATTTCATATTTATTTATATCACCTGACATGCTGCACTACCAGCTCAGACAGAAGAAAGGAGGGCACGAAAAGTGTGACTTCGTAGATGGTGAATAAGGAGTTGATTTAGAGTAATTTAGATGTTCGGTATCCGTAGTCAGATTGCTTCTCTAAAAGAAAGTTACGACAGTGATCAGAGACAATGAAACGAGTTTCATTCATACTTCTTATTTCAGTATTAGAATAGCAATAATTAATCTTTTGTATAATTTTCAAACAAACAATTTTGTTGTATTTCTCGAAAATTTAATAAGAATATCGTTATTGTTATAATATTATAACCTATAGATGACACCTTAGAAATATTTGCAGCTAATAAAAAAGGACCCTATATATGCCGCAACACTAATTTCCCCTTTCATCCCTCTTCAATGACGCCTCATCGATCCTTAAGTCCGTATTACAAGAACTTTTGATGTGTAATTATAATTATGTGTCACGGTATAACTTAATGCGTCTACAAGAAGTAATTATTAATTAGACATAATTATTCCCTCGACGTCAATTATTATTATGTATGACGTTGTTAGCTATTAAGCTAGCATTAATTCAGTGATGACGTCATTGCTGTAGATAGAGCAATTTGGTGACTATAATAATACAGTAAAATTATTACCGCTTGCTATACTCGTATCTGGCTGGACATTAAAATGATATTTATATTCAAAATCAATTTTTTTTAATTGCAAATAAGTACCTTAAAAGTACATATTTACAAAGTCACTTTTTTCCACTACCACCGCTTCGTAGGTGCTGCAAAGAACCCAATTTCAGAATACAAATAGACGGAAATCCTTCCTGTCGAGTGGTCATGTCAAGCTATTATCAGAGTTGTTCAGAACACACGTGGGCTTCGTGGATAACAGCCGGGCCCGACAGTTTAACAGTCACAAGAGCTCAGATGAAAATGTGTCATTAGCGATCACCAATCCTGCTTTTGATCGCGCCCAAAGTTGTTCAACGACACGATCACTTTCTGACAACACAGCTAAGTTATGTTCCAAAAGGGAGACATTCTAAAGATAGCCACAGCAAAAAAAGAAGACATAAATGTAAAGAAAGAAAACATATGTATTCAACATTGCTTTATACATGATTAAACAGATTTATTGATTGATTTAACATGATTGATTGTACAGTAGACAAAACGTCAGACTATATATACCCTTTAGCACTATGTCGCTTTAAATTATTTATTCATACGATTATCAAGGAATCATAACACAAACTTATTGTTACGTTCATACTATCATGGCGTGTTCGTCCTATTTTATTGTTTAAAAACGGTTTTCAGTGTTGTTATTTTTTTCGTAAAACTAGTGTATTTTACCTAAAAATCGTCAGTGTTAAATGACCGTTATATAAGACAGTGAAATGGGAGTGAAATACTACAGACAGTGTGGATCCGGCAACCTAACCTCCAATTGCACTTGGAATGCAAGACACTAGGCATTCCTAGTGCACACGACTCTCCCTTAATCTCGACGTTGGTAAACTGTTTTTTTTAAAACAGACGCCAAAACTTTCTAGTTATTTTTAAGATTCTAACACGGTCATTGGCAAAATTGAGTATAAATCACTAGCAGGGGCCAATCATAAAAAAATATATTGCGACAGAGTTCCACTGAGTATAGGTTGATGTGTCCTTCCACCAATCGATTCCCACGGTCGATAAAAAAATAAAATATTCTAGAGTATTTACATATCCATACAATCTCCAATGCGATTGAATTTCAATGCAACTACATTTAAACGTTGCAATAAAAAAAAATAACTTTAGGAATCTCACCAGAATTGTTACGGATGAACGGCAAACTTAGTTTTGCAGTTGGCTGAATGAATTTTAGATTACAATTGGATGTGGCTTAGTCGTTTCCAGCTGTATCGTGAAGTGTGTCAATTTGGATAAAAGCCGGACATGTCAGTCGACGGGATTTCGAGAATAATGGATGTATTCTGCGAAGTTTAAACTTAAAAGTTTTGATTTCGAAACAATGACAAAACAGTGTATTTAAGCATGGACGCAGGTTCAAATCCTGTGCGCAAAATCGTGTCGCTTTTTTAAAATCTTTTTCTAATTTATTTATCAAAACAAAGGTTTAGTTTTTCAGTTACGAGTTGAAAGTCATAACAAGCTATGGCGATGCCATTTTAACCATAATTAACATTACTCAACACCCGTTAAAATTTAAAAAAAATATTGGCCGAGGCACAGGGACGCTGTGCCGCAAACATTATGTGTGAAAACATCTTGGCTAACTTTGACCTCCTTCCTCATCTCTCGTGATTATTTTAGCCAAATATATTTGACTCCAAAAGGGGCTCGTTGAAAAAAATTCAACGATACTAGTTGTTTTTACATATCTTTTAAATTGACGAAGTTATTCGCTTTTGAAAGAAGACATAAAAGTGTGACACTTGAAGCCCGAACCGGCTCCCATACTTCACGAGTACTTACTTAGATATATTTTCATATCAAAAAGCTCGTCCATCCACTCGCACCTTTCTTAGACACTCGTCCAGTGTGTTTTTACATGTTTTTAGGAATTCGTCCCAAAGGGAAAAGGAGTTTCTTGGGACGAAAAAGTATTACTGTCGCTACGTCGTCCGTTTGTCACTGCCATCTAGCTCTTGAACAGAGTGCTATGAAGGATAAATATATTTTTAATTTCATTAGGTAAATAATTAGGTATTTGGATCACGAATATTAACAAATGTCAATTTGATTGTAATATCGAAACTAAATAGTTTTAAAACCGCATACATGAATCCACACAAAATCCACAAAAACACAATCCCTAAATAAACAACAATGCGAATTGAAAACGTTAGATTCACAAAAGAATTTTTAGATACCCTCGGTAATGGGTTAGCTAGTATTTAAAGAACCTTAATGCAACTTACAGTTATAGACTTAGCAAAGTAATCCTGATTACGTCATCGGTGCTTATCTAAAGGTTCCAGTTAAAACAAGGGACGGGCTCTTACATGGCAATGTTAATATTGACACAGGATCGCCATTTAGAGGACCCTGCAGCCCTATTCAGGTTACGAGTGTGTTCACGTTTGATAGATGAAGTTATGTTTCATTTTACAATGTTTTACTTACAGAAATTGGACTACAGCGCCCTCCCTATCCTCTAGAACAAAGACGTGAGCACTGACAGCTAGCCATCTATAGGTCATTATGTTTTCATATATTTGACATTTCAGTTTTTTTTTAAATTTTACATTCATTTCGTTTATTTTGCCATAAATCGCGTGTACTTACATTGTGGGTCTTATAAATATATACATACGTTTCATCACAAATTTACCCATTGGGCGTAACAAAAAAACAGCAAAAAAAGTGCCCGATTAATGTATGGGAAAAAGCTCAAATCGCATGCGCGAACCGGCAGACGCGGTTTCCTTATACAACTTCTCTAGCGAAGAATCTACAGAGGGATAAATTTCAAAATCTTTGGTTTAACCGAATGTCTGTTCCGTTATTATAAGCTGCAGATTTTTACTAATGGGTCCTGGGGACCATGCCTCTCAGGAAATCTAGAAGACCTGTTCTTCCCTCAGTATTTAAGCATGGGATTCGTAAACCGGGGAAAACGGAGCCCTATTGCTGTCGCTTTGACAATTATCAAAATGTCCCTCGTCACGAGGTCTAGCGCCTAAACGGAATAAGATACAGCCTTAAAAATTTCACATAATATGTAATCATCATCATCAGCATCATTAATGTCCCCACTGTTGGGGCATAGGCCTCCCTTTCTACAAGGGGGTACGGGCTATGATCTACCGAGCGGGATTAATAATATTATTAATATGTATTCCCTTGGCCCAAATCCGAAAATCTGCTTTAAAATTTTGTAAAATGATTTCCATGGGTCCCATGTAAAGGGGTTCGATATTACATAAAAAGTCTCCTATCGTGTTTATTTCAGAAACCCGTCTTTACAAAGAAAAAAGCTTTCATATAGAGCTCCTCTGTATTTTTTCAGGACGTCAAGCCGAAAATAGGATTACCTCAGGGACCCTGAGTAGCAAACTATGTTCTGTGACAAGAATGGTTGGTTACCTACAAGCTTATAAGTTATCAAAGTAATGGAAATAGTTTTGTCGCAACTTAGATTTTTTTCTAAACCTATATTCTATGGTAAAAGGAAAAGACAATTATTTTCTCGATGGCAAAACTATGGACATAGTCAGACATCACATCATGTCAAGAAACATCATCGTTATTATCAGGACTGTGGTGGAAGTATCCGGTTATTTTCACATTGGAAGGCACGTCGACCTTTTATAAAAACCTAAATATTTATAATATGGAATCTCACTGATGAAAATAGAAGTCCTCTTGTATGTACTCTCTATGACACAGCCGATGCTAATTGGAAGACTTCCACTTTCACAGTACTTACTACTCAGATGCCTACGGGCGGCCTGAACAACTCTGACAAATAGGTTGGCCACTAACCATACGATAAGCAAGCAAGCAAGTACTTACTTTACTTTTTTGCGGTACTTTTAACATTGGGTATCTTATGTATCTTGGAGGCCTTATGGCCTGGACTATACGCGTCCGGTTCCAGGGCCGGTTCGGTTCGCTGCAGCCAATTACGAGGCGCTGACTTCAAGTGGGGGGAGGGCGGAATGCTTGTGATTGGCTGCAGTGAAACGAAGCGGCGCTGGAACCGGACGCGGATAGCCCAAGCCATAAGGCCTCCAGAATAAAATAAGATACCCAATGTTAAAAGTACCGTTATAGTCTTTTTCACATAGGAAGTCACGTAGAACTTTTATAGTGCTTTCTACCACTGCCATCTCCTCCCGGTTCGTGTGTCGATCGTTCGATGTAATATAATAATCATAATGTAAATGAGAACAAAATAATCATGATATGAGAGCGTCGGTGGCACAGTGGCTAGGACACCGGACTCTAATGCTGGTCCGGGTTCGAAACCGTGCAGTGCCATGTACCAATGAGTTTTACGGATTTTATCGAAGATTTACGTACATTTACCGACTGCTTTAACGGTGAAGGAAAACATCGTGAGGAAACCTGCATGTCTGAGGAAATTAAAAGTTTCCGAAGGTGTGTGAAATCCATAAATCAGCACTGGGCCTGCTCGGTGGATCATGGCCTGTGCTCCAACAACAGTGGGGACATTAATAGGCTGATGATGATGATGATGATGATGACTTGCTTGATACTTGATCGCTACTCGTCCAGTCCGTCGTGATCATCGGACCGCAATAGCTCAGTAGGAATAGAGCAGGTATCGGAAAGTCTAGTCGCGGTTTCGCGGCAAAATTGTTCACTCTTTTCTAAATCGACCTTACCCACAAGAAATGTCGGTGTCTATATTATTTTACTAAGTATAAGTACCATTATATTTTTTATTCTATAATGGTAGTGTATCATTAGGGAGTGATCCCTGGCACGCAGGTGATGCCTGACAATCTGCGCCGCAGTTCTAAAAGCGCTCCGGCAACAGGCTGAGGCAGTCCCCTTTGTCCGGTGCTGCACACCACCTTAATCAAACTTATTTACTTTAGTTTATTTATTTTTATAATATATTTGTTTAATATCATTTTTATCTTCTGTACCTAATAGTTTGTATGTGTGCGCTATTGGAAATAAATTCTTTCTTTCTTTTCTTAAAACCATAAATTAATGGTAACATACATAATAGGGACGCAATATCAAACGGCCTTAGGGATGATGGGGTAGTGCGGTCGACAGGCCACTACAGTATTACCAATTATATCCCATTCGTGCTAAGTTTATGTTCAGTTATATATAGAAAGGGTCAATTAATTAAATTCATGGGAATATATACTATCGACCAACTTCGAGGAGTCGCTCCCTGTTCCTCAGGCGTCACTCCACCGCTAGTCCGGCTGTAAACTGCAAGATACACACATCAAGCCACTCGTATACTCCGTGGAATGGAACCCTATCGGTATAAGTTTTTGTTACGATTCCTTGACAACCCCATGAAGACACAAGTCTGCGCCTTCACTGCAAAAAAAAACCCATTTGTCATGGCGCCTCAATTCCAGGGCACTCCCCTGACTATTTCCAATAGCATAGGAATCCTCGGCGTCGACATTTCGAGGGACGTGCAGTTCCGGAGTCACTTGGAAAGCAAGGCTAATTTGGCCTCCAGAAAGCTCGGTGTGCTGAATAAAGCAAAGCGGTACTTCACGCCCGGCCAGAGGCTAACGCTTTATAAAGCGCAAGTAAGGCCGCATATGGAGTACTGCTCTCATCTCTGGGCCGGCGCACCCGAATACCAGATTCATCCACTTGACTCCGTGCAAAGGCGCGCTACTCGAATTGTCGACGATTCCGTGCTCACGAGCGATTTAGAGCCTCTCAGTTTAAGAAGAGACATCGGCTCTCTCTGCGTCTTCTATCGCGTATATAATGGGGAGTGCTCTTCGGAACTATTTGACATGGTGCCATCTTCTACTTTCTTGAATCGCACCACTCGTCGGCGGCTCAATTTTCATCCGCACTTTCTAAAGCCTTGGGTGTCTACCACGACCCGTTTTACACGAACGTTTCTACCACGCACCTGTAAAATGTGGAACTCTCTCCCACCCGACGTTTTCCCGCAGCGCTATGACATGGGATGCTTCAAAAAGAACGTTAAAAAAGTCCTCTCCCTCCACGGCCGGCAACACCACGGCAACAAGCAATACCCCTGGTATTGCACGTGTCTCTAGGCGACGGTGACTACTTACCATCAGGCCCGTCTGCCTGTTTGTCGTAGCTAATTTATAAAAAAAAAAAAAAAAGAATGTGTCAAATTAATAAGTCAGGTAAAGCGACAAAGTACTAAAGGGTATACCAGTAATAGTCCGATGTGTTTCCCAATGTGCAATTGGCGAAAAATGATTCGAATGTAATCTATTGCAAATAATTACTTACTTACTTAATAGCTTTGTTTTACACCACGGACAAATTATGGAAAGAAAAATATAATGTATGAGGGTGCTCAGCTGTATAACAAATTGCCAAATTGTATCAAAGAAGCAAAGTCCTTTATTATTATTAACTATTTATTGTACACAATCATTATAATACAAACTTATACAAAATAAAATATGTGTAACACAAAGGGCGTGACTTATCTCTAAGAGAGATCTCTTCCAGCAAACCCCGTAAAATAACAATTTGATTCATATCAAGGCAGGCGAAGTATACACCTATATGCTAAATAAATATACCTACTTACGTACATAAATATAATATAATACATAAATATACAAATAAATAAATACTATATACTAACATAAAAATATAATTATAATATAATAAAGATAATACAATGATGACAAAATAAAATAAAACTAAAGGAGAGAAGAATAATGTTCCTTGACAAGTTTCTTAAAGATAGGAAAGGATTGACTTTCACGAATGCCGGGAGGGAGAGCATTCCACAACCTGACCGCATGCACAGAGAAGGAGTAGTTAAAGAAGTCGGTTTTGTGGGGGGTGCGAGGAAACTGTAGAAGGGTTATCACCCGACCGCAAGAAATTAAAGCGTTTCTCGCAAATAGGGGAAGAGGTGGGATTACTTAAAATTTTGAAAATTCTGTCCTTCCTTTCATTCAAAACTAAATTAAAGCGCCATCTTTTGAGACAATTTACAGAGTTTAAATAATTGATAGTAATTGCAATATCTATCACCAAACCGAATGGCATCTGCAAGTCGATACTTAAATGAATCCTAATTATACCTATTTTGTGTGTTATTCGTCTTCTATAGAATAGAAAAAAATACAGCTCTTCAATTAGATCATATTATACACCAGTAATTTAATTTATAAGCCTTACGTCTACCGTACACACTGTTAATTACAATAAGTTTATCCTGTATTTCCCTAAGCAAAGTGGATTCTATCCTTTTTTTAGTGAAATAAATGTTTTAAACCGTAAACCTTTATATTCCCCGACATTTTTCTACATTTACATTCCTTTGCATATATTTTTTTTAAATAGTCTTTACTTGTTTTGTCTAGACGAACTGAAATATGTATATTTAAGTTTATAATCTGTGAAAACTTTTTGTTTCCGTGTTAATATTTTTACTTATATGTATTTTTAACTATTTGTAAACTGTTTGTGTTCCTTAATAAATAAAATAAAATAAATTTCCAATTTATCGGTGTAAGCAAGACGTAAATCAGAGAACACTAAAATACTTACTACAATATTTAAGTCACGAATTCACAACATAAATTAATTAGAAATAAAACTGATTAAAAATTAATTATAATTAAAAAAAAAACCCGACTGCATCGAACACTAAAAAAGGAAAAACAAGTCCTAGAATCTTGTATGAGCAAAAGATAACAAGCTATGGAATCCCGTTTGAGCAATCCCGTTGATGCAGTCGGGTTTTATATAATAATTAATTTTGTTTCACACTTACTTTTTCCTGGTCAACTTCAGGTCCTCAAGGTTTCAGATGTGGGAATGGCACTATGGTCCATAAAATTTTCCTCAAATTCGCACCAACTAAATATGGTCGTTCCTGAGATCCCATCATACATCGCAGAGTTCAAAATTTTAGACACCAACACCAATCTTTCAAATAAAATAAACCGGAACATAATCAAATCATCTGTTATTGAAGAAATTAAACAAAGTCGCAGACGCACACTTTAGACAAGGCATCTTTATAATACCTTTTGAGTTTTAATTAACATAGGCCATCTTGGGCCTACCGTTAACTATCGGATTAACACAAACTCGGGTTATATTATGATAAGCATAATTGGCGAGTTAAACCAGGGTTAAATGTAGGCGCAAGTCCACCTTAGAAATTAAAACGGTCTAAATTAATTGGTAAATCACTTCGCTATGGCAATCAGAGAGGCATTACATTATACGTAGTAGTAACAGAAGCAATTCGCAGAATTCAAAATGTAAATTAACATGTTAATTATTAATTCGCTGCCAACATTGTAGGGAATCAGTCATTCGATATGAATTCGTATTGATTTGATTACGCGTGTTTATATGGATGGACATAGTATAAAACAAAGTAGTATTTTTATATCATCATCAGCCTATTAATGTCCCCACTGTTGGGGAACAGGCCTACCCTTGCACAAGGGGGTACGGGCCATGCTCCACCGAGCGGGCCCAGTGCTGATTCGTGGATTTCATACGCCTTCGAAACCTTTTCATTTCCTCAGACATGCAGGTTTGCTCACGATGTTTTCCTTCACCGTTAGAGCAGTCGGTAAATGTGCGTAAGTCTACGAAAAAATCGGAAAAACTCATTGGTACAAGGCATGGTTTCGAACCCGCATGGGAGTCTGGCGTCCTAGCCACTAGGCCACCGACGCTCTTTTCATGATGACATGTAATCCACTTGTCGATTCAGCATCGCACAGGCACAAAATGTGTACATTAGGGACAGAAATGAACCCCTATGGGGGCACAGTAGTGCCCCCGCCAAGTCGAGCAGAAAAAAAGGGACTATACCACCCATTTCTGGAAGCATTTCGGCCTATATTCATCAGCCTTTAACTTTGTACCAGAGATTACTAGAAGGCTGAAACTTTCGAAGTCAGGAGAGGTTCACAAGCTAAAATAAACCCCTATGTTTCACGTTCCTATCTCTTCTAGTTCCTTAGTAAATCAAATGCAAAGTTAGGCAATTTTGACATACACTGTTTCTATGAACTATGAAGTGAAGTACTTACCATCTATTTTATACTAGCACAGCTGGAAATCGGTTCAGCTCAAGAGATCGCCAAAATATCAGATATGGGCTCCAGCACGGTTCGGTCTGCTGCAGCCAATCACGAGGCGAGGCGAGGCGCAGTCTTCAACTGGGGGGAGAGCGGAACGTTTATGATTGGCTTAGCGAACCGAACCGGCGCTGGAACCGGTGCATGTAGTCCAGCACATATACCCTTTGGTAGTTTGTCGCTTTAAATGATTTAACACATTCCTATGAATGTCAAGAAATCATAGCAAAAACAGGGTTCCACAGAGTTATAGCACAGAATACCAAATAGTACTACGTACAGAAGCGACACTCCCCGCCCCCACCTGACACAAGTTCCCCGCAGATTGTGAATACGACCAGTAGTACGCTCCATGCTGGAATGCTAGTAGAAAGCTTCTATTCTGTTAAGTACTAGCCTATTTGGTGGCCTTTCAGTTAGCTGAATCTGCATCAGACCGAAGTTGGGTCCGTGTAACGGCCTCTTTATGGTAATTTCAAGCTGACAGGGTAATTACTTAGCTTTAGGCAGGCTAAAGAGACTTAGTTTACGGCCAGTTGAGTTCCTTGGACCTTCTTCTTTAAGTAAATCCTCCATTATAATATAACACATACATTTGAAGGCACATACACATATAAGGTTTTATAATAAGATACCTGATACTGTAATAAACACGACAGAAGTTTGGTCCTTAATTCAGCTCCAGCTCTGCACATTGTATGTGTTTATGATTGTATTCATAATTATTGTAAGATATATATATTTCTTTCAAAAGATGTGTTGCTGAAAGTTTCTTGCGCCGCTTCTTTCCTTTCAGCTATAGCACCTTACGAAGCGGTGGTAGAGTAAAAAAGAATGACGTTGTAAAAATGTACTGTAAGGTACTTAATTACAATAAAAGACATTTTGATTTTGATATTGTCTCTGTGCAGAGTCAGTCTGGGGTGGTATTACCCTTCTACCTTTTTCTGCCGCAAAGCAGCTAGGGTAAGAGAGCCAGCGTAAACAATACAAGAAGAAGCAAACTATACATTTTATCTCAGACGGACTAGTATCCCCCATCTCTTTCAAAATCTTCAGGACATTATTTTATTATTAACATTATTTTGTTTTAAATTGTTTTAATTAGTCTTTCGGAGCGTCGGAGGCCTAGTGGCTAGGACGCCGGACTCCCATGCGGGGAGGTCCTGGTTCGAAACCATGGCATGTACCAATGAGTTTTTCCGATTTAGACTAACGTACATTTACCGATCGCTCTAACGGTGAAGGAAACCATCGTGAGGAAACCTGCATGTCTGAGGAAATTAAAAGTTACCGAAGGCGTGTCAAATCCACCAATCAGCACTGGGCCCGCTCGGTGGATCATGGCCCGTACCCCCTTGTACAAGGGGAGGCCTGTGCCCCAACAGTGGGGACATTAATAGGCTGATGATGATCAGATCGCTTAGTTAGATCAATCTGACCACGGCTACTATTTTGTGTCCCTGGTCAGATTATAAATTCAATTTACCCGTAGTCAGATTACAATAGGTATCATTAGTCAGATTGCTACTTCCTCCCGATCTCACTAAGGAGATTTATTTAAGTTTACATCATGAAGGAACGAAAGCACGGAATATTTTTCGTGATGAATCTACTTTAGTCTTCCCTAGAAAAAGTATCGACTTGTTCGGTGCTCTAGTTTAACTGTCACGTTAGATAATATATTTTTTATTTGTACCTGATTATTTTTTGACATATCTTAGCTATGAGCAGAGTATGAATATGAGTTTGATCCGCATGCGTGAGTTGACACGTTACCTAAACCACATCCGTATCCCGCATGCGGATAGCACGCACATCGGTAAAAACTTGTAAGGAAATATACGGTTAAGGACGCCACGCATGCGGAGCAGATAATTACCTACTTTTCCACAACTTTGGTTTCTAGTTATGTTTTAATATTATGTATGTATGTATATATGTATGTGTGTATATGTAGTTATTTTATGTATAAGTATATATAAATATATTTATTTGTATGGGTATATTATACAGAGTGTACCATTGAGATGGGTCAGTATGGGGAACTCGGAAACTATAAGAGATAGAGAAATATGTTCTAAGGAACCATGACGTCAATTTCAATGTTAAGAAAAACTACATTCATAGATTTACAAAAAAAACTAAATATAATCTTATATGATAGATAACAAAACTTCCGGAATAGCATATAATACTTAAATGTAGCATTTTTTAAGAAATCCACACATTTATTTCTTACAACCTACACTATCATTTTTTATTTAAATAATACGTTTTTTTCTGAAAATGACCGGGTTCGAATCCCGAGTCGTGTATGAGTTTTTTTGTAAACCTATGAATGCAGTTTTTCGTAACTCTAAAATCGACGACATGGTTCCTTAGAACATATTTCTCTCTCTTATAGTTTCAGTGTTCCCATACTGACCCATCTCAATGGTACACCCTGTATATATGAATGCAGTTTTTTTTAACATTGAAATTGACGACATGGTTCCTTAGAACATATTTCTCTCTCTTATAGTTTCAGTGTTCCCATACTGACCCATCTCAATGGTACACCCTGTATATATGAATGCAGTTTTTTTAAACATTGAAATTGACGACATGGTTCCTTAGAACATATTTCTCTATCTCTTATAGTTTCAGTGTTTCCCATACTGACCCATCTCAATGGTACAACCTACTTTTTCCACCAAAATTACTCCACCAAAAGGTTATCTGGAAGAGATCGCTTTAAGCTATAAGACCGTCTAGATTGTATTAATCGTTTTGTACGCATTGTATCACGCTAATTTAGTGCAATAAAGAGTATTCGTTCATTCATTCAGATCCGCAAGCGGGGAATAATCCGCATGAAAGGAAAAAGGTCCTTAGAAAAATACGCCTGCTTCCTACATAAAGCTTTAATTCATCAACATTATGTCCAAACCTAGACACGCTAGCGACAATGTGCAATTGAAAACAGTGGAAATAATTTCCTGCCTTCTGACTTTAAATGACGTCATTTCCAATTCCAAATCCAAATTAAATTTCCACCAGAACATTCCATTTGGAACTCCAAAGAGCAGAAGTTTAAGTTGAGAGTTGCTTGGACATTTCTGGAATATTATCCGCGATTATGGAGACGCGTAAAGTGAGGCATTATTTTGTAATGAGCTGGTACTGTCGACCACTTTAATGGAGTTTTTCGTTAGATTTTGATCCTTGTTTTTAAGGTGCTAGGAATGGAAGATGTAGATTTATGTGTTCATTGTTGGAATTTATTTTTTCTTTTCTGTCCTGTAAAATATTGACTTAGTTGATTGTTTGTTTAAAAAAAACCTGCCAGAAGGGAGCTGCCGAAACATGGAATCTATCTGCAACTCCAACATTGGACCAACACGCGAAGAGTCGCCAGTTTGATCGTAGTTGTCAGATTGTTTCAACGATTTTCGGATTGTTTCCGTTAGTTGTGCTGTGAGATAATACAATACAATACAAATATTCTTTATTACAAAAATACAGAACAGAAGAAAAGATACAAAATACAAATACAACCATACAACAATACCACTTTGCTACGTGTCAAATTTCATGATTCTAAATCAACGGAAAGTACCCTATAGGTTTTGATGAATGAGTCTGGTTATATTAAAATATGTGACATAATATCGATCTCTCTCGTATCTTTTAATTTAATTTATTTATTAGGTAAACACAACAGATTACAACCATAGAAATTACAGAAAAATCAATATAAAGTTGTGAGCTAGGTCGTAACCCTTAACGTGTAAACACAGCATGGTTAGGAAGTTGAAAATTGATTGTTGTACAAAATTGAGTTGGGAAAAAATACTATTGAATGTAATGACTAAGAAACCTATACCTATTTGAAAAATAAAAATAATAAAGTAAAGACTATAAAGCAGGTGCGTGGATAGCTCACTTGAGGACATCCTCACCCGTCTTTTAAAAACTAATGGCCTAGGATCAAACAAGTCAAACGATTTGATTGATTGGATTTAGTTAGAAGCTTCTTTTTCAGACAGCACCAAGAACCATAGACCTTAGTATTTGATATTAATTTCGACTTAATACCTGTTCGCAACAGAACACTAGTTTAGTGATTGTATCCAAACTTCAACTTGCGACTTTAAAAAGGTAAAAAAATACGGACTTAAAATAATTAATTTTATCGCCTCTATAAGGTGTGTTATTTAACGTATGTGCTAAAAGTGCTAGAAATTAAAATGTTCTGTTTCCTTACAAGCGAAATTACCAGCCGCTCTAAACATTGTGAGGAACAATACCTCTACCCGTTCCTGAGAAAAAGCATATTGACAGACGGACAGATAGACGGACAACAAAGTGATCCTTTAAGGGTTCCGTTTTCTCCTTTCAAGGTATGGAACTCTAAAAACAAATTACAAAAAATAAACACTCAAAATGATAACAATCGAACTTCTCCACCATTTGTGGCACAGTGCTCCCCTGCATAACGACCTGCATATCTTGCGGGTCCAAAGCAGAATGATGGATTTCCCATGCCTTCGGAAACTTTTTCTTTCCTCAGACATGCAAGTTTCCTCACGATGGTTTCCTTCATAGTGAGAGCGTCGGTAATGTACGTAAATCGAAAATATCATTTGTACTGTCGACCACGAGCTATAGCTATAGTATCTGTCAAAAACCTTCGAATAAATCTCAACCTGCTTGCGCAATACGATACATTTCAGATTCTCAAATTTTCACGTTTTGGGTAGGTTGACCTGTGATCGGCTGTACGTGGCATTGCGTGGTTTCAAACCCGGACCTCAACGCATGGGAGTCCGGCGTCCTAGCCACACACCGTCAGATGATAAAAAGTAAAAGTAAAGTAAAGTAAAATACACTTTTTTTAGTCTTTACTTTATTATTTTTATTTTTCAAATAGGTATAAGTTTTTTAGTCATTACATTCAATAGTATTTTTTCCCAACTCAATTTTGTACAACAATCAATTTTCCACTTCCTAACCATGCTGTGTTTACACGTTAAGGGTTACGACCTAGCTCACAACTTTATGTTGATTTTTCTGTAATTTCTATGGTTGTAATCTGTTGTGTTTACCTAATAAATAAATTAAATTAAATTGCACAAATATAAAACTACAAACATGAGATAGAAAAGGAAATAGTGAAGTACAATACAAAATAGATTAAAAAATATTATTATTAAAAAATGCATCACTAAACGCAATACGGAGCGCCCGGAAAGTCGTATTTCTAAATTTATTACTACTAAATACGAGTACGGACGTAAAACCGTACGTCATAATTTATTTTCATAGGAAACGTACGGTGTAAATCTCCTGTGGAAATTATTAAAAATGTACGTGTCGCTTGTACTGTGACCATGGCTTCGGGTTACCATCGGACTGTTCTAAACGCAATGAAATTGTAATAACGACGAAATGTATTAGTCCTGGACTCAGTCCTTTGGGACTCATTCATACTCATTCTTTGGAATGAATGAATGAATACTCTTTACTCTTTCTTTCTTCTTTTACTCTTTCTTTTTTTACTCTTTTTTCTTTCTTTTCTCTAAGAAAAAACGTATCTAAAATGGATTAACATGACATAGTTTACAACGACATATTATTATTTATTGCAACGATTTTTTATTGTAATTTACGGTTACGGTTTGAGGTTAGCGGTGTGAAGTTGGCAGCCAAAAAACTCGCTGCCTATATAACCTGACCCAATTAAGAAGTCTTCGTTTTTATTTATTATATAGAAGGGGGGGGGGGGGGGGGGGGTTTAGTGGGAGTTGTTAGTGCCAGGGGGTGAGGGGATTGGGGAGGGGCTGCGTGAAGTTTGGTCAGGTTAACTTCACACCGCTGCACTGATGAGGTTTATCTCAAACTTAAAAGTCCTTGCGAATAATAAGTATTTAAGATAAGAAATGGAAAACTCTTTTAAACAAGACCAACACGAAGTTTAACTGCAATAATTGAGTTGACAAAATAAACTGAATAGTTCTGTAGTTGACTGAGCAATGTTGAAACTTTAACGCCGACACTGTTTAATGAATGTGACGAATTTTGTAACGAAAATCATTTAATTAAAACTTTCTCTAAGACAAAGACTCAAAAAAATATTTTATATTAAGATCTGTGTTTTTTTTTAAGTATTTTAAAGAGACTGCGTTCCAGGAATTAATAAACAATCAGTCATTTGTAGCTTATCAGGTCGACATCACAAACACAATAGACCTTAATTGACCTTTTTCTCCAGTAGGGACTTTTTAATAGGTATACAGCAGAGTAGACGACACCAACGGCGACCATGCGTGAAACGATGAATGAGTGTAAAGGAATCAAGAGAGGCGTGCCAAGACAGAGATTCGTGGCGTTCCATTCTCTCTGCCTAACCCGAAAGGGATATAGCCAGCGAAATATTATACCCTAGAAATGTAATAGACGCGAGTGGCGCCACAAAATGTGTACTCAGGTGGGCGGGGCTACAACGGAGTGCGAGCGGCGAGTCAATCGCGCCTTGCGTTTGACTTCGAATTTTGAAATCGATCTGTGCATCATACGATCTTATGTAAGAGTTACGTAGACGGATATTCACCTTTGTGACATCGCCGTAAGATCTACTTTTGTTCAAATATTAATTGGAGTAGAGAAATGTGTTGCATTATTTTCAATTCGCATACAGTGGCGTGAGGTTTGGTGCCGTCTTTTACGGGAATTCTGTTGGAAGTTACTCGTCTAAGGATGTGATGATATCGCGTGAAGTGTATTCTATTCTGTTGTTTTTATATTATGTTGTTCTAGTGATTCTATTATATCCAATTGGATAGAAAAAATGGAATAGAAAAGAAGTAATATAATAATATTCTATATAATTTCACCTACACCATGGTCGCCCACAAGTACGTGAACTCTGGCGTCACTCTGTGCTTAACCACACCTTTACCTCTAAATCTGCAACGGATCGCGAGCTTTTAACTCTAATGAACTCTGAAACGTACGTGGTCCACATAGTGTACCTACTGTTTTACTGCATTAAACGTAACGTGTATAAAGTGCTTGTCACTGGAAGTAATATGACGTACGTGAGCGATGCTTTGATCAACCAGGGTCGGAGGTAGGGGAGAGAGCCGAGACTGAGGGTCCCCGCGCACAAATTTCAGATATCTATCTGAATGAATTCTAGTCCCGTGGTACTCAACGTTTTATGTTGAAAATCAGCGCTGTAGATTCTGTCCATAGCACTGAACACGCTAATTGCCACAAATTGTTCAGGTATAGCTAAGGTCAAGATTATGAAAAGAAAAGGTCAAAAAGATCAAAGCACAAAAGATCCCTGATGGTCGAAGTGCCGCGGGGTTATCCCTGGCATTAAGATAAGATCAAGATTTGTAGCTATAATATGTATCTAAAGAAAGAAAGAATATATTTCCAAGACCGCACACATACCTACAAACAATTAGGTACAGAATATAAAAATAATCATAATTATATATGTCATATTATTAATGATCATACCTGTGTTCAATAAATTTAGTACTTAATCGTCGAAATGTTTTGCAAAGTTTTTGGACAGAAACCTGTCACAAGATGTTGCACTCTTCACGAGTGCAACGTGTCAGGATGTGCATCTCTTTTTTACACTTATGCGTGTAACGCATTATTAGACACATGCGAGATTTTCTATTGGATTACATAGATACAACACTGACACATGCACGCAGTAGACGTATGCATCTAACGCAAGTTCAAATTGGGGGACAAGCTAACGTGGCAAATGACGATGTTCGCAAAAACGTTGACAGCCTACATTGTATATTGTGAAATCCTAAAAGACCATAGAAAAAAAAAAGTAAAAATAGCCTGATTGCTCCAAATCAACTCACTGTTTGGATATATTTAAATTTTGGAATAAATTGCTGATGTTGCAAACTCAAAAGTTACTTATTCATTGTACTCTTACTTTTTTCTACTGTATTGTCATGCGATTTTTTTTGTTATTTTATTATATATGATATAATTTTTAAGGTTATAAATAATTATGGACTCATTTGTCTGATTTAATAAATGATTTATTTAATTTTAATTTAAAATCCAGTCCGATTTCAGTTCCCTGCCTCCAACCAAATCTATAATGCTACCTATTATACATAAATAATGTATCTTTACATTTATGAATACTGTCCTCATGTCCTGTTGATAATCGAATGACTAATCAAAATCTAACACAAAGACAAAGCCATGCACCGCCGAAAAAGATTACAACATGCATGAATAATAATCTGTGTGGCCATTTTGCAATAGCGTTCTCTGGCGGTAAGCCAGGGATTAGACAGGATCGTAATTGTGAAAATAGGGCCCCTTATAAGTCCCCATTTTGGGTCCAATCTTTGAGGGCGTAAGTCTTCGACGTTTCGGGATTCTATGTTTGGCCCCTTCCTTTTGGGATCACTAATTTTGGGTCCAATTAAGGACATCTATTGGGGTTCCTAACTTTGAAGACATTCCATCATTGTGGGCTCCTATAATTCCTAATTCCAAGGCTTCCAATTTACTGAACCCGCATGCTCCATCGTCGACCTCATCGTCGCTTACCATCAGGGGAGATAGAGGTCAAATGCGAGTTTAGCAGTCAACAAAAAATATATCAAATAATAGTGGCCAACACACACACAATATGTGTCACAGGTAATTAATGCAATTTATTTATTTTTAACAAATTCTTACTATAAATTTATCTAAATTCTTAACATATTTAATCTTTTTGATTTTTAGTTTTTAATTATATATTTTTTTTACCCACAGGACTATTGCTCTTGCTAACATCTTGGGATAAGGGGTGAAATGAAAAAATGCCAAAAATGATCTATTAACAAATGATTTTCTATTCTATTCTAAAAACAGCGCTGCATAATTGGTACCCGATTATGTCAGCATTTCCTGATTTCCCCCCCTTTTGCCAAATATACATAGATACTTACGTAGTAGATAAGTATCTGCATCTACATTAAATTTTAATGGTTTTTTTTGAAAAATTTGTTATAATGTATTTGGCAATAAATGTGATTCTATTCTATTCTTGAGTCTCATTTTTTGAGGGACCTTAACTTTGAAGACGTCTTTGAAAGTGTCTCCTTCATCACCTGAAATGTTGAATGTTTTTTTTATCTTGATATGAATGAGAATTGTGAATACCGAGGTGAAACGCTAAAACCGGAAATAATCCTACTGTAAATACCTACTAAAATTTACTTGAGTAATCATATTCTCATTTTGAATGTCTCTAAAAAGTTAAACCTCAGCAAACTGGGCCCCAAGTTAGTACTAACTCCATCTTTGGGTTAACTAGAACAAGCCGCCTCTGTGAATCCTATTACCAATGTGTTAAAGGAGAATTTACTATGATAGTTGTTCCAATCACGGTTTTAGTCAGAAATACCATTTGTAGGTTAGGTTTGTAGTTCTAGTTTGGAATTGGAAAATATGGAAATAAACTATTAGTGGCTACTCGTATGATATGATATGGCGAAATGAATACTCGAGGTATACTGATATGAATTCGTGTTTTAGGAGAACGAATCTACATACATGCCGGTTAGAATGGTTGACTAATTTTGCGTCTGACCTGGAGATCCACTAAATACAACGTAATTAAATAGAATCTAAACTGTATCGTTATGACGTGTTTCGTATGCTACTATCCACTAACGTTAACCTCAGTGAATGGTATAGACACTCTCTCAGACACAGAAACCCAATCATGTTATCATCAGACGGAAGCTAAAGGCAGCTACATATAACTACTTATTGTCATTCATTTTAATATAAAATTACACAATATAGATTTGACAACATAATCGTGTTGTGTAGTAATCCCGCGACCAGCGCTCCATCCAGCACATCAGGCGAGACCTGAACACCAGCGTGTCGCTGAGGTCTCGACCATTTCATTAGACACATAGGGCAATACGTGTTATAGATATATTTGTTTATAGGTTAAGAATTAGAATAAAATAACAGTGATGTACCTTATTACGTTGATGTGTGAATGAATAAATACCTACTCTTTTATTTATTTTGTTGTTTATTTATAACGATCCAATTTCAGTTAAGTTCCGATCGAGTCAACGATCGATCGAACAGTAACGTATTTGTGCATTCTAATAAAACGTTTAGTTTATACTGAATCGCAGTTGAACGGTAACAAAACGCTTCAACTGTCAAATATAACGATCGAACATAAGTTCCTCTAAACGTACTTTTGCCCGATCGAGTTATGCGTCAGCAGAATGCGATTAGGTGTCCAAATAGGACTGGAACGAAGACTAAATTGCAATTGGATAGAAGTAGAAATACATGCGTTGTAATTTAGGCGAATTGGCCCCTGGTCTGATATCAGTTGGGTATCATTATTAGATACCGTTCTCAAAACGTATGAAATTATTATCTTATGCATGAGATGGCGTGCCAAACGGAGACAATAACATCGATTTGGTATAGCGCTGTCTCTGTCTAGACCATCTCATGATATGATTTCATACGTTTTGAGAACGGTAATAATTACCCTGATTTATTCTTGTATCTCACCTGATGGTAAGTGGTTTAAAGTTGGAGCAAACGGGCATAGGAATACTAGTTGGGAAATTCGGATTTGATGTTTCCAAGTTATTCAATGGTTTTGTACCTTGGAAACAACGTCCTAGTTTTCTGTAGTATCACCCAGTACTCATTGGATGAGGAGGAGGAGGAGCTCGTAGCCTAGTTGCGAGCACGGTCCGAAAGTGATCGTACAGGTTAAGCAACGTTGGCGCGGTCGGTACCTGGATGGGTGACCGCTTGTGGTATATTTCATCCGAGCTCCTCCGTGCCTCGGAAAGCATGTTAAGCAGTCGGTCCCGGTTGTTGTCGTTCGACAACAGTCGTTAAGCCATGTCAGAAGCCTACGGGCGGCCTGAACAACTATGACAAATAGGTTGGCCACTAACCATACGATAAGCAAGCAAGTACTGGAGTGAACTACTAACCTATATTACAATATCTATAGCGCGTTCTATTTTTGTACGGAAATATGGAATCGATGTATGCAGAGTAAAGCACCGGTCGAAAAGCGACATCTGTGGGCGATTTGAGCAAATTAATTTAGTGTCCACGCTAATTGAACTAATTAAATCCCATAATTATCCCCAATTATATCTCCCATAACTTGCACGATATCCGGTTTAAATTAAGCACCACTTAATAATTTAGCTTTGAGCGTAGCTTTATAATTAGGAAGCTTATATGCGGGCATATGAAGCGCTATTGTTATTACGTTTTTATTATTATGGCGGTAGAGATTACTTCATGACGTAATATACGACACGTGCCACGATTTCAAATTGGTCGTTATATCCGACTGTACGTGAAGTAGGTAAATATGTTATGTACTATTGTTTTGGTACCAAAATCTTTATGGTTTAGTTTTTACAGCTTCTTAGCATAAAATGGGATAGATAGATAGATAGAAACACTTTATTGTACACAAATACAGGAAAAGTAAAAACTACAGGAATAATAGCACGATATGTACAAAGGCAGCCTTATCGCTTAAAGCGATCTCTTCCAGGCAACTTCTGAAGTTAATTGGACATTAAAGAGATTAGCCACAGTGTAGTGTGAAGATATGAAAAAGGTTACTATTACATAATACACAGTAAATTAATAATTATGGGAGTAGTATCAGTAATAAGGGATCCGTACCCTGAAGGGACGGTACCCTATGCTGTGACAATACAAAAGCAACTCTTTTCAATGAATTTCAATGTATGGTCGAAGTTGGCAGAAGGAATTTACCTGAAGTATAGTATAAGACTAAACCGATGCTTAATCAACGTTTTAACTAAAAACCTAGACGTTTATCGTTGAGTGTTTTAAGCCATATGCACACTAATCTATTGTTAGGTCATTATTATACAAATTACCACGCTCGAGGGGTAAGTGGGTCAAAATGAGAATAGCCCAACTTCGATATTAAATCAAATCATAGAGTAATTAATTATAATGTACAAGGTGTACCTTTGATTATGTCTTAACTTCGACACTGTACTCAGAACCTCGAAGTAGTCAATTTTCATATTGTAACATTAATAATAAAAAAAAAATTTTCTTACAAACTAAACTGAAATTAAAAACGTTTATTTAGCTCTGTAAACACCAGAATATAGAACACAATACAGAAGTATACAAAGATTAATACATCCGGTGCGGTACAGTGCCAAAAAGGGTACACCAGCTCAGCGTAATGCTGAGGCAAGCCACAGCGCTGATTTTCAGCTGGCCCCTCAGTGACTGCACGGACGAAGAAAGCCACAGTGTGTGCGTGTTGTGATGTATGAATGTGTTTGTTTATGTAAATGCCTTGCTTTAAGTTACCTAGTATGCTATACCCTTTATCTGAACTGGCAACGTCGCATTTTGATTAATTTAAACTTGACAATCATGACTAAAGATAATAGTGCCATGTGCAAACGAAAGGCAAATAGTTTGTTATTGTTTTATTTCAGGTTTTCTTACGGGAATAAATAAAGACCCTTACTCATTGTCTAACTCAATTAAATTTAGTAAAATAAAATAGCAAGTATCTCGAAAACAAAGCGTTTCTGAGGATCACTTCCATTGTCAAATATATTAAGTAAAAGCAACAGAAGTGTTTGGCGAAGTTAATGCATATCCTCAGGAACACCTTGTATATACTAACATAAATAAATGAAAAACGGGTCTCTCTCATTCTAATTCTGACCTCTTTATCGATTACAAATAAAGAAGATAATGTACACGTAAACGTTCGTTAAAAGCGTAAACACGATTTAACCTAAATGTACGTAAATATGTATCATCATCAGCAAGTCATCAGCAGCCTAGTAATGACCCCACTGTTAGGGCACAGGCCTATAAATAAATATGTATACTTACCTATTATTATACCCTGAATATAACAAAATCCATTACGGAATACATTTCCATCGAACAATAACTCAATCACGATAGGTAAACAAAATACGATAGCCTAGTAAATAATCGTCGTATTACCCGAATAAAAGTAAATTACCGTATGTACCAACCTTTCGCTTATTAAAACAGACCTAACTACCGCCAATATATTTTTACTACCGGTCGTAACTTATCGTAAACCCCTCTTTAGTGTCGAACACAAATTTTCCCACAAATAGGTTGTGATGATATTATTATTGGGCGAACGAATCATAATAACAATTTAAAGACTGGACTTTACATTTTTCTGGTCACGGTACAATGTTGCGTTGTTCGACGTCCATCGCTGTTTGTGTTCGGTGATGCACAAAATCTGTTTGACTCAACAAAAAAGTGCACCTCTCTTAATATTCTCATTCGTATGGAATATATATTTTTATTTTATTTTTTATTCAAAATGTTTGAATCCATTAATATTGAAATTATAACAGAAGGTTTGTGAAACTGCTGGTATTATAACCCATATTTTATGTGAGTGCTGTACACGTCTATAATCGGATTGTATATGAGATTTTTGAGAATAGAGTTAAAACGTATATTTTTATGCTTATTTATATGGTAATGTTCTATTAGCATATAAATAAGCTAAACAAATATATGTTTTAACTCTATTATCAAAAATCTCATATAAAATTGTTTTCTTTTTGAACCTGAGTAGACAAAAGCTGTAACTAAACTTACACTGATAAATGAATGCACAGATTGTATAGTTCATTTAATTAAATAATAAAATTAATAAAATTCTCTTATATATCGTTTTCCATATTTATTTGCACACCTACTACCTCTTTCTCGAAATCATTTCCTCTGCCCGAAGGTTGCCTGAAAGAGATCGCTCTTAGCGATACGGTCGCCTAAATTGTACTTCACTATTTCCTTTTCTATCTTTTGTTTGTTTTCTATTTGTGCAATAAAGTGTATTTTACTTTACTTTACTTGAATAGTTAGAATCTATAATTGAGTGAGCAATCAAACCTACTTATATTTGCGACACAAAAATGTTGCAGCAATGTACGTCAAACATAATCAAACCGTGGTTTCGCAGGGTGTATTCAGTACGCAAAATCCAATTGGGCACCGCGTATCGAAAGGTCTGGGATTATCTAGAGTACCCCCAAAATTGATTCCGCTTTTACGAAATAATTATCTTTTGACCGTACGCCGCGCTTCGGTGTAACAATGTTGGCGGGAAAATTACGTTTTTAATAAATCTGTTTCAAACCTATTTGTGTCGTAATTCGGGTTTGCGGAATACAGGGTGGAAATGAGAATTGACCTATTCTTATTTATTTATTGAATTTGCCAGCCGTTTTTGTTAGATTCAAACAATGGGCATTCTAGAGAATGAAAAGGCAACGGTACAAAAAACACAGACGTAAAATTACGAGTATATACTAAGGAGACCCAACATTATGTCACGTGTAACCATCTCATTCATATAAGCCGTCGACGTCAAAAAAAGATACAGAAAAGCATGGCACAAGAAGACTGCTCATTTGTGCCATGAAGGAAAGAATACCTACTAAAGTAAGTACGCTATAATCATAAATAATAATTCATTACTAAAGTCATTTTTTTTGAGATACCAGTTAGACATAACTGTCAAATTTGAAGACAATGTAATTAATATGTTATTGTTGTAAATAAAAACCTCTGTCTCAAAATCATTTCCTAAGCCCGAAGGTTGCTTGGAAGAGATCGCTCTTAGCGTTGAGGCCTAAATTGTACTTCACTTTTTCCTTTTTCTATCTTTTTTGCAATAAAGTGTATTTTACTTTTACTTTACTTGACAATTTCGAGGAAATACAATCTGTGTTTCATTGATGAAAATTTATCCCAATTAGTATAGTTTTGCATTTTAAATGCGTTTGATCACTATTTGTACAAACATATGTATTTAATTGATATAAATCACATCACGCAACGAGTGGCCCTTATCAGTCGATATTTTATCTACGTGATATTTATAGTCTACATGTGAGACGGGATATTTATCGAGTTTCGATATTATATCCCGTTTTTGAGAATTGGCCTCCTGTGCTGTTTATAAATAAACTCTTTAAATTACAAATAAGCGAAGTACATTTTCTTCGTACTATTTCCTCACCCATGTAATTCTATTTTTTTTTATCAATTGGCTACGACAAACAGGCAGACGTACCACCTGATGGTAAGTAGTCACTGTCGCCTAGAGACACGTGTAATACCAGGGGTGTGCTTGTGTGTTGCCGGCCGTGGAGGGAGAGGACTTTGACGTATCTGTGATAAAAACAAGCTTCCTTTCTACTTACATGATTCTTCAAGCAGCACTTCCTGCTGGCTCTCGACGCAGTACTGCAGAAGGAAACTGAGGAACACGCTGGACACGACGTGCGAGCGAGACAGCATTGTCGATACCGGTACTGCACTATCGTGACAAACGGCACCTATCGATACACCGCACAGAGATTCTGCACATCACTATAGTACTTTTTTTTTACTTTGTAGGATTTTTATTCACTTTCACTGGAGTTTTGTCGGTTCCTGTAACAAAAGAGGAATTTGTTAAAATAACTAAATTAAAAATAAACCCCACCATTTCGGACCCCATTGTTAATAAAACAAAATTATTTCCATTTTTTACCTGAGAAATATGCAGGCAATCAAATTTTACGACTGTGCCAAATTTCAACTCTATAGCATTAGTAGTTCCTGAGAAAAACAGTTGTGACATACAGACAGACAGACGGGCGGACGGACACCGAAGTCTCACCATAAGTGTTCCTTTTTTACTATTTTGGTATGGAACCCTAAAAACCAGGTCCAAGTCGGATTATCGGTTTTTGAGTTATGATGCCACAGACAACCAGACAAATGCGTCAATTTTATTACTCCCCATCAGCCCCATACAGCCTACCCTAGTCCACTGCTGGACATAGACCCTCTCCCAGGGCGCGTCATTGAGCCTGATCTTTGGCTCTTCTCATCCAGTCGTTGCCAGCCACCTTGCGCAGATCGTCGCTCCATTCTCGGTCGGTCGGTCGGTAAAAAAGCACGATTCTTATCGTGCCTACATTTTTGGGCAGGGAACCCCGTATGTATTTACGTTAGCCGATTGCAATTGTTTCGACTCCCGCCGTTGCTGTACCGCCCGTTCTGAATAGGAAGACAGGGTTCCCTGTCAAAAGGTTCATCAGGATGGCAATTCTCGCACATTCGACTTTAATCTCGAAAGAGACATCTGTCGCAAAAAAAAATGGCGGATGTCGATTGATACAGCCTTTTGTTATTCTCGATATGTCGAGTTCGACATATGTCTACTGCTAGCGATAGACATGCAAGAGTGGTCGCTGGGACTCGACATCGCTATGTCGAGTAACAGCGAAATGGATTCAAAATGACTGAACGCATATATTTTTTCATGGTGGTCGTTTATTTGAACGTTGTTTACATTTTATTGCAATAATGTTGTGATAATTTCGGTAATATTTTTAAATCCAATCGCATCCTTACATTATTACAAATGGTTTTTTTTTTTCAAAACAATATTTTTATTTTTCAGATAACTTGATCCATTGTGTTAGTGTACTTAAAAACTATGTTAGTAAATATATTCAGCAAAAATTACGAGTTTTTACACTTCGATCAGATGCTGATCAAAGACAACATCATTCGATCAGCACCCGAACGAAGTGTTTAAGGATAGGGGAATCGTATTTTTCCGCATTCACGTTCAGGATGCTGTTGGAGCTGCTCCGAAGCCTGCAAAGCAGAGACGCAGTTCTTTTGCGCATAATGGCTTGAAAACCATCGGTATGTGCGTGCGCAAACATGCCAGAGGCACTGCAGAAACGAGGCAACCCCATCAACATCCTGAAGCCATTATTATACTGTACACGCAGGGCATCGATCGATTTTTTGGTGTCATTGCTCCACAAGCTGCTCGTGTAGAAGGTCTGGCAGTAGGCTTTAAAAAGCGTGATTTTAACTTGATCACTACAACGAGCAAACCTGCTGACCAGCATATTACACCTCACCGCCAATGCCCTGCGTTCCCTTTCAATGTCATTTGTGACACATGTTCTTGAAATATATTTATATTTAATTGTAGATATAGACTTTGTTTATAATTTGGCGATTTTATTTTTGGATTTAATGTATAGGATTATGCAATCTAGCCCAGATTATAAAATAGTAAAAACTGTGTAATGCGACCAATATACAATCAAAATATGGTTGATATCACATAAATAAAATATTTATACAGTGATATGTTTATGCAGTGATTATATGCTCAGTTTACGCGACAGACAAATTAAGCCCATTGACATTGAAATGTTGATACTTTTGCTATTGGCGACGTATTCGATACTCTATCATTCTTCTTCTTATATAATAACAATAACGAAAGTACTCAGAGCGTCGGTGGCGTCGTAGATAGGACGACGAAGTCCCATGAGGGAGGTCCGAGTTCGAAACTACAAACAATGAGTTTTTCGGTTTTTTCGGAACTCTTACGTACATTTACCGACTGCTCTGACGATGAAGGAAAACATCGTGAGTACCTGCACACTGAGATGACCAGTGTGTGAAATGGCGAAGGCAATGGCAAACCACCCCATTAATTCTGCCACGAGAGTCGTTCGATGCGAGGAACACGTCTTAGACAACATAACTTGTAACCCATCAAAATAAATTACGTTCGTGCGTGATACATCAGTGTTGCCGCACTCATTTATCATCTTCGGACAATAAGCTGACATCATTGCAGTTCATTTCCGCCACTTCTTTACACGAACGAAGTGTTTAAGGATATGGGAATCATACTTATCCACTATCATATTCAGGATGCTGTTGGAGCCGCTCCGAAGCTTGCAAAAAAGAGACGCAGTTCTCTTGCGCATAATGGCGTGAAAACCATCGGTATGAGCGTGCGTAAACATGCCGGAGGCACTACAGAAACGAGGCAGCCCCATCAACATCCTGAAGCCATTACTATACTGTATACGCAGGGCATCGATCGATTTTTTGGTGTAATTTCTCCACAAGCTGCTAGTGTAGAAAGTCTATTATTATCAAAACGTTCCCAAAGAATACAGATTAATGTAAGGCCAATTTTCCGACACTTATGGGTAAACAAAGCATTCGGTTTCCCTGATTGGAACCATAAGTCAGAACCATACAACTGACGAGTATCAAACTACCCAACGGAAATAGGAGTCCACATGTCAGTAGCAAGTGTCGGTTGACATCGACAAGGACCAGCGTTCTGCTTCAAATTGGCCCATTACGCCCCGATTGGTGCCAGAAATTGGCTCCCGATATCGTCTGTAGAATGATTCCGTAATGGACACCGCACATCGATTTTGTAACTAAATACTCGATATGGGAGGTCGATTATTAGAGGTTTTTGTTTATAATGTTGGTAGAGCTTCGATTTTCATATAAATAAGATCAGTTTGTAAGAATGCGCTATGCGAGGACATTGATGACGTAATGTCAGTGGTATGAAAGGGAAAAGGGAAGATCTTCCTCCAGGCGGGATGTTGTACCTGGTAACCAGATGTCCTCAACTATGGATGTTTGGAACTCGTATATATACGAAGTCCCTGGAAATTTCGATAGAGCGTTCTACCATTTTATTAAGTTTTTTTTTAAATGTACGATTATAATATATGTGCTGTTGGCATACCAAAATAAAAATACATAACACTCTATATCTTTACACATCGAAGTAGCCTATACAAGCTTCGTAACGCGTATACACAAACGGTGTCTTTATGGAACCTCTGAAAGCGAATACGTTACACGAATACCGCCATTGTTCCCGTGATAGATACACGTGATATTCATGTCACCCTTGTAAGGAAGTGGTGGAAATGAACTGCAATGATGCCAGCTTATTGTCCGAAGATGATAAATGAGTGCGGCAACACTGATGTATCACGCACGAACGTAATTTGTTTTGATGGCTTACAAGATATTTTGTCTAAGACGTGTTCCTCGCATCGAACGACTCTCGTGGCAGATTGGGGTGCTTTGCCTTTGCCTTCTCCATTTCACACACTGGTTATCTCAGTGTGCAGGTTTCCTCACGATGTTTTCCTTCACCGTCAGAGCACTCGGTAAATGTAAGTAAGTTTTTCGAAAAAACCGAAAAACTCTTTGGTACATGTCATTGCCCGGTGTCGAACTCGGACCTCCAGCACGGGAGTCCGACGTCCTAGCCACGACGCCACCGACGCTCTAACTCTTACAAGATATATAATAGTTCATTTAATGTTTTTCATAGTTCATTTATTTGCCTATATACTTTCAGGGGAGTTTCGGTGTCCATTGCTGGTGAGATAGTTATTAATAAGCGTAAAAATAGGTGCTTACGATGCTAATGTCCCAGCATCCCGCATGCTCCAGCATCGATGGAGCATGCGGGTCCAGTAAATGCCTATTCACTCTGGCCTTGAAGATCCCAAGGTTGTAGGTTTCGGGAAATACAGACGCCGGCAGGCTGTTCCATTCCTTAGCCGTTCGCATAATGAATGAAGAAACAAATCGCTTCGTACGAGCAGATGGGAAATCAACAACATAAGGATGGAACCCCTCCCCGCGCCTGGTAGTCCGAAGGCGGAATGGAAATGCTGGAATTAGGTCGTGCAATTCCGATGCGCACTCTCCGAAATGTATCGTATAAAATACCGATAGACAGGCAACCTTGCGCCGGTGTTCCAGACTTTGCAGTCTAGCTTCCACCAGCGATTCGTCACCTATAAGGCGCTTAGCGCGTTTCTCCACTGAGTCAAGGAGTTTTCTTTTCTACGTCTACCTAACTTTTGGTTATCATAACCAAGGGTTGCAAAATTGGTCATACAAATAAGTATACGCGAACGAATAATATCAAATAATTAAATCAAAATATATAATATGTTTTCTTCGAACCCATTTGTCAAACGTAGTGTGGGACGCCCCCCTGATAGATGGAGTGACGATCTGCGCAAGGTGGCTGGCAGCGACTGGATGAGAAGAGCCGAAGATCGGGCTCAAAGGCGCGCCCTGGGAGAGGGTCTATGTCCAGCAGTGAACTAGAGTAGGCTGCTGATGATGATGATGAACCCATAATACAGGGAATCACGATTCCAACGAATGTATTAAGAAATTACCTCTTTGGCTAAAAGTACTAGAAAACCAGAGGTGTTGAAAAATATATCATAGGTATAAACAAACACGTTTTCTTCGAAGCCACAATACACGGAATCCTAATATCAACGAAATGTATTGTAAAATCACCTCTTATTAAAACAAACATATTAATTACAAAAACCCTAGCCCACATAATTACAGGCATGTTCTTTTATCAAAAACATTTGACGGCAACAAGACCATTATTCATTCTTTAAAGTTTCCTACAATAGCCGTTGCGTTTTTCATTTTCGGACACAGCGCAAATAAAATGCCCACTATGATGATTTATTGGTTCGCTATCGCCGCTAACGAACATAGTTTTCATGTTTACACGCAATATATCATTGAAAATAGTTTAAGTGATGAGGGTAGAGCGATTATAAGATGTTTTATTTCCTTTCTCATTCTCACTTGTTTTGTTTTACTTGTGTTATTGCACGACCTAATTCCAGCATCACTATTCCGCCTTCGGACTACCAGGCGCGGGGAGGGGTTCCATCCTTATGTTGTTGATATCCCATCTGTTCGTACGAAGCGATTCGCTTCTTCGTTCATTAAGCGAACGGCTAAGGAATGGAACAGCCTGCCGGCGTCTGTATTTCCCGAAACCTACAACCTTGGGATCTTCAAGGCCAGAGTGAATAGGCATTTACTGGACCCGCATGCTCCATCGTCGACCTCATCGTCGCTTACCAACAGGCGAGATCGAAGTAAAATGCGGGTTTAGTAGTCAATAAAATTAAAAAGAAAAACTAAAAGTAAGATAGATATATAGAATAATAAGTCTTCTTTTGTCTTCGCCGTAGACAAAAGAAGACTTTCTATTGTTATTATTACACACACAGAGAGACTATAGCCTGGTTTTAAAAGTAAGAGAAGTGTCAGGCTTAATATGCCCGCGGGGCTGCTCGGTATGTGGGTGAGCTCGATGATTGCATATATGGTTCTGAGCAGGCACGGTGATCTCCTAATATGTGTTTAGAAAATCAACCAATGGAATTGGTTTGAACAAGAAGTCGAGCGCCACACAGTTTATACTAACTGTGAAAGATATAATAAAATTAAGAAATCACCGCTCCCATGGTCCTCACTGAATTAAATAAAAATAGTATGGTATGGTATGGTCGTAAGGAAACTGAAAAACAGTGCAGTTATGTGGTATTTATATGTAATGACAGCTTTCGGGAACTTGCCAAAAGCGTACCGTTACAAGACACCCACGCACACAGGGCCCAAACCACTAGATTGAAATCTACATTAAAGTAATACTAATCATTTGATTCGCTTTGATCCCCACTCACACCTATTTGATCACGCACGACCGCGTGATTGGTCAATTTACGACGATGACGCGCATCCAATTAATCACATCACAAGGCACAAATATGTATTGTAACTTGTAACTACGTCCTCTGCATTAATGTTTGATGTGTATTTTTTCACTCCAGTCATCTCTCCATGGATATTAATTCAATGTACCATAATCGCGTTTTAGTTTTTTTTAAGCGACAATGACTCAAAAACTAGGGCACGACTGCGGTTCAAATCCACCTTTGGACCATTGTGGTGAACCACTCCGAGTTATACACATTACCAATATACTTGCGTTATATTGAAAAAAGTTTTTTTTATTTTTTTATTTATTGTTTAATACATACAAAGGAACATGGTAGGTACATAAACTGTATCCCATTAGGCAAAACCTTGAAAGGTTTGTATGCCGATGTCGATTTCATCGTCCATATCAAACTCCTTGCCATCAATTTCAACCTCATTGTTAGCGTTTATCTCACCTCATTTCGTGTTGGCATCTTCATTTCTTCATCTATATTTTCAGCATTCAAATCATATTCCCATTCCATTATTCCATTAATTTCATTGTATTCACCATTCTCTCTGTATCTTTGTCCTGAACGGACGTGTTTGTTTTATAAAATTGTCTCCTACTACTACCTATTTTCTACTATTGTGATGTTCTGTTCCTGATAAATATAATATCTATTACCAAGTTCTTCTATTACTTCATCTGCACACTGTCCTAGAACCCTGCTAGCCGGCACCTAGAGGACAGATTGTAGCAAAATATTGTATATAGTTAAACTATTACATATCATAATATAACTAAGGTAATCTATAATGGGCGGATGACATCACCAAAGTCGTACAGGATCGTATAGGGTGGCACAAAAGAGAGGAGGCTTATACCATGCAGTGGGACGACATGGGCTGATGATGATGATGATGAACCTATAATATGAAGCTAGTATCATTTTCTATATAATGTGCTTTTAATGTTTTCTATTTAGGTAAATGTCTCTCACATCATCTGGCAAACTATTTATTATCATGGGTAATATATATCTATAGTTTCTCGCACCATATATATTGTTATATTTAGGTAATTTAAAGTGACCTTGAATACATAGTTTTCTCAATCATTCACCTCGGTTTTTTTTGTTCATATTCAATAAATTTATAATGCTCTTCTTTTTTTTTAAATAGCCTATAGGCTGTCCCACTGCTGGGCAAAGGCCTCCCCTCCTCCTTTCCATTTTTCCCTATCCTCGGCGTCCTTATACCATCCTTTTTGGAAGTGGTCGATATCGTCCTTCCACCTACGCCTGGGCCTCGGCGCCGCTGTCCGTCTTGTGGCACCCAGACACCCAGTGCATGGCGATCTTTGCCCACCTTTCCCCGGCCCACTTCAGTAGAGATGCTTTAGTGATTGCATCAGCGATGCGTGTTTTGGAGCGCAGGGTCGTGTTCGCGATCCGTTCTTTTCACATTGAGTATGCTACGCTCCATAGCATGCTGGCAAACCTTGAGTTTGCTCTTCTTTTAATATAGCTAAATTAGTCTTATTTTGTACTGGCAATAACTTACAATATAACTTAGAATAATCTTGGCATTTACTTTTGATATTTTTTGGTACAATCGTTTTTAAAAGTCTTATTTGTAGGTTATATATTGGAAGAACGTACAAAACATATATAGATGTTTTGTACGTTCAATCAATCACAGAATCCGCCAGTGTTAAGTATAGCTGTCTTAAAATGCTGTAGGGTAGTTTATATTTCAAAATAGATAATTAACTCAATATTGCTCTTAGTTAAAACAGTAGTTACTTCTTGTCGTTCGCGGTTCTCAATTGCACCATACATAACTGTGATTTCTCCACTACCGAAATGGTCGCTATGTTTGTTTCTTCCATTAAAGAAACAGTAAGAATTAATGTTCGGCACCCACGCACCATTTCTCAAGTTTCTAATTAATTATACACAATCATAATTATTTTAGAGACACTTAATCGTGTGCAATATTTTTTATTTTGATTGGAATTTAACCTCTGGCCTGGAGAAATGTTTTGGTTCTAACTCGACTGCGTAACAAGTGCTGTTTATATTAATTAACCCCCGACCAAAAGAATGGGGTGTCATAAGTTTGACGTGTAAGTAAGTCTGTTTGTCCGTGTAGTCATAACTCAACAACAAATGATTGCAGTTTTTTAATTTAATAGAGAATTTTGGCGACAGTGTTTGTTTGTTTATTTGTGGTCTCTTTATTGTACACAAAAAAATATACACTGAAAATTTTAAAAAAACCCATTAAATTATGTACAAAGGCGGGATTACCCCATAGGGATCTCTTCCAGGCTACCTTTGAATTAGGAGAGTTTAGACTACTTTTATGGTGGGTAAGGTTTTGAGTACAATACGAGTATATAATATAAGTATAAATAAATTACAATAATTCTACAGTAGATAAATAAAATACATACTCAACAATTATTATAATATATACAATTGGTTATACATATTAGAGATGCCACGCATATTCGGCTACTATTCGGTATTCGGCCTATTCGGACACTTTTTTTGGTATTCGGTATTCAGCCGAATAGTGCGTACTATTCGTCCGAATACCGAATACCGAATCATGAAAAAAAACCCACATATTACTCAAGATTATATGTATTCTATTACCAAATTACAATACTTTAGTATTTAAAATTGATCAATGGTAGGTTGTGATGGATAAAAACAAGCTTTTCAGCATTTGTTGGTAGCAAACGATTGCGCTTTTCGTCGTAAATGATACCTACTTCAGAAAATAACCTCACACTACTCCCAGGAGACGAAAGATAAACTTTAGCAAATTTCGAGAGGCTTGAGTATTGTTTTTCGTTTGCTGACCACCACTTGTAAGGATCTGCCGTCCGATCTAGGCGAATTGTTTTCAAATAAAAAATCTCATTTGCCACAGCACTCTACTCCACATCCTCATCATTATTATTTCGCATATTATCTGTAGCGACTTCGTCAAAGCAGTTCCAGAAACTGTCGTGTATTTCAATAGTCTCATCATTTTCTTTCAAGTTTCTTTTCTTACGAAGTGGAGAAGAATCGTCATCGGTACTACTAGATTTATCACAATCACAACTTATTTTCAGAGCTCCTAGAAGAATTTTTTGTCTTGCTCTTTCAGTTTGAACCAATCCTGGGAAACTTGTTTTGAAACGTGGGTCAAGAAAAGTAGCAACCAGATATTTGTTGTGACAATGAGACAGGTTGCGGCCTGTCTATTACGAGTTTACGCCCTCGGCAAGCATGTATTTTGGGCCGAATATTCGGCGCTTCGGCCGACAGCGTTGCCGAATATTCGGTATTTGGCCAAATCACTATTCGTGGCAACTCTAATACATATATACGAATACATATATAAATATAATTATATACACTAATTGTGTTCTGAGCTATGTCTGAAAAAAATGGGACTAGTGGTTTCTTGGAGTATCTTTGATGTCAGATAGGATCTCTGGAATGGTAAAAATTCAATTGTGACATCACGAAATGTACATTAAAAGCAAAATCAAACCTAAAAGATTGAATCAGCAAAATATATATGATTGAATAAACAAAAATATTTGCCACAAAAAAGAAGAAAAGAGTCACCACAAAAGATTCTAAGGTGGGTAAACGGATTAAGCAAATATTCCAATGTTAATTCTATTATATTTCGTACAACGTGATTTTAACGTTTAACATCACTTTGCGGCTTTCGTTAAAGCTTTTTGGGCTTTTTTGTGGATACGTGAATTGAATTGAATTAACTTTTGAATTTCATAAGTCATTCTGGGGGAATAAATCGTTAGCTTATTTTTAAATCGTCCGCAGCGGTGTAGGCATTTACTGGACCCGCATGCTCCATCGTCGACCTCATCGTCGCTTACCATCAGGCGAGATCGAGGTCAAATGCGGGTTTAGAAGTAAATAAAAAAAAAAAAAAAAAGGTACTAGTAACATAAGAAATTCCAAATAACATGTAATAGTTACATAGGATTTCAAAGTTTATTCAAAATAAAATAATATACTAAAATAACACTAAAATACATACTTAAGCTAAAATTACAAAATACCTAACTATTTTACAAGTAAAAGACCTGGCGCAGGTCGTTCCCTGCAGGGAGTGTCCCAAGGAGGCTGGCGGCTGGCTTATACGCTGAGCACAGTAGAGGCCAGCCTTCTGGTCCCGGGATGTCTCTACGAGGCGCTTGGCTATTTCCGCGTAGAGGCAGTGGGCTCCAGGCCCCCACGGCCCCAAGGTCTCCACCCCGAACGGCGCAAATATGCAATCACCACCCAGGCCCGCATGTTTGCGCCGCTCCACAGATGCCGCTGCTGACCCGGAATAGCCAGCGTAATCACTAGCACTCCTTCTTTGGCCTCAAGGTAGCAGCGCACCAACCCTTTGCAAATTAAAAAAAATATGTCATTTTACGCTTCATTATTACTCCGTATATTATTACTCGTAACTATTGCTGAGTGTTTGTTACTTTTTCTAAATAATGTAAGTAAGTAAGCATTTCACGTTCCTTGAGAGGCAAGACGATGTAGTCTTCCCCCGATTTCCGTTTTTTTTCTAGTATCTTTCCAGCAACGTGATTTTATTTTATCTATCCTGAATCTGGCTTCGTATAGCACGTCCTCACTAAAGCCCGTCCTCGAATGGCGTCGAGTTTTCCGGGTTTCAGATAAGACAATAATTACGAGACTTTCAGACCCCTATCTAGATCTACTTTCAGCAGTGACATAGTATTGGTAGATACAGTGGGGACACACACACTAAGAAAAAAAGAGGATGGGTGCTTATGACCACACGATAGCAGTGGAAACTTACAAAAAAAACACGCAAAGATCGACTTAGATAATAATAAAAACGTAATTCTTGAAACGATGCACTCCTTGTTAGACAGTAAACGTGGCCGATGACAGCTGATGACGACTAGAGCCGAATATACGCGATTCAGCGTCACCGACCCGAGCGCGCTTGATGTCGAATGGAGCCGAGTATACCCGATTCAGCGTCACCGACCCGAGCGCGCTTGATGTCGAATGGAGCCGAGTATACCCGATTCAGCGTCACCGACACGAGCGTGACGGTTCAGTTTGGTTCACTATTCAGAAAGAGCGCAAGGTGCGCCGAAAGAAGATTTCACTTCAAAAAGACAGACAAACTATTTCGGAAATAACAAAACTATACATGTTACCAATACCTCCTTTTATTTTCGCGTTTCAGCTGCAGAAAAATCCATGCGGAATGCCGCATATCTTAGTAAATGTACTAAGATATATTTATTTCAAAAGATGTGCTGGTGAACGTTTCTTGCGCCGCTTCTTTCCTTTCAGCTACAGCACCTTACGAAGCGATGGTAGAGTAAAAAAGAATAACGTTGTAAAAGTGTACTATAAGGTACTTACATACAATAAAAGCATTTTGATTTTATTTTATTTTATTAGACGAACGTTTTCACGAGTCTCTCACGCACCTGATATGGTACTAAGAAAACATAACGTTTATACTTAAGCCGGTAATGTTTACTTTCTATACTGTAATCCTTATCTACACTGTGTATTTTAGTATTCAGCTCAGCCCACGATATCTTACCTAAGATAAACAAAATCTTTACTGATACCAAGTATGTCGTTGATTCAAATAATTTAGTTAAGTAGATAAAATAGAACCAACGAAGCTCATAGTATGGAGGGATAAGAGATGCGTAAAAATAGAACCAACGAGCTCATAGTATGGAGGGATAAGAGATGCGTAAAAATAGAACCAAAGAGCTCATAGTATGGAGAGATAAGAGATGCGTAAAAATAGAACCAACGAGCTCATAGTATGGAGGGATAAGAGATGCGTAAAAATAGAACCAACGAGCTCATAGTATGGAGGAATAAGAGATGCGTAAAAATAGAACCAACGAGCTCATAGTATGGAGGGATAAGAGATGCGTAAAAATGGCACCCTTAAAGTCGAAATACATATGGCTTGCTTGCTTATCGTATGGTTAGTGGCCAACCTATTTGTCAGAGTTGTTCAGGCCGCCCGTAGGCCTCTGACATGGCTTAACGACTGCTGTCGAACGACAACCGGAACCGACTGCTTTACGTGCTCTCCAAGCCACGGAGGAGCTCAGATGAGATATATCACAAGCGGTCACCCATCCTGGTACCGACCGCGCCAACGTTGCTTATACAGAAGATAAAAATAATATATTATAAAAACAAATAAGCAAAAGTAATTAAGTTTGATGAAGGTGGTGTGCAGCACCGGACAAAGGGGACTGCCTCTGTTGTCACTCCATCTAAAACCCTTTTATCAAAGTGAGGGGACATGTCTATGAATGACGGTGACCACTTACCATCAGTTCGCTCGTTTGCTCGTCTGATCTCCTTAAATTACTTCAAAAGAGACCACACCTTGAAGTCATTATTGTATTAGTCAAAGAAGAGTACCGCTCGAAATATTCTCGAAACCCATAAAAATAGGTTATATTCTAACCGTAAAATGAACTCACAGACGTGCTAAAACCGTCCGCCAAAAGATTTATTAGTATTTTTTATGAGCTGTCAAAGAATCCTTCAACGTTATCCTTTAAGACTTTGCAATTTCGCTCAGCCACGACGGAATTAACTTAAAAAATACTTGGCGCGGGAAAAAAATAACTTTTTGAGCAAAAAGTATGGGAGTTATTTGATCTTGCAGCGTTAAAGATGGCGGCTGTATAATCCACCACAGTGGAGTTGAGCACGGGGGAGACACTGCGCGTCGAACATGAAAACAAAATTGTGTCGGTTTCGGTGAAAATGGGAATGCTTTTGTGGCGACGTACGACGCGCCACTACTTTTAGTACCTACTCGCATCAGTGTAGAACGCGCTATCGAAATTTTCCTGGGACTTACGTATACGAGTTCCAAACATCCATAGTTGGACCAGGACATCTGGTCACCAGGCACAACACCCCGCCTGGTGGAAGATTTTCCCTTTCATACAACTGACGTTACGTCATTACGCGTTCCTACACTTTGACTAAAAAGATCTACTCGTTTATTTTTAAGTTTCTCCCCAGGGTTATATCGGGCCTGTGGGGAGTGTATTAATTATTAAGTACTATTGTGTTTCGCTAACGGAATACGTCCGACAATTATATAATGTTTAATGATTATAAAATAATGAGTAACAAAGGGATGGAACATGATTACAGTTAAAACTAATTACACAACAAATAAAATAACAAGACAAGAAAGGTATACATTAAAGTTCAATATTGTAAGATTATGTTGTAACATAAAAAAGATCTACTCGTATTAGCATATTTATTTATGGATATTATCACACCAAAACCATAAATGTGCAAAAAGGGGCCAAGTTCGGTGCAAAGAATCAGCAGGACTGTCGGCTTCGCCGTTAAAAGAATTGAGATCTAACTGGATCCAAAATTCATTTCAAGTTCCTTCAAACTTACAGAAATATAAAGAAAAGAAAGAAAGACAGAATTTATGTCCAATAGCGCACACATACAAACTATTAGGTACAGAAGATAAAAATAATATTAAACAAATATATTATAAAAATAAATAAACAAAAGTAATTAAGTTTGATGAAGGTGGTGTGCGGCACCGGACAAAGGGGACTGCCTCAGCCTGTCGCCGCAGCGGAGTTAGCACTGCGGCGCTGATTGTCAGGCATCACCTGAGTGCCAGGGATCACTCCCATGATATACGAGTTATATACATTGTTTAAATATATAAAAAAAATATTTCCTCAGACATGCTTTCCTTCACATTAGAGCACAGTGTAAACAAACCTACGTCTGCAAAAAACCCATTAAGTAGTTACAATAAATCTTACCGTATCAGCCATCCTATACAAATCTACACTGCGCCACGAATGTTGAACTTGGAAAGAATGTGAAGAATTTTGTTAATTCTTGTACGGAATGCTATTTATTTTTAGGGTACTGCGGTTCGGAATAGCATTAGGCACGTCGTAAAACAGGAAATTCCTGAATTCTAGACCAGATTAAGTGATACTAGACATTTCTAGTACCTACATTTTTAACGAGAAAACGTCTGGAAATATACTAATAGATAGATAGATAGATAGCAACACATTATTGTACACAAAATCAGGAAAAGTAAAAACTACAGGAACAGTAGCACGATATGTATAAAGGCGGCCTTATCGCTTAAAGCGATCTCTTCCAGGTAACCTCTGAAGTTAATTAGACATTAAAGAGATTAGCGACAGTGTAGTGTGAGGATATGAAAAAGGTTACTATTACTTAATACACGGTAAAGTTAGTAAAATAATTATAATTTATGTAGGTATATTAAAATAGTTAAATGCATAGATATTCATAATATAATATAATGTAATACAATACAAATAAAAAATATAATGTCATACATAATACTCGTATCTCTTCCAAGTCGTGTTCTTCATTGCTGGGGGTCGTGATCATTCTAAGGAATTAATCACATAGAACGACTCTCGTGGCAGATTTAATGGGATGGATTGCCATTGCCTTCCCCATTTCACACACTGGTTATCTCAGTGTGCAGGTTTCCTCACGATGTTTTCCTTCACCGTCAGAGCAGTCGGTAAATGTAAGTAAGTCTTTCGAAAAAACCGAAAACTCATTGGTACATGACAGTGCGTAGTTTCTATCTATCTATCTATCTACAATCTTGACGTAAGGATATTTACCCACGACCGACTCGTCGTCACACCAGCTCGTCACACCAGTGTGACGTCACATCAGTTTTTATTTTTATATTTCACCAGTGTGACGTTACATCAGTTTTTTAGATATAGGTTATGACCAGCTGATCGTTAGTAGTCACTGTCGCCTTCGTTTGAAGGATTTAAGCATTAAGCAAGCCTCTTTTCATATATTTTTTGACGACAGACTTTAGATAGAAGGGTCTTATCTTATGATAGGGGCCAGGAACAACCCAGCGGCACTTCGACCCTTGAAGGTCTTTTGTGCCTACCCTACATTTACACACTGATCATCCCAGGCAGGTTTCCTCACGATGTTTTCCTTCACCGTCAGAGCAGTCGGTAAATGTACGTAAGTCTTTCGAAAAAACCGAACAACTCATTGGTACATGACATTGCATGGTTTGGAACCCGGACCTCCCGCATGGGAGCCCGGCGTCCTAGCCACGACGCCACCGACGCTCTTAGGTTACCTAGGTACATAGACACCCAAAGTCATTACTCTCCTTTTTGCTTCGCGTAGTCATGTAAAAATATTAAAAACATTAATTATAATCTGTGGGCTGCTATAAAACTGAAGAATTTTTTCCCCTACTTTACTCGTATTTTAGACATAATGAGATTCACTGTACTAAAATATAATGAAATGTAAATAGAAAATGATTGTTTTAAACATAAGTTCTCGGTTTCTCCAAAAAATATGTTTATTTTAATTAATAGTGCCAGTGGTCTGTTTAATTAAATAAAACATTAAGTTAAATGCTTTGTGGTACCGGCCCAATCAATCGGTTCCATGGAACCGGTGCTTCATATAAACTCAAACAAAAATGCGCTGTCGACTACACGTACAACGGTTTCACTTGGAACCGGCTTGCGCGGTTCCTGAACCGAGTGGGCAAGGCTTGAGCGCAACGCGTGAGTTTGAATGCAGTCGACTACACGGCCGGTACCGGTATCATATTATATCGGTACCGTATACCAGCATCTCCATTCCGCCTTCGGACTACCAGGCGCGGTCGCGCAGACGAATCGCTGGTGGAAGCTAGACTGCAAAGTCTGGAACATCGGTGCAAGGTTGCCTGTCTATCGGTATTTTATAGAATACATTTCGGAGAGTGCGCATCGGAATTGCACGACCTAATTCCAGCATCTCCATTCCGCCTTCGGACTACCAGGCGCGGGGAGGGGTTCCATCCTTATGTTGTTGATATCCCATCTGTTCGTACGAAGCGATTTGCTTCTTCGTTCATTATGCGAACGGCTAAGGAATGAAACAGCTTACCGGCGTCTATTTCCCGAAACCTACAACCTTGGAATCTTCAAGGTCAGAGTGAATAGGCATTTACTGGACCCGCATGCTCCATCGTCGACCTCATCGTCGCTTACCATCAGGTGAGATCGAGGTCAAATGCGGGTTTAGTAGTCAATATTTTTTTTAAAAAACCTGAACCGAACCGTCGCTGCAACCATCGTCGTATAGTCCCAGCCTAAGGATCTTAGTGGATACTATGTTACACCTAGTAGACGATGGTAGGCTCCACCTATCACGTTTGTTCACCAAATCTTACGGCGAAAACTGGGAGTACTTGCGAATGAAGGCGGTTCCTCTGTCTTACCCCTCGGGGATTATGGACGTGAGTGTTTATGTACATTAATAATTTAAATACATTCTTCTCTCTTTAAAACTCAACAGAAATTCTTCCAATGCAGGGAATTCCTTAGGGTTGAAAATAAGTGAGGATTACGTGAAAAAATTCTAGACCCGAATACAAAACGGTCATGGGCTATAATAGCGAATTCACGCTATGACTCGTAGATTGCTCGCTGGAGACGTTTTATATGGAAACCGCGTCTGCCAGTTGGCGCATGCGATGTTTAGCATTTTCCCATACATTAGTCAGGCACTGAAATGTCAAAGGTAAGGAACTATACGCGATTTGACACAAACTCTTTGGCTCGCTGTCAGTGCTCACATCATCCTCATATCGTAATAATAGTTCCAGATCCCGAGAGACGTAAAAGCCAAATTAATGTTCTTGTCAGAAAAAGGCTTGAAAAATTATCCTCAGTCTAGCCAGCTGCTAAAATTAATTAACAAACAATGTTCATTCTCTAATGAAGTGTCCTGTAGTAAAAAATCGTTTTTCACCAAGTTCTAATTAAGCAATTAGAAATCTATTCAGCAGCAGTCATTATAAGTTTTCTTTTCAATTACACTAATACATAAACATAATGATTTTTTGTCATTAACGCTATATGCCATATTTTTGTAGACACTGTCTACCGTCATTTTAATGCGTGGAACGTTAATAAATGTTACTTTCCCAGTAACAGTCGATCTTCAATCAATGGAAATCGACAATTTTCTTGATGCTGCAGTCTCCGTTTTTTGGGTATTTTATATCCCAAAAAACGGAGGTTATTTTGTTGAGCACACTCTAATACGTACTAGAGTCCATCAAGCGGATCTCGCCGCCTGCGCTGGGAAATGGGAATCAAAAATCGACAGTAAGCAACACTAAGGCCTGTTTGCACCAAACTAACTCGACGTTAAGAGAAAACACGAGTTAACCTAACAACCTAACCCGGATTAAGAACATTTATCCCGCACTTTCGCGCAAGCGGGCCTTTGACAGATAACATTTCTTTTTTTTTGTTGCCATACGCGTAGGTTTTACCCAACGCAGGCGGCAAGATACACTTGATAAACTTTTTTCTAGTACGTGTTACTTCCATGCATTGAAAGAGTAGCTTTTATTTGATATTTTTTGCGTAGAAATCGATTTATTATTGTAATTATAGGATACCAATGATCCCCAGAGAGCGAAATAATTAACCATTCTTGACATACAATTATATTTTGTGGGATGTCGTCACGTCATCGTGTGATAACGATTTTAACATGAGAATTCGCTTCGTTTCATAATAGATTGTTCGAGTGTTAAAATCGTCATTACGTGCGTTGCATACAATACTTTTTCTCCGACCATGAAACATAAACAGAAAAGAAAAACCATTACTGAGACTTCAACAGACGCCATGACAGCCTAACATGTTATTGGTAGCTATGGAAACCGTAGGCAGTGTCGAGTTTTATTTTAATGGCAATAATATTAAGTAGTTGGCCAGTGAAATGTATGTTTAATACGAAAGAGTTCTTGTTTGCAGTGCCATACAACAAAGAAAATTTACATATTACAATCGAAAACTGTTTTATATTTTAACACGACCATGACGAAAGAATCTCTTTATGTTATTAATTGTGGTTTCTTAATGAACAAATTACGAACTTAGAGGAAAAAAAGTCTATTAATGTTAATTTGCTCAAATATTAGTTACTTACTAGTTCCTAAGTAACAAGTTTTAAAATACATACCTACTTATACATTTCATGCCGCTCGGGACCGTAAACAAAGACGTTACACGTCAAAAAATCTTAATTAATTGTCTGTTATTGGAGTCTACAAAGCTAAACGCTTGATTGATCTAACTCCGTTAAATAATAAAGGCACCCAAAGTTTTCAATCAAAATCATCCTTTCAGAAACACGAAACTTAACCAAACTTTAAGTTAAGGTTAAGTTAAGATTTCAACAGAACAGACGAGACCGAAGTTTTGGTTTCAGACCCACATCTTAACTTAACACGTTAAGTCTTAATAATAATATAATAATAAGTACCCATTATTGGTATACATAATTTGATTAAGTTGCAATCACAGAAATCGAACTAGTAGCGCCCTCTCCTCTAGACTGACGAACGTGAGCACTGACAGCGAGCACATATAGTTCCATACATTTGTTGTATTTTATTTTTATTTATAAGGGAAATCTACAGCTATTAACAATTATAAAATTACATATGTATTAAACTTAAAGAAGGCCAATTACAGATTTCCTCGTTTATATATGACTTGTATACCTATAGAACGCGGTTAACTTTAGACTAATAATGTAGAATTAACATGAATATGTGATACATATTTACCACGACTATTAAATGTTATTTGTAAGTACTTGTTAATCAAGTGCTGGCTAAGTGACTAAGATTAACATGTCAATGCTCACACTGCATGCGCCAACTGGCAGACGTGGATTCCATATAAAACTTCTCTGGGAATTTCAAAATCTTTGGTTGCAAATTCGATGCATAAGAATCTAAGTAAAAATAGAGCTTCCTGTGTCACAAAATAGATTCAGGTAACCGTTTTTGATCCCTGGAAATAAGCTACAGTCTGTGAGCTTATATAGAAGGGGATTCGGGTATCGGGTAAACTCGGTATCTGTCTCTGTCTTATTATATGAGAAGAGTGAAGTGAAGTGATCCCTGGCACACTGATGATGCCTGACAATTAGCGCCGCAATGCTAAACCCGCTGCGGCAACAGGCTGTGGCAGTCCCCTTTGTCCGGTGCTGCACACCACCTTCATCAAACTTAATTACTTTTGTTTATTTATTTTTATAATATATATGTTTAATATTATTTTTATCTTCTGTACCTAATTGTTTGTATGTGTGCGCTTTTTGAAATTAATTCTTTCTTTCTTTCTTATATCGCTATCAATAATCAAAATATCCAGGCCCGAAGCCATTTCTAAAAACTCTTGCACTGTAACTGACTGTACTATAACCTGACCAGGAATATAAAAACCCTGTCAAAAGGGCGCCATATTAATAGTTTTATAATCTGCATTATAGAGTTCGCTATGAAAAAATATAGTACCATTAATTCCGCAATATAGCGAGGTTTTTATATTTTTTCATTTTTAATTTCATTTATTTTGCCATAAATTGCGTGTAGGAACATTGTAGGTCTTATAAATATATACATACGTTTCAACACAATTTTACCCAATACTTACTACTTACTTATCGTATGCTTAGTGGCCAACCTATTGTCAACGTTGTTCAGGCTGCCCGTAGGCCTCTGACATGGCTTAAGTACTGCTGTCAAACGACGACAACCGGGATCGTTTGCTAAAGGTGCTCTCCGCGGCACGGAGGGGCTCAGATTAAATATGCCGCTACCGGTCACCCATCCTGGTACCGACCGCGCCAACGTCGCTTATCCTGCACGATCACTTTCGGACCGTGTTCGCAACTTCGCTACGAGCTCCTCTCCTATTTACCCAACGAGTGTAGTGTGTTTACCAAAATGATATTGATTATAAAATTAAATTTCAATTTAGTAATTAAATCAAATCAAATATAATGAATACAAAATTAAATTATGTACCCAAATAAAACCAAAATGTCAATATTCCCGGTCAGGGTATATTTAGTATCAATGAATAAACGCGAAATAAACCATTATTAAACTAGTTTTTCGTTTCTAATTTTGACTCTTTTGTACTCAATTATGTAACTTACGTGTACATTATAAACAAGACTTGTAACTTGTAGCCCACCCAGGTGTACTTATTGTACTTATTTTATTGTTGTAACAATAAAACATTAAGTTATTTATAGTGTCAGAGCTCTAAACGTCACGGCCTGTTAGTAAATGTACGATCTACCCGCATTACTTGAATAACTGCCCGGTTCCTGCCTTATTTCGGGAATTAAGTGGTTACATAATACTTTATTGTATGAGTGGGCTGGAGATATGGCAACTTTATTATGAACAGTGTTGCCATCTTAGCTAGTTTGTCGTTAAATGTAGCTGTTTTTGTGTTTGTTTTGTGAAAAGTTGAACATTTCTTTGAATATTCAATATATTATGGTTAAATACACGTTCTTATTATATCATACCGTACACCTATTCGAAAAACGCTCATTGGTTCTTCAATAACTCTAAATTAAAAATTTAACTTACCCCGAGGAACCATTGTGGAGATCCCTTTCCTTTTTCCTGGTTGTCCGTGTGCTCCATCTTCGACCTCATCGTCACTTACCACCAGGTGAAATTGAGGTCAAACGCGGGTTTAGATGTAAATAAAAATAAAATAAAAAGTGACTAATTTCAATACATTTTTAAATGCGATTTTCTTTAGTCGTAATTTATTTAGATATTTCTGTGGAGAAAATAACTCAGCTCTACATATTTAGCGACAATCGGCAGAAGGTGTAGAGATTTATTATTTGCCAAGGTGGCAACACTGTATAAAAGTGAAACGTCGCCGAATAGTTAGGACATCCGTTGTGACTAGACGACGCGTGTTAAGCATCGCTGATATTGAATATATCCATAGCTGCGAATAGTCTATGCTTTTCATACAAAATTGACTTCGACGTTTACTTATGGAACTAACATTTCAATAAAGATTATCATTATTTATATTACAAACATGAGAATAAACATAACATTTTGTTCTTTGCTCCAATCTGTAATAAAAAGGCAACGAGCTTATACATATGGAGCAATAACAGAAGGAATCACATCAAAACACAGTGCAGAAGGAGTTACAAAACAAAACACAATACATATTGTACGATAGCGAATTCCGAGGTGGGGTGCTGCGCTCCGTCCGCTTCGCCCTGTCATACAGAATGTCCTAGCGCACGCTTGTCGGTAGTCGATACTGAAGGTGCATTATGAAGTCCTTTTCATAGACAATGAAGACATAGCAATCTTGATTTATAGTTATTCACTTTCTAGCACATTCCTGACGATGGCACGGAACTCGCGCGTCTACAATAGCTGTGATTTGCGATTAGTGCGACAAATTAACGTCGAATCTATCGTCGTGGATTTCTAACCACTCGGTAACGCGCTGATTTATCGGAATCATAAAGTATCGATTGGTGTTACCGTTTGTCGTGGGTCTGGTACGTTAGGTCTCCTCTCTTTAAGAACTCGTTGGTAAAACGACATCTTCTACTTACTAAATCTATAAATTCTTTCTCCAATGTCGGCCGTTATCTAACTTATAAGATAATCCAGATTTTATTTGTTGTTAGACGCGTAGGCGGTCTATGAAGAAGACTCTTCCATAAAGATTGGAACTAGAGCGATGGTTATAATAAAACCTTTTATTGAGAGACAGAGATGCAAGATAACTAATCTAATCTTTCTCTGTAATGAAATGAGAAATATTAAATTGCTTGAAAAGCCTTTTTAACCCCCGACCAATCGAGGAAGGGCGAATTATACTGACAAAATGTTTGTATGGAATATGTATGAGGTATGGCAGCGTGTGTAGAAGTTCCGTTATATTTTTATAATTTTGATTTTGTACAGGCGGCGTATGTAGCAGCGTGCGATATGGTATTTTCCAAGTATCAAATTACAAAACATTTCATAAAAATTAAGAAATAGACATAAATTGAAAGTCAAATGTGAAAACAGAATTAATATTCGTTGAAAAATAAAATAGCTACAGGCAATAAAAAAACAGACGGTGGAAAGAAACGGCAATAGATAATTATGACGTCACAGTTCCCTAGCGCTATACAAGCATGTCCTGACTACATAAAGGACTGTTTTGTTAAAAAGGGACAGAGCATCTCTCAAGTACAACTTAAACCATTAATATCTCTAATGTCACCTACTTGAAATATCAAAAAACCAATTTGAAATCCTTCTTCAGGATATCCATGTAAGTTGATTGATTGAGCGTCGGTGGCATAGTAGCTAGGGCACCGGACTCCCCCATGCAGGAGGTGCGGGTTCAAAACCGTGCAGTGCCATGTACCAATGAGTTTTTCGTATTTCACGAAGACTTACGTATAATTACCGACTGCTCTAACGGTGAAGGAAAACAACGTGAGGAAACCTGCACACTGAGATGACCAGTGTGTAAAATGGGTTAGGCACAACAGATCCTCAAGGATCGAAATGCCGCTGGGGTTATTCCCGGCCCCCTATCATAATATAAGATAAGTTGATTGATATAAAAAAAAAAGTCACATACCCTATTGTAAGAATAACTCACGCTAGAATGCTAGTGTATATAGCGTATCTACTTTGTGGATAAAGCGTGAAGAGAAAGCTAGGAACGTATTATCTTGAACACAATAAAGTTCTAAACTAATTCATCTAAGACAGGGTTTATAAACCCTGAGGTACTCATCTCGTAAAGATTTAAACCCTTCACGGAATAAGCTGTTATCTCAGAAATCTCTTCAAGTGTTAGTCACACACGGGAGAATTTCAAGAGAATTCCAGAGATTTGCGAGAATTCTCGACGTTATCGGAGTGACGTCTTCACTGTTCTGCTATCTTTGTTATTTGTACGTCATACATCCAGAGTTGAACTTTAGAGTTATGGGATAAATCTTCTTCTTGCCGTGTAGTTTGGTCACATAGGGAGTTACCACACCCATAGGGCAGCGATCGACAGTTCCTGACTGCACCAAATCGATTTGCCCGATTGCTCGATTGATTTTGCTCGATTTTTATCTATTGATGGCAGAAATGGCTCTTGAGTGGTTGATTGGGAGTGATGGCGCTCTTTAGTATCGAAGGCCAAAATCCACTTCAGGTCGCTGCGCCAGCGGGAGTAAGTAACTAAGTAAGTGGTCGATCGGTGGTCGGTCGATTGTTTTATCGACCGGTATCCGTCGATCAGCTAAAGCTACCACATAGATCGATGTCGATCAGGTGGGTGTGGCAACACCCCATACATTTCTGGCAGACTTGTCATATTTTCTCACGTAAGTACCTACTTATAACCATCACAAATACTCTATACTCGTACGAGTATATGCTTGAGCGTGGTCGTGAACAAGTGATCGTGCAAGTTAAGCAATGTTGGGCGCGGTCAGGACCAGGACGGGAGGCACTAGTGGCACATTATCATCTGAGCCTCTCCGTGTCTCGGAGAGCACGTTATCGGTCCCGGCTATTGTCGTCAGGCCATGTCAGAGGCATACTATGAGCGGCCTGAATAACTCTGACAGTATATTGACCACTAACCATACTACAAGAAGATAATACTGGATACGTTCGTCAAGATTTGTCATAATCCAGAACAGAACAAAAACATATGTTTTTATTCTAAGTAAGTACCTTATAGTACATTTTAACAACGTCATTTTTTTACCCTACCACCGCTTCGTAACGTGCTGTAGCTGAAAGGAATGAAGCGGCGCAAGAAACTATCAGCAGCACATCTTTTGAAATAAATATATCTTACAATAATTATGAATACAATCATATACATAATGTGCAGAGCTGGAGCTGAATTTAGGACCATGTCTCTTTATCATTTAAGTAGTCATTTATTATATAATTTTTACATAAGGTCCGTCTTATGTGGGTCTTAAATTTTTTCTCTGTCATATTTATTACAGTATCAGGTATCTTATTATAAAATCGTACACAGTGACCCATAAATGTGTTTACTTTACTAAGTCTAAAGCGTGGGACTGTAAGTTTGTTTTTGTTTCTGGTATTAAAATTATGATTATCGCAGTTTTTGGAAACAACAGTAAGTTTGCATTAATTTTGAAGGTTCTACTTGCAACTGGCTTTCATTTAATATAAGGCTTTGCGTCTAAATCCTTGTGCACCAGAGTGCAGTTGACATAATGTGATTTAATGCATATCCAGTGCAATATATCTTGGGCCAGTTGAGACTGCTGTAAGACAATCGCGCGTGTAAGTGACTGGGTTATGTTGGAAACGTACGGATTGTATTACGGACGCGACCGCAGCGGAAATAGTTTTTTTTTATTGATAACTAAACCCGCATTTGACCTCGATCTCGCCTGATGGTAAGCGACGATGAGGTCGACGATGGAGCATGCGGGTCCAGTAAATGCCATTTCACTCTGGCCTTGAAGATTGTGATACAAGTGTGGAAACTCTGGCCGTTACTAGACCTCGGGATTCAAAATCGTCACATCGTTTACAATTGCCTTTTATCTGTAACATAACGATTTTCATCACATCTGGCGACATAGCTTTGTAACAATATAAAGATTCATGTTCGAAACTGTTACCTGAATCTAGTGCGAAATAATCAGCTTACAAACGCACTTAAAAAATGCGCTTTATGAGCTGGTGTAATGAAAGTTGTATTTAAGTAGATTATGTACTTATCTAGTCATCATCATCATCATCAGCAGCCTACTCTAGTCCACTGCTGGACACAGGCCTCTCCCAGGGCGCGCCATTGTGCCCGATCTTCGGCTCTTCTCATCCAGTCGCTGCCAGCCACCTTGCGCAGACCGTCGCTCCATCTAGCAGAGACGCCCGTCCCACACTACGCGGTCTCCACTCGAATTTATTTTTCGAAAATAATCCTTTCTATATATTTGAATGAATATGCCAATGCGCCCAAGAAATATTTCTAACTTGACGATATCGGAAGATTGAACAATTTAAGATATTTTTATCATTCATTCATCATAAGTTATTTACTTCAATGTAATTAGATATTCGCAGAGCGTCGGTGGCGTCGTGGCTAGGACGTCGGACTCCCTTGTGGGAGGTCCGAGTTCGAAACCATGTAATGTCATATACGAATGAGTTTTTCGGTTTTTTCGAAAGACTTATGTACATTTACCGACAGCTCTGACGGTGAAGGAAAACATCGTGAGGAAACCTACACACGGAGATAACCAGTGTGTGAAATAGGGAAGGCAATGGCAAACCACTCTATTAAATCTGCCACGAGAGTCGTTCTATGTGATTAATTTCTTAGAATGATCACGACCCTCAGCAATGAGAAATACGACTTAGGAGAATTAGATATTAAGAATTATTAATAAGTACTTTTTATAAGTACTTACATTATTATTATTTTTTGTAAAATTGACGTGCTTGATGCAACGTACCCTGTTACATGAATAAATAAATTTGAATTTGAAATTTGAATTTAAATAATTCAAAATTGTTTCAGCGTGAACTCAGCGTGAACTATATACACCCGTGTATTTCCATACCAACTGCACGCTAAGTAAATGCTCTGCACAACCCATTTCTACAAATGAATAATGAATCACCGAGATGTATGATTGTTTAATATTAATTTAACATTTTGAATTATTAATATCTGCCGTATTTTCCTTTATGTAACAGCTTGATCCAGTCATGCGAATAGTGTTGTAGAAGCGTGAATTATTCGTTTTAAAAGCTGTACAATGAAAAATGTTATTAGTAACAAGTGCAGAGAACATTTTGCTTTATGTTGTAATTCGTAATAAATAGCATTATGACTTATTTACTTTTCCGGTATTTCGATTTACATCTAAAGGCCGTCACGTCACACACGGCATCTATAATATAAAGATGTATATTATAGCTAGAAATATTTCAATACATCTTGTCCTAAGATCCTTCAGGAGCCCACACAGGCAGCGTTAATGTACTGATACGGAAATATACATCTCAATATTTTTTTATTAAGAGAAGGGGGCAAAATGGAACCTTTAACTTCAAAATTTCACGAGCTGCATACAGGCTTCGCCGCGGGCATAAAAGTAGCATACGTTTGAACCTGAGTATGCGGGAAAGTACCAAAGTACACCGCAGAGCAAGTATGAAAAAAAAGGCATTTTTTAATTTCTTCAAATTAAAAAAAAATATATGTTACGTGTTTTGATGCATATAACAAAATACTACAAAAGTAAAAACTTTCTTAGTATAGTTTTCAAGAGAGAAAAAAAGTGAAAATTCATCTGTAATCAGTATTCATAAAGTAAAGTAAAGTACACTTTATTGCACGAATAAAAAACAACAAACATGAGATACAAAAGGAAATAGTACAATAATAGTAAATTGTATGGAGAAAAAAATAAAAGTCAGGACACTTTTATTTTTCAAACGAAAAAGAAATATACTTGTTAAAATTAAAATCCTTACTATTTTCATTTTAACAAGAAATTACGTCAATCCAGGGTCCGACTTTATTAGAATTACATCCTTAGGTACAAACCTCAATGCCATATGAAAATATATATGCCTCATTTGCGCCTTGCTTATCTCGAAAATACCAGAATTTTCTTTGCTTTTGATTTTTTTTTCTTACGGAGACGATTCCTCTTAATCCATAAATCACAATTGCACAATAAGTCAGTCAGTCGAGTCGTTAGCTGATCGTTTTCCACATCCCCAGCTACGCCATCCACAGACGCACTCACACATTTGTATGCAAATGTGCCTTTACGTAAACTCGCTGTAGAGTTGGGATGTCGTTGTCGATATGATGGGACAGGGATCTGAAGTTTGTTGAAGCCATGCGCCTGTTAGAGTCGTTGCAGTAGTGAATTCCGACGCTATTTTGTTTCCATCTGGGCCTCGTGCCTGTTCCCTCTTCCAACCAAACCCTTCATGGGTAAGTAAGGTAAGTACGAGTAAAGTAATAAATACTTTTTCCCGAAAATAGAAATCTGTTATCGCAATAAATAAAGTTTTCATGTTCATAGTTAAATCGTTCAAAATTTTATATTAACTTATATTTGTCAGTTTTACAGGTGTAACACCGTTTACTATGAAACAAGCAAGAAGCATAGCAAATATAATATAAACATAAATGTCAAAATCCTTAGTCTAATAAACAGCCCCGAGTCGCACCCGGCGGGAAGGTGCCCATCACGAGATGCGCTGCACCAGGTACGACTCAAGGCACCAACGTTAAACCGTCAGCTCTCTTGCCGTACGGCTCAATCCAGGAGGCTCCAGCACGCAGGGTATATTGGCCGAAACCAGGGCACGCCGCACGATCTCGTTAAGTGCGTGGTGGCGCGGGAACCGGCCCGCACACTTGGCACTACTAAGCCCGTGGTGGCCACTGGCATCCACTGTGGCTCCGCAGTTGCATTAATGTGGCTCGCAAACACCCGCACCCGAGTCTGAGCCCGACAGTCACCCTTAATGTGTCGTTATCTAGGTGGGTGTACAAAATGTTCCTTAACGTTTTTATCGATAAACCACTCCCCATCACTAGGCTGACAAACGAATTACATAGCAAAAAGGCAAGCGCGGAAGCTCGCCATAAGCTCGCATAAAAAGGGGTTCACATAACAGACTGAAATTCAGGAGAATAGTCGGAGAAAGCTAGTCCTCGTAGATTAAGGTGTACAGTGGAAGACACATCACGCTATTGTCTATAGAACTCTGTGGCAATAAATTTTTGATATGATTTTTTGACTTTCGTACGAATGTATAAAATAAGTTACAGCGACAAAGTCCAGAGTGCGTCAATCTTTATGACCGATCTGAATATAGGCACGAGTCGCGTTTCGGTACATGTTTTTAGGTGTAGGGAGGGATGTGTTCGGGCATTATAATTTACCTATAAGTGGGTATACTACAATATCCGCGACATGCGTGCGAGTTGTGGGAGACTCTCGGTAGGGTGCCATCTTGCCTTGACCACACGAAATCAACAGCGGACAATTAAAAAATCGGTTTATATGGTTTTCTCAATATTTCTGGACAAATCTATTTTTGTGTAATAAATTGTATTCATATTCATGAATAATTTCACCCCTAAGGGAATCGTGCATTTCCCTAACACCATGTACTCTATTTCTGTGCTATAACGTCATAGCCATAGCAGAAAAAAACACCAATTTACAAAGATATGTGCTACTTCAGTACCCGTCTTAAGTTCAAGGAAATGAGTACAAAATCAGAGGTCAACCAAGACTGGACGCTATAACTCATGTTATAGTGGATCAAGAGCCCACTTGACACGTTTAAAGCTAGGTTTAGGGGATTTCTAGTGTTCTAGTTTCTAGTGTATCTTGTCCATACTTGGTTTTATGTTTCGCGGCCTTTGTCACCCGACTTCAATGAAATGAGGAGCTCGTAGCCTAGTTGCGAGCACGGTCCGAAAGTGATAGTGCAGGTTAAGCGAAGTTGGCGCGGTCGGTACCTGGATGGGTGACCGGTAGTGGCATATTTCATCTGAGCTCCTCCGTGCCTCTGAAAGCACGTTGAGCAGTCGGTCCCGGTTGTAGTCGTTCGCCATGTCAGAGGCCTACGGGCGGCCTGAACAACTCTGACGACTATTCCTACCTATGTAGGCCATTAACCATACGATAAGCAAGCAATGATCTGACTACGTTAAATCATCAAATGTCATTCAAAAAAGACATGTTATGCCAGGACAGGAACAAAACTACTCAAACAGAGACTTTTATAAATATTTTTTTCTATTATTTTATTTACCAACAAACAAAAAATATTTAAAGGAACCTTTAATTTTAATTTCAGGATTTAGTTATTTCTTTCATTTATCCCCACAATGATCATCATCATCATCAGCCTATGTCGTCCCACTGCAGGGTATAAGTCTCCTCTCTTTTGTGCCACCCTATACGATCCTGTGCTAGTCGCATCCAGATCTTCGATGCGACTTTGGTGATGTCATCCGCCCAACTAGCTGCTGGACGACCTACTCCTCTTTTCCCCGACCTTGGCCACCATTCAGTGAGGGCTCTGGTCCACCGGCCATCACCACGTCTAACCAAGTGTCCCGCCCATCGCCACTTTAGCGTCGCAACCCGCTTTCCCACGTCTGGGACTTTTGTTCGTTGTCTCATCGCTGTGTTCCGGATCTTGTCCATTAGGGTGATGTCTAACATGGCACGCTTCATGGCCCTTTGTGCGACCCTTATTTTGTGCACAGCTTCTTTTGTAAGCGTGCATGTTTCGGCACCGTAAGTCATGGTGGGCAGAATACATTGGTTAAACAGTTTGGTCTTCAGGCATTGTGGCATTTTTCTGTCCCTCAACAATAGAGCTTGCCGAATGATAATGAAGATCAATCCAGAATTGGATTCGTTTCAAAATTATCTGTGTGCCCCTCGTATTATGTCCTATAAAAAGTACAACTTACCATAGTACTCCATAGGTACTCCATATCCTTCAAAAAGGACGACGCCTCGAATCTAAATTTATAATTTGGGAAATCCATCTAGATTTACAAGAGAAAGAGTGATGGATGATGTTTTAATTATTATTACGATACACGAGATTTAACTCAACGAATGAACGGTGAAAACAAAACATGTCACTTTGTGAACAAAGGCCCAGCTCAGATTTTGTTTGTTTGAATACTTGTAACAAAATTAATTTATCCTGAATCAAGTTAATTAAGATAACTGACGGCTTTATTCTGGAAAAAAAACCATGAAGGCGCGACGACCTATACAGCCTACTGGTTCGCCAGTTTTTGACAGGGAACCCTGTCTCCCTATTCAGAACGGGCGGTACCGCAACAGCAGGCGGGTGTCGAAGCAATTACAATCGGCTAACTGTAAATACATACGGGGTTCCCTGCCCCAAAACGTACACGATCAGAATCGTGCTTCGGGGTTCGCCTAAATTACAACGTTTGTAGTTCTATTTCTATCTAATTTTAATTTAGTTTTCGTTCTAATTCTATTTGGACACCAAATCGCATTCTGATGCCGCATAACTCTACCACTGCCACCTTTCGATTTACTATCGATCGGGCAAAAGTACCTCGGGAGGAACTTATGTTCGATCGTTATATTTGACAGTTGAAGCGTTTTGTTACCGTTCAACTGCGATTCAGTGTAAACTAAACGTTTTATTAGAATGCACAAATACGTTACTGTTCGATCGATCGTTGACTCGATCGGAACTTAACTGAAATTGGATCGTTATAAATAAATAATAAAATAAATAAAAGAGTAGGTATTTATTCATTCACACATCAACGTAATAAGGTACATCACTGTTATTTTATTCTAATTCTTAACCTATAAACAAATATATCTATAACACGTATTGCCCTATGTGTCTAATGAAATGGTCGAGACCTCAGCGACACGCTGGTGTTCAGGTCTCGCCTGATGTGCTGGATGGAGCGCTGGTCGCGGGATTACTACACAACACGATTATGTTGTCAAATCTCTATTGTGTAATTTTATATTAAAATGTATGACAATAAGTAGTTACATGTAACTGGCTTTAGCTTCCTTCTGATGATAACATGATTGGGTTTCTGTGTCTGACAGAGTATCTGTACCATTCACTGAGGTCAGCGTTAGTGGATAGTATACGCATACGAAACACGTCATAACGATACAGTTTAGATTCTATTTAGTTACGTTGTATTTAGTGGATCTCCAGGTCAAACGCAAAATTAGTCGACCATTCTAACCGGCATGTATGTAGATTCGTTCTCCTAAAACACGAATTCATATCAGTATACCTCGAGTATTCATTTCGCCATATCATATCATACGAGTAGCCACTAATAGTTTATTTCCATATTTTCCAATTCCAAACTAGAACTACAAACCTAACCTACAAATGGTATTTCTGACTAAAACCGTGATTGGAACAACTATCATAGTAAATTCTCCCTTAGCACATTGGTAATAGGATTCACAGAGGCGGCTTGTTCTAGTTAACCCAAAGATGGAGTTAGTACTAACTTGGGGCCCAGTTTGCTGAGGTTTAACTTTTTAGAGACATTCAAAATGAGAATATGATTACTCAAGTAAATTTTAGTAGGTATTTACAGTAGGATTATTTCCGGTTTTAGGGTTTCACCTCAATATTCACTATTCCCATTCATATCAAGATTTAAAAAAAACATTCAACATTTCAGGTGATGAAGGAGACACTTTCAAAGGTCTTCAAAGTTAAGGTCCCTCAAAAAATGAGACTCAAGAATAGAATAGAATCACAATAGAATAGAATCGAACAGAAACGTTTTGTGCATTCTAATAAAACGTTTTTTTATTAGAATGCACAAAACGTTTCTGTTCGATCGATCGTTGACACAATCGGAAATTAACTGAAATTAGGTCGTTAGTGGATAGTAGCATATGAAAAACGTCATAACGATGCAGTTTTGTTTCTATTTAGTTACATTGTATTTAGTGGAATCTATCTCCTGGCCTCGCTGTGTCTCTATCGACAAACAAACGGCCAAGTTCGAGTCGGGCACACCCAGTTAGGAACGGAACCTAAAAATTTAAGTACTTATCAAAAGCTTTGTATTTATAGGAAACGTATAAATTTTAATAGGTCATCGCGCCTTCACTGTACTGATAGGTAATAATTAAAACAAGTTTTTAATTATCCCCTGTTGGAAAGACCAATCAGTTTAATTAACAGAAGGGTTGTAAATAATGCTACCGTACACGTGGAGTGTTAAGGAGAGGTTTTATAGAAAAGTTAGGAAAGTGCCAGTCAATTTCACAAAACGTCCATAAAGTTATCATTAAAATACATGGTATCTCTTTCTACGCTATCTCTTTTAATGAGCTATGGCTCTATATTGAAATTGAAATCGTTTATTTAGCGCTGTAAACACCAGAATACAGAATACAGAAGTATACAAAGTTTAATACATGCAGCACAGAACATCCGGTGCGGTACAGTACCAAAAAGGGTACACCAGCTCAGCATAATGCTGAGGCAAGCCACAGCGCTAATTTTCAGCTGGCCCCTCAGTGACTGCACGGACGAAGAAAGTAACAGTGTGTGCGTGTTGTGTTGTATGAATGTGTTTGTTTGTATGAATGAGGATATTAGTGTGTATGTGCTGAGTGTGTGGGATAGATAGTGATTGAGATAGATAGATAGAGATGACACGGGACGTATGGAAGCCTGCACGTTAAAGACGTCAAAACGTCCCCTATGTACAGTGGACAACACATTAGCTTTATCTTATGTGACACATTCGTACGAATATCAGGGTCTTCCTAGACCTTTAAAGATCAGATCGATTTCTCTTAGATTTTAATATACAGAACAAACGACCCCAACGGCGAGCATGCGGGACACGACGAATAACTGTAGAGGAAGCAAGAGAAGCATGCCAAGACAGAGGTAGATAGAAACACTTTATTGTACATTTTGTACATTGGCGGCCTTATCGCTTAACGCGATCTCTTCCAGGCAACCTCTGAAGTTAATTGGACAGAGATTCGTGGCGCTCCATTCTCTCTATCTACCCCGCAAGGGACATAGCGTGAAGTTATGTATGTATGTTAGTTTCGAAATTACCTAGACCTAAACCTACTTGGGTAGACGAGTTCTCGAGTGGAGACCGTGTTTGGGCAAACGTAGTGTGGGACGCCACCCCTGCTAAATGGAGCGACGATCTGCTCAAGGTGGCTGGCAGCGACTGGATGAGAAGAGCCGAAGATCGGGCTCAATGGCGCGCCCTGGGAGAGGCCTATGTCCAGCAGTGGACTAGAGTGGGCTGCTGGTGATGATGAAACCTGCTAGTAGCATAAAATTTACCTGCATTTTCTTTAAAACAAAATGTTATATAAGATAAAAGTAGCACGAGTTTTACTCAATTACCTTCTCATTTAGTAGTCTGAGATAATTAATTAGAGACATCCAGCTCGTTTATGAAAGGTGGCAGTATTAAAAATAGCGATATTCAAACGTCGATCTTTTTACCCGGAATTTGGGATTCCGGGTAAAAAGGTCGTCCGGGCCTCAATAGACTGACAAAATCACAAGTATATCAGTTAAATATATTACGAATTAGCGGGACCTGTAAAACTATAAATTTAAAAAAAATGTATTCATGCAGAGAGTATCTTTTATATTTTCTCAGATTTCCCTGGCTCTCACACTAGGATACCCTGTGTTGTGGGCGCCAGTCACTTCCGATAAGTATAAATTATGAAGACATAATAAGGTTATGCAATTAATTAAATAATTTAGTATGCATGTGTATGTGTTGGAAGGGGTGTGTGCGTGAGTGTGTGTGTGTGTGTGTGTGTGTGAGGGGTGTGCGCGTGAGATGGGTGTGTGATGTGTGGTGTGTGTGTGAGAGAGAGAGGGGTGTATGTTGGTAGGTGTAAGGGTCAGTGTGCGTCTATAAGACTCAACTCGACTATAACACGTGTAGAACAAAATATAAAATTCTCCTGCATTCCAAAAAAATATTTTTGTCAGCACGTCGGTAGTGACCTCACCAGTCACTACCGAGCATTAATAGCTAAAAAAAGTCGTCATAAATGTCAAGTCAATCCAAATTGACAGCTTGATAGATCGTCCCCTTAATACTAGAGGGCGTTAACACGACAGTAATTTGATGAACTTTCAGCAATTCGCAAGAGGATACTAGCACTTATTACTGTTATGTTCTTCAATTAATTTAATAACATTTTTGTTTACGAATTTTGAAGGTGCTGTAACTCAATGCAGAAACAATGCTTGAATTGCTGTGTTCCAGTGTGAGAGCTAGCGTAATAACCGACACGTGAGGTATGTACTGCATCTATGTCCTCAAGGTTAACAGTGCATCGAAAACCCTCTTGTGAAAGCATTATTGTGAGGTGCAGCTAGGGTTGCCACCTTTTTTTGGGACGAATAGAGTATTTTTTCATTTCGGTAGAACAAAAATAAAGTACACAGCATAAAAAAAAAGAGTAGGTACTTATATATTTTTTACTTATTTATCTTTAAAAACATATTTTTGTTACTTTTCATATAACAAATATTACATTTAACAAATATTTGTCTTTCTTGAAGATAGTTACAGCCTCTTTGCAATCAAAATTAAAATTAAAATATATGATCAGCTCGTTTTTAATGAAGTTTAGGGTAACTTTGTTCCTTTCGTCCCTCCAACTTACATTCATAAGGGAGAAAATTCTCTCAGTGAACGCTGAAGAGGCAGGCACAGACAAAATATATGAAATGAATTCGTACATATTTGGAAAATCTTCACAGTTTTGTGGCTTTGGATACCAATTTATTTAGTCTCATAAGTACTCATAACCAGTAACAAGCCAGTAACAGTCAGAGTTACGTAAATAGAGTATTTTCGCGTACTTTATTGGTGTCGTAGATTATAAAGTACACCTACACGAAAAAGAGGACAATACTCTATTTTAGAGTACGGGTGGCAACCCTAGGTGCAGCTGAGGCTTCAAACTGAAACACAGCAAAACCAGTATTACTGCTTTGCGGCTGAAATAAATAAAATGGTGGTAAGTACCACCTAACGGTTCACCGTTAGAGCAGGAAAATATCGTGAGGAAACCTGCATGTCTGAGGAAATGAAAAGTTTCAAAGGTGTGTGAAATCCACCAATCAGCACTGGGCCCGCTTGGTGGTTCATGGCCCGTACTCCCTTGGTCAACAGTGAAGACATTAATATGCTGATGATGATGATGACTCACCACCCAGGCTGATTCAGCATAGAGTCATACCGCCTTTAACTTACGTGAGATTGAGGTTAAACGCGCGTTTAGCCATAGATGAAATAAATAATATACCGCAACTAATACCAGAGCACTGTCGTATAAATCCAATACACTGTCTGTTAAGATACAATGTTTTGATTTAACAGCGCTAATTTGATTTCTAAAGATCGGTATAGTGCCTTCGTATTGTAACTTTCGAGCTCTGATACAGAGATATGATACAGACAATACAGAGTATTTCTAACAATTACAAGGGTCTAAAATGTATATTTACGCGATTATTTCAAAATCGATGTTTCCAAGTTACAGTGTATTGGATTTTTACGGCAGAACAAAAGTAGATGTAAGCAATGCTTACATCTACATACATTAATTTGGTTAATCGATAGAAAAACCGTTAAAATGCCGTCGAAAAGCCCTGATTCGTCAAAGAAAAGTCAAGAATCGGAAATGTCGACGCCACTGGCTGCGTCCGATAGTTCTTACCTATTCAAAAAGTCGCTGACTCACTCGACTGATCTCTGAATGAAACTCACGGGGTTAAAATACGTCACGATAATATAACTTGAAATTAAAAAGAGAAACCCCTGACTTACATTTTGGAGATCCCCTTACTTTTTCCTGGTCATCCTTCGGGACTTAAAAATTAGAAACGTGGTTTTACTACGATTTGAGTTTGGTTGGTTGTAGGCAAGAGTGCGCTACTATAGTCTAATTTCTGTGGTTGTAAGTTTTGGTTAGACTCAAAATTAACCAGTGTATCAAGAAAATAGATTTTAATTGACTTTCAATAACTCAGAAACCCTCGACTTATCATTGTGGAGATCCCTTTACTTTTTCCTGGTCATCATCAGGTTCTGAAGATTCCACTATCACACAGACACCATGGTCCTAAGCATTTGAGCTCAAACTCGAACCACCTAACTATTCCAAGATCTTGGACAACCGTGATCCAATTTTTAGCAAACGCGACTAAAACGCTCTGGATTAAATTCTCTAATAAATAACAAAATCCGCTTGCAAGTCGGATTATCGCAATAGAGATATGATCCCACAGACAAACATACATACGCGTCAAAAGTCATATACTCGTAAATATCTGCAAAAATGCGACTTGTATTAATTTATTTTGATATAACGTCACATTCAGAATACAATTGAGGTTAAAAACCGTAAGTCGCTATGAATCTTTATAGCGCCGTTTTTTCAATACATTACATATACAGATTTACGTCAATCGCTGTTCTACATACATCCCTGTCTACATAAATATTTATTGAACCAGAACATTCTAATTACAATCAAGTAACATTGTAGTTAGAATGTATCGATAAGTAAGACATATCGAAGTAAAATAAAGTGAAAAAAGAAAAGTGTTTCTCATTCTTCTTCATATCGGTCTCTACTACCTGTACTGGCCTCATCGGCCTTCTTGAAGCATAGTAAACAGCAACAATATAATGGGGATACACCTCTATAAAACGTAAGTATTTATCCATTCTGAACGGGTTGGGAGAGGGGAAGCATCCCATTGATTTGTTCACCTGCACACTGACCAAATTTACAGAAGCAGCTATCCGACGTTTGTCAATTAGTTTTGTGATGTCCCTGTGTATTTGTAGTGGTTTTTAGTAGTTTTTATATTTTTAGTTAGCTAGTTTAATTATTTGACATTTAAATATTTTTTTCAATAATTTCACATATTTTAATAATGTTTATAGTATTATGACTACAATTTTGAGTTGGGACGTCCCGTCATAAAATTGTAATAGGTTTTCAATAAATAATAATAATTCTATTGTTGTTCATACCGGTTGTGAGAGGGTGTGTGTGCGAAGGTGTGTGTGTGTGTGTGAGTCTGTTGATCTGTTCCGGCTGTTCTCTGCATCGATTCTTAACGCCACTGGCGCGTTTGCAGTAATACCCCGTATATTTTCAACGATAAAATCTTTGCGGCAGAAGCGTTTTATTGAATACGTACGTGTCTGCTCTTGGGTCCGATGGAAATTGCCATCGCCACTTGTAACCTGACCATTGTCGTAAAAGCTTTTATATCTTTGTTATTATTGTTACACCTGTAACAGCGTTTGGCTTTTTGGTACTCGTACGTTTTGATGTTTGGTATTGTTTTAGATACGGTAATCTTATAGTCGCGTTTTCTACCGATAAGGGGTCACAAACATTCTATGGCATTTACCTATTCATTTACCTAGGCATTGAATTTCTCATCTTTATTTCTGTTTATTTTAATAAATGTATAATATAAATATAAATAAATATAAAATAATAATAATTAAATATCTCATAAATATCTTATTATAAATTGATGTTATTATTAGGTAAGGAAAATTGAACCGGCCTCCGCGATACAGGCTGTTGCCTAGTGCGGAGTCCAACGTTTAGTATACTTAAAGTATACTAAACGTTGGACTCCGCACGCGGTTGTATCGTGATCATGAAAATAAAGAGATTTTTAATTTAATTCAATTCATATGACAGTCCATACATTGAAACGAAACGAATCGAAAAATCGAATGGATCATGGCCCGTACCCCCTTGTGAAAGGGGAGGCCTGTGCCCTAACAGTAGGGACATTAATAGGCTGATGATGATGATGATGAATCGAAAAACTGAATCGCAACTGAAGTACAATGCGTTACATAATCAAATTGTGGCGATCCAAAATGGTATAAAAGGTAAATTAGAAAAAGCGGTTGATCTGTAGTGATAGATCATAATGTAAAGAAATACCTGGAGTGGTACCACCCCCTTATCTATTTCTGCCGTGAAGCAGAAATGCTTGCATTTCTGTGTTTCGGTTTGAAGGGTAAGAGAGCCAGCGTTATTTCCGGCACATGAGGCACTCCATCTTAGTCCTCAAGGTTAGCAGCGCATCAAAAACCCTTTAATATTAATACAGTGAGGTGAGGTGTCTATGGGCGTCGGTGACCACTTACCATTAGGTGGCCCGTTTGCTAGTCTGCTCTCCTTATTTAATTTTTTTTAAATCATTTTTACCGGGAACAGGATTTGAACCTGCGACCGCAAACTGAATCTTTTCAGCGATCTTCTAATTTATTTAAGTACTCTCAGCAAGGTTATCTCAAAATGCAGATTTCCTCGAGATTGTTTCCTCCATCCTTAGAGCAGTAACATAAGAGTAGTGAGCGTCGGTGGCACAGTGGCTAGGACACCGGACTCCCGTGCGGGTGGTCCGGATTCGAAACCATGCAGTGCCAAAGACAAAGACTTATGTATATTTACCGACTGCTCTGACGGTGAGGGAAAACATCGTGAGGAAACCTGCACACTGAGATGACCAGAGTGTAAAATGGTGTTGGCACAAAAGATCCTCAAGGGTCGAAGTGCCGCTGGGATTATTCCCGGCCCTCTATCATAAGATAAGATAATATAAGATAAAGTACGAGTAAGTAAGTCTTAAAAAACAGTATCTATGAATTTTACTGTTTTTTTAAGACTTACGGACTTACGGACTTATATGGCATATCAGACTAAAATAGAAATACGAGTACATTACGTATTTCTTATAAAGCGTATTCATTCATTCATTCTTTCAGGGAACTGGAAACTTTCAAACATTGCAAATGAGCTTCAAATATGGAAACCATGTTCCCAAGAAAGAATATAAGAAAGAAAAATAATATTTAATTCATGCTAAGGGAAATTAAAAATAGAATAACATTCCAAGGGCTAAGAATACTGTGTAATGTAAGGCAATTTAATATGTAAACATCTCTTTTTAAAGTATGACGTAGAAAAGAACAGAGAATGGTTAATGTAGGTTGAATTCTTAGGACGAATCGTGCAACTGATGTAAAATCTTTACTGTCAGTAATATGCGGGCACAAAATAGACAAATAGGTACAGGAGGTAACTTTAATTCTTACTACCACGAGGTAACTTACACACTGACTAATAATATAAGAATCATGTTAAGAGACCGCCATTGGTAGTTTTATAAACTGTCTTAAGCAGTTCGTTGTGAAAAAAATGTACTTACCATTTAATTCTTCAATATGGCGAGGGTTTTTATATTCCTGGTAACTGTGCACTACTCCATGCTTCGCCGGATCGGATCGGATCTTTCACTCATTAGTGTAATGTATGATTGAAAGATCCAATCTGATCCGGCGAAACACGGAGTAGTACACAACCGTCCTAACGGTATACAAAATCGCATGCAGTGCGCTGACGCTTGACGGTTAAGGTGGAATCGTACTACATGAAGTCGATAGCGCATTTTGTTTGAGTTTATAATGAAGCTGCGGAAAAGCCCCTTTACAGCTGCTACAATCTTAATTTTTTAGCCAAATTTTTATATGTACTTCGGCTTGTCTGTTCGCTCCTCTCCAGTTATGTTTATGGTTAACAGGAATTGTGTTGTGAATTTTAAAGTTATAGTAAAAGCATGACGTAACCAAGAGTTCCTGGTATCATGATGGTTTTTAATAAATGAGTACGAGTATGAGTTCCATGGAACCTAACCGATACTGGAACCGGCGTAGGAACCGTCGTCGTGTAGTTTATTTATTATTTGTTTATTTGTTGTAGTGCGGGCTTTACACTGGGACGAGATTTCTTTATCAGTCCATCCAATACCGGCGCGACGGCGCCGTGTGTGATTGAGAGTGCCTCGCGCTAGAACGCTAGTACTGAGTTGTTCTTCTGCACAGGACTTTATCTATTTTGTGCTACGGGGTTCTAGAATGAAATCTGCGGTTGCAAATTAAACCAATATTTCATGCAATATGCTTCATTCCGCGAAATGAAATCGTTATTTCTGTTTATGCGTAGGTACAAGACAAGACTGACAATAAAGAGGTTGTTTGCAAGCTGTAACCTATTACTTACATAAGCTCTACCGATGTACTCGCACAGCGGGGAACACATCAGGCTCCCTTTAGTACTTTGTCGGTCTAACTTATTAATTTAATTTATTTATTAGGTAAACACAACAGATTACAACCATAGAAATTACAGAAAAATCAATATAAAGTTATGAGCTAGGTCGTAACCCTTAACGTGTAAACACAGCATGGTTAGGAAGTGGGAAATTGGTTGTTGTACAACATTGAGTTATGAAAAAATACTATTGAATGTAATGAAATGACTAAAAAAACATATACCTATTTGAAAAATAAAAATAATAAAGTAAAGACTATAGACACATTCATACAAGTTTATCAACTAGCGTAAGTTTTCTTCTTCTTTAGGTCCTAGAACACCTAGTGGCATAGGGCTGAGACAATATTATTCCACCGCGCTCTGTCCGATGCCGCAGACTCTATGGTTTCCCAGGATACTTTAGCCGCATCCAGGTCTTTTAGAAGACTACGATACCATGTAGCCCTGGGTCTTCCACGTTTGCGAGATTCTCCTGTAGGTTGCCAGTTCCAGGCTGCTTTTTGGGCGACGTAAGGTGTGCCCTATCCACAACCATTTCCTAGTAGAGTAGGTATTAAGTATTTATTTTAACTAACGTCCTAAGATACACAATGATAAATCTTTAATAATACTAAAACTAAAACTAGACTAAGAAAAAACTAAAGATAAAAAAATTGTGCTAAGTCCCCCACATCCGGCAGTGTACCCAAGAGACTGACTGCGTTGCCCCGTTGGATAGTTAAGCTGATCACACACCCTCTTTTTTTTCTATCGTAGAACTAGATGTACCAACCCTCAAATATAACGTTCACTTCGTGTTCTTTTCAGCCTGATCACGTTCACTTAGTCGAATTTAATTCAGCTATCAATAAAAGATGACATTTTATCAGTCGGGTCAGAAATTACAGCGTTCCTTGACTCACAAATCGTCGTCCGCAAACAGCTCCCAAGTGCGCTATTCCCACCAGAAATTCCAGCAAAAATAACGTTCCATTTCACAAAAGTAAAGAATAGCTGCATAAAATATCGTTATCAATTTGCAACCGCACAATTCCCCTTTTTACTGACATTTAATTTTCTCGTTCGTACTACGGAACGTAAATCATACGCCTCTCGCTCGGCAAAGTCAGCTCTCTGACGTTTTACAGTTTTTTTAGGGTTCCGTATTGCAAAATTGAAATTCCTGCGTCATGTGTGGGGAACTGGGAATGCTCTTTTTATGCCACGGACAATTTAAAACTTGCGAATAATAGCAAGGGAAATTTCAAACTTAATAAAACTGTTATTTGCAAGAAGCGTCCTGAGATCTCTGTGTCCCTTTTTACGTCTCACAGCTCTAAAATAAAATGTAAGGTACGGTAGTCACAAATTAAAAAAAGTTTCATGCAATTAGTGGGGTTTTAATTATAAGTACAGGATCGGGAGTTGGTAGTATTACTGTACATTTTTTTAATGAATGTTATTAATTTATTCCTAATTTGTCTTTTAAACGTTTGACTTTTAATTATAATGAATTGTGTAAATTATTGTAATCTGAATTAAATTTACCACAAAGGTAATATAGTATATAAGGTAGTATAGGTAAGGATCACTTCCCGAAGTCCTACAGAACATTAAAGGACTGCTGCACCTTATGGCGAAGTTGGGGTGGCTCGAGTAAGTACGTAGTTTCCACCACACGCAAAATAGGCGCTTAAGACGTCGAGTTGCGGAAATCAGTTATTACATTACCACTAAGGTAATTGTACTTTAAAAAAAAAGTATTAATAACAAATAATATAAATTGAATTTGATCACGATCACAAAATAATGTAAGAACTTGTCAATCAAAAAGAAACAGTAACATACGTAAAGTAACAATAGGGTAACAGATTCACGTTATAAATGACATTACGTTCTATCTCAAAAAAGAAAACTCCCACAGAACTGTAAGAACAAAACCCAACTCAACTTCACCGGTTTAATTTTCTAATCTTTTTCATTACTTGTTCACTTTACGAGAGTTCGCCAGTACATCTCTGTTAGACTTATCCATTATCCACTCTGTATTTTATTTTTAACAGTAGTCTGAACGAACACTACTCTAATAACGGATTAAGAAATGAAAGATCATTTTTATGAAACATGTTGTACTAACTTTTATCTTAGTTCAAGTCAATTTATTACGCAAGAAAGATCTAATAAATCACTAATTTTTACTGTTCAAGAAATTAAAAAATATATATAGTTAGTGGTTTTTCGACCGCTGAATATAAATCGACCCTAAGACGCATAACAAAATATGTCCAGATTACCATAGTAAGTCATTGCAAGTTTAGTATTGTGTTACAATCTGTGTTTTGGGGTCATAAACATTTGTAATAAATACCACAACACAAATTTATTGACCCAGAAACAATTACACACAATTTGAAAAAGTGTTTTTACACCTGTAACAAACTCCATCCGTCCTTGAATTGAATACGGAACTCCTGTCACATGTACCTATTTTATTATCTACACTTACATTCCAGAGATTCCATCATACTCCAACATCCTAAGACACTCCAAGACCTTAGAACCACTGATACAATTTTCATTTGATATGGCTAAGAAAAGAACATTCAGCATGTCTCAGGATTCCCTACAACTTTAGTTAGTTATAGTTTCGGCGGGCTGATAATCTTCCAATTCTTCAAATTTCAAATTACCAAATTGAAGTTCACTTACTTTTTCCTGGTTATCATCAGATAATTAAACGTCGAAAACGCACCATGGACCTGAATATTTGAGCTCAAATTCGAACCATCTAGCTACTACCGTTCCAGAGATCTCATCAAAGATACTCCAAGATCTTGGAAACCACTGGTCCAATTTTTATCAGACCTGGCTAAGAACACTCTCAACATAATTCTCTATTAAATTAAAAAAACCGAGTCCAAATTGGATCATCCGTTGTTAAGTTATGATGCCACAGACAAAAACACAAACAGACAAACGTGTCAACTTATAACACGCTCTCCCTCGATCGGTAGGGGGTTAAAAGGGTATTTTGGAGGCCTACGGGGAAGTCTGAACAACCCTGACAGTAACCACATCAGAAAAGAAGAATTTATGTACTTATAAGAGACAATTCAGATTCAGATATTTTTTTTGTCTAGAATGTATGTTCATAATTACAAGATGATATTTCCTAAACAAAGATCCGATACATTCTACTCAACAATGAGCATGCAAAGTCAGATAAATTATAAAATATAAATGTCATTTAGATCGTAATACCTACAAATAATATCTATTATTCTTATAAATAATTCACATAAACATACCCTTACACACACTCCCACCCTAAACACACTTTCACACACACCCTTTCATTCCCTCTTACATACATTAACACGTCATACATTAACACGTCATTATCACGTCATACAATTTGTCACTATTATTACACACATACACACTAATATCCTCATTCATACAAACAAACACATTCATACAACACAACACGCACACACTGTTGCTTTCTTCGTCCGTGCAGTCACTGAGGGGCCAGCTGAAAATCAGCGCTGTGGCTTGCCTCAGCATTATGCTGAGCTGGTGTACCCTTTTTGGCACTGTACCACACCAGATGTTCTGTGCTGCATGTATTAAACTTTGTATACTTCTGTATTGTGTTCTATATTCTGGTGTTTACAGCGCTAAATAAACGATTTCAATTTTTATTGCTTGGTATTCAGTAGAGGGCGGTATTTATCCCATAGATAAGTACCTAGTTGTCTATGGGATGAATGCTGACCGTTATTGAATACCTTCTTTTTGGGAAAGCACTGGCTCCCAAGATACAGGTTCGCCTAGTTTGGGAGTCAGGGTATTGTTCGATTTACTAATTTGTGATGTTTTCAATAAATATTATCAAATATTATTGTCAGGAGACCACACATTATAAGAATTACTCGTAGTATTCTTCAGGTTCTTTCTAAACATGGAAAAAAAGAAACACATACGAGTACATCTAAGCACGTAATCTCATTAGGAAAGATATCGGCAGACAAAGCTTAGTGGACCGGCGGCCAAGTGCTAAACTTCTCGCATAGACGCAAAAACGGGAAAACTCGTGTTACACATGTTTGGTGCTCCACATACGTTGTTTGTGCAATGGCGGCCGAATTAAAAACACCAACATATTTTTTTTATAAGGGATTAGTAAAGTAAAGTAAAAGTAAAATACACTTTACTGCACTAATAGAAAACAACAAACAAAAGATAGAAAAGGCAATGGTGAAGTACAATTTAGGCGGCCTTATCGCTAAGATTTCGAAAAAGTAGTATTTTATTAAATTAAAATGGCGATGGTACCAAAATGGTATTCATCATGGTCGATGAGTTATTAGCTACTTATTTATAACTTTTTTATAGTTAGTACTTTTGTAAATTAATAGGTTAATTTATTATAATTAAAAACGTTTAATTCCTCATGTCTCTGTATTTATACGTAGGTATTTTAGTTTGTCGTAATTCGAGGTCTATTAAAGGTTAATAAATTTTAATTTAAGTTCTATAAAGCGTAATGAAGGTCTATTAAATTTAAAAAAACCGGGTCCAAATCGGATCATCCGATTTTGGTGTTACAGGCAAACACATAAAAAGACAGACAACCGTGTCAAATTTATAACACGCCCTCACTCGATTGGTCGGGGGTTAATGAATTCGATTTCAAAGACGTATATTTGATATTTCTTCACAAATATCTGGTATTTCTATAGAAATATACTTATTTTATTATTATTTATTTATTCTTTTACACTTTTGTGTACAGGTGAGCTTAATGCCTTGCGGCATTCTCTGCCAGCTGACCTTTGGACATGCAGATATGTTATGGCGGTGCAGTGGCAATAAAAATGACAATGAAACTTACTTAATAATATGTGAAATTTATATAATAAAATAACAATATTCTTAAATAGCATTATAATATACAATACTAATACAAATATACAATATAATTTACTTATATACATAAATACAATATAATGAAATACATACGAAAAATAATAAAATATTATAATTAACTCTGTTCGGATTTAGATTAAGATATTTTACATAAATTTCATTAGTATTTTTTATTTGTAAGTTAGTTTAAGGATTTTGTCATATTTTGAAATAAACTAAAAACTAAACTAAATTATGCAAAATATACTTGGCGTCGCTGATAAAAAAAATTAAAGCTATTTTCTTCTCCTATCGTAACTTATAATTATTTATTGAATTTTAATTTTAATGATTTATTGCATTATTTTATTTTATTAAGCAAATTCTTTATGACAATATCTTTATCAAATTTACCTATTAATAATTTGACGATCATTCTACAAATAAGACATGTATTTTGACATGTACGAGTATATTTAATATTATGTAGTATGAAATTTAGAGCGTCGGTGGCGTCGTGGCTAGGACTTCGGACTCCCATTCGGGAGGTCCGAGTTGGAACTAGGCAATTCCATGTACCAATGAGTTTTTCGGTTTTTTCGAAAGACTTACGTACATATTCAGACTGCTCTGACGGTGAAGGAAAACATCGTGAAAGAACCTGCATACTGAGATAACCAGTGTGTGAAATGGGGAAGGCAATGGCAAACCACCCCATTAAATCTGCCACGAGAGTCGTTCTATGTGATTAATTATTTAGAATGATCACGACCCTCAGCAATAAGGAAAACGACTTAGAAGAAGAAGTATGAAATAAATAATTCTATTCTATATCGGTACTAATTTGATAGTTCAGGAATGAATGTGCGTTCTAAAAGGAAAGCTCTCAAGGGCAAGAAGTTCGTAATACGAGTTTCAGTCGTTACGGTACTATTTCATTTGCATTCTATACAGCTCTATTATTTTTCAGACCAATCCAGAATTCTCCAACCACGACCAATTTTATGAGAGCACTCGAGAAGTGATGAGTCTAATATTTTCGTCGCTGAATTATATCCAGGCCCTTGAGTATTTTACTCCTGACGTAGCAAGATGTTTCTGTCTCCAGTTTTATTGAAAAAGTCTGATATTTAAAGTGTGCTATTTTTTTGTGTGACAAATATCGTGTTTCACCCTCTCGGTTACTGTACGTTGTATTTGTATTTATTTTTTGTGTGACAAATATCGTGTTTCACCCTCTCGGTTACTGTACGTTGTATTTGTATTTTTGTGTGACAAATATCGTGTTTCACCCTCTCGGTTACTGTACGTTGTATTTGTATTTTTGTGTGACAAATATCGTGTTTCACCCTCTCGGTTTCTGTACGTTGTATTTGTATTTTTGTGTGACAAATATCGTGTTTCACCCTCTCGGTTTCTGTACGTTGTATTTGTATTTTTGTGTGACAAATATCGTGTTTCACCCTCTCGGTTTCTGTACGTTGTATTTGTATTTTTGTGTGACAAATATCGTGTTTCACCCTCTCGGTTTCTGTACGTTGTATTTGTATTTATTTGTATTTATTCAAACACAAGTTACATACATTAGAAGTACGTAATACTAAAACGAGTAAATAATAAGCATTAAAATTAAATTGATATGTTTGAAGTAGAAGCTAATTATAGTTCATTCTACAACGTTTTAATGTTGATTTCTTAATGGCGAAAAGTGGGAACTACCTGTCAGTGGATCCTCTGTCTACCCCCTCGGAGATATTTTGTGTTGTAGACGTGAGTTTATGTATGTATAAACGACTGATTATTATCTTACATGTAATTATTTTTCGTTGTATTTTACCATAATTGAGTTCAATCATTTCATTAAAAAAAATTACAATCCATTTATTTTTGTTCAAAACTCAAAACTTAATTTATTTTGTTATTATTTCTGTAAATAATTACTTACCAAAAATAAAGGTACTTACTTAAAAATAACTTACGGTGAAGGAAACCATCGTGAGGAAACCTGCACACTGAGAAAACCGGTGTGTGAAATGGGGAAGGCAATGGCAAAACACCCCATTAAATCTGCCAAGAAAGTAGTTCTTTGTAGTTATTTCCATACATCGACAACGACCGTCATCAATGAGGAATACGACTTAGAATAGGAATACAATACAGGAATAATACTGAGGAATACAAAAAAGAACATTTCAAAACTCCTCTCCCTCCACGGCCGGCAACACACGTGCAATGCCCCCGGTGATGCACGCGTCTCTAGGCGACGGTGACTACTTACCATCAGGTGGCCCGTCTGCCTGTTTGTCGTAGCCAATTTATATTTTTGTTTTAAATAGAAGAAAAAATAATGTATGTGTACCTATTATTTTGCACTACAGTATACTGAAGGGCGCGTAGAGGGTGCAAGCATCTCGTAAAACTATACGAGCCGTGTAACAGCACCCCAGATATCCGCCGCCTCCAGTCCAGTGTCATTTTATGCGTGGAGGAAAACTTGCTCCAGAATTTAATTCATTTCATCGGGCGTTACTTTGAAGCATCTGTGACATACTGTCCTAAAATAATGGTGACGGGGCTCCTGTTTCCGCATTTATAGACCCCTTTTTTTATTAACGGTGGAAACCTTCAAAAGATACCCGCAGCCTGGTGTAGAGACGGTATCTGTCTATCGGTATTTTATAGGATACATTTCGGAGAGTGCGCATCGGAATTGCACGACCTAATTCCAGCATCTCCATTCCGCCTTCGGACTACCAGGCGCGGGGAGGGGTTCCATCCTTATGTTGTTGATATCCCATCTGCTCGTACGAAGCGATTTGCTTCTTCGTTCATTATGCGAACGGCTAAGGAATGGAACAGCCTGCCGGCGTCTGTATTTCCCGAAACCTACAACCTTGGGATCTTCAAGGCCAGAGTGAATAGGCATTTACTGGGCCCGCATGCTCCATCGTCAACCTCATCGTCGCTTACCAACAGGCGAGATCGAGGTCAAATGCGGGTTTAGTAGTAAATAAAAAAATAAAAATAAAGAAGGGGGAAACTCCCTCGATGGCCGACATCAATGCTAGCCGGTCATCGAGGGCTCCCAGATCTCCAGTGGAACACACCGGTGCCCCATAGCACTTTGCCAAACCCCTGCGACGCCGATAACCCTTTTTGAACGCCTTGTATTGGGTACAGGTATGTTGAACTGGCTAGATTTCCAGCCAACTCAGCTCCGCCCATCATCATCATCATCTGCAGCATCTGAATTTCCAATATTTGGAATATGCCTCTTCCTCCAATTTCCTCCGTCGCCCGCCCAGCTCAGAAGTTTCTTTGGACATTAGCAGTCTTCACGGAGAATTCTTGTTTTACCAATGTTCATACTGCAGTCAGTGATGATCAGAATGAAAGACGTTTGTGTTTTAAGTTAGTGAGGAACGTAAGTTTTCAATTTTAATTTATGTATTCGTTAACAATATAAAGCGTATAAGCCTCGCTATACAGCGGGGCGACGTCGCCAGCCTCCTCGGGACACTCCTTGCAGGGACCGACCTGGGCCAGGTGTTTTATTTGTAAAATAGTTAGGTATTTTATTTGTAAAATAGTTACGTATTTTATTTGTAAAATAGTTAGGAATTTTATTTGTAAAATAGTTAGGTATTTTATTTGTAAAATAGTTAGGTATTTTATTTGTAAAATAGTTAGGTATTTTATTTGTAAAATAGTTAGGTATTTTATTTGTAAAATAGTTACGTATTTTATTTGTAAAATAGTTAGGTATTTTGTAATTTTAGCTTAAGTATGTATTTTAGTGTTATTTTAGTATTATTTTATTTACAATATAAATTGTGTTCGAAATTAAACATAATAATAATTAACTAATGAATCATAGTAAAATCATAATTAACCATAAATTATCAGCTAAATCAACAATAAGAACTGGAAATGGATTACATTCATCATAAGTGTTTCTATCTATCTATCATATCGATAAATTATATAATAAAGTCAAATATTTAATACTTTCTGTAATTACTATTAAGTATAATTACATAAAGTGCTGCTCTCAGATCTTTAATTCCGTATTCCCTATTGTAAAACCTGCAACATTTTCAGTAGCGTAGTACTGATTTAATTTCCATGTATCAATCAGCATTACGGGAAACATTTAATTTAAGGGGCCTTCACAGTCAATTAGGTAGTTTTCACCGTGTAATACAATATATTGGGTAATTAGGTACCCATTTACATACGAAATGACCGACCAGTAATTCACCTTCCATACTGTAATTTACCGTGGTAACGTTTCACGAATTCGTCCAAGTAGAATGTTCAGTGGACGAATTAAATTTGTTGGAATAATTAATTTGGGTGACATTAGGTTCGGTGTTCTTGTTTATGGGGGTGTGAATCGAGTTAATGTGTAATAAATTAATGTTTCAATTTTTGTGACGGTTTTGTAGGTGGTCATTGAATGTCAGCCTCTTAGCTATTTCTGCTGCAAAGCAGCGATGCTTGCACTGCTGTGTTTCGGTTTGAAGTGTAAGAGAGCCAGTGTAAATACCGGCCTCAAGGGCCGGTACACCATCTATGTCCTCCAGATTAACAGCCCATCGAAAACCCTCTACTATACTTTATTGCACACCCGGGACAAAAACAAAACATACAATACAATGTGCAGAAGGCGGCCTTATCGCTTTAAGCGATATCTTCCAGGCAACCTTCAGGTGATGAAAAGTCATATGATACATAATATACGGGTGCAAAAGGCGTATGAAATAGATACTTACCCACAAATAAATAAATAACAATAATAAAATAATGCAAACCTTTGCAAGCTGCAATGCAGTAGTAATAATATTACGTAAATACTATAATATATACAGAAATATAATACTTAATATATAATCAAACACATAATAAACAAATAAATAACACACATAATATGCTAAAATGAAACTGCATTAGAAAACAAATGGTTAGGCAGTGTACCCACACTGCAATTCGTATTGTACAATACATTCGTAATGTACAATACATTCGTAATGTACAATACATTCGTAATGTACAATACATTCGTAATGTACAATACATTCGTAATGTACAATACATTCGTAATGTACAATACATTCGTAATGTACAATACATTCGTAATGTACAATACATTCGTAATGTACAATACATTCGTAATGTACAATACATTCGTAATGTACAATACATTCGTAATGTACAATACATTCGTAATGAACAATACAATAACTTTACAGTGTGGTGAGATATATATGGGTGACGGTGACCACTCACCTTCAGATGGCCAGGTTGCGCGTATGCTCACCTCATGGATTCAGTGAGTTTCACCCTTCCTCACTGTCAGCTGGAGCATGAACTCATTCCATCAAAAGCCTTTGGAAATCACAAACGAGTTTTGCTTTTAATTGCTACTGTTTATTGCCAATAAAATGTTGCCAGCGCAACAAAATCCCAGCACATTTCAAAAAGGGAACGCCACAAAATATTTACAAGTAAATCACATTTTATTATTCCGGCCAGATGTGTTCAAAATAAAACAATTAAATCCAAAATGGCGCCCGCGGCGGCCGCAATGCATGAAAACGAAATTATAAATAAAACCGGTCAAATACGAGTCGGGCTTCACGCCACACGGTTCCGTCTATACTTGTATAGGGCGCATTCTAGAATTAATTCTACTAAATTTTAAAATCGACGTTCGGTTTTGAATGGGCATACAAATCGTGCATCTGTCCAATACTAACATTAACCATTAATACCTCTGATGTTAGTTGAGATATCGAAAAACTAATTTTTGAAAATGTTAAATTTTATTTCTTCTTTATAAGCATAGTCATAATAGAAAACAAATTGTGTGAAAAAGTGAAGTCAGTATCTTATTCTGTTTAGTAACTAGACCGTCGCGTCGTGTCGGACAGACGGTCGAACAGACGAACGAACGACGACTTAACGACAGAATTAGGAGTCTGTTTTCCCATTCAGGGTACGGATCCCTAAAAAGTAAAATAAAATTTACTCTTTCGTTGAAATCAGGACTCTGAGCCGGGAGAGTGACATTTTTTTGAAATAAAATTTTTATTGGGCACAGTACAGTCAGTGCCGTAATTAGTGATGTCAATGCCGCTTATGATTATTTAAGTCATTCGTCACTTATTAACGAAGTTGCGGTGCGGTTCAAAGGGCTGACTTCGCTCAAAGAACAGATTATTTATCATTATTATTACAATTTTACCATGACATTTAGCATAGATTCTAAAATGAAAGAAAGAATGAAATATATATATTTTTAAACTTACTAAGTTTATTAATATACACATTTATATATCTAGGTTTCTACAATGATAAATCTATAATAATACTAAAGTTAAAACTAAACTAAGGACGGAAGGACGGAATGACCCTCGTACCTTGGAAGATGGGACGGCTTTTGGTGTGGGCCGACACTCTTGCCCCGTCTCACCTTCCAGCCACTTCTTATAGAGCCGGCTCTGCGGTCGCTGCTGCAGAAACCCTCAAACGGCGCAAATATACTAATCTAGGTGAAACATACATATTTGAGCCGTTTGGGGTTGAAACATCGGGACCCTGGGGCCCGGGAGCGCACCGCGTCTTCAAGGACCTCGCAAAGCGCCTGGTCGACGAGTCAAAAAACCCAAGATCTGGCTCCTATTTGGCCCAGCAGATCAGCTTAGCTATCCAACGGGGCAACGCAGCCAGTCTCTTGGGTACACTGCCGGATGTGGGGGACTTAACCCAATGTTTTTATCTTTAGTTTTCTTAGCCTTAGTTTAGTTTTAGCTTTAGTATTATTTTAGTGTTATTTATATTGTTATCGAATACATACCCTACTATTAACCGTATAAAATAGGAGCCCAACTAAGGATAAGAAGAAGAAAAAAATAAAAACCAAAGATAAAAAATTTGTGTTAAGTCCCCCACATCCGGCAGTGTACCCAAGAGACTGGCTGCGTTGCCCTGTTGGATAGCTTGCTTGCTTGCCATGCTTATCTTGATACTGGTGTTCCTAATCCCCACGGGGGTCAGGAACACTATAATAATATGTATACTTACTAGTTACTATTCTATAGATGCTTTGCTATGCCATATATTATATAAGATAAGAATTTTCAGGGAAACAACGAAAGCATTTATCTAGAAACTAGCAAGCTACGGCGGCGGCGGGGTCATTTCATGAATTGTCATACAGCCAATGCAACCCAAATGTACCAGAAACATAGTTTTCAGCAGACAAAAAAGACTTACGTACATTTACTGCTCTAACGGTGAAGGAAAACATCGTGAGGAAACCGGAAATTAAAAGTTTCCGAAGGCGTGTGAAATCCACCAATCAGCACTGGGCCCGCTCGGTGTATCGATTTGTACTTTTAATATATTTTTGTTTTCGTCCCTGACCTGCTGTTTCGCCCGCGATACCTTCGTCCTGGCACAGCTGAAAACCAGCGCTGTGGTTCTGCAGTACCGGTCGGACCGCAGCACATGCTGAGCATGTGTCCTTTTAATGTTGCATTGTTTTTTTAATTTCAAATATTTTTAAGTATAATTATGTATCCATAATGCAATGTTAAATAAATGTTTTTCTTTCTTTCTTTTTTACCCCCTTGTGCAAGGGGAGGCCTATGCCCTAACAATGGGGACATTAATAGGCTGATGATGATAATGATGAAAAAAGATTTAGTCACATGCCGCCAGTAAATACCAGTAACACCGGAGATAATATCTTGATGCGCACTGGGGCCGCCGGCTTTTCTAAATCCTGCGTCCCTGTCGAAAAATATATTTTTTACCGCAAAGACGAAGGCATTTGGATAAGTAAATAAACTTAATCTTTGCCAAACGTCTGTCGCCTCTTTCACAGCCATTTTGTTCCTATGTCAACAGGAAAAACTTATAAATCCACGGGAAAAAATCGCAACGAAAAAGGTCACACAATGTTCCTAATTTGATATATGGCATACTTTAACGCGCCACCGACTGTACTTCCGTTGAAGCGAAAAACTCCGTCCATTTTCTAGCTCCATGTAACCCACTATTTTCCGTTTTCGCGTCCCCTCTCATAAAACATTGTTTATGCCAACATCTCGGTTATGCCTTTGCGCCATCGAGCGTGGTCCCAGTGGTTTAGTTGCAGAATTAAATTAGGCGCGGGTCATTGGTTCTTTCCAGTTAGTTTTGGGTTCGAGTTTGGGCTTTGGGGTAACGTTTAAATTTAATGTTCTGTATTATTGTTTATTACGGATGCTTGTTTAATTAGAAGTTTCTTCAGGGCATCCCAAGGGTCTAAGTTATAATTATAACTTATAATACATAACTTATAATGTATAAGTAACATACCGAAGATCAGCGTCGAATGACGTCACTAATATAATTGAATAACAAATCCCATGTATTAGGAGAAAATACATAATTATTTATTACCACAGAAATCGGACTAGTATCGCGAGCACTGACAGCGAGCCAAAGTGTTTGTACAAATATACTTATATTTCCATACATTTGAAAGATTCAAATTAATTTATTTGTCCAGAATAGAGGTACATAATTACAAGATGGTATTTTCTAAACAAAGAGCCGATATATTCTACTCAACGATGAGCATTCAAACATGACATTTTAATGAAGGATTTTCAATGTAGGTAGTAAAAATTCTCACATCGCATCCGACAACTCGCAGACGCGGTTTCCGTATAAAAATTATTTAGCGAGCAATGTACAAGCTGTTGGTGGGCACAAAAATATTGTTGGTGCTCTCTCGACGTGTTTTTTCCTAATTTTCCACGTTTACACATACTTACATCCGTTTATTATTCCTTTCACCGTTTCCGTTAATAAATTATGCATGTTTCCGTTCCCTTTCCGCTGCTGTGACGTATTCATTCGTCGCGTAACGTCCCAGAGGAGGAACACCCTTACATAATACTTTCGGATTTTAAGATATGGATAAACTAATTTTTCTCCCTTTTTCTAATTTGTTATAAAGACAATTACCCCCAAAACAGTCCCCCAAAAATAACCACGCATGTAGCATACGAATTTATACATGTTTTCTTTATGTATAGGTATATTAAAACATTCCACTTAACACTAAACCAGCTCCATCCAATCACGTGTGTGTATGGGCCGTTTATTAATTACGTAAGGACGATTTTAGACATTTTTGACCCTCTACCCCCATTTAAGTGTCCTACATAAGATTTCTCGGACCCCCTCGCCCCTTTCTTACATAAAATTTTACCTAAAGTTTCCCTAAATAGTTAAATATCTTTGGAAAAGGTTCAGTTACACAAAAACACGTTATTATTTGAAATAAAACAAAGATTTTTTTTAAAATAATTATTTGTTTTAAATGCGTATTATAATTAAAGGCAAGATTTGAAACAATCTTAAAGTAAGGAAACAAATCGCGCGCTCCCAGGCGAATTTCGACTCGTAGTAAAATATTACGTAAGAATGGTTTTAATCCCCCACCCCGAGGTAAGGTCATGTAGAGATTTTTTAAACCCCCTTGTTACGTAATTAATGATCGGCTTATAATTGTAACAGGAATATAACAACAAAGACCTACTCGTATGTCTTTAAGTGAACAATAAGTGAGCAAAATAAAGAAAATTCCCCTTAAAAATACAAGTAAGTAAGTACGTAAGTAATATGTTTATTTCACACACAGCAATGACCGAAACAGCTATAATTATAATACAATAACTATGTAGTCAAAGGTAAACATATCTAAATCATGACTGATGGTCTGCTGTTGTTGTGAAAAGGGCCTCAAGTCAAAGTGACCTGCATCGCAATAATAACCACGCATGTGGGATACGAATTAAAGCATGTTTTCCTTACGTGTATATTCAAACGTTCCACTTAACACTAAACCAGCTCCAGTCGCGTGCGTGTAACAGTAACAGGAATAGAGATAAACTCCCTCATTAAGGGAACAACAAAGAGCACTCCCTGTTCCCGCCGTCACTTCGCGTTGGAATTAAAACAAATTAAATTGGATCCTTTTCGTGCGTTTACGGACACATTTCGGAGCGTTTACTCAGAGTAATGGAATTGAACTCGAAGCGAAGATCTTCCTTAAATAATTCAGAGGTTTTATGAGATGGTATGACTATGAGACAGTTACAGTACCACCTTTTAACAATTGGAATGTAATGTCTTGCCGGCCATAAAGAATAGCACCACCCCAACTCTTCCCGTGTGTGCCGTACGAGGCGACTAAGTATCTCAGTGAATACTATCTACACCTAGTAGACGGCGTTAGGCTCGCCACCTATCACGTTTGTCCACCAAATCTTACGACGAAAAGTGGGAACTACCTATGATGATGGTGGTTCCTCTGTCTACCCCCTCGGAGATTATGGACGTGAGAATTATGCTTGCTTACTTGTTTATCGTATGGTTAGTGGCCAACCTATTTGTCAGAGTTGTTCAGGCCGCCCGTAGGCATCAGACATGGCTTAACGACTGCTGTCGAACGACATCAACCAACTGCTTAACGTGCTCTCCGAGGCACGGAGGAGCTCAGATGAAATATGCCACTAGCGGTCACCCATCCAGGTACCGACCGCGCCGACGTCGCTTAACCTGCACGACCACTTTCCGACCGTGCTCGCAACTAGGCTACGAGCTCCTCAATGCTTATGGAATGTAAATTAATTAATCGAAATAGTTAATCTATTTTTAAAAGAATCGATTCGGATCTTAGTTGATACTAATGTACATTTAGTAGATGGCGCGGCGGTAAGCTCGTCACCTATCAGGTTTGTCCACTAAACTACCTGGGATTGAAGGTGGTTCCTCTGTCTACCCCCACACAATGTAAAATGAACGATAGTCCAACTACGGCGTAGCACTCGTAGCGGGTTGCATCTAACATACTCGTAGCATTCGTAGCACTTTAAAAGCGCTACATAATTATACTTTTCAACGATAGACTTGAGCTACAATTTGTTGATAACTTTTAACTTGATTGCGTTTATGATTCGCGATTTAAGGATGCGAAAACTGAAGAAAGAATCTCGCTTATTAAGCAATTACTTACATAAAAGATGTCTAACGCGAAGGCAGAAGAGCTCTCAGAAGATGGTCACCTGCAGAGGGGTGTATTGTATTATGTCGTAGGGAAATAACCGAATCCCATAGGTCAGTAGTGAGGAATGATGGATTAAAACTTTATAACATGTAATATTGAGTTATGAGATTGGTTGGAGGAGAGGTGTGCTGTAAATATTAAGTGTACGTAAGTACCGTCCTATAACTTTTTAATGAGTAGGTAGTATGGAGGAAAGAAGCCGCCACCGTCCGCCAAAGGTAGCAATAAATCTCCCCAGCAGGCTTGCCAGATTGGAGGATTTTTTCGCGATTTTGGGGAAAAGTTTGGTGTTTGGGGAAATATTATCGTTGGGGAAAAAATTAAACATTGGGGATTTGGGGTTGACTATGGTCGACATGGCTTTTGCCTATCCGAACAGCTACTTTTAAACCTATGACTGATTGATAAGATGACCGTCAAAACTAAAGACTGTATAACGATTTTTGCCTGATATGTGTAAAAATCACACGTTTCCGAACGCACCCCAAGTAAACCGTGAGTTAAGCAGGCCCGTAGCCACGGTCTGCAGTCGGGGAGGGTTCAAGAGAGTTGATGACATAAAATAGCTACGCGTTTTAGGCCGGTTTGGGAAGCTGAACTTCAATTTTCTGTTGAGTTTTTTACTTAGTGATACAGCGTTTATAACTACTGACTGATTACCAGAATTTAATGAGGGTTATGATATTTGTATAAAAACAAATTTGGGATTTTTTTTTGTGGAAGGTATCATTTTGGGGAATTTCTTTTACCAACCTGGGGAAATTTTAAATATCACATCTGGCAACCCTGCTACCAAGTCTTGGCCAAGAGGTCTTGGTTGAAGAGAGATATTAGTACATATTTTATCCTGCTTTAAATATTTTTAATTCAAACCCTAAACATCACTATGATAATGAAGCTTATTTTTTTGCGGAATACATTAAGCCTTCCTCGCCTGAAAATATCACGGATTTACCGCAAAAATCCTCATTTACACACATATATCACGAGAGCCGTCCGCATAAACCGCGTATTTGTTTATTTGCCCCGTGCCTCATTAAACAATACAGTTTTTTCGCGTTTTCCCAAGCTCCTCCACAAAGTAAATAAGAATGTATCAGAAGAACAACAATATTCATGCTCGTCGCGCGCCTTCATTAAAATGTATGCAGTAAAGTCTCTGTTAGCTGACCTCAGTGAATGGTATAGACACTCTCTCAGACCCATAAACCCAATTGTTATCATCACAAGGAAGCTAAATCCAGCTACATATTGTCATCCATTTTAATATAAAATTATAACGGAGATTTGACCACATAATCGTGTTGTGTCCCGCGACCTGCGCTCCATCTAGCATGTTAGGCGAGACCTGAAAACCAGCGTGTCGCTGAGGTCTCGACCATTTCATGCGTGTTATATATATATATATATATATTGTTTATAGATTAAAAATTAGAATAATATAACAATATTGTACCTTTTAACTCATGTGTGAATGAATAAATACTCTTTTATTTATTATTTATTTATAACATGAGTAATAGAGAACTATCTGGGCGATCAGTCAGTAGCGGTCGCCGCAAGGTAAAACGATTTTCTGTCTTTTAACCAGAGGTTTAGGAGATTATATTGATTCAGGAAGAATTTTAATGGAGCATTTTCGTCAGGATCTAATTATCCTGAATATCATACAGTGATGTTTGTAATAGTTATATGGGCTCAAAATGAAACACACCGGTAGACGTGTTAAAACCAACTGTCTTTATTGTTATAGAATTACCCTCTATTATAACATTAAGCATTCCTATATTATAGTTATTATTACTGTTTGTACATAAAGTACTACATATGACAATGTTTTTTTTTTCAAACTGACAAATGCTGTTGGTTCTATTGACCTTGACAGCTTCACCGGGGTTTTGGGGGCGAGCGCTAAGTGCGCTCCAGCCTGGAGGAGGACTTAAAACTACTATAAGAAGCGACTGCCTAAGGGCACCCAGGGGGTACGGACATCGGCTTAGGACGTCGCTGGAGAGGGAGGGATCGGGAAGAAGCGGCTTGGAATATGCCGATAGCGCGTCATACAGTGATGAGCACTATATGAGTACTTATGTGGGACAACTACGTCTCTTATCCTTTACGAAATGTTCCACATTTATTCCTTTCTTATAAGAATAAGAATAGTTTATTTGTGCGGTAAGATTACAGTGGAGTAGGAACTTAAGCATATGCATATGTTACATTAAACTAAATAAAATTAGTAAGCAACCAGTTATCCTATAAGCGCTGACCTCCGAACTAGGAAGTTCCTGTATCTCGGAGGACAGATCTTATCAGATCTCTATCTCTATCTCTCAGATCTTATCTTCTTCTTTTTTAGCTTCTTCTAGAGTGTTTGTTCTGTTTGTTCTATACTATGCAGCTCACCCCTATCCGGGGCTTTATTCCCCACGCTGTAGGCCCCGACTATGTCCCGGTTGATTTATCCGCGGCAAGGAATTTAAATTAAAGCGCATTTGTTCTTTCACTCTTTAACACCCTATTTGGTGTATGTGCGTTGTGTAAATAGGGTTGTGAGAAATATCCGCATCCGCATAGTTTTTAATATCTATATTAATATTTACGGATGTTCTTAAGTCGCCGTAAAGTGTAAACCTCGGTTAGGGTGTTATTACACCTGCGTGATCGATGTCGCATCAAATCAAATCAAAATGTTTTTTATAGTAAGTAAGTTCCTTATAGTACATTTTTAAACGTCATTCTTTTTTACTCTACCTTTTACTTTAAATCGATGCCTTAACCAACGTCGGCCGCGTATGTGTAATAGCTCAGGATGATCAATGATTGCGGCTTGTAAACACGTCGATCGGCAATTGATCAACCTTGTGCTAGTTGTTGTGATCAATCAACCAAAGTCGAATATTTTCATCGATCTATGGACAATCGCACGATTGACATCGGATCAATACTTAATCGATGGCAGATCGGTTTGGTGTAATAGCACACAATGATCGACGTTGAACGGTCTATAATGTTGATCAATACCACCGATCTATGTCGATCGTGTAGGTCTAATAACACCGTAAAGCACTTTGCCAATTTTGGTTCTATTGAAATTTTTGAAGAAAGAGTTCGTAAGACATGCCAGTTTTATATACCTTTAACCTTTTCTTACCACAAAGAAGCAATGCTTGCATTGCTGTCTTTCGATTTGAAGGGTTAGAGATCCAGCGTAATCTGGCTCATATAATCCGATTCTGGAGTTGCACTCGCGACCGCATATGCTGCATTTTGTCACCGTTGGCAGCCTGTCTCTCAAGCCGGGTTTGCCTCTTTCTCCTTCCTCTTACGCCTTTTCTCTGCTTCAGCTTCCACCCTCCCCGTCTCGAAAGATTTTACAGCTTTCTTCGTCGTCTTTCTTTCTTATCAGGGCGATGGTAACAACCTTACCTAGTTTGCTAATCTGCTTATTTAAACAATAAAAAAATTGCATCTGCCACAGTGCGCCTCTGATATGTAAGTATCTAAGCAAAAAATCCATACGAACATCCGCATATTATGTAAATGTTACAAAAATCGACGACAGTAACTTCCTTATTGGGAATCGCGCTGCTATAAGCGCTGTTTTGTTTTGCTCGCGTATTTTCGGTCGGAAATAGCTATTTTTCTAACCGGGAGTGAATTCGACAGTCTGAGAGATGTGACATTCATCTAAGTCCTCCTCGAGGATTTGGGATGGATTACCGAGAGGATTGTAAAAGGGTTGAAGGATGGTTATTACAGAGTAACAAAATAGTTATACTTGTTTATTGATCGCTTCTAGTTAGACATGATTCGAAACCCAATAACAATTTGTTTTTGGTCTGTCGTTTTGACTTTTGTTTGTTTGAAGTCTCTTTATTGTACTAATATAAAATACACTTAAAATATGTACAAAGGCGGGCTTATTCCATAAGGATTTCTTACCGTCAACCTTTGATTTAGGAGAGATTAGACTACTTTTTTGGTGGGTAAAGGTATGGAGTACAATAAATCAGAATAAATAAAATACATACCCAATAATGATATATACAAATTGTTATATATACGAATACATATACTAATATACACTAATTTAATACTTACATACAAATAACATAATAATTTAGCTCAAAGTCTCAGCAACGTTACTAAAGTGCTTTTTGAGAGCACTTTTAAATTGGAATAAAGAGAGCAGATGAGCAAACGGACCACCTTGGTGGTAAGTGGTCTGCGACGCCATCACATCTCACCTTATCTTATCTTTATCTTATCTTTGGATGGGGGCCGGGGATCCCAGCGACACTTCGACCCATGGGGATCTTTTGTGTTCAACCCCTTGTACCTATCCCTTGACCACATCACCGAATATGTCGTGCATGAGCAAGACTATACGTCTTAGTGGGAGGGATTTGAATTCCCTTGGGTCCGGATAGGCAGAGCCTAGCAGACCCATCCCTTTTGCCGCGAAAGCGTCACATTCACATAGGAGATGTGAAACGGTCTCCAGTTGTTCACCACAGGCTCTGCGAGATGTGCTGTCAGTCAACTTCATCTTGTGTAGATGGGCATTCGTGCTAAAGTGACCGGTGAAGGCACCGACCACGCACGGAGTAGACGCACTTGACGTGTATTCAGCCCCCAAATCTTGTTGTTCCAGCCTGTGACTTTGTCCCCAATGAATTTCTTAGAGTGTTCTAACTCCTTTAGGGTTAGCCACTCATGTTTGTGCCTATCTCAATGTTATGATTTTCGATGCGTTACTAACCTTGAGGACATAGATAAAGTGTCCCATGTATCGGTAATTAAGCTGGCTCTCTTACCCTTCAAACCGAAACATAGCAATGTTAACTTTGCTGTTTTGCGGCTGTAATATGTAAGAGGGTGGTACCTCCCTATTACTCCTCAGGATATCGTTGCACAGAATCTATATAACCGGTCCGGGTTCGAAACCATGCAGTGCCATGTACCAATGAGTTTTTCGTATTTTTCGAAGCCTTACGTACATTTACCGACTGCTCTAACGGTGAAGGAAAACATCGTGAGGAAACCTGCACACTGAGATGACCAGTGTGTTAAATGGGGTAGGCACAAAAGATCCTCAAGGATCGAAGTGCCATCATAAGATAAGATGCCAATAATGGTAGAAAGTAGCACGACTATAAGACTTTTTTATCACCTACTTTCAACAAATAAATGTATCTCTATCTTTATCCTTAATCCAGTTATCAATATACTACTAATTTACTATACATCATAGGATTAATCAATAATGCCTGGCCTAAAATAATGTCCGCATGACATCCTGCACAGAATCATACCACCTTCAATCACCTTTGATATCTGGAATATCTACTCGACTGATTACATAGACGTTGTTGAAGATATAACCCAACATACGCCATACGTTTGCATGTCACCGGGAACATTCATTTCGCGAACGAACGATTGCTCGTGTAGCAAACTCGACCACATTCTTTCGCGAACCAAACATTTGAAACGAATAACCGGAACAAATGGTACAAGTTTTGTTCGCGAAAGAATTTGCTCGCTTACCAAACTTCGCGTAACGAATGCTCACAAACCACTGGTCCAATTTTTATCAGACCTAGCTTAGAACACTCTCGGCAAAATTCTCTAATAAATAAATAAACCCGGATCCAAATCTGATCATCCGCCATTAACTTATGATGCCACAGACAAACAGCAACGTTGCAAGAGAATACTTATAAAGACAGAGCTTTACTCTCTCAATGAACTACAGAACAAATACTGTTGTCTAGAACTTCATGCAATAACTTCATATTAATGTTTTTGCATAATTGACAATTCCCCTTTACAGCAGCAATTACTAAATTTTTTTTTTAAATGTGTTTACCCTTTGACAATGCGACAAGCAGCTAAATTACCATGTAATTATTATTAATTATATTTTAATATGTATTTGACAATGCCCCTTTGCAGCAGCTATTCACTATTTCTACAATTTTAATTATTTGACAATGCCCCTTTGCAGCAGCTATTCACTATTTCTACAATTTTAATTATTTGACAATGCCCCTTTGCAGCAGCTATTCACTATTTCTACAATTTTAATTATTTGACAATGCCCCTTTACAGCAGCTATTACTGTTTAAGTATTATTATTTTTAATGATTAGATAGGTACTTATAGGATTAGTCTTATACTGACTGCGGTGTCTCTGGTGCATTGTGCTGACGAGCCAGATATTAGTTTATATACCTACACTATAAATTTTAAGTATTGTATACTGACATGTTTAAGTGTGCTGTAAGTACCAAAAAACGAAATAAATGACATAAAAATGAAAAACAGACAAACGTGTCAAACTTATAACACGCCCTCCCTCAATCGGTCGGGGGTTAAAAAGGGCATCAATGGCTATCACAAATCTGTTTATGAACAAAGGTTTACATGTAATCACAAAGGCTAATTACATTGCATATATTGTTTTGCGCGGGATAAGCCGCGGGCAATAGCTGTAATATTAATAATTCAAACAGTTTGTGAACATATCAGTAGGAAAATTACTACCAACTGAGCAAAAATAAAATTTAACGACACACCGGACACCACAAATAAAGATAATCGAATTCAAATTTCGGGCTAACAACAACCACTTTTTAAAATAAAATTGCCCATCGAAAATAATTAGCCTCGTAAAGGTTTCTCTTTAAGCGTTCAATCCTAACGACTCTTTTTACAAGGAATTAGAGTTAAAAATCCTTTAAATCTGTGCTGTATAGTGTATCTCATCAAAAACATTTCTGTAAAAATAAGCCAAGTCTCGTGTTGGCCGCTTGGCCATAAAAAGTAGTGAGATCTCATGTACAGCCAAATCTGCGGTATTCGTTTATGAATTTAGCACTTTAATTTTAATCATAGATTACTAAATACCATTGGTATCAATTTCATTAGGTATTTATATCTCAATTAAAATACTAAACTGAAATATATGAAAATAAATAACTGATTTTGATGATATTGTAGGACACGGGTCGTCTAGGAAAGGATGGTAGTGCCCATTAGTTTTTCTGTTCGAAAAATCATGGTGGTACTCTGTGAGGTCTAAATGTACTGCCATATCTTAGACTATGTATTACCGTTTTCCGTGTTTGGACCTTTTGCGTACGGAACCCTAAAAAAAGACGATAATTGTATTTTTTTTTTAAAAATTCCTTTATTTGTGTGCACAACTCTATGTCTATGCCAAATTTAAGCTTTTAAGGACTAACGGAAGTACCTTTTATTTTTGATGATCAATGAGTCAGTGTAAAAATAGCCTAATTTTGCATTTGATTTACTAAGAAACTAGAAGAGATAGGAACATGAAACTTAGGGGTTTACTTTAGCTTGTGAACTTCTACTGACGTCAAAAGTTTCAGTCTTACTAACCTCTGATACAAAGTTATAGGGCCCAAATGCGTCCAGAAAAGAGTGGTAGTGCCGCTTAGTTTTTCTGCTCGTCATGGCGGGGGCACTACCGTGCCCCCAGATATAAGAATAAGAATAAGAATAGTTTATTTGTGCGGTAAAATTACAGTGGAGTAGGAACTTAAGCATATATTACATTAAACTTAATAAAATTAATGAGCAACCAGTTATCCTACTATAGGCGCTGACCTCCGAACTAGGAAGTTCCTGTATCTCGGAGGACAGATCTCTTCTTTGACCAGTGCAAATGAACATGTAACAGAACTAAAAGTACAAAATTTGGAAGAAAGAAAAATAAGAACAGTAATAAAGGTTAATAAAAGGGGTGGTGTGTGTGTGTGTGTGTGTGTGTGTGTGTGTGTGTGTGTGTGTGTGTGTGTGTGTGTGTGTGTGTGTGTGTGTGTGTGTGTGTTGGTTGTGTGTTTATTATTATTATTGTGTTACCTTTAAAAGTTTCTCCGTGCTCTCGTGATCAAGACCACTAAGCCAATCTCGTACCATTTTCTTTATGACGTATTTTGTTTTCGAAGCAGTTTGCGAGTTACCAGATTGATTGAGTTGTCTATAAAGAAATGAAGAAAGGAATGCGAATTGACGTTGTGCAAAGCTAGTTTTAATCTGGGTCGTAGGGCAGTAAGCACGTCTACCCGTCGTAGTCGTAAGTTTTGGTACGGTAAAGGTGTGGAAGCGAAGAATACTAGCATTGATGTAAAGGTGTCTAACTGACATAAAGCCTGTTTCCTTGTAGAGAAGATCAGTAGGATACCGACGTATATATGTATTAACATTTCCCACAATCCGTCGTTGGCAGTGCTGACAACGTAGAGATTGGTACGTTTGTTCACGCCTTTTGAATTCTAGGGTTGTCACTATGGATATTTTAGACAAAATATTTATTGGTACATATATTTGTCGAGATAAACTTTACGTACATTATCGATTAATTCGAGCAAGGTTGCAGCTTACGGAGGTCTGTTTCGACTAACGAAAGAGGTTATGTGCATCAAATAGGGATTGGCAAACACGGTATAACTCCAAATTAAAATTTTAAGAAACCCCCAACGTACCATTGTAGAGCTCCACTTACTTTTTCCTGGTCGTCATCAGGGCCTTAAGATTCTAGATGTGAGAAGGTCACCATGGTCATAAACATTTGAACTCAAATGCGAACCACCTAAGTGTTACCGTTCCAGAGATCTCATAATACTACAACATCCCAAGATACTCCAATATCTTAAGCGCGCTCTTCACTCGCGGCCGTGACATTTGGCCGCGAAAAGCCCGCGAACTCGAAAGCGAACGCGAAGTATGTCCCTCCACACTCACAACTTTTCCCAGTCTAGTTCGCGCGCTCGACAAGAATAGACGCCGACATAGCTGCTGCGCTACTTTGACGCTATTGTAGGTTCTGTAACTAGACATTACAGAGTCCTTTTTTTCTTCAAATCAGCTCGCTAATCAATCAGTATTAGTTCAATTTTTATCAGACCTAACAACACTCTTATAAATACATTCTCAAGACATAATTCTCTATTAAATATAAAAACCGGGTCCAAATCGGATCATCCGTTGTCAAGTTATGATGCCACAGAAAAATACACAAACAAACAGACAAACGTGTCAACCAACAAAAAAATAGAGCCACTAAAGAATTTACAGAACACCGCGTTTCTCCTGAATCTCACCTGATGGTGACGATGAGGCTGAAGATGGAGCCCACGGGTTTATTAAGTACTGGCTCTTCTAGTAAAAGTTACAAATATACTTTATTGCACACCCGGGGCAAATACAAAACATACAACATAAAGAGAGGTACAATACAATGTGCAGAAGGCGGCCTTATCGCTTTAAGCGATATCTTCCAGGCAACCTTCAGGTGATAAAAATATCATAAGATACATAATATACGGGTGTAAAAGGCGTATGAAATAAATACTACCCTCAAATAAATAAATAACAATAATGAAAAATGCAAATCTTCGCAAGCTGCAATGTAGTAGTAATAATATTACGTAAATACTATAATATATACAGAAATAATATAATACTAAATATATAATAAATAACACATATCATATGCTAAAATAAAACTACATAAGAAAACAAATAGTTAGGCAGTGTACCCACACTGCAATACGTAATGTTGACGAAGGAGATTTTTAAATATTGGCAGTGATTTGGCCTCCTGATAGATGACGGGAGGGAGATCCACAGCCTAACTGCTTGGACTGTGAAAGAGCGACTATAGAATTCGGTGGAGTGTGATGGATATTGCAGCATTAGTCGTGTGCTCGACCGAGGCTGAACACTGTCTGAGCACATCAACGCCGAAGCAAAGATACTTATTTGGCGACATACTTATATACGTAGTAAAATCAGATATCACACTTCAATCGAGATTGTTGAACGAAGTCAAATAAGATTTTTGGAATGATGTGAACTCAAGCGACCTATTTAGATCAACAAGATCTTAAATCTAATGTTTTATTTAGATAAGAAACTCATCACCGAAATAAGGTCAATCACTGAAATTCAATCTTACAATTGCGATGGTTTTTTTTTCTTTTTTATTAAAAAAGGAGAGCAGACTAGCAAACGGGCCACCTGTTGTTAAGTGGTCACCGTCGCCCATAGACACCTCACCTCACTGTATTAATATTAGAGGGTTTTTCATGCGCTGCTAACCTTGAGGACTAAGATGGATTGCCTCATGTGCTGGTAATTACGCTGGCTCTCTTACCCTTCAAACCGATACACAGAAATGGAAGTATCTCTGCTTCACGGCAGAAATAGATAAGAGGGTGGTACCACCCCAGGCGATCCTTCACATTAGGATCTACCACTACTATTCTGAATATTTCTTTTAAAATAAATATTACATTATTAAATTTTATTTACGTTAAATTTTATTTATTTTAATAAGGAACTGGTCAATATTTTCTGAGATTTATTCGAACTAGGTAAATGGAGGAGAGGCCGATTCTCATTTACATTTGAGCTGAAGCTAAATTCAAGGAAAATATATTATTTTCTTTTTAACAGTTTTAAGTATTTCAGTTACAGAATTTATATTTCAGACTTAAGATCGAAATAAAATTCTTTGTAATTAATTACCATACCAATAAGCACCTTAAGCACCTTTGAAGACGTAATTCTTCTTTACAGTTAAACGAACCGGTTTTCAAGCGTTTTTATTTGATCCAATCAGAAATCAGCCTTCTAAGAAAATATAATCCGAAGAGAAAGAAAGAAAGAAATTTCATATCAAATGAACTTTGGTAATAACTTGACAAAGATTTGTTACTCAGCAGTACCTAACTTAAGTAGTTTGATTGCCCCCACGAAATCGCGCCCTCTCCTCTAGAATGATGACGTAAACACTGACAGCAAGCCAAAGGGTTAGGTAAAAGGAAATGAACAAAATAAAAGTGAACACTGACAGCCCTATAGAGTTGGCATCTCCCTGACGCAACGCCATTCAATCGCCATTAGAACTGAAAACGTCACACTGCAACCATTTTACACTCAGAACAATAGAAAACCGCCCTTCCTACGTAACACTTACGAGTCACAACGACTGCACATTCTCTCTGTTAATAGTGGTGGGAAAAACCGTGTTTGGGTTTCGGTCTACTTTTTACCATAACCAAAATATTTTCAAACTTGTAAGATAAAAATGCAATCTTTTTAGGTTTTGATGTGATAAATATTATTTTTGTTATTTTTTGACAGAAAACTCGGCACCAAGAGCCGCTTTGCCACACTAGTGCGCCAATATTTTATGTAAATCCATTACCCACGATCGGAACTACTGGTAATCAAATCGCTAACTATTATAACGAATAAACAAACCAGACCTTCTAATCGAAAGATGACTAAAATTAAAAAAAAAACTCATACAGTTTCAAATATTTAAAGACGTTATTATTACTTACAACAGTGCCTATCTCAACATGGAGATGGTTTTGAACGTCGTCGGTAGATGGCGCTATGGTTAATTTAATCAAGTATTATCTATCAATTTGGCGCCTGTTATCAATTATTTAAAAAAAAAATTAGAATAAGAATAAGTTTATATAGTTTAGTTTAAAATGGTTACATACCTATGCGATTATTGTTAAAAATCATAACTATAATTTTAATTAAACGAAAGGTGAATTTGTTTGAGAGTACAGTTTCGAAAAATTTATTACTTTTTTATTGACCGTGGAGACTTCTAAAGAACGCCATTTTGTTTTTAAGAATTCATTCACTGTGATTCACATTGAATGAATTACATGTTTTGTTGTTTATATATTCGAGCGTGACACTTGTTACATTTTTCTGCAACAATATCTTATAATATAATAGTTAAATATTTCCTGATGTACTTGCCTATATTGGATCGAATACAGTCATGATAACGTTAATCAAGAAATTAACACTCTTTTACATTATGCTTGCATTGTTTTGGTTTGAAGTGTAAGAGAGCCAGCGTAATTCTTCATACGAGTCCTCTAGGTTAAACGCATCGAAAACCCTCTAAATAGGAAGGTGAGATATCTGTGGGCAATGGTGACTACTTACTATCAGGTAGGCCGGTTGATCATTTTGGTATACAGTCAAAAAACCTAAGTAAAGAAAACCTTTAACTTAAATTAGCTGTAATTGTATTTATCTACAATGTTCTAAAAAGTCTACAACAAGAAGAATATATGTGACCAAAATTTGTCACATATATTCTTGGACTTCATATACCAGCACTTGCCCATCACTAACGCAGAGGTTTTTAAAAAGTGTTAAACTGTATGTGTTTGGCATCACACAGTCGTTTCCGGTGCAAGCGTGCTGGAAATGGTTCCGTGCGACTGTAAAGTGAGCAAATTTATTTCACTTCACTGGATTTTCACTTCTTTTTCGAAGAATAAGCGTGTTCGGTTTCTCACCTTGGTTGGTAGAATTGTTGATCTGTAACAAATGGAAAGTACTTTTTAATATCTAACAGTGTTTGTACTTACATTGGTTTTTGCAGGATTTTTAATTCTATAGTATTTTCACGAGTAATTTAATTACATTACTGTCATATTCATATTCATTTATTTCAGTAATGATCATACATTGTCAAAAAGATAGAAAATAATTAGAAATAAATATTAAAATTTAAGAATGTCATGAATTCATGATCATTATAATTATTATAATATAAACATTATTATTAATAAAATTTCTTACTTAAAGTAAGTATAATGTAAAAAGAAAAAAAAAAGTATTGCATAATATACATCTACAGTTTTTCAAATATGTACATTCGAATTTTAAAAAGTAAAAAACAAAAGACGAGAGGATTCCTGGCCTAAGCCCGGTAAGGATGTATGAAAATCAATTACTGACGGCAAATGTATTGAGTACATTACCACCATAAAAGTAGTCTAAACTCTCCTAAATCAAAGATTGGCTGGAAGAGATCCCTATGGGATAAGCCCGCCTTTGTCCATATTTTAATGTTTTTTATGTGTATTTTTTTGTGTACAATAAAGTGACTACAAACAAACAAACAAACATTTCCGAGCATCTTTGAGAAATGTTTCTTGTTAAACTACTAGTTATATGGTGTACGCGATGACTCCCAATAAATGAGATATCTCATAAACAAAGGCACAGATAAACAGACATACGCGTTCCGTTTTTGGTTAGCCGTTAAAAAGTAATTATCGGTACTGTCCAATTGTGACATTTATAACAAACAACACCGTTCGTGCGCCCATTGTTGTGACAACAATCATATTGACAGTGACATACTTAATCATCAAACCGTTCATTTGCTCTTCATATCGCACGGGGCAGTTGCTTTGCTCATGAATCTCATCAATCAATTATTAATTAGGCGCTTTCATATTAGACGATAAAGATATGTATACGTGTTTAATACTAGCTTTCACACGTCTACGAGAGCGTCGGTGGCACAGTGGCTAGGACACCGGACTCCCAAGCGGGAGGTCCGGATTCGAAACCATGCAGTGCCATGTACCAATGAGTTTGTCGTATTTTTCGAAGATTTACGTACATTTACCGATTGCTCTAACGGTGAAGGAAAACATCGTGACGAAACCTGCATGTCTAAGAAATTAAAAAAGTTTCCGAAGGTGTGTGAAATCTACCAATCAGCACTGGGCCCGCTCGGTGGACATGGCCTGTCGTACCCCTTTGTGCAAAGGGAGGCCTGTACCCCAACAGTGGGGACATTAGTAGGCTGATTATGATGATGATAGAGAAAATGTTTGTATGGCAATGCTACAGAAATTATAGACACGCTTCTGTAATTGTCAGTGTAGTATTGAAGTGTAAATAGACGTCGGATGGAAAAGGATACCCATTGTAATAATGAGTGTGAGTGAAAAGGATAATGTACTTAGTGTACGTGAAATCATGTTAGGTCTGTTCGCCATCCGACAGTAGTTCTCATACTGCACCTACATTCCGCCCGAACCGGCGCTCGCGGCGAAGAGTTTCTGGCGCTTACACGCGTGATTGCTCTAACGGTGAAGGAAAACATCGTGAGGAACACTGAGATGACCAGTAAAATGGGGTAGACACAAAAGATCCTCAAGGGTCAAAGTGCAGACTATTCCTGGCATAAGATAAGATAAGATATCGTCCACGACACGTGTCGTATCGATGTCGTTATAGTCTAATGTGACGCCCAAACAGACTACGTCATTTGTCAGTATTTGTTCAGTATATTTGTAGAATAGAATTTACCTTTTGCATCAGTGGTTATACGTTTGCAGTGTAATTAGTGTTGTAGGTGTAGTGGCTAGCACGTCGGACTTCCATGTGGGGCGTCCGGCTACTAAATCATATAATGTCATGTATCAATAAGTTTATAAATATCTTTTTAGTTGTATACAACAATAATTGAACAAACATTGTTCAAACATAGACCTTGATAGAGGTTTGAAGTACGTATGTGCAAAATATTAACTTATAGGATCAAGCCGTACCGTCGCTAGAGCTCATTCTAGAGCTTGACAAAAAAAGTCCAATTGGCGACTGTAGTAACTTTAGTATAAATCGTGAACATACATTACGACTTAAATAGTTACCTTCCCCTTTTTTGAAGTAAATAAAAACAATCTATTTTCTAGTAACACTAGTTTATTTTAAGTGAAATCATATCTTTCAACCAAAAATTTTGAATTTCACCCTATGTGTAGATTGCTCGCAATAGAAGTTTTCTATAGAAAAAACGTCTGTTAGCTGGCGCATGCGATGTGAGCATCTACATACATACGTAATACATACATATCATCATCGTCATACAGATTATCTTATGATAGGGGGCCAGAAGTAACCCCAGCGGCACTTCGACCCTTGAGGATATTTTGTGCCTACCCCATTTTACACATTGGTCATCTCAGTGTGCAGGTTTCCTCACGATGTTTTCCTTCACCGTTAGTGCAGTCGGTAAATGTACGTAAGTCGTCGAAAAATACGAAAACTCATTGGTACTTGGCAATGTGTGGATTCGAACCCGGACCTCATGGGAGTTCGGTGCCGTAGCCACTGTGTTTCCATACATTATTCGGGCATTGAAAAATTTGCTCTGTCAGTGCTCACATCATATTATTTGTGTACAGTGTTTACATCCAACCAAATTCGAATCGTAGTAAAACCCCGTTCTAAAAGTAGTCTAAAAGCTAAACCTTTTGACCTAATAACAGTTGATTACAGGCCTCTTGACTATTTCATTCAATTTGCGGGTTTTATTACAACTACTCGACTTTGTGTGACTTTCAAAGTCTTTATTAAGAAAGTTTCAGAAGGGACCGGAGCGATAAATACTTATTATTACCTACTAGAAATCTTGTTTCTGGAAACTTCGTTTTACGAAGTTGTAGGGCCATATAGTAGGTAATAAAAACAAAGACACTCATACAACACAACACGCACACACTGTTGCTTTCTTCGTCCGTGCAGTCACTGAGGGGCCAGCTGAAAATCAGCGCTGTGGCTTGTCTCAGCATTATGCTGAGCTGGTGTACCCTTTTTGGCACTGTACCGCACCTGATTTTTTGTGCTGAATGTATTAATCTTTGTATTGTGTTCTATATTATGGTGTTTACAGTGCTAAATAAACGTTTTCAATTTCAATTTAATGCTATGAGTTTTTCAGAAGGGTACATACCTTGTTGGGATAATAACCGTGAGGACATTTTTCATACTTTAGTTTAGTAGACCCCACCCCCTACAATGGTAAAAGTCCGGCTAATTTTTGTAGATATTTCTCCGTATAATGGACGGATTAAATAAATAATTAAAAAAATCTTTACTGATATTGTACAATTCAAGTTACATTTAGTACACCATGGTTGTACGGCGTGTTTTGTTACGAGCGTGTATTAGACGTACTAAACTGACAGGTGCTAATGTCACTTTGTAGAATAATGTTGCCATGTTTAATGTAATAGTGATGCGTTCAGTTCACTTGTGAATCAGTTCCCTTAGTTCACCCAAACAATGAGCCAAAAAGATAACAATGAGCCAAAAAGATAACGACAAATTGTGTTTACAGTTCGTACATTCCTAAGGAGTACGTTTTCAAATTAAATTAGTATCACAATTAATAAAATAAATAGTATTTTGATTGGTGAACCATTAGTCAGTAATTAAACTCGGTCTTTGGTCATAACATTATTTTTATTTCATCAAAAACTGGCAACACAGGAAACGTCAGTTTACTCCGTCTAATAAAAAATACCACTTTAGTTAAAACAATTAATTTTATAAATCAACATATTCCATTGTATACGGTTGCTTGCTTGCTTATCGTATGGTTAGTGGCCAACCTATTTGTCAGAGTTGTTCAGGCCGCCCGTAGGCATCTGACATGGCTTAACGACTGCTGTCGAACGACAACAACCGGGGCCGACTGCTTAACGTGCTTTCCGAGGCACGGAGGAGCTCAGATGAAATATGCCACTAGCGGTCACCCATCCAGGTACCGACCGCGCCAACGTCGCTTAATCTGCACGATCACTTTCGGACCGTACTCGCAACTAGGCTACGAGCTCCTCTTAGTAGTAAAGCAAAATTACATACGCCCTTACGGCAAAAGAATGGTCTCCTAAATAAAAGTTCATAATACTATGCTAAAATTGCGTAAACCACTAACCTTAATAATAAAGACTAATGGCATAGATTTCCCCGTCTTTCACCGCCCAACAAAACAAAATGGATACCCTGACTGAACCCCCATAAAATACCCTATAGAAACGTCTCTCACATGATTGACGATGTCACGCATCCGTTTCCGCGCCCGCCAGCCAATCAGAGACGTTCGAATTTCAAATAGGTAAAGTATTCTGTTTTCAGAATTTATATTCTGTAAGAATTCGAAGCACCGAAGAAAATATTTATTCTTAGCGGAGTTTTTAGAATTTGAATAATTGAAGGTCATTGGATGTGGAATTCTGAAAGTTATTTTATGATAAAAATTACAATAGGTCGGAACCTTTTCGTTCCAAGACTGTTAGATGAAAGAAACTAATTGAAATATTTGCGTTAAATATTAAGTCAGTAATTTCGCAATCTGAAAATGTAACAGCATTGGAATTACAAATCTCAAATCAGGAATCGAATCCATTAAGCCGTTAATTTTAACGAGAACTCCAAGTTCTACAGACCAGCGGTTGCTAAATTTTTTGAGTGCGGACTCCCTTTTGCTAGTCAGAATAATTTCGTGATGCCTCCACGTGAGCGATACTTCCCCAAAATGTAAAGAGAATTTTAAAAGAATACATCACACCTGTTCATAAAGACCCTCTTTCAGTGCATGCATAGCCATTCCAGAGTTAGAAAGAAAGAAAGATCGGGTTTGTTTCTTCATTTCGCACTGGTGCTTTTTAATTTTCTGATTTTAATTTTTTCTGTTTTAATTTCCGTATCATTTCAAAAAACATGACTTGCAACAATAAAATACTTATTTTGATTTCGATTCAGATTTCGGTTGCAAATCCGAATCATTTACTAAAACTAATTGCTATACAATTTTTTAATTGATGCAAAGTCGTGTCGCTCGCGATTTTATTCACTTGCCAGGTGTGATGCAATGCAAAACGTTGTATTATATAAGTACGTGCGGAAAGGGAATTGTGAACTCGGCCCGTAGAATCTTACATATTGGTTTAACATATTTTAGTACTATCTTCTGATTAAAGTAACCGAAAAATTAAATTTTCCAGAATTTTTATGGATTTCTGGAATATTAGAATTAGTATTCGAGAGGGATTTCAGGAACACGATGCATAGTGGTTCGAAATATTGGCGGCCAGGAGAGCAAACAAACACCGAGAGATCACTCATCTACCCGGCGCACTCGGTTGCCGCGCATGCGGGCGTGTGTGCCGCTCCCGAATTGGTTTATTTAGCAACGAAAAACGATGTCTTCGCGACGCTGCTTAAATCGTCTGCAATAGACGTAACCGACCTATGATGATGATGATGAGAATCCTGAAAAATATTTCTGTATTCACCATTGGTCCAGCGACCGCCTTGTTACAGCAAGGTCTGAGGGTGTCGTGTCCATAGTTTGAACACAACTGCTCTAGTGACTGCTCTAGACTACTAACTTTGGAGATATGAAATTTTCCGCTCCGACCGCGCTTGAGACAAGAAGTTCCTCTTGTGTGAATTGGAGTGGTTTTGTGGTGTGCTTTTGGTCGAAGTGGGAACAACCGACGGCTGCTATGGTCACCAGTTTCATCTAACAGAGAATTTTGTCGAGAATTTTCTTGGCCATGTCTGATAAAGATTATTTTATTTTATTTCAGGTTATTGTGCAGCATAACAATTATAACACTATATTATTATGTGATTTCTCTTGGGGAGTGATCCCTGGCACAGGTGATGCCTGACAATCAGCGCCGCAGTGCTAACTCCGCTGCGGCAACAGGCTGAGGCAGTCCCCTTTGTCCGGTGCTGCACACCACCTTCATCAAACTTAATTACTTTTGTTTATTTATTATTATAATATATTTGTTTAATATTGTTTTTATCATCTGTACCTTATTGTTTGTATGTCTGTATTGGAAATAATTTTTTTCTTTCTTTCTCTCAATACTTATTCTAAAAAGTTATAACGCCAATTACACAATAACTCAAAATGAATTTCAAATAGCACTGTATAATTAAACTGTTAAATTAATGTGAAATATTAATGAAATACTATCATGTTCATGTAGGATTATAGAAACACAATTCAAGTTAAAAGAGTCCTCTCCCTCCACGACCGGCAACACACGTGCAATACCCCTGGTACTGCACGTGTCTCTAGGCGACGGTGACTACTTACCATCAGGTGGCCCGTCTGCCTGTTTGTCGTTGCTAATTTATAAAAATAAAAAATAATACAATTCAAGTAGATTTATTACAATTGTACATCACAAAAAATGTTCCAGACTATTTGCAAATTTTCATGACGAATTTGTTCACATTCATGAATGGAACTCCTGGTAAAATTCCAACGAATATTTAACTAGCATGCAGTTGGAATTGTAAAGTACTAGTGAAATCGGTCTACTATAGTTTAGAAACGGGTATATGGACCGCTTATGCGGGTAGTCACACAAAATTTTGACTCCTAGATTACCCATCATCATACGCAGGCACGCGAGCGTGCAAGGCGCGCACCGCACACGAGCGGCACATCCAGGGGGCGGCAAATACAGTGATCTTGTCATGTTCCACTCAAATTATTTCATTCATCGCTCCCGCCCTAACTCATCTACTGCACCGGGTCCGCGCTGAAATTTCAAACTCGCTTCTCTCGCTCCCGTCCTAGCCAAATCCATGTCGGATCCAAGCAAAATTTTGAGTTCACTTTGCTCGCTCCCGCAATAGCCCTCTATGTAACCCGGCCCATTTGCAAAATTGGTTCGATAGCTGAGAGCTGGTGCAAGGTGTGCACTGGATTTTTCTTTTTCGGATGGGGGGGGGGGGGGGGGGGGGGGGCGCGAACGGGAATTTTGCTCCAAAATAGAAAATATGGGGGCGGCATAATAATTTTTGCACACGGGCGCTCAGGTGGCTAGTAGCGGGCTGTCCATACGTCTGGAACCTTAAGGATCTGATGATGACAAGAAAGACGGTAAACGGATCTTAATGAGGGTTGTAATTAATTAAAATTTCAATGTAGAGTTGTTACAATGTAGTAAATTCAACCAGGTTGGACTAGGTTCGCAGTAGTTGGATCTTCTAGAGGTACATTGTTGCTCTAAGATAGAGGATAGAGTAGTTTGTCAGTTTTAGAACGTGATAAAAGACTAAGTTACGAGTTCCGAGTTCCTAAGTACCGATTTTATGTACACAGTTAAGCCTTGAAGATGGAAGAGATTTTCGGGATGGGTTTAGGATTTCGGAAAAGGTGTGTGCAGGACAATGTTGCATTGTAAAAGCAGTTTGTTTAAATTGTGATAAAAAATCAAACTTTATTGCAATCTTTGGCGAACTGCTGCTGGGCAAAAATAAAAATAGCAGCAATTATAAATTGTTACCGAGCATACATTATAATTACTCGATTACTTTTGAAGTTGAATCAGAAAAAAGAATAAGTGTATTTGTGCGGTAAGATTACAAAGGATTCTCAGTCCATACATCAGTAGGAACTTAAGCATAAGTTATATTAAACTAAACAAAATTGCTTTGTATAATTCAAAATTGCTGCATTAATTTATTACTGATTTAACTTTTGAGCATCGGTAGCGCCGTGGCTAGGACATCGGACTCCCATGCGGGAGGTCCGGGTTCGAAATCATGCAATGCCATGTACCAAGAGTTTTTCGGTTTTATCAAAAGATTTACGTACATTTACCGACTACTCTAACGGTGAAGGAAAACATCATGAGATGCACACTGAGTTGACCAGTGTGTAAAATGGGGTAGGCACAAAAGATCAGCAAGGGTCGAAGTGCCGCTGGGTTATTTCATAAGATAAGATAAGTGAAAGTTAAATAATATAATTAAATGATATTTTAGACAAATAAATAGAATTTATAATTTAAAATCGCATAAAAAAGCCTATTTTATTATTATTTTTATCATACAAAAAGAACTTTTGAGGGTTTTCTTTCTTGGCCATTTGATTGGCTCAAATGCTTCCTTAAACCTCCTAACCGTTGATTAAATCTCCTTACTTTTCTTTTCTTCTGAGTTCTTTCTTTCTTCGTCTTTTTGGTCGAGGGTTAATTTACAGACATTAGTATGACCATTCGTAATATGAAATCCTAACTGGAAATGGGGATCAAACCAGATCCCTTGTCCCAAAGTAAATACAATCTGTCCTAACCCCTAACGTACATCGGGCAAATACAAATTACTTCACCGCAAACCGTAATACGTGTTTCGTACCCATCCTTCATAACGACCACAGAGTAAGAAGTTACACAGCTGTGTCACTTCTCAGTTTAGAATGGCCTTACCATGGCACAAGAAACAAGGTATAACAATTACGGATTGCACAATGTTCACGTCACCGCAAGAGTACGTCATCAACGGTAACACTCGTTTGATGGTACCCTTGTGCAGTGAAGTCAATATTGTGCAATCCGTAGTTGTTATGCCTTTATTAGTACCTGAAGTTACTAGAAACTAGTTCTTACCTACCTGTAGTTTATTCATTGATTTAATGAGCACATACCATGGGGCAGTACTTAGATTGTCGCAGTTGTTAGTTGGTTAACTTTGTATAAGGACTGACTGAAAACGTGTAAACACGCAGTTAAGTTGCCAATAGTATTATGGAGTGAAGTAAATATGTGACAATAAAGTGGTTGTCTTTTACTTCTTCTTGTGCCATGGGCCTTACAAAGTCATTGTAGCACGTATTCAAGAGGTAAGTGATAGGTATGTTTTTCAATGAAGTGTTTATTGTCTTGATGAGTGGTGTCTAATTACTGAGTCTGCCTTGTTTCTAAAATTTTGATTAAAACAACTACATATTTAGGTACGAATTTTGGAAATTCCCAACAAACAAATTCGAGATTTTGGAGGTTGACTAAGCATAAAATTATTTATGAGAAAACTAATATTTTATTCTCTTTCAAAAACTAAAAGTTTACGTTACCACGACTTAGTTTAAAATTATACAAATAACTTTTTAAAAGCTTTTGTAAACCACTGTCACATAGCCAGAATAAATGTTTAGGCGGTGAAAGGATTTTGGGTATTATGGGACGCAGCCACAACTTGGAAAATGGTATCATAACTATCTCAATCTTACACGGAGTGCACACACTGTAGGTTGTTTTTTCTTACACTGTGTCTTCGTCCACATCTTGCTGTCCTCTTCGACCAAAAATCAAAGACCTATGGCGTTGCTCAGAATTCCCTTCGGGGATCTGCAAGCTCTTGAGAAGAGGGGTACGGGGGAAGGTCTCAGGTGAATTGTCTCGTAAGCCGCTTGCGGTCCATAACTCAAGGCTTGAGTATGGAGTGGAAGGACGTATGTCGTGAATGGCGTTGGTTGGCGCAAATGTTTGGCCAGGCGAAATATTGGGGGATTGATAAATACGGCTTTGTGTCGTGAAGGAAGCAGCCCTGTACGCTCCGAACGGGGCGCGTATCAGGCGCTAATTACAAGGGATGCTGTGTTAAGTTTTGTGTATGTATCGGGCGAAATATTGCATGGATCATACATAATAAATAAACACCATAAATATTAAATAGGTATTGTTATATTGGTTGGGCAGCATTTCGGAAGTTGCGTCACATCTTCTCGTCGCCCATACCTCAATGTCTAAAGACAAGAGTCTTTAACCAGTGCGTCCTACCAGTAATGACCTACGGAGCCGAAACGTGGACACTGACGGTGCGACTGGTTCACAAATTGAAAGTCGCTCAGCGTGCTATGGAAAGAGCTATGCTCGGAGTATCTCTGCTGGATCGAATCCGAAATGAGGAGATCCGGCATAGAACAAAAGTTATCGACATAGCTCATAAGATTAGCAAGCTGAAGTGGCAGTGAGCCGGTCACATCTGTCGCAGAACCGACAACCGTTGAGGGAGACGAGTTCTGGAGTGGAGACCGCGTTTGGGAAAACGTAGTGTGGGACGCCCCCCTGCTAGATGGAGCGACGATCTGCCTAAGGTGGCTGGCAGCGACTGGATGAGAAGAGCCGAAGATCGGGCTCAATGGCGCGCCCTGGGAGAGGCCTATGTCCAGTGGACTAGAGTAGGCTGCTGATGAATGTATGTTATAACAGGTTGTCAAATATCTCCCTTCCGCCTTTTTGTCTTTTGAATTTCGCGGCTATGTACAAAGCGCTACAGAGCTCGTATCTGGCAATACTATACATCATTTGAAAGGTCTTGACATAACCTACAAAACGACGCTATGCATGATTAGTTTGGATATTGCGTTCAACAGTTATAGACGTGTAAACATGGAGTTCACTAACGCCGAAATTCGCGCTATTTTAAAGTTTTCCTTCGTTAAAGGCAAATCCGCTAGAGAAACGTTCCGTGAGATTAATGGTGTTTTGGGGGATGGTACTCTATCACTTCGAACCGCGGAGGAATGGTTTCGACGATTCAGAGCCGGTGAAAACGACACCTATTTGACTGTTCATTATTACTATTTCTTAATCCTAACATTACTATTTGTTATGAAATTAATATTGTAAACTTTAATATTTTGTATGCCTTTTATGTGCTGAATACTGTGACATGTGCATTACTTTAAGACCTGGAAGATTGTGTATTCTGACAAATAAATGATTGATTGATTGATTGATCGATAAATAGTTGTTTATAAGATGAAAATAGACTGATGAGCGGATTATGGACGGTTGCTTACCAAAGTCGCATCAAAGACCTGGATGCTACCAGCACAGAACCAGGAAGGGTGGCCCTAAAGAGACGACACGGGCTGATGATGATCATAACTGGAGCAAGTATCATACGGGTTCTTACAGGGTAACCGGGTGTCTGGCTTTTTGATAAAAACTGTGACTGCGATGGTCAGTTTCAATCTGTACCTCCCTACAATGTGTTTGATACTGTCTCCATCCGGCTGGCAGGCGCTTATTACCTTCATATAGTGTTTGGTGCCTGGAGGATTAATCTGTTCCCAACTGTGGCTTATACAGGATGTTATTTTGTCACAAACGGGGTCGACGGTTTAAATATCTATAAAATGACTGTATTGTTCAGTTACTCGCACAGGGTGACTCAAAAATGACAGCTTTAACTTTAGACTCGTCTCCTCCCAAAATCCATTCTGGACCCAGTAATTCATTGAAAAAAAGAGGGTGAGTGCTTATGACCACACGATAGAAGTGAAAACTTACAACAACAAAAACCACGACTTAGATAATAATAAAAACGTAATTCTTGAAACGATGCACTCCTTGTTAGACAGTAAACGTAGCTGATGACAGCTGATGACGACTAGAGCCGAGTATACGCGATTCAGCGTCTTCGACCCGAGCGCGCTTGATGTCGAATGGAGCCGTGTATACCCGATTCAGCGTCACCGACCCGAGCGCTCTTGATGTCGAATGGAGCCGAGTATACCCGATTCAGCGTCACCGACCCGAGCGCGCTTGATGTCGAATGGAGCCGAGTATACCCGATTCAACGTCACCGACCTGAGCGCGCTTGATGTCGAATGGAGCCGAGTATACCCGATTCAGCTTCACCGACCAGAGCGCGCTTGATGTCGAATGAAGCCGAGTATACCCGATTCAGCGTCACCGACCCGAGCGCGTTTGATGTCGAATGGAGCCGAGTATACGCGATTCAGCGTCACCGACCCGAGCGCGCTTGATGTCGAATGAAGCCGAGTATACCCGATTCAGCGTCACCGACCCGAGCGCGCTTGACGTTGAATGGAGCCGAGTATACCCGATTCAGCGTCACCGACTCGAGCGTGACGGTTCAGTTTGGTTCACTGTTCAGAAAGAGCGCAATTATTTATTCAAGTATTTCATGGTCGTAGACAAAGTATTGAACTCGTATGCAACTGCACGTAATAGGCATTTTAACACTCGCTACGCCTCATTTCACAAACAATCACTCGTGTTAAAATGGCTACCATTACAGTTGCATAAACTACTTTTTACTACTATTTACTTTATCGATCTTGAATCGGAGGCTCTTGTTGCTGACGCAAATACGATGCATAAGAAACCCTGTAGATATTTATTATACATGCTGCAATTAAGTACTCGTACATAATTAAATCATAACTTTCATTTTATATATCAAAGTGGTGCGGGGAGGGGTTCCATCCTTATGTCGTTGATATCCCATCTGCTCGTACGAAGCGATTTGCTTCTTCGTTCATTATGCGAACGGCTAAGGAATGGAACAGCCTGCCGGCGTCTGTATTTCCCGAAACCTACAACCTTGGGATCTTCAAGGCCAGAGTGAATAGGCATTTACTGGACCCGCATGCTTCATCGTCGACCACATCGTCGCTTACCATCAGGCGAGATCGAAGTCAAATGCGGGTTTAGTAGTCAATAAAAAAAACCTAAGAGAAGCCGGGTTCGTCCTACCTTGAAAGATTAGATTGACGGAGTGATCTTAGATTATAATATACAGAGCAGACGACCCCAACGGCGAGCATGCGTATGTAGAGGAAGCAAGAGAAGCGTGCCAAGACAGAAAGTCGTGGCGCTCCGTTCTCTCTGCCCACCCCGCAAAGGACAGCGTGAAGTTATGTATGTAAAGTGACCTAGAATATTTGCGTTACCTTCGTAAAATACATAATTAAAGTTCAAGTTTGAACCCTTATCCGGATAAGCCGCTGCGGTCAAAAACCTCACTTCTGATCTGCAGTATGAATATTAACTTTGCCCAAAAATTATGTGGTCTGAACAGCGGTTAGGCTGAGAGCTTGTTATTTAGGAACAGCGTGAGCGTCAGCGGAAATTAAAGCTTGTAAAAAATAAATCAAGGGTTACATAAACTTAAGTAAAGATATCATCATTAGCCTATTAATATCCCGACTGTTGGGGCACAGGTCTCCCCTTGCATAAGGGGGTATGGGCCATGATCCACCGTGCAGGCCCAGTGCTGATTGGTGGATTTCACACGCCTTTGGTTTTTTTAATTTTTTTTAAGTAAAGATATATAAATATTTATTCATAATACATATACTTAATAAAAATAAATGCATACTAATATTAAGTATATTATAATGTACAAATAAATATATAATTATAAATATACTCGACGGTTCTTATACTATACGGTTCTTTGTACAATTTTAACTTTTGAGAACTAACCTACCTCATTTATTTTTTACAAGCTTTATAAGATTTTTTTTACAAGCTTGGTCCAAACATTTGTTTGCAAGCATTGTTGTAACAATTTAAGGGTCTTTCCCATCTGTTCTACTAATATAACAAGTTAATCTCTAAATTCCATATTCATGGCAAGAGAATTTGACCGTCTATTTGTGCCGAAAGTATGACATTACGACTAAATTATGTTATGCTAGTTGCCTAATCATAATTCAGGTGTTCGTCCTATTTATTGTTTAAAAACGGTTTACAGTTTTTCGTAAAACTAGTGTATTTTACCTAAAAATCGTCCGTGTTAAGTGAACGTTGTATAAGACAGTGCAATGGGAGTCAAATACTACAGACGGTGTGATCCGGCAACCAAACCTCCAATTGCACTTGGAATGCAAGACACTAGGCATTCCTAGTGCACACGACTCTCCCTTAATCTCGACGTTGGTAAACGTTCGAGTTATTTTCAAGATTTTAACACGGTCTTGGCCAAATTGCAGTGTAAAGGGGCCATTCATTAAAGAAAAAAAAAACGCAGGTTCAATAATAATGTATTATTTTTTACAATACGACACAAATACATACTGGCAACTTCTAAAATAAATTCGTCACCCGCTGTTGTCTATACTATACACCAAAACCACTGCCTTAACGTACACATACTTGGTTCCAACAAATGGACAATACAGAGAGACCTTCGAAACCCTCCGTCCCTTCCAAACAGGAATTCAGGGGTCCCTTGTTTTGTATTTGCATTATACCTTAGGTATTTCGGTGTAGAGATCCTCGTCATCATTAGGAATTAGGGAATCTGTTTTAGTACGAGTATCGACCCTGCAGGGCCATGTTTGTACAGGGTCAGGGGTCAACCCTGGGTTCTGTTTATTCAGTGCTTATTTTCACAATTTAGTTTTAAGTTAGTGGCTTAATAGGGTATTTGACAAGTTTTAAATATGAAAACTGGCTGCTTACTGACAACCACCGCTGCGGCGGTGGCTAGCGTCTAGCCATATCGTCACAGCATAATGCTGAGTCAGGGACCCTTTTGACACATATGCATGTGAACTTACTCTAAGTCAAAAAACTACTTACTCTCTTTTAAGTAGTGAAATGTAATTATGGTGTTAGGTATGTGTGCAGATAAATTATAATTCATTCATTCATTCAAAACAAAATTAAAATCCGTTGAAAAATAAAATCGCTACAGTCAATCAAAAATCAGACGGTAGAAAGAGATAGCAATAGATAATTGTGATGTCACTGTTATGTAGCGCCATACAATCAGGTCCTTGGCTACATAATAAGGACTGTTTTGCTAGAAAGGGACAGAGCATCCCCCACTACTAACTTTAACCATTAATATAGCTGATGTTAGTTGAGATATCAATAAACGGATTTTGATGTCCATGTAAGTTGGTTGATGCAATAAAAATAAATAGTCAAATTTATTTAATCTGTGATTTAAAAACCGGCCAAGTTTATAGGCATATTTATAGGGACCCTTACTGTTAATAAGGATTATTATAGTGCTATTGAGCGAATTTTTTTTGCATCTTTTTGAAGTGAAATCTTCTTTAGGCGCACCTTGCGCTCATTCTGAACAGTGAACCGCCACGCTTGAGTCGGTGACGCTGAATCGGGTATACTCGGCTCCATTCGATATCAAGCGCGCTCGGGTCGGTGACGCTGAATCGGGTATACTCGGCTCCATTCGATATCAAGCGCGTTCGGGTCGGTGACGCGTGTTTTTTTTTTGTAAGTTTTCACTTCTATCGTGTCGTCATAAGCACACCCCCTTTTTTACTCACAATAACTAACCATTATAGATGGATTATTGTTGTTCAAATAGAAGCTTTCCCCGTCGGGGTGCGATCCCTAAAAATGTACTCGATCAAAATGATTTTACGATCTTGACATTTACCGAAGTAGGTATCGAATGTTTTCAGCCCATTAGATCAAAGAACTTTTATATTATCTACAGGAATTATTATCTTACTAGCTATAGGTACTCGTATATTCAACTTTTTCGTAAGTAATATATTTAGTCTACCTGTCTACACAGAGCAACGATTTAGTTTAGCAGGAGATCGATTCCACTAAATACAACGTAACTAAATAGAATCTAAATTGCATCGTTATGACGTGTTTCATATGCTACTATCCACTAATGATCCAAGTTCCGATCGAGTCAACGATCGATCGAACAGTAACGTATTTGTACATTCTAATAAAACGTTTAGTTTATACTGAATCGCAGTTCAACGGTAATAAAACGCTTCAACTGTCAAATATAACGATCGAATACAAGTTCCTCCCGAGGTACTTTTGCCCGATCGATAGTAAATCGAAAGGTGGCAGTGGTAGAGTTATGCGTCAGCAGAATGCGATGTGGTGTCCAAATAGAATTGGAACGAAAACGAAATTGAAATTGAGTAAAAATAGAACTACAAACGTTGTAATTAAACAACGTTGTAGTTAAAATACAAGCGAATTGGGCCCCTGGTTGTCTTAAATCAAACAACCAACTTACGCAATCGATAAATGCAAATGAGTCTATTATAGTTAGTCTGGATTAGGCCGGACGTGCCTTCGCATACGAGCACATTCCCCTTCTATCACAATCTATTCTTAATTTAAACTCACTAGCTTTTTTTAGCTTGCTAGATAAAATGGAAGTTGTTAATTAATCTAAACACAGCTATAACTATTTGTAAAGAATATTAGTTAGTTGTATTAGTTTTTAATCTTCTAAAACAATGGAGTGGGTAGTTTCGTAGACACTGCCGTTATAGTAATGCGTGAAACGTCAAGAATAACTGTAAATTAGGGGGTTATGTTGAGCGTTCATGCTGTCATGGCGTGTTCGTCCTATTTTATTGTTTAAAAACGGTTTACAGTGGTCATTTTTTTGTAAAACTAGTGTATTTTACCTAAAAATCGTCCGTGATAAGTGAATGTTATATAAGACAGTGAAATGGAAGTGAAAAAGTACAGATGGTGTGAAATCGGCAACCTGACCTCCGATTGCAATTGGAATGCAATATACTAGCCATTCCTGATGCATACGCCTCTCCCATAATCTCGACGTTGGTAAACGGTTTTTTTAAACAGACCCCAAACATTTCCAGTGATTTTCAAGATTCTAACACGGCCACTGGCCAAATTGCAGTGTGTACACTAGCTGGGGTCATAATTAAAGAAAAAAATATCTTAATTAAAAACATTAAAAACCCTTGATATACCATTTTCGAGATACCCATACTTTTTCCTGGTCATCATTAAGTTGTGCTAATAATAACTCTAGTTACATATTCTCTACTTCCCAGTCTGAACAGATCGCAACTTTTCCTATAACAAATTACGGTCAACAAAAAGTCCACTGCACTGACCCGAAACCGCGTATCTTGAAACTTATGACGTAACATACGAGATAGACCGGAAGCCCAAAGCACTTGAAATACATAATTCAATAAAGATCTCGAACGGGGCAATAGTATTAAGTATCTTATCTTATGATATCGGGAATAATCCCAGCGGCACTTCGACTTTTAAGGATCTTTTGTGCCTACCCCATTTTACACACTGGTCATCTCAGTGTGCAGGTTTCCTCACGATGTTTTCCTTCACCGTTAGAGCAGTCGGTAAATGTACGTAAGTTTTTGAAAAATACGAAAAACTCACTGGTACATGGCACTGCACGGTTTCGAACCCGGACCTCCCGCATGGGAGTCTGGTGTCCTAGCCACTGTGCCACCGACGCTCTTATAGTATAAGTAAGTATACGGTCAAATAGTAAAAGGGCCATAGTATAAGTATACGGTTAAAAATTAGCATACGGTCAAAGTTAGATACGGGATTCTTAGTAGAATATTATTTATTTTACGAAATCGAATACTGAAATCTTAATATTATATCGAATTTTATATTATGATTTAAGAAAACTTCGGCTAAGAAAATCATAGGATTGATTGGGTTATTCGCATAAATTTATAATCTTGGTTTAAAACAGGAATACAGAACTTTCTTTAAATATATTTACAATACAACTAAACCTGCGTTTGACTTCACGGCGAGGTCGAAGATGGAGCATTAATTAAGCTTTGCTTACGAGTAGTAATTCAAGCCGTGTTAAGAATCTTGTTTCTAACTTTGAACGTATTCGTATAGTAAACAGCCGAAGTTTTAAATGTTATTTAGCAATTAGCGTTGTTAAGTGTTGTACGAAGCTATTCAGAACTGTATTCTAAACACATTTTTCCGCCTAATGGTTAGCTGTCACTTATGATCAAAGATTCATCATTGTTTGTTTATCTCTTGTTAAAATTCTACAGTTTGATATTATCTTTTGAAAGAGGTATTTTCCAGTTTGTCGCGGAAGTTATGCGCAAGCGTTCCCGCGGCTTCGCCGGTGCGTAGGAGCACCGGGGGGTTTTTGGCCGGTAAAAGTCGGCATACCTCTTCGTCTCCCCCTTGCGGCGAAGAGGCAAGCGTTTCTTCTCTTAAAAAAATAAAAGGTAGTAGTAAGAACTATGAGTAAATAACAAAGAATTAATATCGGCAATCAAATAATCAAAAATCCTAGGTAGGCCTAGGTCATCAACATCATCAGCCTATTAATGTCCCTACTGTTGGGGCGTAGGTCTCCCCTTGACCAAGGGGGCACGGGCCATAATCCACCGTACGGGCCCAGTGCTGTGCGGTGGAATTCACACACCTTCGGAAGCTTTTTCATTTCCTCAGACATGCAGGTTTCCTCAGGATGTTTTCTAGGTACATGTTAGGTGCCAATTTTTTTGCCGTCCTTAGCCGTATTTATATAATGGTCTTTAATTTGTTAACCTTGGTATGGTTTTAATGAAAATAAATAAACCCCTTTAATACCCTCAATAAACGTCCCAACGTAGCTATTAACTGCAGCCCACATCAGACTACAATGGCTCCCGGTCCACACAGCTCCTAAATCGCTGACGTATGCCGTCGTCAGCAAAACCGCATATCATTGGTGAAATATGAGCATTCCAGTACCTACGGGAAGACGGAAGAGGAATCTAAAAAGACTTATTGCTGACTCATGTGGTAAGGGGCCATTCATAAATTACGGCACACGAATATCATGATTTTGGATCGCTTCGTTTCATAAACAGTTCTCATCTTAAAATCGCTATCATTACATGGCCGTTGCATAAACTACTAATTTTACCCGAAATGTTACATGAATATAACAATATGATTGTGTTCTTTCAGCTGTTATACCTAAATTCAGTGGTTGTATCGTCCCTAATACAGCTTCTATGAAACATCACGACTTGTTCGTAAAGATACTAAAATAAGACCGTAAAGTCACTTACGTGGTTTCATCAAAACTCGCTGTATTACCTAATGCAGGGGCTCTCAAAGTGTGGGAGGAACAGGAAAAATATATAATTCATCCATTAAACACTGACCTAAAAAACTGTGACTGTGTCAGGATGCAAAGTAGACTTACCTGAATACGTAGAATAACCTGGTTAGAATGATTGTAAAATCGTTCCAGTCGGGCTTGTAGTTTCGAAGTTGTGTAATGGTTTTGAATCATCAAGTAAACATCACATTTAAAAAGAATCTGGAATGTTGCCTAGTAACTGAAGTCGTTGGATTAAACTAGACGTTACACGTCAAAACTACAGCCTTCAAAATAGATACACAGAAGCATACTTAAAATTCGCATAAACAGTGCGTGTGCTAAAACAAGTATAGAGAATAAAAGAGCGTCGGTGGTCTAGTGGGAGGATGCCGGACTCCCATGCGGGAGGTCTGCTCTAACGGTGAAGGAAAACATCGTGAGGAAACCTGCATGTCTGAGGAAATTAAAAAAATATCCGAAGGCGTGTGAAATGCATCAATCAGCACTGGGCCCGCTCGATGGATCATGGCCCGTCGTACCCCTTTGTGCAAGGACAGGCCTGTGTCTTAACAGTGGGGACATTAGTGGGGACACGCTTCTGTAATTGTCAGTGTAGTATTGAAGTGTAAATAGACGTCGGATGGAAAAGGATACCCATTATAATAATGAGTGTGAGTGAAATTGATAATATACTTAGTGTACGTGAAATCATGTTAGGTCTGTTCGCCATCCGACAGTAGTTCATAAACTGCACCTACATTCCGCCCGAGCCGGCGCGGGCGGCGGCGAAGAGTTTCTGGCGCTTACACGCGCTATCAGCATATAAGCCCCAAAACCCCGGTGAAGCTGTAAACAGAATTAGTCAGTCAGAAAAATAATAATTTAGGTCTGTGATCGAAACATTATGCTAAAAGGCGGCCAAATTTGTGGTCATTATCTTTTGTATCTTTGCAATAGTACAGTCGATCTATAGCTAAAGCATTTCGTCTGTCAAATTTTTAATAAAACTTTGCGAACCATAAACCTAATACCGTTTTTATCATCATAAAAATATTTCACACATCTTTCTCAGCGTGATACAGCTAGTAATAGGATGATTCGCTGCTATTAACTGATACCTGCTCCTTTCACTTCACAGATAATATTTTGTAACTGATACTCGATATCACGTATCGCAGTTAAGAGAAACAACTATTATTCAGGATAAAATCATAATAGGGGTGAAATTCTGATATTTTTTTGGATTAACAAAGTTGTAATACGAAATTATATTCTTGTCGTGTTTCTCATTGTTCAGGGTGGTGATCATTCATTACATAGAAATAACCATATTCATATACATTTATTTCAGTAATGATACGGTAATGATCATATTATACATTGTCAAAAAGATAGATACGGTACATTTCACACTTAGAAAATAAAGTAAGTTAGAAATAAATATTAAAATATTAGCATGTCATAATCATTATTAATTATTATAATTTATAAAATTTCTTACTTAAAGTAAGTCCGACGTCCTAACCACGACGCCACCGACGTGCTTAGGTTTAAAGTAGTAAAAACTTGGTCCAAGTGATCATTTTTCACTAGTTTTTCAGTTTCGCATAATTGGCACCGATTCTGGAGTCCGACTTTGTTGGCAGATTTAATGAAGTAGTTTGCCATTTCCTTCCCCATTTCACACACGGCTTATCTCAGTGTGCAGGTTTCCTCACAATGTTTTCCTTCACCGTTAGAGAAGTCGATAAATGTACGTAAGTCATTCGAAAAAACTGAAAATGTCCCTACAAGACATTGCATGGTTCCGAACTCGCACCTACCGGATTGGAGTCCGGCGGCGTTCTAGCCACTACGCTACCGTCGCTTATTGTTAGATTTATTATATCTAAATAAATAACCTGTCAATGTCTAGTAGCATTTTATCACAACCTGTATAAGATTTTTGTTACTACGATATATATTTTCGTCTTGTAAATATCTTCGGGATATTGGTGCCAAGGGAGTTCGAATAAATGAGATTTCTGCTCGTTGAATTATCTTAAGATAATAAATAACAACATTAGATCTGGGGAATTTCCTGGGAGCGAAGGTAAACCAATAGATTTTTATAAATATCAGAAATAAGCGATACAAAGAAAACACCACCGGTGGGACTTCAACCCACAACTCCGCCTCCGGTGCGATATCCAATGTCGCTCGTACATTGGTGGTCGAAATATTTCCCAAAACGACCACCTCTCAAATGGTCAATTTCCATGGGCCTGTGTAAGTATTTCTGGAGGATTTCCTTTCCATATCCTCACTGTCCCGCTAAACTTAATTTTATCTGGCATCAGATGAAAGTCAATTGGCCCTTATATAGGTTTTACGATACAGTCCCGCCACAGAGTTGAGTTTATGATGCCTGCTGGAGTTTATTGTGTGGAATAGTGTACTTTACGGCCATTCAATGGTTCTAAGTACAGTACCCAACGCAAATTGTACTTTAGGTCCGGAATTATAACATACTGATCTACTTTACGGTCCAGTGTTGTCTGGTGTCTCAGTGGCGTAGTGGCTAGGATTCATCCTAGCCTTCTTTCAAGAAGGCTAGGATGAAGGAAGAAATGATTTAGAAAGTGCTTTGGGCATTGACACATTCATACAACACAACACGCACACACTGTTGCTTTCTTCGTCCGTGCAGTCACTGAGGGCCAGCTGAAAACCAGCGCTGTGGCTTGCCTCAGCATTATGCTGAGCTGGTGTAGCCTTTTTAGCACTGTACCGCACCGGATGTTTTGTGCTGCATGTATTAATCTTTGTATACTTCTGTATTGTGTTCTATATTCTGGTGTTTACAGTGCTAACAAATAGGTTGGCCACTAACCATACGATAAGCAAGCAAGCAAGTGCTAAATGAACGTTTTCAATTTCAATTTCATTGTGAATTTGGTTTTTGATGTAGCGACACGCGAATGTACTAAGACCGTAAGACAGATACCAATTTTACCCGTAACCCGAATCCCTTTCAAAGAGCTCATTGATGTGTATGTAAAGCCTTAGGGCAACAAGAAACTCTTGTCAATAGTTAGGGCGGGCATAACACAAGAATGGAAACCGCCTGGGGACTGGAGAAAGGTCAACGACCCAATAGATTTAACTTGATACTTTTATATCACCTCGTATAATGTTAAGGTGGCTTTACCATACAATGAAGGTAAAAAACCGGCCAAGTGTGAGCCGGCTCTCGCTCTGTCTATTCTATAAGATCTTGTAAGTTTTGAGCAAAACACAAACCCACACACGCACATACACACACACACACACACACACACACACACACACACACACACACACACACACACACACACATCATTCATGCATACAAAAACCTTTTTCTTGTTTTGCTCACAACTTCCAAACTAGTACCTACAGATGTATTTGGGTTAAGTAAAGGGAATAAATGATACTTATGTGAAATTTTCAAGTCTATAACTTATTCCGTTTACGAGATAGAAGCGCGTGATAAACGGACGGACATACGGAAGATGGAACAACAGAATTAGGCCTCCGTACGAAGTACGAATATCTAAAAACCGTGTCCAATCCGATAATCCGTCGTTGAAATATTATATGATGCCACAACCAAACAGGCATACGCGTCAAAATTATAACACCCACCTTGGTCGAGTACTGGAAACGAGTGTTAAAACAATTAACACCCCCACAGTAGGCACAGTCGAGGTCGGAAAGTACTGTGGCGGTGAAAAAAGCCGCCTGAAACTTAAACAACTTCACTCTGAAACTACTTACTAACTTACTACTCCACTTGCGCAGCGACCCGAAGTGGATCTTGTCCTCCGATACCAAAGTGCGCCATCTCACTCTCCTGCACAGTCTGGAGCCAGTCAGGCGCCTGGAGCTCACGCAGATCCTTCTCCACTTTATCGCGCCAAACTACTGAATTGATTTATTTAAATATGCTTTCACCAGCGTACACGAGAAGCTCGACGCCAAGTTGCGAGCATGGTCCGAAAGTGATCGTGCTGGTTAAGAAACGTTCGGCGCTGTCGTTACCAGGATGGGTAACTGCGAGGTATATTTCATCTGACCGACTGCTTAACGTGCTCTGCGAGGCACGGAGGAGCCGTGCCTCGCAGAGCACGTTAAGCAGTCGGTCCCGGTTGTTGTCATTCGACAGCAGTCATTAAGCCGTCTGACATTAGAGGTCACGAACCACACTATAACCATGCAAGTAACCAGCTTACATAATCTATGTAAGTAGTTCTAATAGCTAAGAAAGCATATTTAAGTCAATTCAGTAGTTTAAGAAAATAAAAAAGAGGGTGTGTGCTTATGACCACACAATAGAAGTGAAAACTTACAAAAAAAAACACGCAAAGCACGACTTAGATAATAATAAAAACGTAATTCTTGAAACGATGCACTCCTTGTTAGACAGTAAACGTGGCTGATGACAGCTGATGACGACTAGAGCCGAGTATACCCGATTCAGCGTCACCGACCCGAACACGTTTGATGTCGAATGGAGCCGAGTATACCCGATTCAGCGTCACCGACCCGAGCGCTCTTGATGTCGAATGGAGCCGAGTATACCCGATTCAGGGTCACCGACCCGAGCGCGCTTAATGTCTAATGGAGCCGAGTATACCCGATTCAGCGTCACCGACTCGAGCGTGACGGTTCAGTTTGGTTCCCTGTTTAGAAAGAGCGCAAGGTTTCACTTCAAAAATGAGATTGTGTAAGTTGTAGGTGGCAACCCTTTCTGACCTCCACTCTACGAGTACATGCCTAAAACAAACTCACATGCTGTCTTGTGAACAACACCTCGTAGTTAAAAATAAATCTTTGTTTTAGTCGGGCGGAGAGCAATTATCATTTAAATACAGACTCTCGTAAATATGGATAATTGAATAATATACCCGTACGTGTAGCTACGTTTAGGCCCGGACTACACGACGACGGTTCCTAGGCCGGTTCCATGGAACCGTTGCTTCATATAAACTCCTGAACCGAGTGGGCGGGACTTGAGCGCAGCGCATGAGTTTGAATACAGTCGACTACACGGCCGGTACCGGTACCTTAACCGAAAATTCGCTTGAACCGTCGTCGTGTAGTCCGAGCCTTACAATACAGGCCTGTAACTTGAATATGCTTCTATTCCGAGCGTAAAGTCCATATAAAATAAGGACAGTAGAGTATCTCAGCTCAGTGTTAGCCGTACGAGGCCGAGCCTGATCTTGAACGCCGACAGTAGGTACCACAAATACACCACGTGTTTGTGGTTTGGGCCGACAAGCTTCGATGTGCGCCGCCCGTGTGTTCTTCAGCGCAAAGAAAGAAAGAAAGAAAAGAATCTTTCCAAAAGCAAATTGATCAATCGCTACGCTGCCTGACCTCTTGCGACATACTTGCCGAAATTACGCGACGCAACTTTCTGCCCGGTTACGCTCCCAATGCATTTTAGGTTACCCACGACACACCTGACGGCAAATACGTCGCCTAAAACTCATACAAAATGATTAGCCGCCGAACTTCGGTCGCGTAATTTCGGAATAGTGTGTCTCTACACTAAATCAATATATCCACCTGGGAAACTTTCAATTAAACTCTGCGCAATGTGGTGTATTCCAAAATACTGATTTATTGAAATTTTGCGTAGATTGACATACTGATAAACAGTACAGTCGGCGTTCAGACGCCGTCAACCTGGCTTTGGAAGTGCCCTTCCTAAAGGAAGTGGGGACTATTTTGCTGTCCAGCGGCTATATCTGCTGGCCAATAATTATTTCGTGGCAACTATCCATTTTTAACTGCATTTGACCAATTTTCTTATCTAAATTTGAAATGACCTCCACCAATCTTTCAACTGTCGCCGCAGATCTCGTGTTAATAGGCATAGTTTTTTTTAACTTCTAAACCCGCATATGACCTCGATCTCGCCAGATGGTAAGCGACGATGAGGTCGACGATGGAGCATGCGGGTCCAGTAAATGCCTATTCACTCTGGCCTTGAAGATCCCAAGGTTGTAGGTTTCGGGAAATACAGACGCCGGCAGGCTGTTTCATTCCACAACCGTTCGCATAATGAACGAAGAAGTAAATCGCTTCGTACGAGCAGATGGGATATCAACAACATAAGGATGGAACCCTTCCCATTTAATGATGAACTGTTTATAAAAACTTGTTTAAATATAAAATTATAATAAAATAACACAGACGTTTTCAAATTGGAGGTTGTGTGTATGCGCTCGTGGGTGCACTATTTTATCAGCTCATCTGTAGCGGTCGCAGCGCTGTACCCGGCGCGGCCTATGTTTGCATGAAAGCCTTCGTTGAGATTCTCTACTAGATCTAATTTACATTGAGGTGTCAAGTCAATCAACGTCTGCCTACGACACGGCTTTGCACTGTTCATCTTAGAATAGAATAGAATAATAGAGGCGTAATTACTACAGATAATAGAGACGCTTTTGTGTTATAAAATATGTCAATTGTGATTATTTTAGCTCTTTATTTTTTATTGTTTAGAATAGTAATAATTTATTGGCAGTTCTTACACAAAAAAATAATTCAAACAGACAACACAGAGGAAAGAAAAACGAAGATAGAAAAAAATCCGAATGGTCCACGGTCCCTATATTTGTAAATACAATGTACATAATATAATTCTACTTTGGGCTCCACAATGGGAGCGCTCAATATTATTTTGAGTCAGTCCTTATCTGAAAATATGAAACACTTACTGTTGTTTGCTAAGTTGGCGCTCAAAGTGAGGGCTGACTCTAATAATACTTGAGCTTCCCTTTCCTGTTATTAGTGACCCTAACGAGGCTGACATGGACACCTTGTCGTGTACCAAAGCCTATAAACTGAGATTTTAAAAAATATATCTACTTTACAAATTTGTCATTAGTTTCACAGCTTATCTAACCGTGAGTTGCCAATTAAGGGTTCCGTATGTCTCGTATCATCTCTGTCTAAAACTATGGCGTAGAAAGGGATAACAAGTATGCTAATGAAGGCTTAACCTTAAAGATGTTTCGTGTATCTGACCGTAAGAGCCCATCTACTGAGAATTGATCAGCAAGTACTTACATATAATAGTTAATACTCGTGGTAAATATGTATGACATATTCATGCCAATTCTATTTATTTATTTACACTTTATTGTACAACAATATACTCGATAAAAACAATTTAAATGAAACATTGTACAAAGGGTGAACTTATCTCTAAAAAAGATTTCTTCCAGCAAACCCGCGAAACTGAAAAATGCGTTATAATTTAAAGGTAGACAGACATTTGGCGCTCTTTGGTATCGGAGGCCAAGATCCACTTCGGGTCGCTGCGCCAGCGGAGTAAGTAAGTAAGTAAGTAAGTAAGACAGACATAGTGTGTACGTCAAATAAAAAATAAATACAATATATAAAGACAACTATAATTCTATATTTTTATTCTAAAGTTAACCGCGTTCTAAAAGTATACGAGTCAATTATAAACGAGGAAATAGGTAATTGGCTTTCTGTAAGTTCAATACATATGTAATTTCATAATTGTTAATAGCTGTAGATTTCCCTTATAAATATAAAATTTAAACAGTGAAACACCACCTTTAGCTAAGTGATCAAGCATAAAGGTAAACTCATAAAATCTGTCCTTCATTATACGACCGGCCAGGGATCGATGGGAAGGAATGGAAAACTACCCGTGTTAGTCGAGGTCAGATTTGAAGACGTATGAAGTATGGAATTGGTTTTACGATCGCTACAGTAACAGTATAGAATACCTATCCCCAACTAGAAAAAATAGTAGGAACAGTGTTTTATGATTTACGAGTAGTCGTGGCACTCCCTCGTTGCGAGGATGACTTCTGCTAATCCAAGGTATGTTGTTGTTGTCTCTGGTGCGTCTTGGAGTGGCTCAACAACCCGATCCTGGAGTTGCACTCGCGACCGCATATGCTGAATTTTGTGACCGTTGGCAGCCTGTCTCTCAAGGCCGGGTTTGCCTCTTTCTCCTTCCTCTTACGCCTTTTCTCTGCTTCAGCTTCCACCCTCACCGTTTCGAAAGATTTTGCAGCTTTCTTCGTCAGGTCGCGCCATTCTGACTTGTAAGTTGAATAAGTTAAAGACAAAGTTATACCGCTATACGACTGAAATGTCGTGTGTACAACATTCTTACTTCTAAGTCGTGTTCCTCATTGCTGAGGGTCGTGATCATTCTAAGGAATTAATCACATAGAACGACTCTCTTGGCTGATTTAATGGGGTGGTTTGCTATAGCCTTCCCCATCTTCTTCTTTCGTGTTGATGATCCGAATTAGATTTTTCCCGACCAGAAGGTAGCCACATCTGGTTGGCCTCGAAAAGGTCCTCCCGCGTGCAGGTGGTCGGACACGCGGGACAGCAGAGCAAGTGCTCCATGGTTTGAGGGGAGACACCACACTCACTCACTCACTTTACTTGATCGCTGGAAAAACCCTAATTGTGTAGATTATCTCCACAACAGCCAACCTGTGTTCGCAGGCGATTAAGCGTTTTCCAGGTTGGCCACGGGAGTTTGAAGCCTTCCCCATTTCGCACACTGGTTATCACAGTGTGCAGGTTTCCTCACGATGTTTTCCTTCACCGTCCAACCAACATTTACCAACTGCTCAGTTGGTAAATGTACGCAAGTCTTCGAAAAAAACCGATAAATTCATTGGTACATGATATTGCCTGGTTTCGAACTTGGACCTTCTCGCATGGGAGTCTGCACGACGCCACCGATGCTCAAACATTAACACAACCGATTAATAACCAAAAAGGCGTAAAAATTGCGCCCAAGCAATTTAAAAGTATCAGATGTTTATACAGGGTGGCACACGAGTTTTTTAAACTTTAATATTAAATAAGTCCGCACATGGCAGGATCAGGGAGAGGATACTAGCAGTATTCGACGGCTCAGTTTTTGGGATTTTTGTTGGTCAGAGGCGCACTACCCGATCGCTATAGAGCCCTACTTTAGTACACTCTTCGTACACTCAAGCTAGGCGAGAGTTTCGTAATCGGTTGATATCCGTCTTTTAATCGATTCACCGATCATTAACTTGATTGGGTCTGCAACCCAAGGTTCCGACTAAAAGGACACATCACCGACAAAAGCAACCCGTCAAATCGAATATGACCGCGTCGCTGTTGCCGTTCTCAATCAACCGCGGCGTTCAATTGTGGCGTCATTGAACAGTCATAGTTCCAGTGATTATCAAATATGAATTTGAACCTCAAGGTCCACCATTACAAGATTAAATTTAAATAAAAAATTAAACCGGACGCAAAAATCAAACGGAAAAATGACTGTGAACAAATTAATGTTAGAGAATTATGGACCGGATAATGGTATGGATGAGGTTTTCTTTAGCGATGAAGCATATTTTCATCTTGATGAGTACGTAAATCAGCAGAATTACCGTTATTGGGTCCCCCAGTAATCCACGGCATGAACACGATTTGATGAATCCACGACGACGATGTGAACATGATTTCAGCAGAATTGTCAGCGTGCGAGGGGAAAATGTAATTAAAGTATTGTCGAGTGAACTAAACGGGGAAACGGCACCTCAGTTGAAGATTTTTTTAAATTACAGAAAAGATGTGTAAGGATTATCGTAAACATAGATCAAATGGAAAGCTGCAGAATGCACTTTATTGAACAAAAGATCTTAACGTCAACATCAATATACATTTTGGAGATTTGTAAATTTGACAGGAAACATACACACTTGTATAAAAAAGCAGAGGACCTACACAGTACGCCATTTAACACTCGCTACCAGAAAAGACTTGCCAAAGCTCTGCCAAAATCAAAATTAAATCTACACAGTTCTGGACCGTTCGTTATGTCAATAAAAATATATAACAAAATTTCAAAATTCATCGACATCGAATTAAAAGACTCGATATTCAATAAAAGATTAAAGTCGTATCTTCTTAACAAATGTTTCTATTCACTGCAGGAGTTTTTTGATGATAAAAACAATACTTAACTATAAAATCAATTATGTATAACTTATAATGACATTTAATTTAATTTATCTCGTTAGCATTTATTACTATTATAATATATTATGATCTCTTATTTTATATTGCGGTGCCCTACTCAGGGTTTCATGTATGATCAGATAATATACATATAAATATACAATATAAAAGCAATAAATGGTATGAGTATGAGTAAATATGTATTTTTTGTGTTTTTCTTTCTTTCAAATATGCGCCTTCGCTGGCAGGAGCATTCAAGCCGACAAGGAGGACATCTCGGCGAGGTTATTTATCATTATTAATATCCGCATTTGCGTTTTATATTTTAGTATTCATATTTTTTTGTATAACCTACTAGTTAGTGATTTTTAATATTTAAAAAAAATTTAAAGTCTGGAATGAGTCACCCTTTATATTGAGTTTCTTCCGCGCTTTTGTGGCATCCACTTCAGCTTTGTTTCGTTTTGTCTTGCAAATTGTTTACAGTAGTGATTTTCTAGTAAGAATGGTGTTTCTTGCTCGAAGAACTTCGACAAGATGTGAATAATGTGTGGGACAGTGAAGTAAAGTCAAATAAGACGCTGCAGCCCGATCCGTACTTGGCTGGATTTTGAAGAGCCATACTGCGTCCGGGACGCCTTCTTCTTTGGTTCGGATGATGCAGAAGCGTGGAAGATTCTCCCAGATAGCATTGAAATTTGTCACACCAGCATTTTAATGAACACTTGAAAGAGTTGTTTACATCAGACATGGCTGTATGGGCTCAGTTCCCTTTGCCTTAAAAAAACAAACAACAACCTCACCCTTTATTATATTATAAACGTCTGATATGTGGACCCTGAAGGGCTGGGTCCTTCCACCGGCAAGTTACTCGGATTAATCGTACGACACGTTTATCCACTGGCGGTAGAGACAAAAAATAGGCAAGAAAAAAAAAGAAAGGAAATAAAGGAAAAAAAAAGAAAATAAAGGATTGTATTGTATTGTATTGATATTCTATTGCCATACACGGAAAAAAATTTTTTTCAGTTAAGTTGTCTGCAGTAAAAGGCTCTGGTTTAATATCCTTGATATCTTGTGATATAGTATGGAAGCAGCAATTTCGCCATATGTCTTCATCAAAGAGATAGTAAAACTGCCATCGGCGAGTACCTAGCCGTTAGTATCTGGGGCAGGAAGGAGGGATTGATCACGTCATTTGTCGGTGCCTCCCGCGTCTTTACAGGGAGGCGTTTGTTTCCCGGTTAGAGTTATAGAATGCGCTATGAGAGGATGAAAGTGAATGACAATCATTACATCAAGAGAGGGGCTGGTACGAACTTGGTCTGAAAGTGGTCGTGCAACGTTAGCGCGGTCAGAATCCGGATGGGTGACCACTGGTGGCACATTTTTAACCCTCGACCGATCGATGGAGGGCGTGGTATAAGTTTGACACGTTTGTCTGTTTGTTTATGGCTTCATAACTTGACAACGGATGATCCAATTTGGACCCGGTTTTTTATTTAGAGTGTTCTTAGCTAATAAAATGTCTGATAAAATTTGGATCAGTAGTTTCCAAGATCTTGGAGTTACTGGAGTATCTTTGATGGCAGATGGGATCTCTGGAACTGTAATAGCTAGATGGTTCGAATTTGAGCTCAAATGTTTTGGACCATAGAGCCCTTCCCACATCTGGAACCTCAAGGACCTGGTGATGACCAGGAAAAGTAAGGAGAAATCCACAATGGTAAGTTGGTTTTTTTACCCGGCTGCCCAAATAACCCTCTGTTTGTCCCCGCCTGCGATGCTTTTCATCAACATTTACATTATGTATATTTAGTTAGTTATTAGGTATTTTGGGTTTTGTTTGTTGGACAAGTCCGTCTGTGATATTTTTCATCAACATTTAAGTTATATAAATATAACTTATAGTTAGTTAGTTTATAGAATAAAAATTATTTTTATACTTTTTTGATTTCGTCAATAAAAACATTTAAAAAAAACTTATGAAAAGTCTTAGTCAAAAATTCCGCCCCGTGTCGACCCTGGCGCAAAGGTCCCCATTACGCTCGCGGCATTGCCACGCTGAATCGCCACGGCCAACCTCTGCACCAAGAACGACCCGGAGCGGGGGTCACAGACTCTCTCTATCTCTCAGACGACGGCCGACCTCCATGACAAAATCCTTTGCCTCCGCCAACAACAACCTGTCGTTTCAACCGCAAATGGGACAAAAACGTAGTTTTGCTCCAGAGCGGCGTACTTCTCCCGTATTCTTTGAGCCGCTGCTTCGGCTGCTGCCCCGGCTACCCGCGCAGTCCGTCTGAGGTGACTAGCGGCGAACGTACTGACGCAAGTTGCGTCCCACAGGAGACGCCTACCTTGGCGCCGTAGGCCGTCTGGTCTTTATAGAATTAGTTTTTATTTATTTATGTATTGAACCCGAACACATGTCATAGCGCAATTAATATTGCTCAAACGGGATTCCATAGCTTGCTGTTATCATTTGCTTATATAAGATTCTAGGGCTTCTTTTTCTCTTTTTAGTTTTCGATGTAGTCGGTTTTTTTTAATAATAATTTAATATTTAATTTAGGGTTATCGTCTGAACCCCTTCCGTGGCTCGGTGAGTATGTTAAACTGTCGGTCCCAGCTGCTAGGATTCAACAGTCATTAGGCAACGTCAGAGGCCTACAGGCGGCCTAAGCAACTAATTATACTGTGCATTTCATCTCTTCACACTATATACACTGCCACTTCAGTGGTTGTCTGGAAGAGATCGCTATAAGCGATAAGGCCGTCTTTGTGCCTATTACATTACAATTCCTGTAATTTCCAGTGTTCCTGTGTATATACAATAAAGTGTTTCTATCTATCTATCTATCTAAGCTTAAAAGCTGAAGACCTTGCCATATCGCCTAAACCATCAAAATATTCTAACAAGATTCAGTAATCCCCGGTAAAACGTACGCCTGAGTAAACCCTTTTGCACAAATGTTCAGTATAACATGGCATAACGTAGAAGTTGCTATGGCCTTTGTTTTACACGATGCTCTGTATCTTGTGCCAGGAGACAGAGACGGAGCCAGGGTAAGGGAAAAGGGGGCGCTGGTTTGTAAGGGGCGCTATGTTGTTAAAGAGAAGCGGTCAAGTCGGGTTTGGATACCTATATATTAGTCTTACCTACATTTGTAGACCTTCTGCTACAGTGATTATTAATAGAGTTTCTATATGCTATCATAATTTCCTCAGTATTGTAGGTTTCATCTAATAATAGAGCAGTGAGTAAGTCTTCGAAACAACTGAAATAAATGAGTTTTATGTCTGCAATGAAGTAGTTAAGTTTAGTGTATAAAATGATATCTGTGGTAAGCAAAGATTTTGAGTTTAGTTTATGTTTAGTTGTCATTAAAAATTTAAAAAAAAAATTAAGGACGTTAAGAGAGTCCTATCCTTCCAAGGCCGCCTCTAGGCTACGGTGACCACTTACGGTGGCCCGTTTGACTGTATGTCTTAGGCTAATTAAATTTTTAAAAATCATATACTTAATTAGGTACTCATAAATATTTTACATGCACCGAATATTTCTGTACGAAGCCCGACTGTCGATTTTTATGGTATTAAAATGATTCACCGCCTCAATTTCATTCTTTAAAATTCATATCTACTACCCTACCCTACAACAAGCAATATAAGTAAGTGTTACATGGTATCATTATTTATGGATTTGTTTATTTTCTGGGGCGCCATGGTTGGCCGGGGCGCTAATCTCCTTGATACGTCTCTGACTATAACCTTACTATACTCAAGAGTAGCTAAAATATTGCCTACGCTAGTCCGTACCTACGTCGGTAGGTATCGTTGGATAGTTTCCAAGTTGCCTCTATGTTTCTACAGTCTACCACCCATGTATCTATACCTTATCGTTCGATCTCTATATTGTTAAGATGTTGTAATATCTGTGGGGGCGACGGTACGCATGCAAATATGGGTACGGACAAACGCAAATTGTTTCAGGGTCAAACCTTGTACTCGTATCTTATGAATTGGTAATTTATTGACTTTCTGTCTTACGCTATTACCATGGTCGTTGGAATATCTCTGGTATAAATCCTTATAAGGTTTCTCTATATAAATGTTAAAACAAGGATTGGTCCTGTTTGGGAACTATTCTTTTTCACACGACACGGTTGATGGAATCAGGCTTAACTTTGCGGAAATCTATTACATATTATTAAAATTATTAGGGGAAGGACCGTCGGATTTGCCCTCCCCAACACTCCCTCAATCCTTATCACATTCTTAGAAGTTCGGATTTGTCTAGTTGCGATTGTAAATCCTTCTGGATTACCGTCAGGGAGGGCGAATCCTAAGGTGTGTGCCGGGTCCTACTTCGTCTAATAATTTTAATAATTAACTCTGTCATCATAACCTACATGCCACATAAACGGTCACCAATCTGGTGACCGTACGGCTGGCTTCTATGCTGAAAGACCCCAAGAATTAGTTATTATATCAGTTACAATTACACTATCTCACGCACACAAACTGACACACCCTCCCTGCCATCCACAACACACAAACACACACGATATAATCACAGGTCATTAGTGCAATTTATTTATTTATTTTTGGCAAATTCTTACCTAAATTCTTCACATAAGTATTTAATCTTATTGATGTTTAATTTTTAATTTTTTTTTAACCGCTATCACTATCGCTCCCACTAACATCTTGGGATAAGGGGGGAAATGAAAAACAGCGCTGCATATTTGGTACCCGAGTATGTCAGCATTTGCTGACTTTCCCCCCTTTTGCCAAATATACATAGTGCTTTGTAATTAATTTTAAATTCTTTGTAAAAATTATGAGTATTTGGCAATAAATGTATTTCTGTTCTGGCATAGACTACACTCAACTTTGTTTAACTTGCACGATTACTTGGTCCAAAGACTTCACAAAGCCCCTATAAGACCTATATTACCATTTAGTAAAGAAAGATATACAAGACGACATAATATATCAGAAAACGATAATCATATCTTGAAGATACGAGACAACTTCGATTAGTTTATCGGTTTTTGCCGGGATAACTTTGTTATACTTTTTAGTTGTAATACTTTTATTCTCTCTCGAAGAAAATATTACATTATATAACGAAATAATGTTATTTCTAAGTTGATAGTTTTGTTGGATAAAATAATATTAGTTTTACGTAGAATTGGAATGAAATATTTTCTCGTATTATATTCTAGAGAAAAACATAATACTATGTTCTTATGTTAAAAGCGACAATATAAAATTACTGGTAGGAATCCAAATCGCTAAAAAGCAATCCCTATAAATACAAGATTACAACTTCTAAATACTGTGAAAGTTTAAAAAAATATATAAATATACGACAAACAGGCAGACGGGCCACCTGATGGTAAGTAGTCACCGTCGCCTAGAGACACGTGCAATACCAGGGGCATTGCACGTGTGTTGCCAGCCGTGGAGGGAGAGGACTTTTTTAACGTTCTTTTTGAAGCATCCCATGTCGTAGCGCTGCGGGAAATTTGTCGGGTGGTAGAGAGTTGCACATTTTACAGGTACGTGGCAGAAACGCTCGTGTAGAACGGGTCGTGGTAGACACCCAAGGCTTTAGAAAGTGCGGGTGAAAGTTGAGCCGCCGACGATTCAAGAAAGTAGACGACGGCACAAACTCAAATAGTACTGAAGAGCACTTATTATTAAAAGAAATAGAGAAGAAAGTCTTTTTCATATTCTGTGTATAATAAAAATTAAACTAAACTATAAGTCACTATAACCATAATAGAAATTCAGCTTAAACCAGAATATTGGGTAGATATTTCGAGCGAATCCACGCGTGAATATGCTACGGCGGCGGCGTAGCCGTAGCACAGCGCTCGTAGACGTGAGCTCGTAGCGCTACGTTTAATATCTACATTTTAAAGGGCTTACATTCGACTCTGAGGTACATTTTAAGATTCAAATATTCGAATCCAATAACAATTTTTATTTGAATATGAAAAACAGGAATTACGAGACCGGCCTCTCGGTACTTATTGTTAACGCCATATATCGTTATTTTTAAATTACACTATACACATTCGTACTTATCTAATATTCATATAATTATACGTGTTCCTTTCCTACCTATCACCTAAGATACAAGACCGAAAGAATACGCGCATCGTGATGACGTCAGAATGTCATCTGCCAATCAAACGCATTCGTGAAATGACTCTTGTCGCAACGGTCACGCAAAACAAACGCTCATCGGAATTAATTATTTTCCACGCTAATTACTCTAATATTGTAACTGAACTATTGCCACGAGTGCTCTAAGTGCTCAACCCTTCAAACTTTGGTGGAAACTAGAAGAAACCAGCCGCCGGAGATCAGATCCAGGAGCTTCTCAAGTAAGTCTTGTCTCATCTCCTTCTAGCTCTCTGCCGCAAATTTTTCCACCACTTATAAAGACTAAGTAAGTATTGAGCGAAAAAACTTCTGCATGTTTTGCTCACAACTTACAAACTGTTACAGATTTATCAAATTTTAAGTAAAGTAAGTAAAAGTAAAATACACTTTATTGCACAAATAGAAAACAACAAACATGAGATAGAAAAGGAAATAGTGAAGTACAATTTAGGCGGCCTTATCGCTAAGAGCGATCACTTCCAGACAACCTTCGGGCAGAGGAAATGATTTCGAGAAAGAGGTAGTAGGTGTGCAAATCAATATGGAAAACGATATATAAGAGAATTGCTCAGTGTAAAGTAAGTTACAGATTTTTTCTACTCACATTCAAAAAGAAAACAATTTTATAAGAGATTTTTGAGAAAAGTGTTAACTTTTTTTTATTATTTTGCATAGGAAATGATTTCGAGAAAGAGATAGTAGTTGTGCAAGCATTATGGAAAATGTTATAGAAGAGAAATAATATTAATATTTGTTGTTTAAATAGACAAAACGACTAATATTCTAGTCAATTTTCAAGTTCCTAGGCAGCACCGTTTATGAGACAACCTTATATATATATACTTTATGTAACAAAAGCGGTCTATGACGGTTACGTCGTGATTTCTCTATGAAAAAATAATATATTGTGGGGGTGATGATAGTATGTACAGGATAAGAGGAACCCCTGTATAAAGGTATAAGACAAATTGCAGATGAAGGTCCATACCTCCTCGAATGAAGCCTAGTTACGGTGGAGAGCCTTTGTAAGCGCATTGTCGTCGTAGCCTATTATACTAAATGCCAATTTCCTAACGCAAGGAGAACATAGATCACTGTGTGCGTGCGCCATTGAGGATTTAGACGTAAGCGCCCATTACACTTGACAACAGATATACAAGTGTTCCTTTGGTTATGCATTAACTTCGACACTGTACTGAGAACAACGAAGTAGTTATTTTCCAAATTGTCAAATTTTTTAATTTTCATCTTCGTCAGCCCTGGGGCACAGCCCCCCCCCCCCCCCCCTGCACAGTGATGATTGGTGGATTACACACGCCTTCGAAAACTTTTTATTTTCCTCACGACTTTTTCCTTCACCGTAAGAGCAGTCTCAGTAAATGTACGTTATTCTTGACTTTGCAGCGTTTCGAACCCGGACCTTCCGCATGGGAGTCCGGAGTCCTAGCCACTAGGCCACCGACGCTTTTTTTTTAATTTCAATTAAAAAAATATTTTTATTTTTGTAAAACTAAATGCCTTGCCTTAAATTTCCTAGTATGCCATACTCTTTATCCGAGCTGGCAACGTCGCATTTTGATTTATTTGAATTTGACAATCATGACATAATTTATTAATGACATGTGCAAACGAACAGCTAATAGTTTGTTGTTGTTTTGTTTCAGGTTTTTTTACGAGCATAAATAAAGACCCTGACTCATTGTATAACTCGTTAAATAAATTAAAACGAAGCATTTATGAGGATCACTTCCATTGTCAAATATATTATGTAAAAGCTACAGAAGTGTTTGGCGAAGTTAATGCATATCTCCAGGAACACCTTGAATGTATACCTACCAAAATAATCATATAATTTGGTATAGTATCTGTGAACTTGACTGAATTAAGTCGGAAAGAAACAAGTGTAATGCATTCAGTACGGTTTAGTCTGCGATCACAGAAATCACCCTCTCCTCTAGATTTGGCATAAGTATTATCTGTTAACTTGACTGAACTCAGTCGGAAGGAAATAAGTGTAAATGCATTCAGTACGGTTTAGTCTGCGATCACAGAAGTCACCCTACCCCTTTAGAAAAGGTGATGTGAGCAGTGATAGCGGGCCAAGGATTTGGGATGCGCATATAATATTGAGAAGTTTCATACATCATCGTCGGTCCACCGGGCAGGGAGCGTCCCACACTGCGCTTTCTCGTACGCGGTCTCCACTATAGAACCTCGTCTACTCCAATGGTTGTCGGTTCTGCGACAGATATGGCCAGCCCATTGCCATTTCAACTTGCCCACTTGCATTCCATACGACTAAATAATCCATACTTACTTAACATTAATGTTAAGTAAGTATGGATTATTTATATTAATATACAAAACAACTTAATATCTCACGAACAAAATCAAAGAATCATAAAATCAAGGGTGTAAGACTTCGAGACTTAAAAGCTTTGCAAAGCTTCGCGGATTTGTGTTAAAGTTCAAACAAACAAAGTTACAGTGTCTGATGAACGTCCCTAGCCTGAGCTGAACGGAATTTTATTTTTAAACGAAAGTTAGACTCTCCAACGAAATTGCATAATTTGCCGGGTTTTTTCTACGAAAAGAAGTCAGAATTCCTATACCCGTATGACCCCCGAATCTACTAATACCAACAACGTAATCTTAAAATAAACTGAATTGCAGCGACTTGACGTTTTTCATATGCCACTAGTCATGAACCGTTCGATTAACATTACAATTCGGTCAAGCCAACGATCGATCGGTTGTTCATAAATGTATCACCGTGGTGTTAGCAGAATACGATTTGTAGTTAAGTTCGATCTATACATATACTACTGACAGAAATACGAGATTTCTTTCTAGAAATAGGCTAATAAATTGTGCTTGAATCTGCCTGAGCCATATCTGAGCCAACTAGTGTTCATTAAGTCCTCTTCAAAGAACGCAGATAAATAAATTCCTCGGACTAACGACGGAAAGGGAAAATGCTGTAGAAAAGTAGCACAAAAATAAAATTATAGACATGGGCACTGACATTTGGTCACAGTTTCTTTGACAGAACCGAACCGAAACTGTAAAACGTTTCATCGAATGAAGTAAACAAATAAAATAAAAGAAGTGTAAGAAGATAAATAAATGAAAATGTACATAAGGTGTGGTGTACCAAACTGGCAGAATGAATGGTTAAGCAGATAGATATATTATTTGGTTTTGTCAACTTCTGCTTTTTGTAGGTAAAGTGGCCTCTGTTGTGCAACGCGTGCACACATGACTTGTGGATATGTTACTGTAAAACCCCGAATAGTGGTAAATCTTAGGACTTATTTGTAAATCTTAAGATTTACCAACATGAGTTGGTAAATGTCAGGATTGATATAAAAGCGGCTTTAACAACGAGAGATTGGCATATGCTAGGATTAACCAATAACGATTAGTAAAAGTTGTTTTAGGGAATAAAAACCAGCAACGTATATATAATACTTACTCGTACGTCAAAATCGTAAAGCGTACGCTTTACAGCGTATACAGGTAGAGCCTCGTACGGTCATTCTGTTTTCGGTTTAGAATTGCCTAATTAGCAAAACGATGTCCATTACTACATTATTACAAAAAATACTTTGTTGTATCTGATAAGTACCTATTACGAAACCAAAACCAATTTTTCCGGTACTTGCACATCACTAACAAAAATAAAATGGGGTGAATTACTCTCCATCTGTCAGATTAATAAACATGCTCTGGAACAGAGACCCGGAACACTTTATTACTACAATTTAGTAGAACTGGCAGTCCTAGTACCGAGTTTAGTGCTTCTAACATTGCTGCAAAATGTATAGTAGGGGACGAAAGAAGGGCAGCGATGGAAGGCGCAAGTTTGAGGGGCGCTATCTACATAATATGTAATATGATTGCATAGACTAGTTGCGAGCATGGTTCCACTGTAATAATTTCTTTCTCTGTAAAAGAATGTGGAAGACACAATGAAACCACGGTAGTAGTGCAATGACTGATCTTTATTAATCGAGGTACAATAACAACCTATTGAAGGTAGATACATTTTACATCTACCTAACTGACAATCTCAATAAAGGCTTTTAAAAATATTGGTTTTTAAAATTTCATAATAAATGATTTAACAAATTTATGAATGTTGGAATTTACAACAACAAAAATCGACATAATTTGAGTTTCTGTCTAAATTAGTAAAATTCGTCTTGCCAAACGAAGCATTTTTATCGAAATACCTGCATGTAATCAACCTTAAAAGGCACCTTTCTACATTCTTTCTATTAAAATCACACTAAGCTGAACGACGATGCTAGAAGAGAACGCCTATAGCTTAAACACAAGATGTTTACAATCATCTTGAAAATGTACATAAAATTATTCTTATTATAAGACGCAAACCCATTGTTACATGATGTGCACATCATGGTACAAGAAGACGGCTCATTCTTCACCAGAAAAAACGTCAGCCCAAGGGTACATCATCATACGAGTGTTACGTTTCATGACGTATCTTTGTGCTGACGTAAACATCGTGCAATTTGCGTACCTGATATGCCTTTCTTCTCGTGCCATGATTACTTGGGGCCACTAACCCTGAGTACTGCCCTGTCTGGTAGCAAATAAAATTTTGTTTTGGCATACTTTATAACTTCATCAATTCGAAGTGCACAGTAGTTTAAATGAAAACGTATAATCAGGTCACATATAGAACAGGTAGCTATTATTCGCATAGATGTGAGCAGGAAGGCGATTCTCTCAACGCTAAGAATGTCTTGTCACGCTCACACATGTTATGTGAGCGAATGAGATAGGACTAATGTCGAATTCGATATTCTACTACGAGAATCGCAGTGCAGGGTCAGAAACACTGATAAAAAACAGGTGACAAAGCTGTTACAGACTGAATGGTAAAAGACAGAAACGGGATTCTTACCACGATATGACCTGCTCTGAAAAAACAACTGTTTTATTTTGAGCCTGCAAAGCAAACTTTATTTAGTTGAAGATCTTGGTTGAAGTGAACAATTTCTTTGATGAAGTGAACAAACCGATATGGTAGGCTCGGCTCATATGGAAACAAGTGATTGTTAAAGTATTTTTTGGAGCTAGATAATGAAGAGAGATGCGATGAGATGAGAAGAGAAGATGGCTAACTTTATTTGCAAGTTTGCTTTTGGTAGAATTACTAGGTACCAAAAGCAAATTTCACAGATTTAGTTTTTAACGAGTAAAACAGAATATTTCATTTTCCCAGTACTGAACCAAAAGATTTGAAAAAAAACTGTTGAATTTCGTGAAATTGTAAACCAGAGCCCTAAACGCTTGATACAAACAAAACGAGAATTCCACCAAAATTATTCCCCGTAAAAGTCGAACAAAAATACAAAATACGGGAAAATAAAATTGAAATTATAAAAAAAAACAATATTATACAATGAAACATACTGAATCTACTAATAATATTAATTTTTTCGTGATGATTGAACATGTTTGGTTATTGATGTTAACAATATTTTGATGTTTCTCAAACAACCGCTTATCTTGTCTTATCTTTGGATGGGGGCCGGGGATCCCAGCGACACTTCGACCCATTGGGATCTTTTGTGTTCAATCCCTTGTACCCCTATCCCTTGACCACATCACCGAATATGTCATGCATGAGCAAGACTATGTGTCTTAGTGGGAGGGATTTGAATTTCCTTGGGTCCGGATAGGCAGAGCCTAGCAGACCCATCCTTTTCGCCGCGAAAGCGTCACATTCACATAGGAGATGTGAAACGGTCTCCAGTTGTTCACCACAGGCTCTGCAAGATGTGCTGTCAGTCAGCTTCATCTTGTGTAGGTGGGCATTGGTGCTAAAGTGACCGGTGACGGCACCGACCACGCACGGAGTAGACGCACTTGACGTCTATTCAGCCCCCAGATCTTGTTGATCCAGCCTGTGACTTTGTCCCCAATGAATTTCTTAGAGTGTTCTAACCCCTTTAGGGTTAGCCACTCATGTTTGTGCCTATCGGTACTGTACTTCTTCAATACTGTTTTGATAGTACCCGACGAGAGGTCAACAACGGTTCTGGACCAATAAGCGATTGCTGTGATCCCTGTCTGGCCAACTCGTCTGCTGATTCATTTCCTAATATGCCTCATATCCCGGAACCCAAACCAGGCGAACTTTGTTAGACAACCGCTTACACATCTTTCTTCTTAGTCGTATTCCGGTAACGGAAATAACCATATAGAGCGACTTTCTTGGCAGATTTAATGTAGTGGTTTGCCATTGATTTTCATTTTCAGTGTGCAGGTTTTCTCACGATGTTTTCCTTCACCGTTTCAGCACTCAGTAAGTTTTTGAAAAACTCTCGGAACACCCACCTTTCGGTTTTTTTTGAGTATTTTTGATATACACTGTATTTCGGTGTAATTCTCTCCATAACACGGTAATTTGGGTTTAATTTTACGTAACAAGTTAAGTGAGCGCGTAACTTTAAAACCTAATATAAGTTTGGACCTTCTTTGGTCTATAATTATAATTGTGGAACCCTTTAGACCCGTGAAAATTCATGCTTGACTCGTTTTAACAGCTTATGTACTTGTGAAATATTATAAGCAGGACCGTTCTGATTATTTACACTAGTTCGGCGCGGCGGTCAAATGCCGTGGTCACTGTTCATAAAACAGTCACATTACCGAAAAATTATGAAGATGAGATACCAAAATACAAAGCTGTGAATTACAAGGCGGATGGCATCCCTTATCTCAATAAGTAAGTATTTAGAATGTTGCTAATAATGCTGGTTTTTTATGAAATTGGTAAACTTTTATTTAGTACTGTAAACACCAGAATATAGCAACTACACAATACAAAAGTATACAAGGATCACAAAAGATCCAGAGCGGTACAGTGTCAAAAAGGATACACCTCAGCGTAATGCTGAGGCAAGCCACAGCGCTGATTTTCAGTTGGCCCCTAGTGACTGCACGGACGAAGAAAGCAACAGTTTGTGTGTATGAATGAGGATATTAGTGTGTATGTGAGGTACTGAGTGTGTGGGAGGGTGATGGCATGATGCGTGTGTATTTACATGGTATTATATGTGTGTATGGTAGTTAATAGTAGACGCATAAGATTATCGAGCACATCCAGATTGTGAAAAGCAGTAGTTGTAGGGCACCTTTATCCTTCAAACTGGAACACAGTAATGTAAGAATTGCTGCTATGTGGTAGAAATCAGGTGGTAGATCCTGATGTGCAGGATCGCCTGAGTTGGAACCATCCTCTTATCAAAGCAAAGCAGAAATGCTTGTAATTTCCGGCACATAAGTACTCCATCTTCTTAGACCTCAAGGTTAGCAGCACATCGAAAACCTTCTAATAATGATACAGTGAGGTGAAATCTCTTTGGGCGGCGGTGACAACTTACCATCAGAATAGAATAGAATTGTAAAAAGGATGGTATTGGCAATAAATACACTTTGTTAGGGACCGTTCATTAATTACGTAAGGACGAGTTTGGTCATTTTTGATGCGTATCATAATTATAGGTAATATTTTAAACAATCTTAGAATAAGGAAACAAATTGCATAGTGATTTCCCGTCTCCCTCATTCCTACCTATTTCCAATTAGTGATCCTTTTATTAAACTGACCTCGTGACGCAGGCAGTGTGCGACCGAGCGTCTCCCGCGTCGCATGCGATTTGACTGCAATAAATAGATATTTCCGGAACACGCTAATAGACCTAAGTTTGGTGTGCTCTCGTGTGTCTATCGTGTGACTTCAGCAGCAGAGATGAGAGGAGGGTGGCCACCCAGCTGGAGCAGACTGCAAGCCCAGTTAACCTGTCGAAAGCCAGTCCCTTTGTTCCTCTCCTTTTGTATCGCTGTGCAATCCAGTTTGGGGATTAATTGTTTACTTTAAACACCGTTAGACACAGATAGTCGACCCCGTACCAGCGCAATCATAAGGGGCTTATAAATCATAAGCTTTTACATTACCTATTGAGCTCTCTTATGAAAATATCTAAAAATCAGGAACATTATTACAAGAATAGAGTGCAAACACGGGAAAAATGATATTTTATTCCATTTTTTGCTGCCGAATTGAATTTGTGATAGACGAAAGAAAACTAGTACAGGACATTGTAGCTCGACTGTAGTATTTTCGCGGTTTGAGGTGCGAAGGATGAGGCAAGATGACATCTCAGTGGAAAAGGGAAGATCTTCCTCCAGGCTTATATGCGAAGTCCGGAGATTTCTTCAATAGCGCGTTGCAGATTTGTTTGGCCATTTCGAATTTTTTCGAGCGGCTGTTCAGCGCCATCTATGGACCAGTACAGCGAAGTAGGCGTAGCGTGTCGCTTGATGAGATTGTCTTCTTGGTTGGTTTGTGATGGCGTAGCTACAGCTACGCCATACATCGCTACAGTATCGCCGCCAAACACCCTGAGTATCTTATTTTATGATATCGTAATAATAATATCTTATCTTATGATAGGATGCCGGGAATAACCCAGCGGCACTTCGACCCTTGAGGATATTTTGTGCCTATCCCATTTTACACACTGGTTATCGCAGTGTGCAGGTTTCCTAACGATGGTTTCCTTCATCGTTAGAGCAGTCGGTAAATGTACGTAAGTCTTCGAAAAACACGAAAAACTCTTTGGTACATGGCACTGCACGGTTTCGAACACGGACCCCCCGCATGGGGTAACCAGTAAGTCTGTGTCAAAACCTTGTGAAAGTTTTCTCATAATCATAGAATTTTAAAAGAAGACACAACGTATAGTTAACCCAAAAATCAGAATCAACCCAAAGCAATTTCTCCTCCATAACTCAGACACGATTTCATTTATTTCTCCCTGTTATTTACCAACTAGATTTACCTTTTTCGGGATTCTGTATTCGATGAAATAAGAAAACGGACTATTTAATCTAGCCAGTCTTACGTCGCAGGGAAATTCTTTTATTCCCAGAGTGACTCGTGGTTGGCAGGACAACAAATAGTTAGACATAGATACAGAACTGCATTCGCGTGTAATGTAAAAGCTCGGAACCGAGCATCAGTGAATACTTCGCGTGTATGTGTGTCATCATCATCATCATCAGCCCACTCTAGTCCACTGCTGGACATAGGCCTCTCCCAGGGCGCGCCATTGAACCCGACTTTCGGCTCTTCTCATCCAGTCGCTGCCAGCCACCTTGAGAAGATCGTCGCTGCATCAAGCAGAGAGGCGTTCCACACTACGTTTGCCCAAACGCGGTCGCTACTCCAGAACTCGTCTACCCCAGTGGTTGTGTGTGTGTGTGTGTGTGTGTGTGTGTGTGTGTGTGTGTGTGTGTGTGTGTGTGTGTGTGTGTGTGTGTGTGTGTGTGTGTGTGTGTGTGTGTGTAAATAATGTATTTTTTTCAGAGCCTACTATTGCGTCTGCTTTCTTTTCAAATTTTTTTTTTTTTTTTATTTTAGCACCTAGTTTTCATTATCTTGTATCGCCTTTAGTAACAACGAGGCAGTCTGTTTTTTGCCTTATTATCATTAATTCACTCTGTTAAATCTATAATATACGCTGTTGATTACCAATAAAGAAAAAATTATAAAAAATAATGCTCCTTCGGTCAGTCGCCAACGACCGCCCATTTGTTACATTAGTACATTACACAACATGCTCTTGGAAAACGCCCGATATTGAGCCACGCACACGCGGGCTTTACGTATAAGCGATCTCAGACTGAATCAAACGAACTTAGTTGCGACTTGTACGCGCTATGGCGCTCTCAAGTTGTAGGCATTATTTTTTCTACATAATACATTGTCATATTCACGAGGCTATTTCTTTAAACTGGTAACTTTAGCTGCCGCCCGGAGTTGACCTCGATCTCGCCTGATGGTAAGCGACGATGAGGTCGACGATGGAGCATGCGGGTTCAGTAAATGCCTAGGTATTCACTCTGGCCTTGAAGATCCCAAGGTTGTAGGTTATGTTATGTTGTTACCTTCTGTCTTTTTTCGGCATTACTATGACGATCATCCAACTACACGAGTATCTTATTAGGGTTGGGTATATTGTTCGGGTCTAATTTGATCTTATAGCGATCGTATTTCATAACAAATACAAAAATAAGAAATCATTTCTCGAAGAATTTTTGCGGAACTACAGACTATAATGTTTCATAAATGTAAGTATGATTCATAAGAGTAAGTGTGCCTCTAAATGTAAGTATGATTCATAAGAGTAAGTGTGCCTCTAAATGTAAGTATGATTCATAAGAGTAAGTGTGCCTCTAAATGTAAGTATGATTCATAAGAGTAAGTGTGCCTCTAAATGTAAGTATGATTCATAAGAGTAAGTGTGCCTCTAAATGTAAGTATGATTCATAAGAGTAAGTGTGCCTCTGAATGTTAGTATGATTCATAAGAGTAAGTGTGCCTCTAAATGTAAGTATGATTCATAAGAGTAAGTGTGCCTCTAAATGTAAGTATGATTCATAAGAGTAAGTGTGCCTCTAAATGTAAGTATGATTCATAAGAGTAAGTGTGCCTCTAAATGTAAGAATGATTCATAAGAGTAAGTGTGCCTCTAAATGTAAGTATGATTCATAAGAGTAAGTGTGCCTCTAAATGTAAGTATGATTCATAAGAGTAAGTGTGCCTCTAAATGTAAGTATGATTCATAAGAGTAAGTGTGCCTCTAAATGTAAGTATGATTCATAAGAGTAAGTGTGCCTCTAAATGTAAGTATGATTCATAAGAGTAAGTGTGCCTCTGAATGTTAGTATGATTCATAAGAGTAAGTGTGCCTCTAAATGTAAGTATGATTCATAAGAGTAAGTGTGCCTCTAAATGTAAGTATGATTCATAAGAGTAAGTGTGCCTCTAAATGTAAGTATGATTCATAAGAGTAAGTGTGCCTCTAAATGTAAGAATGATTCATAAGAGTAAGTGTGCCTCTAAATGTAAGTATGATTCATAAGAGTAAGTGTGCCTCTAAATGTAAGTATGATTCATAAGAGTAAGTGTGCCTCTAAATTACTATTTATTGATTAACTTGAAAAAAGGAGGAGGTTCTCAGTTAATCGACTATGTAGGTTACCTAATATATCTGGCATTTGTGAACCGATTGTGAAGATTTATTTTTATTTGAAGGGTACAAAACCTATCCAGGGTAATAATAATAATAATAAATCTTTAATTCAGGAATAAAAAACCCATATAACACAAGAACAATACAATATACAAAAAAAAAATTAATACTAAAACCAAATACACAAATGAGACCAAAAAAAATAATTAATAATATTTGGCTACAACTTATTCATTTACGGTTCTGGTCCCGGTGGACAGCCAACCAATGTTTGAATATGGGACTGCGTAGGTACTCACACACAGCCTTCAGTATGCTGTTGTCAGATTGTCGCAACCGCTTCCAAAGAGAAGCGATGCGAGTCCTGACAACCGCAAAGAAATCGGGCACCCGTGCGTCAGCGAACATGCCCGATGCACTACAGAATCGCGGCAACCGCATAAGGGTGCGAAATCCCATAATAGTTCGTGTTGCGAAATTACACTCGCTGTGACAATGTGGTGTTTTCCCCACTAGTTACACAGTGTACTTTAATGTGATGATATATTTTAATGTTCTTTAGAACTGTCAAAAACAAAAAACATCTTATTTGAATGACTATTCAGGATTGCTTTCAATGTGATTCAGGATTTCTTTTTCATTCAATGGGCAATTAAAAAACCCCATTCTCTTTCACAACATAAAACATTTCATTTCACAATGTTTGAACAAAACCGCGTAAAAGGTCGACCTGAAAAAAAAACTTTTTTCAATAGCATCGGACGTGAATGGCTTTTTCATCAGACAAAGTTAATGGTTGCATTTTACTTCCATTTTTCGTGTTAATTTTTAATTAATCGGGTACCGTTGCTTTTTGAGCTTCGGTTTGTGTTTAGAAGGAAAAGTTTTGTGAAAATGGTTTACAAAAGGTGTTTTTCAAAATATATTTTGTTTGTTTATGTTACGGTCACATTTTAGTCCGGAACTGGAATTGTTAATTTTTTCCCCCCTAGGATCCCAAAAAGGTATCGAATGGAATGAAATCCGTTATCCGGAGATAAAGATAGGTCACTAAGGGAATTATTCAAAGAATTACACGCGCTGTTACCAGACCGATTTGGTTTCCAGTCCTATAAAATAACCCTACGTGACGTCTACACAAGTAGAAGAAAGTTAAAAGCTGTAAGCGAATTCGTACAAAGATTCACAGAGTAACTTTAACTAAAAATTAAGTATCTTATCTTATCTTATCTTATCTTTGGATGGGGGCCGGGGATCCCAGCGACACTTCGACCCATGGGGATCTTTTGTGTTCAACCCCTTGTACCTATCCCTTGACCACATCACCGAATATGTCATGCATGAGCAAGACTATGTGTCTTAGTGGGAGGGATTTGAATTCCCTTGGGTCCGGATAGGCAGAGCCTAGCAGACCCATCCTTTTTGCCGCGAAAGCGTCACATTCACATAGGAGATGTGAAACGGTCTCCAGTTGTTCACCACAGGCTCTGCAAGATGTGCTGTCAGCCAGCTTCATCTTGTGTAGGTGGGCATTGGTGCTAAAGTGACCGGTGAAGGCACCGACCAGTAGGCGCACTTGACGTCTATTCAGCCCCCAGATCTTGCTGTTCCAGCCTGTGACTTTGTCCCCAATGAATTTCTTAGAGTGTTCTAACCCCTTTAGGGTTAGCCACTCATGTTTGTGCCTATCGGTACTGTAAAATTAAGTAACTCCCGACTAATGATAATTATCTGTTATGTTATTCTAATTGTTTTATTATTTTATATTTATATTTTTGACATTGTTATTCTACATAATTTTGATTAATATTAGGTTATTTGTGTTTATATTAATTAAGTTATATATAATTTTGAACTCCCGACTTATCATTGTGGAGATCCCCTTACATTTGCTGGTCATCATCAGGTCCTCATGATAAGTATGTAAGAAGGGTATAGTCTATACGCATTTGAGTTATTTCGTTGATTTGGCGAGGTGTTGTACAGTCGACCACTGGCTAACGTATACCATCTGTAAAAACCTTCTATAAAATCTCAACCTTATGTCTGTGCAATATGGTACATGGTATATTGTAGATTCTCATATTATGACGTTTTGGGTGGGTTTACCTGTGGTCGGGTGTACTGCATTTGACGTTACGTTTCGGTCAAACGAACGATCGTTCGATCCATATATAATTATGACTGTGTTAGCAGAATACTGTTTATAGCTAAAGTGGGATAAGTGGGAAGTGGAAGTGGGACGAAAACGCAATCGCTACATAATTTGAAAAGAACGATAAACATGGTAAAACAGTGGAATTGTGATTCTGTTTTAAAGAAGTTCTGTACTGTACCGCTAGTCTCGTATAACTTATACCAACCTGGGTAACTATGCATTCCCCCAACATACCCCAAGGGGTCAGTTAGACAAATGACGTCATCAATACTGACAGATCGCCGGAACACCCACTATCTCGCTCATATGTATAGCTGTCTCGCGACCAGAATTGTTGGGGAAAAATCATTTAGTGGGAGAAGTAGTCATTTGTGGAAATGACGTGGAGGGAAAGTGGAGTGGCTCGTTTGATTTTTGACGTGGAATCTATATCATGTCTTACACACTCGCTTTGTATTTGAACTTGCGTTGGGACGATGTCACGAAAATGTGTACTTTCAGCATACAACTAGCTCTTAACTATTAAACTTATCAAAATGGAATTTGTACCATTGGATAGAGTCATTCCGCCCCGTTCTAACGATACCTAACAAAGCAAGGGAATGCCTGTGACCCAATAGTGGGGAATGATGAAACCTTACGTAGAACAATAGAACGCATGGAGGCGTCTGGTGATCGAGAGCCGCACTTCACATGACATCGATTGGTTCCAAAATTTAGCTGACGAACGAGCTAACCGGCACAGACACCTCGCAACTCCTGCTCCAACAGATTCGCAGTTCCCCTGCTGCACGTGCGGCAGGCCTTGCCGCTCTCGCATCGGCTTATTCAGCCACGAAAGAGTAAAGAGAAAAAAGAATAAAGAGGATTTATGCATTCATTCATTCACGAGCGTAGATGCCGACACAACGCTGTGTAAATCATCTGTCAACAACAACAACGTAGAACAATTAATTCTACCGTCCGTCCTCTTTTTCAATAAATGCTTCTTTTTCAAATAATTTAGGAGAAATTGTTTTTTTTTTCGGGAGGGCGCTAGTTTCACCCAGGATAGCGAGGTACTTACTTATTTACTAAGGGTAAGAAGTAAGGGCCTTGAGACACAAGATAATGTAAAATGATACATTAAATTCGAAATGAAAACCAAAGCTAAAGATTTCGACGGCTTAGAATAATGTAAATAATTTAAAAGAAACCTATAAGACAGTCATTGTTTCAAGAACACGGATTTCGTTTTTACTTTCAGACCCCGTACATTAAAAATTTAAATCGTGATGTCTTGTTTTTTAATACTAAACGACTTTTACCTATATCCCGTTTGAAGTAATGTAATGATTATGCTAGTACGATCGTAAATATCAATAAAAATGTGATATTTTTTAAGACATAAGTTTTTCTGTTTGTCCGTGACATCATAACTTGAGAACTAGGGATGGGAAAATATTATATGCAAAATATGGAATTTTGTTAGTTTCCTAGTTGGGTTCTGATTTAAGTGGTGTTGCTAACTGGGATCGCAGCCAACAATTGAAAACACTTTTCAATCCCCGACTGATCGAGTGAGGGCGTGTTATAAGTTTGACACGTTTGTCTGTTTGTCTGTGGCATCATAACTTAACAACGGATGGTCCGATTTGGTACCGGTTTTTTTTTATGTAATAGAGAATATTGTCGAAAGTGTTCTTAGCTAGGTCTGATAAAAATTGGACCAGTGGTTTCCAAGATCTAGGAGTATCTTTGATGTCGGGATCTCTGGAACGGTAATAGTTAGATGGTTCGAATTTGAGCTCAAATATTCAGGTTCATGGTGCGTTTCCGACATCTGAAATCTTGAGGATTTGATGATGACCAGGAAAAAGTAAGCGAACTTCAATGTTACAGAATGGAACTGGAAGAATTTGGAGATTACCAGCCCGCCGAAACCATAATAGTTAGATGGGGTATTTTTGAGACAATGTTTATGCGATGAAGAGAAATAAATATTTAAAGATGGCGGTCAAAAACAAATGTAAATGATGTGGAGCTAGGAATTTTAAGATAGCCATGGCGAGGCCGAAGTCTGAGCTCCGCGTAGGACGTAGCCCGGAGCATCCCCCCGCCTTAAGGCGCCGCAGGTCCAACTTTTTAAATGTTGGAGTATCTTGGCATGTTGGAGTACGATGGTATATCTGGAACGGTAATAATTAGGTAGTTCGAGTTTGAGCTCAAATGTTTATGACTATGGTGACCTTCTCACATCTGGAACCTTGAGGATCTAATGATGATCAGGAAAAAGTAAGAGGGTCTCCACAATAGTACGTGGTTCTTAAATTTTTAATTTAGAGTTATACAAAATTACATTGTTGTCTGTAGAACATGTAAAAGTAATAAAATTTCAATTTCAATTCTTCCCCTTCTACTGATAAAAGAACAGGAAACTCATGTTTCTCGCTGTAACTAAATATCTCAGAATACAAATGGTTACACCTCGCCTACAACCCTCAGGAAGCTCAGACGTTATGTAAACAAAGGTGAAACAAACTGAAAGGAATATACACTGATGACGTCATTTGTTCTCGTGACGCACGTGTTAGAATACTGAGAAGGGTTCATGTGGAACAGTGACGTCACGAATACCTTAAAATTACTGTGGAGGATGTTTCAGTACAACGCAGAAATGTTTAGTTAGCGGGTAGCGCAACTTTAAATCTTAAGGACAATGTTTCTCCCATACATTGTTTGTCTAAAATCCAGCAGCCTCGGTAGTTTCCAAGTAAAATATAATGAACGCATTTCTTAATTAAGAAATAAACATAAATTGATGGTCAAATGTGAAAACAGAATTAAAATTCGTTGAAAAATAAAATAGCTACAGGCAATCAAAAATCAGATGATCGAAAGAAACGGCAATATTACATCATGACGTCACTGTGTAATAGCGCCATATAAGCACAGATCCTTGCTACATATAAAGAACTGTTTTGTTAAAAAGGGACAGAACATCCCCTACTCCTAACTTTAACCATTAATATCTCTGCTGTTAGTTGAGATATCGAAAAACGAAATTTAGACCCTTCTACAGGATGTTCATGTACGAGTAAGTTTATTGATTCCATCAAATTATTTCCACACACACACATCTCTCACGTCCATAACCCCCGAGGGGGTAGACAGAGGAACCACCTTCATCATACGTAGGTCCCACTTTTCGTCGTAACATTTGGTGGACAAACGTGATAGGTGGCGAGCCTACCGCCGTCTACTAGGTGGAGAATAGTATCCACTAAGACCCTTAGTAGATCAAAATTTTTCCAAAAATATTATTCTTCCAATAAATGCTTGTATGTATATTTTCGTGCTAAATTTGAATTGTATTATTTTCAAAAATTAAAACTTAACCTATTCTTTGATAAATCCAATTAAAATATGGTGTAGCTTTATTTTAAACTAAACCAGAAATGACTACCAAAGTCAACAGATGTATTTCAAACCAAACAGGCATTTCCAGGGTACTCTAGTTAAGTAGATGGTTAGAGGAACTCCATTACTATGCTAAGAGGGGTTCCGCAGACGTCTTGGGGCGGAAATGTGTTGTTTTAAGCTAACAACAACGGCTAGGAATGAGCTTCAGCTTATTGCAGTGTTTAGGGAATACGAGTATGTGCTTGTGGGAAATAGCAAATGTAAGCTGAGATAATGAAAGCTACTTGTTTCAATTATATAGGGATATAAGCCGGGGCTAACTATGTGGAATAAAATATGGCGTGAGTACAGTAGAAGTCAGAACGTAAATCCTGAAGATTTTTCTCAAAATAACGCCATTTCAAGAATAATTAAGGTGCGCCAAAAATTCAGGAAATTCAGCCATTACTGGTCCGCGTACGGACATATTCATATTAAAATAAATAAACTTAATATGTATTTTTTAAATAAAAACATTATGTACGAGAATTCCGTAATAGTACCCATCTGGCAACCCTGCTACTCCAATCTGAACAGTAAACCAAACTAAACCGTCACGCTCAAGTCGGTGACGCTGAATCGGGTATACTCGGCTCCATTCGACATCAAGCGCGCTCGGGTCGGTGACGCTGAATCGCGTATACTCGGCTCCATTCGACATCAAGCGCGCTCGGGTCGGTGACGCTGAATCGCGTATACTCGGCTCCATTCGACATCAAGCGCGCTCGGGTCGGTGACGCTGAATCGCGTTTACTCGGCTCTAGTCGTCATCAGCTGTCATCAGTCACGTTTACTGTCTAACAGGGGGCAACGTTTCAAGAATTAAGTTTTTATTATTATCTAAGTCGTGTTTTGCGTGTCTTTTTTGTATGTTTTCACTTCTATCGTGTGGTCACAAGCACACACCCTCTTTTATTTTAATAAAAACCTTATGTATGAGAATTTTTCATGTGATACGAGAATTTCACAAGTTTGGTACGAGAACAGTACCCACCTGGCAACCCTGCTACTCCAATTTTAAGGTTTCTTCTTACTTGGTAAAAGTGTCTCAGCCGCTGTCAAATAAAGTTCAGGAACCCCTACCGTTGGGCGTTTTAAGTGAATTTATGCTAATTCGCCAACTACTACAACTCGAGTCGTGTTGAATATCAAATTACACTCCACATTGGCCGTTGCGAATGTAAAATGAACCTCCAGCACTACAAAGGAAGCAATACTTTACACAGAGACATACGGTAATGGAGAACGATGAGCAAAATTGAAGGAGCTCGTAGCCTAGTTGCGAGCACGGTCCGAAAGTGATCGTGCAAGTTAAGCGACGTTGGCGCGGTCGGAACCTGGATGGGTGACCGCTAGTGGCATATTTCATCTGAGCTCTTCCGTGCCTCGGAGAGCACGTTAAGCAGTCGGTCCCGGTTGTTGTCGTTCGACAGCAGTCGTTAAGCCATGTCAGAGGTCTACCGGCGGCCTGAACAACTCTGACAAATAGGTTGGCCACTAACCATACGAAAAGCAAGCAAGCAAGCAAAATGGCAGTAAAGGAGAATGTTGTGACAAAAACAGTGATGAGAAATATTATAAAAGTTGGTCGTGATGATGTTCTTCTTCTAAATCGTATTCCTCATTGCTGAGGGTCGTGATCATTCTAAGGAATTAATCACATACAATGACTCTCGTGGCAGATTTAATAGGGTGGTTTGCCATTGCCTTCCCCATTTCACACACTGGTATTTGAGTGTGCAGGTTTCTTCACCGTCGGTAAATGTACGTAAGTGTTCGAAAAAATCCGAAAAACTCATTGGTACATGACATTGCATGGTTTCGAACTCGGACCTCTCGCATGGGAGTCCGACGTCCTAACCACGACGCCACCGACGCTCTTAAAATCGTGATGATACAGGTTTAAAATTGCTGTAGATTATCTGGGGGCACGGTTGTGTCCCCGACAAGTCGAGGAGAATGTTCTAGTGGTACCACCATACATATTAGGAAGCAAAACAGACCCATCTTAATCTGCTTATAATTTTGTATCTTGTCTAATATTCTGCCTATAATTAGATGACGAGAAGGATGAAACTTTCAACATAGTCTATTTAAGCTAAAGGAAACTCATAAGTCTCATGTTCCTACCACCAAGAATCAATATACTCCGCTAGTCCTAGAAAGATGATATTTGGCATAAACATAGGGTTCTGCACACATCATCATCATCAACCTATTAATGTCCCCTCTGTTGGGGCACAGGCCACCCCCTGCATACGGGCCATGATCCACTGAGCGAACCCAATGCTGATTAGTGGATTTCACAGGCCGAAAAACTTATTGGTACATGGCATTGCATGGTTTCGAACCCGGACCTCCCACATGGGAGTCCGGCGTTCTAGCGGCGACCGACGCTCACATTTGTGAGCATCGGTCGGTATTACATTATTTTTAATTTTTCCGCTATTTAGAGGAAAAATTAAAAATAATTTAATAAGTTGGAAGTTATGAGAATCTTTGTCCGATTACTTTAATTTCCGATTTTGGAGAAGCGGTGCGCGTGATCAGACATGCATTTTGATGCACTCTTTACAGCGGCCTATGATCGTACACAGTTCAATATTCGTCAGTCTACGCTTCTGTATGTAACTTAAAACAAAAAGACGACGCAGAATCCTATTTCAAGCCTGTTGTGACGTTGTTAGGTCGAGAGATACTAAGCCGAAAGTTACTTAACTTGTTAACGCGAACTTAAATTACCTCGGAAAACTTGAATACGCCTGTTGTTATTGCTTATCAAAGATCAATTGTAACTTCGGCCCGTCAAATCTGCGGTTATTCGACTTAAGTTGGATTTAAGTGAAGTTTGACAGAAAATGGACAATGTTAATATAAGGAGAAATGTTTGAACTTTGATTCTGGTGTTGGGTAATAAAGTCGATAGATATTAAATTTAACATAGATTGTAACTAGAGATGGGCATAATATGGATTCTGCCGAAAGTTCGGGCGAAATATTCGCTACTTTATTTTGAGCGTGGTTTGTCGATCCGAACAGGTTTATGAAAATTGTATTATATTGTAATTCGTCTAGAAATAACAAAGATTACTACATAGGTACATAATACATAAACTCTCACGTTCATAATCCCCGAGGGTGTAAACAGAGGAACCACCTTCAATCACAAGTAGTTCCCACTTTTCGCCGTAAGATTTGGTGGACAAACGTGATAGGTGGCTAGCCTACCACCGTCTACTAGGTGAAGAATAATATCCACTAGGGTCCTTAGTCGTCCCTACGACACCCACAGAAAGAGTTAATATGGTGTTATTCTTTAGGACCGGCTCCACACAGCACAAAGATTACCAGCTCCACATTATCTTCAACTTCTACACCCGTTGGTGTTATACCTAATTTATTAATCGCCACATATTCTGAGCAGACATATAGGTCACTTGTTAACAACAAAACTAAAGTAGGTCACACACTGTCCCCAGCATTAAGGGACCGCCCAAGGACTCTATTAAGCAACTAAATGCAGCTAAACCAGCTTTTAGCCGCAAATGCGACACGTCACTCCCTTAATTGCACCCCCCGTCAAAGTAAGCCACCCTCACCCCCTCTAGAGCTTTTATCATGGTGACAGACGGAAAGATGGATAGACTGGTGGTAAAAAGAGATTTCTTTTTGTGCTTCATAAGGTAAAGTGTAAGGAAAATGCATTATTCCTTTAAGTGTCTTCGTATTTTGCGTAAAATTTAAAATGCCAACAAAAATATGAATGTTAAAAAGGGGCCAATTTCGGCGAAATCCGTAACTTAGCAAGTTTTCACACAAGACTATAAGTTTTCTCTTATCTTCTATTGAATGACTCTTGTGTGAAAACTTGCTAAGTTAAGGATTTATTTTTAGACAAGCACTAATTTCAAGTCTTTTTAAAAAGTTTGAACAATTCAGTTGTCAATATCTCGGAGACTATTTGAGCTTCTAGATACGGATAACTTGTAAAAAGCTCAATACTAATCCCAATTGTTTTAAGTGAATGGATGAATGAATACAATTTATTGTACAGAACTTAGTATACATATAGTCCTCCTCGTCGAAACCGACGCCGGCGACCTCCTTCAGTTCCTAGCATGCGCTCGGATGTGGCTGGCGAATCAGAACTTGCTCTTGAAGACCCGGTCACAGCGATCGCAGTAGAGTTGTCCGGCACTGTTGTATGTGTGTAACGATGTCGACTTCATCGTCCATATCAACCTCCTTGCCATCAATTTCAACCTCATCGTTAGCGTTTATCTCACCTCATTTCGTGTTGGCATCTTCATTTCTTCTTCTATATTTTCAAAATTCATATCATATTCCCATTCCATTTCTAAATTCTATTATTCCATTAATTTCATATTTTTTTCGTATTTTGTCTTGAACGGACGTTTCTCCGTTATTTTTTGTCTCCTATTTTCTACGTTTACTATTTTCTGTGTTCTGTTCCTTAAAAATATAATATCTATTACCAAGTTTTTCTATTACTTAATCTGCACACTGTCCTAGAACCCTGCACCTAGAGGACAGACTGTAGCATGTATAGTGGTAGGAAGGCTTTGGGCGGGTTTTCCTTATATGTCGTTTGGTATCAAGATCAGCTAGACGTGCCCCTTCAAACTGGGCTACACTTTTCCTGACACGCGTACGCCACTCCGGCCTCCGTGACGCGAGCTCTTCCCAGTGTACATATGATATGTATGATGTATGTCTATGTATGAAAATGTGTAAAAAACGATTAATAAAATCTAGGAGATTTTATCGGTATGAGCGATCTCTATCAGACAATTATTGAGAAAAATCAATACAGCAGCCAAGTAAAACTCGAATTTCGCTACAATACAGGAATACTAGTTAGTGATTAACTAACAAGTTGGGATCCTGAATTTTCAGCTAGAATCAGCTCTAGCTAAATGAAATAGTCTTGAGTAAAAAGCTTTAGCGATTACAGTAATCGAAATAAACTGTTTTACCCAAAGTTTTACCACTTAACCCCTAACCCCGTCTAAAAAGAACGATAATTTTAAAAGCTGAAAAATTTTAAGTACCTACAAAGTATGTATGTATCAAAAGCCTGACCAGAATTTATTTAGAGTGCTTGACTTTCGCAAAATTTGACTTTCTCCTAAACAAGTTATGGTAGTTTGACAAAACCATCAAAAATATAAGCCTAAAATGTAGGTAGAAACGAATTTTCTAAGTCTATAAAATCAACCCACATCAAACATTGTTTGACAAACCTGTCAAACCAACGCTGGATAAAAATAAAATTACAGTAAGTTATATCGGGGCTATCTGAACTCCCATTCACAGTCAACAAATATATGAATTTCTTATTCATATATTTAATGGCTAAAAGCTCGCCCAAAAAAAAATGTTCTTTATATTAGGATATTAGTACAGAAATCGACGAAGTGCCCTTTCTTCTAGAACAATCAATGATGTGAGCATGTAATAGCACACGAGTAATGGTGGGACAATGTAGGTGGGACTACGAGTCACACATCATTTTGGTCGTGTAGGTAAGTATTGAATTTTTGTATGGAAGAGCTGGGTTTTTTTCGCGAAAATTGGTCACTTATGGACACTGAACACCCCCCTTTCGGTTTACAAGGGGGATTTTATTACACCGTGTAGTGTGGAAGACGGATTTTCACTTAAACGTTTATTAATTTTTTTTTCTTTACTACAGCGGACTGAAATCAGTTTACTTCGTAAGGTATTTATCTATAAAAGCTTTTTTTCATAGGTCATAGTTTTAAATAATAAACAGTACAACATATTTTGTATTAGTTAAGTAAATAAAAATAATACATTAGGCATTTAATAAAAAATCTAAAAATATTGCTAGTATAAAGTAAATAGACTCCTTGGTTTTAGTCATCATTATAAATACTTGAAAAGGGAAGGGACCCTTTTCTTAGTGACGCTAACGAGGCTGACATGGTCAGCTTGTCGTGTACCAAATCCTCTAAATTGAGATTTTTTTTAAAAACATTTAATATTCAGCTAAAAAATTAAAGCAAGTACTACTCTTCTATACACAATATTAAATCCTGAAACAAATTCTCTTTGCCAAAAATATTGCTTACATTTCATTAGAACTTTAATCTGAACGCACAGTATTGCCACGCTTCAAATCATTACTATTTCTTCTAATTCCTGATTAGGATGTTGAATTGGTTTAGAAATTGATTAAGATTTACTAGATAAGAGCCAGTATTTCAGTATTTGTCCACTAATGGACATAGGCGTCTCAAAATGCAAGACATCACATTGTTTTCCGCTTTTCCCAACACTGTAACCACACCTCATTCGTGCCACCTGATACAAGGCCTTTTTAGCCCCTCTGATTGCGAAAGCGATATGTCCTTCGGCGAGCGTTTCACGGAAGTTACGAGGTGTCTTTACTGCTTCTTAGAATACCTACTGTGTACTTCTAAAAAATGTACCAGAACATAATAAACCTACAACCTTGGGATCTTCAAGGTCAGAGTGAATAGGCATTTACTGGACCCGCATGCTCCATCGTCGACCTCATCGTCGCTTACCATCAGGCGAGATCGAGGTCAAATGTGGGGTTTAGTAGTCAATAGAATAAAAAAATACTTAATTAAAATTTTGAAATGCTTGGAATTAAAAGAAATTTTCGACGAGAAATGATTTTAGACCCACGGTTTGGGCTCCAACTAAACATTTGATAGATCTCGTATTTGACTACAACTTTCGTCATGAGACAAACATGCCAAGTCGTGTGGGACAGGATCCAGAGACAAAAAATCGTCTTCATATTAACTTGATCTGCTTATTTGTTTCGCCAGTAACCAAACAACCCTATTACTAGGTATATTCTAAATTCCTTTTGATTAAGTTGTTCCAAATTCCTTTTAGGTATAGTATGTAGTTACTAATGTAATGTTATAAATTGTAATATGCTTGCACGGAAAGTGCGACGGAGTCCCGACTTACAAGATACAGGTTTCAACCTAGTTTGTAAGTCGGAGGTGTTATTATTGTGCCTTGTAATAAGTCCATAAATTTTTCATTTTCATTTTTCTTAAACAAAGGGTATAGAACAGATATATAAGATATAGAACAGGAGCTAGAGACCAAAAATGGCTGACCATGACAAACTTATAATCAATACTAGTTTTTGAGAGTGGTATCGCATTGCCGTGCCTTAGTGTTGGCTCTGTTACTTTTCAATTATCGTGTGGTTAGTTAGAGGCTAACCTTTTGTTAGAGTTGTTCAGGCCGCCCGTAGGCTTCTGACATGGCCTACTTACTACTGTAAATTATAAATGCGTCACAAAAAGTTAATGAATATTAAAATGAAGTTAGTACCTAGCTATTCCGAAAGTTAATTAACTTAAAATAAATTAAAGTAAATATGTATATGTACCGTAGAATGTTTCAGAAAGGTAGCGCCGAAATACAACACAAAATGAGGCAATTATTAATTAGAATTAGTTAGGAATGTACCTCATTTTGTAGAATACACCATAAAATGTAAATTAATTTATGTTGAAAATATGTAAAAAGATACTTTGTGGTTTAGGGTTGGTACACGTAAAAATATTTCTGTTTATTTTCCATAAGTGACTTTGATGAATATTTTTCATAAATTTAGGAAAGAACAGTTCCGGTACATGACTGTACTCTACTCCTAAATAATAATAGCATGCCCCCAAAAGCCAGCATGCGCGTAGAGACGAATAACTGTGGAAGATGCAAAGGTACCGTTCGAGGCGCTCCATTATCTCTGCCTACACCGCAAGGGATATAGCGTGAAGATATGTATTTATGAAATAACATTGTATTGTTTACATAAAGTAAATTTTTAGTAAAGTATTATTTCGTAAACTGAAAGCTTTGTAAACAATGTGAATTAAAACTTTTCATAATTTATTATGACGTTACACGCTATGCGAGAGAAAACTGCTGCGTTTTGTTAGTACATTTGAACTCTAACATACCATTTCGTGTTACAGTAGCAAATAATGTGATAGATGGATTGCAACAGGAGAAAATGAAAATAGAAACACTGTGTTGAAAATTCAGGCATTGGTGAAAAAGGCTTTTGCCAGAAAACAAAAGACAGACTTTACTTACATCGCATTTTACTGAATAGATAGGAACATAAAACTCAGGGGTTTCTTTGGCTTGGATACCTCTAATGTCTGTAGTTTCAGCCTTCTAGACATCTCTAATACAAAGTTAAAGGTAAATAATAAATATATGAGTATTTATTCATTCACTTATTAAAGTAATAAGCTATGATCGGAGTAGATAGGGCTGTTTTTGGTACTTGCCACATACGGTCATAATATGGATAAGTATGCCCAATAATCCCGAGATTTCCGGGATTGAATAAATATATTATTTAGATTTTTAACGTTATATTTGTTTTGATACACATTTAAGATTGGTAGTGTTTTAACTTCTTCGTTAGTTCACAATTTTTAAACAATCGTAATCCGCTGAGTAAGGGCGAGGTTTATAAAAGTAATTTACAACATTTGCTCGATAACTTAAAACGGGATCCCGAAATCATATCCATATTAATATAACTTTTGAGGACATTGACCCGAAAGAGCTCTACCTACTGGTAATAAGGTACAACACAGTTATTTTATTGTAATTCTTAACCTATAAACAAAATATATATATAACACGTTTTGCCCTATGTGTCTAATGAAATGGTCGAGACCTCAGCGGGAGATATAACATGGTAGATATAACATGCTGCTTTCTACTGGACTTGGCGGAGGCACTACCGTACACCCACAAAGTGGAATACTACTCGAATATTTTTCGTCATACAAAGAGGTTAAACGAAATGAATACAACCAAAAACGTCACGAGCAATTAATTTTGTAAAGCAATAAATTTTGGAGAACAACCCTTTGAAAAATAGAGAAAATTATATACGAGAAAGACATTAAAGTTAAAACAACCCGAATTATTTACTTACAGATTTAGAAGTAGGAATTTTCGGTGACCTAAATAATTTTGAATTAATTATGTTAATTGCTCTGTTGGTTTGGGCATGTGGAAAATGGATATACACTAGGGTTAGGGTGTTTGGGTGAAATAGCTCAACACAGAACTGATCATCCGCCTGGTGTCCCGGCAGGCATCCCTCCAAAAAGTCATAGGTTGTTGAGCATTTTGACATATATAAAATTGAAAACGTTTATTTAGCGCTGTAAACACCAGAATATAGAACACAATACAGAAGTATACAAAGATTAATACATGCAGCACAAAACATCCGGTGCGGTACAGTGCCAAAAAGGGTACAACAGCTCAGCGTAATGCTGAGGCAAGCCACAGCGCTGATTTTCAGCTGGCCCCTCAGTGACTGCACGGACGAAGAAAGCAACAGTGTGTGCGTGTTGTGTTGTATGAATGTGTTTGTTGGTATGAATGAGGACATTAGTGCGTATGTGAGGTACTGAGTGTGTCGGAGGGTGATTGTGTGATGTATTTATAAGTGGTATTTTATGCGTGCAGGTATGTTGTATGAATGAATGAATTATAATTTATTTTCTCACATATCCTTAACACGATAATTACATAGATTACATGTTATTTTGTAGATTGTTGTTTGCAGTCCCACGCTTTAGACTTAGTAAAGTAAACATCACATCATTTATGGGTCACTGATTACGATTTTATAAAAAGATACTGTAATAAATATGACAGAGAAAACATTTAAGACTCACATAAGATGGACCTTATGTAGAAAGGGTTATTATGAAATAAATGACTACTTAAAAAAAGGCTTGGTCCTAAATTCAGCTCCAGCTCCAGCTTTGCACATTGTGTGTGTATAAATCACTTATAATCACTTAACAACAGTGTAGTTACAATGTATAAGTAAATATCGGTCTCTACTACCGGTATATGATTGTATTCATAATTATTGTAATATATATATTAATTTCAAAAGATGTGCTGCTGAAAGTTTCTTGCACCGCTTCTTTCCTTTCAGCTACAGCGTCTTACGAAGCGGTGGTAGCGTAAAATATGAAGTTGTAAAAATGTATTTTATAAAAAAGTTTGATTTGATTTGATGGGTTTGCTAGATTTCTAGCCAACCCAGCTCCGCACAGAAGCTCAGAAGTCTTTTAGGATATTAACAGGCTTCACGGAGCGTCCTTGGTTAACAAAGGAGTTGTGCCCTGTGACCTGCACCTGCCCTTCATGTTCAGCAGTCAGTGAATACTGCGTGGGGCTAGTGAAATACTACTAAGAGGGTAATCGAATTCCGTAACAATCAGGTAAGTATACATCATAAGTATGAGTATACAAAAGTCAGGTAAGTATACATATTATATAATCGCATTAAACATCGTACCTACGAGTATATCATTATTTTTGAAGTGAAAACTTTTTTTTGAACCGTTCTGAACAGTGAACCAAACTGAACCGTCACGCTCGAGTCGGTGACGCTGAATCGGGTATACTCGGCTCCATTCGACATCAAGCGCGCTCGGGTCGGTGACGCTGAATCGGGTATACTCGGCTCCATTCGACATCAAGCGCGCTCGGGTCGGTGACGCTGAATCGGGCATACTCGGCTCAATTCGACATCAAGAGCGCTCGGGTCGGTGACGCTGAATCGCGTATACTCGGCTCTAGTCGTCATCAGCTGTCATCAGCCACGTTTACTGTCTAACAAGGAGTGCATCGTTTCATTGTTTATTTCTCTATGGAGCTCTAAGTCGTGCTTTGCGTGTTTTTTCTTGTAAGTTTTCACTTCTATCGTGTGGTCATAAGCACACACCCTCTTTTTGATGTAAGAAAAAAACCTTGCCCCTGAAGCTACAATCGGCATTAAATATTGCTACATTTGGAGATCAAAAGAAAACGTGTTTGACTTCAATCTCACCTGGTGGTATAAGACAAATGAGGCCACTGATGTAGCACACGGGTTAAGTGAGTACTGTAGCTCTTCTACAAACACTGCCGAATCACATTACCGCCGAAGCAAAGATATTTGACGACAAACTTTACATAGAAGGGTTTACCCCTTTAGGGTCCCCCTGGCTTGCGAGGCGGACCCTAAAGGGGTCCTACTACCAGCAAGTTACTCGGTTTAGTCGCCTTGTACGATACTCTTGACTAGTGGGGGTAGGAATATTCTAATCCGTCTCATTCACGGAAAAAAGGTAGTAGTATAATACAGCCCTGTAGTCTCTGGCGTATAATATGTGGAATGGTAACTCCTGCCTGTCGTCAATATTTAAATTACATTCCTTAAAATCAAAGTGTACCCAAGTTTCACAGATGAATTACTCGTGAAACCAACATAAATTCACAGCACTGCCAAAATATACCGTACTTACCACAGATTAAATCAATCAGTCGAATAGCTTACAAACCCTATTTATCAACCCCCAAATAATCCTGGGTCCCTCCTGACTAGTGATGTACCAAATACACTTTTAAATCGAGTACCAGAGAACCTTCAAGTACTCGGATACTGAAAATTATTGACGTAAAAACAATACGTGAGTTTTTAGAAAAATATTCAGGTCTTGTAAATTTCGGTATGCTTCGGTTATTGTTAACGATACGCAAACGTACTAAGAATGTAGTAAGACAAAGACAGAGGTCGATTTTACCCAATACCCGAATTCTTTTCTAAGAGCTCACGGACTGTACCTACATGTCATGTACTACATGAAATACTAGAGTAGGTACGCGAGGTAAATCACAGGATGGAAAAGAGAAGATGTGTAAGGTAGACACAGAGATTAACAGTTGGGGTCAGTCAGATCGGCGAGAGATTGAGGAAATGTTGTTCTCGAGTACTCAAATACGGCACTCGATCGACAAAGGATGGGGAAGTTAGGGTTCAAAACTCGGATAGGTACTCGTAATACCGCACTCAAGTTCTCGACAAGAGATTACAGTCCATACTAAATTCGAGTACCCATAGTGTAGTACTCGATTAAATAGCACTCGACTCGGTATAGCTCTAGAGCCCACCTGCCTGACCCTGTTAAGAACTTTGCGACACTTCAGGGGAGATGTTTATAATTCAAGTAGACGTTCCGAAGTAAATAATTACGGGGTTAACTAGAATTGGGTTGATAGGGGTTGTTTTAAGTTTGACTTGAAAGTTTTCAACAGATTTTCAATTCATTATTTAACGGACGATCTCTATGTATAGCCGGTTTTGTAGCTGTCTTCAGTACAGTTACGGGTTAGGACTTAGACAAAGTAGTCGGGAAGTTGTTTTTATAGAGTTTGTGTATGATTTCAAAGTGTAATAGTACAGTAAAGGGGTCAGGAAATTAGACATTGTTGACCGCGGAGATTGAGCATTCTTTCTCAATGGCTATTTCCGATTTTTCGCCAAGGTTTGTATAGTACTTCTTTCAAATAATGCGAAACAATATAGTACATACTTACATTTGTGTTATTTGTATGATATCCACGCCATACGAGTAGCTCTAGATAGAGATGACGAGATAAGGAAGCCTTAGAATTAAGGACGTTTCTTGCCACTCACGATTAGATTGTACCAAACCAATGAGGAAGTACCTGAAAAGAGTATAATTGGTTAAAATTTAGTCACATTTCAACCTTCAACCTCTACGGACAATTATTAGGACAAGGGCGATTCCCTAAGGGAAGATCGGATTCTTTTCTATGCGATGCCCTTATAATGTTACGAAAGGGAGAAAGTTAAGTATAGTAAGGGTGTATGTAACTTGGCTTAGAATGTTGTATGGTTTATACAGAAAAGCTGGTTGATTTTTTCAGCCTGGTGCGGTAAGATCCTTTTATCTATTTCTGCCGCAACGCAGCAATGCTTGCATTGGTATGTTTCGGTTTGAAGGGTAAGAGAGCCAGCATAATTATTAATGTGGCATGTGGGAGAAACTTCACTTTCGACCACGACACACAAAACGTAAACGTAAACACAACAGATTACAACCAGAGAAATTACAGAAAAATCAATATAAATCATTTATTCATGCATAATCATGAGTTACATACATATGTTATTATGTACAATCATTTAGTCCTAACATGATGAACCTTGTCGGTATAGCAAGTTTGTAAGAGTAGTTCTTTACGTATAATAATTTATAAATGATTATCTTCAAAATATTCACGAACTGAATAGTAGCTTTTGGAGGTTAATAAGTCCCTTAGATACTTTTGAAATTGCTTTGCAGTTTGGAGTTTTTTCAAATGTTCAGGGAGGTGGTTGAAGACTTTTACTGCCATGAAATAAGTGCTGTGCATTTGCCTTTTTAATCTTGTTATCGGGTGGTGTAATTTGTTCTTATTACGCGTATTAACATTATGAGTGGTGGAGACTGTGTTGAAAAAGTATTATATTATCTGACAAAGTAGCAGATTTTAAAAATATATATGCATGGCATTGACAGAATTGATTTTTTAAAAGTATAGGTGGCAACTAGTGAATTGGTCTATATTAGTTATAATTCGTATAAAGTTATGAGCTAGGTCTTATACAATAAAAACCCTTAAAAAACCTTGATAGTTTTACTTCCATTCCCCCCTCCCCCGCTCCCTCCCCTCACTTACAGCAACACGTAACATTTTACGAGCCCCCACTCGCGTAGTCTCGAATTTCGGCAAGGACTCGATATTCACTTCCGACTGCCAGCCTTAAACGTTAAACACGTTGTTAAAGAAATGTACCGTTATTATGTACTACGGAAACCTTATGTGAGAAATTGAATGTAAAATTTCTATACTGAAGGCAAGCGGGCATAACGTTGTGACATAAAAAGTGTCTTTTTAGCCATCCGTACCCCGAAGGGGAAAACGGAGCCCTATATATATATATATATATATAGCCGTCGTCCACACGTTTGATCGGAAAAAGATACAGTCTTCAAAATTTCACATATGTATTCCCTTGACCTAAATCCGAATATCAACTTTAAAATATTGTAAAAAGGTTTTTAGAGGGTGTCCCAAAAAGGGGCTAGATAAAAAAAATACCCTATCCTGTGGCGTATCTTTTTTTACTTATTATTTCATAAAGAAATAAAGTAAGCGCCCGTCAATGTTGTATATTTTGGACCACTTTTGTTACTAGATCGAAAGGCATTATACAGAGTGGCCCAGAAAGTATAGATCAAACGAAACAGGGTGATGCCTGAGGTCATTACCTACTCGTATACCACCATATACGGTTATCCGATTCTTCTCGAAGAAAAAGATATTTAAATGTGTTGGGGCATTATAATTTACCTATAAGTGGGTATACTACAATATCCGCGACACGCGGGCGTGCGAGTGTGGGAGACTCTCGGTCGGCTGACATCTTGCCTCGACCACACGAAATCAACGGCGGACAATTAAAAATCGGTTTACCTGGTTTTTCTCAATATTTCTGGTCAATTTCCTTCGATTTATGTGCTATTATATGTGAACTATGTTTGCGTAATAAATTGGCTAGCCAACACTTTGTGATTAGTGAGAAAACTGATGTGCACTGTTGGACTCCACGTGGCCTGGCTCCTTGCATGAGACGCATCTCAAATCTAGTCAAGGTGAGTGGTATACTCCTTATGGGTCTATTGTAATGCCTGGAAACGCTTAACAGAAGAACCAGACCAGCTCCATCCACTGTCTATCGAAGTCTATTAAACAAAATGATTGGAACTTTACTTTATCAAACCTACAAATTAAAAAAAAAAACTATCAGATATATGGCAGATTTTCTTTTTGTATTATGCTCCTCAATAAGCATTAAAAAATAATGTACAGCATGCACTAAATTTAATCCTTTTTTTGTGGGTTCACTAGGCTAATTTTGTAAAAGTTCCAAAAATTTAAATAACTTTATTTTCGTGAAGAATCGGATATGATGTTATATAGATAATGATCTCAGACATCATCCTGTTTCGTTTGATCCATACTTTCTGGGATATCCTGTATAGAAACTTGAAAATTGGTTAAAAGGTCGAAAATGGTGAAAATTAGAGGACTTTCAGGTTATGACTGTTTTACTATTTACAGCTTTATCTAAATTCAGATTTTCAAAGGCCTTTGAAGAAGAGGTTGGGAATCGCCCCTGGCGGCCCTGGCCCTTATGGTATTAAAAGCCACAATTTTTAAGTCCCTAAGGGATTAACAGGGAACAGTTAAGGTTCTCCTTATAATTAAACAAGAAGATTTGTCAACATTAAGCTTAAATACGAGCTTTTCGTGTAAAGTCTGTAAATTACAAAGTAAAGACATAGCAGAGTAGGTTCAACAGATTAGGACTCAAAATTCAAAACTTTCTAAATATTTTCTATAAGAGAATTTATCAGGTTATCCAGTACAACATTAACACACATACAAAGGAATCCTGAAATAAATCAAGAATTTGCCTGGATATGTGATTTTATATCACTCGACCGATCGAGGGAGGGCGTGTTATAAGCTTGACACGTTTGTCTGTCTGTCTGTTTGTGTGTTTGTCTGTGGCATCATAACTTAACAACAGTGGTTTCCAAGATCTTGAAGTTTCTTTGATGTCAGATGGGATCTCTGAAACGGTAATAGCTAGATGGTTCGAATTTGAGCTCAAATATTCAGGTTCATGGTGCGTTTCCGACATCTGAAACCTTGAGGATCTGATGATGACCAGGAAAAAGCAAGTGCACTTTAATTTTGAAATATGAAACTTGAAGAATTGTATGATTATCAGCCCGCCGAAACAATAATATTTAGACGGGGTCTTCTTGAACTAAAGTCGTAGGGAATCCTGAGACATTTCAAGAGAAAACATTTTTAGAAGATGGCGGCCAAAAAAAAAAGAATGTAAAGCTAGGAATTTTAAGACAGCCTTGGCGTGTCCGAAGGCCGAGCTCCGCGTGGGGCCTGTTGAATGTTCTTAGCCATATCAGATGAAAATTGGATCAGTGGTTCTAAGATCTTGGAGTATCTTGGAATGTTGGAGTATGATGGGATCTCTAGAACAGTAACAGTTAGGTGGTTCGAGTGTGAGCTCAATTGTTTATGACTATGGTGACTTTCCCACATCTGAAACCTTGAGGATCTGATGAAGACCAGGAAAAAGTAATGGAATCTCCACAATGGTACATTGGGGGTTTCTTAAATTTTTAATTTAGAGTTATTGGACATAATTGGTAATACATAAATCAAGTAAAAATGGCCACTTTTTCCGTCTACGAGTATACAATTACATAGGAAAACGACTTATAATACAATAAAGCTACTCTAACTATGGTTCTGAAGAAACACTTTTCATCTGTAGAATAATGTATACCTACATTTTACAAAATTAATCCGTATTTATGTGAAACGTTTTTTTATCAGAGTGGCGTTAGTTGTTTCCTGTTAATTTTAGTACGCAGGCTTAAGTTCAACTTCATAAAAAGTGCGCAAAGATTGTATCAGTTACGTCATAGCAGCAGGGAGTGCTTTTAATTAAAAAGTTTAATCAACACTCCAAGTTACTCGCCTTTCAAGTTCACTAGTTACTTTAAAAGTTTTCGTCGTATTCGAGATTCGACGCAACAAAGATTGGAAAATTTTGAGTTGTGTCGTTTTGGGTAATTTTGAGTTGTGTCGTTTTGGGTAATTTTGAGTTGTGTCGTTTTGGGCAATTTTGAGTTGTGTCGTTTTGGGCAATTTTGAGTTGTGTCGTTTTGGGCAATTTTGAGTTGTGTCGTTTTGGGCAATTTTGAGTTGTGTCGTTTTGGGCAATTTTGAGTTGTGTCGTTTTGGGTAATTTTGAGTTGTGTCGTTTTGGGCAATTTTGAGTTGTGTCGTTTTGGGCAATTTTGAGTTGTGTCGTTTTGGGCAATTTTGAGTTGTGTCGTTTTGGGCAATTTTGAGTTGTGTCGTTTTGGGTAATTTTGAGTTGTCGTTTTGGGTAATTTTGAGTTGTGTCGTTTCTTCATTTATAATACTTCGACTATTCTCATTCTAATATTGATTGACAATGGTCAAAAAGTTATTTAAATTTTTGGAACTTTATCAAAAATGGGCCAATGATCCCGCAAAAAATTTAATTTAAATAAATTGCAGATATTTGGCAGATTTTCTTTTTGTATTATGCTTATCAGCCTTCCCTCTGTAAGCATTAAAATCATGTACAGCATGTACTAAATTTAATCTTTTTTTTATAAATGTGGTTTGAATTCGATTGTGAATGGTTTTTAGAAGCAGTATAATAAAAAAAGTTTTTAAGAATTTCTCACAAACTATGCAAAATATTAATATTGAAGTAAGTACTTACCTGGGTAATGGGGAATTCGCACTTTAACCCATGCATTTAAAACAGTTGCAAGGAAAAAGGAATAAAGGAAATAACGCCCGCCCCTATATTACTTTTACTTTAATCCATTTGCGCATTTGAAAGAAAGAAAGAATTTACTTCCAAAAACGCACACATACAAACAATTAGGTATAGAAGATAAAAATGATCATAATTGTAACAAATATAAGATAAAAAAAAGTAATTAAGTTTGATGAAGGTGGTGTGCAGCACCGGAGAAAGGGGACTGCCTCAGCTTGTTGCCGCAGCGGATTTAGCACTACGGCGCTGATTGTCAGGCTTCACCTGTGTGATTGGCCTATGCCCACCGCCTGCCGCCCTAACGGGGATCTTCGGGCGATGGATCGGGGGATCCACCGCCTGGAATGAGAGATTCTGAGCTGGAAGGCGCTCCACGTGTTCCGGAGCGCCTTTGGCGGAGAAAGAGAGACGGGCCCACGACGTGGGCTCCCGCTGACGGGGTCACGGTCGTGTGCGTGTGCAAAAGCGTTCCCGCTACCCCGTCTCACGCGGCGCGTTCGGAATACCCCAGGAGTTTTAGTCGCTATACCATCCCTACGGGGGTGGGGACACCGACATAATCCCCCCGCCCGCATAAAGGGTTTCTACTTGTCATTTGCGTTTGCTGTCAGTGCTCACATCATCATTATACAGGGGAGGGCGCTACTAGTCCGATTTCTGTGCTAACAAAGTTCTCGTAGGTTAGCTAAGATAACTTTCATATCGATACTTAAGGGTCGTTACCCAAGGAAACCTAGTGAGTGCTACAGATCACAGATAACAAACAATCGAACAAAGTTTGAGTCTAGCAATTTATCTAAGTGCACGGTCACAGTAACTGAACTGGATTAACCGGTTCACCGGCGAAAAAACCGTTGAGGTTAGCTTTTTGTTTTAAAACCGGTCGACTTGACCACCACTGTGGCGAAATTGGAAAACACATGGGTGCATGGGTTTAAGATCCGCCTGTGGTGTTTTCTTAAATAACCCATCATCATTAATGTCCCCACTGTTGGGGCACAGGCCTCCCCTTGTACAAAGGGGTACGGGCTATGATCCACCGAGTGGGCCCAGTGCTGATTGGTGGATTACACACGCCTTCGAAAACTTTTAATTTCCTCAGACATGCAGGTTTCCTCACGGTATTTTCCTTCACTGTTAGAGCAGTTGGTAAATGTACATAAGTTTTCGAAAAAATCGGAAAAACTCATTGGTACATGGCATTGTATGGTTTCGAACCCGGACCTCTCACATGGGAGTCCGGCGTTCTAGCCACTAGGCCACCGATGCTCCGCTCCGCCAAATAACCCGCTTACCCGATTTGCTAACTTAATAAACCTAACCGTTTGGTTGTTTTATACTTACATAGTTTTTATGTAACACTCGAAATAAAAGGTAAATAACTATACCCTCCAATATAAAGAAACTAGATACTGATAAGCGAAAATCAATAATAACCTAACTACAGTCATTATCGGTTTTAATTTACCACCGGTAAAAATGTAACCGGTAATTTCCAACCGGTTTTCAAGCTTCAAAACAAAATTTCGGGTAAAATAAATTCTCCGTGGAACAATTTGAATAAAGACTTATGTAATGTCCGGGATTCGCGGGATTCACGGGATCCCGCGGGATTATCATTGAAGTTCAATGAAGCTTCCCGTCATTATACGCGGCATGAAAAAGAAGGCTCAATATTAGGTATGTAATATGCGGTGGAGGTTAAAAATTCACCTTAAGGGCGCGTTCTTTTTACTTACATTTTTCGTAAAGTCACGATGAGATGGGACACATTTTGCTAATCAAAAATAATAAAAATTACAATTCAGATTTAGATCAGATGGTCTTACTTTCTTATTTTTATTATTGTAATTATTTGTTTTTGACATGATTGTTTTACAATTTTCTCTCTATTTAATAATATATATTTTTCTGTTGTACATCATACTCTCTTTTAATGTAAGTATATTGTTTAATGTGTTTGTGCTGTGATGTATTGTAATAAAATCAAATAATATTTTTTTAAAAAGTAATTATGAATTAATTGACATGTTTCTTTTGACATTATTATTTTTATTGCAATTAGGATTATTTAAAATTTTCAGATTAATTAAATAAATTTAATTATCGCACAAATAAACTTATTCTTATTCATTCTTCATTTATTTCATAATTTCCATTACATGTCACATCTTGTTCAATATTACATAAATTGATTCATTAAATAAATTTATTTAATGAATCAATTTATGTAATATTGAACAAGAATCAATTTATGTAAATTAAATAAATTCATTTAATGAATCAATTCATGTAATATTGAACAAGATGTGACATGTAATGGAAATAATTATGAAATAAATGAAGAATGAATAAGAATAAGTGTATTTGTGCGATAAGATTACAAAGTATTCATAGTCCATACACCAGTAGGAACTTTAGCATACGTTATATTAAACTAAACAAAATTAGTGACCCAAAAGTGTGAAGAATGAAATGAGTATTGTGTATTGACAAAATTCTATGAATGCAGTTTTAAATAATTCCAAAAGTTAGAGTTCTAGATCTCTTAGTCCTAACTTTCCAACTTGTATATCTACTTATCAGAACAGTTGCCTGGCAAGTGATAAAAGTAGATATAAGGGATATAAAGGTACTCGTATAGACCCTTACGGGTCCATTAAATACAAAGTAAGGAGAGTATTTTGATACGCCTCCCGCATCTTTACCGCCTTAACAGGTCCTTTATATTGACATTTGAGACTGCCATGAATAGGGTTAAACCGGTTTTAGGCTAGGACTTGACGGTCTCGGTTCGAGCCCCGGTTCCAGCCCCGGTTCGGGTCGCTGCAACCAATCACAAAGCGCGGATTACAAGTGGGGGAAAGGCGGAGCGCATGTGACTTACATCGAACCGAACCGGGACTGGAACCGGACTCGTGTAGTCCGAGGCTCAGATGTGATTACATCTAGACTTATACTAGAGAACGCACTAGTAAGAGGGGTAAAGGCGTGATGTGTTGTGTCTTCCACCAGGCAGGGTGTTATTCCAGTGACTAGAAGATCGATTCCACTAAATACAACGTAACTAAATACAGTCTAAACTGCATCGTTATGTATGCTACTATCCACTAAAGATCCAATTTCAGTTAATTTCCGATCGAGTCAACGATCGAATCGAACAGTAACGTATTTGTGCATTCTAATAAAACGTCTAGTTTATACTGAATCGCAGTTGAACGGTAACAAAACGCTTCAACTGTCAAATATAACGATCGAACATAAGTTCCTCCCGAGGTACTTTTGCCCGATCGCTAGTAAATCGAAAGGACGCAGTGGTAGAGTTATGCGTCAGCAGAATGCGATTTGGTGTCCAAATAGAATTGAACGAAAATTAAATTGCAATTGGATAGAAATAGAACTACAAACGTTGCAATTTAGGCGAATTGGGCCCAGTAGTGCTGGTCCACCAATGTACGTTTGAAACTAGTATATAGACAAAACCCCATTGAAGATATCGATAGCGCGTTCTAGGTTGGCATGGAAAGTGGACGAATCTGGACATCTGTCGCCGTGTTATGTGAACTAATTGTAGTGAGGCATCGTGCGTCACCACAATATCTACTTTAGAAATCTAGATGTATTGTTTGCATGACGATACAAAACTATTAACTATTTCAAAACTATATAATTATTTTGCTATCATTCCAACTAGATTATGATGATAACTACAAATCGAGTATCAATACTGAAAACTCACACAAATCTCGATCGAGTTCCTGTAGTACCTACCACATTGAACAACAAACCAAATATCGAACCAGCCCAAGAGTAAATCGAAATGAAATAAGAGGTGAATTGAAAAACAGTCTGATTAAATAAGAAAAGTTTTATTTTGTTTTTTATTTGGTGGCACGATTGTTTTTATAATGAGAAAAACCGGCCAAATGTGAATCGGGCCTCGTTGTATCTATAGGGATCCGTACATACTACATAATATTATTATAAGGTCTGCTCACAACTTACAAACTATTGGAGATGTAAGTATGAAGTTTTATTTTTTTTAATTGAAATGCTCAAGTGTATGCCTTCACACTTCTGTGTGACATAAACATATATGTCAAGGGAATTACATTAGTACTTTCTTTGCCAGTGCCCAAGTCTCCGTGTATGCTGTATAGTTGTGAAAATGGTACTGGAGACCCTTTGAAGGTGCCATCCATGAAGTCGAATTGTATAAATATCGGACTAAAAGGCTCAGTAGTCCGATGATCTGTATTGATCTGTATTATCGGACTACTGAGACTAAAAAGTCTCATCAGTCCGATCATCGGACTACTGAGACTAGGCCAAATATACTTTATTGCACACCCGGTACAAAAACAAAACATACAACATAAAGAGAGGTACAATACAATGTGCAGAAGGCGGCGGCCCTATCGCTTTAAGCGATATATCTTCCAGGCAACCTTCAGGTGAAGAAAAAATAATTTTAATATGTTATAATGTTCCATTGTTATGCCAATGTTTTGTTTACTAATGTCATATTTCCGACGGTATATGTCAATATAAATAAATAAAAGATAAAAATTACAAATAATGTCAACTTAATTAATAAATAATTATATATAAACCTCCCCCCTTGCCGCTCCCGATGCCAAGGTGCCCATAACGCTAGCGGCGTTCGCTATGGACAACCTTAGCACTAGGAACTACCCGGAGCGAGAGTCACAACCCCTCTCCCTAAGGCGACGGCCATTCTCACCGACATACGATTTTGCTTCCAATATGCTATGATGACTAATATTCAGGTTCCTAGGTTAGTCCTAATTTCTTTCTTGAGATATACCTGGAAACAAAGTGACCTAAAATTGACATCTTTGATCGGCGTAGGCGCTCATGTTGTTATTTCTTTACGAAAAAATATAATCGTAACTACCTATAATATACGAATGCTGTACTTGGCGAGCTCTAAAACAATAATACCCCACACGGTAGGGTACAAAAGGGACCAAAATAGCATATTTACAGCGAGGGCGTTATGTTGAATCAGAGCAAGCGAAGGATTCTAGAAGTAGAAGTTCTAAAGTAGAATCCTGAACGTAGCGAGGGATTCAATGTACGTTGCTAGATACGGAAATAATCTTGGTGTCGCATGATACACTCTGCTTTTCATTCCACCTATAAGGAAAACAAATAAGAGGCGCATTCAAATACAACTCATGAATATATTTATTTAAATGGGGTATTATAATGTAATTACTTATTGAACAAAGCAAAAGTAATATAACTAAATATACATTAAAGACTTATTATTGATATATTATGTTACTATCAACTAAATGTTCATTTTTCACTACACACCTACAACATACATTTATTCCATACGATGAAATTGATATAAGTAGGTTTCCAAATATATTTCCTGATATTTCATGGGTAATAGATTATGTATCAGTTTTAATTTAAAATCATCGTTAACAGAAAGAAAGTGTGGTTTATATACGCCCATATAAGTAGCATATTTTGACAATCGTAAACTCAGAATCATGAAATTGTGCACGAAGCAAGGTCTTACAGCACTACTAACGACAAAAAAATCGATTTTTTTAAAATTATATTACATAAAAAAACCAATATTACGATTACAAACTTACTTTTGTAGGTGCATACGGTGACCGTGGTATAGACCAAGGTATGTAATATCTATTTTTTAATCTACAAACATCACATCATCGAGGTTCGTTTTCCACTTTGTGGTACGGATCTCTAAAAAAAGAAAAAGCATGATTGATAGATTATTTCCTTTATTTTTCGTAAATTGTTTACAGTACGAGAAATGAAGCTGTTCTAAGTAATAAAGAGAACTCAAACGAATAACATTTGAAAGGATTTTTTGTGTTTGACAACTTCGTGATTGCGAGATTTTGTTTATGTGTCCAATGTTATTTTACTTAACAGTGAAATGTGACAAGTGAGATGTGAGATGTGACATAAATACAGGGTGTTAACAAAATCATTTAGGCAATATTTTATGAGAAGGAATATGAAGGGAACAACTTTCCATGAAAGATTGTAAAACAGCGGATTTTTTTTATTTTGTCACTCTCTGCCAATCATACAGTGGTACTCGCATGTGTGTTTTTTAGGGATATACCTAAATAAAATCCTATTTTTAACCACAGACCCAAATAATGGTTTATACGATTGACCCGTACATGTTTGTTTGTCTGTAGCATCATTATATCAACATCCGATGATCAGATTTGGATGCGGTTTTTTGTGTTTAACAAAGAATTGTCCAGAATGCTCTTAGGCATGTGTGAAAAAAATTTGACCGATGGTTACCAAGATCTTGAATGAATGAATGAATACTCTTTATTGCACAAAATTAGTGTGATACAAAACGATTAATACAATCTAGGCGGTCTTATCGCTAAGAGCGATCTCTTCCAGACAACCTTATTTCTTGATGGGCTTTCTAGAACAGAAACAGTTAAATGGTTCGAGTTTGGACTCAAATGTTTAGAACCATGGTGCCATTCCCTCATCTAGAACCTAGAGAACCTGATGATGACCAGGAAAACGTAAGGGATTTCCACAACAGTTAAGTCGGCGGATTCTTAATTTTTTATCATTATCAACCTATTAATGTCCCCACTGTTGGGGCACAGGCCTCCCCTTGGGGGTACGGACCATGATCCACCGTGAGCGGACCCAGTGCTGATTGGTGGATTTCACACACCTTCGGAAACTTTTCATTTCCTCAGACATGCAGGTTTCCTCACGATGTATTCCTTCACCGTTAGAGCAGTCGGTAAACGTACGTAAGTCTACGAAAAAATCGGAAAAACTCATTGGTACATGGAATTGCATGGTTTTGAACCCGAACCTACTGCATGGTAGTCCAGCCTCCTAGCCACAACTACTAGGCTACCGACGCAATTAAAAAAAAAATAATGTTAGTCTTTTTATTAACTACTTACTTCTACCTCAAAAGTCACAGTAAGTTTTAATTAATTCGTAGTTTCGTACTAAAGATCTAGACTCAAACTATAATGCCTAGCTACTTGTCAAGCAGGATTCCTTTCTCTAATGTGGTCGAGTCTCACTGACAAGTTAGGACTTAGGACATTTCAATTAATATCAGCATCTAGTTAAGTCCAACTTCGACGTCAGTTGACGACTAGTTAGGGCCAAAGTTTTAGTGGTGGCTAAACTTTCAGATTCAAATTCCATTTTTTTTATTCATAATATGAATTACACGTCAAGAAAAAATGATTTCGAAATTGAAGTAAATTCCGATTTAAAAAGTACAAGTAAAATTATACCTTGGTTTTGAAACCAATGTTTTTTAAACATGTTTTAACATGATTAATTGAAATCTGTGTAAGAGTTGGTTTTATATAAAGTATCGTATCTCTGTAATGCAAGGCGTATTAGGCATACAAATATTGACTAAGTACTTACGTATAAAATATCAATCATAATAGGGAAATAAACATTTTCAATTAAAATTAACACGAACATCAATGTAAGATCAATTGGAAAAATGAAGATAATTAGCGGTCAAATTTTTAACATAATCATAAATATTTTCCTCAAATAATAAACATTTTCAAATGAACTCAATACGATTTGAGATAGGTAGGAAAATAGGTTCGTGTCTATGGGTGAGTGTACACTACACGGTGAAATACCGGATCCGTCATTTTCCGGACGGTATCGATGTACCTGATTGGTTTAAAAATTAAAAAGAAATAAATTCCAATCTGATCCGTCCGACAAATTACGGATCCGGTTAATACATTGTAGTGCACACGCGACTGATATCTAATTCAACGTTTACGTGTCGATCGCTGCGAAAATCGCTATCTGGCTAGGTATTTTTTACAGCCTGTATATACAATGAAAGATACATCAATACACACCCTGTCGCAATAAATTCTTGTAATGATTTTTTGTTACGATTCCTTGACATTCGTATGAATATATCAAATAAATTAAAGCGACAACGTATCAAAAGGTAAATCCTAATGAGTTGGCCATTGTATAGTGACTGTTTGCGGAACGCTACTGTAGGTGAGCTACGGCGTAGAGGGTCTACGCAAAGTTAAGCTTTCATTAAAATGTAGTATCTTTTTATGTATATAGCTACCCAGGTAGAGATTCCATGGGGGATAACGGGGCATTAACTTTAACGACGCTTTGTGCAACTGGTACTAGACGCGTAGTTGTAATATTATTATGTAATGTACTATGTCACAAGAATGACTATAAGCTATAAGAACTCAGTGAAAGCGAAATGTTTGTTCTGATTAGTATCAGAACGAAGATTGGAAGAGAACAGAACAAGGAAAGACTGGAAGAGATCCCTATCGGATAAGCCCGCCTTTGTATATATTTTAGTGATTTAATTTTTTATTTTCTGTGTATTTTTTTGTGTACAATGATGAGACTACAAACAAACATACAAACAAGATTTCGCTTACACTGAGTTTTTATAACTATCTCAGTCACACTCATTAATGCAATGGATCTTATCTTATCTTATGATAGGGGGCCGGGAATAACCCCAGCGGCACTTCGACCCTTGAGGATCTTTTGGGCCAACCCCATTTTACACACTGGTCATCTCAGTGTGCAGGTTTCCTCACGATGTTTTCCTTCACCGTTAGAGCAGTCGGTAAATGTACGTAAGTCTTCGAAAAATACGAAAAATAATTGGTACATGGCACTGCACGGTATCGAACGCGAACCTCCCGCATGGGAGTCAGGTGTCCTAGCCACTGTGCCACCGACGCTCTCTGGAAATCATATGTTTACTACTCTAATCGCCTGTTAGAATGGAAAATTTGGTCAAGTTAGAAGCTTGCTCATCTTGTGATATTTCTTACATAATTTTTGTCATATGTATCTATATGGTCTATAAATAAAGGATTTTCTATTTACAAGCAAAGGTTGGCTCGTAATCCACAAGTCAAGGTGAAAAAAATGGCCCGAGATCTCAGAATCATAACCAAAACTTTTCGCGACAGGGTTCCGCAGAGTATAACTTGATGTGTCTTGTACATACAACAAATTTCACTCCCAATTACATTTAAAATGTATCTTTTCAACAAAAAGAGGAAACGACATGATGGATCACCACAGTGTAGCAAATAGCGTGTGTTCAAACAACAGATGAATGAAGTAATTTATCAAATACAACATTACTCGTATATTCACAGTTTTATTATTAAGTTCAACCGAGGGCTGCTCGCGTGACTTGATCGCAGGGTTGGCACAAGCTGGCCCGGAATTTGGTAAAACGATTTAAAATATTCCACAAAATAAAATACTTATAAAATAAACAGTTAAAAAAATTATTCCAAAAGTAATTACACATTATCATCACTTCACTATAGTATAGATAGATATATTCCCGAGGATGGTATATCTTATTTTATTTTTATTTATAAGGGAAATCTACAGCATTAACAATTATAAAATTACATATGTATTAAACTTAAAGAAAGCCAATTAGATTTCCTCGTTTATATATGACTTGTATACCTACAGAACGCGGTTAACTTTAAGACTAATAATGTAGAATTAACATGAATATGTCATACATATTTACCACGAGTATTAAATGTTATTTGTAAGTACTTGCTAATCAAGTGCTGGCTAAGACTTTACAGTGCATCATGATATACACCAGGGATAGGCGCGAGGGCGACCCAAATCTTGGAATCGAAAAATCCCTTTAACCTAATCCAGCATTTGTATCGGATTTGCTTCGAAATTTCGAGCTCGCTTCGCTCGCTCCCTTCGTAGCCTTCTAAGCTACTAACCTAAACCATCATCTGTGTCGGATCTGTATCAAAATTTTGAAATCATCTGTCACGGATTCTCCCTGAAATTTTAAAATCGTTTCACTCGCTCTCGTCCTAGGCTTCTAACAATCCATTAATTATCTGTGTCGAATCTGATTCAAAATTTCACACACGCTTCGCTCGCGCCTTTCTTTCTGACGTAATCAATCAAATGGCTAGAGGGTCCCGCCCATCATTTGGGTTTGATCTGCTTTGAAAATCCGAGCTCACTTCGCTCGCTCCCGCCCTAGCCTTCCGTCATAATCCATTATCTGTGTAGCAGTAGACCTAGTGGGTCCCGTACATCATCTGTGTCGGATTCATGCCGAAAATTCGTTCGCTCCCGTACTAGTCTTTTAACCTAATCCACCATGTATCTGACCTGCCTCGAAAATTCGAGCTTGCTTCGCTCGCTCCTGCACCAGCCTTCTAACACAATCCAGTTTTTAGGGTGCCCTCTACCTTTGTTAAAAAAATGTTAAGTAGTAACAATGGATGTTTTAATTACAGCTTTGTTAAAAAAGACTAACTACTCCTTATGCGAACTTGATTATGAATAGCTCGTTAATGAACCAGAAAATAATCTGGCAACCCTAGTTGTAAATTTAGGCAAAGGTTTTGTTTAACTTGCTAGTTACCCTAATTTGACTTTTATCTACCCAACACGATCAAATCTGTCTGTTCTACTGTAAGTTTGAATCTAGAGGGTACGTATTTAATAAACTTCTGTCATTAAGTCATAACATAAGTCTTGTCGAGAAATATAAAATCTTAATTTACATGATTCAGATTCACAGATTTAGATACAATCTTCACAAACGCAATTATTTTTAGTGAACAATGCTTTAAAAAAACATTGACGATTTGGTGGCACTACCCTTTACACCCTTTACTAGTACCACCCTTTTTTAATTTTTTATTTAGAGCGTCGGTGGCACAGTGGCTAGGACACCGGACTCCCATGCGGGAGGTTCGCGTTCGATACCGTGCAGTGCCATGTACCAATGAGTATTTCGTATTTATGGAAGACTTACGTACATTTACCGATTGCTCAACGGTGAAGGAAAACATCGTGAGGAAACTTGCACACTGAGATGACCAGTATGTAAAATGGGGTAGGCACAAAAGATCCTAAGGGTCGAAGTACCGCTGGGTTATTCCCGGCCCCCTATCATAAGATAAGACCACCCTTTTACATATTTCTGCCTCAAAACAGCTAAGCTTGCATTACCTTGTTTCGGTTTGAAGGGTAAGAGAGGCAACGTAATTACCCACACAGGAGGCACACAGTGGACACTGACGGTGCGACTGGTTCACAAATTGAAAGTCGCTCAGCGTGCTATGGAAAGAGCTATGCTCGGAGTATCTCTGCTGGATCGAATCCGAAATGAGGAGATCCGGCATAGAACAAAAGATATCGACATAGCTCATAAGATTAGCAAGCTGAAGTGGCAGTGGGCCGGTCACATCTGTCGCAGAACCGACAACCGCTGGCGTAGACGAGTTCTGGAGTGGAGACACCACGTTTGGGCAAACGTAGTGTGGGACGCCCCCCTGCTAGATGGAGCGACGATCTGCGCAAGGTGGCTGGCAGCGACTGGATGAGAAGAGCCGAAGATCGGGCTCAATGGCGCGCCCTGGGAGAGGCCTATGTCCAGCAGTGGACTAGAATAGGCTGCTGATGAGATGAGATGATGAGATGAGGCACTCCAATTCATCAATTTTAGCAACGCATCGAAAACCCTCTAATAACATTACACCGAGGTGTGATATCTATGAGCGACGGTAACTTACCATCTGATGGTCAATTTGCTCGTCTGTTCACCATTTACAATTTTAACTTTCTAAGGACAGCAAAGTAAAACATAATGTTCTTTAAAATGCAAAATCAAACCCGGGACTTTCCAATTATTGAAGAACACAACCAACAGTTGCCACGTCCCTCTAAGTATCTACATAATTCTAAGAGATAAAAAAAATAAAAAAATTGTTCTCTTTCTCATAAAACAAGGAAACTCGCGGAATGAGGTGATACCTCTTGAATCCTGATGAGCTGCGAGTGAGACAAAAGACCTAATGCAAAGTGCACACTGACGACAAACACTTTGTCCCGGAAAAAATCGTGACTAGGCATCGGGATTACAGATAATATTTACAATATCAGAAATATTACTAACGGTTGTTTCATATTTGTGACAACATGTAAAATCGAGTTATGTCCCGTAAAAATTCCGGACATATTATTAGGCACGAGATTATCTGGAAAAGAGATATTATTGTACATTTTGCGACCAGATTATTGCGTATAATTTTTTGTAACCTAAGACTATGACATTTTATTATTCCATAAAAAATTATTTAAGGTAGTTAACTAGACATTGAGACGAATACTATGACTGTAGAATAAAAAAGACCTGCCAGGATAGAGACTCTTGGTGCTCCATTTACTCTGCTTACCTCGCAAGGTACAGAATGAAGATAACATTGTATATGTACAAAAATCCAACATTATTATTCCACAATGAAATGTATGAGTCATTATCATTTTCTGGAAAAAAATTAACCAAAAAAGTCCCGTAAATATAACGGGACATTACGGGACACGTTGTCCAACAATGTACAACCAACTTGAAACACGGAAAGAATGGGAGTCAATAGAATTGGATGAAACAAGTCCAATCTAAAAGGGATCCGAGACCGGACCCCGGACGTTGTAGAGATGTCCCGGATATTAACCGGATGCATTCTGTCCTCGTTTTGTAACATCCGGACGACCACACACTGTAATTCTATTCTTGGCTCATCAAAAAGACCTTGAGAAATTATATCATAGACACAAACATAGATTTTCTCAATGTTGTAAACCAACTTAACTTGTAACTTTTCAAGGAACCACAACTAAAACCTATTGCGGCAAGGTTCGACAGAGTTTTGCTTGATTTGTCTTCAATTGTACATAATACACCTGGTGTCTGAATAATTTATCACTAAATAAGCTAGTAAAAATATTAAACAGCTACGAGAATTCGAGTTAAACATCAAATTCTTATTAAAATAAACGTTCCGGAGCTATTTTTTCTTTTTTTAATGGTAAAAGGAATTGACATTGTTAGTGAATGTTGAATATTTTATTCGGGGTTTTCTCCAATAATGATACAGACAGTAAATGGGACAGTGAAAAAGTTCCATTCACGCTACCTGCCGGAAAAAACATTTTTTTTTAATAAAAATAATCGGAATCAAATCGAATCATCCGGCTCGAAGGACCACTTAAGTAGGATATGGCTACATTTATTTTAGTGAAACGAATTAAAAATTCATTTTAAAGTAATTATTTAGTTTTAATTACATAATTTTGCACTGTTCCCTATGATGATCACAAAAGTCAGAGAGCGATGCCTTGTTTGTATGTGCCAGAACGAGAGGGAACATGTGACGTGTGCGTTTAGTTTAACCATAATATTTATAATCTATGCTGCGTTTCGCACATAAGGCTGACGAGCAACGTCTCACCTCACTATGTTTTCCTTGCTGCTAACCTTCAGGAGTTAGATGGAGTGCTTAATGTTCCAATAATTACGCTGGCTCCCATACCCTTCATATCGAAATACAGCAATGCTGCTTTGCGGCAGAAAAAGGGAAAAGGGTGGTACCTCCCCAGGCTGACTCTGCATAAAGTCATACCAGCTTCAAGATCACACCTCACATAGTAATACTCATATATTTTTTACAAAAAATTTAAATTTAAATTACATAGCACTATATCAAAGCACTATGTATATTTGGCAAAAGGGGGGAAAGTCAGCAAATGCTGACATACTCGGGTACCAAATATGCAGCGCTGTTTTTCATTTCCCCCCTTATCCCAAGATGTTAGTGGGAGCGATAGTGATAGAGGGTAAAAAAATTAAAATTAAAAACTAAACATCAAAAGGATTACATTACTTAAGTGTTTAGTGAATTTAGCTGCAGAATGCCGACTTCCGCGTTTTGCTGTGATTTTCTCCCCCTTTCCTTGTACCTTTCATATACGAGTACTAACATAGGTAATCCCATTGTACCAGAATTTTATCTCAAACCTAACCATGCTTTAAACTCATTCTCATACTCATTTATTAAAACCAACGGGACACCAGGAACTCTTGCTTACGTCATGCTTTTTACAAATTTAAAATTCAATGACGATTCATGTTAACTATAAACATAACTGGACAGGAGCGAACAAACCAGCCAATTTACATTTAAAAATTTAGCTAAACCAATTATGTACATTGTCTAATTAAATTTAAAAATTAAGATTGAAGCAGCTGTAAAGGAGCTTTGTCATTTATCTAAATTAATAGATAAGAAAAAAAAAAATCTGGTGTAAATGGGCATTGTTGTACAAATAATAATAATAATAAATTATAGCTGCTGTTAAAGGGCATTGTTAATTAATAATAACAGTTAAAAATAATAATAATAAATAAATGAAAAATAGCTTTCTGTAAATGGGCATTGTCAATTGTCACATCTGTCACTCGTCAATTGTGTCAACACAAAAGTGTCACACATGTCAATTTTAACATTTTCAACAAAAATTGCACACGTGTCAAATAACACATTTTCAAAAAAAGTGTCACACGAGTTAATTAACACATTTTCAAAAAAAGTGTCACACATGTCAATTGACACATTGTCAATTATCAAATGTCAAATAATATCATTAAGTCTTTTCCGTAAGATAAGAATAAGAAAAAAATATTTCATTGAAAGACTTATGCGATAATACATTATATTTCTCCAGTCCCCGCACCAGGATTCCATGTGTTATGGCTGACTAGTTTCTTCCATTTGGCGAACCCAGATGTCTTTAAGTAGCATAAAAGTAAGTAATAACATAGTAAAAGAGAAAACAAGTACATGTTGATCAATCATTAGTTCGTATAAAGACGCCGCAACAAGGATCAAACGTTTTTGTCTCTCTCTAACATGTGAAACGCCGACATCGGGATGGATCACATAATCCGGTTGCGTAATATAATTCCAAAGACGGCTGCAGTACAGACAAGCGCTGTTCTGTATATCCGCCGCCTTCGGAGGTGCCACGTTAAAACCCGAATAACGTATAGAGCACGGGGGACTTGATGGGGGTTGACGAGTTCTGGAGTGGAGACCGCGAGAACAAGCTTAGTGTTGGGTGCCCCCTTGTTGCTGGCAGCGACTGGATGAGAAGAGCCGAAGATCGGTCTCAATGGCGCATCCTGGGAGAGGCCTATGTCCAGCTGTGGACTAGAATGGGCTGCTGCTGAGACTGTAACACATACACTATGAGCTATTGACAAAATAATCACCTTACAAACATACGAGTAAACACTAGTTTTCCATTCGGTATACAAATTATAGCGAATTGGTATATTCCACTACGGACATGGAAGTTCATGAACCCATGCTATTCTTCTTGCCCGAAACAGGTGACATTATAATAGAGATACGCGCTGTGACATTTGCATTACATGAGCTGCCTTGCAGCGGGGTTTGGAGACAAATATAAAATGTTACAGCACAGTCTATAGGTGTCTGCCCTGCGGTTGTATTTGGAATACGCATTCCGGTTATATTCCGTACTTGATCCGTACTGCTACAGTTGGGTTTTAGTTTTAGTGCGAAACTAGAACTATGATGATCTTTAGAAATAAAGATACAAGAAGAAGGTATGTATGAGTACTTTACAGTAAGATGAGATGTGAGATGTGTACAGTGACCGCTTATCTTACCATTAAGCAGCAATGCTTTACCAGCACATGAGGCACTCCACTAAAGTCCTCAAGGTTAGTATTATCATTAAGAAAATAGCTGAGCAAACCGTAATAATCTAGGGGCACGGAAGTGCCCCCGCCAAGTCGAGCCAAAAGAGCGGACACATTGCTGTACCACCTTTTCCCGAAAGCAATTCACAGCACTTTTGACCCTCCTCTGTCTATCTTTTGGTCTTTTTCAGAAAGCTTAAAAATAATTCAGCTTGAGTACTCCTCGAACATAGGTAAACCTCCAATTTCCAAGCTTCTATCATTTATAGTTCCCTAGTAAACGAGATGTCGTTGTCCAGTTTTAATACGCGGCATAATTTCGTGTCGACGTATGTATCTTAATGCAGTGCATGGGGCTGCCGATGGAGATCTTCCCTTAGTACTCCTACTGACAAGTAGATGGCGCTGTACAATTTGCGTAATTGCCATGTCACATAATGTTCTTAAACTAAACATGTAGCGACTTGAAGCGCCTCGTTAATGAAAGTAATAGAGGTAATAGTATGAGCATTGGACTTGGCTCTATATATGTATAAACAATATGTATCACAGGTCATTAGTGCAATTTATTTATTTATTATTGGCAAATTCTTACCTAAATTCTTCACATAAGTATTTAATCTTTTTGATGTTTAGTTTTTAATTATTATTTTTTACCCACTATCACTATCGCTCCCACTAACATCTTGGAATAAGGGGGGGAAATGAAAAACAGCGCTGCATATTTGGTACCCGAGTATGTCAGCATTTGCTGACTTTCCCCCCTTTTGCCAAATATACATAGTGCTTTGTAATCTGTTTGTTCTCTATTTGTTATCTGTTGTTTTCTATTTGTGCAATAAAGTGTATTTTACTTACTTACTATATTACATCTCATTGCTTTTTCCGAGTAAAGATACACGAGACTTGGCTACTTTTTATATGAAATGTTTTTGTGAGATGTAATATTCCCACTAAAATTTATAGGATAATCGCGGATAAGAAGAACATAGACGAAGTAATAATAAAGTCCTGAAACAGGAAAACACAGGCATTTTTATAACGAAATCAAGGTAAATTGATGCGGTAAGACCAAATAAGAAATAAGTGAAGAAAACGAACAGTAAGGTAAAGAAATGTTTCTGAACACATTTTCTTTATTATACTCGTGGAACTACAAGATCTGGGGCTGAATAGACCTCAAGTGCGTGTACTGGCCGGTGCCTTCACCGGTCACTTTAGCACCAATGCCCACCTACACAAGATGAAACTGGCTGACAGCACATCTTGCAGAGCCTGTGGTGAACAACTGGAGACCGTTTCACACGTTGGCTCTGCCTATCCAGACCCAAGGGAATTCAAATCCCTCCCACTAAGACGCATAGTCTTGCTCATGCATGACATATTCGGTGAAGTGGTCAAGCGATAGGTACAATGGGTTGAACCCAGAAGATCCCAATGGGTCGAAGTGTCGCTGGGATCCCCGGCCCCCATCCAAAGATAAGATATTATACTTGTACAGAACGGCTATAGGTCGTGCAAGTCAAAACTACTCACAAAATTCTCCGTTGTTATGTAGGATTGATGACAAACTTAGCTTTGTAGTTGAAAAAATACATTTTCTATACATCGGTCTATACCACGGTCGCAGCATGCACCTACAAAAGTAACTTTGTAATCGTAAACTTGGGTTTTTTATGTAATATTAGTAATTATGTTTTGATATTTACAGACTCACTCATCAAAACCTATAGGATAGATACTTCTCGTTGACCTAGAATCTTGAAATTTGGCGAGAAGCAAGGTCTCACAGCACAACGGAACAAATCCAAAAATCGTTAATTTGTAAAAATAACGATTTTCGGATTTTTACAAATTAACGATTTTCGGATTTTTTCCGTTGTGCTGTGCGACCTTGCTTCGCGCCTAATTTCATACCCAATATATGACATAGATGACCGTATCTTTTGATTGCAATTAGTTAGAAGCTTGAATTTTTTACAACACCAAGGGACCGTAGACCTTAGATATTAATTTCAACTTGTTACCTCTACCCGTTACTGAGAAAAAGCATCTTGACAGACGGACAGACAGACAGACGAACAACAAAGTGATCCTATAAGGGTTTCCATTTTTTTCTGTTGAGGTACAGTAAAAAGTGCCAAGTTATTACAAAGTTTTTTTATTCTTAAATTACTGTGATTGGTCTTATCTTTTTTCGTTTTTAGTGTAACAAGCTGATCAAACAACAATATTCGTGGGATTTGGGAGTCTTTGTTCACATTATCCCATTTACAGGATAATATAAGGATACAAAAAACGAATCCTAAATCTATCTATCTATTAGTGGGATTTGGGAGCCTTTTTTCACGAAATCTCATTTACAGGATACAAAAAAGAATCCTAAATCTATCTCGCTGCAGGAAACTCAGATTTCGTAATTGTTTTTAGGGTTCCGTAGCCAAACCTTATAGTTTCGTCTTGTGTATGTCCATATGTCTGTCTCTGTATGTCAAAAAGCCCCCCTGTAACTTTTGAAATACATAAGTTCTCAACCGGGATAATAACCGGACATAGTCCACTCAAAGACACCTCTTCAACATTGGTATCACAGACAGCCCCCTGTGTAGAGCATGCCTTGAGGCAGAGGAGACGGTCGCTCATGTGCTGTTGGAATGCAGTGAGGTGACCACCTACCGGGAGGGAAGCCTTGGCACCCCAGGATCACTTCCCGAAGTCCTACAGGACATTAAAGGACTGCTGGACTTTCTGGCGAGCTTGGGGTGGCTCGAGTAAGTAGTAGTTTCCACCACAAAATAGGCGCTGAAGACGTCGAATTGCGGAAACCAGTCCGTTACGCGCAGACTCTTGAGTAAGTTTACTCCTGAAGGTGGAGTAAACTTAAAATCTTTACAATTGACTTAAAAAAATCGGACACTGCTCCGTTACATTATTTAGGTGGCCTGTAACTACTGTCTTTCTCAATCTGGAAGTGGTCGGTGATCTTATGCCTCTACTGTGAACTACCATCCACACACATAATACCATGTAAATACACCCGCACCATGCCATCACCCTCCCTTACACTCAGTACCTCAACATACACACTAATATCCTCATTCATACAAACAAACACATTCATACATCACAACACGCACACACTGTTTTTTTCTTCGTCCGTGCAGTCACTAAGGGGCCAGCTGAAAATCAGCATTGTGGCTTGCCTCAGCATTATGCTGAGCTGGTGTACCCTTTTTGGCACTGTACCACACCAGATGTTCTGTGCTGCATGTATTAAACTTTGTATACTTCTGTATTCTGTATTCTGGTGTTTACAGCGCTAAATAAAAGTTTTCAATTTCAATTTTTTTATTACATTACATTACATAACTCCTCGCTATGTCCGTTACGGCTACGGAAGTCTACGACGTGCTTGTCCAACACGTCCTTGGCCGGTTTTTACACCGTAAACCGCCCAGATAATCCCGCCATACATCTTGTTCTAAGCCCCTAAAAGTCTATTTATTCGCTGCATTACTTTTTACGTTAGCACATCCTCAAATCGTACCCGTGTCCGTAACTCTTTTAATATAAATTATTCCGCAGGCGTTCGCTAAAGAATTCACGGATTTATGAGGCTACGTGCTTAGTTTTGGATCTCGGGAAATGTTATGAGAGGAAGCGATTGGTCGATAACGGTTTTGGGGTGAGAAATTGACCAATAGGGTGCGTTGGGGTATTAATAGTGCTGGCAAAAAAACAGCTCGCGACACCATTTTAACGCGTGCAAGCCGTTATGCCAAACACCCGACACCCTTTGTGCCAAACTGAACTCTGCCCACTATGCGGTTACACGTCTCTCTTCTACTCTGTCGGAACAGAACATAGTGAAAGCCTACTTTGGGTATTTTCACTCACTTCTAACGTACGGCATTGACTTATGGGCGCGTGCGGCCGATAGAGACCGACCGTTCATGATCCAAAAGCGTGTAATTCGAAGAATGGCCCGTGTGCCCGCGGACACGCCGGCTCGTGATTTATTTGTAAAATTTCGTATCCTGACCGTTCCATGTCTGTACATACTCGAAGTAGGTAAATATGTAAGACAGAACTTACACGACTACCGCACTAAAAAATGGGTGGGCGGGAGATCGACCAAGGCGCGACAGCAGGGTCTCGAAACAATCAGCAGCCGACTGCAAAAGACTGGCCTGTCCACGCACGTCGCCGGCCCGACAATATACAACAAAATACCTGACCTAATCAGAGATGCCTCAACGTACGACGTCTTCATTTATAGATTAAAGAAATGGTTAATCCAGAAGGCCTTTTACTCTGTAAAGGAGTTCCTCGAGGAACGAATAGACAACTAATTGTTTATAGATTATTTGACACTGCTTACTTTAAGTAAGGATTTTATTTTACACTAAATTGACCTTGTATGTAATAATGATTATTTAAATTTCATTGAATGAATTGTGATTGATTTTAATTTAATTTAATTTTACTTATTTATTTAATATTCACATGTGTGACATTGAAATTATAAATATGGATGATGTATGATTAATACAAAATAAATAAATGATAAATGATATAAGGAAGGATACGCGGAAGCAGATGATTTTACAATGATTAAATGAAATTATCTTAAATAACAGAAAGCTGCCCGCTGCGTGGTCTTGCAATCCGTCATATTCAGTTTGACGTGTGATGACGGATGTGTGTGTTCGGATGCTTGTAACACCACACCGTTTTGCTAGCACTATTAACACATAAAGATTCGGCAGTAGGTAATTTGATTTAAATCGGACAACTGGTTGTTGAGATATGATGCTCTGTAGCGTCTTTATGTCTGTACATACTGAGAGCCAAACAGAAAAACGCGTCAAACTTATAATACCCCTTCCTCGGTCCTCGGGGGTACAGAAGTGAGTGAGTTCTGTGGTAATCTAGAACAAGAATAAATGAACTAGATAGCCCATGAATAAACTACAAAGATATCCGCTGAATCACGTCTCTTGCGCCGCAACCCGTTGCATTACGTCCAAGATTACTGGGAAGTACCTCGGATTGCCCCGAAAATTGGGAGAATTGCCAAAATGAGGGTAAAGCCTGATTCCGAACGATGTCCTGAAAAGAGTAAAAGGGATGTCGCATATATGCATATTATTAGGATAGGATATAAAAGCCTTATGGAGTTTTTGATAATTGTGATCCACTCGTATGTATGATTCATATTTATTCATTATAAAGACTGTTTACATTAACATGTTTAAAATCCACCTATAAAGTGGGTATACAACGATTTAATTTTTCATATACGAGTACAATTATTTAATACTAAAATATTTAAAAAAGTACTAAGTCATTTCATGCATAATTTTACCAATATATATGTCGTAATAATATCTAATTCAATTAAAATAATTAATAGTTATAAGTATAGTAATAATCCAACAAAATACAAGGGGGCGAGGGGCAAATATCACGTTAATGTTTTTCCGCAAGAAACTAAAATTGCGAGAAAACTTGGTTAAATTAAATAAAACATGATACTCCACTAAAATATGGCTAAATCCTACACAATAATATTTATCGCGGTTTATTAACGTATTTACACTAAAAATACGCATTTTGAAAAATCTCACGTGAGATTAGATCGAAAAAAGCCAAAATCGCCTCACGTAAGTAATTTATCGTTAAAATATTCCATTAGTATGATTTAACTGAACTCGTATGTGCACCTTTTGTATATAATTTAAGGCTACATTTTACCACGGGAAATACTTCGTTCCTTTAGGAAAATTAAAAACTATTATGTCAACACGGACGAAGCCGCAGTCAGAAATTAATGTTATTAAAAACTTTACTATGATTCAAGTCTTCCCGAAACGGTTTCAAAGATGTTTTCTTCTAACTCTCAACAACAAAATAATAATTCCCTTTTATTCCACAAGCAGCCATTATTAGCTTTAAATATGCCAATTGTTCGACTTAGGAGCTTTCAGCAGTGGCAACTTGCGAAGCTTTTGGAAAGCACAAAATACGAGTAAATAAGTACAGAAGTGTATCTCGAGCGATAGCGCGAGCCACTAGTGGCGCTAAGACTAACTCCGTGTTGCGCGTGAATAACTTGATAACTCGCCTTGCAGAAAAAATCAAAATTAATTAATTTGACGCACTTAGGTGCATTATCTACGACTAAAAAAAATTCTAACTCTAAATCTTATCTCAGCCTTCTGATTAGATTTTTTTTAAGTGAAAACTTTTTTTAAATCGGTAACGAGGTACCGAGGTAACGAGGTAATCTGAAAAGTTGACGCTGACGTCATGCAGTGCCCGATCCACAACTTTAAATAACAATACCTCGTAGGCCAAGTGACTTGATTACATATTGGTGAATTAAATTAAATTAATTACATGCAATAACAACTATACCTAAATATATAAATAAAGAAAAAACACCAAAAATAATTTATTTCCACTAAGCTCGTGCTTACCAATAATGAATACAGCATAATCTGCATCATTAATAAAACAACAATAATTAACATTAATATAACATATGCTTAAGTTCCTACTCCATTGTAATCTTACCGCACAAATAAACTAATCTTATTTTGGGTGTATTTTGTCACTATTTACTGTACATCTTTACAACCAAAAGACAGACCAAAGGTTGCGAACATCTGGACCACAACGAAAAAAGGATCCGGTCGCTGCGCTTTCGTCTCAAGATACCTGGCGCATAGCGTAATACTACTGAATCGATATAGATCCCATCCGTGTAAAAGACGGAGCGCAGCGTACGAGTGTGTGAGTGCCACGCGCGGTGGTCGCAGTATACTGAGAGTTTCATTCTGTAAGTACTTATTAATTTTGTGTCGGAACTAAGGGTACCGGAAGACAATTCAGGACTTGGGACGACTTTTGCGAATAAAGTCTAATATTTATCTAACAACAGCTTAGTGACCCGAATTAAAAGTTTTATAAAACTCCCTTGTAAACTGAAACAGGGCTGCTCAGTATCGACTGAATAAATTTTGTTCCAGTAGGTACTTTTAGAAATACGAAAATAAATGGACTATACATATAATGAAGAAACGAACGCCCGCTGCTAGGGGAACTCCCTCCCCTACCCTATTGTTTTTTCATTCAAGGTAAAAAAACATTTTTTTTAAATCGCCTTAAAATCACTAGTTAGTTAAACATTATAATTATTTACAGTCGGTGCCAACCACGTGCAACACGTTTCAATGTCAGATTATCTGCGCGTAGTGCAACGCGTTGCATATAATTATTGCTACACCTAGGTTTCCTAATATATAGTGATAATAGGTGACTCCAAATAATTATTGCTACACCTAGGTTTTCCTTTGTATCATAAATTCACGTGCAACGCTTTTCTTTGGCAGATCATCTTCGCGGCTCGCCGTGCACCGCGTGGTGCAACGCGTTGCATGTAGCTGGCAATGACTCCAAAATAATTTTTGCTACACCTAGGTTTTCTTTTGTATCATAAAAAATTGTAAGTTTTGAGTGATCTGAAGGCGTTTTACTTAAAACGCTTTTTTTAAAATTACTCATGGCTAATTGAAAAATGTTTTTATTCAAAGATTCAAAGTATTAAAACACTGGCTAAATCTCTACCTAACACGAGAAAAAGAAGAAACGATGGAATTTTTTGATAATAATTCATAAATTCGATATTAACCTTATGGCTAGTTGGAGGACTTAATTTTATTCTATTATTGCGATTTATAACCTAGTATTATTTTTCATGTCGTAAAACTTTTTTGCATGCTAAAGTAATGGCGAAACATGTATGATCTATTCCAACAATACTACTATCTTATATAGTAAATTTCATTTCATTTCATTTATCGATAATGTGTAGTGTGTAGTCTTTACAAGGGGTTTTAGATTTTACATCCCCGACTTCCCACAAAACAGCTGTAGGTAGCTCCTACAGCTGTGTTACATAATATTCTAGACCTGGCCTAGTCGACCCTTGACCTGTGAAATCTGGAGCACTAAAACTCAAGCCTGCACTTATGCAAGATGCAGCTGGAGTGGTTTAATGCTGCATTTTATCTCTAGGCCATTTGGGGTTGAATTTTCTGACATTACATGAATACAGAGCAGAGCAGACCCCAACGGCGAGCATGCGTGAAACGACGAATAGCTGTAGAGGAAGTAAGAGAAGCGTGCCAAGACAGAGATACGTGGCGCTCCGTTCTCTCTGCCTATCCTGCAAGGGATATAGCGTGAAGGCATGTATGTATGTACATACAACAGCCTCGGTGGCGTAGTGGCTAGGAAGTCGGGCTCCCATACGGTCCCAGTTCGAAACTATGTGATGTAACAAAGAGATTTTCGGCTTTTTCGAAGACCTACTCGTATACGTACATTTACCGCTCTAGCGGTGATAGAAAACATCGTGAGGAAACCTGCATTCTGAAATAACCAATGTTATGGATCACGATGTTTTCTTTGAAATAACCACTGTTATATGTGAAATAGGAAAGCACCAAAAGTAGTAAAAGAAAGTAGTAGGAAGTAAACCACCCCAATAAATGTTTAGGAATCCTTATAGGGCATATATAATCAAGTCCTTTGCAAAATATATTGCAGGGAAATATCCTAAAAGCTGAACAATCCCCAGGGATTTGACCAAGACACTAGAGTAGTTTTTAAAGATGGTATTGACTCTGATGTGTAGATTCGACGCAAAGCAGCAATGTTTGTATTGCTGTGTTCTGGTTTAAATGGATAGAGCCAGCGTAATTACAGGCACATTAGGCAATCCACCTAATTCCTCAAAATTAGCGGCGCATCGATAATCCTCTAAAAAAAACTTTAAAAAAAGATCAAACTAAACTCAGGTGAGTGATGTCTATGGGCGACCCCAGACCACTTACCATCAAATAGATGGCCAGTTTACTGGTCTGCTTTCCTTATACAATAAAAAAGTAGGTTAACCCTAAAATAGTTATTTTCGAGCGAAAAATTCGTAAAACAGCAACCCTGTTTCATTGAACAGAGCAACAAAAAAACCTGACGAATGAACGAGTGAACGGAACGAAAACGCGAAAGCAGTCGACAAACAAACAATCTAGGGAACAAGAGCTTTTTTGTTATACATAAACGGTTTTTCATGTAAATGGTCGGGTCGATCATCGAAAATAAATGGTAGCCACCATCAATCATTCACGATTAAATGAGTTTTCATCTGAGGCCGGCTTCACTATGAATAATGTACTAGTGATACGCACTTTAAGGGAAGGGCTTCTGCAGTGATTTTGATGAAGTATGAAGTTTCAGTTTTGTTAAACCGCGCGAAACGGCGAATGGCTGTAAACGAAGCAAATCAGCGAGCCAGCATTTGTATGGAAGCATAAAAATAGTTTAAAATAGAAACTGATTCTGCTGAAGTCGGCTTTTCTGATAGTTTCTTTTTTTTTTTTAAAATATAATTATTTTATTTTATTATTTTTTAATTTAATAAACTTTAAATGCAAAGCTAAATTTCGTCAATAAAAATAAAAAAAAGACTTATGAAAAGCCTTAGTCAAAAATCCCGCCCCGTGTCGATCCTGGCGCAAAGGTCCCCGTAACGCTCGCGGCATCGCCACGCTGAATCGCCACGGCCAACCTCTGCACCAAGAACGACCCGGAGTGGGGGTCACAGCACCTCTCTCTCAGGCGACGGCCGACCTCCCTGACAAAATCCTTTCCCTCCGCCCCCCAACAACCTGTCGTTTCGCAAATGGGACAAAAACGTAGTTTTGCTCCAGAGTAGTGACTTCTCCCGTTTTCTTTGAGCCGCTGATTTTTTTATTTATTATTAGTTATTAAATTATTTGTATTTCCCTATCTAACTTGTTAGGTTTTCTCCAATTTCTGGGGTCAGTTGAGAGCGAAGCTCACGGGTCCAGGACCAAGTGAGCTTCACTTCCTAAAAGTATTTCACCTGATGGTTCATCCTGTAAAATATTTCGTACGATACGACAAGTGTTCAGGATTGCGGCTTTCTGCATTGTGATATACGTATTTCTGGGGATATCTATTAATTGCAAATTATTATTATTGTATTTAATTTTTATTCCTAAACTGAACAGATTTAGATGTTATCTAATCCTATACCACAATAGGCTGGCATGGTCCCATAAAGGACCAAAGCCTCGAAAAAAATCCTAGATTAAAAAAATATATATACTCGTATATACCACAATACACTCCATCAAATATCAGGGGGCTGCCGGGGCAGTTTGTTTCTTGTATGGAATTCATCATCATCAGCAGCAGCCTATTAATGTCCCCACTGATGGGGCACAGGCCTACCCTTACACAAGGGGGTGTACGGGCCATGATCCACCGAGCGGGCCCAGTGCTGATTGGTGGATTTCACACGCCTTTGGAATTTGTTTATTTCCTCAGACATGCAGGTTTTACGTTTTTTTTTTCAGGTTTTAATTACGTCTCCTTTATTAATTTATTTTTTATCTCGTTGGCGCTAACACAGACACCGTATTTCAGATGTAACCAAAGGCGTAACCAGGTCTAAACAAGGGGTAGCAGCTGCCCCCCTCCCCTAGTGCTCGAAATAGCAATGTTATATTAGTTACATTTCAATTCAAATATTCATACATTACATCCCCAGCTTTTTCTTCCACTCGCATTCCCTTAAGTTTGTCTAGCCTGCTCCAAAAACTATGTGAGTAGGTACCTACAAAGAGCGTCGGTGTTGTGGTGGCTAGGACGTCGGACTCCCATGCGGGAGGTCCAACTTTGAAACCAGGCAATGTCAAGTACCAATGAGTTTTTCGGTTTTGTCGAAAGACTTACGTACATTTACCGACTGCTCTGACGGTGAAGGAAAACATCGTGAGGAAACCTGCACATTGAGATAACCAGTGAAATGGGGAAGGCAATGGCAAACCACCTCATTAAATCTGTCACGAGAGTCGTTCTATGTGATTAATTCCTTAGAATGATCACGACCCTCAGCAATGAGGAATACGACTTAGAAGAAGAAGAGGTACCCTACATGTCAAACCATTTCTAGACATCTGGAGTATGAACTCGTATGTCTTATTAAATATAATAATTAAAGTAATATAAGTAAGTATTTACACGTGAAATACGTTATAGAGACATAAAGACTTCATATTTACACGATCCACATGAAGTGTACGAAAACATTATATGAGACGTGAACTCATTTTTCGTTTCTCAGACAGTATTGAGGTTGGGCGCACGAGTGATCTCAAATATTACTTACAAATGAGAATAACAGTAGTAATCTATAGTTAGCTGAAGATACCTATGAGGTAGTAAGCGATGCTTAAGAAAGTCAAATCAAATCAAAATGTTTTTATTGCAAATAAGTAAGTACCTCATAGTACATTTCAACAACGTCATTTTTTTTACTCTACCACCGCTTCGTTAGGTGCTATAGCTGAAAGGAAAGAAGCGGCGCAAGAAACTTTCAGCAGCACATCTTTTGAAATAAATATATCTTACAATAATTATGAATATGATCATATATGTACACAATGTGCAGAGCTGGAGCTGAATTTAGGACAAAACTTCTTTATGATTTATTTTATATTATATGTGTATTTATATATTATGTGGGTCTTAAATTATTTCTATATTATATTTATTACAGTACCAGGTATCTTATTATAAATAAGATACCTAATATATCGTACACAGTGACCCATAAATGATGTGTTTACTTTACTAAGTCTAAAGCGTGGGACTGCAAGTTTGTTTTTGTTTCTTGAACACCACTGTAGCGAAATTGGATAACGCGCCGGCTTCGGTTAAGCCACCGGTCAAGTCTTGTCTTATTTGTTTAAAAGCACTTAAAACAAGAAAATTAAAGTTTAAGCAACCACCAGGGTGTATAAGGAAACCAACATGCCGGTTGAAATAATCAGTTTGGTATGGTCTTTCAAACGTCAGGAAAATACATCACATACATACTCTATGGAATCCTGTCGTAATCAGTTTTTTTCTACTCACATTTGGTAATTTATTCAATATGAAACCACAATCAGCAACAAAAACTATGGGTTCATTCCTAAAGGTCGTTTCGTAATGAACTTCGCGGTGTCGTAATATTCATTACGTAATTGAGTACAAAGTAAATTTATTAATAGTTTCATGAAATTTGATACAAAATTAGTTTATGAAAAAAAAATTGTCACGTAAATAATTCTATTTCAATGCCGACGACACGAGACTACAACTTGGACCACGCACTGTTGTCGACGCAGTTTTCACGAGCTGTCATGCCGTGTTGAACGCTTCACAATAATTTGTATTTTTAATTATTTAGGTATTTCATGATCGTAGAAAAAATATTGTATGCGTTATTAGCCATTATTTAACTCCTACGTTATGAAACTCGCTACGCTCGTATCAAAAACTAAAAACTCATTTTACAATGGCTTTTATTACGTGTCAGTTGCATAAATTACTATTGTTATGATTCCTTGGAAAATTTAAAACGACGAAGTAGCTAGGTACTAAACCAGACTGTTGTCCATTGTACAGTGGAAGACACATCGAGCTATCTATGGAACCCTGTCGCAATAAGTTTTTGCTTATGATTCCTTGGCATTCGTATGAATGTGACAAATTTAAAGCGACAAAGTACTAAAAGGTATAGCCTAATGTGTTGTCCACTGTACATCAATATTTCTGAAGAGGCACGCAGGGATCCCGAGCTCAGAATAAGACTGGAGTGGTACATAAGTAAGTATAGTACGCGACATCCCCGGAATCTATACCTACCTATTATTTTATTAAAGTTTCGCCTTACCGACCCCTTGTAAAATTCAATTCTCCGCCAACCAGAAGACAACTCCTTCATACACTCCAAGGCCGTTGCAACATTAGTATTCCTTTACCGCGCAAGGAGGATAAGAATTCTACGGGAAGTTATTTGAGAAAAGATTGATTTACCGTCCCATTCGCTCCTAGGGTGTTTTCTAATGGGACTTTCTCCCTCCTGACTGATGATCATAGTACCAGATCACACCAAGAACACCCCGAGGTGGCGCGGGCGGGTTACGCGGCCATCGAATTTTGAAATGTTTCAGAGAGCAAATTAGGTTCAATTTTGATTATCATCCAAACCTACCTTACCTGATGGTAAGTGGTAACATACTACCGCTTCCCATCGGAATGACGAGCCGCATAATGGACAGACATTCACTCTGTATTCCTATCTCTTTACTCACCAGTTTTAATTATTATCTATTTCATCTTTAGATATATATATTTTTAGTTACTATTAGCTTTTTTATAATATAAGCATATATTTAGATGTCCTGTGTCTGTGCCAGAACGAGATAAAAATCAATATATTATATGTTAATATATTTGGCCGGGGATTTATGTGCGAAACGCAGCATAGACTATAAATATTATGGTTAAACTAAACGCACACGTCAAATCTTCCCTCTCGTTCTGGCACATACAAACAAGGTATCGCTCTCTGTGTTTTTGCAAAGTTTTGTAATAAAAACTAAACAATTAATTTTAAATGAATTTTTAATTCGTTTCACAAAAATAAATGTAGCCATATCCTACATAAGTGTATTTTTCATATTATTTATCAACAACTCACTTTGCTATTCTATGTTCGTTTATGCGTTCGTGAAGGCGATGCCTTCGCCCTGGCACAGCTGAAAACCAGCGCTGTGGTGCTGCCGTACCGGTCGGACTGCAGCACATGCTGAGCATGTCTTTTTGACACTGTGTTGTTTTTTAATGTTAAGTATTTTTAAGTCTAATGTTTTCTTTCTTTCTTTGGTCACCATCGCCCATAGACATCTCTCACCTTGAGAACTTAGATGGCGTGCCTCATGTGCCGGGAATTACCTAGCTCCCTTAACCCTTAAAATCGGAAAAGGTAAAAGGGCAGTTGCTTCAAGCTGACTCTGTATAGAGTCATACCAAACTGAAACAAAGCGTGTTTGATTTAGAGCATATAAAGTAATTTCTATTCATTTGAACAAATTACTTCATAGAGATGACTAAGATCTTGGTTAAAGTTACCAAGCCGACTTTATTGTATTGAAACAAGTTCTTGTTTGAAGTAAACAAGCTTTTCTTTCAGTGCAGCTTTAAAGCTTTCTTTTATCTGACATTTGGTCTTCTATTTATTGGTTCTATAAGTACCGTTTTGACCGGCCCTGTTTTCTCAGAATCGTTATACCCACAGTTTTTGAAAGTCACACTAAGTAGATTGCTCACTAGAGAAGTTTTGTAACAGGGAAACTGCGTCTGCCAGTTAGCACATGCGACGTGAGCTTTCGTATACATTAGTCGGCCATTGAAATGTCAAATGTATGTAATGCGCATCTACACTGCACAAAGCCTTTGGCTCGCTGTCAGTGCTCACATCATCATTCCAGAGGAGAGTGATAACACAAAAATTAAATTCATAATTCAGCAAAGCAATATGCAGTTCTAAAATTATGTATGAGTAACAAAATAATTAAATTGTCGTAAGTTACAAGCGGAAGATGTCAGCGGGAATTATTGTTAACTGCTGATCAAATAACATTGAAAGTCAAGTAAGAATGTCAGCCATGGACTACACGCGTCCGCTTCCAGCCACGCTTCGGTTCGCTGCAACCAATCATATGAGCTTCGGGATTGGATGGAGCGAACTGAACTGGGGCTGGAACAGGACGCGTGTTACCCGAGAATAAGTCTTTCTACACACAAGTTGGCTTATGAGTATAATGTAATGACCATTAATAGTTCTGTCCTATTTATTTCCATGAAAGGCAGAAATACTATTAAAGAAGCTGCTCCTCTTAGGTAAGCTTAATCCTAACTAAACGTCAACTGTTATGAAATAAATGCAACTAAAAACCAAGAAAGGTCTTTAACTTTTTTTTAATTAAATTTTGTAACACTTGGGTTCCTTACCTCAAATGGAAAAAACGGAACCCTTATAGGATCACTTTGTTGTCCGTCTGCCTGTCAGTCTGTCAAGACCATTTTTCCCAGAAACGGGTAGAGGTATGAAGTTGAAATTAATATCAAATACTAAAGTCTACAGTCTCTTGGTGCTAAATTGTAGGGAATCCTGAGACATAACAAGATAAAAAGGTGGGTTTTAAAATAGGTAACTATGGGCTTTGTATCATACCTATGTAGGTACCTAACTATCTACATTATTAAGTTTGTACGGAACCCTCACGGCGCGAGTCTACTCGCACTTGTCCGGTTTTTTTATTACTAAAAGCTATCCGCTTTTCCCCCGCACCACACCTTAGTAACAGGGTAATAAAGTATAATATACAGGTAAAACGTTAAGAATATGATCGTACGGGGAATTGTAACGGCACGGGATATATTTCAACTGGTCTCCCTGAATGCGAGAAAGGAAATTACAAGTCCCAGCTTCGATTCTAGAGTTCCATTTTCATAGATCTCCCCGATTTATAGTGGGGAAGTTACTGGCGTATCTGAAATGGGTAAATTCGTTTCGATTTGTTTACGCGCAGATTTTGTTTATTAATTTTCTAAAGGGTGAAATAGAATTTAGTAAACAGCGTAAAGTTGGAAATTTAGAAAACAGAAAGTTAATATATAATCTATAGAAGATTTCTATGGATTCGATTTGTTTCCATATTTAAAAAATTCGCTGCAGGCACTAAAGGCATAAAACTAAAATAACTTAAAACATTTCTTGTTCAAGGCGTAAAATGAAATTATTGATTTTGAATTGAAACAAATACACAATTTACTCAACTGGGTATTAAATAAAGTATAGATATAAATAAACTCCATGAATTAAATGGATAAATTAATCTCCTTATAAAAAATCGATCCCCTAATCGAATAAAAGGAACCCCATTACGAGAAGTTAAATAGCGGCGGTTTTCCTTCCGACTTCCTGAACTTCATTCTTTCTCAAAGGTTAAAGTTCCTTTTCCGCTATTGTGTGACCCACCTTTAGCTTTGGATTTCGCTCAAGCGTTTTATTAAGTATCCTCGATTCGTACCTGGAATTCAGAAGAGCACAGTTTAATATTAAAAGTGGATGCATTTTGAATTATTACGAGCAAAATACAAAATATCTTTAAAATACGTAGGGGAACATGGGGTGAAATCGGATAGGGGGTAGCATTATATTTCATACTTCCAACGGGTTGTTGTAAATTCGCCCCATTGTAAATTCGTCACATTTTATTTTCATACATTGGAAGTAAACTCGCCCAGGCCAAAAAAAAAATGTAAATTCGCCACAAGTCGCCATTTATGCAAAAAGTACTTTTAGCAAGTAAAGTTGTAGGTAAGTGGGTTAATCCTATCTCTTTTATATTGCTAATAATATTCTGTACATGATGGAAGCGCAATGCCTCCCTTTTCTTTAGCGCACTCCGCATTGAATACCCACCTAGACGCTATAATATAATAATTTACTAGGTATATGTACCTAATAAATTTGCTGTATGCAGCAAAGTCTCTGTTAGCTAACCTCAGTGAATGATATAGACACTCTCTCAGACCCAGAAACCCAATTGTTATCTAAAGCTAAAGCCAGCTACATATTGTCATCCATTTTAATATAAAATTTTAATGGAGATTTGACCACATAATCGTGTTGTGTCTCGCAACCAGCGCTCCATCTAGCATTTAGGCGAGACCTGAAAACCAGCGTGTCGCTGAGGTCTCGACCATTTCATTTGACACTTAGGTCAATACGTATATATTTTGTTTATAGGTTAAGAATTAGAATAAAATAACAATATTGTACATTTTTACTAATGTGTGAATGAATAAATACTCTTTTATTTTATTTATTATATTTATCATTCTAGTACGAATAGTCAGAGCTGTAGAACTAATGGATATCTTTGTCCATTTTGTTCCATCGTAGAACTAATGGACCAAACCCGGTAAATGTACGTAAATCTTTCGGTGTCTTTTCTATTTGCCTAAAAGACCTCAAAAGGAGCTTAGATCTCCTTCCTTACTACACAATGATCTGGGTGACTATCGATCGATCACCATAATAGGCTCTTTCAACCGGCAATGGATTGGTTCGATAAGTCTACTTGAAAGGGCCTAACACGCCCGAATCCCGAAATAATTATTAGGAGCACCCATTTGCGGTATTGTTAATTGCTTCCCATTTTTAGGCCGCCATTTTGTTAGTGGGAGAGTTAATTGCGTGATCTTTAATGTATTAATGACTGGGCTAAGAGATTTTATTGCAGGATCGCCTGGGAAGGTAACACCCTCTTACCTATTTCTTCCGCAAAGCAGCAAGCTTACATCATCATCATTATCAGCCTAATAATGTCCCCACTGTTGGGGCACAGGCCTCCCCTTGCACAAGGGGGTACGGGTCATAATCCACCTAGCGGGCCCAGTGCTGATTGGTGGATTTCACACGCCTTCGGAAACTTCGCCTTTTAATTTCCTCACGATGTTTTCCTTCGCCGTTAGAGCAGTCGGTAAATGTACATAAGTCTTCGAAAAAAAGTAAGCAAGGTTACACTACTGTGTTTCTGTTTAAACGGTAAGACAAGCTAGCGTAATTACTGGTACAGTGGACCACAGGTCAACTTACCCAAAAGGTCAAAAAATGAGAGTCTGAAATATACCATATAGCACAGGCATTAGGTTGAGATTTAATCGAAGGTTTTTGTCAAATGGTATACTACTATAGCTTGGTATACGAGCGTCGGTGGCGTCGTGTCTAGGACGTCGGACTCCCATGCGGGAGGTCCAAGTTCGAAACCAGGCAATGCCATGTACCAATGTGTTTTTATTTACCGACTGCTCTGACGGTGAAGGAAAACATCGTGAGGAAACCTGCACACTGAGATAACCAGTGTGTGAAATGGGGAAGGCAATGGCAAACCACCCCATTAAATCTGACACGAGAGTCGTTCTACGTGATTAATTCCTTAGAATGATCACGACCCTCAGCAATGAGGAAAACGACTTAGAAGAAAGATACACACACTAAAAAAGATAAGATATACGCTTTGACACATTCCTAAAAATGTTAAGGAATTATAACAAAAACTTTTGCGATATAATTCCACAAAGTATAGCTATGTGTCTTCCACTGTACTCCATCTAAGTCCTCAGGGTTAGCAACGCATCGATAATCGTCTAACAATATTACAGTGAGGCGAGATGTCTAAGGGCGATGGTGACCATTTAACATCAGGTGTTCGGGCATTATAATTTACCTATAAGTGGGTATACTACAATATCGGCGACAAGCCGGCGTGCGAGTGGTGGGAGACTCTCGGTAGGCTGCCATCTTGCCTCGACCACACGAAATCAACGGCGGACAATTAAACATTCGGTTTATGTGGTTTTTCCCAATATTTTTAGACAATTACCTTCGATTTATGTGCTATTATATGTGAACTGTTTGTGTAAAACTTTGTGATTAGTGAGAAAACTGATGTGCACTGTTGGACACCACGTGGCCTAGCTCCTTTCCATGAGACGCAGCTCAAATCCAGTCAAGGTGAGTGGTATACTCCTTATGGGTCTATTGTAATGCCCGGAAACGCCTAACAGAAGAACCAGACCAGCTCCATCCACTGTCTATCGAAGTCTATTAAACAGCAGGTGACGTAGTTGCCAATTGCCATAAATAAAAGAGTGAAGTGAACATCAGGTGACCCGCATGCTCGTCAGCTCGCCTTATAAAATTTAAAAATTCTGTTTTCGCATACACAGCCAATTAAATAACGGTGTCCCGAAATTTTCCCCACTTTAACCAAATTAAGTATTATTATTGCGTCGAGCGACAGAGATGCAACTTTTATTACTTTTCAAAAGCTCCGAGCGGGAATAAGACCGAAGCTTGTTGAAACTTTGTCATCTGATGGGAATTGTTATTAGGATTAAATTGGCTACCGGTAAACAGGCTCAACTAAAGAAGAAGAGAGGGTCCAATGCGAAGAACTTGTTTGAATTCCCCATTTCTTTTTCTTGGCTTAATAAAAGTAGCTTCTCTATTTCCGTTTTTTTTTTGTATAAGGGTTGGACCACGTCTACAGATACAGAATCGTATTTTCCTGTGAGTCTGTCCATCCTTTTTTGTTGCTCAGAAACACAACAAAGATTCTTCCAAGCGCCAGGCACTCTTCAGCATCGGCGGGCCGTTTCCATGGAAACAAGTCTTTCTCGCTCTAGTGAATGATGTTTCTGAGAGACGAAACAGAATAGACTTACGAGAACATAGATAGATAGATTAATACTTTATTGCACACATGAAATGTACATAGGAAAGTATACTTAGAATAAGTGTACAAAGCCGGCCCTATCGCTCAGAGCGATCTCTTCCAGGCAACCTAGGTGATAGAAGAATGATTAATAAGTTACCGGCAGTATAGTGCACAAAAGTGGAATATGAAAAATTAATAAGTTTATATACTTTTAATACATAAGTAAAGCTCGGTACGAATACTAAAATACTATGGCCGTAGCCATAAAACAATACATTTAATATAAATACAAAAATATTGATAAGTAAGTACATACTAATATGTAAAAGTGAATATATAAATAACATACTTACAATTTCGTTACGTTCGTTACTACCCTTTGGGTGCCAACCCTAAGAAGAGCAGACAAGCAAACCACCATAGAGAGAATGATTCTCTTATTTTTGTCGTGTGGTTCGTGGCTAGGCCAACCTATAGTTCAGGCCGCCCGTAGGTCTCTTACATAACCTAATCTAACGACTGACGACTGTTTAATGAGCTGTTCGAGGCACGGAGGAGCTCAGGTGAAAATTTGCCATTAGCGGTCACCCATCCTGGTTCTGGCCGCGTCCAACATTACTTAATTTGCACGATCACTTTCTGACCATGCTCGCACCTAAGCTACAGCCTCTCCACAGAAAGATTCTACAAGATAATCGCGTCGTATCCGGTATTATATTACTAATTTTATTTATTCAAAAAGGGAGACAACAAGACATACATTTTAACATTCATATTACAAAAGATTAAGGAACACAGTTTGACACTTTACTATAGGGAGGTGCAAGTGGTGTTTAGACGTGAAAAGCGCCATAAATAAAATTGAACAAAACTGTTTTTGTTCACTGTACAAGAAGATTCGGTTCCTGACAATTACTTATAAATATTTTTAACAAGATAACTCTATATTAAAAAAATAAGAAAATTCTGGATATCCCCTTACTTTTTCTTGGTCATCATTATGATACAAATGAAAGACACCATACTTTGAGCTTAAACTCGAACCATCTTACGGTTACCGTTCCAGAGATTCCATCTGACATCAAAAATACTCCAAAATCTTGGAAACCCATGATCCAATTTTAATCAGACATGACTAAAGGCACTCTGGACAAAATTCTAATGGTAAATTAAAAAAACCGCGTCCAAATCGGATCGTCGGTTGTTGAGTTATGAATCCACAAACATTCTGTATTCATTCTGTTCATTCTGTGTGTTCTTCACCACCCTTATCAAACTTAGTTACTTTTGCTTATTTTTTTATATATTATATTTCTTTAATATTATTATTTTTATCTTCTGTACCTAATTGTTTGTATATGTGTATTGGAAATTGAAATTGAAAAATTGAAATTGAAATCGTTTATTTAGCGCTGTAAACACCAGAATATAGAATACAGAAGTATACAAAGTTTAATACATGCAGCACAGAACATCTGGTGCGGTACAGTGCCAAAAAGGGTACACCAGCTCAGCATAATGCTGAGGCAAGCCACAGCGCTGATTTTCAGCTGGCCCCTCAGTGACTGCACGGACGAAGAAAGCAACAGTGTGTGCGTGTTGTGATGTATGAATGTGTATGTGTGTGAAATAAATACTTTCTTTCTTTCTTTTCTGTATGTTTGTGGATTCTGTATGTAAACGCGTAAAACTTGTAACACTCCTTCCTTCCGGGTTAATTATACTAAAAGAAATCAATAAGCTCATGTTATCATGGAGCCAGTAATTTATCATATTGCGGTAGCTGCAAAAGTTTTTGCAGTAGAAGCGTGTGGTCGGCAGGAGATCGATCGTTAGGGAAACTCTCTCTTCCAAGCAAGAAGCTTTTTTAGAAGCTCTCAGAGCTTCTAGACCAAAGGATTCGTCGCCATCAATAAAAAATCGTAGATCAAAAGTTCTTCATTTATCTATACTGAACACCCCGTGTTCGGTTTACTAGGGGTTTTTTGTTACACATGAATGTATAAACGTTTATTAACTCAAAAATACAAAGTATAATTTAGACAATTCACCGTTAATACTACCTCTTTGATACGTAACGATAAGAAACGATGAGGTATTTGAATAAATTAAAATCATTAATTATTATTTTTATTAAACCTGATGTTAAGTGGTTACCGTCACCCATAGACATCTCACCTCACTGTATTCATATTAGAGGGTTTTTGATGCGTGGCTAACCTTGAGACTAAGATGGATTGCCTCATGTGCCGGAAATTACGCTGGCTCTCTTACCCTTCAAACCGAAACACAGAAATGCAAGCATCTCTGCTCCACGGCAGAAATAGATCAGAGGGTGGTACCACCCCAGGCGATTATAATAATTATAAACGCTTTGTTAACTCAAACATAAAGTACAATTTAGAATTCACCTTTTATACTGCAATAGACAGAGCCCTGTACATATAATATTTATCTAGCCGCTGAAACCGGCCAAGTGCGAATCAGGCTTCGCCATATCACAGGGTATCCTAATGTGGGAGCCAGGGAATTCTGAGAAAATGTAAAAGATACTGTCTGCATCATTATTATTTTTTAATTATTTTTTTATATCTATAGAGTACTATTATAATACGAATCCGAGGGGAATTGGCAGATCCATCTTCTCCATCATATTAACATTCTAGAGAGAGAAAAAAGAAGTTGCGAGAGAAACTATACCAAAACACTAGGTCGCGTCTCATCGAAATTTGTAAAAGGTCAAACCACATAAATCGGACTAGTGGCGCCCTCTCCTCTAGAATGATGATGTGAGCACTGACAGCGAGGCAAAGGGTTTGTGCAAATTAAAGAAAGAAAGAATTTATTTGAGGAACGCACACATAGGTAGATAACAATTATACAGGATAAAAATGATCATAACTTAAAACAGACAACACGAAAGACAAGAAAAAAAACTAAACAAAAGTCTGATGATGGTGGCGTGCAGCACAGGTAAAAGATAGATAGAAACACTTTATTATTGTACACAAAATCAGGAAAAGTAAAAACTACAGGAATAAAAATAAATAAATAACACGATATGTACAAAAGCGGCCGTATCGCTTAAAGCGATCTCTTCCAGGCAACCTCTGAAGTTAATTGGACACTAAAGAGATTAGCGACAGTGTAGTGTGAGGATATGAAAAAGGTTACTATTACTAAAAAAGGAAAAAGGCGACTGCCTCAGCATGTTGCCGTAGCGCTTTTAGTCTGGGACGCAGATTTTTAGGCAGTACCTGTGAGGAAGACACACCAAGCCATCCCCTACCACCACCATAGCCAACCCCGTCGCAATAAGGTTTTGTTATGTTTCCTTAAAATTCGTATGAATGTGTCGACAAAGTAAAAAAAAAATGAATACACTTATAGTTCCATACATTTGATATTTCAGTGCCCAACTAATATAATGGGAAACAACGCATGCGCCAACTGGCAGACGCGCGGCTTCCATATAAAACTTCTCTACCGAGCAATCTACATAGGGTGAATATATCAGGTCAGACATTCAATACTGGTATAAAAAATTTTAAATATCTTTGGGTCATACATTTTATACCAGCGTCAAAGTACGAACTTCTCTTCACGCAGTCAGTTATAAAAATAACAAATTACCTGTCCGTAAGCTCCACACTGGTCCCTTGTTTGTCTGATTACTGTAATTAGGGGTCCGCCGGACGCCGCTAGGGGCTACTTTCGACGCGTAGTTTTGGGTTCCGCAGAATTATCACTCTGAGCTTTTTTGTGCGCCCACAGTTAGCGCCATTACTGTTCGCAAAAGTTTCGTGATAAAAAGTGTATTTAAACTGTCAGGAATTAGGGACTTGGTGGTGCTTTGTCGTGGGATTGACGTGATACACACACGTTTTATGGGTCATGGGTTCTTTTAACAAACGGTGTGTTGTAAGAAACATTCTTAATGTTAAAGCTTCCTTAAGTCTCGTTTCATCTCTATCTAGACTCTAGATTAGATAAGGGATACATAGCATGTATTTTAATACTTAACTTTAAGATTAAAATACATACATTTTATTACTTAACTTTATGGTTAAGTCTATGCTTTCCATACCAAATTGACTTCGGATTCATTTTAACCCGACTGGCCTATTACAGTTTAAATAGAAAAAAATATTATAGTACTCGTAGAATTTTGAATAAGATTCAGTAAGTAGATTATTTTATTTTATTAGATAACTAACAGCTATATTAAAACAAATTATCTAAACTTAATGCACCGTAATTGTGTCCAACCTGGAGCATAGAGGGTGCACCGCCTGGGATAGGCCGCGATTGGGGGGTGGGTTCGAGCAAACCCTGCGAATTCTTTCTTTCTTCGAATTTGGTTCTTCCCTTTTTGATGTTGTTAGGCGACAGTTTTCCTTTCGATTTGCAGGTGGTTGTAATAATTTAGGGGTATGCTAGGTACTCACCTGACGAGGAGCAGGCTGAAACCACTGACACATAAAAAAATAACTTTCGTGAATTCAGGGGTAGGACCGATTAGAAGTGAAAATAGGGATCAAGGGGTGTGGATTTTTAGGTTAATTTAAAAGAAATAGGAAATTAATAATTCGAGCTCGTGCTGTGTCGCTGAGACGAGAGGGAAACGAAAGTGAAAGTGACAGTTGTATTTTTTAAACCTAAGTTAAGTAGCGGGGTTGCCACAAACATAAAATTTAACCGAAAGTAGGGGGAGATACCAAACACTTAATAAACTACACATATGTCAAATACTCGTTTGTTTATTTTTGCAAATAAATAATTGAATCTTTGACGGTTTAATTGTAGTAACAAATGGTGAGAAACGAGTCGAATCAATTAAAAATCCTATTTTAAACTTATCTTAGTGTTGTGTATGTAGGTAGATATAAGTTACATCTACCCTACGTTCAATAAAGTGTGCAGTCCTAATGGAGCTCTGGCGTTTGATTGTTTCCCTACATAACACTGGCGACTTCGGGTGCTGTTTTTTGTTTAAAATAATAATCTCGCGTGCAGTGAATTGTGATAAAACATGCCTTTAGGCAAGGTGGAAAGTTTTCACACTGGAATGCAAGACTGGGACACGTATGTTCGTCGCGTAAAACAGTTTATTGTGTTAAACGGTATTGACTCAAAGTTACACGTGGCCACGCTCGTAACGTTAGTCGGTGCCGAGTGCTATGCGCTCATGTGCGACCTGTGTGCCCCCAAGCTACCGGAGGAGAAAACTTTCGAGGAGTTGATCACGTTAGTAAAAGACCATCTTGAACCGGAACTATCAGAAATCGCAGAGAGACACGTCTTCAGGCAAAGAAAGCAACAGGAGGGTGAAAGCGTTCGTGTTTACCTACAAAGTTTGAAACACTTGGCGACAACCTGCAACTTCGGCAACACTCTCGAGATCAACCTACGCGATCAGTTCGTGTCGGGGTTGTACAGTGAGGACATGCAATCGCGGCTGTTTGCCGAGAAGACCCTGGACTACAAGCGCGCCGTGGAACTGGCGCTGGCGCTGGAGGCGGCGGAGCGGCATGCGGCGGCGGCGCGCGCTCCGGCCGCGGCGAACGCGGGCGCGCCGGCCGCGCGGACGGACGACGGCCTGCACCGCGTGGGCGCAGCGCCGCGCGCGGGCTCCGGCGCGGGCTCGGGCAGGCGACCATGCGGCCGATGCGGGAAGTCCTCGCATGCGGATAATAAGTGTCGGTACAAGTATTACACGTGTGATTCGTGTGGTGAAAAAGGTCACTTGAAAGTAGTGTGTCGGCAAAATAAAGGTGAATCTAGTGGCGGTTTTGCGAGGAAGGCGAAAGGTCAGTACTTTTTAAATGATTCCGACTCCGCGGATGACGATTGTCACTTTTATAACATCGTTAGTAACGATGGTGATGGACCGTATTATGCGAGTGTTCGTGTCGAAAATGTCAAATGCAAGTTTGAAATAGACACTGGAAGTAAAATATCGGCTATATCTAAGAAATTCTACGACAGTCACTTTTCGCAGTTACCTATAGAAAATCAATTGTTAATCTTAAAGTCGTATACTGGTGACGTCATCGAGACTCTGGGTTATGTCGTGGTCGATGTCGTTTGTGGCTCGAAGTCGGCTAAACTTAAGCTTCATGTAATCGAAAAGGGGGGCCCTCCACTCATGGGCCGCACTTGGATTAAACATTTAAAATTGGCCATAGTCGAATGCCACAACATGAACGAAGAGGACTCGTTAGCTAAGTCTTTAAAAAATGAATTTCCCGAAGTGTTCGCGGAGGGGTTAGGCACGTTCAAGTCGAAATTGCGACTGCACCTGCACGACGAGACTCCGGTGTTCGTGAAGGCGCGGCCGCTGCCGCTGGCGCTGCGCGAGCGCGTGGAGCACGAGCTCGAGCGGCTGCAGCGGGAGGAGGTCATTTACAAGGTCGAGCGTTCAGACTACGGCACGCCAGTCGTACCAGTCGTTAAGTCGAACGGCGGGCTTCGTCTTTGCGGTGATTACAAAGTCACTATAAACCCGCGTTTAAAAGATTTCCATTACCCTCTGCCGCGGATTGAGGAGTTGTTTGCGGAGCTGGGGGGCGGCGAGCAGTACACGAAATTGGACCTGTCTAACGCCTTCCAACAGTGTATCCTAGAGGAGGAGTCACAGCCGATGACAGCGATCACCACGCACTGCGGTACGTTCGTTTATAAGCGCGTTCCGTTCGGTATCAAGTGTACCTATACCCGAAAATTTTCAAAAGCTCATGGAAGAGACGCTGAATGGCTTGCAGTCTACGGCTGTATTTGCGGACGATATCTGTATAACGGGAAAGGATAAGACGACACATATGGCTAATTTAAGGGCCGTTTTACAAAGATTGAAAGAAAACGGACTTAGAATTAATTGGGCTAAATGTAAATTTTTTAAAGATAGTGTGACTTACCTCGGTTATAAAATAGATAAATTCGGTTTGCACACCGATGAAAAGAAAATAGAAGCCATCGTAGCCGCACCCACCCCCACGAATGTTACACAACTCAAAAGTTTTATGGGTCTTGTGAACTTTTATTCTAAATTTTGTCAGAATTTGAGTGACATACTTAAGCCATTATACAATTTATTAAAAAAGGATGTAACGTGGCAGTGGGACGGTAACTGCGAACAGGCATTCGTTAAGATAAAAAAGGCATTGAGCAGTTCTCCTGTCTTGGCGCATTACGACGCAAGCCTACCCCTTATATTATCAGTGGACAGCAGCCCTTACGGTCTAGGGGCGGTGTTGAGCCAGCGGCACGCGGACGGCGTCGAGAGGCCGGTGTGTTGCGCGTCGCGGACCCTAAACGCCGCCGAAGGTAACTACTCTCAGTTAGACAAGGAGGCGCTGGCGATCGTGTTCGGAGTATCGAAGCACCACCAATACCTGTACGGTAGGCGTTTTATTTTGCGCAGCGACCATAGGGCACTCAGTTACATTTTTGGTAAAAATAAAGGTTTACCAGTGACGGCCGCGAGTAGGTTGCAACGATATGCGGTCAGGTTAGCGGCGTACGATTTCGATATCGAGTTTGTCAAATCCTCACAAAACTGTCCGGCAGATGCTCTTTCTCGACTTCCACTAAGCTCGACTGCTCGTCGAGCTAGTAGTGAAGAAAATGGATGTAGCTATCTCAATTTTGTTCAGGAATGTTTTCCCATCAGTTTTAAAGAAGTAAAAACTGAAGTCGCGAAGGATCCTTTATTAAGTAAAATATATGGTTATGTTATGTTCGGATGGCCGAACGATGTCAAAGACGAGTCGGAGAAGCCGTATTTCAATAGAAAAGAAATGCTGCATGCGGATCACGGATGTCTCGTCTGGGGTTATAGGATCGTGATTCCGCAGTCGTTGCGCGCAGTTATTTTAAAAGAAATACACGACGGCCATCCGGGCATAGTTAAAATGAAGCAGTTGGCGCGTAATTATGTTTGGTGGGATAGTCTCGACGCGGACATCGAGCGCCAGGCGCGCGAGTGCGCCGCGTGCGTGTCGCAGCGCGCCGCGCCCGCGCCCACGCCGCTGCACTCGTGGCCGTGGCCGGCGGAGCCGTGGGCCAGATTAAATGTTGATTTTTTAGGACCGTTCAAAAATAAATATTATTTAGTCATAGTAGACGCGCACTCGAAGTGGATAGAGGTAGAAAGAGTCACTAGTACTTCGGCCGGCGTCGTAATAGATCGTTTGAGACAATTATTCGCCCGGTTCGGTCTACCCAAACGAATCGTCAGCGACAACGGGCCACCGTTTTCATCCTCCGAATTCGCTACGTACCTACAACGTAACGGGATTAAACATACTTTAGTAGCGCCGTACCACCCCGCCAGTAACGGTGCGGCAGAGAACGCAGTTCGTACCGTGAAGCGAGTGTTAAAGAAGGCACTCGTCGAGAACGAGGACGACGCTACGGCGTTGAGTAGATTTTTATTCACATATAGAAATACGGAGCACTGCACGACGCGGTGCGAGCCGGCCGTGGCCCTGCTGGGGCGGAGGCTGCGCGGACGGCTCGACCTGCTACGACCCGACACGGGCGAGCTGGTGCGCGCCGCGCAGCACGCCGCCGAGCAGCGGGACGGTGAGCGCTCGTTGCGCGAGGCCTGTCCCGGCGACCGCGTGCTCGTGCGTGACTACTCCAAGTACGGAAGGAAATGGGCGGAGGGCGAGGTGGTAGAACGTCCGGGGCCGGTGTCTTATAAAGTAAAAACGGACGACGGACGCGTTCACAAACGTCATATCGATCAGATCTTGACTAGAAACTCGCGCAGGTCGAGACATTCACTCGCTCTGCTTGCTTCCGAGAATAGTACTCCGACGACGCGTAAAAGGGTCGATTCTGAGGGTGTCACGTCGGGGTCGGATGCGAAGGAGGACGTCGATGATGAGGAGAAATGGGCGGACTGCAAAGAGGAGTCGCCCGACGTTTCGCTAGCCGCGGATTTGAGTGACAACGAAGAGGCGCGTGCCCCATCGCCGCCGGTCCGCGCGCCGACACCCCCTGGGCTGCAGGTCCCCAAGAGTCCCGGGACTCCTCGGCGCCGACGCAGGAAGGCTGCTACTCGTTGCTTAGAAAAGATAACAAAAAAATAAAATGTTCTTACCTACTTATTTACATTGTTACCTATTTGTTCTTTATATGTATCTTACTGTTGCTATATGTAGTTATAGGATGTTAATTTAGAGAGAGGACAGTGTTGTGTATGTAGGTAGATATAAGTTACATCTACCCTACGTTCAATAAAGTGTGCAGTCCTAATGGAGCTCTGGCGTTTGATTGTTTCCCTACATAACACTTAGTTACTCATATATGCGAAAAGACAGAAGAACACATAACAAACCTATAATTTGTTTAACCAAGTGCGCCAGTATTGGAAGTGCAAAATTAACTTGTCTGAATGTCTGACCATTTTCGTCTCCTAAATTGGACGAGAATTAAAGATTCGAATGCTTTGTATCGATCCGCCTCTGATTATGGGTTTTCAATGAGTTTTGGAAAAGATTTTCGTAGCATCTTTAAAACTTAACCTTAAAAACTTGTAGTAAGATTGAAAATTAAATAAAACGTTTCTTGTGTTTTATGCACATTAATTACTTTCCTTGGTAAACGTCGCCGGAAGGCTTTAACACTTCCTTATTATCATGTAGCCCTTATGTTACGAGTAAGTCTAGGTATTTAGTTTGCTGTCTCGTTTCAATATTATAGGTGACCAAATGTAAGAGTGGGACAGTGTATGACGATAGGTTGCTCTTTAAACTGCCTACCGATTTCCAAGGCGTGGTTTTTCTCATGTTTGTCTTTATTTTACTGGTTAAAATAACCTCTGACGTTTACGAAACCGAGAAGTTGAAGTTGTTGTTAATTTTAGTTAAATATTCGAAATCCCAGAACTGTACTTCAGATACGAATTTCAGCACTAATTTCGGAGTTAATCAAGTGCTGTTAGTACAGACAAATTTTAGAATATTCTTATTTATAGAGAGTCATCATCATCAGCAGAAGCCTATTAATGTCTCCACTGTTGGGGCACAGACCTCAGACATGCAGGTTTCCTCATGATGTTTTCCTTCACCGTTAGAGCAGTCGGTAAATGTAAATAAGTCTTTGAAAAAATCCGAAAAACTCATTGGTACATGCCATGGTTTCGAACCCGAACCTCCCGCATGGGAGTCCACTAGGCCACCGACGATTTTATAGAGAGTACGTCACAAAAAAGTCAAGTACCAGAAGGGAATCTCAGCACTAACGGTCTACGCGAGGCACTCACAAAATCGGACGTCCCCTTTAACATACGCATTTGCACAGTACGGCGATCGCTTTGGCCGGCCGATCGACCACCGACGTGTAAACGACCGCGCGTGGCGGAGAATACCTATTTCCATTGCCACAAAATATAATCTATTTTGTCTGCTCTGCCACGCGCTGTCGTTTACACGTCGACCCAAGCGATCTTAGTGATCGTGCAGTGTAAAGTGGAAGACACATCAAGCTATACTCTGTGGAACACTGTCACAATAAGTTTTTGTTATAATTTCTTGACATTCGTTTGAATGTGTCAAATAAATTAAAGCGACAACGTACTTGGTCGTAATAAAGAAAGAAAAACACATTATTGCCACATTTATTTTATTTAGTTTACTCGATAATACTACTGGCAATAGGCACCTGGCTCAGCCTGATATATTGTCCACTGTACACGGCGCGTGGCGTGTGATTATGATTGGCATGCGCCATAACGCTAGTAGGGAGCTTCGTTTCTGTCACTTATCTATTTTGTACCTATTTATAGAGAGTACTGGGTACTGGTGGTAGATTCCAGTCCAGTGTTAATAGTTACTCGTAAGCCCTAGTTAGTTTAGCACCGCGCCGGTGTTTTAACAACAAAGTTTCGTTAGTGTTGGACTTACGACCACAGTTAGTGGAGTTACGCTTAATTGAGTTTCAAAACGATACTCTCTCTGAGCTAGCACTCTGTGGTTGATTAATTCGAGATCAGTTTGTCCCCTAACGAGGGGTTTGGTGTTATTTTTTTTTTTTAATTGGTACTGTTTTACTTTTACATATATTATACTTAGTATTGTTAAAATGCCTGTTTAACCATTTACTATGATGTGTAAAGATTTCTTATTTTTAGTTTCGTCAACCTATAGCACTAGATGGTGCTACATGGTGTCTTTAATACGCGGTGTTAAGTTTTACCGGTTAGTTATGACCTCTGTAATAGTTTACTATTATTTTGGAGAAATCAAAATTCAATATATGACAACACGTTTTGTATATATATACTTGAGTTGTTTCATTTTTGGGACCGCCGCGAACAATGCCTGTGCTAGGAGTGATCCACCACGATAGTCCAGATGTGGATTCGATCCGGCAACGCCTGCGCCGCAGTCTGGTGTTTGAACTTAGCCTTTGAGCTACTGTCGTCTCTCCAGTGAGCACATCTGTTTGTCTAGGCTTTATATCAACAACCGATGAGCCGATTTGGATGCAATATTGATGCATTTCAGGAACAGTACCTAATAGCTAGGTGCGTCTTGTTTGAACTCAAATCTTCGGGACTCTGGTGCTCTTCTGATACTGGAACCTTGAGAAACGGATGGTAACGTAAGAATAAAGTAATCTCTGAAACGTGGATCATTAAAACCTTATATTTATCTGTTTAGCTATCGAGTATATATATTTATAATTATATATTTATTTGTACATCATAATATATTAGTATTTATATGGTTATATATTATGTACAATATACTTAATATTAGTATGCATTTTTAAAAGATTTATGTATATGTATTTTTAATATGTATTATGAATAACTATTTATATATAATATAATAACAACTTCCTATTTTTATATGCGCCTACCTAAACATTTCTGCATAATCCCATGGTTAGCTGGTAGAAAATGCCGCAAGGAATTAAGCTCGCCTCATGTACACCTTTTTATTTTGTGCATTAAAGTGTATATAAATAAATAAAAATAAAAAAATCGGTAAGTCGGGGGTTTTGTCTATTGACTAGTCTAAGCAAAGCTAAACCAGACATATTACACCTCTTATTTTACCCTTTCTATTTTTAAAAGACTAACTATTACTGGTAGTCCCAATATGCAGTGGAACCACGAACCTACATTTTAAGGCTAGTGGGACCACGAGTCATACACCTAGTTGTTACATGAGACGTCCTGAGAATTTCACCACCATTAAAAATTACAATGTAGTTAAAAAAACGTTACGATTACCGTTCTTTTTTGCGACGTTCCATAGATATTTCCCACCGATAGTACTAAATAGTTATGACCGGTATAAAATTTTATACTTTTATACGGTTCTTACTTAGAATATACTTACCTTACCTTGGTCCTGTCTGGGCTGTTATATACAGGATGTAAAACAGGGTTTTAGAGGGATAGGGTTGGGTATCAAGATATCGATTGGAAGGGCACCATGGACCAAACACATACGCTTAAACACGGATCATCAAATTATTAAATCTTGAATTCCTAAAATGGTGGTGGAGTGTGGTCGTGCGGCGGCCCAGAGGCAGCGCTTGATGGGTGACGAGAGGTAATGACCAGATAATTACAGTTTTAAGTCAGCAATTTTCCGAAAAAGCAAATAATCTGTTCAGCTATATCGGGTGCTGTCTCAGGGCAGTAGTGTAGCGATTCAGAACAGAAAATTACTATGACGACGTACCATCGTGGAGATCCCCTTACTTTTTCCTAGTCATCATCATGGTCATCAAGGTTCCAGACTTGGGAAGGGAATCATGATGGTCGTAAACATTTGATCTCAAACTCGAACCACCTAACTGTTACCGTTCCAGAGATCCCATCATACTCCATTATCCCAAGACACTCCAAGATTTTAGAACTACTGATCCAGTTTTCATCTAGCATTGCTAAGAAAACTGAAGGCGGGGGACGCTCCGGGCTTCGCCCTACGCGGAGCTCGGCCTTCGCCCTACGCAGAGCTCGGCCTTCTCCCTACGCGGAGCTCGACTTTCACCCTATGCGGATCTCGGCCTTCGGCCTCGCCGTACCATGCCATGACTGTCTTAACATCGCTCTCAATACAAATCTTTTTTTTGGCCGCCATCTTTAGTTTTTTTTTCTCTTGAAAGGCTTAGAGGCCTACAACTTTAGTTCGAGAAGACCCCATCTAACTATTATGGTTTCGGCAGGCTGATAATCTTCAAATTCTTCAAGTTTCAAACTGTGAAATTAATATTCGCTTACTTTTCCTGGTCATCACCAGATCCTTAAGGTTTCAGACGTCTGAAACGCACCACGAACCTGAATATTTGAGTACAAATTCGAAACATATAGCTATTACCGTTCCAGAGATCCCATCTGACATCAAAGTTACTCCAAGATCTTGGAAACCACTGATCCAATTTGTATCAGACCTGGCTAAGAACATTCTCCACAAAATTGTCTATTAAATAAAAAAACCGGGTCCAAATCGGATCATCCGTTGTTAAGTTATGACGCCACAGACAAACGGACAAACGCACAAACAGATCGACAGACAAACGTGTCAAACTTATAACATGCCTCCCTCGATCTGTCAGGGGTTAAAAATAGAACTAGATATGCATATTTGTATGTCCGACTGGAATCATATCAGAATTTTATCATGCCACGATTTTTGTCTGTGTAGTGAAGCGTAAACTACTCGTCAGGGAAAAAAGGATATCCATTGCAAAGATAATGAGTGTAAGTGAGATGGATATAAGTACTCAGTTCAGATAAAAATGAAATCATATTCTTTCTGCTTAAGTGGCCTACAGTCGCGAATTGTACGTTTTCTTGTCAAGCTCTAGTGACGTCACGACTTGATCTTATAAGTTAATATATTGCACATACATCTTATCTTATGATAGGGGGCCGGGAATAACCCAGCGGTACTTCGACCCTTGAGGATCTTTTGTGCCTACCCCATTTACACACAGGTCATCTCAGTGTGTAGGTTACCTCACGATGTTTTCCTCCACCGTTAGAGCAGTCGGTAAACCTCTATCAAGGTCTAAGTTTGAACAATTTTTGGTCAATTTTGTTGTTCAAAATCCCCTCAGAGTCATTGGCAACAGTATAAGCCTTAATAATATTAAACATTATTTGGAATTAAGTTCTCTTGGAAACCACTAAACCGATTACAACAACCCTTTAAATTACTTGACCTTGAATTGAACTAAGTCATACAGCAAATTCACGTAAATATATTTACCCACAGTATAGGTTAGATAAACCGCCCATTCATTGTGGGTAACGTGACATACTGTTAACAGCCCAAGTTACGTTATGTGCTATTTTATTACATTAAACGGAGTTGCGAACAACATTTAGTTATTACAGTGGGTAGATATAACTTTTTAAGCGTTTAAGACACGGGACAAGACAACACCGGACTCTCATGCGGGAAGGTCCGTGTTCGAAACCATGCAGCGCCATGTACCAATGAGTTTTTCGTATTTTTCGAAGACTTACATACATTTACCGACTGCTCTGACGGTGAAGGAAAACATCGTGAGGAAATCTGCACACTGAGATGACCAGTGTGTAAAATGGGGTAGGCACAAAAGATCCTAAAGGGTCGAAGTGCCGCTGCTTATTCCCGGTCGTATTATAAGATAAGATATAGACACGGGATTTTTACCACGGTTTGGGGTTGTTGTGAGCTCCCGATATTTCGGCACAGTTGCATATGCTATGGTCGCGGGTAAACAAAACAAAAACTCAAAATAACCCCAAACCGTGGTAAGCATCCCGTGTCTAACTACAGTATGTAATAGTACATTACTGCAAAGGCCACGAAATTAGGCATTATTGGCCGCGGATTATATGGAAAAGCCGAACCGTATGCTATTTCGGCCGAAGCTTGTATAGTGCTTTTCTCAAATAATGAGAGGAAATTGAAAAAAATCACATTCCAAATACTGCTTTCAAGTCGAAAGTACTAGGCGTCTATAAAAGGAAAGAAGTGGCGTTATACAGTAGGAGCTGGAGCTGCTCGCGCAGGTGGTGCGGGTGCACGTGTCGGGGCAGCGCGGGAAGGGGGCGGAGACGGGCGACCGGTGCACGGAATCAAAAGAAATATTTTTAGTCAGCACTGCGTTTTTAAAAAAGTAAAAAAAACAAATGACGAGAGGATTCCTGGCCTTAGCCCGGTAAGGATGTATGAAAATCCTGTAGTCAATTTAAAAAAAAATAACTATTTGGCTTCGAGACAGGAAGTATGTACACACCTTTGGCTCAAAATTCGAAAGTAATCAGCACATTTCCGAGCATCTTTGAGAAAAATAGGTTTATTTTTCAATTCCGGCTAATGTATGCAAAAATGCTCAAATATCATGCGCCGACTGACAGACGCATTTTTCATATAAAACTTCACTAGCGAGCAATTTGCATAGGGTGAATTTAAAAATCTTTGCGATATACCGACAACAATTAAATAATGTCCCTACTGCAAATGTAATATTTTATAGTATATTTACATTATGCTAAAGATATCGAATGACAGATGGGTAGGACACACGCACATATGTAATTAATTAAAATGATTGTGCTATATATTTTTTACCCCCCGACCGATCGAGGGAGGGCGATTATAAGTTTACCACGTTTGTCTGTCGATGTCGGTCTGTTTGTCTGTGGCATCATACCTTGAGAACGGATGGTCTGATTTGGACCCGGTTTTTTTTAATTAATAGAGACTTTTGTCGAGAGTGTACTTAGCTAGTCTGATAAAAATTGGATCATTGGTTTACAGGATCTTGGAACATCTTTGATATCAGATGGGATTTCGAAATTGACCTCAAATATTCCGGGTCATGGTGCATTTCTGACATATGAAACCTTAACTATATGATGATGACCAAGAAAAAGTAAGTGAAGTTCAATTTCACAATATGAAACTGGAAGAATTGGAAGATTATCAGCCCGCCGATACTATAATAGTTAGATGGGGTCTTCTCGAACTAAAGTTATAGGGAATCCTATGACATTACAAGATTTTGTTTTAAAAGATGATGGCCAAAAAAAAAGAATTTGGAGCTAAGAATTTCAAGATAGTCATGGCGAAGCCGAAGGCCGAGCTCCGCGTAGGGCGAATCCCGGACCGTTCCCCCGCCTTCAGGCGCCGCAGGCTTAATCTGTTGAATGTTCTTAGCTATATCAGATGAAAATTGGACCAGTGATACAAAGATCTTGGAGTATTTTGGGATGTTGGAGTATGATGGGATCTCTGTAACGGTAACAGTTAGGTGGTACGAGTTTGAGCTCAAATGTTTCTGACCATAATGACCTTAGCACATCTGGAACTTTGAGGACCAGAAAAAAGTAAGGGAATCTCCACAATGGTACTTCGGAGGTTTCTTAAATTTTTTATTTAGAGCTAATTGTTGTTTGTTTTATAATAGTATATTGTCAACCCCCTAATTATATTCTACTAAATAAATTACTACTAAGTGGTAAATTACCATGCATTATAGTTTCCATAAAAACATGCCAAGTACAATTTTATAAAGGTTTATAATATTAGTACCATTTTACGATCAATATACTTACTGTGTAATTCGTTTTTTAGATGAACTAGCTGGTTAGCTTTTCTCACTACAAAATTTTAAAATAGTTCTGTAGTAAAGTGCATTTAAACTTGGCATCGGATTGCATATAGACACTTTTTGTACGCCAAAACTAGGCCGGCCATTTTTAACATTTATATTTTTGGTGGGATTTAAGCCTCGGACTACACGAGCCTGGTTCCGGCCCCGGTTCTATTCGCTGCAACCAATTACTAGCGCTCCGTCCTCCCCCCCACTTGAAATCAGCGATTTGTGATTGGATGCAGCGAAACGAACCGGGGTTGGAACCGGACCTGTGAAGTTCGGGCCTAAGAATTCTTCGAAAATGTGGAACTCTTTTTGTAAAGGATCTTCTCCGATTTATCAGATTTTTTTCGATGTCGATTACTTCTTCCATGTTAAATTAAATTTCCTTAATTGTGTTCAGATAACGTTAAATTTTAGCCCCCAATGTGATAGGACGACGCATTTTGTGAATAAAGGGAAATAAAGATCTTTCAACACTGAACGCTGAAGAATTTTTAATTTGAGATTTTATCTGCGAAGTTGCTGGATAATGGTCTTATCGTATGTGGCTCTATTGAATTTAATGCTAATAATTATATCGATAAAAAAATATTGTTACAAAAAACTTAATGGTTGTCCGTCGTTTAGAAAGAAAGAACTTATTTCCAATAGCGCACACATACAAACAATTAGGTACAGAAGATAAAAATAATATTAAACAAATATATTATAAAAATAAATAAACAAAAGTAATTAAGTTTGATGAAGGTGGTGTGCAACACCGAAAAAAGGGGATTGTCTGATTTCACTTTTCAGTCCCAATTTCGAATAAAAGAAGAACTCTATCACAGAACACGAAGTAAACAAACCACGACACATTTGCTTTAAATGGAAAAATTGCACAGGGGGATATTAGGTATTGTTATATTATTTTAAAACATTGATTTTCTCCCATTACCGGGGTGAGTTTTCCATACAGTCATGAGCTCTTGGCCAAACGAGACTGTGAGTGAAAGACATTTAGAAATAGAGTTAAAAGGAAGAATGTGAGATGATGTGTAAGAGTAATGATGGTGGGTGAGTTTATGTATCCATGGACAGGATTTTTCGGACAATAGGACATAAAACGCAAAGCGTTGCGTAGATGGAGCCACGAGCACACTCCGTAAACAGAAAAGAAAACGAAACGTCATTTTTGAAGATATATCACATGTTTTTCGTTCTTTGGATTAATTTATTTTTATTTCTCAAAGCTATAGTAAAATTATGATGATATCATGGCATCATATGGCCAATAGCAGACCTAAAAAATCTGTTAAAACAGCGTGGTGCGAGTCTGAAGGAATTTGGTGGAAAGGTACGTATCTACATGTTGATATTTGCCTTTATGTGCTAATTTAAAGTTTATTAAACAAAAATCTTGTAAAATCATCCATATTCATCAAAGTAATCATTATTTATTTATCAAATTATTGTCATTGAAAGCTATAAATTTTGGTTATCTTATGTTTAGAACAAAATCATCATTAAATCGTACACGTGCCTCGTATTTTTGAATGTTTTTTTTGTAACTGTGCCAGTGGCGCCTCTAGTGGTAAAACATTGCAGGATTATCTCCTATTCTGCAAGTGTTTATAATGAGGTTATTTTTGAAGAAGATGAAAGTAAGAGAGTGTATTTGGAGTGTTTTCAAGCTGGTATGTAAGGAGTTGTATTACGCACACAGCGATTTTGAAACGGAATTGGACCCAACCCATAGAAATGAATATTTTGGTTTTTGAGATTTATATGGTTGTTTGTAGTGTGTTGTGTTTTGAGTATGCTAAAGGCGGGATTAATTAACTCCTGAGAAATTATGTTAGTTATTGGAATCGTAAACATATGAGCTTTAAATCCTGTACCTATAGTTTTGCAATAAATGAAGCGTCGGTGGCACAGTGGCTAGGACACCGGGCTCCCATGCGGGAGGTCCGGGTTCGAAACCGTGCAGTGCCATGTAGCAATGAGTATTTCGTATTTTTCGAAGACTTAAGTACTTTTACCGACTGCTCTAACGGTGAAGGAAAACATTGTGAGGAAACCTGCACACTGAGATGACCAGTGTGTATAATGGGGTAGGCACAAAAGAACCTCAAGGGTCGAAGTGCCGCTGGTGCTATTCTTGGCCCCCTATCATAATATAAGATAATCATAATTTATTCATAAAATTAATTTACATATCATAATTATATGTTTTTAGTATAAATATTATTGTACGTGTTAATGTCAAATATTATAAAATTCGTACCCACATTTTTAATTTATTTTCAAAAGTAATTACACTATCTGAATTTTTATTTCATTGGGAATTTTATTGTAAATTTTTGGCCCTAAGGCGTACATGGTTTAAGTTTTAATATATTAGATAGTTTGTGTTATTATTATTTATTTTTATTATCGCAAACGTATCGCTACCGATCGCTTCACTTACAACAGAGCCCTTAGGACGATGCCTACATCAGCAGTTTTTCTTTCGATTGACACGACGAGTGCCTTAAAGTTAAAACCAATTAAAAGTTAAGTCTGCTCGTCAAATAAATTGAAAAAGTTTCACCCGCCGATAGCTTATAAATCGCTCCAAGTGAGACATTAGAGAATACTTAAGTGTTTAAGAATACTTAACTGTCATACTTCCCTGTGTGTAAGGAGGGTTGGACGGTTATTGTAATACAGTATTAGGTTTTGACCTCTTTTCTCTTCCATTTCATTTATTGAAATACATTCATTAGATAATACTTAAGACAGACATTAAATACAGACATTAGAAAATACTTAAGTGTTTAAGAATCTTATCTTATCTTATGACAGGGATAACCCCAGCGGCACTTCGACCCTCAGGGATCTTTTGTGCTCACCCCTTACCTTAGTCTCCTTCCTGTTCCTTAAAGATGCTTTGCATCAAGGACGCTATACAGCTTACAGGAAGGAGCCTATAGTCTTCTGGTGTCGGGTAGGCGACCCCCAGAAGACTCATTCGCTTTCCAGCCAACGAGTCACATTCGCACAGCAAGTGTTCCATTGACTCAACGGTGTCACCACAGGCTCCGCACGTGGGATTGTCTGCCAGTCTCATCTTGTGTAGGAGGCTCTTAGTGCCAAAATGGCCTGTGAACGCCCCTACAATGTTACGGGTGAGACTCCTGCTATGGTTGTACATTTTTCTACATCCAGTTGTGTCACCATTTCCAATGAACCTCTTAGAGTGTTTTAAGTTGGTTTTTGACCACTCCACCAGATGCAGGTCCTTGGCTTAATGGCTTAATGGCTGTTTTGACGGTACTCATTGAGAGTCCAACAAAAGGATCAGGCCCCGTAAAAGTGGTTTTTGAGCCCTTTTTAGCCAGCTCATCAGCACACTCATTTCCCTGCACCCCTACATGGCCTGGTACCCAGACTAACCGCACCTTGTTGTGTCGACACAGTTTATTAAGGGAAAGAATACTTAACTGTCATACTCCCCTGTGTGTAAGGAGGTTTGGACGGTTATTGAAATACAGTATCAGATTTTGACCTCTTTTCTCTTTCATTTCATTTTCATCACAGAGATACCGAGCATAGCCCTCTCCATAGCTCGTTGAGCGACTTTGAACTTTCGGACCAGCCCTGCCGTGAGTGTCCACGTTTGAGCGCCATATACCATAACAGGTAGGACGCACTGATTGTATACCTTCGTCTTAATTATTAACTACTAATTTAATTATCTACTATATAATTAATGTAATTTATTTATACTTAGTATTTATTGTACTCCAAACCTTACCCATCATAAAAGTAGTCTAAACTCTCCTTAATCAAAGGTTGACTGGAAGAGATCCCTATGGGATTTGGCCTTTGTACATATTTTAATGTTATTATTTTCTGTGTGTACAATAAAGAGACTACAAACAAACAAACAAAACTTTAAAATCCTGTTGTGTTCATCGAAACAGGTATTTAATGGAATTAGTTCGATTATTCTGATACGAAAAAAAAACTTTTGTAAAAGAATTGTTTTGTATAACGTATTAAATACAAAAAGCTATAAGTAGATTAGAAAGGATAATAATTTTATTTTATTTTATTTATTTATTAGGTAAACACAACAGATTACAACCATAGAAATTACATAAAAATCAATATAAAGTTATGAGCTAGGTCGTAACCCTTAACGTGTAAACACAGCATGGTTAGGAAGTGGAAAATTGATTGTTGTACAAAATTGAGCTGGGAAAAAATACTATTGAATGTAATTACTAAAAAACTTATACCTATTTGAAAAATAAAAATAATAAAGTAAAGACTATAAAGTAGGTGCGTGGATAGCTCACTTGAGGACATCCTCAACCCGTCTTTATAATTATAATAATATATTTATATTCTTTTTTATAATTATCTTTAAGTAGTTATTTAATTAACGTATCTAATTGTGTCAATCGTTGTGAATTAAAAATTTATAAAGGTAATTAAGTACATAAAAACGTCTTCATAATATATAGGCAGCACCTCATCAGCAGCCTACTCTAGTCCACTGCTGGACATAGGCCTCTCCCAGGGCGCGCCATTGAGCCCGATCTTCGGCTCTTCTCATCCAGTCTCTGCCAGCCACCTTGCGCAGATCGTCGCTCCACCTAGCAGGGACGCTCGTCCCTCTACGTTTGCCCAAACGCGGTCTCCACTCCAGAACTCGTCTCACCCAGCGGTTGTCGGTTCTGCGACAGATGTGACCGGCCCACTGCCACTTCAGCTTGCTAATCTTATGAGCTATGTCGATTAGGCAGCACCTAATTGTGCTCTTATTAAAACACAATTGAAAAAGTTGAATATTCTATCAGTATCGATTCTTGTATTAAAATGAACAACCTAAAAGATTACTCCACGGCACAGAAAAATTAGTACAGTGGGCACAAAGTAAAACTTTTTACATCAAATCATAATGAATGTAAAATTAATTTCGAACTCATGTAATTACTCGTTCCAAAAAATTACGACATTTCTTTTCAGATCGTTTTTTTTTTTTTTTTATTAAATAAGGAGAGCAGACGAGCAAACGGGCCACCTGATGTTAAGTGGTCACCGTCGCCCATAGACATCTCACCTCACTGTATTAATGTTGGAGGGTTTTTGATGCGCTGCTAACCTTGAGGACTAAGATGGATTGCCTCATGTGCTGGAAATTACTCTGGCTCTCTTACCCTTCAAACCGAAACACAGAAATGCAAGCATCTCTGCTTCACGGCAGAAATAGATAAGAGGGTGGTACCACCCCAGGCGATCGTACAGTAGCATCTTCTAAGTCGTGTTCCTAATTGCTGAGGGTCGTGAACAGTCTAAGGAATTAATCACATAGAATGAGTCTCGTGGAAGATTTAATGGAGAGGTTTGCCATTGCCTTCCCCATTACACACACTGGTTATCTCAGTGTGCAGGTTTCCTCACGATGTTTTCCTTCACCGTCCCAGCAGTCGGTAAATGAACGTAAGTCTTTCGAAAAAACCGAAAACTCATTGGTACATGGGTTTGCCTAGTTTCGAATTCGGACCTTCCCCCATGGGAGTCCGACGTCCTAGCCACGACGCCACCGATGCTCTTGAACACTAGCTTATTACCCTACAATTTCCTGTAAAAAGCGGAGATACTTGATACTAGCCTAATTCAGGGCGGGCGGGGTCTTTTCCTTCGTAGTCTCTACAATTTAACTGTTTTGACGAGAAAGAGATCAATTCCTTTATTAGGAAACTGTACAAGGCGACCTTTGTACGTTTACAAAGACAAAGGTCAGCCCCTCTGAGTGCTAAATGTCTGAACCCTAACTTTATGTTCAGTTTAGAAGTGGGCGTAGGTACACGAGTGGGCTTGTCACTTTGTAACAAGAATAATTTAGATTCATATATGAATCGCTAAATTAAGAAGCTTGTTTACTGTTTACCTACTGCTGATAATTTGGCCTACAATTATTTAAAATCCCTTCCCTCAAATAGTAATTTTACCGTGCAAGTTGTGCTCCTGTGTTTCAATTAAATCTAATTATTACACAATAGAGTGAGAAAAAAAATTTATTTACTTCTAAACTCGTATTGACCTCGATCTCGCCTGATGGTAAGCGACGATGAGGTCGACGATGGAGCATGCGGGTCCAGTAAATGCCTATTCACTCTGGCCTTGAAGATTCCAAGGTTGTAGGTTTCGGGAAATACAGACGCCGGCAGGCTGTTCCATTCCTTAGCCGTTCGCATAATGAACGAAGAAGCAAATCGCTTCGTACGAGCAGATGGGATATCAACAATATAAGGATGGAACCCCTCCCCGCGCCTGGTATCAGTTTAATATCTCTAAATTAAAAATTTTACTAACCCCCGACGTTTTTCACGGAATGGCTCCCGCACCTGAAGTAACATGTTCATGGTATTCAAGAAAATTTCATCAAGACATGCTTTTATGCTGTCAACAAAGTATAGAAGCGTCTATTGGCCGGAAGCCGCAGCGTAAAGCAATTTCTAAATTAAGAAAACCATTCAACAACATTTCTCCACTTCATTTAGTGAAGTGTGCCACACATTCTTTACAAAACTCGCGCTCAGCAGAAAAATACTTTATCGATTCGATGGTGGCTTCGGTGCGTTTCCATTCAATACTGTTACATTGTGATTTTACTGACAGCCAACTTTTAGAGGAATAAATGTCAGAAAAAATTACGCGTTACCTCTTTTCTCTTCTCTTTTACACACACACACATACACACATACCCGCACACACACACACAAACACACACTCACAACCATTTTTTATTTATGATATATTTTACAAATATAAAATATGTATAGACAATATTGTTATGGAAGAGCGGTCCTCCTGGCACAGGCATTAATTGCCTAAAAGGAGACACCAATCACCACTTTGGAGACAAAATTGTAATGAAAATAAATATTTTATTTATTATTATTATTATTTATTATTACCTCTATGAGGCGATTAGAAATTAATTATCAACAAATCCTGTAATATGTATATAGGAACGTCAGTAGGTAAGCAAATTGGCTTGAAACTTTATGAACGTAGAGATTACATGCGCAGGAATACTTAATTATTTTTTTCATTCAAATACCTCAAGTAGTCTATTAAATATTGACTTTGAAAGTTTGCTCATTTTTTAATGTCTCGTAAAAGTGCGCGCTTTTTCCGTGACGCAATTGAACAAAATCCTGCAGAGTTGTTCCCGCGGAAAGGCTTTTTTTAACGATATCTCGAAAAATACTGAACCGATTATAAAAATTCTTTTACTTATTTAAAGGGGGACGTCCTGAGTACTTCAGGGATCTTGAACTTTGAAGTTATCTGATGATGAGCAGGAGAAATATCAATGGATCTCGGCAATGGTAATAGATAAGAACGTCGAATTTGAACAAACCGTTTATATTCCTTGAGCCGCTTCTACACTCTGACACTTAAGGGTCTGATGATGATCAGGAACAATGTCAATGGATCTCAGCAATGGTAGCAGTTTTGGAAGACGAATTCGATCAAATCGTTTATATTTCTTGAGAAAGTGGCAGAGGGGAAGTGGAGCAAACATAGGGGGTTGGGGGGGTAATAATTAGGTTTTTAATTTAATTATTAGGTATTCTGGCCACCTTAAAAGGTATCCAGAATCTTACAGAAGACTCTTACAGTAATACACCGTAAATATACAGGCTGTTTCCGAAACCAATGTGCAACCCCTGCAAGAACTCACTAACTAACTATTATAAATAGTTGACTTTAGTAAAAACCTTATGGTTTTCAAGCTATTTTTATGCTAAAATTATTTTCTGCTATAAATTCCATGACTACTACAGCTACAGCTACAAAATATAAGTATATTATGAGTCTGTTTATTTATTAATCTCGTACCGTACGCGCCAATGCAAACTCGACAAAAAATAAATAACAGTTGAAACAGAAAGAACTCTCATTCAAATTGAGCAATTCACACTGCCCCCAGTAAATTTTCTTAGCGAGTGGATTTATTGGGCAGTTTCAATAGCAGAAAAAGAATTGGAATAGTCAAAGCTTTCGGTTTTCGTTGGGAAATTGAAAATGGTTTGTGTTTTGTTAGGTATGGGTAGGAACGATATGGTTTTCAATGATACAGAAAAATAAGTTAATGTTAGCAATTGGTAATACAATAATCACAGAAATATTGCAATGAAGGATTTGCTACTGAAAAAGAACCGAAGAGCGCGTATGAAGAGATGAAGAGGTGCGGAAGAAGCGAGAACGGTTTGTCAGGATCGTTGAAGGGAACTCTTTAGTTTTTGCCTACCCTACCCATGCGGGAAACAGGCGTGAGTTTATGTATGTATGTATGTATTGTATGCTACTGAAGCCCGGGTGATATTAAACAAATAATTCATCATCAATTCATCAGCCTATTAATGTCCCCACTGTTAGGGCACAGGCCTCCCCTTGCACAAGGAGGCACGGACCATGATCTGCGGGCCCAGTGTTTATTGGTGCATTTCACACGTCTTCGGAAACGTTTAATTTCCTCAGACATGCAGGTTTTCTCACGACGTTTTCCTTCACCGTTAGAGCAGTTGGTAAATGTTCAAAAAATAACCGAAAAACTCATTGGTACATGGCATTGCATGGTTTCGAACTCAGACTTCCCGCATAGCCATTAGACCACCGACGCTCAATTAGCAAATACCTAACACTAAAAAAAATCTATTTACCGTTATTAAATTCCACTTAATTTTCCTGGTCATTATCAGATCCCCAATCAGGCTCGATTTATTTACAGATCGCGCGCCTCTCGCCGCTCTGCCGATTTGTATGGATGGAGTCATGAAGCGAAAAACCCAGATGGAGTGCTTTTTTTATTGATTACAAAACCCGCATTTGACCTCGATGGAGCCTGATGGTAAGCGACGATGAGGTCGACGTTGGAGCATGGGGGTCCAGTAAATGCCTATTGACTCTGGCCTTGAAGATCTCAAGGTTGTAGGTTTCGGGAAATAGTGCACTAAGCTCTATAGAAATTGGCAGCGGCGAGCGGCACACGGTCAGTAAATAAATAAAGCTTCAGTTTCCTTTCTGTTACTTATGTTTATATGTTTTTTTAACAGAGCATTACGTACGTTACGACTAAAATGTTGAAATGTAAACATAGGAATTACTGTTGCAACGTGCATCTTTTGAAGTAAATTGTCTAATAAAACGCCATGTGTCTAGAATAGAAGTTTATAGGAACTAAAATTAAATAAACTTGAATGGATTTTTGTATGAACAGCGAATGTGTACCAACTGAGAACTTTACCAATTGAGAAATTGGACCAGCTGCTCACAATTCATTTATACCCTGACAAAGAATATAAAAATGAGGCGCCATTGGTAGTTTTATAATCTGTGTTATGGAGTTCTCTATAAAATATGTCATCATCATCAGCCTTCATGTCCCCAGTGTTGGGGCACAGGCCTCCCCTTGTAACAAGGGGGTTACGGGCCATGATCCACCGAGCTGGCTCAGTGCTGATTGGTGAATTTCACACGCCTTCGAAAACTTTTAATTTCCTCAGACATGCAGGTTTCCTCACGATGTTTTCCTGCACCGTTAGAGCAGTCGGTAACTGTACGTAAGTTTTCGAAAAAATCGGAAAAACTCATGAAATATGTATAGTACCGTTAAATTAGAAATATGGAGAGGTTTTTTTTATATTTCTGGTAAGGGTATACAGGTGACAATGGGGAAACATAATATAAATAACATAAACATGGGGAAACAAGGATCATTTAACAAACGAAGAATTGCAAGAAACGTCCGTAATGGTAAGATCTAGTGTCATCTCTATCTATGGCGTAGAAAGGGACAGCGGGTCTTTTAACGAAGACTACTGGGACTCACGGTAACTCTATCAAGAGACGTGGTATGTTTTCCGTTGAGAAGTTCTGTTGACTACCTTCGAAATCCTTGATCAGCAGTGCTACTATGCGACGTTTGGAAATTAGAAAGAATGAATACACTTAGAACATATTGCGCGCGGTCTCCGCGAAGTTCTTAAACAGTTGACAGCCGGTCGCCATTTTGAAAATTCATGTATTCGTTGAAATTCAAAAGCATCAATGAAAAAGAAGAAAAACTGTTTATTGCCACAAAATAATACATATTTAGTTCACTCCATAATACTATTGACAACAGGCACCTGGCTCAGCTAATGCTTGAGTGAATACACTTGCGTGTAAACACACAGCGCTGATGTTCAGCCAGTCCTTATACAAAGTTAACCAACTAATAACTGCGACAATCAACCGCTGTGTATCAAGTTTTGATTTTAGAACGTGACAAAAGCTTTGGGTGCACATTGTACGAATTTTGCATTTTGATCGTTCGGAAAAATAATCGAAAAAACAGGCGCATAGTAGGACCACAGAGAGTTTTGGCGGGAAAGTTGCAGGAGAAGGTTCTACGATTTTAATTTTATTGCTCAAAAATTCCTTTCTGGTGATTTTGATCTCGGTGATTTGAAAAAAAAAACGATATAGTTTTGTCTAGCAAACGTCAGTAACAGTGACAATGTGTTGAACTCTTAAAATAAACTTTTCGTTAGTGGTTCGTTGTGTAGTTTCACTCTGTGATTCTGCGGCGGGCCATGAGAATTCGCCAGAGACCAGACCGGTTGACATTTCCGTCATAACTCCCAGGAGTGTTAAAATGTGTCTACACCACAACATTTTGATGCTGAAAAACTAAATCTGTTTTAAATCGTTTAATGTTTAGGCTGATGGCCTGTGTTGCCAATGCCTTCTTAAATTAAAAAATTAAAATACGACCGCAGATCATAAAAAACAATACGATTCCTTTATACATTCCAAATGACCAACTCTAAACCAAATTTCAAGTTTCGGAGTCAACAGGAAATGGTTTGGGTTTTTGATGAGTGAGCCAGTGTTAAAAATAGCTATATTCAGACGTGAATATCTAGGAAACTATTTTAGCTATTTTCACTATTTCCTTTTCTATGTTTTGTTTGTTGTTTTTTATTTGTGCAATAAAGTGTATTTTACTTTACTTTTACTTTAAACTAAAGTAAAATACACTTTATTGGGTTATAAGGGGTCGAAAATAACTCGAATTGGTTCATGTAATTATACAGACTACAAAGTCCATCGTCCTTTTTTCGAACTTGGCGGACGCACTGCTGTATGTAGATAAATATTATGGTGAATTTGTGAAAGATATTATGCCAAATCATTTGATCTGAATTGATGAAATTTCTGGCCGGGTCAAAATACCAGAAGCACGATGACGGGCAGCAGCGTCATCGGGGCAAGCGACCCGGCTACTGCGATCGCCAACCCGCAGGCCTAGCGTGGCGATTATGGCATTACCTCTCATAGGTAGCGCACAAAGAAAACGGCCCCCAGTTCCCGGTCGACCCCTATTCCTGGTCACACGTGGCTGGCAGTGACTGGATGGAAGAGCCGAAGATCGGGCTCAATGGCGCGCCCTGGGTGAGGCCTATGTCCAGCAGTGGACTAGAGTGGGCTGCTGATGATGATGATGATGAAATTTATTTACAAACAAATAAGTAGTCTCTGCTGGATCGAATCCGAATTGAGGAGATCCGGCATAGAACAAAAGTTATCGACATAAGTCATAAGATTAGCCAGCTGAAGTGGCAGTGGGCCGGTCACGTCTGTCGCAGAACCGACAACCGCTGGGGTAGACGAGTTCTGGAGTGGAGACCGCGTTTGGGCAAACGTAGTGTGGGACGCCCCCCTGCTAGATGGAGCGACGATCTGCGCAAGGTGGCTGGCAGCGACTGGTTGAGAAGAGCCGAAGATCGGGCTCAATGGCGCGCCCTGGGAGAGGTCTATGTCCAGCAGTGGACTAGAGTAGGCTGCTGCTGATGATGATGAAGTTTAATGTTAGTTATTAAACTAAGTTTAAAAAAAATTACCAAACAACAAAATGCCAAATAAAGTTCTTATATAATATGTAAAGTTTAAAAAAAACTCGCACAATATAACTATAACCATTACTGAGAAGAAGAACATAACTCCATGAGACAACAAAGATTCTCCAATATCTTGGAAACCATTTATTCAATTTAAATGGGAAATTATAAACCAAGCGACTGGAATTTTATTTGACGACAACAACCTAACATCTTAATTAATGCGTGAGCGACGAGAAAATAATAAGGCTTCTAATAGACACCAACTGATTATTACGAAAAAACCATCAAGTAAAGAACAATTATTTTGTTTTAGCGTTTCGATTAATAAATTACCTCTAAATTACTAGTTTACCGACTGAATGTCAGCGACGGATTTATAATAACCCAGAAAAAACTGCTTGCACATTCTTGCCTGCAAGCTAACTTGCTAATGTCGGAGCGAAACCGAAACAGGTGGCTTAGCCTTCGTTAGGTTATTTTTTATAACAACCCAGAAAAAAGTTAGTATATGCTTGCCTGGGCATGAGAGGTGAGAGGGGAAGGTCACTATCCTTGAAGGGGTCGAAAATTCAGAGATAGCCTCTGCCTTTCCAATATAGCATTGGAAATTACGATGCTGAGGTTATATTAAATCTTTCTTGTTTTGACAATATTTAGTCGCTAAAATAGTAATTTAGAGGAAAATTTAGTTCTATTAGACAAAAAATGCTATTTGATAGAAGTTTCGAATAGGAGATAATCCTGCAATGTTTTACCACTAGAGGCGCTACTAGCACAATGGTACGTAGCCAATCAACATGTAGATACGTTCCTTTCCACCAAATCTTTTTTTTCCCTTCAGACTCGCGCCACGGTGTCTTAACAGATTTTTAGGTCTGCTATTTTGAAATGCCCATATAATGCCATGACATCATCACAATTTTACTATAGCTTTGAGAAATTAAATTAAATTAACCCTTGTGATATCTTCAAAAATAACGTTTCGTTTTGTTTTTGTGTTTACGGAGTGTGCTCGTGGCTCCATCTACGCAACGCTTTACGTTTTATGTCCTAATACCCCCGAATCTAAATTATATGACTTTTCTAAGAATTCTAGAATTTAACCTATTACAATTATAACACCCTTTTTCTTACTCGGGGGTTAAAATACCGAAAAACTCATTCAAAATTGTTAATCTTGCCGAGTGAAACACCTGATAATCAAAATCTCGTCTAATGATTTCGTTAACACTTCGTTAACACCTATGGAGGTTGTAATTATTTCACTCACAGGTTGAAACAAAGCTATTGTTTGATGGTTGCCATATCCTCAGCAATTAGTAGGAAACTGTTAACGTTTTACTACTTATTTACAACGAGCTAATATTATAGTGAAACGGGAAGCGTTATTTTTTTTTCTTTCTTTTTTGATCGCGGTTATTATTTATTTATTTATTATTGTTGTATACATACAAGGTTACAGTATTTATGAATCCTCGCGCCCTGAAACCAGAAAGCTGGTTTGTCTGGGTACTGCACATTCCACTCTGTTAAATTAAAAGGTTAAAATTGGCACCCACAAAATTCAATAAAGTGAGCGCAGTCAGAATACATAAAGTCAAACAGAATACATAATTTGGTGCAAAAACCTAATAACGTCAGCGCAAATTCGGTAGTTTCAACGGTAAGTAACAAATACATAAATTACAAATACATAAATTACAAATACATAAATTACAAATACATAAATTCATTTTTATTAATTAAGAAATAGGCATAAATTTATGGTCAAATGTGAAAACAGAATTACGATTCTGTTTTAAATAAAATAGTTACATGCAATCAAAAATCAGACGATAGAAAGAAACGGCAACATTACATCATGACGTCACTGCGCGGAGCGCATTTTATACGACTGAAGAGTTCTTCAACGCCAGTAAGATCTGGTAAGTACTCGCCAACCCACATTGCATGATTTAAAAATAAATAAAAAATAACACTAGCTTTAATTAAAATTAAAATGTATTTTATTTTATTATGGTTAATTAGAAATTCAATTTAAATAATAATGGTTTGTAATGTAATAAATGATAAATGACGTATAATTGAATATTATTATTAAGTAAAGAATTGAATCTGAATCTGTGATTGTGTGCGCCATACAAGCAGATCCTGGCTACATATAAAGATCTGTTTTGCTAAAAAGGGACAGAGTATCTCTCCAGTACTAACTTAAAACTTTTCAATTGCGTTTATTAATTATAGATAATAACTTATTCATTTTTTGTGATGATTGTTTATATTTTTATTTCGTGTAGCTACACCGTAATGGGTAAAATTATATTGTAACACTAATTGTATTATAATAAGACATATAATGACATGAAATAAATGAAATGAATCATTATTCTGATGTTAGTTGTGATATCGGAAACGAATTACAGATCCTTCTTCAGGATGTCCATGTAAGTTGATTGATGGAATTAAAAAAAAGTCAAATACCGAATTGACAAACCACACGATGACGCCTCGTGTGGAACATCAGCGACCGCGACGTAAAGTATTGTGAGAAGGTTGCCATTTGTTTCAAAAAATGGAATTACGTCTCCTTACATTATTAGCTCGATGTTTGTTTACAATTCTGTTCTCAAGTTTAGATTTGACATAAATTGGTTTGTTTTCAATACGTAATGTAATTTCATTCACAGTAGGTACCTATATTTGTTTGTAATACATACATGATTTAACTATTTGTTTGTGTTACGATGTATTTTCGATTCGAGACTAATATCCGGAAGCAAACACAAACTGAAGGTAGGGGATTGAATATTGTATGTAAAGCTTACTTCATTTCATAGTCTATTGTTGGTGAAATTCATGGAATTACTAACGACTCTTGTGTACCCTGACCAGGTATACAAAAACCATGTCAAAGGGCGCCATTGGTAGTTTTATAATCTGTGTTATGGAGTACGCTATGAAAAATATTGTACCATTTAAATCCGCAATATGGCAACGGTTTACAACTTCATAGTAAAATTACAAATCGGGTTTTTATGCCCAATGAAAACTAACTCTTTTAGTTTTATATCGCTTTACAAATATTTTTTACGTATGTACATATGTACAGTTCACCGTTTCTTTTAAAATAAGTATACTATGTAAGAATATTGTTATTTTAATATAGTGTTATTTTATTATATGAATTTCACATATTATTAAGTAAGATTCTTTGTCATTTTTGCACTGCACCGCCATAATATATCCCAAAGGTCAGCTGGCAGAGAATGCCGCAAGGCATTAAGCTCACCTGTACACAAAAGTGTAAAAGAATAAATAAATAAAAAATAAGTATTTATCCTGTTTACTACTTTATTCCACACATTTTACTACTTTATTCTCATACTCATGTATTAAAACCTTCGGGACACCAGGAACTCTTGGTCACGTCATGATTTTACAATAAATTTAAAATTCAAACACAATTCATGTTAACCATAAACATAACTGGACAGAAGCGAACAGACCAGCCGATTTACATTTTAAAATTTGGCTAAAAAATTAAGATTGTAGCAGCTGTTAAGGGGCTTTGTCATTTATCTAAATTAATAAATAATAAAATTAATATATCTCCTGTAAAGGGGCATTCTGGTACAAAGCTTTAATGTATAGAAGTAAAATTCCCCGTAAAATTGTTTAAGTGCGTGTAAAAAATAGCTTTGGCACCGTCAAGTGTGCGTGCATAAGCTATTCGTACGCCGTAATTTGCATAACCACTTGAGTTGTTAACAAATTGCTATAGACGATGTTGCCATACAACAAAAATAAAAAAAACAGTAAAGAAGCTCGGCAATAGTGTTCATCAAGCGGGGAACACACGCACACACGCCGCGCTCCTTTCTTATACACATACATTAAACGTGCGGGCATTTTTTTAAAACATTGATAATGATTAAAATATTCTTTATTGCACACAGGACAGAAAAAAGATACAAAATACAAATACAATTGGCGGCCTTATAGCTTTAGGTTATTTCTTCCAAGTAACCAAGTTAATAAAAAATAATGATTAGCATAATATAATATTCTTTATCACCAACTCTAAGTTAATTTAATGTGGGGAGTGGGCGGAGTTTAAAATCAGAGTATGTTTTGATCCGAACCAGCTTCCTATAGTCCCAATTTTTCAGCTCCAACAATAGAGCGATCTGATCGCAACGCTGTACCACGTGCGTATTTATACGTACGTGTTTAATATTAGTTTAAAAAATCTCGTGAGTCACCCTGTATGTATACGAACGCATCCTAGTGCGACGCTCCAGAGCACAACATAGATGCTCGTGTGTGTGTCCCGCTCGACAAATGTGGTTACTGATCATTACTGATCATATTTATGTTGTACTTACCGTGTTATTAAATAAGACGCATCCTTGGTCAAGTGGCGGTGTTTGCTTCAAAGTATAGGTAGTTTATTTGTTTTTGTTTTAGCTTTTTAACGTGACTGACGGCCAATTCATAAAGCTTGCTTGAAGTTCTGGCTGCCTTAGACACGGACTATATGAGTCCGGTTCCAGCCCCGCTTAGGTTCGCTGACTCCATGTGGGAGGAGGGTGGAACGCATGTGATTGCCTGCAACGAACCGAACCGTCGCTGGAACCGGACTATGTAGTCCTAGCCTAGTGATATCTCTTTTAAAAGCTATGACGTAGACATATGCTGCTACTTGGATCCCCGGCTCCCATAAACCCTCAGTGGGTACTACAAATCTCTAAATTCCAAATTGTAAGATGATTTTTGTATTAATAGCTATTAGTTTCATATTTTTGTATTTATATTTTAATTTGAAACTGTGTTTCACTAATAAAATAAAAAAATAAAAAATATTCCGATGTATGTGGGTCCAATCACAGATAGCTTACGGTTTCTGGTAAAAGTCACGCGCGACCGCTGATTGGCCGTTGTCACCGCGTGCTTGGTCAATCTAATGACGTAAACTTTCCGCACCAATCGCAAGTGTCAAATATGTATTGTGTTTTGGAGCTTCAAGCTCCGTCCTCTGCACTGAGTTCGGTGTCGGTAAATAGGACCCCTATTTTCACGCTTCCATCGCTGAAGAGCTCGTGGCCTAGTTGCGAGGACGCTCCGAAAGTGATCGTGCAGGTTAAGCAAGGATGGGCGAGGTCGGTACCAGGATGGGTGACCGCTATTATTACACCTGAACATATTACATTACATATTTCATCTGAACTTCTATTTCTCTGAGGCACGGAGAGCGCGTTAAGCAGTTGGTCCCGGTTGTTGTCGTTCGACAGCGGTCGCTAGGCCTACGGGCGGCCTGAATACTCTGACAAATGCTAAATATTACTTCTATATAATACTTAATTACTTTTGCTTATTTATTTTTATATTATATTTATTTAATATAACCTATGCTTAAGTACTGGTGTATGGACTATGAATCCTTTGTAATCTTACCGCACAAATAAACTTATTCTTATTTTTATTCTTAATATTCTTTTTTTCTTAAAAGAAAGAAGAATTTATTTCCACTAGCGCACACATACAAACAATTAGGTACAGAAGATAAAAACAATATTAAACAAATATATTATAAAAATAAATAAACAATAGTAATTAAGTTTGATGAAGGTGGGTGTGCAGCACCGGACAAAGGGGACTGCCTCAGCCTGTTGCCGCAGCGCAGTTAGCACTGCGACGCTGGTTGTCAGGCATCACCTTAGTGCCAGGGATTACTCCCTAATGATACACTACCGGAACATATAAATAACGGAAATATTAATAAACAGAAGTAAAATATAAGGAAACGAAAGAAGGTACTTTTAAAAAAAATCTTCTGTACCTAATTGTTTGTATGTATGCGCTATTAGAAATAAATTCTTTTATTATTTATTTATTTCTCAATAGGTTGGCCACTAACCATATGATAAGCAAACAAGCTTCCGTCGCTCCATACTATTTGAGAGCCTGTATTTCTAGGCCCAAATTATAGAAAATTATAATTCTAAAACAGCAAAAGGCGAAGCTTGTAATTATACCGCCATTATGGTTAATTCAACTCCCACAAAAATGTATTTAGGCCGGGTCATTCGCATTACTTTGTGCAAATTAAACGAGAGCCATTGGGAACGTGATAATTAAATTTGCTCCTGCCCTGTTCCCCGAGTAATGTTATAAAACTGGGAAAAACTGATTTAGAGGAAGTACAGTTGGAAATGAGCAACTATTTGGGAAAAACCTTTTTATTGTACGGCGAATGAATGAAGCGACAATATAGCTCAAAGGTAGGGCACGCAACTGCTACATATTAAGGATGTTACGGAGGTGGTTTTACCGGAACCGGAGTCGGAACCGAAGGTTTTAAATTTGATTTATCGGAGTCGGAACCGGAGTCAGAGGCGGAGGTAGAAGAGAGATGTTCAGAAGAAGTTCAAATATTAAACCGTTTTTTTAATTTTTATACATGAAGTGACCATTTTTTTTTATAATGACGTTTGCGGCAATAAATCATGTTCCTTTAGAGAGTAGTGTAGGAATACATAAATAATAATACGTAAATGTATTCCTAAACTATGTAATAAAATATTGATATTTGAATATGTTTGCTCACAAATCTTCGGTATAACCTCCGATTCAAAATTATCGGAGCCGAAGTCGGAGTCGGAGGTGTAAAATGAATCGGAAGTTCCGACCTTTCGGAGTCGGAGTCGAAGCTCCGTAACATCCCTGCAACAAACTAAATTTTATTGTATAATAAAAGAAATACTGATGAAAAAGGTTTATTATACTATTAAGGACTACATGAATGATTTAAAAGCATGGTGTAACTAAAAGTTGGTTCAAATATTTTTTTTTTGTATTTTGTAATTTTGTTGTTTTAATTTTATTTAGTCTCGAATTAATTTATGTTCTGTTTATTGTTATTATGTCAGCATCTGCTGATTTCCCCCCTTTGACAAATATGCGTGTAGTAGATAATATCTGCATCTATTTTAATGGTTTTTTTTTTGTAAGATTTGTTATAATGTATTTGGCAATAAATGTGATTCTATTCTAGTCTAATATTTCTATTCTAATGTTTCAAACATTACCAATCTGTTTTTTTTTCTTAAAATGTTTGGAACCATGATGCTCTTCCCACACCTGGAATCTTGAGAATATGATGATTACCAGGAAAAAGTAAGGTGACCTCCACAATGGTAAGTCTGGGTTTGTATAATGTATTTGGCAATAAATGTGATTCAATTCTATTCTATTCTAATATTGGTAATGTTTGAAACATGTGGGTTTTTTTCTCAAAATATTTGGAACCATGATGCTCTTCCCACATCTGGAATCTTGAGAATCTGATGATGACCAGAAAAAGTAAAGGGATCTCCACAGTGGTAAGACTGAATTTTTTAATTTTTAATTTAAGTTATTTGATCAAGGGTGGATATGTCTTACCTAGGTCTAGGAGTGAGCGGATATGGATTAATGATTATGAAAAAATATATTCCGTAAATAATTTTCATAGTGGGTATGTTAGTAAACGTATTAAATTAGTAACTAATGTATTCAGTGATTAGACACCGGTATCGCACGCCAGCTACAAAGCTCACGCACATAAAATCAATGCTGTAGTGAAGCAAGCAAGAATTCATATTTCATATTTCATTTATTCATTGCATGCTATAATTTGAAGACATATTTGGCTCAAGGAAAAAGAGGTGGTGTAATTTTAATTTGAACCTACATGTTTGAAAAATAATCACACAATTTTCATTTTTTTTTTCATAAGTACCAGGCGCGGGGAGGGGTTCCATCCTTATGTTGTTGATATCCCATCTGCTCGTACCAAGCGATTTGCTTCTTCGTTCATTATGCGAACGGCTAAGGAATGGAACAGCCTACCGGCTGTATTTCCCGAAACCTACAACCTTGGGATCTTCAAGGCCAGAGTGAATAGGCATTTACTGGAACCGCATGCTCCATCGTCGACCTCATCGTCGCTTACCATCAGGCGAGATCGAGGTCAAATGCGGGTTTAGAAGTAAATTTAAAAAAAAAAAAGTTTATCGAATTATATAGTTATGAGTACATGAATAGACACTGTCAACAATGTAATAACATGAATTATCTTGAATATTTCACCGGCCTACATGCCACTCGGAAACTTATAAAATGAATGTTAATTAACTTAAATTTCATTAGCTTCTTACTAAGTATTTAAATATGTAAACTTTGAACAGCTACATTTTTAGCATTTTAGCAAATCACTAAAAACGTTGAATTAACAATTTCAGTCGAATAACGAAATTTTTATTTTAAATGTAAATATTTTTTTAATCAACAGAACAGGACAATTCACGACAATACAACAACAAAATTTTAAAGACAAAAAAAAACAATGTTTTTTGAAACTACTTTTACCTGTTGAATTTATTTATTTCCAAAAATAAAAATCTATACAGCTAGTTTTTGCCAGAATTAGGGGTTTCGCCAAAATACTACGCTGCTGAATATCATACCGTTCGCCATCACAATCGCAATAAAACGAAAAACAGAGCGAAGTCGTAATTTTGTATACGAATATATCACAGTCGAGAAGAAAGCACTGTAGATTTTAGAAATTGAAATTGAAAACGTTTATTAAACACCAGAATATAGAAAACAATACAGAAGTATACAAAGATTAATACATGCAGCACAACATCCGGTGCGGTACAGTGCCAAAAAGGGTACACCAGCTCAGCATAATGCTGAGACAAGCTACAGCGCTGATTTTCAGCTGGCCCTCAGTGACTGCACGGACGAAGAAAGCAACAGTGTATCACACACTGATATCCTCATTCATACAAACAAACACACTCATACAACACAACACGCATTGTGTTGTATGAGTGTGTTTGTTTGTATGAATGAGGATTTTAGTGTGTATGTGAGGTACTGAGTGTGTGGGAGGGAGATGGCATGGTGCGTGTGTATTTACGTGGTATTATGTTAAACTAGGGTAGCAATTACAGTTCTCAAAACGATGTCGTGCTGAAAGGAGAGAGTGCTATACGAACGCGATAGCATATTTTCTGAAGCGAAGAAAACCCGTCTCGTGTTTTCACTTCATTATTAATATTTTTCTTCTTCTTTAATTATATTATTAATCTGTTAGGCCAGCTGTCGGCATTCCGATGTGAAGAGATGGCGACACGATAAGGTCATTATTGATCCAGTAATTTCCAAGATTTACAGGCGATGTCTGATTATGTTGTGTTAAGCTCAAATGTTTAGGACAACGGTGATTTTCCGACATCGGGAACCTTGACGTCTGATGATGACCAGGACAAAGTAAGGGGATCTCCACAATGGTAAGTCGGCGGTTTCTTAAATTATTAATTTGGGGTTAATTTCAGGAGCTAGGTCAGCTGCACTCCAAGTGCATGGAGCCAATTGCCACCATCTGGGATCAGACTGTCCAAAGGTGGATTCGATCCGGCGACGCTTGCGTCACAGTCTTATGCCCTAATCTTTGAGCTATTGTCGCTGTGAAATATTCAAAAACCGAAAATTAACTGTTAATTAACAATATTTTAATTATCTTACCAATCACTAGTAAATTCATCGAGTCATTCATGAACCATCGACATGTCCAATATGGTGGTTTGTTTACATTGTGCATCTTTTCGGTAAATTTACTTCTGTATACCCCTTCGGGGATTAGGACGTTATGCTATGCTTCGTTAAATTTAGATACTGCTTGCGTTCATCTTGCATAATATCATCCGCTGAACTATGAGGCTATAGAACCGGCCGCCCGTTCAAATGAGCTAAGAGCACGCAAATCGAACATTCGATAGACTTAGTTCACCGACCGTTTTGGTTAAAAATTGTCGCTCAAGTTTCATTGTCTTTTTTTGTAGATTGTACTTTTTTGGAACTAGATTAATAGATTATAGTACCTACCTATTATAGATATAGGCAGTCACTTGTAGGATTTTTTAGTTTTATGATAATTATATAGTCCCTATAAGTTTTTTTTTTACTATTTTGAAAATATCTTTATCTTATCTTATGGTAGGGGGCCGGGAATAACCCCAGCGGCACTTCGACCCTTGAGGATCTTTTGTGTCTACCCCATTTATACACTGGTCATCTCAGTGTGCAGGTTTCCTCACGATGTTTTCCTTCACCGTTAGAGCAGTCGGTAAGTGTACGTAAGTATTCCATAAAGACGAATAACTCATTGGTACATGGCACTGCATGGTTTCGAACCCGGACCTCTAGCATCGGAGTACGGTGTCCTAACCACTGTGCCACCGACGATCATTATGAAAATAAATAAATAACGAACAATTCAAGTAACAGTTCTGGGGCCGATTCCACTAATACCTACAACGTAATCTCCACGACGACGGACTGACCTCCACACCTTCAATATACCTAAACTGCCGCACCAATGCTGGTGTACGCGCTCCGCTCCGGAGGCTTGTAGATTCATACAACACTTATTTTGAAAATGTTGATATCTTTGCACTGTCCGCAAATAGATTTCGTAAGTTTATTCTCAACGTTGTTTCCCATATACCATAACTCTCTATTTGATTTATAAACTTTATATAACTTACCTTATCTTATCACCGTCTGTAGGCAAGATTTATAAATTGAATTTACTATTTTTTTGTAAGCTGTGGATTACGTAGTTGGTTATGCATTTACTTTATACTTGTGTTAGTCACTATGCTTATGTAATCTTTAGTGTGTAACTGTTTGTGATCATAACTAAACTGTAGTGAAGTGACTTGACGTTTTTTGTAAGCCTGTAGTCACGATTTCACGAACCGTTCGAATAACGTTACGTTACGCCAAGCATGGTCAAGCAAACGATCGACCGGTCCGCTAATATGTGTTCGCGTGGCGTTAGCAGAATACGAAGTAATAGTAATAGTATAATATTGTAAACGTTAAAGATCTGTCCTCCGAGATACAGGAACTTCCTACTTCGGAGGTCAGCGTTTATTGTAAACTAACTTGTAGCTCACTAATTTTATTTAGTTTAATATAACCTATGCTTAAGTTCCTACTGGTGTATGGACTGTGAATACTTTGTCATCTTACCGCACAAATAAACTTATTCTTATTAATATTTTGTATGCCTTTTAAATAGGCTGAATACTGTGACATGTGCATTACTATAAGACCTCTAAGATTGTGTATTCTGACAGATAAATGATTGTTTTATTGATACGATTTGTAGTTAAAGTTGGATCGATATAATCGCTACATAATTGGTAAAGAACGTCTAACGTTGTAAAACAGTGGAATTGGACTCCAGGTTAAAAAGTTACGACAGAAGCTTCCAAATGAAATGATTTCTTCCTTCAAATTAGACACCAGATTTCGCAAACATTTCGGAGAATATTCCAGAATATCCTTGTACTATAAATAGACGATTTCCAGTTTAATATTTCAACACTGACATTTTCTGACAGAATTCGAAACAGAATTCTAATTAGGTAGGTACTGAAACTGTAATCGAACATTCCAGAAAAGTCTTGAAAATTAATAATAAACGTTCAAGCTCAAATCATGCTAAATTCACTTGACGTCTTCTATCGTTTCAACCTGGAGCAATAAAGCCTAAAATTAACAAGTTAGATTTGGCTAGTTATACCTGTAGATCTGAGTAGGTAGTTGTATACCGTTCTCAAAACGATGAAATGCTAAACAAAGACAACGCTATCGCGTTCGTATAGCACTCTCTCTCTTTAGCACGACATCGTTTTGAGAACTGTAATTGCTACCCATTAACATTAACATTCATACAAACAAATACACTCATACAACACAACACACACACACTGTTGCTTTCTTCGTCCGTGCAGTCACTGAGGGACCAGCTGAAAATCAGCGCTGTGGCTTGCCTCAGCATTACGCTGAGCTGGTGTACCCTTTTTGGCACTGTACCACACCGGATGTTTTGTGCTGCATGTATTAATCTTATGCTCTTATTATCTATGCTCGTAGTATCTCTGCTGGATCGAATCCGAAATGAGGAGATCCGGCATAGAACAAAAGCTATCAACATAGCTCATAAGATTAGCAAGCTGAAGTGGCAGTGGGCCGGTCACATCTGTCGCAGAACCGACAACCGCTGGGGGAGACGAGTTCTGGAGTGGAGACCGCGTTTGGGCAAACGTAGTGTGGGACGAGCGTCCCTGTTAGATGGAGCGACGGTCTGCGCAAGGTGGCTGGCAGCGACTGGATGAGAAGAGCCGAAGATCGGGCTCAATGACGAGCCCTGTGAGAGGCCTATGTCCAGCAGTGGACTAGAGTAGGCTGCTGATGATGATGTATTAATCTTTGTATACTTCTGTAGTGTGTACAGTGCTAAATAAACGTTTTCAATTTCAACATACGTCGCAAATATTCTAAATGAATGTAAAAAACCAGTTGTTAAAAAAATCTCTACTGCAAAAAAATCTTCAATTAGGTACAGATGTACGAATACCAAGTTTACGACTTTTTCTTTTCAGTGCGTTGTAAACGCAGCCCAACCTTGATGGCTCAAGGAGCCAGGATTCATCGCACCGGGCCGTTGGAGGCCCAGCGGAACACGACGGGCGCGAGGCCCAATGACGGCACAATGGCGTCCGAATTCACCATAGACTGCAACCACCCAAACAGGCATATGGCTTCAACAAAGTTTTAGGTCACCTATGTGTCTACAAGTGCACAATAAAGAAATGTTAGAATATTAAATACAGCAGAACCCGTTCACAGATTTAGACAAGTTTTTTTTACACAGATAGAAAGTCTTCTAAATAGGAAATCTCCCAGGGTGGTTTAGAGATTAGGGGAGGGTTTTAAGATAAAACTAATGTTTATTTAATTATTCATCAGTTGATACGGGACGCGTCTTGGGCCTTCGGCCACCCACAGGCTCCTTGAGCTACACTTAAAAAGTTCTAGTATTCTCTTGAGAATTTTATATATTACTACCTAACTTAAGTCAGGTAAAAATAATGGCATAGTAAGTTTTAGGTTAGGTTAAGTACCCATTTTAATGTCTACATTTTAGCGGATACCTACCATTCCAGATTTTATTAATTCATTTCAATTCTATATATTTATTTCAGACAAGAGTCCATACCAATAATGTTAGTATATTATATTAATTAAAGCTGTTAGTAAAATTAATATAAAGTAAAGTAAAGTAAAATACACTTTATTACACAAATATAAAACAACAAACATGAGATAGAAAAAGAAATATTAAATTACCATTTAGGCGGTCTTATCGCTAAGTGCGATCTCTTCCAGGCAACCTTCGGGCAGAGGAAATGATTTCGAGAAAGAGATTTGATTTCAAGCAATGTGGAATTCGTAAAATTAAAATCAAATAAAAAATATATTAAGTATAATTTATTTAGATTTTGTAATTTTAGCTTAGGTAGGTGTTTTGGTGTTAGTTATTTTAATTTTTTATATCCCTTCTAGATTTCTCTTTAAAAAAAAGTGGAATATGTACATAGGTAACTCGGTACCAGCTAAAACATTTACAGATTTTAATATAAAATGCGTACATAATATTATACAAAGACGATTTTAACCTTGTTCAACTGTCAGAAGCAGGTTCTTGGAATTTCCAATGTTAAAGGAGCAAAAGATTAAAAGGATTACGGTAAAAACACAACACTTTCAACGCCCAGACAGTCGGGTAAACACTTCGAACGTTTCGAAATTCAAATAATAATTCTAAGTAATTTTCTTTATCAAAACCGCACTTTATTTACTGTATTAAGTACACAGTATTATCAAGAATCTACACCCAAAATAAATAAGAATACAGAAAAGAGTCTCAAGTCTTAGTCCCAAAGTAACGTAGCCGCGCGAGGCTCACTCACACTCGCTCGCCGTCGTTTACATACGGCCGTGTATGGCGAAATCTTCTTTTTCTACTCCCATTTCGTAATTTGTTCATTAAGAAACCACAATCAATCACGTAATATTATTACTACTGCATTGCAGCTTGCAAAGGTTTGCATTTTTATTGTTATTTATTTATTTGAGTGTAGTATCTATTTCACACGCCTTTTGCACCCGTATATTATGATTTTTCTACCACATGAAGGTTGCCTGGAAGATATCGCTTAAAGCGATAATGTCGCCTTGTGCACATTGTATTGTACCTCTCTGCAATAAAGTATATTTGTGTTGTATTTGTATCAATCACATAAAGAGGTTCATTCGTAATGGTCGTTTAAAAATAGTGTTTAAATGAAATATTAAATAACAGTTTTCGATTGTAATATGTAAATTTTTCTTTGTTGTAGTCCGCTGTATACAGGAATTCTTTCGTATTAATTGCACTACATTTCAATGGCCAGCTACTGCTATTTAAAAAAAATACACTATAGCTATTTAAAAAAACTCGACACCCGCGCCTGCGCGATGTCGACAATACGTCAAACATATATACGGTTTCCATAGTTACCAATAACATGTTAAGCTGTCATGGCATCTGCTGAAGTCTCCGTAATGGTTTGTATTTTCTGTTTATGTTTCGTGGTCGTATAAAAAGTATTGTATGCAACACACGTAATGGCGATTTAAACACTCAAACAAAACTCACTCTAACTCAGCTTCGCTTCGTTTCATAAACAATTCTCATGTTAAAATCGCTATCATTACGTGGTCGTTGCAAACCTACCTAGTCTTGCTAGGACGCTGGACTCCCATGCGGGGGGAGGTCCGGGTTCGAAACCATGCAATGCCATGTTCCAATGAGATTTTCGGATTTTTTCGAAGACTTATGTACATTTACCGACTGCTCTAACGGTGAAGGAGTTTTCCTTCACCGTGAGGAAACCTGCATGTCTGAGGAAATTAAAAGTTTTCGAAGGCGTGTGAAATCCACCAATCAGCACTAGGCCCGCTCGATGGATCATAGCCCGTACTCCCTTGTGCAAGGGGAGTCCTGTGCCCCAACAGTGGGGACATTAACAGGCTGCTGATGAGTTCTATAAACAGAACCGATATTATTACATGTTATTATTACTATTTTCAGCGGATAGTAGCGGAAGCCGCGCGCGCCGCTACCTGTGATAGTTGAATGCGTCCCACACACGGCAAATGATAGCGAGTAGTTACCCTTCTGTACTTATTCATTTTGACTCAAGAATCTACCGCCATCAGGGAAAATAAAACTTTATACCTAAGATATAAAAGCTGCATTTCCTTTATAAACGACGTCATTGAATCGTATGTACTAATACAAGTTTTACTCCCCTAACAATAAAGTCTATGATCGTTTATTTAACTATCGGTTTTATTGGTTTCATGCGTTCTATGTACAATCGTAGACGTAACGTTGAAGGTGTCATGAAACTATGACGTTGCATATGACCCTAACAAGGCTTCCTTATATCTCGTGTCGTCTCTATCTAGAGCTATGGAGTAGAAGGAGACGGCATCTTTTGAAGACAACTTTAAAAACGTAAGTAAACTAAAATACACTTTTGTACAAATATAAAACAACAAACATGAGATAGAAAAGGAAATATTGAAGTACAATTTAGGCGGCCTATGCGCTAAGAGCAATCTCTTCCAGGCAACCTTCGGGCAGAGGAAATGATTTCGAGAAATAGGTAGTAGGTGTGCAAGGTTTATGGAAAACGCTTCATGCAACTGACGGTGACTCTCTACCTGTTCCTGAGAAGAAGCGTCTTTGACACACGGACAGACAGACGAACAACAAAGGTTCCGTTCCGGAGATCCTACAGGGGTTACGTTTTTTTCCTTTTGAGGCACGGAACCCTAAAAAGTAACGAGATACCCAGGTAACTTTTAGGCGAAGCTTAACTAAAATAATTTAGCTAATTACGTTAGATCATACGAAGATATTTCGGTTAACTAAGTTGTTTTAGGATTTTAAATCAAAATCCAGTGGATTAAGGTTTTCGTGGCAAACCAATAAGGCTTTATTCACTAAGAAAACATGACTCAAAACATGACCCAAAACTAAAATCCTAAGACGTTTTAAGTCGCTAAGGTCGCTTTGAGGGGTTTTTGATATCTCTAAAGGCGATAAGAGACAGGAACTCGGGCAGATGTTTTGATAACATACCTGTCTGTTTGTATGTACTAGTGTGTAAACATTTAGTGACTGTGTTCGTTATTAAATTTTTTTTGCGAAGTTAAACAGAGGTGCGTTTTAATGTTAAAAATATGTTTTTTTACTCCCATTTGGTAGTTTGTTCAATGTGAAACTACAAACAGCAACACAAGCTACTTCATTCCCAAGGGTCGAACGTAATTAATATTACGACACCGCGAACCTGCATTACGATACCGTCAACTCATTAAGTACATAGTTTCATGATGACAAAATTAGTAGTTTAGGAAAAAAAATGTCACGTATATTTTTTTTAAATGCCAGAGATACTAGATAACAACTTGGACCACGCACTGTTGTCAACGGAGTTTTGACGAGCTGTCATGGCATCACAATAGTTTGTATTTTCAGTTATTTGAGTAGTTTATGGTCGTAGAAAAAGTAAAATATAATGTAAAAGTAAAATATACTGTATTTATTACACAAACGACTAATAAACAATTAGATATTGACTCCAAGATTGAAATATGAAAAAATATATTTCTTACCACATATTAATTAACATTTGTCATTACACTATAACCTCCACACTATGCGTTGCCTGTGTCGTGGAGATTACATGGATACACACATTGACCACTTTACAATGGTATGTGTCAAATATTCAGATTCCAGAATTACAATTTAAGTTAAGTTGGATACTCGTATAATGTACGTAGGCCGCTATCGCTAAAACCATGGACCCCAAATCGTCTGAGGAATTGGAGGGAGCGGACTAACATACGAGTATTTTAATTCTATCGCAATAACAAATAGTGTAGAGTACACACTAGGGATGTTACGGAGGTGGTTTTACCGGAACCGGAGTCGAAACCGAAGGCTTACAATTGATTTATCGGAGTCGAAGCCGGAGGTAGAAGAGAGATGTTCGGAAGAAGTTCTAATTTTTGCGGCAATAAATCATGTACCTTTAGAGAGTAGTGCAGGAATACATAAATAATAATACATAAATGTATTCCTACACTATTTAATAAAATATTGATATTTGAATATGTTTGCTCACAAATCTTCGGTATAACCTCCGATTCAAAATTATCGGAGTACGAGGTGTAAAATCAATCGGAAGTTCCGACCTTGCGGAGTCCAAGCTCCGTAACATTCCTAGTACATACTATAGAGTTAAGGTGTAACTCTGTAGAAAAAAGTAATATGATTCCCATGGGAAAATCAAACAACATACAGCAAACATAGGTTACATAGGTATATTTAGTACTTATCTTCTTACCTTTTTTTTCGTTAATGGGGGGGGGGGGAAGTCTTCGAAAGATACCCAGCCTCCTGGGGGAGAGACTGGGTTATGTGAGATTTATACCTACTCACTAAAACCCCCTCGATGGCCGGCCTCGTGCTTATCGGAGGGCTCCGGGATCTCCAGAGGAACGAAATGGTGCCCTCCTAGCACTGGCCTTGGGCTCTTCCTGGGAGGTGTACATTCCACCTGCCGGTTCCTCACGTCACAGCAGCGTGCGGCCATAGCACGTCGCTGCCTTCCCCAGGGTTGCCAGCCAATGGACGGCCAACGCCCCCATTTTGACCGCCTCTACACTTTGACCGCCTCTACACTTTGACCGCCCGCGACCCTGATCCCTCCTTTTAGTCGCCTCTTACGATAGGCAGGAGTTACCGTGGCTCTATTCTTCGCCCGAGACTACAGGGCTGACTTCCCCCGAGGCTACTTACCTAGATATGTATTACTAAACAGGTTGGTATAATTCCTTGCAAAATTATCTTTTGATTTCAATTCAGTTGATCTTTTTGAAGACAGCACAAAAGCCTGGGTTTAAACGGTATTAAATAAATGATTTCATTTATCTTTCGCCTAAAAGGTACCTAGGTAACTAAGTAGGTACTTATCTATCCTTATCTAATTCTAACATTCCCTTTCAGTAATAACAATACAATCCTCCCAGGGTTTTATCGGATATCCTGATTCCTGAAGAATTAATCTTCTTTAAACCATACGAAATGGCAAAGGTCGGTTTTATTACTGTACTTTAATCCGTGGAAATAAACTCGGCCACGGTTTTAGAATGAAATCAGAGGAAAATGTAATAAAGAAACTGTACTTTAAAAAAACACAGCTTCTTAAGGCTTAGTAAGGAAAGTCCTAGGATAAACAGGTTTCTTAGATTCAGTCGTGTCGTTTTATTAAAGAAGTATTTGTTAGCTACCCATGTACTCCGTACCTCTTCTTCTTCTTCTAAGTCGTATTCCTCATTACTGAGGGTCGTGATCATTCTAAGGAATTAATCACATAAAACGACTCTCTTGGCAGATTTAATATTACCCTGTTTATTTACCGGTTTATTACCCGGTTTGCCATTTGTCTTCCCCATTTCACACACTGGTTATCTCAGGTATGCAGGACCTCCCGCATGGGAGTCCGACGTCCTAGCCACGACGCGACGCCACCGACGCTCATACTCGTACCTACTAATTAGCAAATATCTTCATTGAGTACTTTTTCTTCGAACAGAAAATTTGCCAAGAACTGTCTGCCTATGATGTCGAATTAGTATAAGAAATACCTAAGTAGGCAGCTCATTAATTAAGCAACATTCAAGTAAACTTTTCCATTCCGAAAAGCTACCTAGGCGACCTAATTACGGAGGTACCTAAATATCTTTCCGTTGAGATCTGTACCTTTGAAACAAAATTTAAAATAAATAACAGACTCTACTGAAGTCAACCACACAAAGATACATAAAAGAACCGCCTTCAAGAGTAAGTTCTTATTTTATATTTTTTTAATTTGCCTATCTTGTATTCGTTTTTCACCTCTCACTCTCCCACTGGTTGATTTCCATCACTCTGTGGCCACAGACAAAAGCAAAAATGTAAAGTCGCGATTCTACACTATTACAATCGTTGAATTGTATTGAATTCCGATCTAAGCACGCCCTTAATGTTAAGGGACCTTTAGTGACGTTCAAATCGACCATTATCTCACTTTCTTTAGATTTTCTCCAAAGAATGAGAGTTTGCATTAATTTTATTGTCTTGAATGGATATAGAATACTCTGTAAGCAAAATCACGTATACATTGAGTGTTAGTATGTAAAGTGTCCGATACTACCCAAATGCTAAGAAACGTCATAGTTCCACCAGTGGGACAGAGTAGTGTCAGTGGGACAAAGGAACTACCTACCCGAAAAGTCAGGTCTTAGTAAAACAAAGACAATGTAACCTAAAGCTGTGCCTTAAGGATGTCCATTATTAATAATAGTTAATTGGAAACAAAGACTTGGTACCTATGTACCTACCTCTCATAGGTAGTTTCAGATCTCTGCCAGTAAGTACCTATTCAGAGCGTCGGTGACGTCGTGGCTAGGACGTCGGACTCCCGTCGGTCCGAGTTCGAAACCAGGCAATGCCATGTACCAATGAGTTTTTCGGTTTTTTCGAAAGACTTACGTACATTTACCGACTGTTCTGACGGTGAAGGAAAACATCGTGAAGAAACTTGCACACTGAGATGACCAGAGTGTAACATGGGGTAGGCGCAAAAGATCCTCAAGGGTCGAAGTGCCGCTGGGGTTATTCCCGGTCCCCTATCATAAGATAAGATAAGTACCTATTCAGTTGTTATCTACTATGAATTTCTTTGTGATAATTTTCTTTAAAGCATCTAGCTACCTATAACTATATACCGAAATAAAACAAGAATAATGTAGACACAGGCAGTCACATCACGGCAAGATTCAAAGGATCTACTAAACTTAATTTATCGGACAATAAACCAGTACATAAAGTGCTTACTTACAAGTACGAGTAGATAATCAAAATCCAATTTCTCTAATAAGACTTATGGTTGTAATCTAACCATAAAAAAGCAAAGGGTAGAGCGTAATAAACACATTCATACAACACAACACGCACACACTGTTGCTTTCTTCATCCGTGCAGTCACTGAGGGGCCAGCTGAAAATCAGCGCTGTGGCTTGCCTCAGCATTATGCTGAGCTGGTGTACCCTTTTTGGCACTGTACCGCACCGGATGTTTTGTGCTGCATGTATACTTGTATACTTCTGTATTGTGTTCTGTATTCTGGTGTTTACAGTGCTAAAAAAACGTTTTCAATTTCAATTAATGATAAAACATTTAAGAGCGTTACACTCTATTCCCACAAAAGCCATAAAATACCTCGCACTATATTATAAATCGAACTTTAGTTCACCATAAACTTAACCCTAGTGCCACCGAACCATAACAAATAGCCTGAAACAGAGGCCGTAAAATCAATTCCCGTGGTAATTCCCGGCCCAAAAATTTTATCATTCACCAACACACCGAGTTGGGATGAAAAATGGGCCACCTTGGGCGCAGTTGCCGTTAGGGTAGGCCGTGTCGACACCTTTGTTTTAAGAAGGGTCGGTTTTTAGAGATAACATGGTTTAGGTTGGATTTGTTAGAAGTTGTGTTTAAGGTGGGTCGGACGGAAGCCAATTTTTTGTGGATGTAACCTGTCATGTCCAAGATAAGGTGGGCACAATCACAGTGTAAAGGCTTGTATAGTGTAGTATATCTGTTAGCTGACCTCAGTGAATGGTATAGATACTCTGTCAGACACAGAAACCCAATTATGTTATCATCAGAAGGAAGCTAAAGCCGTTACATGTAACTACTTTTTTAAATTATTTTTTTAAAATCTCAGTTTACCGGCTTTGGTACACGACAAGGTGACCATGTCAGCCTCGTTAGGGTCACTAAGAAAAGGGAAGCTCAAGTATTATTAGAGTCATCCCTCACTTTGAGAGCCAACTTAGCAAACAACAGTAAGTGTTTCATGGCATAAGGGCTGACTCAAAATAACATTGAGTCTCCATTGTCATTCATTTTAATATAAAATTATATAATATAGATTTGACCACATAATCGTGTTGTGTCTCGCAACCAGAGCTCCATCCAGCACATTAGACGAGACACACCAGCGTGTCACTGAGGTCTCGACCATTTCATTAGACACATAGAGCAATACGTGTTATAGATGTATTTTGTTTATAGGTTAAGAATTAGAATAAAATAACAGTGTTGTACCTTATTACTTTAATGTGTGAATGAATAAATACTCATTTATTTTTTATTTTATTTATAGTAGGTATAAGTTTAAGTACATAAGTTTATATTAACTCTATTAACTCTTTATTGTACACACGCATAATATATTACAAACTAAAACAAAAATACGTGAAGCACAAAGGGCGTGACTTTTTTCTAAGAGAGACTCTTCCAGCAAACCCCATAAAGTGACAATTTGATATGAAAGGCAGGCGAAGTGTGCACCTATATGCTAAATAAATATACCTAATTAATAACAGAAAATAGAAAATACGTACATAAATATAATACAATATACAAATATATACTAACATATAAATATAATATAATAGATAATACATGGAAGACAAAATAAATAGGTACTAAAGGAGAGAAGAATAATGTTCCTTGACAAGTTTTCTTAAAGGTAGGAAAGGATTGACTTTCACGAATGCCGGGAGGGAGAGCATTCCACACCCTTATCAGAATTTTACAGAATTATACATCACGTACATACATACATACATATATCAAAACACAAACCTATATTTACCTAATGAATAACCCCAATACATATCTTAACAGTGTAGATAGATACCTAGGTATCTTGTAGATCTAACAGAATAGGATTTTCTATAATAATTTCTAGGAACTAGGTAGGTTTAGGTACCCAACCAATCAATTATGTAACAACCTTGGTACATGCTTATTTAAAATTTAAATAAAACCTAGGTAATTTAATAAAACACAGACAATAAATAACTCACAGATTTTGGTCAAAGTGTCGTTAAGGGGGCGCAAAGAGAAGTCGAAGGAGCCCCGCTGTGCGTGGTTCTCTTTGCATGGTTGTCATAAATTCATAATGCAACGTAACATACTCGTAACCTACTATATCCGAATCGGTTTCACATCCACTAGGTTTCTATGACACAGTTCATTTTTTAACAAGTCAGAATTTTTCTAACACAGATTAGAAAAAGATTTTTAATATATCTCTTCTAAGTTGTATTCCTTATATCTGAGAATCGTGATCATTCTAAGGAATAATCACATAGAACGACTCTCGTGGCAGATTTAATGGGGTGGTTTGCCATTTGCCTTCCCCATTTCACACACTAGTTATATCAGGTATGCAAGTTTCCTCACGATGTTTTCCTTCACCGTCAGAGCACTCGGTCTTTCGAAAAACCGAAAAATTCATTTGCACATGGCATTGCCTGGTTCGAACTCGGACCTCCCGCACGGGAGTCCGACGTCCTAGCACGACGCCACGCTCTAATAGATAAGTAGGTATAATATCTTATGTTACTAATTAATTACAAAGAAACTAGTCTCAGATATCTCAAAGGGCTGGATTATTTTCGAATCTGCCTTCTTAGAGGCCTGGATACCTAACTAAATAGGTACATGTTTCTGGAAACCCAATCGAGGTAGTAACCCTTGTATCTCTCCTATGGATGGAGGTAAACTCATCTACCCACCTTAATAATATTTAATTTAAAGACAAATAAAGTTCATTTTGATAGGTAGATTTAGTTTGTCTGAGAGAAACAACCGGCTTGTCTCAGATTCCCTTGTCACGAATATCCTATTCATTTACTAATTCACTATTCCTGGAATTAAGCGAAACCTCATTTAAGCCTACATAGAGAAAAAACATTACCAACCTGTTAGCTATTACAGCTCCAAGAATTCAACACGTTTGTTTTAACACAAACACTGGAACACTATAAATCTAGAAGAACATTATTCCGTCACTATAAACCTTGTAATCAAATCACACACTGAGAAAAAAACGTAAATATAAATCCTTTTATAACACGCGTGTTAAAGTTAAATCTAGGATAAAATAGAATCACTGAAATCCATGGTGGGTGTTTAAAAAGTCGATTCTGTTTATCTGGTTAGTATCAGAGGTTTACGAGCCGCGATCGCGGGATTGGGTAGCGTGAAGTCTCCCCACACTACCATCCGTAATGAGCGCTAAAGCTCGACTGAAGCGCCGCCGATGTGTCGAGCGAGCGGCGGATTCGGGAAGCTCCATTGAAAAAGCTCGCTAGGGTTGTCGGGGAGTTGTCAGCCTATATTTTCTTTCTGCGCTACATACAATGAATGGAATTATTTTTGTACTGCCGTGTTGTGTAGGTAAATCCTAAATTATTGTAAGTAGGTATATTGGGTATTAATTGGTTAAAATATAATATAATAGGAAACCTTTATTTGACCAATACTCTACAATACTGACTGGTTAGCAATCTGCTATAGTAGCGTTGCAAAATTATCGATAGTTTTTCCGATAGTTTTACGTCATAAACACATGCTATTGATAGAGTCGAGAGATCACGATATTATCGATACTTACTATTGATTAATTCACAACAAAAAAATAGTTTATTACTATTTTGAATAAGCGGGTGTTCGGTGATTGATGAATTTTCTTACAACACTAGTTATAGATTCCACAAACTACTCGTAAGTACCTGTATAGATGGAAACTCTCTCCTTCGTCGGAGTTTGGGAAATTCTCGGCGTCTTGGAATCTTTGCATATCATAGAGCCTAACTAATCCATACCCCGCGAATTCATACATAAATACCATACGAGGTATAATGAATATCTAGATTCACGGGATTTAGAGCCGCCAGTGTATGTCAATCAGTAAGAAGTAAGCTGTATTCAACTGATGTATAAAATAAGGAAAATAGGTAGTCCCCTCCTACCCACATACGTATATGCATGCTTACAGGAATAAATTCGGGGATTCCCCAGCACTCTAAATCGAATTTGCTATGGACTCCTGGGATGAATTAAAACTAGGAACCCCCGTCCGTCCTGGCTGTTTATTTTATAGTATTTTCTATTACCTATACACAACCCATTAACCTACAATATACTCGTACTTGTGTAGAAAAGCGAACGGTGTTCTCTACCAATTCTACAAATTGAATTATTTCTCAGTGCAATAAAGTGTTGGTAGGTATTCCATTCTATACTATCTGCTGCTTAGGGGATTCTCCTGAATATTCCTACATTATTATTTATTTATCTTATGGTTAGTGGTCAACTTATTGTCAAAGTTGTTCAGGCCGCCCGTAGGCCTCTGACATGGCTTAATGATTGCTGTCGAACGACAATAACCGGGATCGACTGTTTAACGTGCTTTTCAAGGCACGGAGGGGCTCAGATTGTGCCATTAACGGTCACCCATCCTAGTTGCTTAACATGCACGAATACTTTTCTGATCTGATCTTGATGTATGGATGCGAGACTTGGACACTAACCTTAAAGGAAGAAAACAGACTTTGCTGACCGAGAGGAAGTTATTGAGAAAAATTCTGGGACCAGTCAAGAAGGAAGACGCAGGGTGGATGATAAGAAAGAATAAGGAGATTGAAGAGGTGGTGAACGAGCCGAACATTATTGGAGAAACGAAAGCAGCTCGACTCCGATGGCTCGGACACGTCTCTAGGATGGGGAGGATCGGGCTGTTAAACGAGCGTATGTGGGACGCCCTGACGGACGACGTCCGGGCGGACGTCCCAGATACCGCTGGCGCGATAAAGTGGAGAAGGATCTGCGTGAGCTCCAGGCGCCTGACTGACTCGAGACTGTACAGGAGAAAGAACGATGGCGCTCTTTGGTATCGGAGGACAAGATCCACTAAGGGTCGCTGCGCCAGCGGAGTAAGTAAGCTTCACATTTATCCTCTAGAATACAATTCAAAGGTTAAACCATCGTAGATTTAGCTCGATATCATCTTTTCGAATTAGGTTATTTAGATAACCGTTATCGGAACTCGAGTTTAATTAGTGTGAAATTAACCCCGATACGCGGAACTGGAGGGCGAGTTGCGGACTTAAGCTGCGTGTTCATTAGTCGACAAATGTTGCGCTTCATGAGGCGCACGACATCGCGTATTTACATTTAAGAAGCAACTATAGGGTAGTTTGTGCACGTTTTTTGCCGATATACGCCGCGTGACGTTTGGCATGACAAATTACGACGGGTGTGGGCGGGAGAGCAACGGTTTTTTTATTGTAGGTATAAGGAGAGCAAATGGACCACATGGTGGTAAGTGGTCACCGTCACCCATAGATCACCTCCCTATAACATTATTAGACTATTTTCGATGCGCTGCTAACCTTCAAATATAAAATAATCTTTATTTTCATATTGTAGAGAAAAGAATACGAGAGCACACTGGTGAACGGACGGAACCCGGATGGGCGGAGGACGGCGGTCAAATTGCTCTCACATTCTACTCTCTAAGTGAATGAAAATAAAGATGCTTTTATTTTGAACTCGTTGCGTTCCGCCCGTACATGTCCCGTCGTATGGGTAGAACTTAAGGATAATTTTATAATATCTTCTATAATCTCAGTAGTAATGAGGTGCTATTTTATTAGACGTGTAAAATCTATAGTAATACTAAAATTAAACTTAGACTAAGAAGAAAATTTGGATTAAGTCCCCCACATCCGGCAGTGTACCCAAGAGACTGGCTGCGTTAAGCTAATCCGCTGGGCCAAGTAGGAGCCAGCACTTGGGTCTTTTGACGCGTCGACCAGGCGGTTTGTGAGGTCTCCAGGGTCCCGATGTTTCAACCTTAAACGGCTCAAATATGTATGTTTCACCCAGGTTAGTATATTTGCGCCGTATAATTTTATTATCATGTAAATTAAATATTTAAAAAACGGTTCAGTAGGTTTTGATAAAATCTTAAACATACAAGGCTCTTTGCCTGGCTATCGTACTAAATTCACGCGATGTTTGACAACATACCGTCTCGTGCGATGTTGAACACGTCCCATGTTGCGCAACATTTATTCACAAATGGACACCGTACGGGCGAATGCAGCGAGTGGAAGGTGTCTGGAACTATTTGGATTACTACCGGTGTAATTTCCTGCGATAACTGAGCTTTCATTTCCTATGAACTTAGCGCTGTTGGTGCTTTATTTCGTTCAGTTTTTGTTGTATTACGTGCTTTTTTAATTTGTATAAGGGCAGGACGTCCATAACCCCAGCGGGGGTGACAGAAGAACCACCTTCATCAAAGCTAGTTCCCACTTTTCGTCGTAAGATATAGTGGACAAACGTGATAGGTGGCGAGCCTATCGCCGTCTACTAGGTGGAGAATAGTATCCACAAAGACCCTTAGTCGCCTCGTACGACACCCACGAGAAGAGTTGAGGTGGTGCTATTCTTTATGACCGGCACGACACGGCACCTATATAATGCTTAAGGATTATTAATTGAATGGCAATAAAACAACTAAAACATTTGGAAATTAATAAAAAGCAGCTTCGCAAAACAAACAAAATTAATTACAAAATATAAACAGCAAAATGTTGAACTAATCCGATGTCTTTGGAACTCTACTTTTCTTTTTTCCATGGCAGGCAGCGGAACCACGGCTGTTCTGCCATCACCTTAAAGCGACGGGTGGGGGTGCTAGATATAGATTTAGAAAGAAAGAAAGAAAGATTATTTATTTCCGCCACACACAAAAAGATTAAAAGATTAAAGATTTAAAGCTAAGAGGTTCTAAATCTAGCTATATTTTGAATTTTCGTCGGCTACAATATTTTAGATAGTAAATTTCTTCTTAGGCAGTGCATATACAAATATTTTGCATTTTCCGCTTTCTGTTTAAAAGGGTATCAAAAATATTTATTTATGTTTTTTTATATATTCCACCTTTTATCAACTTAAAAATTTTGACACTCAGCAATATATTTAAACAGATTAATTAATTTACTAAAATAAAAATAAACCTTTTGGTTGGCTGGAAGAGATACCTATGGGATAAGTCCACCTTTGTACATGTTTTAGCGCTGTGGTTCTGCCGTAACGGTCGGACCGCAGCACATGCTCAGCATGTGTCCTTTTAATGTTGCATTGTTTTTGAATTTCAAATATTTTTAAATTTAATAAATGTTTTTCTTTCTTTCTTTTAATGTTTCTTATTTCTGTGTATTTTATATTAGTACAATAAAGAAACTACAAACAAACAAACAAAACCGCATCCAAATCATATAAACGGATGTTGCGATATGAATTCATAGACAAACAGACAGACAACAAAAAATAACAGCTCTATTTCTGGTTGCGGGTTAAATATAGTAATATTCATCAGCATATTATTATGTAGATACGTTACGTACAGTCAATCACAAGAATTTTGACGTTTTGGGTAGGTTACCCGAAACGTCAAACTTTGAGAATCTGAAATGTATCATATTGCGCAGCTATAAGGTTAGAGTTAGATCGAAGGTTTTTGACAGACAGTGTTGCCAACTAGGATTTATAACTTAGTTAATTTAGACAAGAGCTTAAATTTACGTAGATTATGTAAAAAATATATAGGAAAAGTTTGTAGATCTACGTACTATTTTTTAAGGTGTTATAAGGTTTAAAACTAATTATGCCAATTCCGGCAGTGGCTGCGAAACTTAAATTTAAGTAAAAAATGTAGCACGTTCATTCACGACCACAGATCACAATAGCCGGTCAGCAAAAAAATCAGTTTTTCCCACAATTTGTACAGAATGAGACGGACATCGATATTCGATTGAATCATTCTATCATTCAAAAGAGAAAACACGACAACGACGCCTAGGTACCTGTGGAACGGAACGTCATCAGTCATTCAGACATTCTATTTTTTTCAAGGCAAAATGCTCGCTCGTTTCATGATTTACTGGCTACGAGTATACGACGAAGTTTTTTACTAGTTAGGTAAGGATTAAGAAAATACTTTGATTCAGGGGTTAAAGTTCGTAGAGTCGCGTGAAGGGCCTAAAATACGTAGATCTACGTAAAAATACGTAGAGTTGGCAACGCTGTTGACAGATGGTAGACTACAGCTCGTGATCGACTGTACAGTACGATCCAAATTATGCTGAATGTAGCTCACGAAATGCTAAATTAACAACTGAAGCGGCGGGAATTGTCGGCAACAATATAGGAAATTGTTACGACAATAATTATAACAGCCGCAATCTAGAGTCGCAACTCGCGTTCAGAGGGTTAATTAATGCTATATAACTTCTATAGCTAGCCCGCAGAAATCTATCAACCGAAGTTTCGACAACATTTTTGACGTGTATCGTCTATATAATTGATAAAAATGGGGTGCATCTAGATTATATCAAGCAAAGTGAACCGTAACGTCACGTTAGCCTGTCTTCAGGATGCCGGTTCTATTTAGGTTTGATTTGCTGCAACCAATACATGTTTAATGTCTATATGTTCAGTATGTGAATGAGTGCTCTAGGTTCTTGCTTGATCAGAAGGATGATTAATAAAAGAACTCTTACTCTTACTCTTGCTCACTTACTATTATATATCCATACCGGAATACAACAAAGAGTGGGAAGTCTTTAGGGGGCAAAGGAACATAATTGATATCAAGTCCTCAATCCCCCCCCCCCCCCCCCCCCCGATACTACCCAATGTTCGCTATTATTTTGAAAGAGGCAAAACGAAATCGAATCTCACCTTCCAACACCTCCGCCACAGTCTAACGAATCGGAAGACGCCGCGCTCTGTTTTTGTAATTCGTAGTTAGAGAATTTTGTAGATATGGCAATTGATTGATAATGACAGCTTTAAATTCGTTAACATGCTCAAGGGAATTTGAAATGGAATCGGACCGAAACCATAGACATTTGTTTTATCTGTTGTTCTAGATTTCCATTTCAAAATTGCTGCAATTTGAAAGCGAAACGGTTATACATAACACGCTAATGATATCTGACGGGGAAAATACTCACCAAAAAGTGACTTTGATTGACCGATTTGTATGTAAACGCTTGTTGATAGCGCTCGATGCATTCCTGAAAGGCAAACTACACCTTACTACCAAGCTCCACCACCTAAACTATCAAGCTCTTTTTTTTCTTTAATTTTCAACAGTTTTCTTTATTTAAAATAAATAAAGAAAAACCTAAAATATTATATTTAGTAAGTATACGAGTATGTACTCGTACATTGTAAGTAAGTAAAGTAAAATACACTTTATTGCACAAATAGAAAACAACAAACAAAAGATAGAAAAGAATAAGATAGTAAAATTTAGGTGGCCTTATCGCTAAGAGCGATCTCTTCCAAACAACCTTCGGGCAGAGGAAATGATTTCGAGAAAGAGGTAGTAGGTATGCAATCATTATGGAAAACTTTACATAAGAGAATTTTATTTACACAACAATAACATACTTATAAATATATGTAAATTGTTCCATTAAACCTACAATAAAAAAAAAATCACACCACGTGCCGCAAAGTAACTGCGATTCTCAATTTTTCCATGCCTGCTCTATGATATCCTCATTCTACGGTATAATTAGTTAGTCTGGATTCTTGGTATTCTGTTTGAAGGTGTGCTTTTAACACATAACGTAAACGTCTGTTCGTCCGTGCGCACGAGTTCTTTTTATTTTAGCACTGTTTAGTTTATGGTTTGCTGTCTAGCGCATTTATCGCACAGCTGCACCGTTTTTGAAATGATACTGAAACGTTTCATAGTAACCCCCAAGCTAGAAAACCGAAAAATGGTTGAGTTTTATTTATACTTAGCGCCTCATCCGCTAAACCTGTTTTTAAACAACAAATCAAATACTATTAATTGTAACAAGTTTTAGTATCTTATCTTATCTTATGATAGTGGGCCGGGAATAACCCCAGCGGCACTTCGACCCTTGATGATCTTGCCTTCCCCATTTACACACTGGTCATCTCAGTGTGCAGGTTTCCTCACGATGTTTTCCTTCACCGTTAGAGCAGTCGGTAAATGTATGTAAGTCTTCGAAAAATACGTAAAACTCATGGGAGTCCGACGACCTAGCCACTGTGCTAACGAGGCTCTAACAAATTTTAGTATCTAAACTTTGAGTATGTTCAGACGGATCCCTAAAGCACGATGGACGAAACACATTTAACCCGGTTTTTTTTAAAATGGCAAAAGCAAAATTAAATGCTCACAAAGGCTTTTTGAAACTCACTAATTCGTTGTAATCTATTTTTTGCTAAATCATAACCGGAGAATAGCTTTCACAAAAGCCTATTTATGGGCCCTAATCAGTGTTCCTAATCTAACTTTTGTTACATATTACACGAAAATTACGTTACGGACAATAGACGAAGGACTTATACAAATTCGTATCTTCCGGTCAACCTTCTAGTAATTAAGATTGACCGAGCAATTACGCCGAGGCAGTAGGCCTTAATAGAGGTTCTGAATAAATTATTTTCACTGAAAATGCTGAGTATACTTTAACTTTTCTACGCCTAGAACGATTTTTAAATCCGACCAACGAAGCGAGGTTATGCTTTTCACGCGTAGGTATGTTTGTTAAGTTGTTTTATGTTCCCCAAAGATCTTGAAATTCATCATTTATTATGTAGATTGCTTGTTAGAGAAGTCTTATACGGAAATTGCGTGTGCCAGTTGGCGCATGCGTGCATTTCCATTCATTAGTCGGGAATTGAAATGTCAAATGTATGGTTTGCACAAATCCTTTGGCTGGCTGTCAGTGCTCACGTCATCATAATTGAGGAGAGGGCGCCACTAGTCCAATTTCTGTGATGTTCCCCTTATATATTTAGAATGCGTGCAACGAATTTTACAAGCGAATGGCGTGGCTTTTTTCTGCTTCTAGGCAACTTTTTTCCCTCTAGAAGTTGTTCAAATTCTGAAAAAAATAGGAAATCTTTTGTGCATGTCCACTGACCATAATTTATATCTCATATAAAACTTTTGCATTCTTCAGATGTTGTCTCATAGGTAGACAGACCTATTTCTAATGAGGAATTTTGTTGAGATTAACTATTCATCAGAATTGTATGTAAAACTAGGTTACAACTAGCTCTAACGGTCAAGGAAAACATAGTTAGGAAACTTGTATGTCTAAGGAAATTAAAAGTTAACAAAGGCGTGTGAAATCCACCAATCAGCACTGGGGCCGCTCGGTGGATCATGGCCCCAACCCCCTTGTAGGAAGGGAGGCCTGTGCCCCAACAGAGGTATAGTTACATGGATGCAGCGGCTCCTGCTGATGGTGCAGCAATCGCGAATAAAGATTGTCGAATGCGAAATAAAATTCAATTCTTGGATTTCATAACTATTAAGCAATACTTAGGTAAGTAAGTATCCCAAATACAAGTTAATGTGTTGTAATATTGGAAACTGATTCTTTTCCTACAAATTAAATTAAATTCTAAAATTATTATCTATACAAGTGTGCATCGATTTGCACTAAAGATAATTATGCAAATAGTTCAAAACTATTTTTCAAATCTACCCTAAGTATACAGGGTGTAACATTAAGAACGGTCAGTATGGGAAAGTCTGAAACTATAAGACATACGAAGATCTGTTCTTAGGAACCATGTCATCAATTTTAGTAACAAGAAAAACTGTAATCATACATTTAAAAAAAAACCTGTACTCAGCCTGGGAATCGAACCCGGTTGTTTTGAAAAAAAAATCCAACACTATTTCTATTTGGATATCGACTGTGTAGGTGTTAAGGAATAAATGTTAGTATGAAACGTGATGTTTAAAATTAATAAAACGCTTTGTTTCCATATCTTTTAATTTACTTTAGACTAGACTATTAATTACTATCTTTTAATTTATTTTAGACTAGACTATTTCTTGTGGGGTTACGTTAAGGATGAAGTGTACAAAACAAGCTACGACACAATTGAAGACCTAAAAGCAGCCATAGAGACAATTTTAACGCAAATTCACCACCTGAAGATACAACATTCAATAGTAAGATCGTTACCTAAACGAGTTGAATGTTGTATTTTACAAAATGGTAGTCATTTCGAACACCTACTAAAATAAATTAAAAGATATGGAAACAATGCGTTTTATTAATTTTAAACATCACGTTTCATACTAACATTTATTCCTTATGACCTACACAATCGATATCTGAACAGAAATAGTGTTGGATTTTTTTTCAAAACAACCGGGTTCGATTCCCAGGCTGAGTACAGGTTTTAAAAAAAATTTATGAATACAGTTTTTCTTGTTACTAAAATTGATGACATGGTTCCTAATAACAGATCTTCGTATGTCTTATAGTTTCAGACTTTCCCATACTGACCGTTCTTAATGTTACACCCTGTATATACGCAATCGTTTCGTAAGCAGTACCATCAAAGAGTGAAGAACACGGTCGTTTTGTAACGAGAATTCTTTGCGGCGGGTTTTGTTAGAAATCGTGGGTGTTGCGTTCGATTTTACGATGCCTCTGTTTGCTAATTTTAGTACAAGACTCATTCATTACCCACTATTAAGGTTATCGGCTGATATTCTATGATTACGTACCTACATCTTTCTCGTAATCATTTGTGTCCGAAGGTTGCATTTTCAGCAGGTTAGCAGGTTCATATTTAATGGGTTTTTTTAATTTTATTTTTTTATCGATTCTTAATTATTACCTATACCCAATTTTATTTATTGACAATGCCCATTTACAGCAGCTATTACTGACATATTTTTAAAAAATTGTATTTACCCTTTGACAATGCGACAAGTAGCAAAATTACCATGTAATTATTATTAATTATATTTTAATATGTATTTGACAAAGCCCCTTTACAGCAGCTATTCACTATTTCTACAATTTTAATTATTTGACCATTGTCAAATAATTAAAATTGTAGATAATAATTGCTGTAAAGGGGCATTCCCCTTTACAGCAATTATTCACTATTTCTACAATTTTAATTATTTGACAATGCCTCTTTACAGCAGTTATTCACTATTTCTACAATTTTAATTATTTCACAAAGCCCCTTTACAGCAGCTATTCACTAATTCTACAATTTTAATTATTTGACAATGCCCCTTTACAGCAGCTATTCACTATTTCTACAATTTTAATTATTTGACAATGCCCCTTTACAGCAGTTATTCACTATTTCTACAATTTTAATTATTTGACAATGCCCCTTTACAGCAGCTATTCACTATTTCTACAATTTTAATTATTTCACAATGCCCCTTTACAGCAGCTATTCACTATCTCTACAATTTTAATTATTTGACAATGCCCCTTTACAGCAGCTCTTCACTATCTCTACAATTTAAATTTTTTGACAAAGCCCCTTCACAGCAGCTATTAGTGTTCAAGTATTATTATTTTTAATTATTAGATAGGTACTTATAGGATTAGTTTTGACTGACTCACTGTGGTGCCTCTGGTGCATTGTGCTGACGAGCCAGATATTAGTTTGTATAGCTACACTATAAATTTTAAGTACTGACATGTTTAAGTGTGCTCTAAGTACCAAAAAACGAAATAAATGAACTGAAAAAAGTAATTGCCTGGAAGAAATCGCTCTTAGCGATGACGCCACCTATATTGATACTAGTGGTTTCTATAGTATCTATTTTTTATGTCTTGTATGTGCTATGAAATGTACATATTCTACTTCTATCTTGTTATTAGTTATGATGAGTTAATATACCTACTTAGTTACGATAAGTGTCGAAACGAAATACCTCGAAAACACCGGCAGCAATACCTATAGTTAGGTACCTACAGTTACCTATATATATAGTGGTAGATCCTAATGTGAAGGATCGCCTGGGGTGGTACCACCCTTTTATCTATTTCTGCCGTGAAGCAGAAATGCTTGCATTTCTGTGTTTCAGTTTGAAGGGTAAAAGAGCCAGCGTAATTTCCGGCACATGAGGCAATCCATCGTAGTCCTCAAGGTTAGCAGCGCATCATACACCCTCTAATAATAATACAGTGAGGTGAGATATTTATGGGCGACGGTGATCACTTACCATCAGGCGGTCCGTTTGCTCGTCTGCTCTCCTTACTTAATAAAAAAAGAGGTCAAAACTATAATTACTGTCTGGATTTTGATCTAACCTCGTACTTGACCTAACTAGGTCAAAATCCAGAGCAAAAGCTTAAAAGCTAAAAAGCTTACAGGAAGAAACCCATGTACTAAGGACGTATTTCTTAAAATTAATCTATTAATTCCGAAATAAAGGAACTTATACCTACTTCGCCTACCTACTTTGAGCGTCGGTGGACTAGTGGCTAGGACGCCGGTCTCCCGTGCGGGAGGTCCGAGTTCGAAACCGTGCAGTGCCATGTCCTAATGAATTTTTCGGTTTTTTTTCGAAGACTTACGTACATTTACCGACTGCTCTAACGGTGACGGAAAACATCGTGAGGAAACCTGTATGTCTAAGGAAATTAAAAGCTTCCGAAGGCGTGTGAAATCCACAAATCAGCACTGGGCCCGCTCGGTGGATCATGGTAAATGCCCTGAGACATGCCCTGTGCAAGGGCAGGCCTGTGCTCCAACAGTGGGGACATTAATAGGCTGATGATGATGGTACCTAGTTATTCATAATTTAAGATTAATTTAAAGTCTACTGACTTACAATTGTTTCGGATTCTCCCAAATATAAGTAGATCGGTCATTATCGCATTTGTTCTTAAAAATATCGTTCAACGTGTTGCGGTCATAGTCAAGCTTTGCAAGTTCAGCAATGTTGGGTGCGGTCAGAAACAGGATGGGTAGCATATTTTGATTAGCCCCTCCACGTCAAAGGCGGTCTGAACAACTCTGACAATGGGTTAGACACAACTAGAAGTAGAAAACTTAAATCTAGATTTCTTCAGTCGACTGTACCTAATTTGCATTCAGAATCGACTTAGCATCGCTGCCATCCAGTGAAACTGTGCAATGCGCTATAAAGTTATCAAAGCTAAAGCCGCGGGCGGTCTACAGTTCTGCAATGAGGACTAACGTTTAATATCAATGGCTGCTAGACCTAGTTATTAATTTACTAGGAAACTCGGATTTAAAAGGCTATAGAGCATCAGAATTTGAAAGCAAAGAAAAATGAAACATAGGATATTAAAATAGATACAAAAAGTCACGTGACAGAGTGTTGTTGAGTGGTGTTTCTTATACCAAAGAGCCTTAAAACTCCTCTCCATCCTAAACTGTTCAAGGTATTCCTGCAAAGAAAAAGTTAAAAATTTACTATTGACACTTGATTACTTTGATACTGAAAAAATATTGTTACCAATTAGCTGAGACTTATGGACGCACACTGAACCTTACATTACCTACCAACATACACGCCCTCGCACACACCACATACACACACACACACACACACCATCTCACGCTCACCCCCCTCACACACACCCTCTCACGCACGCACTCCCTCTCAACCCCCCCCCCCCCCCCCCATACACGCATTCTTAATTATTTAATTATTTCAGCATCAGCAGCCTTCTCTAGTCCACTGCTAGACATAGGCCTCTCCCAGGGCGCGCCATTGAGCCCGATCTTCGGCTCTTCTTTTGCGCTATCCATGGGAGGTAATGCCATAATCGCCACGCTAGGCCTGCGGGTTGGCGATCGCAGTAGCCGGGTCGCTTGCCCTGATGACGCTGCTGCCTGTCATCGTGCTTCTGGTATTTTAACCCAGCCATAATTTGAGTGGTTATACCGCCACTGGTCGGTCGCCAGGGACTCGTTCGCTAATCGGCAGGATGCACCACGTGCAGGTGAGTTTGGCATTTGGAGGTACCTAGATGTTGGTGACCCCCCTTACATCTCATTTAATTATTTGCATAACCTTATTATGTCATCATAATATAGATATATCGGAAGAAACTGGGCCCACAACACAGGGTATCCTAGTGTGGGAGCCAGGGATATCTGAGAAAATGTAACAGATACTGTCATTTTATTTTTAAATAAAATCAGTCATGTTTTATTGCTGCGACCACAGATTTTGAAAGTCACCCCATTCGCTCCTTTGCTCGTTGTTAGTGCCCATATCATAGGAAGGGGCTGTGACACTTGGATAATGAATTATGAACTGTTACTCGTCAATTGGTCACAAAAACTATTATACTTGTAAACTGCAAATTAACATAAACATGCCTTAGAATAATACTCAGGATAGATAAATACTTTATTGCACACAAGATACACAAATAGGAATTGAAAGTTACAAATTAAGGAGTACAAAGGCGGCCTTATCGCTCAGAGCGATCATACTAGCCGAACATTATATTTAACGTGGATCTCTGGGACACCGACTGGACACCGGTGAAGAAACCTGCACACTGAGATAACCAGTGTGTGAAATGGGGAAGGCAATGGCCAACCATTGCACCGCATTAAATCTGCCACGAGAGTCTTTCTATGAATGATCACGAACCTTTAGCAATGAGGAATACGACTTAGAAGAAGAAGAGGATCTCTGGGAGAAATGCCACCATAAGTCAAGGTCAAAAGACCCAGAGCAAAAAGATTTTGCATTACTTGCTGGCGTTGGATTGGCTTATAGAAGGCAAGACTCTGATACAGCAGCGACACAAGTTGCTTTTGAATGGCAGCCCGGTACAAAGATAGTGTATGTATCGTAAGACAGAGGTAATTGACGCATCCTTTCTTTGACTACCCTCAACAGAAGGCAACTACATGTCGTGGGATAGACTGACAAAGAAATCAGCAAATTAAATCACAATCTGATTATTCCTCAGCGAAGGAAACCAGGCAACATGAAGCCCCTTAATCAATGCATTTTATGTATGCGGAACCTGTATGGGTATCTAAAGGAACGTTAATGTTACCACGGTAACAACTATCAAGATAATCTGTGATCGTAATCAGAAGCAGCGGGTATGCAAACGAAATGATTGTAAAATATGCAGCTATCAGATTTCACTGTTCCAAAACGATTGATAAAATTTCCGTTTTGAATGTTATCTGATAATAAACCATAAGTATGCACGGTAGAGTTTAATATGATTTGATAAAATTTGACGTTTGTATAAAACGAATTAAAGTAAACTCAATCTTGTTGTGTGCGAGTAAGGTTTCAAATTGAAGACGGAAAGTTTTATCTTTTCTCGTGAAATTGGCGTGAGAAAATCGAATGGGGCAATTAAATCTAGCAAAATTGTTGTAGTTTGTTCGACGAATGCTTGATTATGCCTCTTGTTGTGGTTGTGGGTTCAATTCTTGCTGGAAAACTCTATTATCGCATGTTACAAGAATTGACCATTGAATGTAGGTTTTAGTTTAGCATCAGCAGCCTATTCTAGTCCACTGCTGGACATAGGCCTCTCCCAGGGTGCGCCATTGAGCCCGATCTTCGGCTCTTCTCATCCAGTCGCTGCCAGCCACCTTACGCAGATCGTCGCTACCATGGCCGCCACCGTGACCAGGAATAGTGTGGCGGCCGGGAACTGGGGGCCGTTTTCTTTTTGCGCTGTCCATAGGAGGTGATGCCATTTAGTTTAGCGTACTTCCTATTTTGCTTAGGTCCTTACTCCGCTGGCTCTGCGACCCGAAATGAAGCTTGGCCTCCGCTACCAAAAGACGCCATAGCTCTCTTTTCTGCGCGATCTCCTGCCAGTTGTTATGACTTGAAGCTCCCGCAAGTCTCTCTCCACCGCGCCTGGTAATATAAAAATAGCATTTTTATGTATAAACAATATTTATAACCGTTTTCGGTAGCACAATATTCAGTTCTTATTTTGATATTATTCGCAAAACGAACATTTAAGTTGTATGGCATCTTTCTAAAGGATCATCCCAAATTGTATAAAGTATAGTGGATACTATTCTACCTAGTAGACCGCGATAGGCTCGCCATCTATCACGTTTGTCCACCAATTTTACGGCGAAAAATGGGAACTACATACCTATGCTGGTGGTTCCTCTGTCTGCCCCCTCGGGGATTATGGACGTGAAAGATAAAGAAAGAAAGAGGTCTTCTTTTTCCATTTTGGTGACGACCAGAGACATCTTTTGTTGCAGATCTTTATCTTTATCTCACCATTAGGTAATAATTAATATTAGAATAAGAATAAGTTTATTTGTGCGGTAAGATGACAAAGTATTCATAGTCCATACACCACCAGTAGGAACTGAAGCATAGGTTATATTAAACTAAATAAAATTAGTGAGCAAAATGTAACAATAAACGCTGACCTCCGAACTAGTTCCTGTATCTCGGGGGACAGATCTCTTCTGTGACCAGTGTAAATAAACATGTATTATATTATTAGCAGATTTATTTAAGAATATACAAGTTACAGTTAAAATTATGTAAGTACTGTTAAAAGGCTAATCTTAAAACGATGCAACAGTACTGGGAAATGGGTGTGGGATGGCTGTAATCTATTGAACTCAGTAGTTGACCTATCCGAGCGAGATTATTGGAAGTATATTTATGAACCAGTCCTTTTAACATCTGATTCTCAAGTAGATACTAGAAATGCAATTTACTGACACTCGGAATCCACGTTGGCTAGGATTAGAATTTCCCTGCCGACACTGGGTAAGCATGTAATATAAGACGATTGACCCGAGTAGTAGACCACTAGGATCCCCTAAGAGGATATGAGATACTAAATTGTTTAGAATTGAATGATAAATTAATATAATTTGACTAATCATAATTTGACATTCTTGATTTTGGTTGTGCCTTAATATTTGATTTTTTTTATAAACATTAACTTTTGGTGTATTTAAATTATTTTAGTTATTTATCACACATGATTATTATTTTTCTATTTTTTTTTGCTTGTTTCTTTTAGTGGACTTATATTTATATAATATTAATGTACTTTCAAACACAATATGTATATTGTATTTGAAATAAATGCATTTGAACGTGACCTTGAACACAACCGTCAATCAGAATGTAGTTTTGCTTGTAGTACGACCCCTTTACCCCCTTGCCACCATCCTACTATATATCTGAATGTCTATTACTTATGTATTTGCTTCGGCGTTGATTTGTCCCGGTAGGATCTATAAAGTCCTTTTTTATTAGTAGCAACTATTTGGAGGGGGGTATGTCCTGGTCATTTGTACCAATTTACACGAAAAAATAACCCTGTTACTTGTATGAAAATTTTCCAAACCGAATGAAACGAGTTTCATTCATACTTCTTATTTCAGTATCAGAATAGCAATAATTCATTCATTTGTAGAATTATCAAACAAACAATTTTGTCGTTTTTCTCGAAAATTTAATAAATAAATAAATATTTTTTTTGCCCTATCTTTATTGTTATAATCCTAGAAATATCCCCAACCGATAGTAGTTCACACATCGCACCTACATACCCGACCCGCTTCTGGCGCTTACACGCGCTATCGGCGTATTCCAGGCCGCTTCTCCCCGACCCCTCCCTCCCCAGAGACGTCCTAAGCCGAGGTCCGTACCCACCTGGGTGCCCTTAGGCAGTCGCTTCTTATAGTAGTTTTTAAGTCCTCCTCCAGCCTGGAGCGCACTTAGCGCTCGCCCCAAAAACCCCGGTGAAGCTCTAAAGGTCATTAGGACCAACAGCAATTATCAGTACGAAAAAAAAATACTAGTAATATTTGCCACTAATAAAATATGACCCTATGTAGAAGAGCCAGCACTTTGTTTTATAGAAGGTTGGTAACGAGGAAGGATGACTCACTAGTGACTATGGATGCTTGAAAGATTTGTGATTGAAACGTGACAGAAAGACGTTAGTGACAGTAGCGAAGAAGAAACGGGAAACATGAAAATTGGAAAGATCTTCTTACTAGGCGGGGTGTAGTGCCTGGTGACCAGTAGTGTTGATCCGCCAATGAATGTTTGGAACTTATAATAGCAGGCGAAATCCCGTTGTATATATCGATGGCGTGTCTAATTCAGGATGTAGTCTTTTTAAGAGTGTCGGTGGCGTATAGGCTGTGGCTAGGACGCCGAACTTTCATGCAGGTCCGGATTCGAAACAATGCAATGCCACGTACCATGGAGTTTTCCGGATTTTTACGAAGACTTACGTAGTACTTTTACCGTTGCTCTAACGGTGAAGAATAACATCGTGAGGAAAACTGCATGTCTATAGGACAAAAAAGTTTTTTAAAGGTGTGTGAAATCCACTTATAAGCACTGGGCCTGCACGGTGGAACAAAAGGGGTACGCCCTTTTGTGCAAAGGGAGGCCTGTGCCCCAACAGTGGATACATTATAGTATAGGTAAATTTTCTTTAATAGGTTAATGATGATGTAGTTTATTTTGCGTTTTAATATTATCATTATTAAGCATCAATAATTCTTCCTCATATATTTTATTATATTATACGGCGTCGATGGCCTAGTGGCTAGGACGCCGGCTCCCATGCGGAAGGTCCGGATTCGAAACCATGCAATGCTGAATGCCATGTACCAATAAGTTTTTCGGATTTTTTCGAAGACTTACGTACATTTACCGACTGCTCTAACGGTGAAGGAAAACATCGTGAGGAAACCTGCATGTCTGAGGAAATGAAAAATTTCCGAAGGTATGTGAAATCCACCAATCAGCATTGGGCCCGCTCGGTGGATCATGGCCCATACCCCCTTTTGCAAAGGGAGGCCTGTGCCCCAACAGTGGGGACATTAATAGGTTGCTGATGATATTATATTCCCGAAACATTGTTTACAACGCTACTCACCAGATAGTGAATGACATTCGAGAGACATTTATGTCACAGCTATTTCAAGTTTCCACCTCGGTATTCCAGAAACGTTTGGTGGAAACCTGATAAAGCACCCTGTGATAACAGCATCGAAATGGTTTCTAGATGAAACATCTTTCACTTAAATTCAGACATCGGTGAACTCAGCAGAAATATTTGATCTATTTTTTGTAGGTGAGCCTAGGGATGTAGAGAATAAAGCTAGAAGAGGCTCGTTTAAAGCTATAAATAAATAAATTCTTTTTCAGGCACGCGTGCCAATAGGTACAATTTTACAATTGATTTGATTGGTTATAAATAATTATATTTGATGCGACAAGGGATCCAAGGGCTGGCGGCTATCTCGCCCAAAGGATCAGCATAGCGATCCAGCGGGGTAACGCCGCGCCGCCAGCATCCTCGGCACCCTACCACATGGGTCTAATCTAAGACATTTTATAAGTAACTTTTAATTTATATTTGTGTACATTTTCTTCCCTTCTGTAATTATAATATAAATAATTTAAGCTGTAAATATTATATAGAAGTAATTTTATTCTTAAATTCGTTATATGGCTTTTTAAAATTATTATAACCAATATAAAACTGTAATTAATTTAAATTACTTAATATATTAAATTATCAATTATAAAAATATGAAATAAATATAAATTTTGTGTACATTAAAGACTTATTATTAAGAAATATAAATTAATTTAATTTGCATCAACAAATTAAATTAGATTAGGTTAAATTTATACAAAATAAATAGAATAAATAGTCTCTTCAGATGCTAACACGTAATTAGCAACATTCAGATCATTTACTTAGAAATATATACAGGCTGTAACAAACCCCTAATGTCTAAATCTAAATTTAGATCTAAATCTGTCCCGAAAGGGGAGTGTTCAGTACCCATAACTGCTCAACTTTTACTAGGAAACAACTCTGAAATCGCATTATAAAATCAGCTGTTTCATCTTTTTTGATATTTCCGTCGTGTATAATAGGTATTGAGCTTATGTATGGAAAAGCTTTTTTTCCGATTTCAGAGTCAGCCCTATAGTGAAAGTTTTCAGTTATTGATACTGAACACTCCCCTTTCGGGTCTATAGAGGGTATTTGTTACAACCAATATAAATGGAAGCGCAATTAGAAAGTAAAAGTGCAAACTATAAATATACCTACAGTACTTAGTAAGCCCGTATCCTCAAATTTCGACCTCATCGTCAGTTACCACCAGGTCTGATTGAGGTTAAACACGGGTTTAGGTGTAAATAAAGAAAAACTATAAAACATTGGAAGAATGTGAGACGAAACTAGTCGAATGTAATTATAAAGGTGGAAGAATGTGAGACGAAACTAGTCGAATGTGATTATAAAGGTGGAAGAATGTGAGACGAAACTAATCGAATGTGATTATAAAGGTGGAAGAATGTGAGACGAAACTAGTCGAATGTAATTATAAAGGTGGAAGAATGTGAGACGAAACTAGTCGAATGTGATTATAAAGGTGGAAGAATGTGAGACGAAACTAGTCGAATGTAATTATAAAGGTGGAAGAATGTGAGACGAAACTAGTCGAATGTAATTATAAAGGTGGAAGAATGTGAGACGAAACTAGTCGAATGTAGGGGCTTCCCCTAGGAGTTCATTCCTTTATTTTTTATATTTATTTATTCTTTTACACTTTTGTGTACTGGTGAGCTTAAGGCCTTGCGGCTTTCTCTGCCAGCTGACCTTTGGGCATGCAGATATGTTATGGCGGTGCAGTGGCAGTAAAAATCACAAAGAGATTTAATAATATGTGAATTTTATATAATATATTTTAAAAAAATGTATTTTTTTTAAGTTAAAGTTTATTGTCTTCTAAACCCGCATTTGACCTCGATCTCGCCTGATGGTAAGCGACGATGAAGTCGACGATGGAGCACGCGGGTCCAGTAAATGCCTATTCACTCTGGCCTTGAAGATCCCAAGGATCCCAATATACTTACATAGTATACTAATATACAATACAAGTGCAAATATACAATATAATTTACTTATATACATAGATACAATATAATTAAATACATACGAAATAATAATAATAAATTCCTTCATGCCTTGTACAATAATCAAAAATCTTATCCAGCTATTTCTTTCATGTCGATTTTACATCCATGTGAATGTTCGCTCCCTTTTAGATCGCGGTCTACGGAACCACGCATCTGATCTCTCGTTTGTCTTATTACGGTTACTGAACCCTGTTTTCCACGCATTTGTGTTTTATGTGATCTGTTTACAATTGTAAATCTACTGTTCGTCGATGTAGTTGAATAGGAATTATTGTATTACAAGAAAGCAAGCTATGGCGAGGACATATCAGCTCCAGCTTTTAAAAATAAATACCTCGCCTGTCCATTCGCCCGCACTCCTACCAGGAACGCATTTGTGCTTTATATTGTAGGAACGCGCTATGTCAGTACATGGATGACGTAAAGTCAGTTGTATGAAAGGGAAAAGAGAAGATCTTCCACCAGGCGGGGTGTTGTGCCTGGTGACCAGATGTGCTGGTCCAACTGTGGATGTCTGGAACTCGTATATATACGAAGTCCTAGGAAAATTTCGATAGCGCGTTCTACGCCGATGTGAGTAGTGACTGTATCGTAGTGGCGCGCATCGTGCGTCGCCACAATATATTTAATTGAATATGGAAGCTGCACACTACCAGTTGACGTAGATACTTGTACATAATCTATGGTATGATAGAGCGTCGATGGCACAGTGGCTAGGAAACCGGACTCCCATGCGGGAGGTCCGGGTTCGAAACTGTGCAGTGCCATGTACCAATGAGTTTTTCGTATTTTTCGAAGACTTACGCACATTTACCGACTGCTCTAACGGTGAAGGAAAACATCGCGAGGAAACCTGCCTACTGAGAAGACCAGTGTGTAAAATGGGGTAGGCACAAACGATCCCCAAGGATCGAAGTGCCGCTGGGTTATTATTATTAAGATAAGATAAGATTGTACGATAAAAATTTTATGAAACCAATGTTTCTGGCGAATAGCTCATAGTAGCAAGGGCATTCGCATGAAGGAACGAACGCCCGCTCCTATTTTTTCTTTCATCCAAGGGCATAGACCTTTGTTAAGATGGAAATTCGTTGTACTCACAGACTACTAGCGCCCTCTGCTCTAGAACAACGATGTGAGCACTGACAGCGAGCCACGGGTTTACACCATATATTTTGAATGAATGACTAACTTTATTGCACAAAAATAGTGTGATACAGTTTCATATGTATGTGTTTTCATACATTTGCCCAATGCCCGACTAATGTAGGTATGGGAAAATGATAACAGCGCATGCGCCACCTGGCAGACGCGGTTTCCATATAAAACTTCTCTAGCGAGCAATCTACATAGGGTGAATTTTAAAAATCCTTGGTTGTATGTACCTTTGTATCTATGTACTAAAATCAAATATGAGAACGAATCGTATTATAACATAATTACGTATTCCCATCGCTATATTCTGAGCAACAATTAAATTTCAGCATAATATCCAAGTGACTAACCATAGTAGAGCCGGAATTCAATATTTCACTTGTAGAGAGCTACTACAGGCTCAAAGGTTTAATCCGAAACCGAATTATTTGAAACCAAAAATAAAGTCAGTATCAATGGGGTTGCTTGCTTGCTTATCGTATGGTTAGTGGCCAATATATTTGTCAGAGTTGTTCAGGCCGCTCGTAGGCATCTGACATGGCTTAACGACTGCTGTTGAATGACAACAACCGGGACCGACTGCTTAACGTGCTCTCCGAGGCACGGAGGAGCTCAGAGTATCAATGGGGTAGAACTACAGAATTCGGACTAGTGGCGCCCTCTCCTCTTAATGATGTTGTGAGCACTGACAGCGAGCCATGGAAATGACCCAGGTCATATATTTTCATACATTTTACATTTCAGTGCCCGACTAATAACAATATTATAATAATAAATCATTTATTTCAGACAAAATGCAACCAATACAATTAAAATACAAATGTTAAAAAATTTAACTAAACAATCGAAAATACACTATAAATGTATGGGAAAATGCTCAAATCGCATGCGCAATAGACGCAGACGCGGTTTCCTTATAAAACACGCCTAAAAGGTATTTTATAAATAATTATTAACACAGTCTTAAGTACCTGCATTGTTACTAACAAAATTGGATCCATGCTGTTTCGATGAATAAAGTGATTTAATTATTTATCTCTTATAAAACTTCTCTAGCAATCTACATAGAGGTGAATTCAGAACATTTGGGTAGAACCCTTCTGTTCTGGACGTCTTAGGACAAAATTTAGTCAATTTCATATTTGTTCCATATAAGTTTCTACTAAATTGTTCTATAGAACTAATTTTAAAACCTTCGCTAAAGTCCTCTCCCTCCACGTCCGGCAATACATAAGTAATACCACTGGTTATTGCTCTATAGCAGACGCTGACTACTTACCATCAGAAGGCCCGTTTGTCTGTTTATCGTAGCCTATTATAAAAGCATTTTGTGGGAGCTAGCACCCTATTAAGGCATACCCTACCAACCTACCTTCCTACCCTACCTAAGGAAAGTACTGTGCCAAAATGCCATTCAATATTAGACAAAGTAGATCCAGGTAAGCCATAGGCTCGCTGAAGCCTATCACAAACCTAAAACAAACTTCCAAAACCTACGTGATTGGGCCTGAACTGAAGACCTAGGGGAGCTCCCGGGCGGTGGTGCTGGATATTCAACCTTTAGTGAAACCGACGAGTCTGATGACTGACAGTTCACCAACTTACAAGTATAGTAGACCACGAGCTATAGTATACAATTTGTCAAAAATCTTTGATTAAATATCAACCTTATACCCGCGCAATATGATACGTTTCAGATTCTCAAATTTTGACGTTTTGGCTAGGTTGACCTTTGGTCGACTGTACTAAAATATTTACTTATTTAGCCCAAACACATTAAATTCAACATTCAACATTGATATATAGAATGGTATATAGATAGGTAGAATGTATCGATCTTCTTCTAAGACGTGTTCCTCATTGCTGAGGGTCGTGATCATTCTAAGGAATTAATCATATAGAACGACTCTCGTGGCAGATTATTGGGGTGGTTTGCCATTGCCTTCTACATTTCACACACTGGTTATCTCAGTGTACAGGTTTTCTCGTGATGTTTTCCTTCACCGTTACAGCAGTCGGTAAATGTATGTAAGTCTTTCTAAAAAAACCGAAAATCTCATTGGTACATGGCATTGCCTGGTTTCGAACTCGGACCTGGCAAGGGAGTCCGACGTCCTAGCCACGACGCCACCGACGCTCATAAATGTATCGATACCTAGGTAGAAATATTAGTCTCTACCACCTGAACAGGCTTTATCTTTTCCCTTCTTTTTTTCCAAAAAAGGGCCCAGCACATTTTTCCTACGACATTATCATTAACATTATCATAGAAAATAAACCCCTTATTCCGTAGACCGCAAGTGAGTCTAAGGGTGGATTAGGTCAGAATTGCGTCTTCACCTAAACCGGCCTTAACTTAATCCTAAGACTTAACCGACCGGCCTCTAGTTAAGATAAGTAATTACTGCTGTTCTGTACGTCTGCACCAAATAGGAGATTCTGGCTGCAGGCAATTTCAGTTTCGAGCAATGTTTCATGAGAAAGTGGTTTATGTCATAATGAAGATATATTATTTGCATATTTCATTCAATCATCACTGTATTATTTGAGTTGTCTTCTCTCTCTTAATGACATCTATCTCTGAATACTTACGTACGTATAGTAAGTAAGTAATATGTTTATTTCACACACAGCAATGACCGAAACAGTTATAAATATAATAAAATAATTATGTATACACAGGTAAATATATTTAATTAATGTCTGATGTTCTGCTGTTGTTGTGAAAAGGGTCTCAACTCAGCTTATTGCTGCAGACAAGAATGCCTACAGCGCTGGTATTCTGTTGGACCATGACCGATGGCTGGCTACAACCTGTCCAAGAGGACAAAGATACGCCACAAATAAATTTAATTGAAGATCGATAGTATTAATGAAGTAATACTCTCAAACTCTCTTCAAGCTCAACTCAAATGTAGATCAAGTTAGAATTATAGGCAGAAAAATATTCTAGAGCCATTATACAAAAAGATACTGATAAGAAAAAGATAAAGATAAGATAAAGCCATTATACAAAAACCAATAGCTGGTGAAACAACAAAACGGTCTACACATAAATTATTATAATTTTTTTAATGTCTTTTAGAGACTATGGGTACAAGACATGGTGACCATGTCAGCTCCGTTAGGGCCGCTAAGGGAAGGAATGGGAGGCGGAAGGAATGGGAGACTCAAGTAAGTAATTCTCTGATGGATGACACAGATGCTTAGGACATGTTTTGTTAGATTGCTTTCACATTACTTTAATAAAAAAAAAGAATTTACTTATCATTCCAACTGTCCATTATTAGCAATTAAGTGTAAAAAAATTGGTTTTTACCATAAAAATTAGGTTAAAAAAAGTCAGACTTCGTCTATGACAACCATGGCTCAAATGGTTCTAAATGGTCTATGCTAGCATTGCCTTAAAGCTTTGCACCCATCTCCCATCACCCTGTATTTTTTTAATTGAAATTCGGCACACACAATACTGTTAGAAATAATTCTAAATTTTAACCGCTAACCAAAAAGAAAGGTATCGTTTCTGTCGGTATGTCTTTGTCTTCACATCTCAGCAACCGATGATCCACCAGCAGTCACCCAACATGTTCGCAACTAGATCACGATTCCCATCACGTTCTTAATATTATTTAATAATATTACACTAAATTTACCCTTTGTGGAAATGATGAAATTAACATTCAGTGTTCACATATTAACGCCCTCAGGTAGATTTCATCATAATGAAATTCCAGCTAGTAATCTTAATCTGTCTGAAGTGGGGTTGAAATCTAGATTAGAATTGCTAATAAATGCCTGACTAATTGAGTTTCTGATAGACCCACACAGGATTCGATCTACCAATATCTATCCTATGGAAATAGATAATTTATTGTTGGATTTAGGAGATAATGGTCAGAAAGTGATAGGATTAGACAAAGGATGGAAGACATCACACAGTCACACATTTTCATCTGAGCTCCACCGTGCCTCGGATAACATATCAATTCACACTCACTTTTAATGATTTAGCGATTCGTACCCCGAAAGGAAAACGTAAACGGAGCCCTATTATTGTCGTTCTGTCCGTTCATCTGTCACGGCTATTTAGCTAGTAAACGAAATAAGATACAGAATTGAAATTTTCAGTCAGTTTACCCGCGAGAATGGCGTATGCAACCATCGAAGGTAGTAAGACCCTGTGTAAATGCAGCAGGGCATGAAGGAACGTCCCATCTGTCATCAAAGATACTCCAAGATCTTGGCAAACACTGGTCCAATTTTTATCAGACCTAGCTAAGAACACTCTCGAAAAAATTCTCTATTAAATAGAAAAAACCGGGTCCAAATCAGATCATCCGTTGTTAAGTTATGAAGCCACAGACAAACAGACAAACGTGTCAAACTTATAACACACCCTCCCTCGATCGGTCGGGGGTTAAAAAATAGAAGGAACGTAACACCACCCGACAAATACTAGTACTATCTACAGCAACTCACTTAACCCTAGACGCGGCTCATTTTTCCGACGGGCGCCTTTATCAAAGCCTTGCCGAGCAGACGAGGTGCAAACAGGGCTGTATTTAGGGTACTATTTATTATATTGTAACGATGTCAACTTCATCGTCCATATCAACCTCCTTGCCATCAATTTCAACCTCATCGTTAGCGTTTATCTCACCTCATTTCGTGTTGGCATCTTCATTTCTTCATCTATATTTTCAAAATTCAAATCATATTCCCATTCCATTTCTAAATTCCATTATTCTATATGTATTTTGTCTTGAACGTTTCTCCGTTTATTTTTGTCTCCTACTACTACCTATTTTTTACATTTCCTATTTTCTGTGTTGTTCTGTTCCTTAAAAATATAATATCTATTACCAAGTTCTTCTATTACTTCATCTGTACACTGTCCTAGAACCATGCTAGCGGGCACCTAGACGATAGAGGTATAAGCCTAGAATTTTTTGGATTCCAAAAAATTCCAAAATATTTTATTCCAAAAAATTCTAGGCCTAGATTTTTTTGGAATACTTACAAACTAAACTGAACCGTCACGCTCGAGTCGAAAAAAAATATAAAAAATGAATGAGTAATTATTATGAACGTACAACATAAGTAACGACACAAGAGACAGTGACGCGTCGAAGCGCTGTCAGCTCGCATCGCCTAGCATGCGCACGAGTATCTTCGATCAGCAAGTCTATGGTAGATCCCTAGCCGTCGGACAGTACCACTGTCTTAGGTTCACTGGTGGAACAGGCTCCCAGTGCGTTGCACACTTCGACCCACACTTCTGTTCCATCTTCTATAAAAATATGAATGTGTCAGAGAGATCTAGAGGTATAGCGCGTACTGTACTTTGTGGTAATCCATTAATTAATCCTATCATATAAAGTGAGAAACTGAGTCATCTCTATACATACCGATTATTTCGCACAACTTGTCGCCTTAAGCATCCAAAGCCACTGGCACAGCCTTCCTTATATGCGAAGTCCCGGCAGCTACGAGACTGTTATCCCCCGAGTCAATCAGCCTAACTGCGGCCCTGCTATTGACTCCGACGTGCGGGTAAACAATTGTAATCCGGATCATCCGACCGACAATAGGTTATGTGGCGTCTTTTGGTCTCACCACGACTTTCGGTTACATTTAGAACATACAGTTGACACTTTATGTGATGTGAGGCACTTTCTTTTAAAATGTTTGCATTTATATGCTGCTAAGACCTCTTAAGAGCGTAGCGTGGCTAGGACGTCGGACTCCCATGCGGGAGGTCTGAGTTCAAAACCAGTCAATGCCATGTACCAATGAGTTTTTCGTTACTCTTACTCATTTTGGCATAAAACACCATACATCTCTCTTGAACACACACACCATCGGACACACCCTCTCTCGCTCTCTCTCTCTCTCTCTCTCTCTCTCACACACACACACACACAAAATACACACATCCACACAACACACCCGTATTATCTATTAAAAGATGGTTATTGTCAATATAAGTCCTCGGCCCAGTGGAGTGGCGACCGACATCCGAAACATAACACTTGTTTTTTTAAAAAAAAAAAAATGCTGTTATAACAATAATTACATGTTTGTTATCTTGCCAGTTTTCTTACCTATGTAATGTGTCGGATTAATGTAAAATAAAATAAATATCGGCAGCTCAAAACAAACCCAAACAGTGGTAAGAATCCCGTGTCTAAAAATATTGAATTATTGTTTTTAAGTGTGTTATTTAGGGTGTGAATAGTTTTGGGAATAAAACTATTACGTCTGTGATAACCAAGAGCTATAATTTGACTGACTACCATAAAATGACGGTGACACGGACGCAGCCGTGTCAGAGGTTTTTATTATCTACCCGCTTAATACTAACAACGTGTATTAAAAGATTATTGGAAATACAAAAGTTCTAGGAGTAGGTGTAGTAAGGAGATATTTTATTTTACCCACTAGATAGAATGTATCATAGTAAAGTGTGTTTATAGAAGAGTCGGTCAAATGAAAGCCCTTTGATTGGCCAATCACGACTGTCGAAAAAGTTACCTGTTCCAAATCGGAACATGAACATCGGACAAAGGCAATTGTCATTTGTATGTCGCTCCCAGTTCCTTTGTGTGGACAACCCAATGTTTCTGGTTCACTGATCAGAAATATTCATGTGCGGTACATTTTTTTTTGGTATTGGGACTAATAATATTTTGTTGAGGTGTGAGGTGGCATTGTTGTATTTTATTTTTGGTATATTACAAGCACTAAGAATTAAAATGACCTCTACCTAAACTATAAAACGAACACATCGTCTAGGTCCCTTACTCTCAGTCCCTAGGACACTGGCTGAATATCCGTGAAATATCCTGCACCACCGCCCGGGAGCTCCCCTAGGTCTCCAGTTCAGGCACAATCGCGTAGGTTTTGGAACTTTGTTTTAGGTTTGAGGTTACAACGAGCCTATGGCTTACTTCTACTTAGTCTAATATTGAATGGCTTTATATCCTACGAGTACTTTCCGTTGGTAGCTATGTTATAAGGTGCTAGTTCCCACAAACGGGGCATCTGATGGTAAGTAGTCAGCGTCTGCTAATTAGAGACACGTGCAATAACCACTTGTGTATTTGGACATTCTTGCGACAATTTAGCCCAAATCAATCTAGTGTTCGTCACTCACTGAAGGAATCAACATGTTTTTATTATTTAATTTAGCATTTAATTAGCTTTTAATAGCGTCCCTGATGTGCAGGGCGCGCTGCAGCACCAACAGCCTCCTGAGCACCATGGCTGACAAGCTGGACAGCTGCATACTGAGACATCGGGTTTCGGTACACTTACAGGCACTCAATGCCTCAGTAAAAATGAAATAAAAATAATATACAATACTAACATCGCGGGGGGCTGTTTGACTGAAATTATATTATATAATTTTTACCTAGTTATAGTATGACATTGATTTTATTATTTTATTTTTATATTTTAGACATCAAACTATTACTAACATAGCTATAAGAATTTACTAACATTTTATGTATGGACTTATTTGTCTGACAATAAACGTTTTGTATTGTATTGTGTTGTAATAGCATTAATTTAATAGAAATTTATTACAATTATTTTAGCAAGTGACACGCTCAGTTTATATCAGAAAGAAAGAAAGAATTTATTTCCAATAAACACATACAAACAATTAGGTACAGAAGATAAAAATAATATTAAACAAATATATTATAAAAATATATAAACAAAAGTAATTAAGTTTGATGAAGGTGGTGTGCGGCACCGAAAAAAGGGGACTGCATCAGCCTGTTGCCGTAGCGCTTTTAGCACTGATTTTCAGGCATCCCCTTAGTGCCAGGGATCACTCCTTAATGATACAATCTCTAATGATATCATATCATTCATCCAACACGGCCTCTACAGCAAGACTGAGTCTCTGAGCGAAGTTAGCACCGGTCCTAAGGTCACCAAAGGCAGGGCAAGTCGGCTGGACAAATTTTTTGTGTGTCGGAAGACCACGGGCCCATGGTTTCAGCCGCGAGCGCCGCATACGGAGGTGCACCAATCAGAGATAAACTATAATCTTAGTTAGTCGATGAGGCCAAAGGTGCACGCGGGTTTAAAAAAGACTGGCTGTTATAAGACTGCCGAAATACATCAAAGCGAAGATATTTGGCAACAGACTTTAAATAGAAATGAGGTCGCTCGAATAAGGTTCCTCGGGCCGGTAACTATAAAAAAAGGTTCCTCGGATAGGTGTTTCATACAACACCTTACACAGTGATTCTTCCATGCAGGTAATCTGCGCAGTCTCCAGTATAACAAACCCCCTTCAGAGCCGAAAGGGGGGTGTTCAGTATCCATAACTGGACAACTTTCACTATGGGACCAAATCTGAAATCTCGAAATAAATAATCAGCTGTTTCATACATTCCGGTCGAGTATAGTTATTGTTCTTTAGTATGGAACAGCTGTATATTCAGATATGGATACGGAACATCCTCTTTCGGATTTTGGTATTCACTGCATATCTAGATTACTATTAGGTACATTAAAATTATCAGCGTACATGAACTCGAATTTTATTAGAGCGTAGTGTCCATTCGATGCCATCGGAGCGCGAAGCGATTGTGTCCCACAGACCACCAAGGTTGCGTCCTTTTAATGACTGTAATACTACACAAAAGATACACTTTACATAACACATTTTACCAACATAATTCTCGGTATCGTGGCTCAAAACAGAACTATTTGTGTCGGGGTCACAGTCGAAGGATTGACGTGAATATCTGAAAGAAAAGATTATAAAAAAAAATTATTGACTACTAAACCAGCATTTGACCTCGATCTCGCCTGATGGTAAGCGACGCTGAGGTCGACGATGGAGCATGCGGGTCCAGTAAATGTCTATTCACTCTGGCCTTGAAGATCCCAAGGTTGTAGGTTTCGGGAAATACAGACGCCGGTAGGCTGTTCCATTTCACAGCCGTTCGCATAATGAACGAAGAAGCAAATCGCTTCGTACGAACAGGTCCTCCCCGCGCCTGGTAGTTCGAAGGCGGAATGGAGATGCTGGAATTAGGTCGTGCAATTCCGATGCGCACTCTCCGAAATGTATCCTATAAAATACCGATAGACAGGTAACCTTGCGCCGATGTTCCAGACTTTGAGATGTTCTAGCTAATTAAAAATTCGGTTTATGTGGATTTTCTCAATATTTCTGGACCTTCGATTTATGTGCTTATTATATGTGAACTATGTTTGTGTAATAAATTAGCTAGCCAAAATTTTGTGATTAGTTCCATCTCCATCCACTGTCTATCGCAGTCTATTAAACAAATTAATTATTAATATTATTTTGTCACTTATGAAATAAAATTCACGTGTGCACGCAATTGTAGACCTTAGGGTGGTAAAGATTTTCTTACCGCCACTGTACTTGCAGGTCATTTAGTCTGAATAAGTTTTTTTGTTGGACAATTGCCAAGATAAAAAGATCGTATCAGAACCTGACCTGACCTATGTCCAATCCTGTCAACCTTGCCTCGTAATTCCCCGACGACCGGCCTAATGTCCAGAGTTCAGGGTACATAAGCTTCAGATATTACATAGCGACCCTTTCTAGAAAACAGGACAGGATTTAGAAGGAAGAGCAGAAGAGCCACAATGGCGGCATCCTACCAAAATCTATGAAATCCACATAATAACGGGGAACAGTGTCGGTGGCGTAGTGGTTAAACGTCGGAATCCCATGCTGAAGGTCGCTGTTGGATACCATGCAAGTCATGTAATTACCAAAAAAATTATATTTTTTTCCGAAGACTTACCGACGGTTCCAAGGGAGAAGGAAAAAAATTATGATGAAACTTGCACACTGAGATATAACCAGTGTGTGAAATGGGGATGGCAATTCCAAACATCAGGAAGTTTTTCTAGTGGGTAATTTCATAAAAGGACCACGATTCTCATCAACAGTAAGAATGAGACTTTATGGGAGCTCGAAGTCTATTCCAAAGTAGACAAGTACTTACCATAAGTTAGGTACAATAATAATAATTCTAAATTATTTTGGACCAAAACTTTACTAAACTTAGGTTGCAATTCGCCCGGAGTAGGATAACAACGTTCTTCTCTTTAGAACTTTCTCTTACTAAAACCACAGAGTACCTACTACTTATATACTAAAACTGAATACTAGTGCGAATATGAACCTCATAACGTTTCACCCCATGTTTTAGAGGTTACAGACTTTATACTTGTGAACTATGATAATAACTTACTATCTTAACTTACTATGACCATTTCGGAATAAACCATGTCTTTCTCCGCCAATGCCGGTCCCAAGCCCGGAGGAAGAAGGAGGAGGGTTGGTGTGGAAGAGACAAGACCCAACCGTAAAATAGTCAACGCCGAGTATCGGGCGGCGGTAAATAATCAGTAACCCCGGTTCGCCGGGGTGGCTACCACACGCCATATGGGCCAAATACCCTCAAAAACTGTGGAACGCCAACCCCACAATTGCAAGCGCGGCGTTTAAAACTTAAAACCCTCATGCACAATCAAAATAAAATCCTGCAAGGTCTGGCAGCGGTCGGGGAACCGGCAGGATAGAGGGTGCTAAGAATCCCTGGGCAGGATCCGGCTGCTTAAAACCTGGCTACGTATAACGTACGAACATTGCTGAAGAAGGAAGATCATGTCTTCCTCCTATCCACTCTGCTTCAGGTAACATCTAAAAGCAATAAGAGATTTAATTTTATTGTAAAGATCCTTAGCATTTCTTGGACCTCTACATTTATTGTTATTTGAGCCCTAGCCCCACTTCGACGCCCCTAGTTCCGACACTGTTAACGCCTAGGGTTTTATTGGGAACCCCGAAGTTTATACCCCTATTAAATGTGTAAGTCATCACTTGTAGGAAAAACTCTCATTTATGTCCTCAGATAGTATCTAGAAGAGTCGTCAATGAAAATAGGTAGATTTACACCATACATTATTACTTGAAGGGGTCACAAAACACCCTGTATTAGAACTATCAGAGTAAAAGAACTATCCGTGGCCATAAAGTCGATTTTTTTTCCATTGTCTAAAAATTGCAGCTTCGTTTGATGCTACAGTGCGGCTGAATACTGGGACTGGGAAAATTATCTTCCACGTCAAAAAATCCGAATGGATACTGGCCCAGAACGAAATTTTTCTATAAGTAAATACTTGTATTTTTTCTATGAATTTCTGAGATATTCAGAAGCTCGGCCCAGACCTCCTCTTAATTACAACCCGGTCAGTAGAATTAATTTTGGAAAGTTTAATAGAGATGAAAAGTCGATAAAAATAATCGAGAAATACTAAAACATCAATAGAGCCAATCTACCATAAATTGTAATTATAATACAGGCACTAAATCTATCGATAAACTTATTTAACCATGAAATACCTTGTCCTAAATAGGCACTAAATACGAAATAGCCGCCCAGTGTTGCTACTACGCCCGATATGATGTGATTATTAAGCCATTGAGTTTGACTTACGATGCATAAACTGAGTTGTAATCGTTCGATAGAGCAAGTCACGTTTTAGTCGTAGAGTTATTAATATCGATATCGATATTTACGATTAAATTTAGCCTTATTTAATAAACAGGGAGAATGCTTTATCTTGAATACAAAATAGGATTTGTAAAAGTTCCAAGACATCATTAACAACTAGATAATGTGTGAAAATGTACTTATATACTCGTACACATGATGACGTAACAAAATAAAGAACTTCGTATCTATATTAACCATAAAATTAAATGCCTATTTAACAATAAATATAACTTTTCATGGAGGCGAAGCAATTAAACATGTTGAAAAATTAAGAAAAATAGTTATGATACGAAGTATTAAGATTTCTTGTGAGAAGAGAAGAGATTAAGATTTCTTGAGTGTCTTTTTTAAAATGGCTGAAAAATTATGATAAAAAGAAATACTCGTAGCTGTTTTCTTTCTTTTCACAAAATAATTTTAGCAGTTCCTAAAAAGTGAAGGATAAAAAACTTTTTTAAAGCTTTGCGCCGTCCATTTACACAACAATGACTTAACAATAGCTTTATGTATTGACGGGTGTACGTAAAACGTTCAAAGTTAGTACTTAAAATTTTTTTCACGCTTCACCATATCTCTAAGTTAGTTATTATTATTATTGATTAAAGAGCAGGCAGCATTAAGCTGATGCGCTCATATCTAAGCTGGTGTATTGTTCATTCAATATTCATAGCACTTAGTTCATAGTCAATTAAGTCCACCACTACTTATGCACTGTTTAAAAACCTGGCTAATCTATGTTTGAAACTGTTTACTGAAGATGCATCCACGACTTGTTGCGGTAGCTTGTTCCATAACCTCACGACTATGTTATTGAGAGATTTATGCCGACCGAGGTGTTTGAACGAGTGGTCTTCAGTTGCAAGTTATTATTGTGCCGTCTCTGTGTGTAGTATTTATATTGAAGAGTCCGGCCAGTTATACTTATTGGATAAGATCTTGTATGCTTCGATTAGTTCACCTCGGGTACGCCGAGCCTGTAGCGTCGGCAGCTCAAGAATGTGTAGCCTCTCCTCATATGTTTTTTGTACAGGCAGTAAGGGAGATTGGTGGCTCTTCTCTGGACACTCTCCAGCTGGTCAATGTCCTTTGCAAAATAGGGGTTCCAAATTTGAAACCCGTATTCCAGCAGGGGTATTACGTAGGTCTTGTATATTTGATAAATGTGGCCAGAGATATGCGTGGTTGGCTATAGTGGTGGTATATAGTGACAGGAATGATTTTTCTAATGGCATACAGGACACTATTAGCTTTCTTTACAATGGCATCAATGTGGTCAGCCCATTTCAAATCAGAGCTCACAAGTACGCCCAAATCCTTCTGTGAGTATACAGAGGACACCGTCACATTATCAATCTCAATCTCATTATCATTATCAAGTTAGCTCCATTTTATCGGAATTCCATGAATATCGATACAATCCGTCCATGAAAATAAATCGACAGCTAGTTTTCCCCTCACTATTCAATGAACTAGACTGACCGCGGCGCTTCCTGGGCCATTCCGCTTTGATTATAAATTGTGGCCCCTTTATTGTACCAGCGAGGCGGTACTCCCATTGAAGATCAACCTTTCAAGTTTCAGTGTTGCCACAGATAGACTGTGTGGGTAACATCAGAATAGTGTGTAGAGTCAAAACTAAACTAAATTCGGGAACTTTCTCCAGTATTCCAGTACTCAGCACAGAAATCAAATCAATTTTTTTTATTGTAGTAAGTAAGTAATATTGAGTTCCTAAAATACTGTGATATTGTTTATGGCCAAATTAGTGGGACCAAGAGCAACTGCTTTACGGCTGACTGATGATCCCACCAGACAGTGGGACCATGAGCACATTATATCGAGATACTGTACCACTAGTGGGTCAAATTAGTGGGATCACGAATCGTAATCCCAATCTACATAGGGAGAATTTCAAAATCTCAAAACTCCAACATATTTCTTCTTATTAGGAAGAGCTATTCCTTACGCCTTAGCACAAAGCGATTTTGATACGGAATTGGACCCAAACCATAGAAATCAATATTTTGGTTTTTGAGATTTCTATGGTTATTTGTAGTGTGTTGTGTTTTGAGTATGTTAAAGGCAAAAACTCCTTAAGAAGTTATGTTATTTATTAGAATCGTAAACATATAAGCTTTAAATCTTGTACCTAAAGTTATGCAATAAATGCCTTTGACTTAGACTTTGAAATAGTACATACTTATACATATTGCACGCTATATCCCTTGCTGGGTGTAGGTAGAGATAATGGAGCGCCACGAATCTCTGTGTTGGCATGCCTCTCTTGCTTCCTCTACTACAGTCATTCGTCATTTCACTCGTGTTCGCCGTTGGGGTCGTCTGCTCTGTACGAGTATTTTAATATCTATGGGCACTCTTTCAATCTGATCTTTAAAGGTTCCCCCATCTGATAGTAGTTCACACACCGCACCTGCACACCGCCCGCGCCGGCGCGGTCGGCGACCCGCTTCTGGCGCTTACACGCGCTATCGGCATGATCCAGGCCGCTTCTCCCGGATCCCTCCCTCCCCAGCGACGTCCTAAGCCGAGATCCGTACCCACTTGGGTGCCCTTAGGCAGTCGCTTCTTATAGTAGTTTTTAAGTCCTTCTCCAGCCTGGAGTGCACTTAGCGCTCGCCCCAAAAACCCCAGTGAAGCTGTAAAGGTCATTAGAACCAACAGCATAAGTCAGTTCGAAATAAAAAAAGATCTTTGAAGGTCAGTCTCGGATGACCCTGACTTTTCCTTCCACTCATTTTCGCCAGGTATACCTATGCTAGAAATACTCGTAGTACTTGATATACATAATTATATTACATGAAGAGAGGTTTATTGTTTAAACAATTCGTTTTATGCCTCTAGTGCACCATTAAGTCTAGGCAGCCGGACTTAAATGCTTACAAGCGGTTTATGTTCAGTAAACCGCTTTGGACTCCGCCATTACAGCAGTTTGAGCTAAATGGTGGCACAACAATGCAACTTTATTGACGACTTGCAGCTTACCAGGGGCTATACCCGGGTCGTTTGAGTTTCCCGTGGGAATTTGGTATTTTCCCGGGGTAGAAAATTCTTACTATATTTACTTACTTATTACGGTTTGGAGTTGTTTTGAGCTCCCAATTACCTTGATAGTTGAAGACCGTTGTTCAAGAAAACAAATATACTCATAACCTTGCCTACTTATATACTGCCACTACCTTGTAGTGGTAGATCCTAATGTGAAGGATCGCCTGGGTAGTACCACCCTCTTATCTATTTCCGCCGTGAAGCAGAAATGCTTGCATTTCTGTGTTTCGGTTTGAAGGGTAAGAGAGCCAGCGTAATTTCCGGCACATGAGGCACTTCATCTCAGTCCTCAAGGCTAGCAGCGCTTCAAAAACCCTCTAATAATAATACAGTGAGGTGAGGTGTCTATGGGCAATGGTGATTACTTACAGGTGGGCCGTTTGTTCGTCTGCTCCGCTTATTTAATAAAAACAATAAAAATAAACTTGAAATGTGCGTTTTTGTAAAAAACACAATCATTTTTTAAAAATAAATAATGATATGGTAAGCAGAAATAGTAGATATAAAAATAAGTTATATCTAAGTGCAACGTCTACAGGTTTTAGCGGTAACGCGTATTGCATTTACGAAATCCCGCAATTCGTTTTCATCGTTTTCATACTAATATAACCCTAAATTGCACTACCTCATCCGATCGCTGGTCAAACGAAGCACACGCCATTTTACGTCATATAGTAAGTAAAGTAAGTAAGTAATACGTTTATTTCACACACAGCAATAATCGAAACAGTTATAATTATAATAAAATAATTATGTAGTCAAAGGTAAACATATCTAAATCATGTCTGATGGTCTGCTGTTGTTGTGAAAAGGGCCTCAACTCAGCTTATTGCTGCAGACAAGAATGCCTACAGCGCTGGTATTCTGTTGGACCATAACCGATGACCATATGGTCAGACTTGTACAACCTACTGTCAGAGTTGTTCAGGCCTCTGACATGGCCCAACGACTGCTGTCGAACCACCAACGGCCAACTTCCTTCCTACATAGTCACAAATATTTTAAAAAGTATAACTTATTGACTATGAAATGAGCAGGAAGACCACCAGTGGACAAAGATAACGCCTGGCGAAAACTCCAATAAATCTAGTATGCCCGTATCGGTGGACTGCGGGCCAGTCCTAATAGACACATCAATTTGGTCGGGTTATCTGAGGTTTATCTAAATAGCCACTCGTGCCAGCCTCACTATGTTTGGATATCCGTGACCTTTCATATACTGTGTGAGGGTAAAACAAGTGAAGGTAATGGAAGAAGTGGTTTCGTCCATTCCACCACCACTTCCCAAATTCCCAGGTCACAATGGACATAAACATTTGAGCTCAATCCCGAACCACCTAACTGTTACCGTTTAAGAAATCCCATCATACTCCAACATCCCAAGATACTCTAAAATATTATAACCACTGATCTATTATTCATCTGACATGGCTAATAATATTCACCAGGTAAGTTCTGCGACGCCTGGAAGGCGAAGGGACGCTCCGGGCTTCGCTCTACGCGGAACTCGGCCTTCGGCCTCGCCATGCCTGTCTTGAAATGCCCAGCTCCACATCTTTGATTTTTTTTCTCTTGATATGTCACAGGATTCCCCCCTACGACTTTAGTTCGAAAAGACCCCATTTATCTATAATAGTTTCGGCGGGCTGATAATCTTCCAATTCTTCCAGTTTCATATTGTGAAATTGAAATTCACTTACTTTTTCCTGGTCATCATCATATCCTCAAGGTGTCAGATGTCGGAGACACACCATGAACGTAAATATTTGAACACAAATTCGAACCATATAGATATTATTACTATTCCAGAGATCCCATCTGACATCAAAGATACTCCAAGATCTTGGAAACCTCTGGTCCAATTTTTATCAGACCTAGCTAAGAATACTCTCGACAACATTCTCTATTCAATAAAAATAAAACCAAATCTGATCATCCGTTGTCAAGTTATGATGCCACAGACAAACACACAAACAGACAAACTTATAACACTCCCTCGATCGGTCGGGGGTTAAAAAGTAACCTTGTTATCCAATTGTAAAAGATACTGTCTGCATGAATCAATTTTTATTTTATTTTTTAATGTCTAACACTAAGTGACATGATGTTCATCTTAGAGTACCTTTAGCTCCTAAATAATAAAATATTTAGAGTTCGGGAGTGCGGGAGAGCTTGTCACGATACTAACAAAGAAGTTGCGTAAAGTGTAGTTCAATGTCAAAGTCGCCAGAAGTTACGGAGAAATAAAAAGAAACGATAATGGAAATAGACGTGTTTCTCTTAGTTAAGGTGGAGATTTAGGGTGGCCACATACTAGTAGGTTTTGCCCGGTTAGGACGCACCGCGCCAAGCTCGAACCGCGCCGGTTTGGGCCCAGAGATGGGTATGTAAATGAGATAGGTAAATACCCGTTTCTACCCAGTAAATACTCATTTCGGCGGGTAGAAAAATTCAACAAATATTGAATAATTCGTAAATTTTTGACGTTTTTGGTCTTTGTCAAAAGAATCTATTCAGTATTTTCCGAGAAATTAGTAATGAAAGATTGTGTCGCCCTGCAAGAGATTTTGGAGTAGGTATTTTTGGTAATTGCTACTCATGATGTTACAAGGTTTTTACCCGTCGCTCCCATCTCTAGCCCTGATCGCCGTTTAACCGAACCGGACGAACCGTCTCGTCGTGAACCTATGATAAAGCCATAGATTTGTATTGAATATACACCTTCAGGCTACCGGCCACGGGCGACCGATCAGAGCAAAACCTAATCAATTATTATTAATACGGTATTAACCTAATATGTTTAATGTATCAATAAACTTACATGGACATACTAAAGAATGATCTAAAATTAGTTTTTCGATATCACAACTAACAACAGAGATATTAATCATTAAAGTTAGTATTGGACATATGCTCTGTCCCTTTCCAGTAAAACAGTCCTTTATATGCAGCCAGGACCTGCTTGTATGGCGCTAGAGAACAGTTACGTCATAATACTTATTGCCGTTTCTTTCTACCGTTCTGATTTTTGATTGCCTGCAGCTATTTTATTTTTTAACGAATTTTAATTCTGTTTTCACATTTGACCATCAATTATGACTATTTCTTAATTCTTAAGAAAGCATTTAATATTTGAAAAAAATATTAAAAAAATAAAAAGTTTATTTACTTATACAGGGCATAAATAAAGGAGCTCCAACTTACAAACTAGGTCGAAAACCTGTATCTTGTAAGTCGGGATTCCGTCGCACTTTCTGTGCAAGTAATTACAAATTATATTCTTAACCTAAAAGGAATTTGGAAAATTTAATCATAAAGGAATTTAGTAAAGATAATGGTAAGAGTGAGTATGGGTGGGGGTGTGTAAGGTTGTGTAGGAGTGTGTTATAATGTAAGTGTGCATCTGTAGTGTATGGTGAGTGGGTGTGTGAATGTGGGAAGTTAATTGTTAATAATCTGAAGAACGTAATGAGTTTAGTGTGTAAAATTTTATGTTATATGATTAGAGCCTCAGTTTTGTCGTAATCTAAAGAGAGTAGCCATCTCTTAAGTTTTACTTTACAATTATTTTTATTTAGTGGGTAGATATCAAGGTGGTCGTTTATTTAATTGTACAACCTGGCACTTAATGATTGTAGATGCTGGAATGCGAACGCCGTTCTGTATTTTAATTGGGGACACGGTCGATTTATACGTCGTTTGTTACCAGCGATGGGGATTAGGGGAAGCGAGACGTGTTTGCGCATTACAGCTCGCAAGACAAACAGTTTCCTTACTGTAAGGACCTTGCAGTCGGTATACAGTAGTGTGGTGGGATATCTGTAGGGTTTACGTATCATAACTTTTAGGACAGCACGTTGAGCCCTTTCAAGCTGCAAGAAAGCAATCTTGGAAGCTCCTCCCCAGACAGGAATGCAGTAGGAGAGTATAGATTGGCACAAGGCGTTGTAGATCATAATTAAGGTGTTATGGTCGGTGAAATTTCGCAGAGATTTGAAAACTAAGATTAATCTCCTAATCCTTGCTTTTACCAAACCAATTTGATACTTGGAAACTACCCTATTACGGATTAGTAACTGATTAAAGTCGGAAATCCTCCGACTAGTTTCATAATAAAATAATAATCCGTAATAATCTATGTAATATATCTATCTATGCATATTTGGCAAAAGGGGGAATGTCAGCAAATGCTGACATAATCAGGTACCAATTATGCAGCGCTGCTTTTCATTTCACCCCTTATCCCAAGCTGTTAGTGGGAGCAATAGTGAGTGGGTAAAAAACACTAAAAATCAAAAAGATTAAATACTTATGTGAAGAATAATAGTAATCCGTAATTAATTATTATTTATAAAATCTCACTATATAGTTTCAATTCAAAACCTAATAGTATATGGCCATCCTTACACAGAAAATAGGTTGAAGTACAGTGAAAGACACATAAAGCTGTACTCTGTAGGACCCTGTTGCAATAAGTTTTCATCATGATTTCTTGATATCCGTATGAATATGTCAACTGTGTTACAGGTGACAAAGTACCCTGAGGGGGTCACCACTGTACATACATTGTTTTCTTATAATAACTTCAGTGATTTAATGCAATTCATGTTTGGATACAAAATGGACTATATTTTTCAAATAAAAAGAAAGAAAAACACATTAATTTAACATTGCATTATGCATACATAATTAAACTTAAAAAAATTTGAAGTTAAAAAAACATCACAACGTTAAAAGGACACATGCTCAGCATGTGCTGCGGTAAAAAATACTTAGACATTTCGCAAAATGACTGATTACATGATACAATCAGAGTCCGCTCCCAATATCCGCTGCCTCCAATGCACTAAATTCACGCTCACACTATGAATATGCGAGTAAATTTAGAACATGGGTGCCGCGGCACTAAAATGTCGCTTTTACTGACTTTCGTAAATCTCCATTCAAAATAAGGTTATCATGCAAATATTACGACTTTCCATACAAAATAATGACTTTTGGATTGAGTCTGTTTAAAATGTCTCACTTTTGGCTCGGCCTCTCTAAAATCTCCGCGGCCAGTAATGGCTAATTTTCTAGCAGTAACTATAATAAATAATAATAAAATAAATAAAAGAGTAGGTATTTATTCATTCACACATCAACGTAATAAGGTACAACACTGTTATCTTATTCTAATTCTTAACCTATAAACAAAATATATCTATAACACGTATTGTCCTATGTGTTTAAAAAATGGTTGAGACCTCAGCGATACGCTGGTTTTCAGGTCTCGTCTAATGTGCTAGATTGACTAATATAATACCCAAGGTCTATGCCAATAACTATATCCGTAAGTATCTACAAGCTTTTTTAATTTTTAAAGGTTGTGGATGGGAGTTAATTGACTACGCCATAACATGCTACATAGCGGAGTCATTTTGTCATTATCTTTAATGTTTACGTATTATTCACAGAAATCGGACTGTAGTCTTTTTCACGATAGCACGTCGAACTTTTATGTACACTAGTATTTTATTTAGGTTTATATAAAAGACGTCTCTTCCTATGTGAAAAAGACTAAAGTAGCGCCCTCTCCTCTCGAATGATGATGTGGGCACTGACAGCGTACCAAGGGGTTTGTGCAAAACTGCAAATGCACACATATACTTCCATATTTTTGACATTTCAATGCAAGACTAATGTATGGGACATCGCATGCGCCAACTGGCAGACGCGGTTTCCATCCATTCCATCCACATAGTGTGAATTTCAAAATCTTTGATAAATACCTTAGCTTAGTTAGAGCCTAAGTGTTTCGGCAAATGCCCAATATAATTTGTAAAATTTTATATATTTGACATTTCGATAGCCGACTGAATCTATGGGGAGATGCTCACAGTACATGCGCCAACTGGCAGACGCGGTTAACTTAGACGCGAGTAATTTACATAGGGTGAATTTTAAAATCTTTGGTATTTTTTAATGCATTTTAACGTATTGTCGAGGGTTTCATGTATTTTTTATTTTTTCTTTCAGACGGGTTTAAAACAACCAGTATTCTTACGACAGCGGATACAATGTTCAGGTTAAACGGGTGGATTTTATTATTCAACCCCCCGATAGCCGACCCAATCCATTTGTTTGTTGTTTGCATGTTTCATTACAGGCCAGTGATGACTTTAGAGTCAAATGGAGAGTGAACTAGATATATGGTCCGTTTTTATTTTTATTTTGAATTTCTCAGCAGCAGTTTACTGCGCCCATGTTACAGAAACTACAATAACGGCGGTGAACCTTTGTCGATGTTGCGTCAGCTCCAGTAGTGTAGTGGGCGGGTTGGGTTTGTGCATTCAGAGTTGGTCGGATTTTACTTGCATAAAGTGTCACGTTATGTGATATGTAGAAAGTTTGGTCGAGATTTGTACATGAGAAGCCTTCTCCATTTTAACCCCCGACCAAAAAAGGGGTGTTTTATTTAGTAAACGTCGGTGGCGTTCGCGACGCCGCATGGGAGTCCGACGTCCTATCCACGACGCGTCGTGGATAGGACGTCGGACTCCCATGCGGGAGGTCCGAATTCGAAACCATGCAATGTCATGTACCAATGAGTTTTCCGGCCTTTTCGATGGACTTACGTACTTTTACCGACTGCTCTGACGGTGAAGGAAAACATCGTGAGGAAATCTGCACACTGAGATAACCAGTGTGTGAAATGGGGAAGGCGAAGGGGAGTCGTTCTATGTGATTAATTCCTTAGAATGATCACGACCCTCAGCAATGAGGAATACGACTTAGAAGAAGAAGAAGTTTTACGAGTACGTCTGTAACAAATAAACAATCAGAATCTTAACAAACTATAATCTGATTTAGACATACTCGTAGTTTTTGTGGAAGAGTGTTTTCAGCATGCTGTCTGATAAGAATTGGACTTGTTGTTTTCAAGATCTTAGAATAAATGTGTCTGGCAGCTTCAAATATCACGAATTTTTGGATGGCCCCTAATGTACATCAGACAGATTTTAAAAGACTATTACATAAGTAAATATCAAAGTAGCTGGAACAAACTAACCTTGTCAAGGATAAATCTGAGTTTCGGTTTACAGGAACGTTTTATTTATGAAGCCCGCAGCCTGAGTGTGCCCAAACTAAAAACTAAAAAGTTTAGCTAACGAAGTGCTAACGAACCACGGCTTAGCAACCCCTTTGTTAGCCTGCAGCCTGGTTTGTATGTAGCATGAGTTGAACAGAGCGTGTTATAAAAATAAAAAATAATATAAAAATAGCCTTTATTTTGCAATTTTAATTTATTAAATTATAAATTCTATATATATTACATACGAGTATATCTATCGGAGAGTGAGACGCTAGTGTTCTACAAAAACGGTAAAATGCAGCGCTGTTATGATGATGATGTTATTGATGGTAATCAGGGCGGTTTCCCGGTGCTGATGATCATTTTCTGGTAAGGTTGTGATGTTAAAAGGATGTGAAACAAGGAATACGCAGGTCGGTATGTTTTCATTGTTTTTCTGATGACGCATTCAGAATACTATCGCGGGGTGCAGGTGGACCTCCACGATTGTGTATGGTGTCTTCCCCGTGCTCAGGGTTGAGAGGTACACGTTCAGGTTTTCCTGATAAAGTTAGCTGTTATTCGTAACCCGGGTTAAACGCTCACGTATGTCAATTCCCTTCCTAACAGCTGCACGATCTATTCACGCTGCGGCGGCGGCGAAGGCCGGGTCAGCAACAGCATCTGCGGAGAACCTCAAGCGGCACAAATATGCGGGCCTGGGTGGTGATTGCATATTTGCGCCGTTCGGGGTGGAGACCTTGGGGCCGTGGGGGCCTGGAGCCCACTGCCTCTACCGGGAAATAGCCAAGCGCCTCGTAGAGACATCCCGGGACCAGAAGGCTGGCCTCTACTTTGCTCAGCGTGTAAGCCTCGCTATACAGCGGGGCAACGCCGCCAGCCTCCTCGGGACACTCCCTGCAGGGAGCGACCTGGGCCAGGTGTTTTATTTGTAAAATAGTTAGGTTTTTTTTGTAATTTTAGCTTAAGTATGTGTTTTAGTGTTATTTTATTTTGGATAAACCATTTACCCACTTATATATTACCTACACCCAAATCCGAATACCCAATTAAACATTTTGTAAAATTGTTCTTTACAGAGAGATCTATTCAAGTATAGGAATCGATGAAATAATATAACAAGCTTGACGAAAAGAGGCTTTCAGTTTCCAGTGAATTCTAGTAAATAAGTAATTCAATTAGTTTTTCTACACGTGGCTGGTGACATTTAGACATTTTAGATTTAAAAGGTACCTTTTTTTAATTTTCCAAGTACTCCGTGAGTTACCGACTTTTCCAATAGGACTGTGCCCTAGTGTAGCGATGCGAAGGATTTGGAACAATGAAAATGAAAAAAAAATTAAAATTAAAAAGTTTATTTACTTATTACCGGGCACACAAAAAAAGGACCTCCGACTAGGTCGAAAACCTGTATCTTGTAAGTCGGGATTCCGCCGCACTTTCTGTGCAAGCAAATTACAAATTATATTCTTAACCTAAAAGGAATTTGGAAAATTTAATCGTAAAGGAATTTAGTAAAGATAATGGTAAGAGTGAGTATGAGTGGGGGGTGTGTTAGGTTGTGTGGGAGTGTGTAATGATGTAATAAGAATAGATTTCATTTTTATTTTATTTATTAGGTAAACACACCAGAGAAATTATAGATTTGATTTTTTGATGTGAGTAACACCCGTTAGATCTAATTTTAAAAATATTTTTTATTAAGCAAACTTATAAAACAAATCCATAACTAACTTAAAGTTATACAATACATATGATTTTGTTGTTAATTTCAACAGGCTAAAATACATCTAAAGTTATTTACATTAATGCACATTACATCTTGATATCGTATAAATATGTAAGCTATTCTATATACGAGTACTTTACTTATTTCATGTGCACATTCAAATCTAATAATGATAACCTTATGCATGTCGAATAGCTCCGGGATCTACAGTGGAACGCACCAGGCTCCCTAGCACTTTGCCTCGAGCCCCTCCTGGAAGGTGTATGCTCCACCTCCCGTCATAGCAGCGTGCGGTCATGGCACGTTGATATCCCCCAGAGTCGCTTGCCAGCCAATGCAGGGTCAAAGTCCCCACTTTGCTCACCTGCGACCCTGATAAACCCTTTTAGTCGCCTCGTACGACGGGGCTACCGTAGCCCCTGTCTTCTGTCTGGGCTAGCTCTATTCTTCGACCGAGACTTGCTTCGCAAGCAACCTGCAGCTTGCGTGCATGCAAGTTTACAAAAAACAGAAAATTCAAGTCTGTATTTAGTTATTCATTATTCATGGCACCAGGAAAACACGCTAATATAAATTTAGGTTTTAATGTGGTATGATTCTGTGCAGTCAGCCTAGAAAGCTACAACCGTCCTATTTTCGCCGCGAAGCAGAAATTGCTGTGTTTCGGTTTGAAGGTTAAAGAGCAAAGAGAGAAGTGTAATGAACGGCACATGAGGCACTTTATCTAAATTCTCAATGTTAGCAGCGCATCGCCCTCTAATACCATTACTATAGTAAGGTAAGACGTCGTGTTATGTGCACATGTCAACTTCGAAGAAATTCAAAAGGAGATTTAGTAACCGATTTTGCACGCCGTGTTATATATGTTATGGACCAAGTGTTATGTTATTATTCATAATGTCCAGACAGTTTGAATAATGCCCAAAATGAGACGGCACATGAGGCGCTCTACCTAATTCCTCAATATTAGTAGCGCGCCGAAAATCTTTAATAACATTATAGTGAGCTGAGATATATGTTGGTAACGTTGGTCATTTACCATTTACGGGCCACTTTTGGCCCGTTTGGGTCACCTTCATCTCATCATCTCATCTCATCAGCCTTTTAATAACCGATTAATAGGCTGTTGAGATGAGATAACGTACGACGTTAACGTCCCCACTGTAGCCTTCCCTTGCGCCACGACCACCGAGCGGGCGTGCTGACTGAGGAATTTCACATGCCTCCTAAAACTTTTCTTTTTTCAATTTATCACCTTCACTATCACCTATCTTCAGCTCCCGCAGGTTCACGAACCTCTTCATTTCGCTTCACTTAAATGGGCTACTTACACATTCCAAGGCCCAGTAAAACGTTTTACTTACTTACGTAAGGGCGAGTCGAAGGGAATTAATTTTTAATCAGCTCCCCCAGTGCTCCGCTTCCCAGTGTTTACTTATTTATCTTATTTTCTTAGGAACTGTTGGTCTTTTCTGTCAATTTTCATAAGCCGGAGAAAATTGCTCAGCTGAATCTGAGAAATTAGTTGATTTAATTGTAAAAGCAACATCTCGATCGTGTTCTTTTTTCGATCAAGATTTTAAACAAGTTCATGAGATTACCGATCGTGTACAGTACATTGTACATTCTTATTCTTATTATCTTTTATTCATCTTTAACTTTGGAAGGAACAAATATATTTCGTAATGAACAATTATGTACATATAAATATTATTCATTTTGTTCAGAAACATAACATACTTCAACGTCAAAAAGCAAATGCCGATTAGATTTTTTCCGACGTGGTTTTCAATGACTTTGTATGGAAGGCGAAATCTATAGATATAATCAGTGTTCTTAGTATTACTTATTTTACTTCTTATATTGGACGAGGATGATAAAATTCGAATACAAAATTAAGAGGCTGTATCAAGAGCTGTTGGATATAGAACTCATGAATTTGAATTTTTTGTACATATAAGGTAAAACACAATTCCTTGACAGTAGTACATCGGCAGACGACTTCCTTTTTTCGTAATAATAATATCTTATCTTATGATAGGGTGCCGGGAATAACCTAGCGGCACTTCGACCCTTGAGGATCTTTTGTGCGTACCCCATTTCACACACTGGTCATCTCAGTGTGCAGGTTTCCTCGCGATGTTTTCCTTCACCATTAGAGCAGTCGGTAAATGTACGTAAGTCTTCGAAAAATACGAAAAACTCATTAGTACATGGCACTGGATGGTTTCGAACCCGGACCTCCGCACGGGAGTCCGGTGCCCTAGCCACAGTGCCACCGAGGCTCTTGTAATAATAATGTACTTATACAACTGCATTAGGGCAGAAATGTGTTTAAACAAAATGTATTTAACAGTGCTGTTGCCACAGAAATCTGACTAATATGAGTATTTCAAAATCCTTGGCTGCATTTAAATCGCAGTCACCTTCGTTGTTCTAAAATTCGGCTGAACCGGTTTGGCGCGTCTTATCAGAAAGATGCGCTAACATCGACGCTACTATGCCTACTGCGCCTCGCATTACGACGATCGAATAACTCCGCTAATTCCATAATAGATTTAAGTATTTATATTTTATTGTCAACCTTACTGTAAACAGGTAATAATACGATCGATTCGTTACTGGCGCACAAGCCCTGTGGCTTATGCCAGTATTATGTTTTACGACAAAATTAGTTTTTTTAATTAAATCAAGAAAAAAAAAAACATCTGTAAACAAGTCATTATTAAAACCAACGTATATTTGACACTTAGGCTCTATTTTTATTGCCGCGGAATGGAATGGAAGCGAATTTTCGCAACGTAATTGTACATAGCATAATGAACTTTATGTCAGTTGTGTAACACACAAACTAAATACGAGCCAAAAAAGAGGTCGCGCGTCTTCCAGGGAATCCTCGCGCATTCTCGAGAATTCCCCTAGCGGTAAAGCGTATTTAGTTTGTATGTTGCACAATTGACATAAAGTTCATTATGCTATGTACAATTACGCTGCGAAAATTCGCTTCCATTCCATTCCGTGGCAATGTAAATTGAGCCTTACCGTTAAAAACTACATTACATCACGGTCAAGTTATGTTGGCCTTCTATATCTTTGGAAAATTTCCTATTTCCTTGGCTTCTTATCTATTTAATTATTTTCAGGCGTACAGAGAGTTGAGGTCATATTATAATAGTCTTTAGAATGTAAAGCGCTTTGTAAAGAAATTATAACCTTTTTTGGCTTCGCCATAATCGGGCAATAACCTCTATGACATTGCTATACATGATGATGTAAAATAAAATAAAAAGATACGAGATAATTTATTTATTTTAAGCCTCTAGGCTTCTTCTTCTTGTATATACGAGTAGGTAGTGTGGTTAGAGGCCAACCGTTTGTCAGTGTTATTCACCCCGCCAGTAAGCAAAACATGGCCTAACGACTGTTGTCGTCCGACAGGTTAACCAGCTCTTCGATGCACGGAAGGGATGCACATGAAAGTGTCTCTAGCGGTCACCCATCCTTGCTCAGACCGCTGGCAACGTTACTTAACCTGCACAATCACTTTCGCAACTAGGCTACGAGCCCCTTAATAGGGTATTTGAATTTATTTATTGCATCAATCAACTTACATGAACACCCTGAAGATGGATCTGAAATCCGTTTATCGATATATTTTTTTGTTTATTTTTACAGTCCTTATTATGTAGCCAAGGACTTGCTTGTATGGCGCTACATAACGGTGACGTCACAATTATCATTAGTCGTCTCTTTCTTCCGTCTGATTTTTGATCGCCTGTATATATTTTATTTTTCAACGAATTTTAATTCTGTTGACATTTGACCATCGATTTATGTCTATTTTCTTATTTTTATGAAATGTATTTAATATTTGATACTTGTCAAATATTAAATCACATAGATGTTTTATTACTTATTATTAAGCATCAAGCTATGTTAGATAATGTCGTGGAGCAGTGGACTGTATAATAAAAATCTCGGTCCGGTTCCTCTATGGCTTCTTTATTGTGATTCTTCCTTTTTCCCAACCGGGCTGTTCAACTGGATTCAACTGTGCTCTCACGGTAAAAATGCCCTTCTTATATCCCCGGTAGAGGTGTCGCAACTAGTACTACACGGGGATACTATACCGCGAGAACACAGTTTCACAATATTTTATTCTGAACTTAATCTATTATGTACACAATCTTATGCTAACTTATTTTAGGGTCGCCGTCGTTAACAGTCTCCCCCCGGCGCAGACTAGTCGCAGCCTTCCACCGGCAAGACGGCGATCCTCGACATTGGTCGACGAAACACTCCTCCTCGGGTGCGGACGTCGATGCTTCGTACTTGGCCATCGGGTCCCTGGTAGACGCGCTCCACGATTCCGCGGGGCCACACGTTCCTCGGCAGAGTAGGGTCCACGACGATAACCAAGTCTTCCTCTTTCACGCGCTGTATCTGGTCATTTGGCTGGCCTCTGGGAACGAGGGTTGGCAGGTATTCTTTCACCCATCGGCGCCAGAAGTGATCGGCAAGTGCTTGGGCCGATCGCCAGTGTCTTCGGTCGACTTCTTCACATCGTCCAGTGCTCGGCATTCCCGATGATGAGCCCAGCAGGAAGTGATTTGGGGTCAGCGCCTCCGTGTCATCGTGATTTACAGACACGTGCGTCAGGGGACGAGCGTTCACTGAGTGCTCGGCTTCCGCTAGTAGCGTGTGAAGAACCTCTTCCTTTGGCGCCTTCTGTTCTAGTGTGATGAGAAGTGCCGTCTTCACAGATCGTACCAGGCGCTCCCATGCTCCTCCCATGTGCGGGGCTCCAGGTGGGATGAATCTCCACTCCAGTCTGTGCTGTAGTCCATACTCGGTGAGTTCCGGCAGCCATTGTTTGTAAGCTGCCCGAAGCTCGACATCAGCTCCTCTGAAGTTCGTCCCGTTGTCGCTCCAGATCAGTCGGGGCCATCCTCTTCTTGCAGCCATTCTTCTTAGGGCCATGATGGCGGAGCTGGTTGATAGGCTAGCCACCAGTTCGATGTGTACAGCGCGCGTCGTGAGGCACGTAAACAATGCCCCCCATCTCTTCTCATGTCGACGCCCGATGGTGACTACCATGGGTCCGAAGTAGTCTACCCCACAGTTGGTGAAGGGTCGTTGAAATGCGTCGATCCTAGCCAAAGGTAAGTTTCCTGTGGCTGGTACTCTCGGTGTCGCCCGTCGTATTCGACAAAGCGAACAGTTTTTGGCGACTGTTCGTACTGTCGGTCGCAGGTGGATGATCCAATATCGCTGCCGAAGGTCATTCACCACGCGCTCGTTGTTGGCGTGTCCAGCTCGTCGGTGTTCTCGTTCTACCAGCAGTCTAGTGAACGGGTGACGCCCATCTAAAATCACTGGTCTCCTCTCGAGGCCGGAAATCTTGGCAGCGTCGATCCTCCCGCGGACGCAGAGTAAGTCGTCTTTCAATTCAGGGTCCAGTTTGAAGAGCCGGCTGGATCGGGTTATTGGCTTTCCCTTTCTCATCCGTCCCAGCTCTTCCATAAACCTGTCCTCTTGAGCCCGTTGAAACCATAAGTGTTCGGCTTTCTCTAGGTGGTCCACTCCCAGTTTGTCCGTCTTCTTCTGGCATCTCTCGACGAAGTAGAGAACCCGCGCGGTGGCTCGAATCAGCCGCTCATAAGATGAAAAGCGGCCGATATCAGGTAGCCATGTCTCCTTTTCTGCGAGATGGTTCACGTGCTCTTCTTCGTCACTCTCCGACACTTCTGGTGGCAGAGGCCAGCTGTTCTCATCTTCTCTCAGGAACAATGGGCCGATGAACCACCTGTCCCCCGCTTCCATACTCGGCGAACAATTCATTCTGGTTGCGTCGTCGGCCACATTCAAACTGGTCGGGATCCACTTCCATTGGTTAGGCTCTGTCAACTCTGCGATTTCTCCTAGTCGATGTGCGACGAAAGGGGTGTAGCGTCGTGCGTCATTCTTAATCCAGTGCCAGACAGTTCGTGAGTCTGTCCAAAACACTACTCTGTTGGCTTCCCATCGATGCTCTCGTCGTATTGTGTCAGCCAGCCTTGCTCCGATGACGGCCGCCTGTAGTTCCAGTCGGGGAATACTTTGTGCTTTAATCGGCGCTACTTTGGCTTTAGCTGCAGCGAGCACAACGTCGAACGTTCCATCTTCGCGGTGAATTCTCCAGTAGGCAGCCGTTGCGTAGGCTTCCTCGCTGGCGTCACAGAAGATATGGAGCTCACGGTATGTGTTAGCTCCCGTTGAGTCGTAGCAGCGTGGCAGTCGCAGTCGAGCAACATCTTCAAGCTTCCGTAGCCAGGCAGCAAAGTTCTCCTCTTCTTGGGCAGGTAGTGGCTCGTCCCATCCCGTCTTGATTCTCCACAGGTTCTGAAGAATGATCTTCGCCGAGATGGTGTAATGGCTGAGTAGTCCCAGTGGGTCATAGATTGACATGACCGCACTTAAAGCCTCTCTCTTGGTCGGTGCGCGTTGATTTGTGCGCACTTCCTCTGGGACTCTGTGCATTGACGTATTGAAACCCAACTTATCGATTCTTGCATCCCACAACAGTCCGAGTGTTCTCTCGACGTGGTCCGGCTGAGTAACTAGTTGCGTAGGTTCACGCGCTCGTAACTCCTCGGGAATGCCTTCCAACAGTCGGTGACTGTTTGAGTTCCAGCTTCTCAGGTTGAAGCCAGTCTGTCGGTGAACGTAGTCCACCTCCTTAGTCGAAGCGATGGCCTCCTCTTCGTCGGCGTAGCTGTCAACGAAGTCATCCATGTAGTGGCTCTCAGTAATGGCGCGTAGAGCTTCTGGGTGAGTGTCAGCGAAGTCTAGCGCGTTCCTGTTCCTCACACTATGAGCCAAGAATGGCGAGCTTGAAGCGCCAAAGATCATGGAGGTCATCTTCATCTTCTGCGGCGGAAGTCGTCTCTCATCTCCTCGCCAAAGAAACATCTGAGCCGGCTGATCTGCCGGTCGGATCTTCACCTGCAGGAACATCTCCTGGATATCTGCGGTCACAGCAATGGGCTTCTCTCGGAACCGGAACAGAATTCCAAGCAGGGATTTCAACAAGTCCGGTCCTTCCAACAGCTGGTCATTGAGACTTGTTCCCTTGAACGTAGCAGCGGCGTCGAAGACCAATCGAAGTTTCCCTGGTTTGTTCGGGTTCCTTACAGCGAAGTGAGGTAGGAACCATTGTACTTTGCTGTCCTGCTCTGACCCGTCGCACTGCGCAGCGTATCCCTTCTGTATAAGGTTCTCGACCTGCTTGGTGTACTCATTCTTGAAGACGGGGTCTCGATCCATCTTCTTCTCTATGGACTTTAGCCTTCTCAACGTTTCGATGTAATTGGATGGCATAGTAACGTCATCCTCTCGCCATGGCAGTCCCACTTCGTATTTACCATTGACTCGCCGCGCCGTTTGTTCGAAGATTTCCTTCGCTCGTTCGTCTTGCGGCTTCTTTTTCTCTATTGTTCTTATTCCCAGCGAGTCGATGTCAAAGTGATCGCTGACCATCTTCTCCAGTCTTTCTTCATGGGGATGCTGCTGATCTACGACGTGGAGCACTGTGTCTTCTTCACTGATCACTATCTGGCGCGGCATTGTCCCGAAGATTACCCAACCGATGTCAGTTCGAGCAGCGGCAGGTTCCTTTTTCTTTCCAATCAGTAGCTCTCGGGATACAATCAAATGCCAGTTATCTGCGCCGATCAGTAGACGTGGCCTCACTTCCTCGTAGCAGATCTCCTCCGCCTTGAGCCTCTTCAGGTGCGGATACTGTAGAAGATCTTTTGAGACTGTCTGGCTATAGTTCGTCAGATGTTTGACGGTTCGAGCTTCAATCGCGTGCGGTTCTTTACTATTCTTCGCGCGAACTTGAAGCTTTACTCTACGGCTTCCCTTTTCACGTTGCGTAGAGTTCACACCTTGAATCTTCAACTCTGTCGTCGGGCCTTCGGCTTGAATAGCTAGTGCCACTTCTTCTTCAATTAGAGTGACTGTTGAACCTTCATCCAGTAGGGCGTGGGTCTTCACTTCTCCCCCTGGACCGGAAATCACTACTGGGCACACCTTCAGTAGAACCGATCGACGTTCAGTCCCGACTGTATTGGCGACTGACATCACTGCTTCTTGTTCAAGCTTGGCAGTAGGTGACGACGAAGATTCCTTAATCTCGTAGTGAAGCAGGTGATGGTGCTTACGATGACACTCCACTTCACTACATTTCGGCTTCTTGCATTTGAAGCAACTGTGACGCCCTATGAGGCAGTTGAAGCACATCTTTGATTCCTTGGCAGCATTCCACCTTTCGTCCAACTTCATCTTGAGGAACTTGGGGCACTTGGGTAGAGTGTGATATTCTTCGCACTGTGGACATCTGAACTTCTCTCCTTCAGTCGTGGTAAACACTGCTGACTTGTTGGTTTTGCGTGGAGTCTTGGCGGTTGTCTTCACGATTTCTTTCTTCTCTGCAGCTGGTTTCTTGTTCTCCGGTTCTGAAGCGTGTCGATAAGTCATCGCCCTGTCAGCTTCTTGCCCGATGAAACTATTCAGAAGAACCAGTTCAGCCAGCTTCTCCTCTCGATGGTCGTAGGCGTAGTCACACCACTTAGATTGTAGGTGCGGCGTCAGCTTATCAGTGACCTTCTTCACGAGTTCTGGGTTGTTGAGGTGTCCCAGCTGTTCGTAGGTTTCTAGAACACATATGATATTTTCTAGCTGCACGGAGAAGTCGTTCACTTCAGTGGCTGATCTTCCCAATCGTGGAAGACTCTTCAACTCGACCAAGGCTCTGTTGACAATACGATCTCGATGTCCAAACTTTCTTTCCAATGCTGCCATGATGCGGTTCGGATCGTCGGTGCTGTGTAGCATCTGCATTACAGCTAACTTGGCGTCTCCCTGAAGGCAGTTACGTAATCTTCCGATGTTCTCTAGCGGTGAGATCCTGTATAACTTCGTCGAATCTCTCATCGCCGCCTTGAACATCAACCATTCGTTCGGGTCCCCAGAGTACGCAGGTAGTTCCATTGATTGACGTAGCGGCGGTCGCGAATCGTGCATCCTAGTCAGCGTCTCAGCGAGCTGCTCAACACGTCCACCGGTACGGGATCTTCCGCTTGTAGGCGTTGGTGACCTGCGATGCTGTGCCCTCTCTTGTAGATACGTAGGGCCTTCCTTCGTGTACGCTTCTTCCTCATTCTCGAAGCGGCTCTGGTGCGTGTATGCAGGGATCTCCTCCATACGCGGCTCAAACCGCAGGTTTCTTTGAAGCAAGGGTGCGTCTTCCTGGGTAGCGCGTGGGGTGGCTTGTATGGAGTCATTGATGATCTCCCTTCTTCGTACTGCAGCCTCCTTGCGAGCTTCCTCTTCCTCTCTTAGACGTTGTTCACTGCGTGCCGTTGCCATGCGTGCTTCTTCTTCTATACGACGTTGCTCTCTTCGTTGCTCCTCCTGTCGCAGCCAATGCTCGACTTGTCTTCGTGTCGAGGCCGCTGCTGCAGGATCTGGCAATTCATCTTCATCATCAGTGTCTTCGGCCTGTACTTGTATCACGTCCGTGGCCAACTTCCTTTTGATGAGATCTTCTTGAAGCTGAAGTTTCTTCATTTCAATCTCGGCCAATTTCTCTTGGGCTTGATATTCCAGCTGCTGAATTCTGGCACGCGTACTAGCAGTAGATCGATGTGAGTTCACAGATGCTCTCGGAGATCTTCGTCTGGTTCCACCAACGTATGCAGCGGCATGTGTGGTGTGCGAAGGTCCAGAAGGCATCGTCGAAAACGCAGAGTACGTCAAGTGGTACCATGGATGCGCAGGTGGTATATTCGTTGGACCGGGCTTCGTATATTCACGGCGTGTCACAGGTGGCGCAGTGTATGCAGGCGGCGTTGCGAAGACATGTGATGATCCTGACGTCGTCACAAACACGGCTTCTTGTACTGCAGGGCATAGTGCGGCTATCTCTTTCCTTGCTTCTCTCTCTTCCCCTCGTAGCGCGGGGCCTGCGGGGGGTGTGGCAGGTACCCCCTCCTCGGCGGGGGGTGCGGGGAGCACCTCCCCGGTCACAGCGGCAGCGTAATCCAGTTGAACTTCGGCATCATTGCTGCCCAATTGGTTCGGTCTTCCATTCGCGCCGAGCCCCTCCCCCCCTAGGGGAGGGTGTTCTCGTGGCCACTCCCCCCGTGGGTAGAGGTCCTCTTGTGGTACCTCCCCCTGTTCCATTCCTGGGGGTAGCGGCTCCCGTCGTCCGTGCTGGGCTGCCGACGGTGGTATCGCACCGTCCAGGCCTCTCCCGATAGCACTGCGGTTCTCGCTGGGCGACCTCGGCGGTTCCCGATGGCGTAGCGGCCTGTTCTCTCCGGAGCCACTACGCGTAATCACCATTCTGAAGCTTCGCTGATTCTTCCAATCCGGCGACTCGATGGACCAAAACTGTCGTGGAGCAGTGGACTGTATAATAAAAATCTCGGTCCGGTTCCTCTATGGCTTCTTTATTGTGATTCTTCCTTTTTCCCAACCGGGCTGTTCAACTGGATTCAACTGTGCTCTCACGGTAAAAATGCCCTTCTTATATCCCCGGTAGAGGTGTCGCAACTAGTACTACACGGGGATACTATACCGCGAGAACACAGTTTCACAATATTTTATTCTGAACTTAATCTATTATGTACACAATCTTATGCTAACTTATTTTAGGGTCGCCGTCGTTAACAGATAAGTTATTTAAAAAATGGTTTTTTTTTCCGCGAGCAATATTGGATTGAACCTCAGTAGTTTAATAATGGATTCTTGCCAAAATTGGCAACCCCAGTGAAGCCACGATAGCTCAGTTGGTTAGACTGGATCGGCATGGCCGCAGGTTCTAATCCTGTTTGCGAAAAAAAAAGCTGCCAGGCAGAAGGGATCTTAAACAAATAAACAACAATCTGACGAAACATGGAATCTATCGATCTTCACCACGATTGCGGATACTTGGCCCTTGAGGCTGATTGTTCAACATTAAAGGTCCATTGTTAGAATTTTGATATGAAGTATCCACCTGTCCGGGCTCAACCCTCATCGCTCGACGCTTACGAGGCATTCCAGACGGCCCAGCGACTGGCGAAGATGGACGCTTTGCGTTTTCCCTCCGTTCACTTGTATGATGATCCGTACTTTGCTCGTAGTTGTCCGATTCTTGTGATTTTTATCTTAAACGGTAGATGTATTGCCGCTCTATATGAGACATTGCCGTTTTTCGAATTCGGTCCCGGTTTCTTTGCAGGTTACGACATTTGCTGCGAGCCATGACGTAACAACTGATGAAACTTGTCAGTTATTTTCAACTGTTGAAACCAGATGCGAAACGAGACCTCGTTTTAAGTAGCGTAGTTCAAGCACATCACAACGCAGATTCAAATGTTTTGATATCTATAATAGTGCTATCTATAATAGAGAATTTAATAGAAGTGGGTAAACAAATATATTGGCCAAAAAAGGTACCAATTTCGGCAAGCTGTAGCGAAGCGGGAAAACAATGTTTCAGTTATTGTTAGGTATCATTAGAATGGCGCCAAATGACTCTATCCAATGGTACAACTTCCATTTTGATAGGTTAAACAGTTCAAGAGCTAGTGGTATGCGAACGTACACATTATCATCACGGTGACTCGACACAAGTACACTCACATACAAAGCGAGTGTGTAAGATAGTAAGACATCAAATAGAGTCCAATTCAAAATCTAATTTATTACATAAATAAGTTCAAATCAGCGGTGTAGTTAATTAATTAGTTAACTTAATTAATTCATTCGTTTTCAGTACAAATGGATAAAAAATAACTTTAATAGGATCCTGTCAAATTCCGCAGTGTGTGACCGTGGGGTTAACTCATAATGAAATGAAACGATATTAAATTTTGCGGGTATAATGAATTTAACTATAATGAGGGTTTAACCTAATTAATTAGAATGCAGTCAGACCGGTTAGGTGAAATGTTTCAGTTGATAATGGTATTAAAATTAAAACCGTGTCAGTTTTAAGCTAAAAGTGGTTATTTTCATTCGTTCCGGTTCTACTTTTCGCCGCTGATAACTTGAGAACCGCTGGATGGATTTTCATAAATTTTTCACTGTTACATAGATAATTTCTCAAGAATTATTTCTGTTTTTGTATAATTCAGATATGATAAAAAAATTGCCGTGCAATAAGAGTTTAAATCTCCCGACTAACTTGTAATTTTAGTTTTTGTTTGTCTCTCATTCTATCTGTGGCATCATATTTATCACAACAACCGATGATCCAAATTGGATGCGGTTTTTTTTTATTTAAAAGAAAATTTTATCAAGAGTCTTCCGAGCCATGTCTGATAAAATGGTTTTCAAGATTTTGTAGTATCTGTCAAATCGCTTTCCCGGAACAGTAATAATTGTTTATAATGACAACTCGGTTTGACATAGTAAAAATAAAAGTGAAAATACATGTTTTGTTCTAACTTCCCATTTTGTTATTTTTCAAAATTCTAATATTTAATGTTTTTGAACTAAAACTTGTACATATGAAACTTCATTTGAGGTTTATAATACTCATTACTGATCTACTTATAAATAACGGTGAGCGTCGGTGGCACAGTGGCTTGGATACCGGACTCCCATGCGGGAGGTCCGTGTTCGAAACCATGCAGTGCCATGTACTAGTGAGTTTTTCGTATTTTTTGAAGACTTACGTACATTTACCGACTGCTCTAACGGTGAAGGAAAACATCGCGAGGAAACCTGCATACTGAGATGACCAGTGTGTTAAATGGGGTAGGCACAAAAGATCCTCGAGGGTCGAAGCGCCGTTGGGTTATTCTCGGCCTCTATCATAAGATAAGAAGAAGAATATAAATAACATACTATTTATACGAACGATCTATCTCTACAACTTTGGGTGATATCACGGTTTTTCTAAGTGACCCGTTTTTTTGTCCCATTTTTGCGTCCCGGTGTGGTTAGGTGGTTCGAGTTTCAGCTCAAATTATGAACCATAGTGTCATTTCTATACATGTGAAACCTTGAGATGATGATGACCAGGAAAATGTAAGAAGACCTCAACATGAAAAGTCAGAGATTTCGTAAAATTTAATTTAGAGTAAATCAATGTAACGATCACACCACCTCACGCTCACCCCCCTCACACACACCCTCTCACGCACACACCCCTCATACACACCCTCTCACATACACGCATACTTAATTATCTAATTAAATGCATAACCTTATATAATAATAATAATAAGCTTAGCTATCCAACGGGGCAACGCAGCCAGTCTCTTGGGTACACTGCCGGATGTGGGGGACTTAGCCCAAATTTTTTTACTTTAGTTTTTTTCTTCTTCCTAGTCTAATTTTAGTTTTAGCTTTAGTATTATTATAGATCTATCATTGTGTATCTTAGGACGTTAGTTAAATAATTAATAAATAATAATAATAACCTTATAATGTCATCATAGTTTATATCGGAAGAGACTGGCCCCCACAACGCAGGGAAGTCTGACAAAATGTAAAAGATACTGTCTGCATGAATTAATTGTTTTTATTTTATTTTATTTATTTTACGAGTAGAGTCTTCTTTCTTCTTTCAAACTTGGAGCTTCCATTTACCACCCTTCAATCTGAGAGACTCACTCATTTTTTAAAATCTAAATGAGAAATTGTGACATTTAAAACAAACAAAAAAACAAACTCCAATGATTAATCTACCTTTAGATGGTACCTACTTAACATACAAAAACTTTTCTCATCTTTCAAAAGAATTACACCAGTAATGGATACAATGTTCTTACCGAAGTACTATGGAATAACAATTCTGCTGCCATACTTTATCAATTTGTACCGTACCTTGTTCACCGCTTGTTATTCTAAACAACATTAAACTTTCCTGCGGCTAAGTGAGGTCTAAGTGATTTTATACCTTGTCGACTGGTTTTAAGATATACTGTTTTGTGTATTGAAAGTAAAGTTTAAGTTGTCGAAATCTTTCTTTGGTTTGCTTGAGGTTTGTTCCCGCTTTTTCAATCGGAATTAAAAATATTCATCATCATTAGCCTATTAATGTCCCCATTGTTGGGGTACAGGCCTCCCCTTGTACAAGGGGGTACGGGCCATGATCCACCGGGCCCAGTGCTGATTGGTAGATTTCACACGCCTTCGAAAACTTTTAATTTCTTTTAATCGAAATAGTGTTCTAGATGCCAAATAAATTCTTACACTGCAATAAGGGGTATAGTCAGAGATATTCCAGTTTGAAAATATGGAACAGTATTGGGATCTAGTATACTCTTGGAACGTGTTGATCATTGAACTTTTTGTTCAATAACATCCTCTTTTCTTTCTACCTAAGTTTATCACAAAATATTAACGAATTTTAAAGTTTTCTAAGCAAGTAATCAAAGCTATAAGTACATATTAATCATAAAAGTGAAATGGTGCAAATGAGAATAGACTCAAAGGCCTACGCGATGTCAAAGTTCGAGATTGTGGGGGAAATTAATGAATTTATCGAGTGGTTTTGTTATTTTGTACCCATTAAGGGCGTTTTCAGAGTCGTGCGGAGGTTTGCCCCGCATGCGTGAAAATTTACAATGTGAGTTTGCAAGGTTTCCACGCACCCCGCATGTGGTTATCACGCATAATACTGAAATGTTGTATGAAACAATGTGATGCGTGGAGCGCGCATGCGGGGTGCGTGGAGACCTTGCATATTCACATTGTAAATTTTCACGCATGCGGGGCAAACCTCCGCACGACTCTGAAAACGCCCTTAATGGGTACAAAATAACAAAACTGAATTTTCAGTTTTTCACGCATGCGGGGCAAACCTGCGTGCGTGAAGAAATCCGCACGACTCTGGAAACGCCCGAAGGAGATTGGAATTTACTTTAAATTACCTTATATACAAGTGGGTGTCTAAATTTTAAGTTAAAATTAGACTTAAATAGTTAAGTTGGAGTTTTAAATGTGTTAGTGGGAGTAAAGGGTTACCGGTATTTTGTTGTTCTTCTATTATTCCATTTTCGTCTTTTATTGTTCATTTATTATTTAGTAGTTTATTGTTTTATTTGTGTTTGTTTGTTTATTATTATGTTATATTATTATTATGTTTTATTGTGTTTGTTTGTTTATTATTTAGTATTTTATTGTTCATCTTTGTTTGGTTTCGTAACTGGTATCTATAGATTTTTAATTGTTTGATTTATATATTTAATGTGTAATATGCTGTGAAACTGACAAATAAATAAAATATAATAATATAATCTACTATTCTTTGTGCAGAGTCAGCCTGGAAATGTACCAGTCGGCCTTTACCTTATCTGGCATACCTACTTCTGTCAAATTTCTCCAATCTGAAATGAAGGAACATTGCATTCCCCATCGACTTCAAATTTAAATTGTAGAATTTTTACAGATGGTATACGTTAGCTAGAGACCGGAGACTGCAGGAAATCTCGAGAAGCCTTGCTGAAGGCTGATCCGAGGCTCACTAGACAGCTCCTGCGGCACCGAACATAGTTCACTTCTTCAACTTAAAAAAAATCACAGTTTATCATTTGTTTTTTTTTTAAATACCGCGCCAACCGGCCAGTAACATTTTTCATACAATATTTTCCTTCTATATCTTTGGTCGCGGTGTATTTATGTTCCAAATTCAAATCACTTTTCTTTCCTGTTCGAAAATCTCTTACAGAAAAAAAGAACCAATGAGCGTTTTCCGAATAGGTGGGATGAAAAATAGTTTTCAACTAGGGTCGGGCGTTCGTTCCTTCATGAATAAGAATATTATTTGTTCTGTTTCAACAAGTGTTCAACAAAGCATCTTATCTTATGATAGGGGGCCGGGAATAACCCCAGCGGCACTTCGACCCTTGAGGATCTTTTGTGCCTACCCCATTTTACACACTGGTCATCTCAGTGTGCAGGTTTCCTCACGATGTTTTCCTTCACCGTTAGAGCAAACTAATTGGTACAGCGCACTGCAGGGTTTCGAACCCGGACCTCCCGCATGGGACTCCGGTATTCTAGCCACTAGGCCACGTTCTTCAACAAAGCATAATTTTATAAATGTAAATTATTTATTGAATAAAGAAGGGATACTAAAATAACTAAGTAAAAATTATTTTTAAATTATTTTTTTTGCTTTTACTTTTACGTACGAGTAGGTACATTAGTGTTTGAATCCCGATACTTACACTGATTTTTTTTAACAAATACCTAAACCCACATTGGTCCCTTCTCTTTCCACTCAATCGCTTTTGGGCATAAGCTCGCACAAACGATTACGACCGACATACATAAAGCTAAGGCTCCTCGAGCACGAGTAAATCCCACAATACTGGGCTGTCAGCGAGAGATCTGTCACTGGAGGTGACGTGTGTCGCAACCCTTATTCACTACTTGATTTGTTTGTGACTTAGGGTGGGTGTCCACTAACCCCTTTTAGTACATGGCAGCGATTTTAGTTCCTGTTAATTTTTGGATTGTTACATCGAAAATATTCATTTAAAAAATTTAATAGGACATAAAAGGAAAAGCAATTAAATCTTAATTCTTGAAGTACTTACGTAAGTAGGTACTTAATTTATTTTCAGTCACTCTTAATTCTTCGAAATATTCGTTGTGTTGTGTGTAAATAGTAGTTTTTGCAACGTTCGAGTGTTATAATCGCCATTACGTGCGTTGCATATGCTGTGTCGTACGCCGCGCGGTGTGGGGCGTACATGCCCAGCTCCCTCGCTCATCTACACCCCGCTGACATCTAAAAACATGTACTGGAACGCGACTCGTGCCTATATTCGGACCGGCTATAAAGAAAGAAAGTAAAACATTTTATTTCCACAAAAATACGTATAAAGATTGACGCGCTCCATACAATAGAACATAAAACGCAAAGCGTTGCGTAGATGGAGCCACGAGCACACTCCGTAAACAGAAAACCAAAACGAAATGTCATTTTTGAAGATATCACAAATTTCTTGTTATTTGGATTAATTTAATTTAATTTCTCAAAGCTATAGTTAAATTGTGATGATATCATGGCATCATATGGCCATTTCAAAATAGCAGACATAAAAACTCTGTTAAAACAGCGTGGCGCGAGTCTGAAGGAATTTGGTGGAAAGGTACGTATCTACATGTTGATATTTGGCTTTATGTGATAATTTAAAGTTTATTAAACAAAAATCTTGTAAAATCATCCAATATTCATTTAATTATCAAATTATTGTCATAGAAAACAATAAATTTAGGTTATGTTATGTTTAGAACAAAATCATCTTTAAGTTGTACACGTACAGTCGACCACAGGCCCACCTATCCAAAACGTCAAAATGTGAGAATCAGAAATGTATCATATTGCGCAGGCATATAAGGCAGATAAGGTTGAGATTTAATCGAAGGTTTTTGACAGATGGTATACTATAGCTTGTGATCGACTGTACGTCGTAATTCTGAATGTTTTTGGCGTCTCTAGTGGTAAAACATTGCAGGATCTCCTATTCGTAATTTTAGTTTAATTTTTTTTGCTTGATTGCGTGACTTTTTTTCCTCATTTTAGACCTAACCAAACAGCTAAACAAAAAGTTATAAATAAACGACTTACATGACAACGCATGACGCGCATTCTGCGTATTGGTCGTTTTTCCAACGTCGGTCTCTGCACGTAATTAGTTCACTCAACTCGCCAACAGATGTCGCTGTTCGTTCGCACACTATCTGGCATACATCGAGTCCGTATTTCCATACAAACATAGGACGCGCTATCGATATTTTCAATGAAACTTCGCCAATATACAAGTTTCAAACATCCATTGTTGGATCAGATAGGCTGAAACGCACTCAGCCCCAAGTCCGTGACGCCGTAAGGTCAATAGGACCAACAGCAATAACAATCAGTTAGGTAAAAAAGAGGGTGTGTGCTTATGACCACACGATAGAAGTGAAAACTTACAAAAAAAAAACACGCAAAGCACGACTTAGATCTCCATAAATAAACAATGAAACGATGCACTCCTTGTTAGACAGTAAACGTGGCTGATGACAGCTGATGACGACTAGAGCCGAGTATACCCGATTCAGCGTCACCGACCCGAGCGCGCTTGATGTCGAATGGAGCCGACTATACGCTATTCAGCGCACCGACCCGAGCGCGCTTGATGTCGAATGGAGCCGAGTATACGCGATTCAGCGTCACCGACTCGAGCGTGACGGTTCAGTTTGGTTCACTGTTCAGAAAGAGAGCTAGGTGAAGTTTTCACTTCAAAAAGTGGTCTAGCACTTCTGGTAAAATACTTCTTCCTTTTTCCCTTTTCCCATTAATACTTATCTTTAGTTAGACATTCAATGTCACATAGCGAGTTTTATACGACTAATACGTTAGTGTGAATTACACTTTAGACTACGCTTGGTCCTGTATATCACGCGGCATTAATCTGGATTCGCCGAAATGTAGCACTTTCTTCAATTTATGTTGCGATGCAAGTCATAAGATGCTGCACCGTTTTACAAATAAAGGCCGCGAAGCGAGGCGTGCACACGGTGCAGGCGATGCGATATCGACGTACGTTGCTGGTTTTCGTGTTCTTTCGCGGACGTTGTGACGTCATAGCCAGCAATGGAGCTTTAGCCGCCCCGTGTGCACGAATCGCTTCGATAAATGTTAGACAATTGTATTAATTATACTTTACATGTAGTAGTGTATTAGTCTGGTTTCACTAAGATGGATAAGTAAGTATAAAGTTGTAGTAAGTTTATCATCACACACAGCAATGACCGAAACAGTTATAATTATAATAAAATAATTATGTAATCAAAGGTAAACATATCTAAATCATGTATGATGGTCTGCTGTTGTTGTGAAAAGGGGTCTCAACTCAGCTTATTGCTGCAGACAAGAATGCCTACAGCGCTGGTATTCTGTTTGACCATGACAGATGGCTGATCAGAACCTGACCAAGAGGACAAAGATACTCACAACACAAATAAATTTAATAAGACTTCCTTCAATTGTAGAAGCAATTCACAATATATGGCGTTTAAAATATTATAGGTACATTTGATACCAAATATTTACTTAAGATAGAGTCATTTTTATTTGAATCAATTATGTATTCTTGTCGTTACATTCTCAATCAACCTTTCTGGATGTGGTTGTTGCTGAGAGGACAGGATGGATACAATTCTCGAAATTCGGATACAGATAAAGAAGTTTTTGATTATCATTATAGGCAGCTACGCTAATACCAACTACCCCATCCAGAATTTTAGGAAATATTATACTTGTATATGACCATAATATCTGTTTACACGTATACGAGTACATAATGTACATTAATTTAACAACGTCACTAATAGCATACTTAGAAGGAATAAAAGAAAGGAAAGAAGTGTGTGCGTGGGCATCGCTACCCATTACTACATAAAATCTCATATGATCCATCGAGATGAGACAAGATGATATTTTATGTAGATTTTATGTGGCACTAAAAACGGAACGGGTATGTTTCTATGAAGGTGACCTACTTCTCTCTTTTACTGTACATAGGGGCTCACTATGAAATTCATTTTTAACTATGAAATTTATAATTTATTAGATTTACTGTAGTAACAAAGTTTAAATCGCTTCCCGCTCCGCTTGCGCCTGAGACCACACAGGCTATGTTTTAGTAGGCTATTAACATAATACGTGTTTGGCAAAATACCAACAAGCGTAATTTGTCGATGTTGATTCTGTTAAAAATATGACTCTTATTAGTTTCAGAGTCTTTCGGCTCTCAGAGTCTTCCATTATGTACTCGTGTAGTAGGTCAACTGATGAAATATACGCAAAACGTTCATTTATTGTATAGTCTTACGTAAACTTACAATAAAAAACACGCGTCCCCGACCCGAACGCGATGTCGAATGGAGCCGAGTATACCCGATTCAGCGTCACCGACCCGAGCGCGCTTGATGTCGAATGGAGCCGAGTATACCCGATTCAGCGTCACCGACTCGAGCGTGACGGTTCTGTTTGGTTCACTGTTCAGGAAGGGCGCAAGGTGCGCCCTAAAGAAGTTTTCACTACAAAACCGCCTTCATATCACTAAAAAGTTCGAAATAATTATAGTACAAAAATGAAACCTAGGTAATTACTTGGAGTCGGTGCCAACCACGGTGCAACACATTACACTGCGTGGCGAACGGCGGCGGCAAATAATTATAGGTACACCTAGGTTCCATTTTTGTACTATAATTATTTCTAAGTTTTTAGTGATTTGAAGGCGGTTTTTATTTATTAAATTTTTATTTTATTTCATAATCTTTAGTGGTAATGATGAGAGTCACTTCGCGCCCCTCGTTGGACCTTACGTACATTTACCGACTGCTCTAACGGAAAACATCGTGAGGAAACCTGCACACTGAGATAACCAGTGTGTGAAATGGGGAAGGTAATAGCAAACCCTATTAAAATCTGCCACGAGAGTCGTTCTATGTGGTTAATTCCTTAGAATGATTACAACACTCAACAATGAGGAATACGACTTAGAAGAAGGACCTTGAACACTTAGATAGAGTGCCTCATATGCCGGTAATTACACCAGCTCTTTTATATTCCCTTTAAACCGGAACACAGTAATGCAAGAATTTGAGCCAGAAATATGTAAATGCTACCCATGCTACGAGGTGAGGTCTGAAAGTTCCGGCCTGACAAAGAAAAAGGACACTCAAGGTCATGAAACTATTATTATTTTTCACCATCTATTTCAACACATTTTCCTGATCGTTTAATGACCATTTCTATCCCAGTATAAAATAGTCAGAATGTTGTCTTCACAATGGGCGAAAAAGATGGAGAAGAATGTCCGTACACATTATCCAACCTTTGTTTGATATCTGTTGGACTAACACCTTCCTTTGTAAGGAATTTAATCACGGAACGATATTCCAGTTTAAACATTTAAAAGATTTTTCGACTTCCTGTTGTTCAAAAAACGAGGAATCAAGACTAACGAATGTTGAAATCTAAAAATGATACACGAATTAGTAGGATAAATGTTTTTTTTTAATTTAACAAGGCATTGGCAACACAGCCTAAACATTAAGCGATTTAAAACAGTTTTTAGTTTTACAGCATCAAAATGTTGTGGTGTAGACACATTTTAACACTCCTAGGAGTTATGACGAAAATTTCAACCGGTCTGGTCTCTGGCGAATTCTCATGGACCACCGCAGAATCACAGAGTGAAACTACACAACGAACCAGTAACGAGAAGTTTATTTTAAGAGTTCAACACGTTGTCACTGTTACTGACGTTTGCTAGACAAAACTACACCGATTTTAGCTATCAAAATCACCGGAAAACGATGTTTGAGCAATAAAATAAACACCGTAGAACCTTCTCCAGCGACTTTCCCGCCAAACTCCGTAGGATAAATGACAATTACAATGACGTATAATTTGTTTAGGCATCTAGAAATATATCTGGCCAGAAACTTTTGGACCTCACCTCGTAACACTGTATCAGTTAAATGTTCCATAATCAATAATGACTTGCCCTGTAAGATGTCAAAACAGTATTTTGTTACTCTATTGGAAATGGTGTTGCAAACTCCAGAGCGACGGGTCAATTATTATTAATATTCATAGTTGCCAGCTATTGCTATGGATAAGTCCTTGCGCCTTTGAGTTGATAAATTGTAATCAATTATTGGTGTAATTTGTCTGAATATTCGATTAACTTATAGAAACAATTGTAGAAACAATTGTTTGTGTTTGTTTGTTCATAAAACTAGACAAAATATGTTCTTCCTGTCAAATCAAATCAAAACGTTTTTATTGTAAGTAGGTACCTGGTCTATAAGTAGGTACCTTGTGGGGAAGGCAAAGGCAAACTACCTCATTAAATCAGCGTTATGAGAGTCGTTCTATGTGAATAATTCCTTAGAATGATCACGACCCTCAGCAGTGGGGAATACGACTTAGAAGAAGAAGAAGAAGAAGAAGTAGGTACCTACTATGATGCTTGCATCAGAAGGTATTGAACGTTAACAACCTTCTGGTGCAAGCAACATCGATTCTCCCGAATCAAGCTCCTGAGCCAGGTCAACGACAGCAAGCAGTCACACCATGAAGTTAATCAGGACCATCGCAGCCTCAAGGCAAGGCTTCCTGGCCTGCTCTTCATGCAACCCGCGACATCCATCGTCGACGCAGCCCACGCCGCAGTCACACACTCCGCCGTGACAGCCTGCTCGCCGCTGCCGCTCACGTTCTGCTTGTGTCGCCGCACCCCGCTCGTCCCCCGACTCACCGAGGACTGAAGCACACACAGGCTTGACGTCACGCCGACTAGCCACGCCGACTCGCCACGCCGCACGCACTGACTGCGGGAGTATGTGGCGACGCACGACTCGTCACTACGATACAATACCTACTCACATCGGTGTAGAACGCGCTATCGAAATTTTCCTGGGACTTCGTATATATACGAGTTCCAAACATCCATAGTTGGACCAGGACATCTGGTCACCAGACATAACACCCCGCCTGGCGGAAGATCTTCCCTTTTCCCTTTCATACAACTTACATTACGTTCCATGTCCTCACATAGCGCGTTCCTACAGTAGGACGCACTGATGATAAGGACTTATAATTTATAAAAAATTACATGAGATATTGTATATATAATTTAATAATTAATTATTTAATGGTTAATGATATTTGATGCACTGCCTTCTCAATTTATTTTCAGTAAAAAATAATATTCTCTCAGATATAAATATTTGCACACCTAGAAAGGTAAAATATGTTGATATTGTAATAAGAACAAATGTACACATATTTCTGCAAATAAATATTTACTTACTTACTCACCGATATTCGCAATTGTTTCTTTGTTTTTAGTTCCGTCTCGCAGACGTGAGGGTAGATAGATTCTGATGTTAAACCTAACTACGACAAAAGCATACGTCATTCTACCCGCGACCACGGCGCATGCAGCTTGTCTTGACTTGTGGTCAAAGGGAAAGGGACACCTTTTGAAAGTCTACGTGCAAGAATATCCGAATTCTGGGCTAGAGAACACAATAAGCCTAACAAATAACCACGGAAAATGACGGTCCATTACAATTTGCCAAGTTTGTGCCCCGGCTAATAATAAGCCTGTTGAACCTACCTAGTTTATATTAATCATGATACAAAGGGTTTTCGTGAATTATTAAATGTATTAATCTCTGTAGAAAGTGATTTGGGGCAATTAAGATATCTCAAAAGAAGCGGATTTTGACTGGAGATATGAATTGATAGGAAATGAAATAATAGTAGTTTATGCAACTGTGAAGTAAGAGAGCGTCGGTGGCACAGTGGCTAGGACTCCGGACATACATGCGGGAGGTCCGGGTTCGAAACCGTGCAGTGCCATGTATACCAATGTTTGTGTGTTACCAATTGATGTGTATTTGCTCTGTTGTTGTTAATTTTGTTATTTTGTATGTTTCACTATTGTGTTATGTCGGGCCATGCCGGAATACCAGCGGCTGACAGCATCGTCAGCCATTATTCTGAGACATGGACCCATTTGCTTTCACTGTTTAATTTTATTGTATTATAATTTTATTGATTAAGTAAATAAACGTTGTTTCATTTTCATTTTCAATGAGTTTTTCGAATTTTTCGAAGACTTACGTACATTTATCGACTGCTCTAACGGTGAAGGAAAACATCGTGAAGAAACCTGCACACGGAAATGACCAGTGTGTAAAATGGGGTTGACTTAAAATATCATCAAGGGTCTAAGTGCCGCTGGGATTATTCCCGGCCCCCAAATCATAAGATAAGATAACTATCACGTAATGATAGCCATTATAACACGAGTGCTTGTTTGTGAAACGAAACGGAGCTGAGATTCACATAGATAACCAAGTGATAAATGGGCCATTACGTGCATATGCATACGATACTTTTTCTAAGACCATGAAATATCTAAATAAATAATAATAACTAACTACAAACTAATTGGCACTCTCCACAGCGTTTTACGCAAGGAGTTAATACAAAAGGACTTCCTAGATGACACTAATGTACAATGTCTAATGTCCAGTGTTCAATGTACAATGTCCAGTGTCTAATGTAATTCCAATTACACAGATAGATAGATAGATTAATACTTTATTGCACACAAGAAATTTACATAGGAAAGGAAACATAGAATAGGTGTACAAAAGCGACCTTGTCGCTCAGAGCGATCTCTTCCAGGCAACCTAGGCGGTAGAAGAATTATTAATAGGTTACAGGCAGTATAGTGCAGAAAAGTAAAATATAAAATATGTATTAGTTTATATACTTTTAATATATAACATACGTAAAGCTCGGTTACATTTACATTGAAGTACAACACCTGTAGGCACACTAGGCAGGCACACTATGCGTTGCCTGTGTTGTGAAGACTACATGGATACACACATTGACCACTTTACAATGTTATGTGTCAATCTAATATTCAGATTCCAGAATTACAACGTAAAATTACAATTTAAGTTAAAGCTCATAATGTTTATTTTATACTATTAAACATGCAACAAATAAATATTACAACACGACTATGAGAAATTAACCAATTTGTTTTACTAATTATGGTTTCAAATGATCAAATTATAAAATGGGAATAGCAGAAATTGTGGCGATACTGAATTGTGGCGATATTCCCATATTAACGTGAACTGAATATCAGTGCTTCCATAGTATTTCGGTTCACGACGCATCCCAATATCTTGCTCCGCTGGTGTTCAAATGGCTGATTATGATAAATGATCGTGTTCATACGCCACGTTTCCTGCGAACATCTCGTGTTGCTTTATTTGTTTATTGTAAAGGCTGAAAAAAGTCAAAAGTAAAAAAAAAGTCAGTCAATTTTTTTTATTGCAAGTACCTTAAACAAAATTTCAACTGGACCTTGCCTGCCTGCAGAGAGTCACGCGGGTCATGATTCGCTCGCTCCTGTTCTAGCCTTCTAGCCTAATACACCATCTGTATCTGATCAGCCCCGAAAATTCGAACTCGCTTCGCTCGCTCCCGTCCTAGCCTTATAACACAAACCATTATCTGTGTCGGATCTGCCCCAAAATTTCGAGGGCGCATCGCTCGCTCCCTCCCTAGCTTTCTAACTTGTTCCATCGTCTGTGTTATTCGGGGGACCTACCTTTGTTAAGAACATGTTGGTTGGTGAATATTGGATCTTATCAAAATTCTAGTAATGTAAGCACGTGAACGTGACCATGAAAGTGTTAAGCTGATACCGCGCCTGCCGACCTGCCTGTACCCTCCCTGAACAAACTCCTTGCTTCGCCCTAACCCTATCTAATAATGATAACATTATAGTGAGGTGAGATGTATATGACAGACGGTGACCACTTAACAAGGGTGACCAGTTTGCTCGTCTGTTCTCCTCGTAGAGTGGTCAACACACGTTATATCTCATTCTTTGTCACTTTAACTTACATGCATACATAACTTCAAGCTATGTCCCTTGCAGGGTAAGCAGAGAGAATGGAGCGACACGAATCTTGGTCTTGGCGCGCCTCTCTCGCTTTCATACTAACGTTAAGACAAGACAAATACATATTGGGACAGGGTTCTACAGATTGCAGCTAGATCAGTACAATGAAAAAAAAAAAAACACTTTTCCCTAAATGTTTCTGTCATTATTATCAAAACTGTCCGTCCTCCTATCGAACCACTTTTGTTCCGCTCTGTAGCCTAAAGACACATTTGGCTCAAATCCCATTTCCAAATAGAATTTAGATTTTATTATACCAATATACGCTGCAATGGCCCATTTGGACACCAAGTTTCATAATCCGTCTGGCCCATATACCGTATTTGTCAGGTTATGGCTTCGATGACTAAGGATATGGCTTTATGCAGCCAAACACGTGGCACTTATAGCATACCAATTGGTACACTTATTAGCTAGTTAAATAAACTATACATCCTATATACAAGATTTAAGGTAGCCAGACAATATTAATGAATTGAAAATTGAATTGAATTTGAATTGAAAATTTTTATTCCTTTACTACATATACATTAACATTTCACATTAAACTGTAACCTCCACACTAGGCGTTGCTTGTGTAGGGGAGATTACATAGGTACACACATTGACCACTTTACAGGCTATGTGTCAATCAAATATTCAGATTCCAGAATTACAATTTATGTTAAAGCTTATGATGTTTATTTTATACTATTAAACAAGGAAATAGGACGTATGGGATGATATGACTATTATAAATTTATAAAATATATTAATATATATATATTTAGGTATATTTATTTAATATATAATTATAATATTAAAGCTAATTATGTACCTATACATGCAAATATATGCATAAAATAAAATAAAATGATGATGATGATAATGATGCTTTTTGTAATTGCCTTTGTCTTGCATTTACATCTAGTACATCTTTCAAGAGTAGTACTGTTTAACAGGATATCAAGTATTTAATTGAAGATTTTTATTTTTTTATTATTTAAACTTTAAAAATAATAAAGCAGGAAGTGCAATTTCCTGTCTATCATTTATCGAAGTTGGTTAATTTTGTTTCAGCATTAGTTTAAAACAGAAATATGTATGTAAGGAATTTATTTAATGAATTAGGTAAATAATATGTAAGGAAGTCGGAATCACCAATTCGGGGCTTGGAGATGAGGAGCAAAATGTATTTCTCTGAACACCACACGAGCTTGACATCGCGAGTATATGAGGCGATTGTTTTCTGCAAATTGGCAGGCGCGCAGCACGCATGCGCCGACGTTGTGGCGGGAAGCCGCCATAAACTTAATTATTTTGTATGTATTCGTAAATATTGTAAAAACTCTTAGTGAAATGTGGCACGTTTTTCCTATATACTGTTTTAGAAATGGTAGATCCAAACACTTACAGCTTTCAGTTTTGGCATGGATATAGGTGATTCATTTCAATTTATATTGACACTTTACGGTTTGTCTGTCTGGGATACTGAATTACGAGTATTTTATTGTTTCCTACATATCTTGTTAACCCCAGACCAAAAAGAGGGGTGTTAAAAGTTTGTAATGATTGATATATCTGTGGCCTCATATCTCAAAAACGAATGAGCCGATTTGGATACCTTTGTTTTAATTAAAAGAAATTTTTTCTTAGTTTTTATTTTAGTATACCTACATAATTATTTATGTATATCATATTACTTTTATTTTACTAAATTTACTGTGTATTAAGTAATAGTACCAAACCTTTTTCATATCTTCACACTACACTGTCGCTAATCTCTTCACTGTCCAATTAACTTCAGACGTTGCCTGCAAGAGATCGCTTTAAGCGATAAGGCCGCCTTTGTACATATCGTGCTACTAATTCTGTAGTTTTAACTTTTTCCTGTATTTGTGTATAATAAAGTGTTTCTATCTATCTGTCTATCTTAGCATTCTAATATCTTGGACTCTCTTCGATGGCAGATTGAAACTCAGGAACGGTAATGGGTTTGAGCTCAGATGTTGTAGCATGACAAAATAAGTAAATAAGGCATGCGAGAGTTCCGGGTTCGAAACCATGCAATGTCATGTCCCCCTACGGTGAAGGAAAATATCGTGAGGAAACCTGCACACTGAGATAACCAGTGTGCGTAATGGGGAAGGCAATAGCAAACCACCTCATTAAATCTGCCAACAGAGTCGATATACAAATACAAATATACTTTATTGCACACCCGGGACAAAAACAAAACATACAACATAAAGAGAGGTACAATACAATGTGCAGAAGGCGGCCTTATCGCTTTAAGCGATATCTTCCAGGCAACCTTCAGGTGATGGAAAAATCATATGATATATAATATATGGGTGCAAATGGCGTGGAATGAATGAATGAATTAAATTGAAAGAATGATTTAATTGTGGGGCGGTATACTTATTGCACCTGGGGTAATTCACTTGGGTGCATTAAGCACACTACTTAGTAGACGTGATTCACTCAGGTGATTTCCAGGTGCATTAAGCACACTACTTAGTAGACTTGATTCACTCAGGTGATTTGTAGGTGGAATAAGTACGCTACTTTGTCGACTTAATTCACCTGTGATGCGTGGCGTGATATATGTGGTTATAATTCCATAGAATGATCAAGACCCTCACCAATGAGGAATACGACTAAGAAGAAGAATCCACATTTTACAGGATGTAACAAAAAAAAACCATAGTCCCGAACCGGGGGTGTTCAGTAACTTAACAACTTAACTGAGCAACTTTCACTATGGGGATAACACTGAAATCGCTAAAAAAACAGATGTTTCATATATTTTGGTCGTGAAGGTACTTTTGTATGGAGCAGCACTATATATTTTTTAGCTTTTTAATGTTCCATTATTGGAGCTCTAGACTTACATAATTAAGAGGACCTAAATAAATATTAATTAACAATTGCCTAATTGTAACATTAATTACATGAAGTAAGTTCCAAGGTGCGCAATTTTTTTGTATTTCTTTAAAACTGGCCGCGCCGCATGTCTACATTTGTTATACGTAGATATAATCGTACGCATAAGGCATAATTTCTTTGCACAGTGACTTCCTGTCTCCCTCACTCCTACCTATTTCCAATTAGCGATCCTTTCATTAAACTCACCTCGTGACGCAAGCAGTGTCCGGTCGAGCGTCTCCCGCGTCGCATGCGATTTGACTGCAATAAATAGATATTTCCGGAAAACGCTAAGAGACCTAAGTTTTGTGTGCTCTCGTGTGTCTATATCCTGAAGACTTCATCAGCAGAGATGAGAGGAGGGTGGCCACCCAGCTGGAGCAGACTGTAAGCCCAGTTAACCTGTCGAAAGCCGGTCCCTTTGTTCCTCTCCTTTTGTATCGCTGTGCAATCTAGATTGAGGATTAATTGTTTACTTTAAATACCGTTAGACACAGACAGTCGTACCCGAACCAGCGCAATCAGGAGTATCTTGGGATGTTGGAGTATGATGGGATCTCTGGAACGCTAACAGTTAGGTGATTCGAATTAGAGCTCTAATGTGCTATGGTGACCTTCCCACATCTGAAAATTTGAGGATCTGTTGAAGACCAGGGGATAAGGGGAGACACATATAGCCGAACCCGAACCAGCGCACTCACCCAGTATGCTTTCTTAATTTAGTATTTAAAACCTAGGCCAAGTTGTGCGGAGCTCGTAAGTCTAGTAGGTTGTTGAATAAAACAATACCTACCCGCGTTTTGTTCCCTTGTTTTTTTATCTTTATTGCCTTCGTCGGCTCTGCATGTAGAGCAAATACGGTATAGTTAATTTATACCGGGTTAGTGATGTTCTAAATGAAAATTTTCTCGAACAAAACAAAGTATACATAATTTTGATATTTATACAGATAATTTTAATAAATTATCCCACTAATGTGGGATTAAATATTAAGCGACATACCGTGAAATTATGGGTATATAGGTATTAAATATTAAAAGAAAACTTCAATTTAAAAAAAAAATAGTTTTTAGTTATTAACATAATTTTAAAACACATCAAGTTATCGGTGGAACCCTATCGCAATAAGTTTGGTATAAATTCTTGACATTAGTTTCAATGTGGTCAATAAGTTAATATACGACAAAAAATATCACTCGCGCAAACTATAGTAAGTTCGGATGAAGTCCAAATTTTGACGTTAATTATGAACAATTTTTTTTTGCCAAAATACCTATACAGCAAGAGCACAAAAGGGTACAAGTACAGTACACCAAAAATACGACTGACATTTGCGCCTGTTCTCAAGTAACTGCCTGCATGCCTGCCTACGACATCGAATAATAAATACAAGCTGAGAAATGTGCAGACATTGTGCTTTAGAACAATGACAACATCGGGGGCAGAACTAGAGGTATCGATAGAGGGCAGAATGTAGCAGTAATACGTAAGTAAGTACTGCTACATTCTGCCCTCTAGGTTCTAGGACAGTGTGCAGATGAAGTAATAGAAGAACTTGGTAATAGTAGATATTATATTTTTAAGGAACAGAACAACACTGAAAATAGTAAATGTAGAAAATAGGTAAGTAGTAGGAGACAAAAATAAAACGGAGAAACGTCCGTTCAGGACAAAATACAGAGAGAAACAAAATACAAAGAAAACGATGAAATTAATGGAATAATGGAATTTAGATATGGAATGGGAACATGATTTGAATTTTGAAAATATAGATGAAAAAATGCCAATATGAAATGAGGTGAGATAAACGCAAACGATGAGGTTGAAATTGATGGCAAGGAGGTGACGATATGGACGATGAAGTCGACATCGTTACAGTACAAATAGAAAAATACAGATTCAAATTGAGGTATTCAGCAGGTGTCCGTCTCTAGCTAAAGTACAAAGTTCTACAATTAAATGAGAAGTCGAAGGCGAATTCATTAGTTTAATATACTCATGAATTAAATAAGATGTTAGTTATAGGATTTTTTCAATGAAATCGCGTGCCGTTCGTTAAATTTATTGACATTAAAAAACAAAAGACAAGTATAAAAAACACTAAAAATCTATTATAATATCATCTACAAAAGAGGTTTTCCAGCATCCTCCGGCGCCAGGTGAGAGGAATCTCAATATTAGCTAGCGCGAGGGTAGTTCTGGGCCTTTTATACAGTAACCTTCAGGCACTAGACTGATCGTGAGGTGTCGCCTGACAGTGTGCTTTTGTTACCTAACCTAATGAACCATCCCAAATACCGCACCAGGGTGCGCTGGAAGCGTTAAATATCTATTCAAGTGTTTTCTTTTACTTCTTTAGAAAACCTTTGTTCTAATGTAGACGGGCACGTCTTGAATTGGATCTCTTTTTCCCAAAGATTCCTTATCAGTTGAACTGAAATTTATAATTTGCCACGAACCGATATTTGATAATTTTTTCAGCTCAGTACTACACAGTTCTTGAATGCAACTAGCCTTTCTCTGTCGCGGTACGTTTCAGACATTTCACGAAATGTATTATAAATGTATTTTCGACGCCTGCATTTGAAACATTCCTAAAGAATTGAAATGGGAACTGCACAGTCATTCGTCGTCGTTCAAGCTGTTTACTTCTTGGGAACGTGGTACAAAGTAATGGTGACGAGCGGGAATTTGTTTCAAATTACGTTTGGTATACAGTCCCACTAGTTATTCGTTTGTTGTATACTCGTAAATACGAAATCTTGCTCCCACACTCTCTTCGTGTTTTTACGTAGGAAAAAATGTTATGTCTATGCGAATCAAAATCACATTTATTTGTAAAGATAGGTTACAAAGATATTAGGTTATATCGTGATGTCCGCCACCTTTTGCCTTGATAAGTACATCTATTTCTCATACATTAATCATGTATAATAATATGTTACAGAAATTAATTTATATATATATATATATATATATATATATATATATATATATATATATATATATATATATATATATATATATATATATATATATATATATATATATATATATATATATATATATATATATATATATATATATATATATATATATCTGCCCATTTATTTTATGTACTTAGTATTATTGTAAATAAAAATCTCTTATATATCGTTTTCCATAAACCTTGCACACCTAATACCTCTTTCTCGTATCATTTCCTCTGCCCGAAGGTTGCCTGAAAGAGATCACTCTTAGCGATAAGGCCGCCTAAATTGTATTTCACTATTTCCTTTTCTATCTCATGTTTCTTGTTTTATATTAGTGCAATAAAGTGTATTTTACTTTACTTTACTTTACTAGTTTTTAATAATACAATAGGTCTATGGCTGGATCTCTTTCCCTTCAAACCGGAACACAGCAAGTAGTTGTTCCATGTTATAGGGGTGTTAACGGTATGTTATGGGTTCTTAAATATTTAATTTAATGTTACTCTCTCTCGTTTGTGCCAGCTCGCAACCACGTAACTCCAAGGCTAAGACCACTCGCGGAATTCCGACGGCTTCTTCCTGAGAATTTGAATAAACAGACGGTATGAAATGTCAAACACGTATATACGCAATGGTCTAAAGTATGAACAATTGTTTTCGCAAAGTAAACAATTATATACGCGTTACGTAGGTAAACAACATTGTTTTCGCGAAGTGCGTCGTTTTAGTTTTGAAGGTGAGAGTGGAAAACCTTCTATGGATCAAAACAGAGCCCTATATTGCTGCTGCTACTCCGTCCGTCCATCCGTCTGTCAGGTCCTCCTGATAAACGGACGGACGGACATACTAAACGGAACAAACTTCAATTCACACAATAGATGGATTGATAGAAACACTTTATTGTACACAAATACGGGAAAAGTAAAAACTACAGGAATAGTAGCACGATATGTACAAAGGCGGTCTTATCGCTTAAAGCGATCTCTTCCAGGTAACCTCTGTAAGTTAATTGGACATTAAAGAGATAGAGCGATAGGAACAATTTTATTATTACACAATATTACATTGAACCAAATAGAAATATAAAAGTTTGTAGAATTCTATTTTATTGGGGGGTCTCATACAAATACTTAATATAAAGGGGATCAATGAAAAAAAAATATTTTTGTACCCTATCGTGTGTGGTATCGCTCATGAAGTAGACCTTAAATATATTTTTAAAAAATCTATAGGCAGAAAGAACGACGTAAGCCCCCGTCTAAGTTGTCAATTTTAGACCACTTTTGTTTAGGTTTATCTCATGAACAGTGTTTTCTAGGAACTCTAAAATCGACTAGAATTTGCAAATTTGTACGAAATCCAATCAGTGACGTTTCATTTTAAGTTGCAGCAAATCATTTGATTCAAGGCTCTCATTAAGGTACGATTGCACAGAAGTTTTAAAGCTTTATTCTTATCCAGTTTTCAATTATTTTATTTCTTGACACATGCATTATTTAAGGCCTCAGGGTTTAAAATAATGGCTCAGTAATAACGTCTGCCATTAAGACATTCAATTAAGTACGAATGCTAATGTATTCAGCCGTTGGTGCTATCGTGAATAAGTCATACAAAATTATTATGACTGGGGATGCTATTTTATGCGTGGAGCTTATCATTTTGCAATAAATGAATGTAAATTTTAACAAAATTAATTATCGCGAATTTTCTAAAAACCTAAAATACAACAGGATATGCCAGTTTAGACATTTTTCATCAAACAATTTGTTCGAAACTAATCCAAAAAATGAATCGCTCTAAACTGAAATCTAATGCTTAATTAGTTAGTTTTTTTAAGGCAAAGGGAACTGAGCCCATACAGCCATGTCTGATGTAAACAACTCTTTCAAGTCTTCATTAAAATGCTGGTGTGACACATTTCATTGCTATCTGGGAGAATCTTCTGCACCATCCGAACCAAAGAAGAAGGCGCTTCGGACGTAGTATGGCTCTTCAAAATCCAGCCAAGCACGGATCGGGCTGCAGCATCTTATTTGACTTTACTTCACTGTCCCACACATTATTCACATCTTGTCGAAGTTCTTCGAGCAAGAAACACCATTCTTACTAGAAAAGCACTACTGTAAAACAATTTGCAAGACAAAATGAAACAAAGCTGACGTGGATGCCACAACGGGAGAAACTCTTTAATGCATAAATTTTGACAGTTGTGTCGAGCAGACCAAAAAGGAGATAGTCATGTCCTTAATAACTTAGTTGATTTCCAGGTTGCAAGTGACGTACAAGAAAAATCATAAAATAAGTTTTTAAAGTAAACAACTTACTCCAAAAACTAATTTTCTCTGAATATGACATTTTAACAGCAAGCTATTAATTACCAAGACAAACCAAAAGCTGCTCACGTCAAACCATAATGTTTTACTGCCTCTTGTATTCATCGCTGTAGAAAAAAGATCAGTATATTGACTTTTCACTTTATTCTCCCGCACGAAGCACGCACACACTCGCAGAGAGATATACTTACAAAATAGTCCTTGATCACTATATCAGAACTCGACTGCTCGACTGTGTAAGCGATAGTACTAACGCAAGGGACCGAAAGAGTCAGATAGGTGGATTACGAGGAACAAACGTATCTGAATCCCTAAGAAATAATATTTTGGCATGTATGTAGAATTTCCGGTAAGCACGGCGGCTTACCGGAAATTCTAATCTAGAGAATCCCGTTGCGGCAAAAACATATACATTAGGATATTAGTTTAATTTTTTTGTATTGTATCAATTAACTTACATGGACATAAGAAGAATCTAAAAATATTTTTTCGATATCTCAATTAACATCAGAGATATTATTGGTTAAGTTAGTATTCGAGATATGATCTGTCCCTATTTAGCAAAACAGTACTTTTTATGTAGCCAGGACCTGCTTGTATGGCGCTAGGGAACAGTGACGTCATAATTATCTATTGCCGTTTCATACTACTGTCTGATTTTTGATTCTTTATAGTTAATTTATTCTTCAACTAATTTTAATTCTGTTTTTTAATGACTATTATTATCCGGAAAAGTGAGCAAAGATCGCCATGCACTGGGTGCCACAAGACGGACAGCGGCGCCGAGGCAGGCCCAGGCGTAGGTGGAAGGACCACTTCCAAAAAGGATGGTATAAGGACGCTGAGGATAGGGAAAAATGGAAAGGAGGAGGGGAGGCCTTTGCCCAGCAGTGGGACAGTATTTTTATGAAATACATTTGATATTTTGATAATTGGAAAATGCCTTTTTCTGAGAATGTGACACAAAATGCGGTAACCAAAGATATTTATTGTAGATTTTACCTTGACAGCAACATGCGTTTTTACGGCCTCTAGCTAATGTACACCATCTGTCAAATTTTTGCAATCTGAAATGAACATTATTGCATTCCCCCATCGACTTCAAATTTGAATTGTAGAATTTTGACAGAGACTTTAGCTCGAGGCTGACTGTACTTATTCAATGTTGCAATATGGTTTCTGCTAGGTACCACTTTCAGTTCCGAATTTCATTACTTACTGTTCTTATTTATTATAGAGAATTCGTATTCAGAGGTTCATAACTAAAGAACTAATTATTTTCCTGTCTTGAATGGCTAATAAAACAAAATTACGAGTGTACCTCCCCCTTAATATTCAATTTAATGACATGCAACTGTTAATTTAGTACCAACGAAGGGAATTAATTAAATTAATAAACCAATTAATTGGATTTATACGGTTAGGTAATATAATAAGGAGAAAAGTGTTCAAACTTTTCTTATTTTTATTATTTGCAGATTTCGGCTAATTAAGTCTTACATTTTGTTGTAATATTTCCGCATTATTTTTCTTTACTATTGCTTCAGTGGTCTTCTTCTTCTAAGTCGTATTCCTCATTGCTGAGGGTCGTGATCATTCTAAGGAATTAATCACATAGAACGACTCTCTTGGCAGATTTATTGGGGTGGTTTTCCTGGTTATCTCAGTGTTCAAGTTTCCTCACGATGTTTTCCTTCACCGTTAGAGCAGTCGGTAAATGTACGTAAGTCATAAAAAAATACGAAAAACTCATTGGTACATGGCGCTGCACGGTTTCGAATCCGGACCTCCCGTTTCGGACTCCGGTGCCCTAGCCACTGTGCCACCGACGCTTCAAAGTATTGGTATCATACATACCGTTCAAAGTCGAAAAGAAAAATATAAACAATAGCAGAACCTTACACTCTCCTTCGAAGTTATTTTAAACTCCCATATTTCCAACCGTAACATTAAAACAGAAGCCAAACAACATTTTTATTTGTGTATAATACCAAGTCTTGTTAAAACGGTACCACCCAATACTTGAAACCGAAACGGCGCAAATACAAAACACACTCTGTATAATAAACTTTATGCACGTTCAAAACTGATATAAAAACTACTATGGTACTATCTGTCGGAAATATCTCAGGACCTGGGGTAGCGATTCATGCACGTTCAAAAGGTAAATGTCGACATCGACATTTTTCCATCTCGTTCACTCACATAGACCGAGGCCTATGCCTCGCTCTGTCTCTTTCGTTATCGGTAAGAAAAGGACAGAAGAAGATGATGTCGTCTTAGGTTTAGAACATAGAAATTAAAATCGGATAAAATTCAAACCGTCTGAAATTGTTAAAACTCTAAACCTACACCATCTTCTTCTATCCTTTTCTTACGTGTGAAGTCTCCTGTTGCATGTCGAAAGTTCTAGAAAGCCCCGCACAGGTCCACAGATATTTTCGACGGGAAAGTATCTGAATGATCTGCTTATACAGCATGTTCCAGAATTCTCTGACACCGACTTCGCTGATGATTGTCAAAGCTTAAAACAGTCGTTTGTACGCCTTTTTGAGTTAAAACTTTATGTTAAGGTAACAGGGAAGGTTTTCTGTTAGCAAAAAGTAGTTCATTGATTATTTTTTTTGTAAAAATGCCACCCATTTCTGAATGAAGGCGCCGGTAACCTGTTTTAATGCCTACCAGTTTTTTATGGTTCCGCGGAGAATACGCCATACGAATACGTCTTTGTTGTCTTAATTTTTTTGGGGTCTTGTCTTTCTGTGTAGTAAGTACCATAATTATGTCTAGTGCTTATTATGTTCCATGTTCTAACCTCTACAATGTTTTATATTCGGCTCCATTGTTATCTTTTTCACGCTAGTAACATAAGTACTCGTATTTTCTACTAAAATTACTGAAGCTTTTACTAAGAATGTTTTGGTTAAAATGTTGTGAATAGAATTGAAATCTGGAGTAAAACGTGTTAGACAACTTAACCTTGTAATATTTCTTTACAAAAAATACAATGTTAATGTTTTACTTTTTCTTTATTTAAATATTATTCGTTAACAACGCCCACCAGGGTATGCCAGTGCTAGGAGTGTTCACCACAATGGTCCAAAGGTAGATTAGATCTGGCTACCCTAGCGCCGCAGTCAGTTTGAGCTATTGTCGCTTCATTCAATGAAATTGGTTTATAATGAGATATTAATGACAAATAAAAAACATAACACACTATTTACTTGTCATAAATTTCTTCTAAACGTTGGCCCCACTATATATTTTTATCTTCAGCAGATGACTTAGTGGAAGACACATCAAGCTACACTCTGTGGAACTCTGTTGCAATAAGATTTTGTTATTTTTTAAAATTTATTTACTAGTTACATAATTATTACGGGAATTTCCAATTCAATTATGTAAAACAATACTATTCCACCTATAAATTAATTCATTTTACATAAAATAATTACATGCTTAGATAAGTCAGTGTTACTTCTGTGAATTCTGTCAGATCAATCCTTTGGGATACATCGTTTAGTATACGAAGAGCTCTCGTGATTGGAGCAAATTTAAGGTTTGTTCCAGCGGTCGGTTATGATTTCTTGACATTCGTATGAATGTGTCTATTTAGTTAAAACGACAACGTACTAAAGGAACGCCTAATGTATCGTACACTGTACATACGGAACCCTAAGTAATTTTAAAACTGTCACATGTCTGATTATAAATTTAAAATGTTTTGTTTTGTTTCGATACGGCGGCGGCTTATTTCAAGTTAAGCCTTAATGGTGGACTCAATCGCGACCTTGCATCGGAGAGACGTCAGGGAGGGACTTTTATTTTTCCAGAAAGTGCCAAGAGGAGATAACCCTGCAATGTTATACCACTAGAGGCGCCTCTAGCACAATGGTATGTAGCCAATCATACGTTCCTTTCCACCAAATATTTTTTTACCCTTCAGACTCGCGCCACGCTGTCTTAACATATTTTTTAGGTCTACTATTTTGAAATGGCCATATGATGCCATGATATCATCACAATTTTGTTAATAGCTTCGAAAAATTAAATTAAATTAACCCAAATAACGAGAAATTTGTGATATCTTCAAAAATGACGTTTCGTTTTGCTTTTCTGTTTACGGAGTGTGCTTGTGGCTCCATCTACGCAACGCTTTGCGTTTTATGTCCTATTGTATGGAGCGCGTCAATCTTTATACGTATTTTTTGTGGCATTAAAATGTTTTACTTTCTTTCTTTATAGCCGGTCCGAATATAGGCACGAGTCACGTTCCATTACATGTTTTTGGATGTCAGCGGGGTGTAGAAGAGCGAGGGAGCTGGACATGTCCTCCCCACACCGCGCGGCGTACCACACAGCGTATGCAACGCACGTAATGGCGATTTTAACACTCGAACGTTGCAAAAACTACTATTTACACACAACACAACGAATATTTCGAAGAATTAAGTGTGACTGAAAATAAAGTAAGTACCTACTTACGTAAATACCTCAAGAATTAAGATTTAATGATAAAGATAGCACGTTGATTTGAGAATTTAGGTTTACGAACGTTTCTGCCACGCACCTGTAAAATGTGGAACTCTCTTCCACCCGACGTTTTCCCGCAGCGCTACGACATGGTATGCTTCAAAAAGAACGTTAAAAAAGTCCTCTCCCTCCACGGCCGGCAACACACGTGCAATACCCCTGGTATTGACGTGTCTCTATGCGACGGTGACTACTTACCATCAGGTGGCCCGTCTGCCGGTTTGTCGTAGCCAATTTATTAAAAAAAACTTGTAAAGAATCAGACAAATTGAGATATAAGTTGATTTACTAGGAGATGGCAAACAAGACATAGATACACCTTCCGTTTCCCCATTTAAAATTACTTACTGCGACTCTGGAATCAAGATAGTAAGAAAGAGACGGATAAAAATAAAAAGAGAGACAGTGTTCGTGTAATGATCGTATATTAATTTTGTACTAACGAGATCTTTAATTTATTGCTCTTGGTTTAATTATAAAGAATACTACAGGTGTAATGGATTTCTCAAATTAACAGTTCATATCTTTGATGGCAGGATTTAACAACTTCACAGGATGTAACAACTTAGTTTTTTTATAAGTTGCGTAATAATTTGATGATGACTCTTCATGACTAATTTTTTTTTAAAACATCACGAAATTCAACGGGTTTTTTTAGGGATCCGTACCTCAGAGAGGAAAACGGGACCGTATATATACTTATTCCCTTGACCCAAATTCGAATATCGACTTTAAAATTTTGTTAAATTGTTTTAGAGGGGGATTTTGAAAACGGGAACCTTGAGGAATTCATAATTACCAGGATCCATACAATAATAAGATACTTGATACTGTAATAAATATGATAGAGACAAAATTTAAGACCCATATGTAAAAAGGGTTATTATAAACTGAACGACTACTTAAATGTTAAAGATACTTGGTCCTAAATTAAGCTCCAGCTCTGCACATTGTGTACATATATGATTGTATTCATAATTATTGTAAGATATATTTATTTCAAAAGATGTGTTGCTGAAAGTTTCTGGCGCCACTTCTTTCCTTTCAGCTATAGCACCTTACGAAGCGGTGGTAAAGTAAAAAAGAATGACGTTGTAAAAATGTTCTATAATGTACTTACTTACAATAAAAAAAACATTTTGATTATTGGTAACGTTATGTATGAACTTTACATTTTAGAGTTACATTTTGAAGGAACTTAAACACACCAAAACATACGTACAACAAGACAGGTGTTCCTTTTTTCCAACAAGATAAAACCTATCTTAACGAGGATCGGAAATCAGGACCGGGAATAAATCGTTAACGAAATCACTTTGGTTAAAACAAAAAGTTGTAATGTCTGTCTGTTGTTTTCATATGTATTTGTATGATCTAGAGAGAGAAGTAATTGTATGAATCGACTTCGGGTTATTTCTTTGTAATGTCATTAGACCTTCTGTTTGGGATATCCGTTGTCTCGTAATAGAAATACCAGGAAAGCATTTTTCAATTCGGTGGTTTCCAAGTAACAAATTATTAAATGCATTTCTTAAAAAATAATAAATAGACTTAAGTTTATGGTCAAATGTGAAAACAGAATTAAAATTCGTTGAAAAATAAAATAGCTACAGGCAATCAAAAATCAGAACGGTAGAAAAAGATGGCGCTCTAGTATAGAGTGACGTCACTCTACACTAGCGCCATACAAGCAGGACCTTGGCTACATATTAAGAACTGTTTTGCTAGAAAGGGACGGAGCATTAACTTTTATCATTAATATCGCTGATGTTAGTTGAGATATCGATAAACGGATTTCAGATCCATCTTCAGTACGTCCATGTAAGCTGATTCATCAGCAGCCTACTCTAGTCCACTGCTGGACATAGGCCTCTCCCAGGGCGCGCCACTGAGCCCGATCTTCGGCTCTTCTCAACTAGTCGCTGTCAGCCACCTTGCGCAGATCGTCGCTCCATCTAGCAGGGGGTCCCACACTACGTTTGCCCAAACGCGGTCTCCACTCCAGAACTCGTCTAAGCTGTAAGTGTAAGCTGATTGATTGAATAAGAATAATTTAGGCAAATACCCAATTCCCGTGTGTTCTACTGCGCAATAGAAGTAAAGGGATTTTTTTCCTACTTTTTCTACTAATAGAATAAACAGTAGAACAGCTGGGAACGACCCATATAAGAGGAACGAATAGAATATAGCCGCTTGTAAACAATCATCATCAGCGCCTTCATTTACTGGACCCGCATGCTTCATCGTCGACCTGATCGTCGCTTACCATCAGGCGAGATCGAGGTCAAATGCGGGTTTAGTAGTCAATAAAAAAAACTGTGTACATAGGCGACGATCAACGTAAAATGGCTAGCCATCTAGGCGTGCCACACTATACGCTCGCCTAGTCCATCCCAGTTCATGGGACAAACGATTTTTTTATAAATATTTTATGGCTTGGAAATATGTATTTTAGGCCAAATCTTAGATCTTCCATCAGGCCAGGTGATGACTAGGTGGCCAGTTGTCCTGGTCCACTTGTGAATGGTTAAAACTCGGCGAAGTCCCATTGAAAATATCCACATTACGTTGTAAGTTTTGTATGGAGATCGAAAACTCAATGGTATAGCTGTGCCTGGAATGTTAATCCGGACCTCCCGTTGGTATGGGATAGTCATCCTAGCCACCACCAACACTACACATCAACACTAATTAAATTAATTGAATTAAACCCTCATTAAGCACTACATACAAAAAGTATAATTGGAAATCTTTCAATCGACGTGTAAATTCGAAATTGAAAGAACCCCGTCTATTTCCTCGCACGTTGAAATTAAAAAGGTAATTGCTGCGTCCCGCTGGGTTTCATTCACTCAGTCACTCACTCGTTCGAACTTCAACCAATCGCCAATTTAGTGATGGGATAAATCAGGCTTGGTCTTGCAAAAATTATATCCAAAACTTCTTCGTTGACTTTTGTTGATGGGTATTTTATTGCCCATGTTCTTTGGTCTCAAGTGAGTCCAAAAGTCGACCATCTGTTAATTCCGGCCACATCCATGGATGTAATGATATACTACTTAAAGAGTTCTTCAGGTTCCCATTTCAATATTAGGAGATAAAACGAAATCTATGAGTGAAATCTCAAAAATAAAACGATAAAAAATTAGTTCTTAAACAATAAAAAGAATTATCGTAGACTAAGATGGTACCTAGCTAGCGGGAAAGTATTTTAACAAGAAATCTGAAAAACAAGATTTGAATCATGAAATCATTGAATTGGTGTTTATTTGTAAGAAAGAAAGAAAGAAAGTAAAGAAAAACACGTGTCATGGTCTTTGGTCTCAAACCAGCCATCACTAGTCCATCCGTTCATTCTGGCCACGTCCTTTCACAGCGGGCAAGTATTTTAACAAGAAATCGTATAACATCAACATTTGAATCACGAAAGAATTGGTGTTTGTATCATGGTCTTTGGTCTCAAACCAGCCATCACTAGTCCATCCGTTCATTCTGGCCACGTCCTTTCACAGCGGGCAAGTATTTTAACAAGAAATCGTATAACATCAACATTTGAATCACGAAAGAATTGGTGTTTGTATCATGGTCTTTGGTCTCAAACCAGCCATCACTAGTCCATCCGTTCATTCTGGCCACGTCCTTTCACAGCGGGCAAGTATTTTAACAAGAAATCGTATAACATCAACATTTGAATCACGAAAGAATTGGTGTTTGTATCATGGTCTTTGGTCTCAAACCAGCCATCACTAGTCCATCCGTTCATTCTGGCCACGTCCTTTCACAGCGGGAAAGTATTTTAACAAGAAATCGTATAACATCAACATTTGAATCACGAAAGAATTGGTGTTTGTATCATGGTCTTTGGTCTCAACCCAGCCATCACTAGTCCATCCGTTCATTCTGGCCACGTCCTTTCACAGCGGGCAAGTATTTTAACAAGAAATGGTATAACAACAACATTAGAATCACGAAAGAATTGGTGTTTGTATCATGGTCTTTGGTCTCAAACCAGCCATCACTAGTCCATCCGTTCATTCTGGCCACGTCCTTTCACAGCGGGCAAGTATTTTAACAAGCAAAAAGTTGGGAGAGACACGCGACCGGAGAACCACTTGCGAATTGGTTTAGGCGCCCATCTATTAGAACAATTTAGTGAGCAGACTCACCAGCGAGCAGCAGTATGCAAGCGATATGTGTTGAAAAATAACCTACAAGCTTGGGATGTTCTGTTACCCTTCAAACCGAAACACAGCAATGCAAGCAACCAGCGGCGCAAGGTTGCCTGTCTATCGGTATTTTATAGGACACATTTCGGAGAGTGCGCATCGGAATTGCACGACCTAATTCCAGCATCTCCATTTTCGACATGCGCCCCAAAAAATGGGTGACTGAATGATATATCATGGAATATCATGGCGATGATCGAACAACGCTTCTTATTTTCCATTAATTCTAAAAACGCTTGTGTTATTATTGGTGGGCAAGGAAAGAAAAGTGAGATTACGAGTTTGAATCTCGAGCCGCTAAGCGATTCTACGGCTCGAGCTTACAATTATTTTTCCGCACGTGTTACACAACGTTTTTCATCACACCTGGCGAGTATATTCTTATATTACTAATTAAGAAACTAACTATGAAAGTTAAAAAAACGTAAAGTAATATATTCCAACAAAAGAAACAACATTTCAGCCACATCGGTGATTTCTTGTGGCGTTTCTATTATTTTCGAAAAAAAAACAGAACACTATCGACGCATGCACGAATAGGTGCTGATGAAAAATAGATTTATAAATCACATAATAATATTTGACTCAGTGGTTCCTCTATCTACCCCCTCGAGAATTATGGACGCGACAGTTTATGTATGTAATTGACTCAGTTATTCTTCATATTGCGATATGTATAAAATTACGACCAAACTTACTTCCTAATTAGCGTCGGTGGCGTAGTGGTTAGGACGCCGGACTCCCATGCGGGAGGTCCGGGTTCGAAACCATGCAATGTCATGTACCAATGAGTTTCTCCGATTTTTTTCGAAGACTTACGTACATTACCGACTGCTCTAACGTTGAAGGATAACATCGTGAGGAAACCTGCATGTCTGAGGAAATTAAAAAGTTTTCGAAGGCGTGTGAAATCCACCAATCAGCAGTGGCCTTGTTGAAAGGGAGGCCTGTGCCCTAACAGTGGGGACATTAATAGGTTGAGATGATGATACTTCGTAATTATTGAACTTGCTAATCTACCTCAATGGATGGACGTCTATCAATGGATTCACCAAACGTCGAATTGACTCCTTTCTGGCGTTCAAAAGGTGGAATCTCATTTTGGATTGAGTGGTTTCTTTGTATGCGGAATTAAAAAGTATTATTTGTATAAAAAATGTCATTTATGTTTGTGTTTCACTGATCTTCACAGTCTTCAGACCAGTCCTTTTCACGGAAAGAATGACCTCGTAATAGTAACGAGAAATCAGACAGGCAGGCTGAGGCAGGCCCCTTTGTCCGGTGCTGCACACCACCTTCATCAAACTTAATTACTTTTGCTTATTTATTTTTATAATATATTTGTTTAATATTATTTTTGTCTTCTGTACATAATTGTTTGTATGTGTGCGCTATTGGGAATAAATTCTTTCTTTCTTTTATTCTTAAATCAGGACAATTGTTCATATAGTATCCATTACAATATTTTATAGCATCCATTAACCCGAACATCCATTAACGAGAAATCTTGTACAGCGGGGGATAATGTAATTCGACTGAAAAAGACGTATCACAAGATTTTTCTTCCGGGTTTTTTTATCTTCCTTTTTGTTGGAAATTATATTTAACACAGACATTCGAAATCAACGTTCATGTTATTTGTGATAACAAGATCTTATTGAGTTCAAAGATCTTTGAGATATTAAAACCTTTTTCTCAGAATTACAGGGAAACTGGTGGAACAAATCAATATGATTTTTGTGTAGGTACGGTGGGGAAAGCAGTAAAACTCGTAGGTAATAATAGTATCCACTAAGATCCTTAGGCTCAATTTACATTGCCGCGGAATGAAATGGAAGCGAATTTTCGCAACGCAATTGTACATAGCATAATGAACTTTATGTCATTTGTGTAACATACAAACTAAATACGAGCCAAAAAAGAGGTCGCGCGTCTTCCGGGGAATCCTCGCGCATTCTCGAGAATTTCCCTAGCAGTAAAGCGTATTTAGTTTGTAAGTTACACAATTGAACATTTTTTAGATTACTTTGCGAAAATTCGCTTCCATTCCATTCCGCGGCAATGTAAATTGAGCCTTAGTCGTCTCGTACGACACCCACGGGAAGAGTTGGGGTGGTGCTATTGTTTATGGCCACAAAGATACATTAGTTATATCGATTATTATAGTCAAAGATCTAGAAAACCGTTAAACCAATTTTGATCTAATATTCAGATTACAGAATTACAATTTAAAATTAAAATTAAAGTTAAAGAGATTAGATATGTGATATGACTATTATAAATTTATAAAATATATTAATATATACATTTATATATCTGGGATAAAAATCTCATTTATTTTGTATTTTCATTTATTTTTCTCATTTATTTTGATCAGATAATATGGCTAAGAAACTTCTTGACAAATTTCGCTTTCAAACGAAAATCTTATCAAAATCGGATCACTTTAATGAGATATAAAGCAGACAAACAGACATGTATTTCAAGAGGTAGATTAGAATATTTCAAAGAAATCGAATTCGAAAGAAATCAATTATTTTTTTGCAAATTCAAATATACAGGTGTGTATTTGACTTGGACTGGGTCTTTATCGAAATTTTCCTCATTCCTTGGAGCATTGACACATATTAACGCCATATTTCTCCGAAAAATATAATGAGTCTCCCTGGAGACTAGTTTTTGTTCGATATTGGTGTGTGTTTCATACAATAAGTATTTCGTTACCAGTACTTACACTTTTTGTTAGAATACAGAATACAGAATATATTTATTTGCAAAAATGTAGATGTATTTACAGGATGTTGTTGTTAGTTAAGTACCAATACATTTTGCCTTGTACTAGGCGTGCAAATTATATAATTTTTTAATAAGTATCTATTTAGTAAAATTAATATCAACACAAGTATTTATTTAATGCAATCTTAAAAATATATAATAGTGTCTAAAAATATATTTAAATTCTAAGTACGTCATTACAATTTATCTGCCAAAAATTCATTTAAAGTATAATAAGTTTTATTCACCAAAAATGTGAACAACTCATTCCTGAACCTGTTCAAGTCAAGCATTTTGATATTTTCAGGTAACTTGTTATATATTTTAGGCGCTAGACATACCAGGCTTTTGTGTAATAGAGCAGTCCCTGATGCTACTATGCATAGTTTGTCTCTGTTACGCAGATTTCTATCATGAACTTGGGCTATATTTTGAAACAGAGATGAGTTAGTCCTAACGAAGACAGCAACTTCATATATGTAGAGGCATGGTAAAGTTAAAATTTTCAAGTATCTTATCTTATCTTATGACAGGGGGCCAGGGATAACCCCAGCGGCACTTCGACCCTCAGGGATCTTTTGTGCTCACCTCTAACCTTAGTATCCTTCCTGTTCCTTAAAGATGCTTTGCATCAAGGGCGCTATACAGCTTACAGGAAGGAGCCTATAGTCCTCTGGTTTCGGGTACCCCCAGAAGACTCATACGCTTTCCAGCCAACGACTTTGATTTGACTCAACGGTGTCACCACAGGCTCCACCACAGGTGGGGTTGTCTGCCAATCTCATCTTGTGTAGGAGGCTCTTAGTGCCAAAATGGCCTGTGAACGCCCCTACAATGAGACTGAGCGAATGAGCAACTTCATATATGTAGAGGCATGGTAAAGTTAACATTTTCAAGTAAATATATAAAATACTTAAGTATAAAGAATCCTGTGGTTTTATTTAGAAGAAACAGTATCTTATTTTCAAAGTTTTTGAGAAAATAGGTATACAAGGTGTCAAAATACGAACGAACGAACGAAGCTCCATCGGTCATAAGTTCCTGTAATACAAACTTGGGAAGTGTTCCAAAACAAATATGTACTAATTACCCGACAAAGGGTACTTATCACCTGACAGTTGAAATAGCGCTGGATCCAAAACCGCTTCGGGCAATGAACTGAGTGCCCTTTGTCGGGTAAAAATTACCGGTTCCTAAACTTACTCGTACTTTAGTCGTCAATTATTACTCGACAAAGTGGTTTTGGAACGTATCTTTGGTAAGGATTTTCGATACTGCTAAGCAATCAAATATAATATAATAACGCCTTCAGGATGCTGATGGGGCTGCCGAAATACTGTAGTGCATCGGAGATGTTTGCAGAAGCCCGTGGCTTTCACGCAATCATACGAAAAAGGGTTGCTTCCCTGATGCACCGTGTACATAGCAGTCCCAGCGGCATCCTGTTGACGTTTGCCGAGTCCCCTGACTCCCCGATCCTGAGGCACTGGATATACCTGCACGTCAATGCGAAGTAGTCGTCCAGTGCTTTGGGGTCGGTACCATAGCCTTTGTATTATTTCTTTAATTATTTTTTTACTAACATAGCTTTAAGTAATATAATATACTAACTTTATTTGTATGGACCCTGTCTGATTTAAATATATAATAATAATAAACACATGTAGAATTGTAGAAAAGTTTTTAGCTGCTGAAGAAGTATAAACGTTTACTTTTCTTCATGTTTTGCTGTACAATAACCTGTAATAAAATAAAATAAATAAATAGTTTTAAATGCTAATAGTTTTAACTACTAATGCTTTAAAAACCGGCCGCAAAGCTCGAGAACCCACCATAATAATAATAAGCCTGAGGATTTAGGTAGAGTGCTTGTTACCCTTCACGTTGAATGACAGAAATGCAAGCATTGCTGCTTTGCGGCAGAAATAGCACCTCCGCGAAAAGTACCTCCGCGCGAATAGTACCTCCCCAGGCGATCCTGCAAGCCAGGATCTACCACCAGTAAAATTATAATCTTTCATTATTTTATAAGCCTATAATAGTACGTTATGATACAAGTAAGCTAAGATAATGGCGCCCAGGGGGTAACGACCAAAGCTCACGCGTTTCATACGTTTTACAACACACTAGCGAGAAAAAATATATTTCATACACATATTTTTAGCCATAAAAACTCTTTGCTACGATATATGGTATACGGTAATGTAAAATAAAAAGCACGCGTGTTTATAAGCTGCATTATGAACCAAAAAGCTGTGCAATAAGAGCCACTTTACGAGCAAATGTGTTGAAAAATATATAAATGAATAAGTAATATAACATACTTCATTTGCCATCCGCATTCGTATCTAAAATAAGTATATTAAGTCAGGGTTGTAGTTAGGTTAATTGGCGCCTCAGGAAAAGTAAGGATTTTCGACATGCGCCCCAAAAAATGAGCGATCAGAATGGCGAAGTGCCCTCTTTGTTCATAGATAAGAGGAATCGTGCAGAACAGTTGGTGTAATTTCTCAATTGCCAAAGTTCTTAGTTCGTTCACGTTCGCTGTTCGTACAGGGTACCTACTCGTATATATACGAAAGTTATTGCAAAGACAAAGTTTTAGAAATAAAATTAGTAGCTTTCAGAAATAAAGTTTGAAATTGAATTCGAACCGATAATAAAATCAACGAATCCTGGAACCTCTATATTCAATTCGAATTTCGAAATTGGAACCGATGGCACTGGGTTATTCGAATAATGAAAGCATTTACGCAATTAAATTCACATTAGTTCATGGTCACTAAGAAACTTGTCAAAAATCACCAGGTCACAGGTTTTCCGATTGGTTCGAAGAGGCTCGTTAGCTGGCGATTTTTTAATGTCAAAAACGCTGGTAGCCAGAACCGTAAAACTGTCAAAGTTTAGGTTGCAGTTTGTTTTACGAAGTTCCACGGCAGCCTTTAGACGTATGAGTGAGATCGCGCTATAGCAAATTATGTTTTATCCCTTTTCATCTACGCATTTATTTTATTTTAAATACAATTTGTTTGTTTATTGTTTGTTTATTGTTTATTTACATATTTCATAACAACACTAACAGTTTTACCAATCGTGTGTTACATGTCAAGTTATATTATAGGTACATAGCATCGTATTTTATATTGGTACTGAAGTAGGAGGAGCGGTCATTACAAAATAACGTGCGGCCGAGGTCAGAAGTGTCCGCGAACAGGTCCAAGGAGCTGTTCCAGGACAGCACCGCGTTGGTGAGGGACATGGCGCGGTGGAGCGGGGCGGTGGCGAGCGCCACGTGAACGAAAGCGTGACGCATGAATTGGTATTCACTAACAGTGACAGATCGCCCCTACGTGCGAGAGCCATCTATGAGCACAAAAATTAACTTAAAAAAAAGAAAACCTCCCAAACCTCAACTTCCCCGCTCTAAATCAATTTCTGACTACGGCCTTATTGTTTTTTTTAATTTTTTCGATTCGAGTTTGATCACAATCTCACCTGATGGGAAGTGACGATGAGGCCGAGGATGGAGCACGCGGACCCAGTAAATGCCTACTTATTCTCGCCTTGAAGAAATTTCGTCATTAGAATAGAAGAATGAGTAGAAAAGAAAGCTAGCCATTACCATCGCTTCAGATTGCGCCCCGGAATCAACACCCCTGATGCAGCCCTAACTACGGCGCTGGGTAAATTGGGCACCAACATCAGAATTAATGACCTAATAATGACTCAGCCAAGTAATTATGGTGAGCAGAACCCTCCGTAAGCTCTGTAATCAATATGATATGATAACGCCGGCTTGAGATGAGCTTTGGTTACCATTTGAAGTCGGTGCGTCATTCATGTGATTTTAGGATCGACGAAAGTTGAGTTGGAGACGGCAAAAAGAGAAAAAAATTTAGAAAATGTTTTTTTTTTCTTTTTGGCAACAAAGTGTTTTACTTTCTTTTTTCTTTCTTTCAAAATAAATAAAACTAAAAATCTAAAAATATTTCAGTGTCATATAAGTAGTCAATAAACAGGTATAACCATATAATCTACAGTTCAGTCAAACAAGCCCCCTCTCACCGTGTCCCTCCTAAAAGTCCCCATAATGCTAGCTGCATTGCTCCGCTGGATTGCGATGGAGATGTGTTGGGCGAGGAGGTGTCCGGACCGGGGGTCGCACCCCTTCTCCCTCAGTCGTCTCCCCAATTCGCGGATGAAATTATTTACATCATGGCCTCATCTTTATTGTTATTACTGGGTGTTCGTCCAAAGTAGTTGAAGGTAGGGTAAAAAGACAATTCTCGTGTATCAAATTGGTTTTAATTTTTATAATGTTGTATTGTTTTTTTTATTTCAAATATTATTAAGTTTAATTATGAATGCAATGTTAAATAAATATTTTTCTTTCTTTTATTTATTAGCTCACCTTGTATGAGAGAACGTAACGGAAGGAAAGTAACGTAAAATAGAATGAATGAATGAATGAATGAATACTCTTTATTGCACAAAATTAGTAAGTTTGTATTAGTATTACTATGTTATGTAAGGGTAATGACGAACGGTGAAACGGGGGAATGAATCGAACGGTGAAACTAGTAAGGGGCCATCCATAAAATACGTCACATGTTAAGGGGGAGGGAGGGGGTCAACAAAGTGTGACATCGTGTGACGGGGGGGGGGGGGGGGGGGGTAAGCTGCGTGACGTGTTCGTGTTGTGTGGTAAGATGGGTTCAAAGTTCATGGACACAAGTGATTAAATTTTGTATCGTTCATTTGATTTGATGTTTAGTAAATCTATAATGTTTGATTTATTGTTGATTTTAAATAGTAATATATAAATAATTTCTGATATGCTGTTTTAATTTAATAATTTCTAAATTTAAAACTGCAAAATATGTGACATCACACAAATGTGACACCTGTGACAAAACGTCTAGCCATTATGTAAAACGGCGGATTATACAATCGGACTGCGACATTTATACTTATATTTTTGGTACATCTACAAGTATACGAGTATACTCGTATATAAATTTAAAAAATATAAAAAATATCGAATTGATAACCTCCTTTTTATGAAGTGGGTTAAAATTGAATGATTCTTTGTTTGTACTCTATGCGTTCCTATACCATTCATCCGATTGTGATGAAACTTTGGTAAGTTGTTGTGCGTACGCCCGGGAAGGATAGTGAGTCAAAAAAAAACAAGGCGAGCGAAACTACCGCCGCAACTAGTAAAAAATAAATAATTTATTAAATTAAATATTTATCTGCCAATTTTATATCACTAAAGTAGGTTGACCCAACACTTCGCAAAAGTTTCCAATCCTGAAAGTTCTCTGTTTCCTAGCAAGTAATAAAACTCTCGATCGAAACTTTAGCGCAAGGAACCTCAAATTCATCAACTTCCAAGGGAAACGAATAGTGTTAATTCTTGACTTATTTTATTGTTTCCCTGGGGTGTTGGTTGATAGTTAATTCGGCACTCACCTCAAAGCGAAACGAGATAACTCAAATTTACAACAAAACTTTTGTACGAAAACCTGAGAAATGTCAGTAAAATCCAGTCTCGTTCCGAGTCTATAAACTAGGAAACATAAGGATGAGTATTTTGTGCGGTACAGCTTCGATTTTAATTTTAAAAGTACTAAATTTTTTAACACTGTTGTATATATAAATGGCAAGGTCCTCAGGGTAAACGAAAAGTAGGCAGACCGAGAAAGAGATGGACAGATGACATAGTACAAATAGCAGGACATGACTGGATAAAAACAGCACAAAACAGAGACGATTGGCGAAAACTGGAGGAGGCCTTCACCCAGACGGAGTCCTTATCTACTTAAATTTAAATATATATAATTGTATTTTATTTTTTATTAAATAAGGAGAGCAGACGAACAAACGGGCCACCTGATGGTAAGAGGTCACCGTCGCCCAAAGGCACCTCACCTCACTGTATTAATATTAGAGGGTTTCTGATGCGCTGCTAACCTTGAGGAATAAGATGGATTGCCTCTCATGTGCCGGAAATTACGCTGGCTCTCTTACCCTTCAAACCGAAACATAGAAATGCAAGCATTTCTGCTTCACGGCAGAAATAGATAAGAGGGTGGTACCGCTCCAGGCGATCCTTTACATTGGGATCTACCACTACAATTTTTAAGATTGTAGCAACTGTAAAGGGGCTTTGTCATTTATCTAAATTAATAAACAATACAATTAATATATCTACCTTATATAGTATGCCTAAGCAATTTGCCGATATGCAAGGCTATTACGGTGCTCAAAACCATCAAATAATAACATCACAGAATGAATAAAACAGGGTCAGCACTATCGCAATGATATAGCGCTGTCTCTATTTAGCACATGCCATACCATGTCATGAAAGAACCGTAAATAGCAACATAAGGAACTGTTTCGGTCATTGCTGTGTGTGAAATAAACGTATTACTTACTTACTTTTTTTTACATAGTCTTCACGGGACTAAACGACGAGGTACTGCTTATAATACCAACCCGTATGTCTCCACACTGAACAAACCTTTATAAATTTTTATAACACTCCTCAACTTTACTACGTGGTTTAACTTAACTGAACGCTTTATTCACTATAATGGGTAGGTTATTCGGGTCATAATTTTGTCGTAAAACCATTTTTAGGTGAAACAGGAAATAGCATATAAAAGAGATATTGGTAGCTTATCAGTCGGTAGCTCACTGTAGAGCTTATCGCTTAGGTGCGCATGACCAGAAAGTGATCGTAAAAGTTAAACTTTTTTTTTGTTAATTTTTTTTATATATTGAAAATGTACCTACATAATTATATATCCGCTAGTACACATATCTTTAAAAATAAATTAAAATTAAAAATATCTTTATTTTCATGAATTCATTAAATAAACTATGCTAAACGTTGGACTCCGCACTAGGCAATAGCCTGTAGCCAAAAAAAAAATGGCGGAGGCCGGTTCAATTTTCTTATCTAATAATTTATATCATTTTATAAAAGGTATTTGTGAGATATTAAATTATTATTATTATAATTTTTTATTTATTTATATTTATATTATACATTTATTGAAATATTATATATACAATGAGCCCATTAGAGTATGGAGTATTTTTTCCGTGTATGGGACGGATTAGAATTAGAAATCCCTACCGCCATTGATCAAGTGTGTTGTATGAGACGACTAAACCCAGTAACTTGCTGGTGGTAGGACCTCTTCAGGGTCCGCCTGCTAGCGACTACCCTTTTATGTAAAGTCTGTCGTCAAATATCTACGCTTCGGGATCGATTTGTTACGACAGTGTTTGTAGAAGAGTCAGTACTTCCTAAGCCCGTGTGCTCCATCTTCAGCTTCATCGTTTAATTATTTATTTACACTTTATGGTACAACAATAGACTTAATAAAAACAATTAAAATGAGACATTGTACAAAGGGTGAACTTATCTCTAAAAGAAATTTCTTCCGGCAAACCCGCGAAAGTGAAAGATGAGTTATAATTTAAAGTTACACACTATGTGTACGTCAAATAAAAGTAAATACAATATATAAAGACATCTATAATAAATATGCATATAAGTACATAAATGCAATAGCTATAAAATAAATAATAAATATATTTAAAAATATAATACACAATATACGTATACGTACATACATATATAAGTATAAATAAATATTAACAAACTAAGATGGATGACATAACAGGAATCAAATTTGACAAAGGTAGTGTTCCTTTACTTGTATTTTTGGAAATGGGAATTGGTATTTAACACCAGGTGAGATTGATGTCAAATGCGGGTTTAGTCGTAAAAAATGGAAGGCTAGATTTTAATGTTCAAAATGTTCTAGGTATGTGTCATCATCAGCAGCCTACTCTAGTCCACTACTGGACATAGGCCTCTCCCAGGGCGCGCCATTGAACTTGATCTTCGGCTCTTCTCATCCAGTCGCTGCCAGCCACCTTGCGCAGATCGTCGCTCCATCTAGCAGGGTAGCACACTACGTTTCCCCAACCGCGGTCTCCTTCCAGAACTCGTCTACCCCAGCGGTTGTCGGTTCTGCGACAGATGTGCCACTTCAGCTTGCTAATCTTATGAGCTATGTCGATGACTTGAGTACAGAGGAAGAAACTTCAATCAATCAGCAATACGTTTTTGTTATGATTTCTTCACATTCGTATGATAGTGTCAATTAGGTTAAAGCGACAAACTACTAAAGGGTTTAGTCTGATGTGTTGTCCACTGTACCTAATAAATTTCATCCAATTCACATTGAACGAGCGGAGGTAGGTCCCAAAAAGTTCCCCCTAAAAATTTGATCTGCTTAAGATTTCTTTGCCACCGTTAAACTGGAAACTAATTAATTCCATTGTGAAACAACAAACAATGCCTCTCTTTCAGAGAATTCTGAAAGTAAATTAAAGCCGGCGGAAATTATTTTCCCTTTTTTCTCGATTTCTTATTCGAGGTGCAAAGGATCACGGAGCAAATTAAAAATTCTTATAGAGCGTTTTAAATATGCAACCTCCATTTCCCGGCCAATTTTAATCTGATGATTTTTTTCAGGGAACAAAACAATGAGGAAGACGAAACAAAGTGATAGAGGCCGGCTATTCGGTTTGGAAGATAATTCGGCCAAAATTATATACAAATACGTGCTACTTAAGACAGTATATTTATATATCTGTCTCAGAATCAACCATTATTAGATTCAGATTCAGATTAATTTATTTGTCCAGAATGTAGGTACAATACTACAAGATGATATTTTCTAAACAAAGAGCCGATACATTCTCCTTGCTTGCTTATCGTATGGTTAGTGGCCAGCCTAATTGCGCGCCAACGTCGCGTCGCTTAACCTGCACGATCACTTTCGGACCGTGCTCGCAACTAGGCTACAAGCTCCTGTATATTATAAGGTGCAACATGACAATATGATTTACATGCAAATGTTTTACATATTCATGTCGTATACATTCTACTGAACAATGAGCATGCAAATATAAAAAATAAATAATATAATAATCAGATAAATTGTACAATATATATGTCATTTAGATTGTAATACCTACAAAATAATCTATTATTCTAATGATAATAATTATTTAAAAAAAACACTAACCGAATAGAAACATTTATAATAATAATAATAAATCTTTAATTCAGGCATAAAAAAATCATATAACAAAAGAACAATACAATATACAAAAAAATAATTACTACTAAAACCAAATACACAAACGAGACCAAAAAAAATTAATAATATTTGGCTACAACTTATTCATTTACGGTTCTCGTCCCGGTGGACAGCCAACCAATGTTTGAATATGGGACTGCGTAGGTCCTCACACACAGCCTTCAGTATGCTGTTGTCAGATTGTCGCAACCGCTTCCAAAAAGAAGCGATGCGAGTTCTGACAACCGCAAAGAAATCGGGCACCCGTGCGTCAGCGAACATGCCCGATGCACTACAGAATCGCGGCAACCGCATAAGGGTGCGAAACGTATCATTGTATTGCACCCTTATGGTGCTATGCCATTTATCCAGTAATCATTCAAATAGTCTTCTTTTTAAACATTTTGGTGGCCGTAGACCCTGATCAGTAGAGTCGCCTTGGAACTTTGTACCACACTTTTATTTGCAATTTTAACAAGCTAGTGCCACGTGCCAGACGAACAACAAAAGGGTTCAATTTTCCCCTTCAGGGTGTGGATCCCTAAAAAGAAAAAAGAGGGTGTGTGCTTATGACCACACGATAGAAGTGAAAACTTACAACAACAAAAAACACGCGTTACCGACCCGAGCGCGCCTGATGTCGAATGGAGCCGAGTATACCCGATTCAGCGTCACCGACTCGAGCGTGACGGTTCAGTTTGGTTCACTGTTCAGAAAGAGCGCAAGGTGCGTAAAAAAATATTTCACTTTAAAAAAAGAAAACAATACAGCCTATACCTTGGCCACTTAATAGGCGATGTCCATGGAACCCTAGCGCGTTACAAGCATCTTCCGCGCAGGAAATTAAACCCGAGCACAAATCTCAACAATACACAGTAGAGCAAGTGCACTTCGCAACCAATTAGTCTCTTCTGCGTGTTCTCGTTGTGAGCAGTTTCATTTCTATCATAGTATAATAATTTATAAACAGAAAAAGATTTTAGAACTGACGCTCTGCGAGGAAATCCGACTTATAAAAAAAAAGATTGTGTGTGTTTATGACCACACGATAATAATAAAAATGTAATTCATGAAACGATGCACTCCTTGTTTGACAGTAAACGTGGCCGATGACAGCTGATGACGACTAGAGCCCAGTATACGCGATTCAGCGTCACCGACCCGAGCGCGCGTGTTGTCGAATGGAGCCGAGTATACCCGATTCAGCGTCACCGACCCGAGCGTGACGGTTCAGTTTGGTTCACTGATCAAAAAGAGCGCAAGGTGCGCCGAAAGAAGTTTTCACTTCAAAAATTGGGGGTATCTTACAGGTTTTGGGAGGTCATGGCCATGGCCTCCAAGCGCCCCTTGCATTGTCACTGAGAGAACTCACACAGCGTACGGTCACAAAAAATTTGATACATCAATGGTATTTAGTTTTCTATGATTAAAATTATAGTGTCAAATTCATAATACGAACGAATACCGCAGACTTGGCTATACATTAGATCTCACTACTTTTTATGGTCTAACGGCCCACACGAGACTTGGCCTTTTTTGCAGAAATATTTTTTAAGGGATCCGTTGTTTTTCTGTCTCTTAAAATGAGACACTGCATCGCCAGTGATGCTAGCGATGCCATCACTGGCGGTGCAGTGCAGTTTCATGCCGGAGTGTCTTTTCTGACCTATTATTGTTGTGGTTGTACCTATGATTCCTTCTTTACTAAAACTATGACGCTAGTTGTCGTGTGACAATGGAAATGCGTGCAACAGTATAGTATACTGTAGTAGTGCGCGATACAGTATAATGTACAATGTAGTAATTAACGACATACCGGGTGGCACGGTCTACAGTGTGGGTAGTTGCCAGTTAGCCGCTCATTGTTTTTCCCGTCTGTTAGCGGCCTTATTGGGTGCTACTTTAGCAGCAATAAGGAATTGCGGGTTCTAGGATCGCTTTCCCACAAGCGTTTTTATTTTATTTTCGGTGGAACTGTGGGTTTCCGCTCGACGATCTTGACTTTCTGTTCCAAATCTTCCGATTAAGTACTTCATTAAGTCTCATTCTACCTTTAATTGTTTCTTTGCGAATTTCCAAGTTTTTTTCTAATGTTACTTATCTGTAAATTATTCTTTCTGCCGTCATTCTTGTTTTCTTAAAAATAAGTAATTGTACTCACAATCAAATTAAATAAATAGCTATTTAAAGGGTCGTTAATTAACTTTGTTTTTATTGATTACTAAGCCCGCATTTGACCTCGATCTCGCCTGATGGTAAGCGACGATGAGGTCGACGATGGAGCATGCGGGTCCAGTAAATGCCTGTTCACTGTGGATTTGAAGATCCCAAGGTTGTAGGTTTCGGGAAATACAGACGCCGGCAGGCTGTTCCATTCCTTAGCCGTTCGCATAATGAACGAAGAAGCAAATCGTTTCGTACGAACAGATGGGATATCAACAACATTAGGATGGAACCCCTCCCCGCGCCTGGTAGTCCGAAGGCGGAATGGGGATTATTAAATAATTATTGGAATTTATAAATTAATTACAGAATAATCGCGATCTCACCGCTGTGATGACCTAGCGTTAACACAGCGCTCGTGTGAAAGTGAACTATTACTTTTATTTCTCTCTTTATTAAATAAACTGGTAATGGAATAACCCTTAGGAAAGCGTAACGCCCTCTACCATCTAATTCGGAAATAAGAGTTGGTGGTCATTTGCTGCGTTATTCGTTCTATGGTTTTCTTTTCCCCGTTTCCACCGCAAAGGCAGTTATGGGAGCACTAAGTGTTCTAGAACTTTCGTAAGAGTGGGTGAGGAATAGTTTTAAATGGAAGTAATAGTTTGTGTATGTACGTTCGATTCCTACACACACATACCAATGTGTGGTAATATGTAGATGTCTTTAAATACCTAAACAAGAAATAGCTGTCTGGGATTTGATTGTGTCACTGTTATCAAAAGGAACAATCAATCCCGCCTTTGGAACAATCTCCCAGTAGATATAAGGAAAACCCCCGAATCGCTTTGTGTTTAAAAATCAAGTTCGTAGCCACCTTTTGAGTACCTCATAGTCCCTAAAACTTTATATTTTACATATTAATATATTTGTGCATAATATTTTATTATTTTTCGTATGTATTGTTATATAATATATACAAAAATATAATATTTAATATATATAATCAAAAATATAATAAATAACACACATAATATGCTAAAATGAAACTGCATTAGAACAAATGGTTAGGCAGTGTATCCACACTGCAATTCGTAATGTTGACGAAGGAGATTTTTAAATATTGGCTGTGATTTGGCCTGCCTGATAGGTGACTGGAGGGAGTACCACAGCCTAACTGCTTGGACTGTGAAAGAGCGACTATAGAATTCGGTGGAGTGTGATGGACATTGCAGCATTAGACAATCCGATTAATATCAATACTTTTTAGCCAGTAGTTTTACTATTGACATAATTCGTCAGGATTTCGTTAAAGCCATAGAGGAACGTAATACTTATTTAACAAATACCTACGCCAATGCCTAATTATAATTCACAGATTTCATTCGATCAATGGTATTCTCGAATTCAATATAAATACGATCATTTAAGTTCGCTCTCGAATATTTCTCATAATAATAACTCTCTAAAACAGGAATCTGTGCGACCCGCTTCTATTTTACCTAGTTTAGAACAGTCTAGTATCTTATTACTTCCTGTATAGTGAGGTGTGTAATTTAATTAGTTAAACCCATAAACGTTAACTTTAATTGACTCTATATTTAGCGATCATTTCGTAGCATTAAACACGTGCATCTAGCTGAAAATGACTATTGTTTCTATATATGGAACGCGTAACAGATGCTAAATCGATTGCAGAATCGATAAGGAAATAGAGGGTATCTACTTACTAGTTAGTATCTAGTCACTGAGGGGCCAGCTGAAAATCAGCGTTGTGGCTTGCCTCAGCATTATGCTGAGCTGGTGTACCCTTTTTGGCACTGTACCATACCAGATGTTTTGTGCTGCATGTATTAATCTTTGTATACTTCTGTATTGTGTTCTATATTCTGGTGTTTACTGAATTTTAATTTCTCTTTTTTTTACTTTGCTGACACTAGACTATAATCTAACTAAACATAACTCTAAATACTAAATTAATAAAATTTAAGAAATACTTTTTACTTTTCCTGGTTATCTTATCTTATGATAGGGGGCCGGAAATAACCCCAGCGGCACTTCGACACTTGAGGATCTTTTGTGCCTACCCCATTTCACACACTGGTCATCTCAGTGTGCTGGTTTCCTCACGGTGTTTTCCTTCACAGTTAGAGCAGTCGGTAAATGTACGTAAGTCTTCGAAAAATACGAAAAACTCATTGATACATGGCACTGCATGGTTTCGAACCCGGATCTCCCGTATGGGAGTCCGGCGTCCTAGCCACTGTGCCACCGACGCTCTTCCTGTTATCACCAGATCCAGGTTCCAGATGTAAGAAGGACACCATGGTCCTAAATATTTGAGCTCGAATTACTTAATTGATATCAATCATACTTTAAAATCTTGGAAACTCCGTATCCAATTTTGACAGGGAACCCAAACAGGGTTTCCTGCGAATTGGGCCCCTGATCATGATGACTAAAGTACACCTTTCACATACCATAATATAGAAGTTTCTATAATTTTTCAGACGAAAACGCACACGGTCATCACGGCCACCTACAATGACGTCATCCAGGAGATAGGCACCAACGTATTGCTGCCTTTCCGCGTGTACACCCATTCTAAAACGCAAGTTGAGTGGATGGACAACCATGAGAAACTTGTGTATGGCAACTCTAGGTTTAGGGTACGTATACGACACTTTTTGACAGGGAAACTTGTCTTCCTATTCAGAACGGGCGGTACTGCAACGGCGGGTGTCGAAATAATTGCAGTCGGCTAACTGTATATACATGCGGGGTTCCCTGCCCAAAAGTGTAGCACGATCAGAATCGTGCTTCGGGAATTTTTTTCAGATGTGGCTAAGAACTCTCAATAAAATCGTCCAAATCGGGTCATCGTTTATTGAGTTTTGATGCCATAGACAAACATACATACTTTCACAACCTGTCTAATGCTGATCGATCTAAACAAGTTTCATACAATTTTATCTCGATGATTGATTAATCGATTAATCTTTAATTAAATTTAATGACGCGTCGACATGTGTGGCCGGAGCTTGTTCGATTATCTAATTACAACTTGAATTAACTTAATTACGAGTTAAAACATTGGGTTAAGTTCGTGTAAGATGGTAATCTAATTATTTAAGTTAATTGTTGTACTTATGTTAATGGATTTGTATCATAATCATCATCATCAGCCCATTAATGTCCCCACTGTTGGGGCACAGGGCTACCCTTGTACAAGAGGTACGGGCCATGATCCACCGAGCGGGCCCAGTGCTGATTGGTGGATTTCACACACCTTCGGAAACTTTTAATTTCCTCAGACATACAGGTTTCCTCACGATGTTTTCCTTCATCGTTAGAGCAGTCGGTAAATGTACGTAAATATTCGAAAAAATCGGAGAAACTTATTGGTACATGCCACTGCATGGTTTCGATCCAGGATCTCCCTCCCGCAAGGGAGTCCGGCGCGGCGTCCTAACCACTAGGCCACCGACGCTAATTACGAAGTAAGTTTGGTCGTAATTTTATACATATTCGACTAAACTCGGAAACGGCTAAACGGATTTTGTTTTAGTTTTCATTGATATACAGATTGATTCCTGAGAATGGTCATTATAGGGATCCGTATCCGTACTATTGCTGGCGACCTCCGTTCGTCCGTCCGTCTGTCACGTGCTTCTAGCTCGTAATTTAATTTAATTTTAACCAGAGAAATTACAGAAAAATCAATATAAAATTATGAGCTAACCCTTAACGTGTAAACACAGCATGGTTAGGAAGTAGAAAATTGGTTGTTGTACAAAATTGAGTTGGAAAAGCAAAAAATACTAATCAATGTAATGATTAAAATTAATTAAAAATACCTATTGAAAAATAAAATAATAAAGTAGGTGCGTGGACAGCTCACTTGAGGACATCCTCAACCCGTCTTTTAAAAGGTAATGTCCTGGGATCGAATACGTCTAACGATGGCTTATTGTTACTGTTCGAAGAGATTTCATAAACGAGATAAGACACAGATTTCAATATATCACATTATCCCTATATATCCCTTGGCCTAAATTAGAATATCGCTTCGAACCCCTTTTAGCACGTTCGCTTTCTACTTCTCACTATTTTATTATGAGGCTACTTTTTTTTCTGCATTCGTGAGATCACCTGTGTACCTACCATTGTTTAGCCATACATTTTACTCTGCTTTCTCTATGTAACAACTATAGGCCTAGTCTCAGTAGACCGATGGTTTAGTCCGACGATCGGACTGATGAGACTTTTTAGTCTCAGTTTTACAATTTTGATCTATAATTTATACCTTTCTTGTCTTGTTATTTGTTGTGTAGTTAGTTTTAACTGTAATCATGTTCCACGGTATACGTCCGACAATTATATAATGTTTAATAATTATAAACTAATGAGTAACAAAGGGTTGTTACTCATTAGTTTATAATTATTAAACATTATATAATTGTCGGACGTATACCGTTAGCGAAACACAATAGTACTTAATAATTAATACCCCCCCATAAATAACCCTGGGGAGAAACTAAAAAGAATATATTATTAAAATATTCTAATGTCCGTGAATTCAGATGTCCACTTTTTTCTAACTATATGTCAATTTAATTATATAATAAAATTCCCCGACAATATAAAATTAGAAAAAACAATTACCTCTTTTCTCAATATACTTGTTTATTTATTTATTTATACTTTATTGTACAACAATAGACTTAATAAAAACAATTAAAATGAGACATTGTATAAAGGGTGAACTCTCTAAAAGAGATTTCTTTCAGCAAACCAACGAAAGTGATAGATACGTTATAATTTAAAGGTAGACAACTAAAACCAATCTTAAACTAAAAAAAATGACTAAGGTAAACTACGTAATAACTATATGATTTTACTCAATAGACCGGTTCTTTAATGAAAAATAAAAATCTTGCATTCTTGATTCTTGGGTGAAAGAAAAAATAGACTATAACGGGCGTTCAACGTTTTTTTTTTAAATAATTCAGGAATGGATGTCGATCATGCCTAGTTTCGCAACGGGTACCTACTTTATCACCTACCTACTATTTACGTCTACCTTTTGTACTTTTCAAGAATGTTTTCATTGAACATTTTCATCCGTTCCAGAATTTTATTTCTGATCCATACAACACCGAAGATATTTATCAACGGCCTATAAAACATAATACAGGGTGGGAAAATTCTATACGGAGATAGGGTGCGCGCGTAATGTAGGTACATAAAAATCCGTAAGTGTCGATAAAATCCGTAAAAGGTCGCTCTCCTTAGGTACTTGATACCTTAAAGTCAGCTTATGGGAGGCAGCTTAGTGCATAGCGGTTTAAATAGGGTCATAGCGGTTTAATAATAATAATTCTTTATTAAAAAGGCATAAAAAACCCAATATAAAAAAACATTACAATACAAAAACAAAATAAAATAATTACAAGATAAAATAAAAACAAAAATAGCAATAAAAAAAGCAATTAATATAGGTTATTATTATTAGTTGTTGTTATTGTTTTATTTAGTTATTTTATTAAGTTTAATGTAACATATGCTTAAGTTCCTACTCCATTGTAATCTTACCGCACAAATAAACTATTCTTATTCTATTCTTATTCTTATGTGCTACAGAATAAACTAAGGTTGTAACGATGTCGACTTCATCGTCCATATTGTCAACCTCCTTGTGATCAATTTCAACCTCACTGTTTGCGTTTATCTCACCTCATTTCGTGTTGGCATCTTCATTTCTTCATCTATAATTTCAAAATTCATATCATGTTCCCATTTCATTTCTAAATTCCATTATTCCATTAATTTCATTGTTTTCACTTTCTCTCTGTATTTTGTCCTGAACGGACGTTTCTCCGTTTTATAAAATTGTCTCCTACTGCTACCTTATTTCTACTATTGCGTTGTTCTGTTCCTGATAAATATAATATCTACTATTACTTCATCTGCACACTGTCCTAGAACCCTGCTAGCCGGCACCTAGAGGGCAGATCGTAGCAGTGGCGCCCGCGTGTTAATATTATAAAACAAGAATAAAGAAAACAACAGTTTTCATCGTTACAAGATTTATTAAAGAAGACAAGAAGATTGTGAAGGAAGGCAGCTCCGGTGTACAGACAGCCAATGCTTAAAAATGGTACTGTCCCAGTCGTAACTCACTGCATATGCTGTTGTCAGAGGCACGCAACCTGTTCCAGAAGGAGGCCACGCGGGTTCTGACAACAGCATAAGAGTCGGGCACCCGTGCAAACATGCCCGAGGCGCTACAAAGTCGCGGCAACCGCATAAGGGTGCGATGAAATATCTAAGTGTGTAGGTAACAGGATCGTAAACATGGAAGAGGGAACCTGCACAGGTTCACATGTTCTCAAAATCTGTATAAACATTATTAACTTGTGAATTCGGTGTATATGCCTGTGAAGGTAAAGTTTAGTGTGACATGTTTATGCAACTATATCTGCAATATTTGTAATTCTTACATACACTTTTACACAATAAATCTTATTTTATCAGGAACAGAGCGTCGGTGGAACAGCGGCTAGGACACAGGACTCCCATACGGGAGGTCCGGGTTCGAAACCGTGCAGTGCCATGTACCAATGAGTTTTTCGTATTTTTCGAAGATTTACGTACATTTACCGACTGCTCTAACGGTGAAGGAAAACATTGTGAGGAAACCTGCACACTGAGATGACCAGTGTGTAAAATGGGGTATTCCCGGCCCCCATCATAAGATAACTTAAGATCTTATCAGGAAGCTTAAAATTCCCTACAATTTAGAAGTTGGTATGACTCTGTTCACTGTCAGCCTGGTACTTACCACAGCCTACCACTCTATTACCTATTTCTGCCGCTAAGCAGCAAATTCAATTGCAAGTAGAAATATCAATTGAAATATTTTGAATATATTTTATCATTTACGACATAATCTCCTATAAACATTTAGATGTGTCACCCCATATAGCTTTGATAGCAGCGGCGATAGAATCCATAACACGTAAATACAGATTACAGACAAATTAATTTTGGCTTTCATAATTGTTCAATCAATCAATCAATCAATCAATGTTTATTTGCAAGAATACGTAATATATAACATGGTCTTACAAAGGGGTTTGAAACAGTATTCAACCTGCAAGCAGGCGTGCAAATATTTAACAGAATAATGTTATACCTATATCATTCCTTAAACTAAATATTTATATAATTCTAATGTGCATGCAATTTGTCTAAATATTCACTAATATTATAAAAACAGTTCTCTAAAAGCCACTTTGTTAAATTAGACTTAAATTGTGACCCATGTTGTAACTTGATTTTATCTGGCAGGTTGTTATACAGCAGCACACACATGTTATAAACATTTACTTTATAAATATATTTCTTATTTGTTACACGGAGTCCAACAAGCGAGATTATTTTCTCAGCCCTGAGAACTGTGGCGTAAAACAAAGTAATTTTAGCACTTTATTCGCGTTCGACTGTACATGTATAAAATATGGGATCGTTTATGTATATGCCTTTAACAGGTTTATGGTTTATGTTTGGCTTAGCGTAAAAACCTTGTTATGCTAACAGGCATTTTTGATCGACAACCTGAATAATAAATTATACAATATAGGGAATAATCGCAAATACAATACTTATTATGCCGTGTGGTACCGGCTTTAGAATAGCACCACTCCAACTCTTCGCGTAGGTGTCGTACGAGGCGACTAAGAGCCTTAGTGGATACTATATTCTACACATAGTACACGGCGAAAAGCTCGCCAAATATCACGTTTGTCCACCAAATCTTACGCCGAAAAGTAGCAACCTATGACTGAAGGTGGTTCCTCTGTCTGCGCAATATGATACATTTCAGATTCACAAATTTTGACGTTTAGGGTAAGTTGATCTGTGGTTGACTGTACAATACTTATTGGTGTCGATTCTCGTGGTCCTCTAAATCTAAAGTTAAAATAGTATGAAATTATCATGCTCACTTATATCTTATCTTATCTTATGATAGGGGGCCGGGAATAACCCCAGCGGCACTTCGACCCTTGAGGATCTTTTGTGCCTACCCCATTTTACACACTGGTTATCTCAGTGTGCAGGTTTCCTCGCGATGTTTTCCTTCACCGTTAGAGCAGTCGGTAAATGTACGTAAGTCTTTCGAAAAAACCGAAAAACTCATTGGTACATGGCACTGCACGGTTTCTAACCCGGACCATGGGAGTCCAGCGTCCTAGCCACTGTACCACCGACGCTCTACAAGGTCTTGGAAATCAGTTGGAGTGAAAGCCATGTCTATTAAAACTATTTAAACTATTGGCCCAGTTTTAATAGACATGGCTTTCACTCCAGTTCCCTGTTATATTAATCATTCTAATATGATCTAGAATTTCTGCCTGTTACGAGTATAATTAATTCCAATCCATCACTTATTGTTTTGTTATCGAGGGGGTATAAACTTAACCCGTACACTACGATGTAGGAAAAGGTTAAGTGAGTCAATTATCACTTATCCAAGTGTAAAGAAGTTCCAACTGACTTACTTTTTGTTGTTCTGTTCGTTTGTTTGACCTTTGATTGGTTTCATTAACCTTTAGTTCGTTTTTAGTGGTTTTGTTGTTATAGTAATATTGTATAAATTGCCCAAAAGTCCCCATATAAGCCACAATCGACCGTTGCCCTGAAAGCCAACATAACACAGGCCATCGCTCAGATTCAGCCGGATCTATGCAGCAGAGTCATTGAAAATTGGACCTCTCGGATTCGTGCCACCATTCGAAGCCGCGGCGGACATTTGAACGATGTTATATTCCATTCGTAATGGCATAAAAGGACCTTTCAAATAAAAAAAATATTTCGTTAATATCTCACACACATCTTGTTTTATTCAATTTTAACATCGACCCGTCCTTGTTGAAAGACCCTTTATTACTGATTAAGGCTTTACTTTAATTGTACTTCACTATTTCCTTTTCTATCTCATGTTTATTGTTTTATATTTGTGTAATAAAGTGTATTTTACTTTTACTTTTTGACAATTTCTTTGAGTCAGCCCTCAACTGTAACAATGAAAAACTTGTATTTGCTAAGTTAGCTCCATGTGCCGGTTCCAGCGCCGGTTCGGTTCGCTACAGCGTTCCGGCCTCCCCTACCTGAAGTCAGCGCCTCGTGAATGGCTGCAGCGAACCGAACCGGCGCCTCTGGATGGAACCGGCGCATGTGGTCCCAGCCTAAAGCGAGGGCTGACTCAAATAATTCCCGGAACCCGGTTCGGTTCAACCAATCACATGCGCTCTGCGCTCCCTCCACTAGAAATCAGTGCTTCGTGATTGGATGCAGCGAACCGAATCGGAATGTATGGCGACCTTGGGGAAGGCAGAGTGCTATGGCCGTATGCTGTTGTGACGGAAAGAACCTGGAGGTGGAATATACACCTGCCAGGAGGGGCCCGTGGCAAAGTGCTAAGGGGGCACCGGTGCGTTCCACTGGATAGAAAAAAAGGCCTCAAGATTATGTCTAATTCGTGTGCTTTATATTATTATGATTTACGCGGGCGGAGTGGAGGGAGGGCTTTATTTAGGAGTAGGTACATAATTCTATTAATACAATTTGTGATAGTACTTATTACGGCGACGTTTCCGCAGTGACGTCTAATGAATTATGAAACGGGTGGAGGTTTATGTCGCCTAGTACAGGAGACACCGTCCAATTTAAATTCGATTTAGACCCATCAACGTCATTATATTGTAGTAACCGGCTGGTTTCCGCAACTCGACGTCTAGCGCCTATTTTGCGTGTGATGGGAAAACAAGCGACCTCAACCTCGCCAAAAAGTCCAGCAGTCCTTTACCGAGGACATTATTGTCCTACAGGAGCAGGACTTCGGGAAGTAACACAAGAGGTGCCGAGGCTTTCCGCCTGGTAGGATGGTGACCTCACTGGATTCTAATAGCACTTGGGCGGCCGTCTCTTATTTTCGCGATCATTTACGTCAGCTTCATTTGCGTCATTTACATAATTTACGTAATTTTCGCGATCTCTGTATTTTTTTAATGCGTTTTAATTATTATAAATAGCTTAAAAAGGAAAAAATGAACAAAATAATAATGAAAAAGTTTATTTACTTATACAGGGCACACAAAAAAAGGACCTCCGACTTACAAACTAGGTCGAAAACCTGTATCTTGTAAGTCGGGATTCCGTCGCACTTTCTGTGCAAGCAAATTACAAATTATATTCTTAACCTAAAAGGAATTTGGAAAATTTAATCACAAAGGAATTTAGTAAAGATAATGGTAAGAGTGAGTATGAGTGGGGGTGTGTTAGGTTGTGTGGGAGTGTGTAATGATGTAAGTGTGCATATGTAGTGTAGGGTGAGTGGGTGTGTGAGTGTGGGAAGTTAAGTGTTATTACGTAATTAGTTTAGTGTGTAAAATTTTATGTTATATGATTAGAGCCTCAGTTTTGTCGTAGTCTAAAGAGAGTAGCCATCTATTAAGTTTTGCTTTACAATTATTTTTATTTAGTGGATAGATATCAAGGTGTTCGTTTATTTTATTGTACAACCTGGCACTTAATGATTGTAGATGCTGGAATGCGAACGCGGAAAAGCGAAAAAGCGATGAAGCGAGTGAACTTTTCTATTGTAACTACGTTATAGAAAATTAAAAAGAACTCCACGAAGGAACGAAGTGAGACTGTTTTTTCTTGCATCCAAGTAAAACGTCATACTTAGATCGCGGAGGCCATAACAAGTAACAAGAGAAAACCATAACAAGTTACCATAGCCAAATTTCGAGACAAATCCACATAAATAAGTACGCGTCGAATTGAGAACCTCTCTTTTTTTGTCGCACCCTGCAACTGTAGTTTGCTTTTGGATTGGTCTAGCTAGAACAAGAGACAGCCATACAATATTTATAAGAATTCGAAATGGAAATCCGATCGCAGTGTCTAATGGATTTAGGTACTCTTATTTTTAACCGACAATCAAAATGGAAATTCTCAATTCGGCGCGTATGTATGTATAATGTAAAAATTGACAATGTGGGTACAGCGGAAAGAGATCTTTTTTGTTGTTGCTTATCTCAAAAAGGTTATAAAAATAAAATTTGGTTCTTAAGTTTGTTTGTTTATTTGTAGTCTCTTTTTTTACTACATAAGGAGAGCAGACGAGCCACCTGATGGTAAGTGGTCACCGTCGCCCATAGACATCTCACCTCACAGTATTAATGTTAGAGGGTTTTTGATGCGCTGCTAACCTTGAGGACTAAGATGGATTGCCTCATGTGCCGGTAATTACGCTAGCGCTCTTACCCTTCAAACCGAAACACAGAAATGCAAGCATCTCTGCTTCACGGCAGAAATAGATAAGAGGCTGGTACTACCACAGGCGATCCGCCACTTTAGGATCTACTACCTTTATTGTACACACACAAGAAAAAATACATAGAAAATAAAAAAAAAACAATATTAATAATATAACATAATAATATAATCGTTGCTGATTTTTAATTTAATAACAACACCTTAGGTATTTTATTTTATTTTCAGGAATTTAATCACACTCTCCTGGCCTACAGAAATGTACGGGAGTCAATGAGCGTTTTTGTATGAATATATTCGTGAATAAATTCCACAGAATGAATAATTCAGACACGTCTTCCTTGCCTTGTAATGAAAATACGAAACCTCCGATCTTTGACGTATATTTTTTTCCTTTGAAACGTTGTATTGTTCTCAAGTTTCACTGGATTCTCAGTGTTCTTTATTGATATGAAAATGTCTTATAACTCGTGTAGTATGGCAGTCTGGGTGCTTCGGGTTGTTGTGTCACACTTTTTGCTCGTCTTTCTGAACCTAATAACTTCGTCAATTTTAAACACGGCACCAGTTACTAAAACAAATAATAATTCCTACTCTCTAATTAGTAGTAATATAAGTATCTAATTTATTTTCACGAAGAAACTATCCTCTCCCTTTTATAGGAAATTTACTGAATATTGTATCTTATCTTATGATAGGGGCCGGGAATAACCCAGCGGCACTTCGACCCTTGATGATCTTTTGTGCCTACCCCATTTATACACTGGTCATCTCAGTGTGCAGGTTTCCTCACGAAGTTTTCCTTCATCGTTAGAGCAGTCGGTAAATGTACGTAAGTCTTCGAAATATACGAAAAACTCATTGGTAAATGGCACTGCATGGTTTCGAACCCGGACCTCCCGTATGGGAGTCCGGTGCCCTAGCCACTGTGTCACCGACGCTCTTACTGAATGTTAAAATTTTCCGTTCATCAAAACGTCAGAATATGTCAATTACGCCTAATTAACATGATTGATTTACATAAATGCTTACTGAAATTAATACAGGGATTCATTAGAAATTCGCCTTTCATACAGAATAAACAAACATCCTTAAGATTATTTATAGAATGTTTATAATATTCTTGTTATGAACGTCTGTGGCCTAGTGGCTAGGACGCCGGAGTCCCATACGGGAGGTCCGGGTTCGAAACCGTGCAGTGCCATGTACCGATGAGTTTTTCGTATTTTTCGAAGACTTACGTACATTTACCTACTGCTCTAATGGTGAAGGAAAACATCGTGAGGAAACATGCACACTGAGATGACTAGTGTGTAAAATAGGGTAGGCACAAAAAATCCTCAAGGGTCGAAGTGCCGCTGGGGTTATTCCCCCTATCATAAAATAAGTATATAAGTATATAATCTACCTACTTACGAGTACTTATTTAAAATAAGGTCAATCGAACCCGATACCCAATAGGTACTTCCGATGATAAGTCGGTACCTCGTAAGTGTATGGCGACATGAATCGGGCCAACCCCGAGATATCGGTAGCTTATTGCCAAATTATGCGGTCTGGTCTCAGGCGTGTTCCCATTTTATGTCAACCCCTTATTTTTGACCATAGACTAAACAAATACAGTGTACTTACTTACTACCTCTGCTACAATCTGCCCTCTAGGTGCCGGCTAGCAGGGTTCTAGGACAGTGTGCAGATGAAGTAATAGAAGAACTTGGTAATAGTAGATATTATATTTATCAGGAACAGAACAACACAATAGTAGAAAATAGGTAGTAGTAGGAGACAATTATATAAAACTGACAAACGGAGAATAAGTAAAAACAATGAAATTAATGGAATAATGGAATTTAGAACTGGAATGGGAATATGATTTGAATTTTGAAAATATACATGAAGAAATGATGATGCCAACACGAAATGAGGTTAGATAAACGCTAACAATGAGGTTGAAATTGATGGCGAGGAGGTTGATATGGACGATGAAGTCGACATCGTTACAATACAGATTCAGTACTAGTAATCGCATCATTGCAAAAAATAAACTGGATATCTCCTGTCAAATATAGTAACATCTCTCTTTAATGTTATGTATGATAATATTGCCACCTCGCTCAATAAAATGTCATATCCGAGAAATGGGCTGATAACAAGCACCTTTTTATCGACGACTAGTTACTAAATCATATCATCATCATAGCATAACTCTCACGTCCATAATCCCCGAAGGGGTTGACAGAGGGACCACCATCATCATAGGTAGTTCCCACTTGTCGCCGTAAGATTTGGTGGACAAACGTGATAGGTGGCGAGCGTATCGCCGTCTACTAGGTGTAGAATAGTATCCACTAAGACCCTTAGTCGCCTCGTACGACACCCACGGGAAGAGTTGGGTTGGTGCTATTCTTTATAGCCGGCACGACACGGCGTGAATAACTTAAGGACAACTAAATTTTGTCAACTCCGCGACAATCTTTCTGGTCATTAGACCTTCAAGTGTCCAGATGTAGAAACGGCACTTTGAATCTTGATCTGTTTACAAAAAGGCACATGCAAATCCGTGTAGGTAGGCATTCAAGGATACCTACCGGGGAACGTTTACTAACATTACAAAGCTCTTAATTACATACCTGTGTTTATTCTAGCTTGTTTCTTGACTGTTTTTAATTCTTTTACTTCTTTTTCAGTCGATTTCTGTCTACTGCTGGGTATAGGCCACTTTCTTCCCCATTCCATATGAATAACAACATCTTTAATAGTTTGTCTTCTGTATTGCCAATATCGTCTGACCCCAATGGCTTGTATCAGTGTCCGTTAATCTTTTACATGAAGCCTAATGTTTTTAATAACTCGGTAAGTAGGAATATGTTAAGAGCGTCGGTGGCGTCGAGGCTAAGACGTCGGACTCCCATGCGGGAGGTCCGAGTTCGAAACCAGGCAATGCCATGTACCAATGAGTTTTTTCGAAAGACTTACGTACATTTACCGACTGCACTGACGATGAAGGAAAACATCGTGAGGAAACCTGCACACTGAGATAACCAGTGTGTGAAATGGGGAAGGCAATGGCAAACCATCCCATTAAATATGCCACGAGAGTCGTTCTATGTGATTAATTCCTTAGAATGATCACGACCTTCGGCAATGAGGAATACGACTTAGAAGAGAGAAGTAGGTATATGAGTTAGACTTCTGCTAAATATAGTCTGTGGCAGGTAATAAAATCAGGGTTGTCGAAGTTTGTACGCTCGGCTGTCAATATCCAAGTTACTGTTCGTGTTTTACAACTGGTATAAATTAAATGGTCGATTGATACCGTTTTAGGTAACCCAATATATAGTGAGCCTCTATGGCTTCCACTCTTCGAAGTTTTTTGAACATTTAGGGTGAATGTATGAAAATGCAGAGGTCTGTGTAAAATTGTTGTTATTATATAACTGATTGGGCGTTGTTTTGGTATCTGTTAGGAAAGCTTACAAAAACGTTCCTGATTCGGAATTAAACATAACTACAGTTATAAATCTCTTAGGGAAATTTAAAGACAATATAAATAAACATATTTTAATAATAAATTTCCACATGTAAGAAACAGAAATATAGTACTTAAAAATGAATTATTACTCATTTATTTTAAAAAAAGAGATTACAGAAACAGGCCCGTTGTAAAATAAATAACGATAACAATATTAAGAAAAAAAGTTGAGAACTGTTTCTGACCATATCTTGGGAATAAAACGATAAATATTAGTAGGTATCAAATTCAACTAATTTATTAATTCGTAAATATAGGTTGCACAAGTTGTAACATAAATGTATGGATCTCTATATTTAGCTATAACAGCATACGAAATTTTTCTTAACATTAGAATTCTAACTATAGTAATTTAAATAATGTTTAACATGTAACTAAATGAATAAAATTTGAAACACAGTTACACACAGATGGGCGGGACATGTGGCTAGACGAACCGACAACAGGTGGATCCTCAGCGTAGGTATTTCCGTGGAGGTCGCGCACAAGCAGCAGGAGTGTGGATCGTCCGGCAGTGAGGTGGTCAGACGACATCAGGGCTGGAGCTGGAGTGACTTGGCTCAGAAGCACTGCAAATCGGGCCACATGGAAATATATAGGAGAGGGCTATATCCAGCAGTGGATGAATAGAGCCTGAAGAAGAAGAAGAAGAAACACAGTTAAATTCAAAATTAAAACGGAACACCCTATATAAATCAAATGATATCAGTTTTTTTTATATATAAGGAGATCACACGAGCAAACAGTCCACCCGATAGTCAGTGGTCACCGTCGCCCATAGACATCTCACTTCACTGTATTAATATTAGAGGGTTTTTGAAGATCTGCTAACCTTGAGGACTAAGATGGATTGTCTCATGTGCCGGAAATTACGCTGGCTCTCTTACCCTTCAAACCGAAACACAGAAATGCAAGCATCTCTGCTTCACGGCAGAAATAGATAAGAGGGTGGTACCACCCCAGGCGATCCTTCACATCAGGGTCTACCACTACTAAGTTACATTATTATAAACTAATAAGTTTAAAGTTCTTTGTAAGTGACTTAAACAAATAAGGGAAATAATAAGTACCTATAGTATTTGGTAAAATACCAACTGAGACCACAGTGCCTACACACGGGTATGTATATAATATGTTATTTTATCCCTACAATGCAATGAGAAAGACTTATATAGAAAATCTTTAATATTATAATATGATATAATGTATATTATGTATCATATGATTTTTCCATCACCTGAAGGTTGCCTGGATGATATCGCTTTAAGCGATAAGGCCGCCTTCTGCACATTGTATTGTACCTCTCTTTTTTGCCCCGGGTGTGCAATAAAGTATATTTGTATGATTATATTATAATATTCAATTTAGGTTTACATGCAACTCCTTAGTAAAACAGAAAATCTAGACAAAATTTGCATTGAAATCTCTGAAAGACTCGTGATCATGATCGTACAAAAATATTAATTTAGAACTTCAGAAAGTTGTTTTGTAAGTAGGAACATCAATAAAGTTATTAGCACAATATACATATGAAGAAATAGCGCCGTTAGATCAGTAGTACCATTGACTAGTACCATTGATGGTACAAGTGACACAACTTTGTATCTTTAGTACCATCAATGGTACTAGGGACACTAATTTAGGATTCGTACTACTGATCCTGAATAATATTGTGTCGCTAGTACCATCAATGGTACTAGTGAAACTATGGTCCGATGTGCAACTAAACAAACTCGAAGTACATATTATAAATACTTATAATTTCCTTGGTACTAATACGCCATGTACTGGCCACTTAAAACCTGTATTTTAAGTTTCAGCTCTGCAAAAGTATACCTGCCCGACTAATGTTTGGGAAAATGCTTACATCGCAGCGCCAACTAGCAGATGCGGTTTCCATATAAAACTTCTCTATCGCAATCTACAAAGGGCGAATTTCAATATGTTTAAACTCTATTATTTATTTTATTTACTTTAATGCACAAAAATAGTACATGAGGCGAGCTTAATGCCTTGCGGCATTTAACAATAACTTACATAGTAACATCTTGCATAACTGCAGTTAATTAAACCGGGCCCGTGTTATAAATTGCATTATCATGACGTCATCTTTGTTCTAGCAGCTGAGATATAAGGAAGTACAGTTAAAGTTTTATAACTGTATAAAAATTAAGATATTCTTATGTCGTAAGTATATTCTTATTTCTCCACCGCTGACATTTTCTTCCTTAGTCGCTCTCAGTTCGTCTACGAAGTCATATGTCAATTGGCCCGGTCGTAATCCTTCCTTCTCTTGTTTCACTCTCTCTCCCACACTACAAACGCACTACCATTACAAACACAAACACACACAAACACACACACACACACACACACACACACACACACACACACACACACACACACACACACCGCTAACACTCAAACATAACGTAAAGCCTGTTTTATTTTCTTTATTTAAATATCCGTTGTTTCATTTCGTTTGCTCAATTAATTTTAATTAACTTTGTAACAGTTTGGTGTCGTAATTGGCATATATAGATTTATTTTAATGTTATATGCTGTGAAATTGACAAATAAATAAATATGTAATAGAATTGATTATGAACTTATAGGGTTTTAGTTATATTGTATCAATGATATTAATCTTATTTAACCCAATTTTGCTTTCGACCGACTCTTAAATCTTGCTTCTCTTCTCTAATTAAAATTCAAACACAAATATTCTTTATTGCACCACAGGATAACAATACAGAACAGAAGAAAAGATACAAAATACAAATACAATTGGCGGACTTACAGCTTAAAATGAGTTCCATCTATATCTTTGTAACGATGTCGACTCCATCGTCCATATCAACCTCCTTGCCATCAATTTCAACCTCATTGTTAGCGTTTACCTCACCTCATTTCGTGTTGGCATTTTCATTTTTTCATCTATATTTTCAAAATTCAAATCATATTCCCATTCCATTTCTAAATTACATTATTCTATTGTTTTTAATTATTTCTTCTTTTCCTTTCTGTATTTTGTCCTGAACCTTGTCTACTACTACTACCTATTTTCTACTATTGTGTTGTTCTGTTCCTGATAAATATAATATCTACTATTACCAAGTTCCTCTATCACTTCATCTGCACACTGTCCTAGAACCCTGCTAGCCGGCACCTAGAGGGCAGATTGTAGCATTTTTAATACATCTCACTTCCTTAAAACTCAACAGGAATTCTTCAAATATAAAGCGAATCCTAACGTCTTTAGCACACTGCCGCGTAAGAACAGAATACATTATTTGCTTAGATTTTTTTCATATGAAATTAAAAATTCTAATCACGTGACCATAAAAATAACTGTCATGGGCTAACAGCTAATAGATTATAAGTAAATACTAAACTAATCTAAATTAAAAAATTAAAGAGCTTACTTTTTTATGTCATCATCAGGTCCTCAAGATTCCAAATGTCTGAATGGCACCATGATCCTAAACATTTGGGCTCTAATTCGAATCACATAACTGTTATAATTCCAGAGATCCCATATGACATCAATTACCTACTCCAAGATCTTGGATCCAAATTTTATCAGACATGGCCAAGAACCCTCGACAAAATTTTCTGTATAATAAAATAGTTCAAATTCGGTTGTTTGAGGTATGATGCCACAGACAAACAGACACACAGACATACGGGCCAAACTTCTTTTAACACTTTCCTTTAGACCAGGGGTTGAAAAGTAGAATCGAAGTATATAAATCGCCTTGATTCATGTGTGGAACATGTCTGAAAGCCGGAAGTGGGCTAGGGTTGCTTTCATAGCACTTCCGGTGCGGCCGGAACTTGTCCACATGTGACTAAGAGGCCGGAAGTCGTCACGGGGTTTGCCGCCATTACCGTTTTGATTATATCTGTGGTTAGTTTATGGTTGCTACGAAAAACCGGTCAAGAGCAAATCGGGCCTCGGCATATCTTTAGGGATCCGTACAATAAGGATTATTTGTAAGTATTGAGTGAAAAACTTTTAACGTTTTTGCTCACACAGAACTTGCAAACTAATACATACTAAGTAAGATATACTAAAAAAACAAACTATTATAACTTATAATGACATTTAATTTAATTTATCCCGTTAGCATTTATTACTATTATAATATATTATAAATTCTTATTTTATATTGCGGTGCCTTACTCAGGGTTTCATGTATGATAATATAATATTTTTTTTAAGACCAATTGTTACACATGAAAAACCATAAATGGTATGAGTATGAGTATACCTAGTTTTAGTATTTGTTGTTCAAATAGATGATATGACCAATACTTGAGCCAATTTTCAAGTTCCTAGATGATACAGATCTGGTAACAAAAGTGGTCTAAAATTGACAACTTTGACGGGCTTCTATGTCGTTATTTATAGCATAACTCTTACGTCCAAAATCCTCGAGGGGATTATTATTTATTCGTTATTTATCTACGAATAAAATAATAGAAAATATAATTTGGACTCTAAATGAGCTCTAAAATCAATATCCCATACGAAGGGGTACAAGTTTTTTTTTATCGACTCCTTTTACTTGTATGGAAGCCCCTCTAAAAACAATTTTACAGAAGTTTAAAGTTGATTTTCGGATTTGGTTCAAGGGAGTACATATTATGTGAAATTTTGAAACCTGTATCTTATTCTTGCCTTGCCTTGGATGAAAGAAAACCGCATGACAGATGGACGAATATATATAGCGGCAACAGAGCTCCTTTTTCCCTTCGGCGTACACTGAGAGAAATTTGTCACGACGCCAAATCTTTACGTAATGCAGGTGCCGTTTTGTCTATAATACGTATGGTACAACATGCATTTTGTTGGTAAATACAGAGTAATGTTGTAATGTATCAACACGTAATTAAGTTACAACATGCTCCATAATGATCTTCCTGTTATGTACGTACCCGTTTGCCGCCTACTTAAGCAAGACACTACATCTATACAGGCATAGCCCGATACATGACCGGAAGTAGGCCGTTGATATGACGTCACGTACAATACATTAAATAATGCAGTCGCACTTTTCTACGTGTACTACAACATTATAAAGACTGCACATACTTATTGCAATTGTAAAGAGCTCGCATACGTAATGAATGGATCTCGACACATGAAAGCATGACTCTTAGAATAATGTTACATCGTCCTTACTACGTACGCAACTCAATTAGGAGTGGTGCTGCATACTGATAAATATCCCGTTACAATCATAATGATACCACTTTTAGGAAAGCGTCCACTTACCCGCAAAAATGCGGATGACGTCATCCGCAGCGCCCGCAAGATACTGCTATCCTTTTCTTAGCCGCTGGCGCTGCGGCTGACGTCATAGGTGCCCGCAAATGTATGAGATTCCATACAAAGTAAAAATTCCGTTGCTCCATGAAAAACGAGGTTTGGTACGTAATACAGTTGACGCATACTTATTGTAAGTAGCCGGGTACATGATACGAGACACCACTCTTACTTTACGTACTTCGCGACATTATAAGTAGCTCGCATACTGATGCCTGTAACCGGAGCATGACTAATGTTAGATCGTCCCGACTACTGATGGAACTTCATTAAGAATGAGGTTTGGTGCGTAGTACAGTTGACGCATACTTATTGTAAGTACCCGGGTACATGATACGAGACACCACTCTTAGATTACGTACTTCGCGACATTATAAGTAGCTCGCATACTGATGCCTATAACTGGAGCATGACTAATGTTAGATCGTCCCGACTACTGATGGAACTTCATTAAGAACGAGGTTTGGTACGTAGTACAGTTGACGCATACTTATTGTAAGTACCCGGGTACATGATACGAGACACCACTCTTACTTTACGTACTTCGCGACATTATAAGTAGCTCGCATACTGATGCCTGTAACCGGAGCATGACTAATGTTAGATCGTCCCGACTACTGATGGAACTTCATTAAGAACGAGGTTTGGTACGTAGTACAGTTGACGCATACTTATTGTAAGTACCCGGGTACATGATACGAGACACCACTCTTAGTTTACGTACTTCGCGACATTATAAGTAGCTCGCATCAGTGGCGTAGCTAGGGGGGGGGGGGGCGCCCCGGGTGTCACCCGTTTAGGGGTGACACCCGAGCCCTACTATGAGTATGACCATCAGTTATAGTTCTTTCTACATGTAAAAAATCGTAAATCTGTGGCAGAGAGCATAACCGCCACTAATAAAATAATCTAGGTAACTATAATATCGTACCACGAGCATAATAAATTGGTATTAAAAAAAAAACAATGTGCACACTGTCAATCGATCAGGGATTCCCCCAAAATTTAATTCCCCGTTCGCGCATAATCAACGCTAGTCAGGGGATTCCCTCGATATACAGCTCGTCACTTGTATTGTGGATTGGGCAATTTCTTTTGTTTCTGACCGCATTCATTTCAATATTCTCCTACGTGAACGTGTGCACGTCTAGTGCAAAGTGAGCATGAAGCAACACAAAATATAAATTTTTAAGACGTGATTTCGGAGTTCGCAAGTGTCAAAGCTAGAAGGAAGAAATTTTAATTTTTAACAAACTAAATTTGTTTCATATAATACACAAATATTTGTAACGCTCATATTTTAATAAAACGTAAATGATTATTACTTTTTATTTTAAATGTTTCGATTGAGTTTTGGGGTGACACCTACAAAATCCGCCCCGGGTGCCACCTATGCTAGCTACGCCACTGGCTCGCATACTGATGCCTGTAACCGGAGCATGACTAATGTTAGATCGTCCCGACTACTGATGGAACTTCATTAAGAATGAGGTTTAATACGTAGTACAGTTGACCCATCCTTATTGTAAGTACCACGTCCACGAAACTGTCCACGCGATTGAGTCGAAGTTCTTCAAGATCCACCATAAAAACAGAACACAGAAACTCTTAAGTTAAATCCTCAAACTCATGAGCGATCGGCGCGAAATGAGATTGCAGTCTTCAGTGGACGAAACAGAATATGAGCGGCTCAATAGACAGATCTCCAAAGCAATAAGACGCGATATATTACGTAGATTTAATACCTCACGCATTAAAGAGGCGATCGAGCGAAATAAAGGCTCCGAAGTGTTCGCACGAGATCTGTCTATGGGGCAGAGCCAGCTGATGAAACTAAAGCCCGACACAACGGCAATATCATATCTAGCAAACCGGAGATTTTGAGAGAGCTTGAGATATTCTATGGACAATACACTTCTTCACGGCAACCTCTTACCAACACGGCTCAAGACCCTAGAGCCAAGCTAACCCGACATCATACCAATGATGTCCCGGACATCAGTCTGTATGAGATTCGTATGGCTTTCAAACAACATAGTCCGAGAGCGGAAGGTATAATTACCTACTTCATCTGGTACCTCTTCCGCACTGTTATAGGTAGTTGACCGCACTTTAGATATGTAAGAAAAAATAGCCAGCTGGGGTTCCATTGGTACGTTTTGGAGATATATCCACCCGCCATCTGCACTCTGACACTCTCCCCTATGAACATCCACCCTCTCGAAGTTAGTCTAAGTATTTCGAATTAAGCTGAATTTACTGTTACTGACCAGAATTCAATATTATTTTCAAGCTTGTCTGCCGCGGGTATTGGACCAACGCAGGGATGGCAGACATTCACATTCGTAGTTAGCGATGCGTAAGCTATTAAATAGCATTGGTTTCATCTCGGTACCCGATGACGTAGGTTGACATGGTTTTTGGGCCATATTTAATGTTGTCTGGCGGGCATTTTGGATCAAGGGGCGGGTGGCAGACTAATGTTTCTTGTACCTACTACTAATGAAGGGGCAACTGCTGATACTAATTTGATTTCGGTACCAGATGACGTAGTTTATGCCTAAAAATACGACCTATATATTTTGGCATATCTCAGAAACGGACCAATGGAACCCCGGCAGACCCTATTTTCCTTACATAACTAAAGTGCGGTCAACTGCCTATAATAGTGCGAAAGAGGTACCAGATGACGTAGGCGTTTCTTACCTGCCAGCTCTCTTATTATAAGAACGCCGTCATGTCAATCCGATTACAGGACCAAAGTACGAAACCAATCCAATTTCAAAAAGGTGTAAGACAGGGAGACGTGATTTCTCCGAAACTGTTTACCACCGCATTGGAAGACGTTTTCAAACGTATGTCCTGGAAAGGATTCGGCATCAACATCAATGGCGAGTACATCACTCACCTTCGGTTTGCCGCCGACATTGTGATCATGGCGGAATTCATGAAAGACCTTGGCATGATGCTCAGAGACCTGAACAGTGCCTCCCAACAGGTGGCTCTTAAAATTAACATGGACAAGACGAAAATCATGTCGCACTCGCACCCGTAATGGTTATCGTTAGGGGCACTGGTCTTGAAGTTGTTGACCACTACGTGTACCTAGGACAGATTGCAGAGCTAGGTAGGGCCAACTTCAAGAAAGAGGTCAACCGACGAATCCAACTCGGCTGGGCAGCGTTCGGGAAACTACTTCTACTTACTAGGTATTATAGAATCCGTCAATTAAAGAGGTATGAGCTGGACCATAACACCTCCATGGTCAAGATCCGTACAATTTATTTTGCTTTATGTGCCTGGAGATGACGGTTCATATCTATTTAAGTATAAAAGTTGTACCTAATCCATATTCGGCGGAATAACGATTTTCCGAGTAATCATGTCATCGTAATACTCATCCCTCTGTGTATTAGGTATGTGATCACTTCACATACATCATCATCATCATTATCAGCCTATTTATCCCCATTAAAGGGGGCACAAGCCTTCCCTTCACAAGGGGGTACAGGCCATGAACCATCGAGCGGGTCCAGGACTTTTAAATACTAGGTACTCATAATTATTATTTTGAAATGAAGACTTTTTTAAATCAGACCCAAAGGGCAAGAATCCAGAGCTGTAAAATAAACAAACCAATGTTCTCTTTCTTTAAAATGTATGCTTCACATTATAATTAGCAAAAAACATTATATAAAGATTCTACAACGGAACGTAATGAGCGCCGTACATTAAAAAGATTTGCATACATTATTCCTGTACCACATACATTAGATACTGTAGGTACTTACTGCTCTCTTGTAGTCTTGTTCTGTGTGGCAAAACTGGCATAAACCTGTCACCTATCCATAGGGTGTGCTCAATCAATAGAATAAAAGATATCAAAATGTATGTAGGTACGTCGGCCAAGTTTTTCTCCAGTCTACATATTTTAACCAAGCATAATATGCAGATGATAAGTTTATCATTTAACTATGTTCCGTCTGCAATTCACATATTAGTCGATTTTCGATAAACAAGGTTAAAAAAAATGGCGAATCCCAAAGTTTTCTGGCGAAAATTGTTCACATTCATGGGTACTGTTACCTCTTGAAGGGATTGGTGCATTTAAACTTACCTCTGTATACCTAGGAACTAAAATAGTAAAATGTCTGTTTGCCTGGAGTCGCGACTGTATCATTTTGTCCATGGTTCCCAGCTATTGGGATTGGGTCGCCTCATCTCTTCCCTTAGATAGACGTCGTAAAAGGTGACTAAGGGCTGTTTGAGACTGTATGAGAAATACGTTAGTTTTCAATTTAGCCGCCTCGGTCGTTCCTCTTTCCTCAAACCTAATCCAGCAAGCGCTCGATTCCAAACAAAGAAGACTGGGCGCTTTTGTACCCAGGGCTTCGCCCGCAACCGAACAGTACAATTGGTAGATTAGGATCCAGGAGTAGGTACCTACATCTTTTAAATCACCTATGGGACGAATTTCCTAAGTAGTGTCGGTCGAGAGCTAGAGACCAAAACCGTCTTCATAATATTTAAGATGTCATGAAAAATAGTGGATTCAAGCTTGGGAAATCGCCCAATCTCCTTTAGTTGGAATAAATTTAATAGAACTTGGCACCAAAATGCTATTAATTTATTTTGTCAAACGATTTACTAATTTAAATATGTATTTAAATAATTGAAACATAAATATTTTAATTCTTACTAATTAAAATCCCACTAATATATAATTTATAGATGTGAAAGTTTTGTAATATAATGTTGCCTTTTTCATAGTACCTGGTGACGAGAAAAATAAGTAATGAAAGTACTTATTTTGACGAATTTGTGTCGGTTTTTAGCTTACCTACCTATTTATTTAATTATTTCCATCATACCGTAGCATTTGTCAGCTTGCCTCTCCGACTCGCGGCCAAGGTGCGGCGCCGTCCGAGCGCTCGGTAGGTAAATAACGCGCGCAAGTACATGAAGTGATGAGCACTGGCTCTGGCGTAATTTCTTAAGTTATGTTATGGGTCAACAGTGAATGTGTTAGTTTTGGTGACCATTTACTGTTTTTGACAACATAAAGGCGTTTTAAGCAGAAGCTCACAGATAAAAGACAAACGGGTGTGAAGCGGACGGCGAGGGGAGGTACGTGTGCGGTTCATTGCAATGCATTTGCCTGTGACGTCAGTCGAGCGCCGCCGGCTAGTCAAGGTTACTGTGCAAGTGTTGTTTGATTTAAAGTATTTGGTAAGTGATTTTGTTAGAGTTTTATTAGCGACAAGTGATTATATTATTGTATAATGACCTCAGTGATTTTATTAAAGTGACAAGTGATTCCAAGTATAGCGTAATGACTTCTTTTGAGTGTTTGTGACAGAAAATTATGTTTTCAAATTATTTTTACCATTCTAGGACCGATATGGCTGACGACGATGAAACTCCAACTTGTTCTCAAAACAAGCCGTCTATGACTTATATAAAAAGGGGTGGTGGCACAATCCTCTTACATGCTGGTCATCAGTATTCAAGGAAAGAAAAATATAAAAATGGGACAGAGATATGGGAGTGCATCAACAGGAAGAAAGCGAAATGCGGAGGCAAGATTACTTTGAAAGTAAGTGAAACAACAATATTAACCGCCTAAAACATTTTTCTAGTATGGAGACCCCCTTTAATTTTTAACTTTATTTTTTATCTTAACTATTTGTTGTTAAATTATGGTTCACAATGGTCAAGTAATAATTCAATCAATTAATAACATATATTTTTATTGTTTTAGGGCACAGATATTGTAGGAGAAAAACATCACAAATGCACGCCGGATTTCGCAAAAAATATGATAGACGAGCCGTTGAATGAATGCAAAACTAAATTGTCTTCACCGGAATTTCCATCAATACAACCAACATTTGACGCTACAATAGCATCATGCAAAGACGCAGGTCTGGAACTTATAAAAGCAATTCCAAGTTACAAAAATGTTAAAAATACATTGTACAGGCATAGAAATGCTTCCATCGGGATGAAGAAAATTATGTTTAGTAATTTAGCTCTCTTACCTTCAAACCGAAACACAGAAATGCAAGCATTTCTGCTTCACGGCAGTAATAGGTAAGAGGGTGATTGATACCAACCCAGGCGATCCTGCACATCAGGATCTACCACCTGTAAAAAAGCGTGAGTTTATATATGTGAGAGTATCTGTGTGTATGATGTAAGTATGTGTGTTACGTTAGCCATAAGGTAGATATAATCTTGGGATCAGTAGGTCTGATTTCCAGCTACCCTTACCTTATCTTATTTGTGTAAATGTAACTGTTTACTAAATAGACCTCTTTAATAAGACTTTTCAGATTGCAAATCAATCAAAATAATTTGTTTGCATAAAATACATGTCAAGTTCTTAAATAATAACCCCATTGTCTGCAGTCTAAAACACTTGACGTTGCATTTTTCAGCTCATTGTTATCAGTGATTTGGATAACACTTTCACTGTAAAAGAACCATCTACAAAGGAGACATTTATAAGGGAGACACATACAAAGGAGACTTCTACACCCATTGAAAGCACTAGTTCTCAAGTAGAAATTGCAAATGTTGAAAGCCGCAGGAGTTCGAAAGTAAGAAATTCTCTTTGATTCCATTGGCTAATAATGATATGATACCATCATCCTGTTCGACCCCGCGACTGTGCCATTTATCGTTCACATAATAATGCAAGTTATCTCACATTGTTTTCCTTCACAGTCACAGGGTAAATAGTAAATGAACGCAAGACTTCGATAAGAATTATTATGTGTTCGAGATTAAAACAAATTAATTTAACATGTATTAATTAAATAATAATTTGTAACCAAAATGAAGAAATACATAAAATTTTTAAGAAGTCGAATGTCGTTATAATAAAAATAAAATAACAATTTTATTTCTTTTGTTACAGGTGTTAGATATTTTACAAGTAAGAGGACTTTTATTATAAAATAACTTTAATTTGTACTTAAATTCTACAATTTTATTAGTAAAAAACTCGCACTCCGAAAGGATAAGTAGTATTTTTTAAGCTAGCATTAATATCTGTAGTTGAATTCCTTAAGTTATACAACGCATTTCCGCCAAACGGCCACGTTGCGTCGTGTAACTTCAGGAATTGAGGTAGGGATATTAATGCTAGCTTAAAAAATACTACTTCCTTTCGGAGGGCTTCCGGGCAAGATTTTTAAATAAATCTTAATAATGATATAATTATGATTTTTTCGATTGGTGGCACTTGTAGTGTGCGGAAAACCCAGTCTTAAAACTGATTGATTTGTTTATATGGAATAAAGCAGGTAGGTAACGGCTTTGTAACATGTCTGAATATTCCAAAATTTGACAGTTTGTATTTACTAAATTTTTTTAATTTTCTTATGACTTAATTATTTTTAGTTTATGTTTAGCACATAGCAATATTATTGTAAATTGTATCCATTTAATCATATTATGTGGTTAGTCTGTTTATTGTCGAGACTTGATGTGGTGTCCAACTTTAAGTACCTAGGTATTAGTTGTTAGGCCGTCGTCGTCTAAACTCTTAAAAGTTATTTTCTGTGTAATTATTAAAAGCGTTGTTGTATTGTATAGTTATGTATTTCGTGTTAATTACGGGTTGTTCGGTGTTGGTATTGGTCATGTTGTGTTTTATTCATGTTCTGATTTAGTCATGTTCAATTCTGGTTAAATCATGTTGTGCTTTAGTCATGTTCTGCGTTAGTCATGTTACGGTTTAGTCATATTCTGATTTGGTCATGTTCAGTTCTGGTTAAGTAATGTTCTGGTTTAGTCATGTCTGGCACATATCATAACACGTCCGTAAACCCTGTGGGGGTAGACAGAGGAACCACCTTCAATCATAGGTTATCACATTCCATTATTAGAGGGTTTTTGATGTGCACTTACCTGAGATTGAAGATGGTTCCTCTGTCTACCCCCATTGGATTATGTACGTGTAATGTTATGTGCCAAAAACATATTCACAAAAAATAAACCAGACATGACTAAACTAGAACATGACTAAATCAGAACAAGACCAAAGCAGATTATGACCAAAACCGAACATGACTAAAGCAGAACATGACTAAATAAGAACATGACCAATACCGAACAACCCGTTCATTTCAGGTTAAGTCATGTTCTATACCGCAGATCTCGTTACTATGAATGTCAACAATTATCATGATCAGTATAGGGCTCTTGACAAAATTGTATCGTCTTTACAATACCGTAGAGCTCGATGCTCGATACTTGTAAAATACGCACATGATATAAGAAAAAATTTATCTCTAAGTTTATTAATTGATTGACAATGTTTGTGATGTTAAGGGTGTATTAACAAACAGATGACAGCTAATTTATGTCAAATTATCTGTGAATCGAGTTATTATTATTAAGTTATTTTTCGATTCACAGAAAATTTGACATAAATTAGCTGTCATCTGTCAAGTTTGAAGTAGGAATTTGTTTTGTTTATACTTAGCACTTAGCACAGGCACTTGGCATATATTGTAAATCTTAACCATTCTGATTGTATTTGGTTATGTTTGATAGTTCATTCTGGTCGATTGACAGTCTGTCAGAGAGCGAGATGCTCCCACGGTACGCGTACTGATCGCGGCATCTCGCTCTCTTACAGATTGCGTGTTGGACGCGTTCATGTTAGCACAGCTGCCGACACTAATCGAACGTTTAGTCTTTCTGTCTGCTTATTTCAATAATCCTCACTGGTGGATTTCTGAATTCGATTAGCCACAATAGACTTCAAAGATAACCATTGTTTTACTTCATTACGAGAAATGGTAGTATTGTTAATTTTGGTAAAACAAGTTTAGAAATAAATTTTAAGGTAATTTTGTCGTAGTCGCTATATCATAATCTTATTAACGGATGTGGTAATAAACTATTGCAGTCTGTATCTAATTCACTGCCTTTTATTTACAGATGGTCCTTTTACACAATATAATAGGGATGAGAAAAGGACGTATATAAGCGGGTACAACATTAGTGCAGCATAATTATGGTAAGGACGTGCGAACCGCATAACCATAGTTGCAGCCTGTGCGTACAACAGGTATGTGTGTTAATGCGTACGCAAGGTGCAGAATGCGTGTAGTTAAAATGTTACGTGCGTAATTGTATATATAATATATGTATTATACTTACAGCATGGACGTTGCTACGCTGTGGGCGATTATGTTCCCCTGCGCATACAACGACAATCAGCCGTGCTACCTGTCACTGCCTGCCATAAGGAGAAACAGGTGCGAAAGATAAAGAAACCTCTTTCGCGCTTGCTTGGTTGCGCATGAAGTCACAGTATGCGCAGGGAATATATTCTCCCACGGTGAAGCAACACCTTACTGTACGTATGCTACATTTTTATGTACGCATGTGACATTTTTACTATAAGTAGGCTGCACCATTGTGTACATAAGTAACACCATTACTGTACGTAGGCTGTACCATGGTATATGTAGGTGATGTCCTTACTGTAAGTACGTTGCACCATTGTGTACGTAGAATGTACCATGATGTACGTAGTCGATATCCTTACAGTACGTAGGTATTACCCGTATTGTACGTAGGTAACACCGTTAGTGTACGTAGGTAACATCCTTACTGTACGTAGGTAATATCCTTACTATACGTAGGTAACATCCTTACTTTACGTAGTTAACATCCTTACTATACGCAGGAAACATCCTTACTTTACGTAGTTAACATCCTTACTATACGTAGGTAACATCCTTACTTTACGTAGTTAACATCCTTACTATACGCAGGAAACATCCTTACATTACGTAGGTAACATCTTTACTATACGTAGGTAAGAACCTTATTGTAATTAGGCTGTGACATTATGTACGTAGGTGAGATCATTACCGTTCATAGATTTAATCATTACGTACGTAGGTAACAACACCATGGTAAGTAGGCTGTACCATTTTGTACGTAGAAGGTATCGTTACTGTAAATAGCCTGAAGCATAATCTACCTATGTAACAACCTTATATAATTAGGCTGTAACATTATATACATAGATGACATCTTTACTGTACGTAGGTTGAAGCATGATATATATAGGTAACAGCATCACGGTAACTAGACTGAACCATTATCTACATAGACTTAAGCATGACCTACGTAGGTAACAACCTTACTGTAAATAGGCCATACCGTTATGTGTGTAGGTGACAACGTTACTACATAGACGAGAGCATTACGTACAACAGTACGGTAAGTAGGAAGGGTCTAGGTACGTACTCTGCAGCATTACTTACGTAATTATCAACCTAAGCACGGTTGTTGTCTACGTACATAATGTCTGTGCCTGCGCACAATAAGGATGTTACCTACGTACTGTCATGTTATTAGATACTTATGGCATGACAGTACGCCATTGAATGAACGAATGAATGGATAATTTGTATGGGGAGTCGTAATGTTTGGGGTTCCTTACATGCAAAGTCATGAAGCGTAATGTTGTTTCATCTTTATGTACTCCTGGTACGTTTTTAACAAGAAAAATGGATGTGGAGTCTAAAATTACGTATGTCCGAACATGACTTTTCTCTCAGTGTACGGATCCCTAAAAATGATCTTATAAAAATGATCTTATAAATATGTCAGTGAACCACGTAACTTATCACTGATTGAACCCCTATGTTTTCCCTAACCTTTTGAAAAGGATTCGCACTCATACACAAGTAACACTTAGGACCTCTGTAGAACCCAAATAGCACTTCTCCGATACAAAATTAGTACGACAAGGATCCTCGACGGGCTCTTAAATCGTGGTTGATATGTGCTTGACACTGAGAGGCGGTATTTACTGGTAGATAGAGATAGGGAAAATCGATAGGGGAAAATTGACAATGATTGGCCGCCGACAGCTACTTATTAACTTAAGCATAGGTTATATTAAACTAAATAAAATTAGTGAGCAATAAGTTACAATAAACGCTGACCTCGGAACAAGGAGTTCCTGTATCTCGGAGAAATAATTTAAGTAAATTGACACTCCAACACAAGTCCTCGGAACAGTGGAGTGGCGACATCCGAAGCGTAACACTTGGCTTTAAAAAAATATATTAATGCTGTTATAACAATAATTACATGTTTGTTATCTTGCCAGTTTTCTTACCTATGTAACGTGTCGGATTAAAGTAAAGTAAAGTAAAGTAAAATACACTTTATTGCTCAAATATAGAATAACAATCATGAGATAGAAAAGGAAATAGTGAAATACAATTTAGGCGGCAAAATAAAATAAATCTTTAATTTTAATCTTAATAATACACAGTGAAAGGGAATACATGCTTCTTGCGCTTTCGTCTTCGCTTTCGCTTTCAACTTGCCGCATGCGGCAGCGCACAGCTCGGAAGCTGTATCGCATGCTTCTTCAGGCGAACAGAAATGAAGCAAGCAAGTGAGCATGCGAGTTTTCCGTGCGCAAGCAAATCAAAGAAAAATGTTTTTATTGTAAGTACTTACTTACAATAAAAACATTTGATTTTGATTTGCTTGCGCACGGTAAACACGCATGCTAAAAAAATGATGTTGTAAAAATGTACTTAAGGTCCGTTAACCTTAAGTACATTTTTACAACGCCATTTTTTTTACTCTACCACCGCTTCGTAAGGTGCTATAGCTGAAAGGAAAGAAGCGGCGCAAGAAACTTTCAGCAACAATGTTGAAACCGGAAGCAAAGACGAAAAAGCACAAATGAAATAACGGTTAAAGGACCTCGAACTAATATTGGAGCGCTCCGATAGCTGTCTGTCACAGATCTTGAGTGCCTTCGACTTCGAGCGTCTACTTTTAGTTGGAGTGGTCTAACTTTGGTGTCCTTACCCCACGTATCGTGTGCTTTCAACTAAAGCTTTGTGGATTTCTCAGTCTTTCTCTGGGGCGTATTAAATTAACAGGGTTTGTTGCCAATGGCAAATGAAAAATAAACTATGAGCTATATAGACAATCTACTATTGTTACATCCTCTATTATCACATTACGAGGTTATGTGACAACTATCGTAGTGTTGAGAAGTTTATCGATAGTTTAACCATCGATAAAGATTTTCAAAAGCGTGCATAGTAGGGGCTAGAACGTTGGATTTCCATGTTCGAGGTTCGAAAAAAAAAACCAATACACTGTACGAGCTTTTCGTTTTTTGTTTTCGAAGTATATCGACTCCTCTAACGATGACGAAAAAAATTGTGCGGTAACCTGCGCACTGAGATAACCAGTGTATGATATGGGGAAGGCAATGGCAAATCACGCCATTGAATCTGCCAAAAATACAAATAAATAAATTTATTTTGCAACTTACATTAATACAAGAGTGGTTGATGCTCTAAATCCCGCACTAGGACACCCTGTGTCGCGGGATTTAGGGTCTTCTATTTAGGAACAATTTTGATTTATGAAGGAAAAAAATAAAATAAAAGAAAGTCGTTCTATTTCATTAATTCCATAGAATTATCACGACTCTCATCAAAGAAGAAGATGAATGATTTAATTATGAATATCATTTTATAGGTTTCCTATTAATAGGCTCTTATTTTTTACCTTTTGGTAACAATAAGGTTCATTTTGGGCAATCAATAAATACTGTCGATATAATCCTTGTCGATACAAGTATCTATCGATAGATATGTTGTAGTATCTTGCAACACCGATGTGACAAGACACAACATGACAACTATAAAGTAAACAGTGTGTCTTTGTGTTGATAAAGGCTTACGTAAATTCGTAATAAGCTCTTACCTATGTTATTTACGACATAAAAGGGTCTTTAAGTCTAGGAAACGTAGGCTCTAGGAATTTAATAATTACTATATGCACTTACTATGTTATAGGCTCAATTAGTGTCACTATAATATTTGTTTAACAATCTGTCATGATTCCTTTTGGCTAAGAAACAAAAAATGTAGAGTAACGTCTCGTACAGTAGGTGGCTAGAATTAATTTAAAACATTAGTAATAATTTGCACATTACTTTTAGTACATTGGTGTCGATTCTACAAACTTTTAGTCCCGCTCATTTGTAAGTACATGGTGGTGAAGGAATGTCACCAATTGTAGGAACGCGCTATGTGAGGACATGGAATGACGTAATGTCAGTTGTATGAAAGGGAAAAGGGAAGATCTTCCACCAGGCGGGGTGTTGTGTCTGGAAAATTTCGATAGCGCGTTCTACACCGATGTGAGTAGGTACTATGAGTGAACGTGACAGTTGAATTTAATTTTAGCTTTAGATTTTCGGAATCGACGTCAATGTGTGTGCGCTAAAGCCCACAGCAATGAGGACGGAGGGTCCTAACCGAGAACCTATTCTCGAGGCGCTACGCAAAGGTGATACCTACACGAGGTGCAACAAGTGGTCTTGGCGCACGTGATATGTATTTTGAAAAAAATATTGAAATCACTTAATATAATGGCACTTAGCGTACAGTTAACAGTTAAGAAAAGAGCCACTTTACGGGCACGTGTTACATAAAAATGTTAATCACTCTGAGTTAATCACTACAATGATCCAAAGGTATAAATAAAATGTGAGTGAGTCTCGGGTATATTCTATTAATTCTTATCTTATCTTATGATGGGAGCCGGGAATAACCCAGCGGCACTTCGACCCTTGAGGATCTTTTGTGCCTACCCCATTTTACACACTGGTCATCTCAGTGTGCAGATTTCCTCACGATGTTTTCCTTCACCGTTAGAGCAGTCAGTAAATAATGCACTAAAAACTATTCTTATTCTTATTCTTAAATGTAAGTAAGTCTTCGAAAAATACGAAAAAATAAAATGTCTTTATTGTCAGGTTATACACCCATAGTGCCTAAGTTTTATAAAAATATAATTAAAATTAGAATAAAACATAAAAAAATTAAATAATTAAAATAAAATAATTGAAAAGATGAAAATAACCAGAAAACAGAAAATTAAATTAAAAGTAGAAGTAAAGAAGTGAATGAACACTATACAATACAATAAAATAAAATATATTAAAATAATAAAAGTGAATTTTCTATTTTTTATTCGCAGTCCGGTGCATCTTCAGCCAGTGTCCATAGAATCTATTTCTATGGATATCCTGACCGACAACTTTCAAAAGTTCGTTATTTGTGTCACATACCCTCTACCAGAACATGGCGACCCTGCTCCTAATGATCGTGAAATAGTCCGGGACCCTGGCGTCCGCGAACATGCTCGACGCGCTGCAGTATCTTGGAAAAACTCATTGGTACATGGCACAGCGTGATTTCGGACCCGCAGACCTCCCGCAGGGGTGCCGATGCCCTAGCCACTGTGCCACCGACGCTCTTCATTCTATTAATTAGGTACCTACTATAACTGCCACCCAGTTTATGTAATTTTATTAAAACCATGATATCTTTTACAAAATAACCAAGACATGACGCCTACATAATCAAGAAAAAAATCCTCTTATCTTGAAACTTGGAGACATATTTCCCCACGTAACAAGAATTTCGCTAACACAGACACGTGGGCTAATCTAAAGAAAACAAAGCACAATAAAACTATACCCGCGCCCTTTCTGCGCCATGTATCTCCATCGAAACTGTCGAACAACGGAATATAATAAAAAAATAACACACGTGTCCAGGGAGGCATCTAGGGCAAGTAAGACACCCCCGCGTCTTACTGTATTTAAAAAAAACCACATTCATTCAACACAACACGCACACACTTTTGCTTTCTTCGTCCGTGCAGTCACTGAGGGCTGAAAATCAGCGCTGTGGCTTGCCTCAACATTATTGCTCGGTGAGAATTGACATTGTTCGGTGAGAATTAACCCCTGAGACATGCCGCATTAACAGCCATTAGGGGAACATCTGAATGAATTACCAACTGAGACCAGCTTGGCAACTGGTTTCCCTTCAAGGCGACTAACCCCCATTTGCCCCCCATTATGCTGAGCTGGTGTACCCATTTTGGCACTGTACCGCATCGGATGTTTTGTGCTGCATGTATTAATCTTTGTATACTTCAGTATTGTGTTCTATATTCTGGTGCTTACAGAGCTAAATAAAAGTTTTCAAATTTATTTTTGAAGTGAAAACTTTTTTAAATCGGTATTACTCTGAAAAGTTGACGGTGACGTCATGCGGTGCCCGTCACGCTGTGCACTGGTTCGTGTCAGTCGCAGACACAACTTTAAATAACAATAGCTCGGAGACCAAGTGAGTGAGGTCCACGAATGAGGTATCGTAGGATAGAGTAAGGTTGTCTGGTATGTATAAAATAATTAAAATTCACTGGAAGGACTAAAAGTGGTGGCAACAATGGTTACCAAATACGTTCGATGGCGCGCTACCGAATAAATCTCACCTGGTGGTATGTGACGATGAGGTCGAAGATGGAGCACACGGGCAAGTAGGATAAGTAGTGGCTCTTCTTTAAACACTGTCGAAACACCAACGCCGAATCAAAGATATTTGATGACAGGCTTTACACTTTTTGACTTTACAGACAAGGACGAGTGGTTATTTTACAAATAGGTAAGTTGTTACAATTTGTGTAGGGCTATTTCTAATTCAGTTTTTCAACGGTTCACTTTATGATCCCCTTTATAACTTTACCTGAATGCATGCCTGTAACCGTTACGGGTAAATTGAGTTACCGGACTTTTTTCATCGTGTCTCACCTACGCAGCTGTTTTTCTATTTTTAAGGAAAATTGATATTTTATATTCCAAACAATCCCAAATTTTAGACCGTTTACCTACCTACCTAAAGATGGTTTTGAGGAAAAGTGTGTCATAAATTGACTTTATATGTTGTGTGTACGTCTGTGGCTTCATGGGCATAAATAACTCAAGACCGATTGTACATTTTGGATGTGGTTTTTTATTTTTTATTTATTGAAAAGAGTCGAACAAAATCTTTCTAAATCTTTAATGTTAGATCAGAACAGTTTCAGGGGTATCTGGAATCTTCGATGTCAGATGGGATATCTGGAACAGTATATAGTAAGTGGTTGGAGTTTGAGCTCAAAATGTTTAGGTTACCATTGTGCTTTTCTGACATCTGAAATCATGATGATCTGATGATGACCAGGAAAAAGTAAGAAAATTGTATTAATAGTAAGTCGAGGGTTTCTTAAAATTTTATTTAGAGTTACTGTTTCAGTGAGTCGATGACGTCATTTATATTTGCATGACATGATAAGGAGCTTTTCACGAAATAGTCGAAGAAATTGTAACTTCTTCTTTTTGTCGTGTGGTTAGTGACCACCTATTGTCAGACTTATTCAAACCGCCAGTAGGCCTAACGACTACTGTTCGATTAACGTTCTCTACAAGGCACGGATGATCTCAGATAAAATTGTGTCACTAACGGTCACCCATCCTACTTCTAACGTTGCTAAACATTCGATCAAGAATTACCACTAGAAATAAATATAATTATAATATATTACTTAGTGTATTTATTGTAACATGAAAAAAGTAAAGACTATACAATAGCTTACATATTCATAAGATAACGTAAAATTAGTACTACTTAACTTTGACACATCTCGAGATGTAACGAGCAACCATTAATCAGGTAAATAACTTTAGTAGTTGTCTATTTAGCCTGTTGAAGTTAACAACAAAATCATATGTAATTGTATAACTTAAGTTAGTTACGCATTTGTTTATAAGTTTGATTAATAAAGAATTTTATAAAAACAAAAAACTAGAAATAAATAAAACCCCCTTTCCCTTTTTTACCTAAGTACGACCCTGTCTAAGGGACAAAGAAAGGGAAAATAAAAAAGGTGTCGTCCGCCGCATGCGAGTTGAGATAACGTCAATTAGTAAGATGTATGGCGTTTACAGGATGCTCATACGCTGCTACAGTTACATCTTCGGATGTGTTCGGAAATCTTCGTTTCCTGAAAAGAATACTAAACTGACCGTACATATCCACCATAACTCGACCTCTGCCCATCTTGGTAGTAGATATCAATTAAGGGTCAAAAGATTCCTCAACTCACACTAAACTGATTGACGTCATGCTTAGCAGGGTTGTACTTTGGATCCACAGGAATCAGACTGGTAGGGTGAATTTCAAAACCCTTGCTTGGATCATATCATAACTATTACATTCTCCGGTTGAAAAATTTAGCCCGTAATAAGATGGATACTGGGCCTTAAAGAAAACGGTAAAGTAAACATGACATAGAAAAGGAAATAGTAAAGTACAATTTAGGCGGCCTTATCGGTAAGAGCGATATCTTCCAGGCAACCTTCGGGCAGAGGAAATGATATCGAGAAAGAGGTAGTAGGTGTGCAATACGGTTTTCGTATTGAAAAGATAAATATATGACGTTACCTTACTTTACCATAGAATTTTACTGTGGCGACGTAGGACGCGCACCACTACGATGAGTCACTCATATAGGTGTAAAACGCGCTATCGAAATTTTCCTGGGACTTCGTATATATACGAGTTCCAAACACCCATAGTTGGACCAGCACATCTGGTCACCAGGCACAACACCCCGCCTGGTGGAAGATCTTCCCTTTTCCCTGTCATACAACTGACTTTACGTCATCCATGTCCTCTCATAGCGCGTTCCTAGATTACTATAGAGGGATTTCGATGAACTGCTAATCTTGAGAGCTTAAGGTTAGGCCTATAATTACGGTGACTCTCTTACTCTTCAAACCGGAACAGAGCAATGGATGATAAATGAATGAATTAAAATTTATTTGCACACATATACATAACACGATAAAATTACACGATTACATTTCATTTCATTTCATGATGATGATAATGCACAGGTGATGCCTGACAATCAGCGCCGCAGTGCTAAATCCGCTGCGGCAACAGGCTGAGGCAGTCCCCTTTTTCCGGTGCTGCACACCACCTTCATCAAACTTAATTACTTTTGTTTATTTATTTTTATAATATATTTGTTGAAAATTATTATTTTTATCTTCTGTACCTAATTGTTTGTATGTAAATCCTTGCTTTCTTTCTTTCTTTCAATGTAACAATGCTGTTTTGCGGCAGAAACAGGTAAAAGAGCCTATCCAGGCAGACTCTTCATGGCGTCAAACCATCTTTGTTTGTAAACTAGTGACTGTTTATCACTAACTTCTTCCTAACTTACTCTTTAAATCTTACAGATTTTACAAATCTTTTTCAAGACAAAGAAAGTCCTTTGATTTTAAATCAATTAAGTACCGAAACGTCTAACTTCTTATTGATGGAAAGTACGTACAAAGCTTTCTAAACGAAGTTCCCTATAATTTTCAAAGTTTTAATTATACAAAGGCTTTCCTCTTTCACTGAGGGAAAAGGGCCACTGCGATCGGGAGTGGCTACTGAAATAGATTTTTAAGTATCCGTGCATGTTACGTAGAGGAAAACGGAGTCCTATTGCTGTCACTCCGCCATCCGTCCGTCTGTCACGCGAGTCTAGCGCTTAAACGGAATATGATAATAGTCTTCAAATTTTCACATATCATTGAAAGAAAAGCTTGTTTACTTATCTTGTGATAGGGGCCGGGAATAATCCCAGAAGCACTTCGACCTTTGAGGATCTTTTGTGCCTACCCCATTTTACACTCTGGTCATCTCAGTGTGCAGGTTTCCTCACGATGTTTTCCTTCACCGTTAGAGCAGTCGGTAAATGTACGTAAGTCTTAGAAAAATACGAAAAACTCATTGGTACATGGCACTGCACGGTTTCGTACCCGGACCTCACGCATGGGAGTCCGGTGGCCTAGCCACAGTGCCACCGACGCTCATACGCCAAACGCTTTACTTCAAACAAGAACTTGTTTCAATATAAAGTCTGCTTGTTCACTTCAACCAAGAAGTTGTTCACTTCGAATAAAATTACTTTATATGCTCTAATATGTACATGTAATATGTACCTATATTCCCTTGAGCTAAACCCGAATAACGACTTTAAAATTTTGTAAGTTTGTTTTCAGAGAGGGTATCATTATTAGTAAAGGGGTCAACTTTTTTTATTAAAACAGATAACAATTATTGAGAGTTGACTTGACTCAGTGGAGAAACGCGCTAAGCGCCTTATAGGTGACGAATCGCTGGTGGAAGCTTGCCTGTCTATCGGTATTTTATAGGATACATTTCGGAGAGTGCGCATCGGAATTGCACGACCTAATTCCAGCATCTCCATTCCGCCTTCGGACTACCAGGCGTGGGGAGGGGTTCTATCCTTATGTTGTTGATATCCCATCTGCTCGTACGAAGCGATTTGCTTCTTCGTTCATTATGCGAACGGCTAAGGAATGGAACAGCCTGCCGGCGTCTGTATTTCCCGAAACCTACAACTTTGGGATCTTCAAGGCCAGAGTGAATAGGCATTTACTGGACCCGCATGCACCATCGTCGACCTCATCGTCGCTTACCATCAGGCGAGATCGAGGTCAAATGCGGGTTTAGAAGTAAATAAAAAAAATAAAAAAAGATTACTCGTACTACATTCTGGACTTTATCGTCAGCTCTTACGAGGGGCGGCTGAAAAGTTTCGAGCCTAAGTACCTTTAAGTATGACTAATGACTCGCACTGCATATCAGTAATTGCGAGTATCCTAAGTAGTACAAATACCGACTTTCATGTCATTAGCGTCATTACGATTTTTGTAATTGAGCCTTAAACATCACCATGTCTGAGTCATCCGCGCATTGTACGAAATTGGAGTACAGAGCTGTCAAAAAATTCCTGACAAAAAAGAACAAAACGCCGACAGAAATATTTGAAGAGATGTCTACAGTTTATGGAGAGTACGATACAGGTGAGATTGAGGTCAAACGCGGGTTTAGTCGTAAGTAAAAACAAATATTTATAAACTTTTGCGGTTTCGGTGGAACCGCGAACTCACCAAGGGTCCATAACTCGATATTCCTTACTACCTAGATTTTTGTTACCCCCTGAAGGCCTAGACTGAAAGCCGGTGTCAAAATATTGCCGTATCGTTTTATGGATACTACAGTATACTGGTAATGTGGCTCGGGTTTACTTTGAATATTATAAAGGATACTATTGTAGGAACGCGCTATGATGAGGAGATGGAATGACGTAACGTCAGTTGTATGAAAGGGAAAAGGGAAGATCTTCCACCAGGCGGGGTGTTGTGCCTGGTGACCAGATGTGCTGGCCAACTGTGGATGTTCACATCATAGCCCTCTGGTTGGCCTCGAAAAGATCCTCCGGCGTGCAGGTGGTTTATGCTTCATGGTTTGAGGGTAGACACCACACTCACACTTTACTTGACCGCTGGAAAAACCCCATTTGTGAAGATTATCTCCGCAACAGCCAACCTAACAGTAGTTAGGTTATCCACAGATATTTGCGACTGGTTATAGTATCCTTACCAGTATTAGTACTAGTAGTAACTAGTACCAGTATTAGTACTAGTAGTAACCAGTATTAGTACTAGTAGTAACTGGTAAGGATACTATAACCAGTCGCAAATATCTGTGGACTTAAGGCAGCGATTATGGCACTTATTGAGTTGCAAAAGATGAACAACATAAAAAATAATAGAAACAACATAATACGGATATACCTATACAGGTGGTATATCTGCAGACATAAAAAAAAATTACTTTAGCGACCATTCTTCTTTGTCGTCAAATATCTTCACTTCAGCGTCGATGTGTTTCGGCAGTGTTTATAGAAGAGCCAGTACTCACTCGCCCGTGTGCTCCATCTTCGACCTCATCGTCACTTACCACCAGGTGAGATTCAGGTCAAACGCGGGTTTAGGTGTAAATTTAAAAAAAGATGCAATTGGTTCTTTTTTCCCATTTAGAGTACGGATCACTAAAAACTACCATCCATTTTCACTTTCCCTAAGCCAATGTCTCTACGCATGCCAAACTAAATAAATAAATATCCTTACCTATACGGTAGTAAACCTATCACATATACAAAAAATATACGACTACCCTCCGCTCATATATTTCACTCGGAGACAGTATCGGCTTTTCTTTTTGTATAAAATAAAATTCATTTTCGCGCGTTTTCGTATCTCTTCGGTTCAATGCGGTTTTGCCCGAATTCTGAGTTGTGCTGTGACATTTCTGATATAACTGGAGATACTTGTTTGCATGAACAGAAAGTGGAGCTTTATCGCTGAAAGCGTTTTCTTCGATACGACCTTTGCGTAGAAGTAATCTAATTACCTTTTTCAGTTTAATCTAAGGTTCAAAATAAAATCGAATTGAATGATAGGATCGCCTTTGTGTACATCAGTATGTGTGTAATATATTCGTGAAAGTACAGTCGACCAAAAGCGATAGTATACCAACTGTAAAAACCTTCGATTATATCTCAACCTTATGCCTGCACAATGTGATACATTTCAAATTTTCAAATTTTGACGTATAGGGTAGGTTGACCTGGGGTCGACTGTACAACATTCTATTATACAATAATTGACAATGATACCCACACTATAAGAATGAGAATTGAAAATTCTGAAATCCCTCTATTTCCAAATTCAGAATCAATTACCTTAAAACTCTTCGTAATTAACATAAACTTTCAAATCCTTTCCCTAAAGTTTCCTTCCTTTGTGGTTTTCTTCTTCTAAGTCGTATTCCTCATCGCTGACGGTCGTGATCATTCTAAGGAATTAATCACAAGAACGATTCTCGTGGCAGATTTAATGGGGTGGTTTGCCATTGCCTTCCCCATTTCACACACTGGTTATCTCAATGTGGAAGTTTTCTTACGATGTTTTCCTTCACCGTTAGAGCAGTCGTTAAATGTACGTAAGTCTTTCGAAAAACCGAAAACTCATTGGTACATGGCATTGCCTGGTTTCGAACACGGACGTATGGGAGTCTGACGTCCTAGCCACGACGCCACCGACGCTCTAATTTGTGGTTTATCGTATAGAATCTCATGGACTTTCGAATCATAAAATGGCAATTGTCACCCAAATCCGATTAATTTATAGATAATTAAAGTTAAGATTATACTATTTCGGCAAACACGAAATAGTCTATTTTATGTATCGAGCACAATAACGTTATAAAAGTCGATATATAAATTTCTTCCAACGAGCGACAATAAATAAGTAATTTAGATCTGAAGCCAGGGCCTAATTAGGTAAATGAAACGCAGGGCCCCAAAATAATTACACTTGCACTTTTTCTTGTCGTTGGTTAGTGACCAATCTATTGTCAGAGTTCGGTGCAAGAGTGTCGGTGGCTCAGTGGCTAGGACACGGGTTCGAAACCGTGCTATGCCATGTATCAAGGAGTTTTTCGTTCGACAGCGGGAATAAATAAATATATAAATAATAATAAATATTTTTTAAATTATAATAAAATACAGAGAGCGTCGGTGACGTCGTGGTTAGGACGTCGGACTCCCATGAGGGAGGTCCGAGTTCAAAACCAGGAAATGCCAGGTACCAATGAGTTTTTCGGTTTTTTCGAAAGACTTACGTACATTTACCGACTGCTCTGACGGTGAAGGAAAACATCGTGAGCAAACCTGCACACTAAGATGACCAGTGTGTAAAATGGGGTAGGCACAAAAGAACCTCAAGGGTCGAAGTGTCGCTGAGGTTATTCCCGGCCCCATAAGCCCCATAGGCTCCATCTTATCATAAGATAAGATAGCTAAATTAGAAAAAAAGGTTCAATTTTTTTTCCGCGAGCAGGATTTGAACCTGCGATTTTGCCTGGCGGGTTCAGATGAATCAACCCTTTTTCGCGATTAGGCGATTTTTTTTCCGACTTTTTTCAATGTATGTACGCCCAAAATGGCTAAACCAATGAATTATCTCGCGAATTATCTATGATTTTCATTGTTATTGGCGTAAGTGGTGTTAATCGACTGCTACACTAAATCCGTCCCTTTGGCATTCTGGACGAATATTTCAATTTATAACCATTTTACGACTTAAAAGTCGTTAGTGAATAAAGTCGTTAAAACCATACATTTAATTTCAATTTTATGGCTTAGCGTTGACAAAACGCTGTCATAAAATTACGCTATTATTAATTATTAAATTAAATTCTTTTTCACAGGAGTAAAGCCTGGACACACGACAGATCTTAATAGTTTAATAGGATATCTTATAAGTTTATAGCGTTTTTTGTTACATCTGCCTCAAAATGGGCCTATTTATCAACTGAAAACTGTACGGGTGTGCCATATTCCTGCACTGAGTGAGAAAATTCCTACTTCTTCCGTTAGTAATTCCACGATCGGAAGTACTAAAAATTATTAGTTTTAATATTAATTTTGGTATATCGTATATGGTGTAGGTGGAAAGACGATATCGACCATTTCCAAAAAGGATGGTATAAGGACGCCGAGGATAGGGAAAAATGGAAAGGAGGAGGGGAGGCCTTTGCCCAGCAGTGGGACAGTCTATAGGAATAAAAAATATATGGTATATCCAAATGTGAAGGATCGCCTGGGTTGGTACCACCATCTTATGTTTTCTTTCACATCAGCAGCCTACTAATGCCCCCACTGTTAGGGCACAAGCCTCCCTTTGCACAAAGGGGTATGGACCATGATCCACCGAGCGGGCCCAGTGCTTATTATATACAGTGGATTTCACACGCTTTTGGATTTTTTTCATTTCCTCAGACATGCAGGTTTCCTCACGATGTTTTCCTTCACCGTTAGAGCAGTCGGTAAATGTACATAAGTCTTCGAAAAAATCCGGAAGCCTATTGGTACATGCATGGTTTCGAACCCGGACCTCCCGCATGGGAGTTCGGCGTCCTAGCTACTTTTCTTTTCTTTTACGATTGCTTGATTTTCCTGTGTTTCGGTTTGAAGGGTAAGAGAGCCAGCGTATTTTCCGGCACATGAGGCACTCCATCTCAGTCCTCAAGGCTAGCAGCGCATCAAAAACCCTCTAATATTATTACAGTGAGGTGAGATGTCTATGGGCGACGGTGACCACTTAACATCAGGTGGCCCGTTTGCTCGTCTGCTCTCCTAATTCAATAAAAATAAATAAAAAATATAAACAATAAAATTCAAATTAAAATAATATACAGGCATACGATAAGAGGCCGTAAGATTTGAAACTTCAAATAAACATTAAAATAAGTAAACTTTTAACAAATATTCAGTATCTAACAAGCTTATTAAAATAGTTTCTACACGAGCTGGGTAAGCTCACAGCTCCAGTGGTGCGTCAGAAGCTCAGATTCAGGCTCAAGCTTTTGGCTAACGTCCAAAAGCCTTTGCCTTTGTTTCCGACTCGCTGTCCAATAATATTATGCAAATTAGAACGGTTAAAAAGTATGGGATACGGTTCAATATGGGTCACTCTCATTTCGATTAATTATAGTTTGCGAAAGTTTCGGACGAATCTTCCATACAGGTGGCGATTCTCGCAGGTGGAATGTCGAATTCGACATTAGTCCTATCTCATTCGCTCACATTACATGTGAGCGTGACTAGGCGTTCGTAGCGCTCGACTTTTGTATGTCGAACGCTGCGAGAATTAGCTTTCTGGATGTAAGAAAACCCTCTTTGTAAGCCGAAAGGGTGTTCAGTATCGATACTAAATAACTACGACTTTTTAATTCAAGAAAAAATATATCTCCTCATACATTTTGTACCGGCCAGTTACAGTAAAGATTTTATTTTTAGCAGAAATTTAAAAGTTGTTCCTTTCTGCTTCATCATCATCATCATCAGCAGCCCACTCTAGTCCACTGCTGGACATAGACCTCTCCCAGGGCGCGCCATTGAGCCCGATCTTCGGCTCTTCTCATCCAGTCGCCTTTCTGCTTAAAAAGGGGTTTTGATACAACGTGTATATCTTTTAGTAGCTCAGTTCAGAGGAGCTCGTAGCCTAGTTGCGAGCACGGTCCGAAAGTGATCATGCAGGTTAAGCGACGTTGGCGCGGTCGGTACCTGACCTGGATGGGTGACCGCTAGTGGCATATTTCATCTGAGCTCCTCCGTTCCTCGGAAAGCACGTTAAGCAGTCGGTCCCGGTTGCTGTCGTTCGTTAAGCCATGTCAGAGGCTTACGGGCGGCCTGAACAACTCTGACAAATAGGTTGGCCACTAACCATACGATAAGTAAGTAAGTAAGTAGCTCAGTTGGAGCACAGGTGGTATGACTCTCTATAGAGTCAGCTTGGGGTGGTACCACCCTTTTACTTATTTCTGCCGCAAAGCAGTAAAGCTTGAATTTGTACACAGTAATGTTTTGGTTTGAAGGGTAAGAGAACCAGCGTAATTACCGGCACATGAGGCACTCCATCTGTCCTCAAGGTTAGCAGCGCATCGAACACCCTCTAATAGAAGTGAGATAAGATGTCTCTGGGTGAAGGTACCATTTACCATCAGATGGCCCGTTTGCTCGTCTGCTCTATTTATACAAAAAAAAGTTAGGAAGTTAGGGGCCGTTCAAGTATTCTTCTTCTTTTCAGCCTAAAGTAACCCATCGTTGAGTATAGGCCTCTTCATGTGCACGCCATTCTCCTCGGTCTCTAGCCGTTCGCATCCACATCCTCCCCGCCGTCTTCACAATGTCATGCGTCCACCTCGCGGGCTGCCTGCTCCCCACTCGGGGTCGCCACTCGACCAGTCTTAGGGGCCACCTATCTCTGCACACGTGTCCTGTCCATCTCCACTTAGACCAAGTATTACCCTTGTCAGCGAAAGTAAGCAAAGCTCTTCCCCCCACTCTCACCTCCACCAGCCCTCAACCGCTTACGTGAGCATTGGTATAATTTATAAAGAATTTGTCAAGTCCTTAATTATAATTCATAAACAAGTATCATTGTTATTAACTGCTGATCGCTTATTGTGCTGACGTAATCACCATTCCAACACAAAGTTTAAACCCCCTACCCCCCTTTTGATGCTTACGTAATACTTGAACGAAAAACAATACTAAAGTATATTAAAAGGTTGTAACGATGTCGACTTCATCGTCCATATCAACCTCCTTGCCATCAACTTCAACCTCATCGTCAGCGTTTATCTCATCTCATTTCGTATTGGCATCTTCATTTCTTCATTTAAATTCAAAATCATGTTCCAATTCCATTTTTAAATTTCATTATTCTATTAATTTCATTGTTTTATTTGTACATTCACTTTTTATCTGTATTCCGTCTCGAACGGACGTCTCCCGTCCTACTACCTATTTTCTGTGTTACCTACTATGTGTTCTTTACCTTAAAATATATTATTTAACAACCAATTCTTCTATTTCTTCATCTGCGCACTGTCCTAGAACCCTGCTAGCCGGCAATAGAGGACAGACTGTAGCAAGGTAAACTTCAAATTATTGACATTGATACATTTCTTATTCCTAATTACACATTTTCTTATTCCTAATTAATTACGTAAATATTTTGTACAAGAAAATCATTTTACCATAAAATCATTAAACCATACCTAATGGTATTATTCAAGTCTTTAATGAGCTATAACAGAATACCGCGTAGTGATCAAATAAATTATGATGAAATTCAATACCTTCATAGGTTGTTAAAATTAATAGGGTGTGTTTTAGATGTATATAATAGCATTGTTATCTATAATGATTGTATACAGATTTTTGGAAATTACCTACAATTAATTTTGGGTAGGTACACCGTGAGTTGTAAGAAACGTCAATAATATTAAGGCCAAGACCAGACTTAATGACAAGTCTGGTGTCATCTAGAGCTATGACAGAAAGGAATAGCATGTGTTGTAATGAATACCCTAACTTTAAAGACGTTTCGTGCGACTGACGGACAGAGTGGTGAATCATAGCCAATTCTCAATATCGAAATTTGATAAATATCCCATCTAACACGTCGACTATAAATATCACGTAAAATATCGACTGCCACGGACCACTCGTTGTATGTCGATCGCAATAAATATCGAAGGTGATCATCCGAGAATAGCAAAAAGTCCCGTCTTTCGATATCCGCTATTTTTTTCGATATTTATCTATTGTGATATTGATATCACCCCGCGAGAATTGGCCTCCTGTAAGAGAAACCATTCTTATCAGTTTACGTTAATAATGTGTGGCAAAAACGCACACATATGTGAGAAAATTAGTACGGAGAAAATGCTTCAGAAGAGATGGTGCAGAAGCTTCTACCAAATAGCATTGAAATGTGTCATACCACACCAGAATTTTAATGTAGACTTGAAAGAGTTGTTTACATCAGATATAGCTGTATGGGCTCAGTTCCCTTTGAAGATCTACATATTTGTATGGGAGACTCTCAAAATCATGTCAGAATTTTTAGCATATCGATAACTGTCAATGTAGTCGATAAGTGTATTTAAAAAAATATTACAAGGCATTGGCAACACAGGCCATCAGCCTAAAATTAAACGTTAAGCCATTTAAAACAGTTTTTAGATTTCAGCATCAAAATGTTGTGGCGTGGACACATTTTAACGCTCCTAGAAGTTTTGACGGACATTTCAACCGGTCTAGTCTCTGGCGAATTCTTATGGCCCACCGCAGAATCACAGAGTGAAACTACACAACGAACCACTAACGGGAAGTTTATTTTAAGAGTTCAACACATTGTCGCTGTTACTGACGTTTGCTAGACAAAACTACACCGATTTTAGTTGTCAAAATAACTAGAAAACAATTTTTGAGCAATAAAATAAACACCGTAGAACCTTCTCCATCGACTTTCCCGCCAAAACTCCTACACGTCTGTGCAAAAAGGATATCCAAAGCATAAACAATGAGTGTGAGTGAGATGGTTATATGTAATCAATCAGTCATGAAATCATGTAGGTTCTGCTTACTTTATAAAATTACTTTCCACAAAAGCATAGGTTATTCGGCTAATAAATAATATTTTATCATTTACACACAGTTCAAATTCATTGTGCTTATGAAACAGCGTGTAAACCAGAATGTTCTGTAAATTAGGTCAGTGACAGGTGTCACATTAAGGGTACATTAGGTTGGATTTATGAGTTGTTGCGTGGATTTTAAATTCTGTATGCCTGAGGTTGATATTGGTAAAGGTTTACACCGAGTTTACAAAGGGTTTAGGCATTACAAAATGTTTTAGGTTATTGTATGTATGTATTATTTTTCTCGACACGGGCTAGCCTAGTGAGGTCCTCCCACTCTCTAACAGCTTGCAACGCTTATACTTGAAACACATCACTATGTAATTATAATGCTTATTATTTTACTTACGTATTACCTACTTCTATTAACTTAACCTGTGTTGGAATAAATAAAAAAAAATACAAATACAATTTTTTTAACGAATCTACATATACAATGTACGGTGTCCATTCTGGCGTGAGGGACTAGTAATCATCACTAACTACATGAATTTTCACCCTCATAATGGGTAAGCTAAGGCTAGTTCTTGTACCTAGCTCACAATCTAGCTTTAGCTTAGCTCCTTGGGTCCTTAAAATGACAACTCTCTAACTCAGCTTTTGTAATTACTTACAATACAAGGTTTATTGATTACAAATTATTCCTGTTACCAATAAGATAACCCAGTGGCATTGATAACAAATCATTTTTCTGCATTTATTCATTGCTTAATTAATAAACACAGCACAATAAAACCCACAATCTAAATCACATTCACAATCTATTTTAAAACAAAACGAAGATAATAAAAATAAATAATATAATTCAGATCTCATTTTCCGGAATGGCCGCCGCCGCGGCGTAGACAATTAAAAATAAATTAACGGCATGGCGGGAAAGTTGACGTTTCGAATGTAAAATGGCGGCATTATTACTTTATTGCGTCTAGGGTGCTTCGAGAGATTACACACTAAGGCATTTCTAGCAAAAAAATATATTATTGTCTGAATTTTCTATAGTAAATTTATTAGAACTAAAGTATAATACTTATGAACTCTTCTCTTCTACTGAATAACTTGTCAAGTTTGGAACTTAGTTTTATACCATTATTTTTTCTTTTTAAAATTTTAAGCAATTTTATTTGTATATTTCTGTAGGTAATTTTGAAGAGTAACTGAATTTGGCACTTATATATACGTAAGTAAGTAGATAGATAAGTAATTAGATAGCAATTATTTTACCCCATTATTAGACCCACTGTTCCTTGTACGTACCTATACTCATACCGAACTTGTAACCTTTTTCACATTTCTATTTTTTAACGTGGAGAGAGTGTTATAAGTTTGACACGTTTGTCTGTCGGTCTGTTTGTCTGTGGCATCATAATTTAACAACGGATGGTCCGATTTGGACCTGGTTTTTTTATATAACAGAGGATTTTGTCGAGAGTGTTTTTAGCTAGGTCTGATAAACATTGGAGCGGTGGTTTCCAAAATCTTGGAGTATCTTTGATGTGAGATGGGATCACTGGAATCGGAACGGCTATAGCTAGATTGTTCCAATTTGTGCTCAAATATTCAGGTTCATGGTGCGTTTCCTACGTCTGAAACCTTAAGGATCTTATAATGACCACGAAAAATAAGCGAATATCAATATCACAGATAATCATCTATATTTTACAGGAAAAATAATATGTAGTTTCAAAAATTTATAATTTTTGAGAAATTAAAGATCGGCGCACGACACGAACGGCCGGGCGGCAGCCGAATTTGCAGCGGTCAAAAAACGGGATAAGTACTCCACTCTCCAACAGAACTACCTGATCGTCCCATTCCCGGTGGAGACAAAGGGTTGTTGGGGGGCGGAGGCGAAACAGTTTGTGACAGAAATTGTCGGTCGCCTCAGGGAGAGAGGTTGTGACCCTCACAACGTCGTACCTGGTTCAAGGGTAGCGATACAGAGCGGTAACACCGCGAGCGTTGTGGGCTTTGCATCGGGAGCGGCAAGGGACGGGTTATTTGAATGACTAATAATTATTTTCACACTATGTCTGTCTTTACATTATAACGTATCTTTCACTTTCGCGGGTTTGTTGGAAGAAATCTCTATTAGAGATAAGTTCACCCTTTGTACAATGTCTCATTTAAATTGTTTTTATTAAGTATATTAAGAGAGGAGGCTTATATGATGATGATGATGAAGCATATTGTTGTACAATAAAGTGATAATAAAAATAATAATTTTTATTGTTAATTAGAACATTTGACATGTAAATTAATTTTAATAATAGATATGTCGGAGAGTGAGGCGCTAGTGTTCCTCAAAAAACTAGTATCCTAGTGTGGGAGCCAGGGAAATCTGACAAAATGTAAAAGATACTTTCTGCATCAATAAATTTTTATTTTATTTATTTGTTTTTTTTTTAAATAACGGTAATATGCAGCGCTATAATGTTATTCGTAACCTGTGTTAAACGTCCACGTATTTCAATGCCCTTCCTCACAACTGTACGATCTGATCTATTCACGCTATTTCTGGTGTTGACGCCCTGTCTCGTCTGCGGCTTCGACATATACAACATTATATCAATTGAAATTTTTTTTATTATTTTTTACGATAAAAAATCTGAAATAATAAGTAAAGAAAAAAGGGCATAATGTGTACGTACACTGGTATCGTAACACCAAATTATTGCCCGCTATAATGTAGACCAGTTAAGACGTTATAATTTTAATCATTCGACGCTGTTATTAGGCGGTCAACTCCTCGTTACCGAGATGAGTTCAGATATAATTGACTGAGATCACTTAATTTACTTAGCTCATATAATTTAGGCACAGAATATATTGATATAAGTAGGTATATAAAGGAGCTGCCTTAAGGGGCCATCCATTACGTCACACGTTAAGGGGGAGGGAGGGGGTCAACAAAGTGTGACAAGAGGGGGGGGGGGGGGGGTCATAAGCTTCGTGACGTCATATGTAAATTTACTAAAATGTTTAATTTATTGTTAATTTCATGAAAAAAGATTTTAAATAGAAATTTATTATTAATTTATAATTTATTTGACGAGCGTCGATGGCGCCGTGGCTAGGACGTCGGACTCCCCATATGGGAGGTCCGAGTTCGAAACCAGGTAATGCCATGTACCTACCTACCAATGAGTTTTTCGTATTTTTCGAAAGACTTACGTACATTTACCGACTGCTCTGACGGTGAAGGAAAACATCGTGAGGAAACCTGCACACTGAGATAACCAGTGTGTGAAATGGGGAAGGCAATGGCAAACCACACCATTAAATCTTCCACGAGATGGATGGCTTAAAGTTCAGGTCAGAACTAGAATGGGTGACAGCTAGTTGCACATTTTCATGTGAGCCCCTCCGTGCCTCGGAGACCATGATAAACTGTCGGTCCCGGCTGCTGACGTTCGACAGTAATCATTAGGCCATGTTAGAGACCTACGGGTGGCCTTAACCACTGTGACAATAGGTTGATGACCACATCAAACTACTGTCAGAGTGGTTAAGGCCTCTAACATGACCTAATGATTACTGTCGAACGTCAGCAGCCGGGACCGACAGTTTATCATGCTGTCCAAGACACATTTTTTTTCATCGTTTATAAACCTTTTTTGAACAATTTCCAACTTTGGCATCACTAAAACGCCTACACCAACATAAATTGTAAATTATAGAATGTCCTTTTAACTACATATACCGCAATAACATACTTTTTCGGATGCATTTTCGCTACCAAAAACGTATGTAAATAACCATAAAATTGAGTTATAAAAATAAATTTGTGTGAGGTATCACCAAAAATAAATTAAAAAAACAAAATGACCAGTGGTTTTTATAATAAGTGTGGATTTATGTTCGGTCGTTTTGTGGGTTGCACTCTTTTGCATATGGATTGGTTTATGCATTCAGCGTCAGTAAAATAATTTTTTATTTATTTTGTCTTTACAACGGTGTCTTAACCGACACCGAGACGGACCAGTACCTTACTGGCCGGGGGCTGCCCGGCTTAAAGCGGGCGATAACTGATCAGTGGGCCTACGATGGACCCTCCCACTGACGAGAGCGACCCCTAGCGCCCGCACTTACGCCTATCTGTGCAGACTTATAACTGGTAACTGCCACTCCCCGTGTTGTTTTCCACGCAGCTGGATCTTAAAGCTGACATGGGTGAAGTGTCCTTTCCACAGACGCTGCATCGCCTGGGACGCAATTAAGGAAAACGCGGGCTTGCCCAGTACCCGCGTCACCCTCTCGGCCTCACCGACTTGATCCGCAGGAACGACGAGTCGATACGTGCGGAGCCGGATCGGCTGCAGGCTATTGCCACTTTCTGGTCGAGGCTTAGGACTCCAAACGGAGGCAACGGTGTTCGGTACTGCCCCGTTTCCCTTAGTCGCCTTTTACGACACCCACGGGGAGAGATGGGGAGGCCTATTCGAAAACCGGGAACCACACGGTTCATAGGTATTATTAGAATTCTCTGTGTCGTTTATTAATCTAGAGAACACAAGAAGAATAAAACTTTTGACAGGGAACTCTGTTTTCCTATTCAGGACGGACGGAACGACAACGGCGCGCACGACACCAAATGTAACACTTTTCGCGTGTCTCTAGCTCAGTCACTATTAAGCCGAGCTCAGTACCGTAAGTGTTTATCGCGAGAGACCAGTAGTGACGTCACCCACAGTAAATCAATGGTAAGGTCATTGATTCGCAAGGAATTTTTCGTTTTTTTGCATTAACGGATTTTCATTATGTAAATAAATTTGCTTGTAATAGAAGTACAGTAATGAAAGTGGTGTCATATTAAAAGTCGTTAAAATATAAAGTAATTATACAAAAAACATTGATATTGGACAAGAACTTACGAAGTTATAGAAGGTTAAAGTTCAAACTACAGTCTTGCCGCCTAGACGCAAGAATTTAAAGAGGGAGCAGCGAAATATGCAAAGAATAGGGCGGAGATTACAGAGCTTCATCATCATCATCAGCAGCCCACTCTAGTCCACTGCTGGACATAGGCCTCTCCCAGGGCGCGCCATTGAGCCCGATCTTCGGCTCTTCTCATCCAGTCGCTGCCAGCCACCTTGCGCAGATCGTCGCTGCGTCAAGCAGAGAGGCGTCCCACACTACGTTTACCCAAACGCGGTCGCCACTCCAGAACTCGTCTACCCCAGCGGTTGTCGGTTCTGCGACAGATGTGACGGGCCCACTGCCACTTCAGCTTGCTAATCTTATGAGCTATGTCGATAACCTTTGTTCCATGCCGGATCTCCTCATTTCGGATTCGATCCAGCAGAGATACTCCGAGCATAGCTTTTCCATAGCACGCTGAGCGACGCGAGCGCTCAGCGGGAGGCATCGAATGACACTAAAATCATTGCAATCGGCCAACACAACATCGTTCCGAAGCGCGTGCGCAGGTTACGCAAGGCACCGCAACCTTCTACGACGAAATAAGAATATCCTTCACATCAGGATCTCTCACCGAATGAACCTTTATTACTTCTAGGTAATAATGTAAAGTATATTCAAAATTATACGCAGACCGACGGTATTTATAAGGTTGTAAAATAATTACATAAAGTTTGCCATTCAATTAAACAGTAAATAGAACGTATAAATAAATAGCCGACTGATCATATTTATCTATTAGTCGACTGCACCTGAATACATAATGAATATGATTTTAATATTCATTTTATTTGCAATGTTTAATTAACAAACATTGATTTATTTGCTGGACTATCGATAAATTAGTAAGTGAGTAACTGAATGCATCGACGAATTTATTTACATCTACACATATTTATAAATGAATTTTATATTGGACCCGTTTTAGATTTAGAAAGGATTAGGGGTTTTATATTTTTTTTAGATTTTCTACGTTCCATTATTAGAGCTCTAGACTTGCATAATTAAGAGTACCTAAATAAATAGTAATTAAAACTTGCCTAATTATAATATTAATTACATAAAGTAAGTTCCAAGGTGCGCATTTTTTTTTCTTTAAAACTGGCCGCGCCGCTTGTCTACATATGTTATACATAGATATAATCGTATGCATAGGGCATAATTTCATTGCACAGTGACTTCCCGTCTCCCTCGTTCCTACCTATTTCCAATTAGCGATCCTTTTATTAACCTCACCTCGTGACGCAAGCAGTGTCCGGTCGAGGGTCTCACACGTCGCATGTAATTTGACTGCAATAAATCGATATTTCCGGAAAACGCTAATAGACCTAAGTTTTGTGTGCTCTCGTGTGTCTATCCTGAAGACTTCAGCAGCAGAGATGAGAGGAGGGTGGCCACACAGCTGGAGCAGCCTGAAAACCCAGTTAACCTGTCGAAGGCCTTCCCAGGAGTACCTTTGTTCCTCTCCTTTTGTATCGCTAAATACCGTTAGACACAGACAGTCGAACCCGAACCAGCGCAATCAAAAACTCTACACTACACTGAGAGATATTTTTTTCCTAAAATTCCAAACACTACACTTGTATTTACAAATAATCTACTTATAATTACAAAATAAATATACTAGCAACTACAAATAATCTACTTGAAATTACAAAATAAATCTACTTGGATTTACAGAACAATAACTAGTAATTATTAAACACTTATACTAGGACTTGCAAATTGATTAGTAACTACAAGTACAAACATGTGTGTTATCAACAGGTCATTTAGTAATACACAGTAAACAGCACACATTATATTACAAATGCAATCTTAATATTAATAAAGCTGTGCCTTGGAAATTAATGTGTTTATACTTGGAATTACTAAATGCAGTACTAAAAACGATTTGTCGCAATTACTAAAAAATTGTTGTCGCGGGATCAACAAATATTTTTGTTGGATTTAATGGATTTTAGTCAATATTTCTCGCAGTGTACATTTATTCATAAGTTTCAACTAAAGTAAATATTAAAGGAACCAATAATTAATATTATATTATGATGATAAAAATATGTTTAATTTACTGCACCTTTTCGGTTGATATCATCCACATAACGCAACCTAATAAGAAAATGATCACCTGTCGATTCACTTTATAGTCCAAGAGCCGCTGCCGCCTTATTTAAAATATGCGAGCGTTAAAAATCCGTATACACGGAGCATTGCCAATTTGCATGGACCTGGTGAACATTCGATCAGATCCTTAGAATCTATAAGATATACTATCTATTACCTACATAAACACCAAGACCTAATAATCCTACATAAAATTCTTCATTCCACCATAGATTCACCTTCCTTGCTGTCCTGTCTAAACTTCAACACAAACTTTAAACTTCGCAATCCTAAAACATTTGTATTAAATGTTTTTAAGAACAACACATCGTTCTATAACCCTATTGTGCGAATGTGTAGATTGTTTAACGAAATCTCTTCGAACAGCAACAATAAGCCATCGATAGACTTATTTGATCCTAGGACATTAGTTTTTAAAAGACGGGTTGAGGATGTCCTCAAGTGAGCTATCCACGCACCTACTTTATAGTCTTTACTTTATTAAAAATAATATTTAATAAAGTTTTTTTTTCAAATAGGCATAAGTTTTTTAGTCATTACATTCAATAGTATTTTTTCATAACTCAATTTTGTACAACAACCAATTACCCACTTCCTAACCATGCTGTGTTTACACGTTAAGGGTTACGACCTAGCTCATAACTTTATATTGATTTTTCTGTTATTTCTATGGTTGTAATCTGTTGTGAATGAATGAATGAATGAATACTCTTTATTGCACAAAATTAGTGTGATACAATGCGTACAAAACGATTAATACAATCTAGGCGGTCTTATCGCTAAGAGCGATCTCTTCCAGACAACCTTACCGTTGTGTTTACCTAATAAATAAATAAATTACGTGTGCGTTTTGCGTAAGATAATATTGTTTTCTTCTACCATTAATTTGGTCAAAATTAAACCACAATCAGTAACACAAGTCGTTTTAAATTGAAATATTTTAACACCGGTCTAGAAGTTTATTTGGTGCCTGGCACTAACTGGTGTAACTGTTTAAAAGGTTTATGGAACTGGAATTCAGTTGTCCAATGGGACATTAGACACTGAGCAATGGACATTGGACATTGGATAGTGCCAGTACTAAAATATAACTCTTCAATCGGTTTATGGAACTGGAATTCAGTTGTCCAATGGGACATTGGACACTGAGCAATGGACATTGGACATTGGATAGTGCCAGTACTAAAATATAACTCTTTAATCGGTTTATGGAACTGGAATTCAGTTAGATGATGGGGACATTGGACATTAAACACAAAGCAATGGACATTGGACGTGGACATGAACATTGGACATTAGATATTGCACATTAGCGCTACCTAGTAAGACCTACTTTGATGAACTCCTTTTATAAGACATTTATTTATGTACTCGTATTTAATAGTCGTAGAAAAAGTATTGGTCATTTTATCGGGTTTTCTATTGAGAAACGAGGCGCGGACGTGTTAGAGGTAGAGTGGTGTTAAAATAAAATATAACGATAGTGTGAAAAGTGGTCCAACAATATCTTCTTGTTTCTATCACCAAAGCACGTAAACTTTTTTGCATTTTGCATTTTGCAGCTGGCATGTGCACACTGATTCGGCGTGTTTCTATTTGCATTTTAAATTGGCGCTAAAATATGTACGAATAATTTATTTAATTATATTGATACAAACTTACCTGTGTAGATTTCGGCAGCGTTGTAACATGTACACTTTTAGTGAAAATCATAAATTACAGAAAATTATTGATTTTCACTAAAAGTATACATGTTATGCACATTGAAGTGTATCGCCAAACTGCGCATGCTTTTGAAAATTTGAACCATAGGTTTATATTATATTTGACAATGTCTTTTTTCGACAAATTAATACATTATTTAATGTCAATATATTTAGAATTAACAATTAATTCGTTTATTCAAAATAAAATAAAACTAATATAACAATAAAATAAATACTTAAGCCAAAATTACAAAATACCTAACTATTTTACAAATAAAATACCTGGCCTAGGTCGCTCCCTGCAGGGAGTGTCCCGAGGAGGCTGGCGGCGTTGCCCCGCTGTATAGCGAGGCTTATACGCTGAGCGAAGTAGAGGCCAGCCTTCTGGTCCCGGGATGTCTCTACGAGGCGCTTGGCTATTTCCCCGTAGAGGCAGTGGGCTCCAGGCCCCCACGGCCCTAAGGTCTCCACCCCGAACGGCGCAAATATGCAATCACCACCCAGGCCCGCATATTTACGCCGCTTGAGGTTCTCCGCAGATGCTGCTGCTGACCCGGCCTTCGCCGCCGTGGCTGGAAGGTGGGACGGGGCAAGGGTGTCGACGCAGGTAGCGTCCCACACCAGAGACCGTCCCAGCTTCCAGGGCACGAGTGTCATACCGTCGGGCCTTTTACCGTCATCGCGAGCCAGACCATTGGGCTCCAACACAGCTGGCGCACCCGCGGTGGCAAAGGCCCGGCGGATGATGTCGTTCAGGTCGGCGTGCCTCGGAATAACAATTAATTATATAAGGTACATACATTAAAAAAATTACAGTCATTACCTACTACTCCCGATCCTGAATCGACCCCCATCCAAAGGTACCCAACACTGGCAGCATTACCACGTTGGATAGCCAGTGAGATCCTTTGGACGAGGAACGATCCAGAGCGGGAGTCACCGCCCCATGTCTTTTTTTGTACTATATATAACTATAGGATTTTTTAGCCTGTCAGGTAAATAATGACATAATGATATAGAGTTGCTCCAATAGATGATATTGCTATAGGTATTGTAACGTTTTGAACCTATCTGTAGTTAATTTTTTTTGTCAAAAATTCCTATAAATAATGGCGGACGAACGTCGCACTGGGGTTAATTAGGGTCAGAGCTAATTATCTATTTACATAGGTATTATTACTAGTGTGTATCACGGTAGGTTCTGTCTATTTCGTGATTTTTGTCTTACAATAAATAATTATAAAAGTTGTTGTTTTCGAAATCGAACTCTTATAATATCAATATCTGAATGACCTGGTTAGATGGTAGAAAATCATCATCATCATCAGCACCACTCTAGTCCACTGCTGGACATAGGCCTCTCCCAGGGCGCGCCATTGAGCTCGATCTTCGGCTCTTCTCATCCAGTCGTTGCCAGCCACCTTGCGCAGATCGTCGCTCCTTTTAGCAGGGGGCGTCCCGTTTTAGGTCGCCTCATGTACTGTATAAATAAATACTTGTATAAATCTTCAGACAACTACAAGGCATGATCCGACATCATCAGCTATAGGTAAATTATCTCAGTCAGTGTTGTTTAACGTGCTCTCCGAGGCACGGAGGGGCTTTAGTGGTCACCCTTCCTGGTCCTGACCGCGCCCAACGTTGCTTAACTTGCACGATCACTAGTCTACGAGCCCCCCGGTTATGATAAACACTGTTCCGTCTAATTTAGTTTACATTACAGTGTAAGTAACCAACGGCTGAATAATTGAATCACGTAATATTGAATTTTAAATGCAAGTTCGTACAATGTGTTACGGGTCAGCGGCCAATCTAAACATTGCTTCTGTTCAATAAATAATGGCTGAAAGTTTGGACAAAATTCGGCTCAAATGCAAAATTTATAACCAAATACTGATCAGGTAAATATTCCACGAATATGACATGAATTGTGTAATCAGTATTTTGCTTATGTAGCCATACCAACATAATTCCCGTAAAAGCCGGCACCAAACCTGACGTCACTGTGTGCGAATTGAAAATAATGCATCACGTTTCTCACACAATGAAACTCAAATTAATATTTGAACAAAAATAGATCTTACGGCGATGTCACAAAGGCGAATATCCGTCTACGTAAGTCTTACATAGGATCGTATGATGCACAGATCGATTTCAAAATTCGAAGTCAAACGCAAGGCGCGCTTGACCCGCCGCCCCGCCCACCTGAGTACACATTTTGTGGCGCCACTCGCGTGCGTCTATTAAATTTCTAGGGTATTATATTTCGCTGGCAATACCTAGTAAAATTATTTTTTTAGCCGTGGTTGTCCCACAGCTGGGCAAAGGCCTCCCCAAGGCTCTTCCAAACATCCCGGCCTGCGTTTCTCTGTCCAGGTTTTCAAATGTGAATCCTGGTCGTCTCTCCATCTTTTCCTAGGTCTGTCTCGGCGTAGCCTGCTAGTATGGCATAATAGCCTAACTCTCACTTCCATAATCCCCGAGGGAGTAGAGAGAGGAACCACCCTCATTATAGGTATAGTTCCCAGTTTTCGCCTTAAGATTTGGTGGACAAACGTATGTGGCGAGCCTATCGTCGTCAACTAGGTGTAGAATAGTATCCACCAAGTCCCTTAGTCGCCTCGTACGACACCCCCGGGATGAGTTGGGGTGGTGCTATATTCTTTATGGCCGGCATCACACGACACCTGCCATAGTTAATAGAAATTAAATTGATTAACGTTTTTATAAAATCGTATCTGTGTCGTGTGGTGTCATCCTTAAAGAATAGCACCACCCCAACTCTTGTCGCATAAGGCGACTAAGGATCTTAAAGTATACTATTACGACGATAGGCTCGCCACATACGTTTATCCACCAAATCTTACGACAAAAAGTGGAAACTACCTATGACTGAAGGTGGTTCCTCTGTGGTTCCCCATTTCTCATAATAGTTATCTCAGTGTGTAGGTTTCCTCACGATGATGTTTTACTTCACCGTTAGACTAGAGCACTCGGTAAATCTATGTAAGTCTTACGAAAACCCGTTGGTAAAAAAATATACATGGCATTGCATTGTTCGAACCCGGACCTCCCGCACCAGAGTCCGGAGAGCTAGCCACTGCACCACAGGGTATAGGGTGCTAAATATACTACTGATCGTCTGAATGGAGTCGTATTTCAGTGTTCTGCTGCATACAAAATGGCCAAGGCCATTACATATTCCGAGCGTGTCCCCGATTTTAATATAAAGATCGCAGCTAGAGATGCGAGTGTAGAAGGCATCTTATTATCTCCGGGTTTTCAAAGACTTGCACAAGAATATTAAATTAGTACCTACACTAATGTTATAAATTAATTTTTATAAAAAAATAAAAACCGCCTTCAAATTACTAAAAAGTTATAATTGTGATACTTATATATAAAAAAAAACTGTGCAGGGTATGACAAGAACCTCCTATAGAACTGAAAGGGGAGGGGCATCCAGCATCCAGCATCCGTAACTAAACAACTTTCACTATTAGGCCAACTCTGAAATCGCGTAAAAGATCCATACAAAAGCTCAATATCTACGTGGGGCGGTCCAAAAAGTGTTAGTCAACGGCTTGTTATAAACGTAATTGTAATACTTTTATTATCCCGTGGAGGCAAATTTTATTACAAACTCCTTGGCCAAATATCACTGGCTGGCGATGTTTAGTTATTTTTTTAATTAATTGTTAAAAAACATGTCTGTCACTTTTCAAGCGCTACGATGGAGGTAACGCGGGTAGCATTTCGTACTATGATCTATTATGATTTTAAACTAGGGTTAACATTAAGGAATCACATGAACATTTAATCAGTCCTTTGGGGGAATTGGCTCATCACTTGCCACCATCACCTATTGGTTTCGTGAGTTAAAATTTCATGATAACAGAAAGACAGATTCTTTGTGATAACAGAAACTTATTGCGACAGGGTTCCATCGAGCATAGCTTGATGTGTCTTCCACTGTACAATCCCAAAGTAAATATTGCGAGAGCCCTTATGGGGAAGAAACACTTGTTTCCTGCCCATTATGAGGGTTTGAGAGGACCCGATGGATCGAGATTGTTTGATACCGTCAAGTATCTACCAGAGTATAAAAGGAACAGTATTGAATCATGTTATCAGCCCTACATTCACAGGTACCCGCCGTGCGCCAACATTTTCAAACTTATGTGTATTGTATTGTTTCTTACGATATTTAACATGTACTTTAGTACTATATAAATTTTTAAAGTTATTTATAAGTTATATAAGTTTTATAAGTTATTTTAACTATATTTTAGTAAGAAGAATATATATTATAGAAACTAAAATATTATTAAAAACAATTCTACTGTCCACTTTTTTGATAAATGCCTTAATTCAGGAGAAATTGTTTTTTTCCGGAAGTGGCGAGTGACGCTAGTTTGGCTAGGGTAGCCTCTTGATCCGTTCATCAGTTATGTGCGCTTCGTAGATTGTGTGTGTGAAAGCCTGACACAGCAAACACTACCGAGTACGAGTTACCGTTCTGTAGTTATTTTGTTTATCAACCAATACGAGACAGGTAGGTACGAAGGTAAGTCTCGTGACCTAGAAACGTTTGGGTAGGCTGAACAACTCCTTAGAGTGTTTCTGTGACCTTTTTGGTTTACATCTGGTCTGGTTTTCGCGCGGTTTTTAAATTATTAAAGATACTACGTTTCGTGCTTCGTTCTAGAATTCTCTATCTAGGAAAATATTTTCGCATTGTAAAGCGCAAATGTGATTCTAACAGGTGAGCGGGCAGATGGGTGAGTTTAAAAAACTTAGAATGAGAGTTGAAATGGCCCAGCCATAGCCAGAAAAGATTGTTTACTTCAAAGCACTTGTTTCAATATAAAGCAATAAAGTCGGTTTGTTCACTTCAACCAAGTAATGTGTTCAACTCAGCGAAATATTACAGAAAAAAAAAGAAAAAAAAGAAAAAAAAATTTAAAAAAAGAAATGCGCCACTAAATGTGTACTCAAGTGGGCGGGGCTTAAAACTGTGTGCGAGCGGCGAGTCAATCGCGCCTTGCGTTTGACTTCGAATTTTGAAATCGATCTATGCATCATACGATCCTATGTAAGAGTTACGTAGACGGATATTCGCCTTTGTGACATCGCACTAAGATCTATTTTTGTTCAAATATTAATTTGAGATTCATTGTGTGAGAAATGTGTTGCATTATTTTCAATTCGCACACGGTGGCGTGAGGTTTGGTGCCGTCTTTTACGGGAATTATGTCGGAAGTTACTCGTCTAGGGCATAATATGTCGTAATTATGCTCTAAATCAAACAAGTTATTTTTTCAGTGTAGAAAAATGCCGTTTCGTGCCGTTTAAATTGGTAAATGCAGCAAATAGAAAGGTGAAACATTCGTTGAAACTCAGTCTGGTCTAATTTGGTAGCTAATTACAAAAAACTTCCGTAGTCCGCCTGTTGGTAATTCAGATTCAGTCTAGAAAGTTGGTAGTGATGCTTGAAAAACTCGACAATGATGCGAACATACCAAAAAAAATCTGAAGTTGTAATTGTAGCTTCGTTGTTTTTATTTTTATTGTTTTAACCGTGAAAGTTTTTCTTTCATCCATGGTTTTAAACTTTAATTAGAGTACCTACCGGATAACGGTATATCCCAAATGAAAATTGTAGTCAATAAATACTTCATTATACATAATTAACATTATTAATATTGTGAAATTATTGATTTTTTTTTAAATGTCAAATAATAACTTTAAAATATAAAATAAATAATAAATTATTGCGCTATTAATGTAAAATATAAAAAACATTGATAAGGCTCAAACGTATCTATTATATATAAATATTCTTCTTCTAAGTAATTTTCCTCATTGCTGAGGGTCGTGATTCTAAGGAATTAATCACATAGAACGACTCTCGTGGCAGATTTAATGGGATTGTTTGCCATTACCTTTCCTGTTTGACGATGTTTTCCTTCACCGTCAGAGCAGTCGGTAAATGTACGTAAGTCTTTCGAAAAAATCCAATAACTCATTTGTACATGGACATTGCATGTTTTCGAACTCGGACCTCCCGCATGGGAGTCCGACATCCTAGCCACGACGCCATCGACGCTCTACGCCAATATAAATATTAATAAATTATTTATTCAAATTAAAAATGTGTTAAATTTTTGGCGGTCCCGATTTCGACCGCCTGTTGCCGACACGGCTGCTCAGAGAGCTATGGCGTAGAAAGGGATGACATTTATTTTAATGAAGAATTTTAGGACGTTTCGTGCAAATGTCGGCAAATATTCTTTTCTTTGTCGTGTAACTAGTGGCAGTGGCGTTTGTCAGAGTAGTTCAGGCCGCGCGTAGTCCTGTGACGACCTAAGGACAAAATATAATTACATAAATAATAAATAACATAATATTACCGACATAATATTATTCGACATAGCTCATAAGATTAGCAAGCTGAAGTGGCAGTGGGCCGGTCACATCTGTCGCAGAACCGACAACCGCTGAGGTAGACGAGTTCTGGAGTGGAGACCGCGTTTGGGCAAACGTAGTGTGGGACGAGCGTCCCTGCTAGATGGAGCGACGATCTGCGCAAGGTGGCTGGCAGCGACTGGATGAGAAGAGCCGAAGATCGGGCTCAATGGCGCGCCCTGGGAGAGGCCTATGTCCAGCAGTGGACGAGAGTGGGCTGCTGATGATGATAATATTAACGTCTATTTTCCACCTTAATACAACTTAATTAACTGATATGCAGTATCCAATGAGTTTTGCGAAATGAAACCAGTAAATAAACATTTTTACTGCAAATTAAAAGCCTTAACTGCAATAGCACGGACATACATTAATATAATTTTAAAATCATGTCTCGTTCTGTTAAAAATCATTTCTGATAAGCCTTAACGAGATCCATTCTTACATCTTTAATCTCGCCGTAAATAAAAGACATACTTTCCGGTTGCCACATTAAATTAAATTCAGTATACATTACAAGGAATATGAGCAAAAAGGTTTCCTTCGCAAATCGAACTGGCTGACTGTGCTACTGTCAATTACGGCCGCGGTCTTCCAAAAAAAAGAAAGAAAAAACAACATGGCGGGCGGCGCGGCATCCCGCCAAAACAAATGGACGAGCTCGGCAGCGAGCGTCGAATGTCAATAAATGAACATTTCCGATAAGCTATGTGCAAAAGTTTAAGAAAATTGCAATATAGCGTGTGTTTTATGGCTTTTTGAAGGGAGTTTAGGTGAAGTTCATTCAATTTAGTTCGTCGTGCGAGCTAAACGGTAGTCGTTACCTATCCATTTTATACGCGATATTGAAAAGAATTGACAATAAATCTGTAGGTATTTTGTTTCCTTCTTCCATAAAATCTGGCGGCACAGTAGAGCCCACGACAAGTCGAACCAAAAAAAACGGGCTACACTACCGTACCACCTTTTCTAGAAGTAATTCAGAGCACTTTTCAGAAATAGAATATTCAGAATATTTTTATGTTCACTCCGCGAACATAGCTAAACCTCCAAATTTCAAACTTTTATCTTTTATAGTTAGTTCATGAGATAAATAACTCTAAATTAAAATTTTAAGAAATCCCGACGTGCCATTGTGGAAATCGCCTTATTTTATCAGGTCCTCAAGATTCTACATTTCCCATACATTAGTGAACTATAGTTAATTTTATAACTCGCTGTCAGTGCTCACATAATCATTACAAGCTATACTAGTTCGATTTCTGTACGTCATCCGGTATAATAATAGGATATAAGGCATTAAGAAATAAGATTTATCTACTATACTGAAATACGTAGGTAGGCATTTATACGAGTACTATTTCAACGGAAGAGGTAATTAATTCATTGAAACCTCATAACATCTAAGTACACAGGCAATTCTCGTAGAAGCACCTTATTAATTTTGTTACAATGTCATTTAGGTAACTAACTATGCGAGCAAGTAATTAGTTCTATGACCTGAATACTAAATAATGTGCTTTTAATTAGATGTTAATATTTCAAAGGCACAATTTACATTACAGGACCCTACAACAACGTAGCTGTAAGCAGAGAATACTAACCGTAAGTAGTACTGTTTAGTATTCTGTGTCGTAAGTCTTCCCAAAAAGTTTAAAATAAAATAAATCTCTATACGATATTTTAGAATTTCCGCGAAATCCCGAAAATGTTCAAGCAAAAGGCTATTTGACAACATTGAAAATATACAAATTGTGGTCATCCTATCAGATCATCATCAGCAGCTTATTAATGCCCCCACTGTTGAGCACAGGCCTCCCCTTGCACAAGGGGGTAATGGGCCATGATCCACCGAGCGGCCCAGTGCTGATTGGTGGATTTCACACACCTTTGTATTTTTTCCCCTCAGACATGCAGGTTTCCTCACGATGTTTTCGTTCACCGTTAGAGCAGTCGGTAAATGTAGGTACATAAGTCTTAAAAAAACATATTTCACTTTATTTTGAACAAAATTATGTATATTTTTTGCAAATTACACGAAACAAAATATAATAATTTTTGAAGTTTTATCTGTGACGGGAACGCCCTGTGATTGTTTGCAACTCTGGTGACGTCACACGCAAGTAAACATGACTTCATCGACTGATTGTATTTAGCGTTTTATATTTTCTGAGTTTTATATTCGATCTTTGAGCTATTTCTGAAGTAGTTTTCTGATATTTTTTAATAAATCTTATAACTAGACGCATAAATATTCGTTTAGAATCTCATAATTGAGTCAAATTTTAGACGTTATTTGAACATTATGGCACTACACACCATTTATACACCATTCTATCTAATAAATTTGAAGAAAAATGATGAAATTCACTTCAGCTGCACTGTTTTATTATGGTTAATAAACTTGTTTACTTGCGTGTGACGTCACACGTGTCATGTGTGCGCCATTACAGTAACAGCGTTTTTGGCGCGGTTTGGGAAATTTAAATTTTAACAATGATTTCTATTGATAATACAGTAGATCTCCCGGAAATATCAACGTAGTGTGCTTATTATGTAAAAAAGAACATTTTAAAACGATTTTCCAAAAATTAGTCAAATAGCCTATTACAGATATCATGATAGAAATATCTGCGTAGAAATATACCAGGTGTAACAAAAAAAAACCTATAGTCTTGAAAGAGGGGTTATTCAGTATCCATAACTGAACAAATTTCACTATGAGGCCAATTCTGAAATCGTAAAAAAAATTCAGCTGTTCCATACAATAGCTGAATATCCACATGACCGTTTATGAATCAGCTGATTTTTTTCGCGATTACAGATTTGGCCCCATAGTGAAAGTTGTCCAGTTCTGAAAACTGAACACCCTCCTTTCGGGACTATACGACACGAATATAGGTATAGTGACAAATAGGGAACTTCTGCAACTGAGACGGTAAGTATTATCTGCTAATAAGGCAGTAACGGCGCACATAATTGAATCATAACCGAGGCGGCCGGCAGCTAACGCTTCCAGCTAAGTAGCCGCAAACTAAAGCAATTACACGCAAGCGCTCGTGAAATGATCACATAAGGTTTTGCCATAGTTACAAGGGGGGATACTGTTGCTAGAAAAAAATCGGGAGGGACTCTGGCGGCCGGCCTAACCATAGAAGTTTTAATGCGATTATTTTAATATAAAAGTTTTTGGCCTAAGAGAAATAGGGTAAATTTTGACTCGATTTTTTTCTGTGGATCTCATAGACTTCGTGGGATCGAAGGCGAGGGGGGAGAAGAGGGACATGTTTAATAAGCCTATAAAAACTGAACTCACAGGCGTCTGTGGTCTTGGAACTTATTAATCCTACCTGGATTCAGATGATTACAAATAATCTACATAATCAGATGATTTGTGAAACTTTCCCTCGGATTTTTTTGGGGTGGCTTCTTATCTTATCTTATAACCCAGTGGCACTTCGACCCTTCAGGATCTTTTGTGGCCCCCACATATTACACACTGGTAATCTCAGTATGCAGGTTTCCTCACGAAGTTTTCCTTTACCGTTAGAGCAGTCGGTAAATGTACATAAATCTTCGAAAATTACGAAAAACTCATTGGTTCATGGCACTGCATGGTTTCGAACCCGGACCTCCCGCATGGGAGGCCGGTGACCTAGCCACTGTGCCACCGAGGTGGAGAGGCGCCGAGCAGGTGGCTTAGTAGCAAGGTGTCTAACACGAAATCCAGAAGCGGGATATAATAGTATCCAATTCTGTTTGAATAATTATTATTTAAAGATGTCGGACTGACAAAATCTAAGTCTATTAGCTGTCATCCATAGCCTTAACAGAGCTCCCGTCAGAAACACTTAGCCGGTAACAACCCTTATTTAAGTCTACGATGACGAGCAAAAAATAGTGTAGGAAACAAGGAGGGAGGTTCGTTCGAACAAAAAATTGCGTCCCAAATGTGAGCGGGAACTTTATAGAACTTGTATCGGCTTTTCTTTCAAAGGAAACTTCGTTGGGAACTCGTTTGGAACACACGGTCACTTGGGTAGAAGAACAAAGCTATGTCTGAAATAAATTAATACTTCACAATAAAATTGTTAAAGAGCGTCGGTGGCCTAGTGTCTAGGACGCCGGACTCCCATGCGGGTTCGAAACCATACAATGCCATGTACCAATAAGTTTTTCCGATTTTTTCTAAGACTTACGTACATTTATCGACTGTTCTAACGGTGAAGGAAAACATCGTGAGGAAGTCTGCATGATAGAGTGCCCCATGTGCCATTAATTACACTGGCTCTCTTACCTTCTAACTGAAACACAGCAATGCAAGCATAGCTGCTTTCCGGTAGAAATATGTACAATGATGGTACTACCCCAGACTGACTCTGCACTAAGTCATGCCGCATCTGCTGTCGGTTATCTTAATGTACATCCATATAACTAGGGGCCATCCATAAATTACGTTACACGAATTTCATGATTTTGGATATTATTAAATTAAAACAGCTCTTCCTAAATTATTTATATATTTCTATTTAAAATCTTTTTTCATAAAGTCAAACATTTTACAAAACATCAAATCAAAAGAACGATACAAAATTTAATCATGGTTGAGCCCATTCCTTTATATTATTTATGACTTCTTCTTTTAGATTTACGAATGTGACAAGGGGGGCTTGTCACACGATGTCACACTTTGTTGACCCCCTCCCTTCCCCTTAACGTGTGATGTAATTTATTGATCGCCTCCTATCACGTCTATGTACAGATAACATAATACTTTGTTTTATTTCGCCCACAGTTGTCCCAATGCTGGACAATAGTCCTTCTTTATTGCATTTGTCTCTACTGCTATTCATACAACAAAAGAAGAGTGACAAATTATATCATCAAGATAAGCGAACAAACATACATTAAGTCTTATCGCCTACTACAATTATCTTTACTGAAGGAGCTATTAAACCGAACATAGCTATAATGCAGATATGAAATAATGTATCTCTATAACCATACGTCGAAGTTATAGAGCAGGTTCGCCGATAGATGCAACCATGAGTATAAGTTTACGACGTGTCGTGTCTATATGAGAAACTAAAGAAAATAAATTCGAAGAGGAAGTGATAACAGTTATTTTTTACTTCCATTTTAACCCCTACACCCCAGGGTTAAAGCCCAATCTTTCCTGAAAGAATCGTAAAAATAAAAGTCCGGAAAAAAGTTGGTTCAAAGGAGAACTTCAAACGGGAGCAAATGCGGTTTTCTTTCTTGTCAGAACTTTGTTCTAGTTTGACAGGTATGATATGGAAATGATAGTATCTTTGCTTGTAGTTTCAGAAGTTCTGTTTACTTTTCTGAAAGGAAAATTGTAGTCTATCGCCTTCAGTCACTGAGGGGCCAGCTGAAAATCAGCGCTGTGGCTTGCCTCAGCATTATGCTGAGTTGTTGTACCCTTTTTGGAACTGTACCGCTCCGGATGTTTTGTGCTGCTTGTATTAATCTTTGTATACTTCTGTATTGTGTTCTATATCCTGGCGTTTACAGTGCTCTAAATAAACGTTTTCAATTTCAATTTTCAATTTTATTTCTCATTTATGCGAGTGTAAGAGAGCTTACAATGATATTTGGGACATGTAGAACTTTTCAGAAATTCAAACCATCCTCTTATCATTATTTCTGTTATTGATATGATTATCAATCAACCTAGGTATAGAAACAAAACGCTAAAAAATTACAATGAAATCTCCGTACACCGGGGAAGCAGGAAAAGCTCGTTAATTGGTTACCAAAGCAACGCTCTTTATTCACATCATAATTTGAAAATTTCACTCTTATTTTTTGCCAGAAGTAGGTTATCCTGGCTAACAATTTTTATATTAATTGAGAAACTGAGCAGGTTTAGATATTTTCACTCATAATTTTCCCTAATTCAAACAATACCAATCCTACCGCAGTTTGTTGTGAGACCATCTGCACAACCTACCTACTTGCATAAAATAAACACTATTCCTGTTAAGTATGAACATTTAACTGAAATGTCCATGATATTTTAACTTTATGTTTTAAATGTAAAATCTTATGAGTGTAAATATCATTGTATACGTTTTAAAAGGTATGTAGCCTCGTAAACGTTGTAGGTACTCTATGTTTTGGTATACCTTGACTGTGTTATTGGTACTACTAATTATTATGTGTTTTATGTTACAATCAAAACTACTACTAGTTAAAATCAACAATCTAGTTACCGAGAAAGTACGATATAAATCCAATTACATACGTACATGTCGATTTAAGAACCTTTTTTTTAATGGCAACTGTAATTCCTCTTGTGGGTCGTGAGGAACAATACTGCCAGCGTCAAGTGATTGATTCATGCATGTAGTAGAAGAAAATATAATTTGGAACCTGATTGAAACCTCTGATACCTGAAAAGACATAGAATAGGGTTAGGATATAATAAAAGAAGTTAATAGGTAAACTTTATAATTTAATTTCATGAACGTTTATAAAGAGGGGAGCTCTGATTTTTTTTTAAACTTTCATAACCTCACCTTTTCTGATCGTCATTTAAACATCTAAACTTTGGTTTAAAACAAATTTTGTTTCTATGTATCACAGAAATCAAACTACTAGCGCCCCTCACCTGAATTTCAAAATCTTTGGTATAAAACTTTTTCATGGTATAATGCGTAAACTGAAAGCTTTATTAGTAAACTGGCGCTGAACAAAACCTCATTAGATAGCAGGGCAAGGTCGAGATAAGACTATATGCAAATCGCACAGCCATTACAGCGCGCAGACGTGACACAGTATAATAAACTACAATGGGACCACTCATTCAACACTACATGCAATCGTCCGAGGTAAAGAACGGATCACAACACCGGATAATTTGAAATCCAATCGAATTTAATTTACGTTCTTTAAACATTTGTAAGTTTTAATCCAAAAAGGATGGTATAAGGACGCCGAGGATAGGGAAGAATGGAAAGGAGGAGGGGAGGCCTTTGCCCAGCAGTGGGACAGTCTATAGACTTTAATTTTTTTTTATTAGTGATAAAAGATTGATAAGATATATTACTGTGTCGTATATATGAAGATCAGAGAGCGTCGGTGGCGTCGTGGCTAGGACGTCGGACTCCCACGCGGGAGGTCCGAGATCGAAACCAGGCAATGCCATGTACCAATGAGATTTTCGGTTTTTTTCGAAAAATTTACGTACATTTACCGACTGCTGTGGCAGTGAAGGAAAACAACGTGAGGAAACCTACATACTGAGATAACCAGTGTGTAAAGTGAAGGCAATGGCAAACCACTCCATTAAATCTGCCACGAGAGTCGTTCTATGTGATTATAATTCCTTAGAATGGTCACGACCCTCAGCAATGAGGAAAACGACTTAGAAGAGATAATAAGTTCCATTCCGGTGCGGCTCCCTGCATTCAATTGCGAAGCGTTGATATCAAGTCGGAGAAGGCTGGCGGAGCGCATGGGTGTGGTTGCGGCCAACCGTATCGGCGCTGGAACCGGACTCGTATAGTCCGAGGCTAAGAGAGGGTAATGCAGGGAAACAAAAACGTTTGAAAGAAAGAAATAAAGAAAAACACTTTATTATTGCCAAAAAGATAAATAATACATTTTCTACAAATATTCAGCATATCAGTGGAAAAGTCAATATCGTTGCAGATACTCTATGTATATTTGGCAAAAGGGAGAAAGTCAGCAAATGCTGACATACTCGGGTACCAAATATGCAGCGCTGTTTCTCTTTTCGCCCCTTATCCCGAGATGTTGACCACGGTCCCATTGTTTCCATGAAGATTTATAGAATATTAAATAATATCTATAAATTAAATAATACATATTTTGTCAATAAAAAAAAACTTATGAAAAGCCTTAGTCAAAAATTCCCGCCCCGTGTCGACCCTGGCGCAATGGTCCCCATGACGCTCGCGGCATTGCCACGCTGAATCGCCACGGCCAACCTCTGCACCATGAACGATCCGGAGCGGGGGTCACAGCCCCTCTCTCTCAGGCGACGGCCGTCCTCCCTGACAAAATCCTTTGCCTCCGCCCCCCAACAACCTGTCGTTTCAACCGCAAATGGGACAAAAACGTAGTTTTGCCCCAGAGCGGCGTACTTCTCCCGTTTTCTTTGCGCCGCTGCTTCGGCTGCTGCCCCGGCTACCCGCGCAGTCCGTCTGAGGTGACTACCGGCGAACGTACTGACGCAAGTGCGTCCCACAGGAGACACCTACCTTGGCGCCAGGGCACCAACGTTAGGCCGTCTAATATTAAATTGAACACGTGCTTTAGTAAAGTGGGCACACCGTAAGTTACGATACTATGGCACGAACATTGAAGAGAGCGTAGCCCGAGGAAGCAAACTAAATCAACCCCACGGAAATGTACCCAAGATTTAACACGCGCTGTATTAGCAAATTGCTTCGGAACATCGAGCTACGCGCGTAGCAGGAAAACGTTCAACGGTAAACTACTTAAGACAGCTTGTCTACCTATTTACTGACCTATTTTACACTGCGTACTTATTTCTATGTACTTATTGTACCGTGTGGTGCCGGCCGTAAAGAACAGCACCACCCCAACTCTTCCCATGGATGTCGTACGAGGTGACTAATGACCTTAGTGGATACTATTCTAGACGGAGCGGCGGCGAGAGGCTCGTCACCTATCACGTTTGTCCAGTAAATCTTACGGTGAAAAGTGGGAACCACCTGTGATTGAAGGTGGTTCCTCTGTTTACCCCCTCGGCGATTATGGACGTGATAGTTTAAATGTTATGTTTTGTTATGTTACTTATTTCAAAACTGATCTATGTTAAAGTCACAATTGTTCTTTTTTTGCAAATTTTGATAAATTTATTCCGCTTTCGATTCCAAAACACCCTGTGATTTATCAATACAAATATTATACACTTTCTCTTCTCTTTTAAGTCGTATTCCTCATTGCTGAGGGTCATGATCATTCTAAGGAATTAATCACATAGAACGACTATCGTGGCAGATTTAATGGGGTGGTTTGCCATTGCCTTCCCCATTTCACACACTGGTTATCTCAGTATGCAGGTTTCCTCACGATGTTTCCTTCACCATCAGAGCAGTCGGTAAATTTACGTAAGTAAGTCTTTCGAAAAAACCGAAAAACTCATTGGTACATGGCAATGCCTGGTTTCGAACTCGGACGTCTCGCATGGGAGTTCGACGTCCTAGCCACGACGCCACTGATGCTCTAGGGATACCTTATCTACGAAAATTTAGTAGATCCCAGTAAGTTACCGTTAATAGTCGTTATAAGATTTTGTTACAATGAGATAACCCAGTGAATGGCACGGTTTAACGTCTCAAATAATGATAACTATACTTATATATCGGATCGTTACTATAAAGGAGATACTTCTGAATGTACCCGATCTATAATTAGGTTTACCGAGGTCGGGAAAAATGTACTGTCGCGTTAGAAGAGAAATCTTATTATAAGGTCTTAAAGGCAGGTGATACGGAAAATTATATTCCACAGACAATATTTGGGAAGAAATCTTAGATACAGAACCTCCTAAGAGCTTGTCCAGATGAGGCGTTTTACGCGCGTACCGACACGCGCGTATCGTCTCGCGCGATTGCGAGATTCTAGCGCGATTGCCTATATATACCATCCACATGCACACGCGCGTCCCACTCGCGCGTGTTGCGCGTGAGTCGAGATCCTAGAGCGACCATGTTTACGTCCAGTACACGTGCGTTAGTTGCCGCGGTAGGACGTATTGAAAAATCTAAGAGCGTGATAACTTCGACTCGGAATTATTCATCGACGAAGTGGAAAAGAGGGTGACGATATGGTATATGGAATCACCAGACTATTCTAACCGAATCCTCAGTAGAGACTGGGTTATGCGGGATTTTTACCCACTAAAATCCCCTCGACCAATCTTGTGCAGGCTCTCCCTGCTGCTCCGGGATCTCAAGTGGAACGCACCGGTACCCCCTAGCACTTTGCCGTAGGCCCCTGGCCTAGGAATACTAAGGAGTATACTCCAGCTTCCAAGGCAACAGTATGCTGATACTGAAAAACAAAAACATTGTTTACTTCAAACACTTCAAACAAGCACTTGCTTCAATATGAGTCTACCAAGTAAGTTTGTTTTTCGACCAAGAATTTGTTCACTTTAACCATGATCTTTATCGTGTATCAAATGAAGTGTCGAACTGAATAAAGTTACATTGTAGACTCAGGGGCCCAATTCGCCTAAATTACAACGTTTTTTGTTCTATTTCTATCCAATTTCAATTTAGTTTTTCTTTTTCCAAATTCCTTTTAGGTTAAGAATATAATTTGTAATTTGCTTGCACAGAAAGTGCGACGGAATCCCGACTTACAAGATACAGGTTTTCGACCTAGTTTGTAAGTCGGAGGTCCTTTTTTGTGTGCCCTGTAATAAGTAAATAAACTTTTTCATTTTCAAGTTTTCGTTCCAATTCTATTTGGACACCAAATCGCATTCTGCTGACGCATAACTCTACCACTGCCACCTTTCGATTTACTATCGATCGGGCAAAAGTACCTTGATAAGATAAGATAAGATAAGATGAGATTTATTGTATAAAAGTTTAGGTAAGAATTACAAATATTGCAAATATAGTTGCATAAACATGTCACACTGAACTTTACCTTTACAAGCATTTACACCAAATTCACAAATTAATAAAACGTACATTTATACAGATTTTGAGAAGAAACAAAAAAGAAATAGACAATGTCATTATAATTTATACAATGTCAATAATATTAAATTTACAAAATGTTAATAACAATCCAATTATAATATAAATATACAATCAGCAATTGGAAGGAACGTATGTTCGATCGTTATATTTGACAGTTGAAGCGTTTTGTTACCGTTCAACTACGATTCAGTACGAGTATAAACAAAACGTTTTATAAGAATGCACAAATACGTTACTGTTCCGATCGAGTCAACGATCGATCGGAACTTAACTGAAATTGGATCGTTAGTGGATAGTAGCATACGAGACAAGTCATAACGATGCAGTTTAGATTCTATTTAGTTACGTTGTATTTAGTGGAATTGATCTCCAGGTCAAACAAGCTGTTTTTTTCAGGGCAGTAAGCCAACCCCGTGAAATCGATTCACCAATGGAATAGAACCACCATTGATAGTACCCAATTCCCGAAGCTCATTAGTCTGACCCCACAATTTCAATTAGTTCGTCGTGTAATATTTCATTGGGCGGTTTTTGTGGTCCCGTCCGACCGACCAGCCAATTATCTGACTACCCTATATTTTGGTTTTTGGTCAAGTAAATACTTAAGTGGGTCTATTTATGTAGAAACTTTCATCGCAATACAATGTCAAAAGCTGAAGCTGAAAAGGTAGGTACAAAGTTAAACCACAAGAATTAAAGAAAGAAAGAAAGAAAGGAAGGAAGAAAGAAAGAAAGAAAGAAACTATCGGTACAGAAGATAAAAATATATTAAACCAACAACCGATAATGGCTTCGATTCTCGCATCTTTAGATCTCTATCGAGATTTAGGCATCCGTAAGGGTGAAAACTGAGCCATATTGCAAATCTTAATTTTGTAGAATTATATTTTACAGGGAAAATTTTAGAGGTGGGGGGGTCGATAAAAAAAATATACATTGTTGTTAAGTAATAGTAACCTTTTTCATATCTTCACACTACACTGTCGCTAATCTGTTTAATATCCAATTAACTTCAAAGGTTGCCTGGAAGAGGTCGACTTAGCGATAAGGCCGCCTCTGTACATACCGTGCTACTATCCTTGTAGTTTTTACTTTTTCTGTATTTGTGAACAATATAGTGTATCTTTCTATCTATCAACCCTATAGTGTGGGGTGTCATTGTTTTTGAGTTACAAAACCGACGTAAGCGCCCGTCAAAGTTGTCAATTTTAGACCACTTTTGTTTTGTCAGGTCTTTACATAAACGGTATTATCTAGGAACTTGAAAATTGGCTATTATAATGATCATATCCTGTTTAGACAAAAAATACTAAAACTTGATACACCTGTAATAGTTTGTAAGTTGTGAGCAAAAACGGTAACAGTTTTTGTCACTCAAATATCACAGAAATCGGACCACTAGCGCACTCGGGGCTACGAATAATAAACACCAAGAACAATCTTGATCGACTGAAATGTAGTCCTTGAAATTTCGGTCAAAATACAAAATTCGGTCAATTGTGTACTCATTCCCTCGTTAACATTTGGACGCGAAACATAAAATAAAAATTTAAAACGTGTGTAAAATGTGTTTGAAAAATGCGCAAAAACATTGCAAAAATAGAACTGAAAATCGTCCTGAAGATATCAAGGCTGTATTTCACTGGTGTATTTACGAGTGAAATACAGCCCTGATATCTTAAAGTTAGTAAAGAATTTATTTTCATACATTATTCATTGGTAACTATCATAGAGGTGACTTCTTTATCTTTCATATTGATAAACTAAAAAGTCTCTACATATTATCAAATTAGGAGTGTTGGCGGGAAAATCGCTGGACAAGATTCTACGGTGTTTATTTTATTGCTCAAAAATTGTTTTCTGGTGATTTTGATAGCTAAAATCCGTGTAGTTTTGTCTAGCAAACGTCAGTAACAGTGACAATGTGTTGAACTGTTAAAATAAACTTCTCGTTAGTGGTTCGTTGTGTAGTTTTACTCTTCTGCGGCGGGCCATGAGAATTCGCCAGAGACTAGACCGGTTGAATTTCCGTCGTAACTCCTAGTAGTGGTAAAATGTGTCTACACAACATTTTGATGCTGAAAAACTAAAAACTGTTTAAAATCGCTTAATGTTTAGGCTGATGGCCTGTGTTGCCTGTGTCAAAGAATAGACCCACTGCTAACTGAGTTTTACTAAAGAATTTATCCCTCTAGTTACTTTCAATTCTCATAGCCTCGGGGTGAATTTCAAAATCCTTGCTCAATACTTCCAAAATATAGTCCTTTATAGTGGATCCCTATATATATGGCGAGGCCCGAGTCGCACTTGACCGTTTTGTTTTAAATAAAACAGCAATATCTATAAAATTGTTTATGAATCATAACTGATGGAATAAAAAACTTTTTACGGCATTGTAAAAAAAATATATATCTAATAGTACAGTCGACAACAGGTCAACCTACCTAAAACGTCAAAATTGGAAAATCTGAAGTTTCTCCCGCGGTTTTGTGGCATCCATCCACGTCAGCTTTGTTTCGTTTTGTCTTGCAAATTGTTTTACAGTAGTGTTTTTCTAGTAAGAATGGAGTTTCTTGCTCGAAGAACTTCGACAAGATGTGAATAATGTGTGGGACAGTGAAGTAAAGTCAAAGCAGCCCGATCCGTACTTGGCTGGATTTTGAAGAGCCATACTGCGTCCGGGACGCCTTCTTTGGTTCGGATGGTGCCAGAAGCGTGGAAGATTCTCCAAGATAGCATTGAAATGTGTCACACCAGCATTTTAATAAAGGCTTGAAAGAGTTGTTTACATCAGACATGGCTGTATGGGCTCAGTTCCCTTTGCCTTAAAAAAACGATAAAAAATCTGAAATGTATCATATTGCGCAGTCATAAGGTTGAGATTTAATCTAAGGTTTTTGACAGATGGTGTAGGTACTATAGCTCGTGGTCGACTGTACCTATACTTACTTGTCAAGCAAAATTTATCTTTTAATTATCTTTGTGAAAGCCTTTCTAAACTCCCAAGGGAAGACGAGACCGAAAGACTTTTCTTTTAAAATCACAGTAACTTTTTGATAAAATTAAGTGGGTACTTATTTACAGAAAAGTGGAAGTAACCGAATATTTTGTCCGTTCCTTTATCACTTTGCTTTGATAAAGTTTTGAAAGTATTTATAAAACGAATCTTCTTTGTTATTGCTGATTTCTAAATTTCGTTTCAGTTTCAAAGCCAATTTCATCGACCTTAAGGGAAGAACATTGCAAGAAGTTGCTACCAGAAGAGCCTTGCAAGAAGTTGCTACCAGAAGTTACTACTCGCCGTTTTACTCGCTTCGTCTAGCTTTAAAAGAAGTCATTAAATACCTATTTGTCTAACTTTTCTAGTTTCAGCGTTATAGGTAGTATGCAAAGAAGTAACTTTTTGATTACAAGCAAAAACTTTGAGGTCGTTTTCCTCAAAGTTTGGCCAATGTTATTTATGTTGTCTTCTTGCAATAAACCGACGATTTTCAAAGTGAAACAAAAATTGTATAGCTTAGCATATAGCAGAACTCTCACGTCCATAATCCCCGAGGGGGTAGTAGTAATCACCTTCTTCATATGTAGTTTCTGGTGGAAAAATTGCGACAAAGAGCTAGGAGGAGATGAGGCAAGACTTACTTGAGAAGCTCCTGGATCTGATCTCTGGCGGCTGGTTTCTTCTGGTTTCCAAAAAAGTTTAAGGGTTGAGCACTCGCGGCGATAGTTCAATTACAAAATTAGAGTAATTAGCGTGGAAATTAATTAATTCCGAGGAGCGTTTGTTTTGCGTGACCGTTGCGACAAAATTCATTTCACGAGTGAATTTGATTGGCAGATGACATTGTGACGTCATCACGATGCTCGTATTCTTTCGGTCTTGTCTCTTTGATGATAGGTAGGAAAGGAACAGGTATAATTATATCTATATTAGATAAGTACGAATTTGTATCTTCTTTTTTAGGTCCTAGAACACCTAGTGGTGCATAGGGCTGAGACAATATTCTTTCACCGCGCTCTGTCCGATGCCGCAGACTCTATTGTTTCCCAGGATACTTTAGCCGCATCCAGGTCTTTTTGAAGACTACGTTTCCATGTAGCCCTGGGTCTTCCACGTTTGCGAGATCCTCCTGTAGGTTGCCAGTTAAAGGAGGCGTAGGCGATACTTTTTGGGCGACGTAAGGTGTCCACAACCATTTCCTACGGCGGATCTGTTGTGTAATTGTATAGTGTAATTTAAAAATAACGATATATGGCGTTAACAGTTCTCACTTTTCGCCGTAAGATTTGCTGGATAAATGTGATAGGTGGTGAACCTATCGCCGTCTACTAGGTGTAGAAAAGTATCCACTAAGACCACTAGTCACCTACGACACCCACGGGAAGAGTTGGGGTGGTGCTATTATCTATGGTCGGCACGATACTACACCGAATACTCCTGTAGGTTGTACTTTGCTACGACGCAAAATGAAGATAAACCGAAATCCTGTTACGACTTAGGAAAACTTTTGTGTCGGTAATTTCGTTTCATAATTCTGGTATAATGGCCTACGGTTGAACTTTATGAGTCTACAATGTGAATTTGATTAGTTTATAATATGCTTTCTTGCGAGTTCTTCTCAACTTTTATCAATATTTCCACTAGCTTTGCTCGGCGGTTTCGTAGGCGTGGTTGCTTCTTATTTTTTTAAACCTCGATTCCTGTGTAGTATAAGTTTGACGAGCGTGAAAGAGCGTTGGTGGCCTAGTGGCTAGGACGCCGGGCTGTCATGCGGGAGGTCCGGGTTCGAAACTGAATGCTAAATGCCATGTACCAATGAGTGTTTCGGATTTTTTCGATGACTTACGTATATTTACCGACTGCTCTAACGGTGAAGGAAAACAGGAAAACATCGTGAGGAAACCTGCATGTCTGAGGAAATGAAGTTTCCGAAGGTGTGTGAAATCCACCTTGATGATGCTGATGCACTGGGCCCGCTCGGTGGATAATGGTCCGTACCCAAGGGGAGGCCTGCGCCCCAAGTGGGGACATTAATACGCTTATGATGAATATGTGTGACGCAAAAGGCGTCTATAGGTCTATCTGTGAGTCTGTCTGTTTGTCTGTCGCAATACATATAAATATCTCTACAACAAATGAACAGATTGGGTTGCGGTTTCTTGATTTACGTAGTAGATAATTTTGTCGAAAGTAACAGAGGAAGATATTACTGCACTGTCAATCTTGAGATGAGGATCGGGTTCTTCTAAAACCTGATGTCACTCCAACATAGAGTGTCATTACAGTAGGCAGTTGCGATTCCGGTAATTTTATTGCTCCTGTCAAATATAGCAGCTGTATCTCTCTTTAATATACGAATTTCAATATTGCCATCTCACTCAATACGTTAGATCTGATATCCGGTGAAAATTGAAAGGGCGCGAAAACATGGACCAATAGCAAGCAATCGCTGACTGTCAATTACCGATCGCGACTGAATCGCGAAGTTAAACATATTTCTGTTGTATTGTATTTAAACTTGCTTAAATTTAAAATTAGACATATTATTATTAGGAAACATACAGTAATGTGTCTGAATTGTTCCTTCCAAGTAAATGACTATAGAGACAATGTAGGTACTATTCGATCGGTAAAAAAATGCAGTTGTTTAAAATATTGAACGAATTTGTACAAGATCGTGATCGTGATGCTTATTACTAGAGACCGGATTATAGCCATTTGCATAATGCATATGCATTTGTATATTTAGCCCAATATCACCGGTTATTAACCTAAACTCTAGAGATGGTCCATATTTTCGCTATATTTAAAAAAAGATTGGGTAGGATAGTTAGAAATCTTACGTTGTTCAAATACTGCCTAGTTACCTCAGTGGATGTGGAACAGTACTTTTCCACTTATAAAAATATTTTGAGTGATCGAAGACACAATCGTAGTGGTAGATCCTAATGTGAAGGATCGCCTGGGGTGGTACCACCCTCTTATCTATTTCTGCCGTGAAGCAGAAATGCTTGCATTTCTGTGTTTCACTTTGAAGGGTAAGAGCGCCAGCGTAATTTCCGACACATGAGGCAATTCATCTTAGTCCTTACGGTTAGCAGCGCATCAGAAACCCTCTAATATTAATACAGTGATGTGAGATGTCTATGGGCGACGGTGACCACTTACCATCAGGTGGCCCGTTTGCTCGTCTGCTCTCCTGAATTAATAATAAAAAACAATTTTACTACCGAACATATGGAACAGTACCTACCATTGTTTACGTTTACAAGAGTAACAAAATGTTAAGTAATTGTTAATAACAATATGTTATTCAACTACTTACGACGACGGCAAGAGACCGGACGGAATGTCGTTAATACCCTGGAAAATGGGACGTGCCCTCGTGTGGGACGCTACTTGCGTAGTCACTTTGGCGCCGTCCCACCTCCATAGTACGTGTAGGAAGGCCGGTGCGGCGGCTGAAGCGGCTGAGGGCCTTAAGCCCCAGCCAACAAGATCTGGGGGCTGAATAGATGTCAAGTGCGTCTACCTGGTCGATGCCTTCACCGGTCACTTTAGCACCAATGCCCACCTACACAAGATGAAGCTGATTGACAGCACATCTTGCAGAGCCTGTGGTGAACAACTGGAGACCGTTTCACATCTCCTATGTGAATGTGACGCTTTCGCGGCAAAAAGGATGGGTCTGCTAGGCTCTGCCTATCCGGACTCAAGGGAATTCAAATCCCTCCCACTAAGACGCATAGTCTTGCTCATGCACGACATATTCGGTGATGTGGTCAAGGGATAGGTACAAGGGGTTGAACACAAAAGATCCCCATGGGTCGAAGTGTCGCTGGGATCCCCGGCCCCCCATCCAAAGATAAGATAAGATAAGGCCCAGCCCACAAATACAGGGACATCGGCAACCAATACAACTTTGTTGCATTTGGTGTAGAGACCCTTGGTCCTTGGGGCCCTGGAGCTTGGTCACTGTTCCGAGAGGTGTCCAAGCGTCTGTTTGATGCGACGAGGGACCCAAGGGCTGGCGGCTACCTCACCCAAAGGATCAGTCTAGCGATCCAGCGAGGCAACGCCGCCAGCATCCTCGGTACCACACGGGTCTAATCTAAGACATTGTATAAGTTACATTTAATTTTTATTTGTGTACATTAACTACTTGTATGCTGATTTAGAAATTAAAAAAAAAATACTTTTTTAAATTATTATTTAATGTTGCATATTTTGGCACTTTTAATGCATATTTCAAGCTTTTTATGTTGCATATAATCCGGTCTCTGCTGATTACTATTGTCATAAGTCAAAACGGTGTAAACACAAAAATACACCAAAACTAACACGTAACATACGAGTATAACTCTATGATTTATTATTACATATCGTGGTACAGTTTAAGTTTCGGCTATAAATCGTGTCAAAGTCGGCTCAAGACCTCAAGTTCGGTTGTTTCACGTGTAGCGGTTAACTTTTGCTACAAATCCCGGCTTTGCGGGTTGCTACGTTTTTCCCTAGGCTGGACTTTATTTAGACACCAACTTTGTCAGCTTCCATAACCCTCTTTTCCTCCTTCGCCGTAGTCAGGTAAAAAGTTGCCTATATAGGTCTGTGTCTAGATCTATTTAAATATGGTCTCACTTCCCATTACGAAGCAGATACTTAGGTACCCGATTAGAACTCGAAATTTAAAAAAATTAAGTAACCACTGACTTACTATTGTGGAGATCCCTATGCTTTTTCCTGATCATCATCATGTTCTCAAGGTTTCAGATGTAAGAGGTACCGTGCTCCTAAACATTTGAGCTCAAACTCGAACCACCTAACTGTTACCGTTCCAGAGATCCCACCCGACATCAAACATACTCCGAGGTCTTGGAAACCCCTGATAAATTTTTTATCAGATTGGCTACGAACATGCTTGACAAAATTAAACATACATACATACATAACTTCACGCTATTTCCCTTGCGGGGTAGACAGAGAGAATGGAGCGCCAAAAATATCTGTCTTGGCCTCTCTTAAATTATCTGTTAAATAAAACAATCCGCGGCCTAATCGGATCATCGGTTGTTAAGTTATGATGCCACAGACAAACAGGCAGGCACTACCTACGAATCAACTTATAACTTTAACACATACGATATATATTTTCAAAATAAGTTTAATAATATTTCATAAGTAGGTTTACGAGCGTAAAGAACATTAAAGAATTGTACGTAGATACATTCCAGGAATTAGACATGCAGGGAATTCTCAGATTTTTCCACTTGCTTTCGTTTGATAGATAACGTATTTTAGCGTTTCCACCCTTAGCCTGTTTTAGCATACCTGTACATAAACGCGGTTCTAATATTATTACGTCACGTCACCTAAAGTTTCTAATACCATTACATAACACTAACTTCACGTTAAGCTAAATATACACAGGGTCGCCTCTATCGGGGCGATCCCACCAGGAGGGCGCAAGGTTTTATAGGGGGCGCTTAAGCTACCTGTCTGAAGTAAAGAAAGAAAGAAAGAAAACACGTTTATTCAACATTGCATTATACATGATTAAACTTAAAAAGGCTTAACATTAAAAAAAAACACAATGTTAAAAAGACACGTGATCAGCATGTGCTGCGGTACGACCGGTACGGCAGAACCACAGCGCTGGTTTTCAGCTGTGCCAGGGCGAAACAACAGGTCAGGGACGAAACCAAAAATATATTAAAAGTACAAATAAATAAATAAATACCTAAAGATGAAATAGATAACAATTAAAACTGGTGAGTAAAGGGATAGGAATACAGAGTGAGTGTCTGTCCATTATGCGGCTCGTCATTCCGATGGGAAGCGGTTATGGTATGTAGCGAGAACGTAATAGTAGTAATAGTAGTTTTCCGTGTATTTCGTGTTCATCGTTTGTACCAATTTAGAAAGTAACTATAACACCAACAGCCTCCTGAGCACCATGGCTGACAAGCTGGACAGCTCCATACTGAGACATCGGGTCTCGGTACACTTACCGGCGGCACTCAATGCCGCAGTAAAAAGATAATGTACATTACTAACATAGCTATAAGAATTTACTAACATTTTATGAAATAAAATATTTTTATTTTACAGACTTGCAAACATCACAGTCTGGTGAGAAGCGCATTGAGATACTGCAAAGTACGAACCAGTGGCGACATTCATAATTCAAAACGACACAAAAATTAACACTAACACCTAAATTAACATCTTACTAGAAATCCTTTTAATCTAGATTAGCTGTCGCCCCCTTCCTAGAACCCTGCCCTTGCCACAAGAAAGTTTACACCCCGTGACATAGCACATGGACACAAAATAGAAAGATACAGAAAGTCCGCTCAATACACACACGCGATGTTGGCCCTCGCACACGAGGGCTCTGCAGGCTCTACATACAAGCGATCTCTAATCGAATCAGGTGAACTCAGTCGCGAAATGCACTCAGTTCGCTGTGGCGCGATCGAGTGGTAGAGTCTGTTTAAAAAGTCATTTGTCTTGTGATTGTTAGGCCCGCTTGTGCGAAAAGTTTACCCTCGGTTAACTCGCAAATTTTCTATGGTTTTCATACAAAGTTGACGTCGGGTTACACCCCGAGACGAGGCCGAGGACGAGGCGGCGAGGTATGGCAAAAATGAGCGAGGCGAGACGAGAACACTATGTACACAGTCGCCCTCGGTCTGTCTCGGGGTGTCTCGCCGAGTGTGTACAGCGGGCATTAGAGTTAACCCGAGAAAAAACGATTCGTGCAAGACGGCCCTAGTAGAATTAAAAAAACTTATATTTAGCAACACTGAATTTAGCGGTCATATTTGTCTGGAAGTAGAACTAGGAGTAGAAAAGCAGTAGACATCTAAACTCCGTGTCGCTAAATATAACATTTTTAATGCTACAAAAATCCCAAGTAAACTGAGACTTTTTTAATGCTTCTAAAAATCCCAAATAAACTGACTTATTAGACAGATTATAGGCAATATTTTGTTACTTAAAATAAACTAAATACATTGCCAGAAACATTTTTCATATAGAAAGAGCGCGCTCTTTCTTTTAAACTGGGAACTATAGCTGCCCTAGCGGTCGAATGTAGGTGATTTAATAAAAAAGGCGGACCTTCTGTAACTTTATATTTTGTGACAAAGACGTCTCACTCACGCCCAAGTTGGCGCGAAGAAAATTTAAGCTACTTACAAGCTTTGTCTCGGATATGTGTGTGCCTTTACAGGCTTAGAGCGATCAGCTGTGGGGATAAACGGTGAAGCAAATGTTTAGTAACAGTTGCAGCATATTTATTATTAATATTATTGGATAGGCCAGGCCGCTAATGCTGGTGAGCCTGTTTCTGTTTTTTCTTTTCTTTTCTGTTTCCTGTTTTTTTTTTATATTTGGCATATTAGACAAGAGATTTCTTACATTTATTTATTATTATTTTTTAATTGGAAAACCAACAGCACTTAAGACAATATATAAACAAAACTAACAATAAAAGGCCAATTACAGGTCTTCACAATTTTTTTTAAAGTCTCAGTTTAGAGGCTTTGGTACACGACAAGGTGACCATGCCAGTCTCGTTAAGGTCACTAAGAACAGGGAAGGGAAGCTCAAGCATTATTGGAGTCAGCCCTCACTTTGAGAGCCAACTTAGCAAACAACAGTAAGTGTTACATATTATCAGAGCCAATTTAGGCCAAATTTCTTCCTCTCATAGAAATAACTTATTTAAAATAAACAAATAACTTAATCATTAATTATTTATTTATTACAATCTTTTTCAGATTTTGTTTACTTATCTTATCTTATCTTATGATAGGGAGCCGGAATAATCCAGCGGCACTTCGACCCTTGAGGATCTTTTGTGCCTACCCCATTTTACACACTGGTCATTTCAGTGTGCAGGTTTCCGCACGATGTTTTCCTTCACCGTTAGAGCAGTCGGTAAATGTACATAAGTCTTCGAATAATACGAAAAACTCATTGGTACATGGCATGGTTTCGAACCCGGACTTCCCGCATTGGAGTCAGGTGTCCTAGCCATTAGGCCACCGACGCTCACTTTTGTTTACTTAATACTATTACATGTTCTACGGTAACGAGATATATCTGTGTGCCTCCGGACAAAGGCCTCCCCCAGTCTTCTGAATTCTTCCCTTTCCAACGCCACCCTGGTCCACGTCCTACATACATTACTTTTATTTCTTACATTACTTACATTTAATGTAAATAGTTATTAAATAGTTCAAAATAAAAAGATCGGCGCAAGGTTGCCTGTCTATCGGTATTTTATAGGATACATTTCGGAGAGTGCGCATCGGAATTGCACGACCTGATTCCAGCATCTCCATTCCGCCTTCGGACTACCAGGCGCGGGGAGGGGTTCCATCCTTATGTTGTTGATATCCCATCTGCTCGTACGAAGCGATTTGCTTTTTCGTTCATTATGCGAACGGCTAAGGAATGGAACAGCCTGCCGGCGTCTGTATTTCCCGAAACCTACAACCTTGGGATCTTCGAGGCCAGAGTGAATAGGCATATACTGGACCCGCATGCTCCATCGTCGACCTCATCGTCGCTTACCATCAGGCGAGATCGAGGTCAAATGCGGGTTTAGTAGACAATAACATAAAAAAGATTAGATTTATAAAATTCTAAATAGATTTGTTTTAATTTTTTATATCTTCCCTATACAAAATGACATAATATATGTGCTTATTACCTTATTACCATCGGTTACTTACCAATTTTCCACCCAGCTCCACAACTTTCGTAGGCGTCCCTCAAGGGTCGCCACTAGGCCCACTTTTATATACTTATCACCGAATGTTCCCTTTATTCGCCCCACATGCCACTCTCAGGTCTAATTAGTCTAAAAGGTTTAGCTAGGACATAAATACGGCTTAGTTCTTTATGAGGTCGTTGAGTCTAGCTGGTTGACTAGAGATAATTAAATAGAAGGAAAATTAACGAATAGATTACGTATTGCGTATAAAGTCCATTCGTATAAAACGTCTCGTTCTTTGAAAATGCCGTCCGTACTAGCGCCTTTGTTAGTCAAACGGTGACTATGGTTGATCGTCTATGTTGGTAAACCAAGGATAGGTTTGTATAAAAGTCCATTCGCTTCTTCGCTTTTTATTTTTTCTCTATTTTATACAATAATATCTTCATACATACCTTCCTGTATTCTATTGTAAAATTAAAAAATTAAGTACCTTCCTTCGTTTCCTAATATTTTACTTCTGTTTATTAATATTTCCGTTATTTATATGTTACGGTAGTGCATCATTAGGAAGTGATCCCTGGCACACAGGTGATGCCGTAGTGCTTAATCCGCTGCGGCAACAGGCTGAGGCAGTCCCCTTTTTCCGGTGCTGCACACCACCTTCATCAAACTTAATTACTTTTGTTTATTTATTTTTATAATATATTTGTTTAATATTATTTTTATCTTCTATACCTATATGTTTGTATGTGTGTATTGTAAATAAATTCTTTCTTTCTTTCTTAAATAGTTTGAAGATTGCTCGCTAGAGAAGCGACCGCATGGATTATGGAGACCGCATCTGCCAGTTGGCGCATGCGCTGTGATAATCTCCCCACACATTCAGTCAGCCATTGAAATGTCAAATGTCAAAATTACACATGCATTTACCCAAACCCTTTGCCTCGTTGTCAGTGCTCACATCGTCATTCTAAAGGGCGCTACAATAAAAGTGTGATATTATGACTCGTTGTTTACCTTGTTTTGCCACTTTGATTGGAATGGGGTATACAATCTAAGTTAGAGTTGCGCTGTAATAACGGCAACCATCTGTTCAGAAACGTATCGCAACGGAATTGAAAAATCTAAAATTCAACTTTTCCGATTAGCATTTTATTGCTTATCCTCCATTTTGTTCTATTTGGGACCTTTCCTTTCTTTCTTTTGTTTTGTTATCGATTCTTGTAGATTCGAGACGCAACATGCTGAATGGGTTTTTTTTTCTCACCGGAAAAAAAAACGTTTTTCGTTTTTTTTTCATATTTCAGAAGAACGGAACTTCCGGAATCAGACATTTTTAACCCCCGACAGATCGAGGGAGGTGTATGTTGTTTGTGTGTTTGTCTGTGGCGTCATAACTTTATAACGGATGATCCTATTTAAAATCAGCTTTCAAAAGATTCGAAAAAACCCAGGTGTTTAAGAAGAGTCATATTCTAGAAACGGTATTTGTCTTAAGGTTTTTTGGACCCAAAGAAAATACAACAGTTTTTAGATTTGAAAAATGTCTTATCCATGTATTGTAAAAACTCAATACCTACACGACCAAAATGTATGAAACAGCTGATTTTTTTGCGATTTCTGAGTTGGTCCCATACTGAAAGTTGTTCATTAATGGATACTTCACACGAACCCCCCCTTTAGGGACTATAGGGGGTTTCTGACACCCAGTATACATAACTACTATTTTACCAGTCTGGGGTGGTACCACCCTCCACTGAAAGAAAAGATTGTTTACTTTAAACAAGCACTTGTTTCAATATGAGCATATAAAGTCGGCTTGTTCACTTTCAACAAAGGAACTGTTCACTTCAATCAAGATCTTAGTCGAATCTATAAAGTAATGAGTTCAACCAGTATATAGTACTCTGTGGTTCTACCGAATTAAGGTTTTTTATATGCTCTAACGCTAACCTGCTAGATGGAGCGACGATCTGCGCAAGGTGGCGAAGAGCCGAAGATCGCCTATGTCCAGCAGTGGGCTGCTGCTGATGACGGTATGCTCTAAATCAAACAAGCTATTAGACTTAAATAATATACTGTTTCACTGGTTTTTACTGTATTTTATTAATTACGACCGGTTTCATTTACACATCTTCAGCTATTTTTTGTATTTTATTTTAATTCAGTGTAAATAAAACCGGTCGTAATTAATAAAATACAGTAAAAACCCGTGAAACAGTATATTATTTAAGTCTAATCATGTTTCACCAAGTACCAACAACCGCAAGTATTAATCAAACAAGCTATTTTTTCAGTGTTTTATCTATTTCCGCCGTAAAGGGGCGCATGCTCCTTTCCCATTGTTGTTTTGATTTGAAACTAACGTAATTACAAGCACATGGGGCACTACATGTAAGTCCTCTAATAACATTAAAGCGAGGTCATTACAAAAACTATACTGACCAATTAGATTACAAATGTGAGTTAATGAAATTTAAAAAAAAATAGATACCCAACCGCAATTTTTTCTTTCCCAGATATAAAGTATTATCGCTATAATAACGGTCAAGCGCAGGTTTGGTACAAACGAGGCAACTAATTATATTAGTCTTTGTGTTTAAATGGAGCGATCTCACTGATAAAGCGTGGTACATGCATTCTAAAAGTCCCGGAAAACTTAGTAGGTACTCGTATATCCGTACATAAGATAACATTTTGCGGGACATAAAAGTTCTAATACATACAAAAACGTGTAAGAGAGAAGCGTGTTTCAAATATAGATTGGGTTGTATTTAAGTACTTGTTATACTAGTATGTAGGTACAAGCTATATTGGGTTAGAATTTTTTATTTCCCAGCGCAAAAAAATCCAAACTTCTCTTCCAATTGCATTATGATTAGGAATCATGCAACAATACCAAAATTCTTTCTATAGCCGTCTAATTTAATTTTATTTATTTATTAGGTAAACACAACAGATTACAACCATAGAAATTACAGAAAAATCAATATAAAGTCTGTTCCATCTTCGACCTCACCGTCACCAGATGGTGAGATTTTTTTAAATTTATTTACGAATAAGCCCGCGTTAGTTTCAACCTTAATCTCACCAAGCGGTAAGTGACGATGAGGTCATAGACGGCGACCTCTGTACTGGCTCTTATTCTTCTTATCTTTTTCTTCTTGTGGAGATTGAGATCAAACGCGGATTTAGTCATATATATATAAAAAGCGACAAATGTAAACAAAATTCTGAACCGAAAGTGACCAATACAATACATAGAAATCTAGAATATTCAAAAATAGATTTCTAAGGATTCGGTCCGATTCCGGTTTAAAATCGCTATAAGTGTGCTAACACCTAAAGTTATATCTCTATCACAGCTTCACGAGTAGACATAATCAAATTGTGTCTCTATACAAGTACATCCAGGTTTATGATTTAATCATCTAGGTCAACAAACCTCCAACTCCGGTCCCAATAAATTGAAATAACATTCATTCAGGAAGAAAATGGAAAAATAGATTGTCCCGCGGTGTCCCGTAAATCACGCGACGTCATCGGTGTGTGCGCAGCTTTACACAAATAAAGCACAATAAATAAAGTGAATTTATTGCGTGTGCTTCATATAATCTGTTATGGAGATGCAGGCTTTGTACCCCATAACACGGAGACACAGAATTAATGGGTTTTATACAACCCTGGGGTCTAATTCTGCTTATACTCGTATTAACAACGTAATTTCTATATAAACTAATTGTTTTTTATAACATTGGTTATAAAAAAACATCTTCACTATCCATTCCAACTAGGCGTGTGCTAGGAGTGGTCCACCGCTATGGTTCAGAGATGGATTCGATCTGGCGACTCTTGCGCCGCCTATCTGAACTATTGTGGTGGTGGAAACTAAATTGCAGTGTATTGATTTTTTCGTATGCCACTAGTCACAAATCGTTCGATCGACGTTAAGTTTCGATCAAGTCAACGATCCATCGATCCGCTCATATGTACTTATACCGTGGTGTGAGCAGAATACAAAGGTTAAAGTTGGATCGATTCGAAAAAGTAACCTCTATTTAATTGATGGAAAAGAACCACAAACGTTTGGTTATAAAACAGTGGAATTGGGCTCCAGGGATATATCTAAGGGAGATATAATAATTAAAGACGCTGTTAAACACTTTTTGAGTGAATTTGGTCGATTGTGAAATTGACATTTTGCGACCGTTGGACATTTTGAAAACTGGACAATAATTATGTTTTGCCCAAGGCCGCCCGCTGCGGCGAGACCTACGCGTGGACGAGACTATCTCGATGTACATTGCTTGTTATAATTGTTATTTATTGTGTTCTTTCGCTGACGTTTTAACTTTATAACGAGCATTGTATATGTCGCAATCCGATAATGTATTATCCGCCGTTTTACAAAACGGCGCCGTTATATATTACGGCTGAATGACGTTTAGTCGGATTGACAAAGCGTTACGTTCTACAATATGACTGCCCACGTTTAGCCGGAATGTAAAATGGCTATATTGCAGCTGTATTGTAATTAGCCAATGATTCATCAAACGGGGCGTAATCGCATCGGTATTTAATTTTTGGTAAACTATACGATAGCGATTAAGCGATTATTTCATAGTTAAAAATGAATAGAAATCGTGTAAGTTTAAAATGATTTCCGGTGATTCCTAGTGAAATAGGTGATTTCCGGTAAATCGCGCTGATATGTATTTCAACAACACATTTTCTACACTCAAATACAAAATTACAAAATAATTTATTTACCACAAAAATTTTTCAATTTTTTAAAAGTTTACTAATGGACCTCGCACTAGGGCGACCCTGTGTCGCGGGAATCCTTAAATACTTTACCAATATGTATTTATTAATTAATTAGGACTCAGTTGTAGTTTACAGTTTCCTATACCTACTCGACGCCATGTTTGTTGTTATAATTAAGCAGAGCCACGACCGGTAAAAATTGGAACTAAATCAATCCGCTGTCTCATTTCACGCCGTTAGGCAAAAAGGCTAAACGTTGACCCGCCGGATTGTAGAACGCAAAACGTTATACAATTGGGCGTTGTTAAACATGCTGTAACATTAGAAATTAACCAGTTTCATCCAATTAATCTGTAGAGATAACAACAAAATTACGATAATCTACACATCCCTTCAATTTGCGTGCAATAACCAGTTTGCGAGATATAATGATAATTTTATATCGCTTTTAAGTAAGTAACATAATTGATTTCGCAATTTACTTATCAATGTCCGTCACTCAGTATGGCGGCGCCCTTAAGTACAGGAGTGCACAAAAATGTTTTAATTATTGATTTTTTTATTATTGACTACTAAGCCCGTATTCGTCCTCGATCTCGCCTAGGTAAGCGACGATGAGGTCGACGATGGAGCATGGGGGTCCAGTAAATGCCTATTCACTCTGGCCTTGAAGATCCCAAGGTTGTAGGTTTCGGGAGATACAGACGCCGACAGGCTGTTCCATTCCTTAGCCGTTCGCATAATGAACGAAGAAGCAAATCGCTTCGTACGAGCAGATGGGATATCAACAACATAAGGATGGAACCCCTGCCCGCGCCTGGTAGTTCGAAGGCGGAATGGAGATGCTGGAATTAGGTCGTGCAATTCCGATGCGCACTCTCCGAAATGTATCCTATAAAATACCGATAGACAGGCAAAAGTCTAGCTTCCACCAGCGATTTGTCACCTATAAGGCGCTTAGCGCGTTTCTTCACTGAGTCAACGGCAGCCAGGAGTTTGACAAGGTGTCTTAATTTAACAAGGTGATAGGGTGATTAGGTGATATATCACCTTGTTAAATTCAGGCACCTATACTTATAAGTTATAAGGATATAGGTGAAAGTATCAATAAACAAATGTGAATAACTCCGAAAATAAATTGCAAAGGAACAATTTGATATTTGATACAACGCGAGCTACCAAAAGAAGTCGATTGTTTTCCTTTTAAAACATATTATGGGTACTTTCTTCCATAGTTTAATAACTAGTTTAGATAACTTTAGATCTTTACATTCACTAGTATTTTTTGCTTTCCCAACTCAATTTTGTAAAACAACCAATTTCCTACTTCCTAACCATGCTGTGTTTACACGTTAAGTGTTATGACCTAACTCATAACTTTATATTGATGTTTCTGTATTTCTCTGGTTGTAATCTGTTGTGTTTACCTAATAAATAAATTAAATTACATTCGATAGAATTTTATTAGTGCCCGAAATTATGTCATTTGTAGCAATAATCATTAACAAAGTTTGATTTACGGAAATGGGTAATTAATGTAAGCAATTAGAAACTTTTCCCATCGGCTATAAACTATAATACTTTAGGCATTATACCTACGGAGTATCAAAGAATTTTGTTGGTCTATTATACCAACAAAATTCTTTCACAAAAATTTGCAAATATGCCTTTACGACATCAAAGAAGGAATGAATTATAGAACTGTAGTACAGATTTCACGAGCCTGGAAGGCGACTATGAAAAAAAGGTGATTTATTATACAGTTGAAAGCCTAGAGGAACACGCAAAGGATAGAATGAAAAGGGTTCAAAGACACGTCACGAATGGCAAAGCCTTTGGAAAGGAACTATCTGTCTACACTATCTATGTATTAAATGTCCTATGTATAGTATATTCGCCTATTCGCTTAACATTATTGGGATAAAGGAAAACATCTAAATATTTCCTAGAAAAGATGAAGCCGAAGATGAAAAAGAATTTATGGACTTACATTAACACTCATTAGTCATTACCTTATTCTGTCTAGATTGAAAGAAACCCAAAGTAACAAATTACATACGGAGGGTAAAACCGAAAGGTGAGTATTTAGTATTCATAACTGATTGCTGCAAAAAATTTATTACCTACTTATTATTAAATTGATTTTTTGGGTATAAAATGTATGGAGAATATATTTTTTTTTGCGAAAATCAAAAAGCTGGGGACACAAATTGTTTGAAAGAAAGAAAAACACATTATTGCCATAAAGATATCTATGTATATTTCTATGTATATTTGGCAAAAGGGAGGAAAGACAGCAAATGCTGACACACTCGGGTACCAAATATGCAGCGCTGTTTCTCTTTTCACCCCTTATCCCAAGATGTTAGTGGGAGCGATAATGAAGTGGGTAAAAAGATTAAATACTTATGTGAAGATTTTAGGTAAGAATTTGCCAAAAATAAATAAATAAATTGCACATTAGTGTGTGTGTGTGTGTGTGTGTTGTGGCAGTGAGTGTCATGTGAATGTTTGGGCATTAAATTGGGCATTAAAACTCCCCTCCTTCCACATCCCTTCGAATTTGTACGTAGTTTTTGTGGATTGGTCGAAGCTCATAACATTCTGAGTGTTTCCACATCGCGAACTGCACAATTTAAATTTTCAATATTAGAGTTTTCTATCTCAATAGAAACGATTTTCTATGACTCTGGAAATTCCCAAATAAAACATTTACTAACATTAAGTAAAATACTGAATCAAGGTAGGTAACTGAAGCCAGAAAAAGATTTATTATTCAGTTTATAATTCCGTATATTGCGAAGTCTCTTCCTTAAAAGTTCTAGAACAAATTAACTTATACGATGTGAAAATAAAGCTGAAAAACCCCATAAATATTCACAAACATTAGCGAAGATCACACACACAAGCACTTTATTTCGCAACACCATATGAAATCACGTAACGCGCCCTGAAAGGTTTCCCGTCTCGCCCAGTGACAAATGGAGAGCCCGGAATGCGTTGTAATCGCCGTGTCATGCGGGGTCACCAACATTTGGACCACTTTTAGATGCTCCTGAATAGTAAACATTTTGTGCAATTTATATACCAGGTAGGTTAGTAACTACTTTTTTTAGCCTATAGGCTGTCCCACTGCTGGGCAAAGGCCTCCCCTCCTCCTTTCCATTTGTCCCTATCCTCGGCGTCCTTATACCATCATTTTTGTAAGTGATCGATATCGTCCTTCCACCCACGCCTGGGTCTGCCTCGTCACCGCTGTCCGTCTTGTTGCACCCAGACACCCAGTGCATGGCGATCTTTGCCCATCTTTCCGGATGCATGCGGCACACGTGGCCTGCCCAGTCTCACTTCAATAGAGTAACTACTTATTTTTGGTAAATAATAGATATTTCTAACAGATGTCAAATGTCAGATCGAGGTCAAATGCGGGTTTAGTAGTAAAAAAAATATATGTAAAAACTTAAGAATAACGTAGATAGGTAAAGGTGTATGGTTCATACAAATTTGCACCCGTACATTATGTATCCATATGATTTTTCCATCACCTGAAGATTACGTGGAAGATATCGCTTAAAGCGACAAGGCCGCCTTCTGCACATTGTATTGTACCTCTCTTTATGTTGTATGTTTTGTTTTTGCCCCGGGTGTGCAATACAGTATATTTGTATTTGTAAAGGTATCTCAAACTTACAAGCAAATTAAAAACTAAAATAAGTGATCTTTTTATGCTTTTTATTTCAACAAAATTTAATTTATTAATTAATAGTCATAGAATTTTTCGTAAATAACTGACATTTTACGATTATCGAAATCTATTTGTCTTCCTTTAAAAATTGTGATTAAAGAGTCCATGCACAGAAGAACGATTTAAGTCGTTCAGTTTCGAGTTTAGGCCTTAAACCTAATTTTAAGACGTAAACTCGAAAAAAATATCGGAAGGAATTTTAAAGTACTAACACATTTTTTTCTAAAATGACTTTGATCGTCCTTTCGTTGGCTCTTTAATTATATTTAACACTTTAGTTAGTGACTGTAGTGAGATAAATCCAAACGATACCCAAGAAAGAGCGTTAAATATAAAGCACTGTTTAATGTAGGTTACAAGTAATAAGCAAGAAGCGATCTGACATCTAAATGAAAGTGTTAGATTTTTTAAAATACTTACCAATAGCCGCAAGTTAACTCAAGTTTAAATATTGGCGTAAGCGAACGTCAAATCCTTATACAATTTTACATTTGAGACTATAAGAAAATGCCAGAAAAATAAGCGCACAATAGCACCCCAGGCCCCAGATGACGAAACATTTTAATTGTTTAATTGTATTTATTTCATCTCAAAGCAACAAAACCCGCTGCAAGATAAGTCGTACAAAATAATTAAATAATAAATTAAATTAAATGAGAAATTAAAATTAAATTATTTACATTACTTATGTAACACATTAAGATTATATTTAACATAATTGAACAGAAAACTACCTATAATAGTACAATAGTGTACAGTCAATAAAAAAATTAAAAAAGTGTGGATACAATGTCAAAATAATTTTAAAATGTCACAAGCGCTAAGAGTCATATGTCAATTTCTCGAGTCATAGGAAATGAGAAAGTTTTAATTTTGAGGTCATAAATTCGTTTAGACTGTTGTAGGCATTTTTCTCAAAGAAGTTTGCTAGAGTCAGGCCTACCTTGATTTATTTATGGCCGTTAAACTTTACGCTTTAAAGTTTAATGCATGTATTTTTTTTTCTACTTTAGAAAGACAAAACAAAACTTAAACGTTTTGTACATCTCTTTCTAATTACAATTACATGAATTTACTTGTATGCTTCATAATTTTATTGTTCTTATAACATTCGGTCAAAACAAAATGCCAATAAATCGAAAATCGCTAGTCACTATTAACTCTTAAACAGGTTTTCTCACAATTAACTCGCCCTTTGATATATCGATAAATTGATCGATATGCAACGTCAATCTGTCAATCTTAACGATATATTGACGGTACTAATAATTACTATATCAGGTTTCCAAGGAAAATATAGCCGTTGATTAACTAGACTTCTTTCTATATGTAGATAAGTACAAGACTGATAAAGTCTATCTCTAAAGATAATAATTAATAAGCGTTTGATGTAGAAGAAGAAAAAAGAAAAAAACAGACGTCCGGTCGACGGTATAACGGACGACGTCCGGTCGGACGTCCCAGATACCTCTGGCGCGATGAAGTGGAGAAGGATCTGCGTGAGCTCCGGGCGCCTGACTGACTCGAGACTGTGCACGAGAGAGAGCGATGGCGCTCTTTGGTATCGGAGGACAAGATCCACTTCGGGTCGCTGCGCCGGAGTAAGTAAGTAAGAAAGAAAAATGAAAAAGAGTTTATATTTTGCATTGAACCTAGTATGGAGGACATGAAAGTCGCTGTTGTGATAACTGAGCTACTAAATAAAAATAAAGACCTTTCCTAAGACCTACCTTTCCTTTGTTCATTCGCAACCAACACAAAGCGTTTCGTCAAAACGTTAAGTTATAGACAAAGTTGCTAATCGATAGAATTACGGTTCGTCAAGAACTTACCTACATACTCGCATTATCATCATAACTTCCATTGAGGTATGATCACAGATAATTTAGGTAATATAATTAGGTACCTATATAAGTACCTATATGAGCTATCCAACGGGGCAACGCAGCCAGTCTCTTGGGTACACTGCCTGTACCCAAGAGACTGGATGTGGGGGACTTAGCCCATTTTTTTTTATCTTTAGTTTATATTTTCTTCTTAGTCTAAGTTAAGTTTTAGTAGATATTATTATAGATTTTTCTTTTATTCAAATATTACGAATACAAAATTTATTTTAACCTATACAAGTTGATATTTTTAAACAAAACTTTAAAATCTGGATAAATTGCATAACTATCCCGTCCATAATCCCCGAGGCGGTAGACAGAGAAACCACCTCCAATCACAGGTAGTTCCCACTTTACGCCGTAAGATTTGGTGGAAAAACGTTTATAATCTGACTTGCCTATTTTTAACCGGATCCATTAGAAAATTAATCCTAATACGAGTACATGATATCAAGTCTTACAAAAAGATACAACACTATTCAATAAAATTAAATCCGAACCAATTTCTGGTCCACTCACTACGCTACGCTGAAGCAAAAAAAAAAGCGCCCGAAAGGCTTTCACCGGACTTGTCATCCTATATCATGGGCGACCACTTCCTCGCTCTCGTAAGGTACAGTCGCGTACATAATAAAGTAGCCAAGCCCAGATGCAGTCGCCGGGGGTGGGTCAAAGGGCTCATGCCCCCCTCCCAATCTTGGACTACCATAGAAATTAGAAAAATAAAATACAAAAATATGTATTAAGCCAAACAATATTCAAATTATAATCACTTAACAACAGTGTAGTTACAATAACTTTAAACTCGTTGCGATCAGCTATTTTTGGCCAAATACATCAATAGGAGAGAATTGAGTTAGGTACTGAGGAAATCACTGAGGAAAATGTGGCTACTGTCAGGCGGCTAATTGAAAGAAAGTTAGGAAACTTTGTTGTCGCTGGATTCCTCATGAACTCACCTCAGAACAGAAACGGGCTCGTGTTGATTGATGCAAAAAAATGTTGTTAAAGTACGATCACGAAGTTCAAACGCTGTTTATGACATTGTGACAGAAGACGAAACATGGATTTATTGTTATGATCCAGAAAGAAAGCAACAGTCTTGTGAATGGGTGTTCGACGGTGACAGCAGACCAACAAAATTGAGGCAGGCGAGAAGCGTGTGCAAAAAAAATATTGCTTTTTTTTCTCCCAGACGGGTCCCGTCTACACGATCCTACTCGAATAACAAAAGACACTTAATGCTGAGTAGTACTCCACCATTCGTTTGCCCAGTGTTTTCCAAAAAGTTAGGGAAAAACGACCAAGAAGTCGCATCCTCTTGCACTATGACAATGCTTCTCCGCACACCGCAAACTAGACAAAGTCATGTCTGAAAAGGTGGAGCTCGTGACCCACCCCGCACACAGTCCAGACCTTGCACCATGTGATTTCTTTATTGTCCCAAAAATTAAAGATTTAATGAGAAGTTTGACATTTACGGGGCCAGAAGAGGCTGTTATAGCTTTCAATCGGCACGTGAAAAACATGCCCTCCGATCAATGGTCCTCATGTTTTCAAAAATTGTTTTACGAATGCAAAAATGTTTAAAATGTAATGGAGAATACTCTGAAAAACAATAAATATATTACTTTACTTATAAACAGTTTTATTTATGAGTTAAAGGCAAAATTTTCAGTGTGCCCCTCGTACCAATCTTATCACAGAGTACTATATATACCTACTGACGTATTCATATTCATTTATTTCAGCAATGATCATACATTGTCAAAAAATAAATAATAAATATTATCATTAAAGACTTTCATACTGTTAATTCATTGTTAACCATCAACTACGCTGGATCGAACACTGTATCAGAATGGACGACACGAGGTTACCAAAATCCCTTTGAATATTCACATCTGACAAAAGGAAAGAGACCACAGAGCAGTCAAAGGAAGGCCTACAAAGATCAAGATCAATCAACCACTATGTGAAATTGTGCAATATCAACTTACATTCATGGTAGGATAATGCCTTACTCAAAGTAGCGCGACCTGACGAAGAAAGCTGCAAAATCTTTCGATACGGGGAGGATAGATGGTGAAGTGGAAAAAAGACGTAAGAGGAAAGAAAGGAGGCAAAGGCCTTGAGAGACAGGCTGACAACGGTAACAAAATGCAGCATATGCGGTCGCGAGTCCAACTCCAGGAGCGGATTGTTGAGTCACTCCAAGACGCACCAGAGACCTCGCAACGAGGGACTGCCACGACGACGACTCTTTTTCATGACACTTTTCCTTCCCATCGGGATTATTAAATTTTCTCTAGTTTCAATTGCACGAACTATAATTTGCCTACATTTTCAAAAGAATCAGGGAGACTCCGTTGGGTTTCACCAATTATCTAAGATCATGGTTTCCCTACTACTAACTTATTGCACTGACTGTACATACACAGAGGCGGGCGCCGTGCCAAAGATACGTGCAATATCTGGAGTGACATCCACTGATATAGGTATTTTCGATATACGCTCCCCTTTACGTTCAAGGGTTAGTCTATCTGACGATATTAAATAGAACTGGGGATTAAGGGTAGTGGGGAAATAGGGTATATGACAACATACTTTTGACGTTCCAGAGCCGACGACCCCAGCGGCGAAACAACTAGTGTGAAACAACTAGTTACTGTAGAGGAAGTAAGAGAAGCGTGCCAAGACAGAGATTCGAGGCGCTCCGTTCTCTCTGTCCTCCCCGTAATGGACACAGCGTGAAGGCATGTTCCTATACTTCCGACCTCCACCTATGTTCGCCCTTTAGAAGCTAAAAACGTATTAAAAAAATAAACCGACTATTGAAATCTGCTCTTCCGTGTTATTTTGTTGGTCGCAGACTTCAGAAGTTCATTAAAAAATCTTTTACTTTCTTATTAATTAATGCAGACAGTATCTTTTACATTTTCTCAGATTTCCCTGGCTCCCACACTAGGATACCGTGTTGTGGGGGCCAGTCTCTTCCGATAAATAAATTATGAAAACATAAGGCAATGCTAAATTAATCAGTTAAGTATGCGTGTATGTGGTGTGTGTGAGGGGTGTGTGCGTGAGATGGCGTGTGTGTGATGTGTGGTCTGTGTATGTGGTGTGTGTGGGTGAGGGGGTGTATGTTGGTAGGTGTAAGGGTCAGTGTGCGTCCATAGGACTCAACTAATTGGTAACAATATTTTTTCAGTATTAAAATAATCAAGTGTCAATAGCCAATTTTTAACCATTTCTTTGCAGGAATACCTAATTACTCTAATTAGTATCTGAAAATTTAAAAAAATAATATTTACGTTGTTTTTTGTACATCAGTTGAAAAGGACCAGGTCCAGTTCAATGTAAAACGAATGCTCCAGGCATTAATTTTACACAATAAATTAAAATAAGCCACCTTTATAATTTGTAGTCCACAGGCCCGGAGGGAGACCACAGAATGGCATTATCTGATGCATTACGTTATTTATTAAGTATGATAAAACGCTGATAATCATAGAGATGGACTTTACTGCTATTTTATTTAATTTACCTACAAGCTTCTTTGGCCTGGCTTCGCACGGGTGTTTTTTCCAATGCCAACCAGTTTTTTTACCTAGAATAAGCGTGAAATTTTGAAGTTCATATTCTGTTTTTTACCAAACTCCAAATTATTGTGCATACTCGTAGTTTACGAGCTAGAAGCACGTAACAAAAGACGGACGAACGACGACGCAGTGACAGAAATAGGGTTCCGTTTTCCCCTTCGTGTTACGGATCCCTGAAAAGCAAGAAAACTAAATCACTGGCCACATATTCCTTTATTTCACTGGAATATTAATTCATTAGAAGAAATGGAACACTTACCCATAACAAGAAAAAGAAATAGGGTTTCGGCGTAAATACGAGATTTCTTTCCCTTTTGGAGGCCAACGTGTCAAATAAAACTACCCTACAAGTGCTACTTACAACGAGCTAAGAAACATGGCTACAGGAATTACTAAGAATTCTCGAAAGAAGTTTCAAGGTTCTTTAAAGGTTTTTATAAATAAAACTGTACCCGTATGAAATGAAAAGAGAGAGATGAAAAATTACCCTGGTAAATTACGGTCATTTAAAATAAATGTCGTCATTTATGAAAAAATTCCATAAATGACGGTCATTTTTGGTAAAATTCATATTTAACGTTTTAATTGATGACATTCCAAGAGTTAGCCTTCACCAATAACTTTGCCCAATAACTAGTTCTCATTCAGTAAAATTGTGTTAAAATCCACACTCGGTTTCCAAAAGTCGTTGGAACAAAATATGTTAGATAGGTATTTATAAAAAACAAACTGTCATCGGATAGTATACATTATTTGCTACAAATATTGTTATTACAAGTTTTAGGCTAAGATGTACAAAAAACGATATATACTCAATTTTCGATAAAAGTTTTTAGCTTATTTTTGGGTAAAATTGGCGACTTTTTTATCGCGCGTTCACCGATCACATGTGACGGTCGAGGTATGGCTAAGACAAAAAAAGAAAATGTTAGGATAAAAATTTTGACCGATTTTGATGTCATCCGGAGGGCCGTTATGGTCCCCAATTTTCCTCACTTTCCTACACTTATAGGTGTTTCCCGTTGACCTGAAATCTTGATATTTGCACGATTTGGCACGAAGGAAGGTCTCATAGCACAAGTAAAGGAAAAATATCTGAAATCTTTAATTTATAATTATATGCGTACAGTAAAAAAGGACGCATTTTTGTTGATAACTTTATTTTTGTGCACAACCCTATGCTAAATTTCAGCTTTTTAGGACCTTAGATTTTTGATGATCAGTGACTGAGTTAAGCAGTGAATCAGTAAGTGTCAAAATAAATAACTTTGCATTTGATTTACTAAGAAACTAGAAGACATAGGAACATGAATCTTTGGGGTTTGCTTTAGCTTGTGAATCTCTCCTGACGTCGAAAGTTTCAACCTTTTAGTAATTTCTGATACAAAGTTATAGGCAGATTAAAACAGACCGAAATTATTCCAACAAAATGTCCTTTTTTTCTGCTCGCCTTGACTACCGTGCCCCAGATATAGTTGTTCAAAGTTTTGATCGCAACAGGATTGTGATCTAAGTGCTAACTAATTACGAGTATATACGTATTGTTTATTTCGTTGCCAGGTAAACATGAGGTAAACAAGAACGAAGTAGGAAAACAAAGTGCTATGGCTTCATCGCCTTTTATGATTAACCTTGATTGATTGATTTCTAAGAGACATTCATAGGGGCAAGGATTGCTGCTTTGTACCTACCCTAAGCCCCATTTGTTTTCGAAGTGAAAACTTCTTTAGCTACCTTGCGCTCTTTCTGAACAGTGAACCAAACAGAACCGTCACGCTTGAGTCGGTGACGCTGAATCGGGTATACTCGGCTCCATTCGACATCAAGCGCGCTCGGGTCGGTGACGCTGAATTGGGTATACTCGGCTCCATTCGACATCAAGCGCGCTCGGGTCGGTGACGCTGAATCGGGTATACGGATATGTAAGTAAAACAGGGTTCCCATTAAAAGGTTCTGAGGCACAATCTAAGTCGTGCTTTGGGTGTTTTTTTTTGTAAGTTGTCACTTCTATCGTGTGGTCATAAGCACACACCCTCTTTTTTTTTCAATATCAGTTGGATTCCTGGTTCCAAAGAGTTAAAACTATCCGTTCTTCAACTCTGACTCCAGACGCATATGCAGGGCCCCAGTGGAACCCCAATTCACACGCTAAGTGCCCCGTCGCTTCTTACATCCATCTCTTACAGATACTTTTCATTGTTAACGAAGGGGGTGAGGGGGGGATTCATAAGATACTCCGTGGGAGAAACCGGGTTATGTTTGATTTTTACCAACTAAAACTCCCTCGATGGCTGACCGGGCTCCGGGATCTACCACGCCTCCCTAGCACTTTGCCTTTTGCCCCAAAATGTGAATGCTCCACCTCCCAGTTCCTCCCGTCATTTCGCCCCTCTCGGAACTTTATTTTTTTTCACACACGTGTAGTCTGTCGCTTCTTACATCGATGTCTCCAAGAATAGACACTTACCTAGCTGTTTTATAGGTACGTATAAGAGGCGACACGACGTATGTAGGTTGAAAAGGGTGCAAGGCAGGCGACGACGGGGCTGATTAGGACAGGAATCTATTCCGGCCCCGGAGGATGTATTGCGTCTTTTTATTAAGATTACGGACCCTGTTATTCGACTTTTATTGGATTTCCATTGATTTGGGCAAGTGTTTCTTGATAATGGAATGAAAATTACTTAGAAACTTAAATGTTAACTTAACTTAACTTTATTGTTAAATTAAATACTTCAGCAGTATAAAAAAAACAGGAACTATGAGCAAATAACAAATAAATAAATCTTTTAAAATCTTAGAAACTTGATAGAAATTAACTGTTTTGTTAACTATGTTTCTCGACCATTTCAATGCCTGACTAATGTATGGGGAGATGCTCACAGCGCTTGCGCCAACTGGCAGACGCGGTTTCCATATAAAACTTATCTGGCGAGCAATCTACAGAGGTTGAATTTCAAAATCTTTGTTCTCGACCAACTATACCATGACAAAAAATAGAAAATAAAATTTTATGAATAGGTATTTTAATCTAAAGCATTTTATTATCTAATTTATAAGTTTATGTACCTATTATAAAAGTAGATTTTTTCTTAATTGTAATGTAGGTAGGTAAGTTCAACCAGAAACCCTGTTGCGGAATTATAATTATAAACTTTTATTGAGAACTAGCAGCGCCTCCGCGGCTTCGCTCGCTTGGACTTTTTTTTGACTCGGAAACCTTCCCGGGCGTGCGCACAACAACTTACCAAAGTTTCATCGCATTCGAATGAATGGTTAATGAACGCATAGAAAAATAAAAAAGAAAGAAAGAAGGAAAGATTCGTTTTTATATATTCAGATCTTATCTTATGATAGGGGGGAATAACCCCAGCGGCACTTCGACCCTTGAGGATCTTTTGTGCCTACCCCATTTTACACACTGATCATGTGCAGTGTCAGTGTGCAGGTTTCCTCACGATGTCTTCCTTCACCGTTAGAGCAGTCGGTAAATGTACGTAAGTTTTCGAAAAATACGTACAACTCATTGGTACATGGCACTGCACGATTTCGAACACGGACTTATATACAGATAGATTTGTTTGCAAAAATACATGTAAACCTAGGGTGTTTCTTGTGGTTATTTCAGGGCATGGTATGGTGTGTGGCTAAATAGAGACGCGATAGCGCTGTCTCTGTTTCATTCATTCGTTCATATCATTTGATGGTTTTGAGTACCGTAATAGCCCTGCTGACAGAACCCCCATTAAATAACGCATCTTATTCTGACTCTGGCAAAAACAACTGCTTTCCATTAACACTTCTCTGAAATGTAGTAGAAGATGAAATACACAATTTTATGGAAGAGTTCATCCGTACCTCAAAACATCTGGTTACTTCTCGAAGTCAGGCGGATTCGAAGTGGCAAACAACTTCGAACTTCGAACTCGACCGGTTGTTTTACTTGATCTAATTAATTCTGTTTCGGGAAGCCTTAGCAGGTCTATACAATTTCATCAAAGTTAACATAGGTACCTACTCGTAATGGTAACAATTTCTTTACAATTACAGGCCGTTAACAAAACAATAAAGATGCTGTGTGGTGCCGGCCCTAAAGAGTAGCACCACCCCAGGGTTCGAAACCGTACAGTGCCATGTATCAATGAGTTTTTCGTATTTTTCGAAGACTTACGTACATTTACCGGCTGCTCTAACGGTGAAGGAAAACATCGTAAGGAAACCTGCACACTGAGATGACCAGTGTATAAAATCGGGTAGGCACAAAAGATCCTCAAGAGGTGACGTGCCGCTGGGTTATTCCCGCCCCTCTATCATAAGATAAGATAAGCACTACCCCAACTCTTCCTTTGGGTGTCGTATGAGGCGACTAAGGATCTTAGTGGATCTATTTTACACTTAGAAGACGGCGGTAGGCTCGCCACCTATCACTTTTTCCACCAAATCTTATGGCGAAAAGTAGGAATTACCTGTAATTGAAAAAAAAAATGAGTATCGGTGGCGTCGTGGTTAGGACGTCGGACTGCCAGTTCGGGTCCGAGTTCGAAACCAATGTCATGTACCAATGAGTTTTTCGGTTTTTTCGAAAGGCTTACGTACATTTACCGACTGCTTTGACGGTGAAGGCAATGGCAAACCACCCCATTAAATCTAACACGAGAGTCGTTCTATGTGATTAATTCCTTAGACGCGACCTTGCTTATCACGACCCTCAGCATTGAGGAATCCGACTTAGAAGAGAAAGATGTACCACTCTTTTATTTATTTCAACCGCAAATACAGCAGTACTTGCATGTTTCAGTTTGAATGGAAAGAGAGACTTATTTGTCAGATAATTTTGTGAAGCGTGTTCTTAACCATGTCTGATAAAACTTGGACCAGTGGTTTCCAAGATCTTGGAGTATATTTGATGTCAGATGGTATCTCTGGAACGGTAGTTAGATGGTTCGAATTTGAGCTTAAATGTTTAGGGCCATGGTGCATAGTCCCACATCAAAAACCTTAAGGACCTAATGATAACCAGGAAAAGTAATAATTTTTAATTTAGAGTTATTGGATGTAGTTGTTCACATTTATGAGTAACTCCTGAAAAATGTATGACATGATCGATCACGGAAACAAGAGCCCTAACGAATAGCTAACGAGGTATTCATCGAATATTCAGCGCTATACATGAAGTAACAAAATACGTCAATGATAGATAATATAGAAATGAAATGAAATGAATTTTATTTGCAAGAATATACGTTATGAAGGATCTTAAAATTACATAGGTAGTTCTAGCATATCCTACCACATTGTGGTGTGCAAATTTATATAATAGATACATATATTTAACAAAGAATTAGAAAAAAATATTGATACGAAGGATCCAAACAAGGATCACAAATTACCAATTCATAATAGAAGAGGGCTTATCCCGTAGAATTCAGTTTGACTGTTACGAAACGAAAATTTTGACAACGGGTCTCGAAAACCAAGCTCCATAAAAAAAATGAAAATGAAAAAGCATATACAACAGCGCCACCAATAGTCTAGACTATAACAGATTTTCAGGTTAGTAGGCTGGGGGCAGCCGAAGCGACAAAAAAAGGCAAGCCTTGAATACCTAGTTTGTCTCAGATTATGTTTTTAAAAATTGTATTATTATTAAGTTTTCTTAATGAAAAAAGGTTTTAATAAAGTTTTAAAAAGAGACCGGATGGCTTGACGTCAGTGCCGTGGCGGGAGGGAAAGTGTCTGCTGTGGGACGCCAAGTGCAGCAGCACGTTTGCAGCCAGCCACCTCGGATGCACGACACGAACGGCCGGGGCGGGCGGCAGCCGAATTTGCAGCGGTCAAAAACGGGATAAGTACTCCACTCTCCAACTACCTGATCGTCCCGTTCCCGGTGGAGAGAAAGGGTTGTTGGGGGGCGGAAGCGAAACAGTTTGTGACAGAAATTGTCCGTCGCCTCAGGGAGAGAGGTTGTGACCCTCACAACGTCGTACCTGGTTCAAAGGTAGCGATACAGCGCGGTAACGCCGCGAGCGTTATGAGCACCTTTGCATCGGGAGCGGCAAGGGACGGGTTATTTGTTTTATTATTAGTAAATTATTATTATTTTGACATGTAATTAATTTTCTGCATATTTTTTAATAAAGTTTTGTTAAATACCTAGCTATTTCTGCCGCGAAGTAGCAATTCTTGCATCTGCGTTTCGGTATGAAGGTTAAGAGAACCAACGCACCGAAACCCTCCAATGACATTAATACATAATAATACTAATACACAATATAAATAGTTACATACAATACATATACCCACTTACTACATAATATACATACATATAATATATAAAAATCCATACATATACATAAAATAATGAATAAAGTATAGAATTCATAAGTATAGATAATGCTTTAGAATATAAAAATAAAACGACATCGGATTTTTAGCATGTTAGCGTTTTAGTAGTCCAAAAACACGCATATTGAAACCAAACAATACGAGTACGATTGTTTGTTCTCAATTTATTCCAGCAGTTCCAGCAGCTTCCTTCTTCCATTATTGCCTAACTTTCTGGCACCAGGGTGATGTAATAATTATAAATAATGATTTGACTACGGAGTTTGTTCATTGAAGAATACAGCGACACAGTTGGAACACGACAGTGGATCCATTTTCATTTCTAATTCTAGAACATAATGTAGTCTGCAATTCTTGATGTAATTATGACAACCGCGTAGCGCGTTTTTAGGAATTCGATACATTTAAAAAAAAATAAGTAAGGAGAGGGAGAGCAGACAGACATCTTTAATCTATATAATGTCCTATTAACTTCAGAGGTTGCCTGGAATAGATCGCTTTAAGGGATAAGGCCGCCTTCGTACATATCGTGCTACTATCCCTGTAGTTTTACTTTTCCTGTATTTGTGTACAATAAAGTGTTTCTTTCTATCTATATAGTTTGTAAGTTATGATCAAAAAAAGGTTCTTCGTTCAATAATTACAAAAAAGTCCCTATGGCGAGGCCTGACTCGCACTTGGTCGGTTATTTTCCTTAATTTTAACTTTTGTCCCATTCTGTTTATTGAACTGCATAGTATCGTAGGTCCATAAATTCATAGGAAAGCTATTAGAGAGAACACAGATAATCCATTAGCAGACAGGCAAATAGCATTTCGAAGTCATATTGAATTAGCTTTCTGAAGACAATTTAGGTCTTGATTGTACATCACTGTGCTGTCTCTGTGGCACCACGTCACAGTAAAGAGCATCGGTGGCCTAGTGGCTAGGACACCGGACTCCCATGCGGATGGTCCGGGTTCGAGACCGTGCAGTGCCATGTACCAATGAGTTTTTCGTATTTTTCGAAGACTTACGTACATTTACCGACGTTGAAGGAAAACATCGTGAGGAAACCTACACACTGAGATGACCAGTGTGTAAAATGGGGTAGGCATAAAAGATCCTCGAGGGTCGCAGTGCCGCAGGGGTTATTCCCGGCACATAAGATAAGATAAGATGTCTCAGTAATTTCTTGACGATTTTGTTGTAATTTCTTGACCTTGGTATGAATGTGTCAAATGACTTACAGCGGCAAAGTATCAAAGTATACTCTGACATGTTACATCTTGATCATAGATATGTCTGTTAGGTACAGTGGATTGGAAAAAATATCAAGCTATACTCTGTGGAACCTAGTCGCAATAAGTTTTTGTTAAACAACATAGTACTAAAAGTAGTGTAGTGTGGTAGTGTACCATTAGGGAGTGATCCCTGGCACTGTGTATACTGGGATAACTCCACTTGTGACAGAGCAGACGATGCGGGGACTTGGACGGCCTGGAAACAACAAGATTATTATATAAAACAACAGGATTGTTGTATAAAACAATAGAATTGTTGTATAAAACAAAAGGATTATTATAGTGTATCATTAGGGAGTGAACCCTGGCACTGTGTGTACTGGGATAAGTCCACTTGTGACAGAGCAGACGGTGCGGGGACTTGGACGGCCTGGAAACAACAAGATTATTATATAAAACAACAGGACTGTTATATAAAACAAAAGGATTATTATAGTGTATCATTAGGCAGTAATTCCTGACACACAGGGGATGCCTGACAATCAGCGCCGAAGTGCTAAATTATCTACGGCAACAGGCTGAGGCAGTCCCCTTTGTCCGGTGCTGCACACCACCTTCATCAAACTTAATTACTTTTGCTTATTTATTTTTATAATATTATTGTTTAATATTTTTTTTATCTTCTGTACCTAATTGTTTGTATGTATTGGAAATAAATTCTTTTTTTCTTTCTTTTCTTTCTTTAAAAGGTTTATTTACTTTGCAAACTTATTAAAATATAATTTGTAACAATAAGATTAGAAATTGTTATATATCTTATCCATCTATAATATTTGTAACATAACTGACAACAAAAATACAGGTACAGTACAGGTACAGTACAATACAGTACAGTACAATACAGTATAATACAATACAGTACAATACAGGTACAGTACAATAATCGGTTATCACCCCAAAGTTATATTTCATTGTACCTTAGTACAGTGTTATTTCTAAAATCACTGAATTTTAATACGGTTTTACTGGCTTATAATATATGTAAGTAAAGTAAAAGTAAAATACACTTTATTGCACAAATATAAAACAACAAACAAGAGATAGAAAAGGAAATAGTGAAGCACAATTTAGGCAGCCTTATCGCTAAGAGCAATCTATTCCAAGCAACCTTGGGCAGAGGAAATGATTTCGAGCAAGAGGTAGTAGGTGTGTAAGCATTATGGAAAACGTTATATAAGACAATTATATTATTTTATATGTGTTTGAAGTCTTCCGTCTAAGTCCGTTTTAAGTCTTATTCCGTTTGGGCGCTAGATCCGCTCAACAGACGGACGGAATAGCAATAGCAATGGGCTCCCGTTTCCCCTTCGGGGTACGGATACCTAATATAGTTAATAGCCTGGGTTTACGCTGTCCCACTGTTAGTAGCTACACTGTGGCTCATCCCAGACGTGATGTGTTCCATCGCAAAACTTTGTTTAACAAAGCAGAACTCCTTCCTAAGTTATAACGAGGCGTAGTCTATACACCACACTGTATTACTAAACTTCAACTTTAATTTTAACGAGTTTTTGATCTAATGCCTTATAAAAGTTTTCTTTAATGTCAGTCGAATTAGGAATTAGGGCTTTTACGGTCGCAGCTTTTGCGCCATTGCGTACCCAGTGTCATAAAAGGATACAGAAGTTCCGCTCCGGGCGTCCGCGACCGTAGCGCTAGGCAGCTACTATAGCTCCCTGATTAAAAGAAGGTGTTGTATTTCGTTTATGTTAAGTACATAAAATAATGCCTCCCACTCGATCATTCTTCATATCTTTATTTATAAACATAACAGGACACTTTACACGTTCAATTCGCGACTAAAGGAGCGGTTACACCTGGTCGTCCACCGACCGTCTGGGTCACCACATATATTAAGTGAATTACTAGTTGTCGATCGCATTCGGCGAACGTCAAAGTGTCACTTATAGGTTGTCATCGAGCGAATGATGTTGGACGACTTCGGCCAACGGAGGTCGGTGAGCGTAGGTCGTCCACCGCAGGTCGGTCGCCTAAGCGGTCAACGACTATATGTAAATGCGCATTTAGTTCGTCTGATTCGATTTGAGATCACTTGTACGCAGAACCCGTGTGTGCTTGGGCCAATATCGCAAGCACGTATTGAGTGTCCTTCAATAACAGTAAAAATCTCTGAAACGTGACTTAGGATAAAATATAACAATGATTATCCGGTGTATAAATATGACAATGATTAATCCGGTGTACAAATATAACAAGGATTATCCGGTGTATAAATATAACAGTGATTATCTGGTGTATAAATATAACAATGTTTATCCGGTGTATAAATATAATAACAATGATTAATCCGGTGTATAAATATTACAAGGATTAATCCGGTGTATAAATATAACAGTGATTATCTGGTGTATAAATATAACAATGTTTATCCAGTGTATAAATATAATAACAATGATAAATACGGTGTATAAATATTACAAGGATTAATCCGGTGTATAAATATAACAATGTTTATCCAGTGTATAAATATAATAACAATGATAAATACGGTGTATAAATATTACAAGGATTAATCCGGTGTATAAATATAACAATGTTTATCCGGTGTATAAATAAATTCAGCGAAACGATCTACCTACTCAAACCAGAAGTAGCTCGGGTAAACAATAAACACAGTTATTTTCTAATTAACCCTGTGGTTAATCAAAAAGAGAATTAGAAATTCCACAATTCTAAAATTCAGAAATTAATATCTAGATTCTATGATTTCAATTCATAATTACTTATGAACCTTGTTTCATGAACAGGGATCAATATACATAGATAAAATAGGCAGTTTTTTATTAATTATTATACAGTCGACTACTAGCTAAAGTAGTATCTTAAAAACCTTCGGTTAAATCTCAACCTAAACGTTCACGTAAAATGGTTCATATCAGTTACATATATTTTGACGTTTTGTGTAGTTTGACCTGCGGTTGACTGTACACTCAGATAAAGTAAAAAGTAAAATACACTTTAAAGAATTAAACAAACAATAGGTTTATCGAGAATTATCATGGCCAATAGAATTATCGAGGTACTATTTAGGCGGCCTTATCGCTAAGAGCGATCTCTTCCAGGCAACTATCAAGCTCAAGTAAAATTCACAACAATATTCCAACATGGACATTCCTTTTACATGAAACAGCATTTCAATGTAGTTAATATTTATATCGATTTTATAAACGAGCTGAAACCTATAGATAGTTATGGCGGGACCATTTCAACTCCCATCCAGAGCCGTTAACAAATATAAAATCTTTCCCAGTCACATAAAACTCTACATTTTTAACCCCCATCGAGGAAGGGCGTGTTATAAGTTTGACGCGTTAGTCTGTTTGTCTGTGGCATCATATCTCGACATCCGATGATTCGATTTAGACCCTGTTTTTTATGTCCACTGTCAAAATTGCCATACAAAATGTCCCCAGCGGTGAGGCACTGGACTGCGTTAAAAGATAATTTTGTCCGAAGCCATGGCTGATAAAAATTGGACCAGTGGTTTCCAAGATCTTGGAGTATCTTTGATGTCAGACGGGATCTCTGGAACGGTAATAACTAGATGGTTCGAGTTTGAGCTCAAATATTCAGGTTCATGGTGCGTTTCACACACCTGGAACTTTAAGGACCTGATAATGACCAGGAAAAAGTAAGGGATCTGCAAAATTTAGATTATTCGATTTATTCGATTAGAATTTCTTGAAACACATTATAGGTAACTTACAAAGACAAGTTAATTTCTGATTCTCGAAACGGAAATCTACTCAGAACATCTCGTGTAAGAGTTAAGTTAGGTATATATATATATACCTAGCCCAGGATCTATTTCTCGTCCGTTATATGTATGTATATATGTTCGCATTCAATCTAATAACCGCTTGCTGTACAGGGCCTAACTCAGGTTCTTAACTGAAATATTGACTAGGTTAGGACGCGATATAATTATGGGGCAGAATTTTACTGGAAGTTTTGCGCTTATCATCATTTCTATTTTTTATTTACCACTAAACCCACATTTGACCTCAATCTCGCTTCATAGTAAACCACGATGAGGTCGACGATAGAGCTTGCGGCTCTAGTAAATGCCTATTCATTATGGCTTTGAAGATCCCAAGTATATCAATCCCTTTGTAGGTTTCGGGAAACACAGACGCCGACAGGTTGTTCTACACCTTAGGTATATATACATATATAGATAGCCGTAGCCGTTCGCATGATGAACGAGGAAGCAAATCTCTTACTACGTTTGTCGTTCTTGTCCGGTCGTAATCCTTCCTTCTCCTGTTCCACTCTCTCACCCACACTACAAACTCACTACCATTATCCTCATCGCACACCCATACACACACCGCTAACACTCAAACATATCGGAAAGCCTGTTTTATGTTCTTTATTTAAATATCCGTTCTTTCATTTCCATTCGTAACAACTTGCTCAATTAATTTTAATTAACTTTGTAACAGTTTGGTTTCGTAATTGGGTTATGTAGATATTTAATTGTTTGATTTATATATTTAATGTTATATGCTGTGAAACTGACAAATAAATAAATACAATATAATAATAATAATAATAAAATCGAACTAAAGACTCAATGGAAAGTGCAAAATCAAACTAAAGACTCAATGGAAAGTGCAAACCGTCAAAACTATACCAATCATTTTGCCATCTACAGGAGTAATCCCAAACACACTTCACACCGGCCTCAAAACACTTGGCATGCACGCCCTCATATACAGACTCCTACAAAAAGCAGTTATAATAAATACATGCAGAATAGTTCGCAAATTCTTATCTATAGAAGAATAATCTTAAATTACTATAAAATACTTACATATTTATCATTTTCATATATATCTTTTTATTTTTTCGTCCCCTCTCGTTTGGCCAAAAGCCCGCGATTGTGGTAGAATACCCCAGAAATGGGAGACAAGCAGAAATTTTAAAACTTAATAATAATAATTAAGCAGTGGTTAAATTTTCATATCGATCTAAACTTGTCGTATAATTTTCATTGATTAATCTATAATCATAAATAAATTTAAAAAAATCTAAACTTTAACTACAAATAATATAGTATTCTGCTAACACCACGCTAACACATAATAATTGAGAGAACCGATCGATCGTTGGCTTGTTGCTGATTGTTTCGCTTCTTTGATTTCAGCAATAGCTCCTTACGAAGCGGTAGTTAATAAATAAATAACGTTGCCAAAATCTTCCGTAAGTTATTTTTTTCCCTTAGCCATGATTGTCCCACTGCTGGGCAAAGGCCAACCCTTTTCTAAAGATTGCGCTACCTCTTTCCGGGTTTTACTAAATAAAATAAAAATTTCCTAGGGCCCCTTAAACCCTAAATGCGACCCTGGCTTAACAGCCACTGAACTACACCTTTGTAACACGAACCCCCTGTAGTTGGCTAACGAGAGGACTTGTTATCAAAAGTATCATGTGGGGTGGAAGTAAAGAGGGGTCATGGGGGGTCTTGACCCCCTCTATCGTAAGACTAACTACTTCCTAATCAAGCATAGGATGTCATAGATACGGGGTGTACAAGAAACTTGAACAACTATTATACAGTACAATAACTTGAGAACTAATGTTCTATTTCGAATGTATGTAGGTACGAGTATGTATGGAAGACACGTCGAATGTTTTTATAATTAAAAAGTTACCCTAGTACGAAAGTGGCATATGGAAAGAAAAACTTCGATTATCTTTAGTGGCACATTTAAACCTTAAAACTTAATGACCTAACCGGAATGAAGTCGAATCTTTATAGGAGAAAAGCTACCCACCTCTCCCCCCCTCGATCTCTCTCCCTCCACCATCTGAGAACGTCCATTAGGAATCGAGCAAGATTCAGCGATTCCTCGTTCAATTGTCCATTGAACTGATTAAAGTAAAGAAGTTAACTCCCTCGTCAAATCAGATGAACTGTCTTTCAAGACGTTTGAACTGAACAGATCTTAGGCCTAGAGTTCATTAGAAGAGTGGAAGTGCTTCTTCGATAACATTTTAAATTAGTCCTTAGGTCCAGCGCACACTGTAGATACACATAAAGTTCCATACATTGGTCATTTCAATGCCCGACTGATGTATAGAAAAATGCTTACATCGCATGTGTCAACTGGCAGACGCGGTTCCATATTATAAAACTTCACTAGCGAGCAATCTACATAGGGCGAATTTCAAAATCTTTGGCGGTATCCCAGACTAGCTCATATTTTAGAGACTTTAAGGGTTTGACCCCATCTATCCGCACGGAATCGTATTTTCCCATAAGTCTACCTTCTTGAATCGCACCACTCATCGGCAGCTCAATTTTCACCCGCACTTTCTGAAGCCTTGGGTGTCTACCACGACCCGTTTTACACGAGCGTTTCTGGCACGCATCTGTAAAATGTGGAACTCTCTTCCACCCGACGTTTTCCCGCAGCGCTACGACATGGATGCTTCAAAAAGAACGTTAAAAAGGTTCTATCCCTCCACGGTCGGCAACACACAAGCAATAGCCTTGGTATTGCACGTGTGTTTAAGCGACGGTGACTACTTACCATCAGATGGCCCGTCTGCCTGTTTGTCGTAGACAATTTATTAAAAAAAAGTCTATACTTTGGCGTCTCTCAAAAACATCGTTCGCTAGAGCGAGAACTGCTTCCACGCAATCGGTTCGCCGATGCCGAAGAGGGCGGACGCTTTGAAGCAGTCTTTCTCGCTCTAGCGAACGATGTTTCTTAGCGACGCGACGTTACTCTGTGGCGACGTAAAAGGATAGACTTAAGAAAAAATACGATTCCGTGCGGATAGATGGGGTCCAACCCTAAGAATGACGCTGTGCCTCTACTTTTGTTATGAACGTTGGGCCTTAATCAGAATAAATTTTTGACGTTTCGTTGAGCGTTTCGTCCCATTGTCTTAATAAATTTGTAAGCAAGATGTCGCCACGTTTACGTCTTGGACTTTGACAGTAACACGCATTGTAGCGTGAAGATAACATGCTTTATGGTGGTACACACTGATCTACAGTTCGGTCAACACTGGTTAACGTTTCTATATTTCATAGCGCACCTGCAAAGAAATTCAAAGTCACTGAATGAATGAATTATTTATGCGCCAGAAATATGGTACATTGGATGACAAATCTTAAATATTGGGTATCACATATTTCGCCCGCTTTGAAATATTTTAGAGTAAACTTCAGTAAATTCTAGTAAGTATTTGCAATATAATCATTATATAACACATAAATTACCTATATAAATTAGCATACATTTCATTTCACATAGAATAAATTAATTATCAATCTAAAATAATAATTACAATGCATGTCAATTCAATCATATGTCAACAGAAAATCAATCAATCTCAAAATATACAATAGTCAAAGTTTAGGGTGCTTTTTTCTGTCCTCCGAGATACAGCAACTTCCTAGTTCGGAGGTCAGCGTTTATTGTAAACTAACTTGTTGCTCACTAATTTTATTTAGTTTAATATAACCTCTGCTTAAGTTCCTACTGGTGTATGGACTATGAATCCATTGTAATCTAACCGCACAAATACACTTATTCTTATTCTTATTCGTTTGTTGACGAAAGTTTTACCCTATGGTAAGCCAAAACGGTAAATACCTGTCTATCGAATGGTATACCAACTTCTTTTATATCTATTAACAGACAAGTGAGGTTGTTGTATCATTCGATATCTTGGACCCTAATCTTTATATTTGCTATCATCAGCAGCCTATTAAAGTCCCACTGTTGGGGCACAGGCCTCCCCTTGCACAAGGAGGTGCGGGTCATGATCCACCGAGCGGGCCCAGTGCTGATTTCACATGCCTTTGGATTTTTTATTATTTCCTCAGTGATGCAGGTTTCCTAACGATGGTTTCCTTCACCGTTAGAGCAGTCGGTAAATGTACATAAGTCTTCGAAAAAATCCGAAAAACTCGTTGGTACATGGCATGGTTTCGAACCCGGACCTCCCGCATGGGAGTCCGGCCTCCTAGCCACTAGGCTTCCGTCGCACTAGGTAACCTAAACATATTGAGCGATGCAGGCGCAATACATGTTTTGGCGCTTTCATTCGAATTTTAAGTCACTGGTGTCAAAATAAGCTCTAACTAGACACGTTAAAAGAAAGCAGATTTTTGTCGCCATATCTAGCTAGCCCCAACCTCAAAGGCACAGGTTCTAACTAGTTCAGAATCCGTTTAGAGGCCAGACGCTCATAACAACACACGCTGTACAACCATTGTTATATTCATTGTAACTTTAATTGTACTTTCTTTTCTTCTTTCTTCTAAGTCGTGTTCCTCATGGCTGAGGGTCGTGATCATTCTAAGGAATTAATCACATAGAACGAATCTCGTGGCAGATTTAATGGGGTGGTTTGCCATTGCCTTCCCCATTTCACACACTGTTTTCCTTCACCGTCAGAGCAGTCGGTAAATGTACGTAAGTCTTTCGAAAAAACTGAAATACTCATTGGTACATCATTGCCTGGTTTCGAACTCGGACCTCCCTCATTGGAGTCCGATGTCCTAGCCACGACGCCACGGACGCTCTTTGTATTTTATTATAATTAAAATATATATTTATTATTATTTATATATTTATTTATTCCCGCTATCGAACGACAGCAAAAATGCTCGTTACTCGGCAAAAAACCCCTGAAACGGAACCATTAATTAATCGAGTAGAACGTTCTCCGTAGTTGACGGATTCATTCTAATAGTGACATTATTCAATGTCGGACACTCGCCGAGAGCCAGCTGTCTCGGGTTGTTGAGGCTTTTCGGGATAAATGGCTGTCGTTTTACCAACTGACGACACCTAAACTGTAGCTGTGTACAAGGGGCTAATGAAAACCTTGGAATAACCATTTATATGGTAAAAACATTAATTACATCTATATGTAACACACACACATACACACACACTCTCACACATGCATACACTCACCCTCAAACACTCACAACTGGTATGAACAACAATATAATGGATAAATAATTACGTTTTTTTTTAAATTTATATTTTATATAAGTGTATCCCCCACGACATTAGACTGTTGCTATCTACTATGCTGCAAGACGGCCGATAATGCGGGTAGTAGAGACCGATATTTACTTATGTATACATTGAAACTACACTGTTGTTAAATGATTATAATTTGAATATTGTTTGGTTTAATAAATATTTTTGTATTTATATTTTGTATGTAATTTTTTTTTCTACGCAATAAGACAACAGAGCTTAGGAACGGGAATTTGTATTTGTATTACACGAACGACACCTGAAAAAAGAGACAACTAATACATGATTGACGTAGGAACGTTTTTTTGACAAGTGTCGACTGTGATAACGTAATATAATCTATAACGTAAATAATAAAAGTTGCCATGTAATATATACATAGTAATAGATACCTTAATAGGTAAAGAAAAAAGATATGCCGAAATATCACCGGTTGACTAACCATCACTGTGGTGCAATTGGAAAACGCGTCGGCTACGAATAAGCCGGAAGTGTGGTTTCAAGTCCCACCGATGGTTTCTGATATTTGTAATCGTAAATATCGCTTATATTTTACAACTTATTTTCCAGCTTATTTTGTCTTTCGCGGGTTTGCTGGAAGAAATCTCTTTTAGAGATAAGTTCAGCCTTTGTACAATGTCTCATTTTAATTGTTTTTATTAAGTCTATTGTTGTACAATAAAGTGTAAATGAACACTTAAAAATAACGTCATTTGACGTTCATTTTTTGATCTCGCTGTCTGTAACTGACTTGATCGTGTACATTCTAAATCTATGGCAATAACTACGCTTTGACGACGTCTGTTTCAAATTGAGAGACATTTTCTGTCAGAAAATACCTTTGAGCAACCGTATTTGACCAAACAAACTAACTCAAAACACGTTTGTGTAATGAACACGCTTTGTATCTAACTAGCTGACCATAATAGTATCTCATACCGTTAATAATTGATTGACATGGTAATTTCAAGTGACCCTTTTATTTCAAAGCATTTGTCTAGCCTATTAAGTTTGATGAAATGAAATGAATTTTATTTGCAAGAATATACGTCATGTATGAAGGATCTTAAAATTACATTGGTAGTTCCAGCATATCCTACCACATTGTGGTGTGCAAATGTAAATAATGATGCATATATTTTGAAAGAAATTAAAAAAAAAATTGATACAAACCTAATTAACTAATAACTCCTACAAGGATCACAAATTACCAATTCATAATAATATTCATAATAATGATCGATCACAAGTCAATTTAATTTGAAATGTCAACACTGTAGAAGCAATTATTCATCAACCAAATATAAATTTTCCTCTTAATGAGGGAGTATGGAGCAGGTAGGCAGTAATCAGAAAATAAAAGCTAGGATTGGCAAGCATTCAGTTAAATTATAAAACTAGGGGCTCAATAATAGATACCGACATTTTGGGGAGGGAAACCCCGGTTAATTAGAAAACGATTCAGCCTTTCAGACTCATAAACACTAAATCTAGAAATCTGACTACTAGCGCGCTCTCTTTTAGAACAATTATGTGATTACGTGAGCACTGACAGCGAGCCACGGGTGTGACCCGTAGGTAGAACAATGACGTGTGCACTGACAGCGAGCCACGGGTTTGACCCGAAATTTAAAATATATATATGCCACATATTAGTTTCGGGTAAAATCCGAGCCTCGTGGCTCATTTTTCATACATTTGACATATCAGTGCCTGACTAAAGCATGGGAAAATGCTCACATCACACGCGCCAACTGGCAGACGCGGTTTCCTTATAAAACTTCTGTAGGGATTAATATACAAAGGGGTGTATTTCAAAATCCTTGGAACCAATAATAAAAGTGTTTTGTTTTGGAGGGTGCTGTAGTTACGAATTCTGAGCACACTATTCCTGGCTCAACGTCACAGCTGCCCGTGTGTTTGTGGTGCATTTGATCTGCTAACTGCAGTAAGGTGCACCGAACTGCACCGCCCTAGATCTCGGTCACAAAATATATATTAAGTAACAGAAATGAAGCTCTTAATTATTAGGTATGCAGGGTAGGTTAGGTTAGCGTCGGTGGCGTCGAGGCTAGGACGTCGGACTTCCATGCGGGAGGTCCGAGTTCGAAACCATGCAATGCCATGTACCAATGAGTTTTTCGGCTTTTTCGAGGGACTTAGGTACATTTACCGACTGCTCTGACGATGAAGAAAAACATCGCGAGGAAACACGCACACTGAGATAACCAGTGTGTGAATTGGGGAAGGCAATGGCAAACCACCCCATTAAATCTGCCACGAGAGTTGTTCTGTGATTAATTCCTTAGAATGATTACGACCTTCAGCAATGAGAAATACGACTATAAGAGAGATGTATAGTAGGATTATGTGCAGAGTCAGCTTATAGGGTAATACGACCCCTTTACCTTATTCTACCGCAAAGTAGCAATGCTTGTATAGGTAAGTTTCGGTTTATAGGGTAAGAGAGCTAGCGTAATTACCGGCACTGAGGCACTCCGTTTAAGCCTCAAGGTTAGCAGAACATCAAAAACCCTCTAATTAGGTGATAAGTATATGGGTGACGGTGACCACTTACCATCAAGGTTGTCCGTTTGCTCGTCTGCTCTCCTTATACAATAAAAAAGCTCGCGCCGACCTAAGTCTATGCATAGGTCATTAGGTTGGATTGGATCTGTGTATTAAAGCTATCGTATATGTTTCAGCTCAGCAAATGGAACTACTCCGCATCAACTTGAGTCGTTACGAATTCTTCATATGAAGTTTCATAGAGCAACGCATTTATCAACTCCGTACGTAACGGCACCGTCTCGCCTGCATCATTGAGAAGCATTGCCGGGGTATAAGGCGCGCGTAACTACAGCGTAAGTAGGTAGATTATTTTCTGTTTCTTATTAACTATTTTGTGTCTCGGTGAGCAGTGCACGAGCGCCATTAGATTTTATCGCAGCGGAAAATCTAGCCGTTTGTATGAACGCTTAAGTTTCAGAGCAAATGGAGGCAGTAAAATGAATTAGTGAATGATGTTTTACGAGTTCCCTCATAGCCTCATTCACGGCTTTTGCTTAGCAATCACGCTTAGTCATGGAAAATGACAGATCAGAGACTCTCATCCCAACGGTGACGTCGTGCTTTGCAGAGTGGTCAATAAATTGATTTAGTGACTACCCCCAGAATCGAATCTATTTTTGTATTACGCGCATAAGCTTAACCTATCTTTGACATTCATTCATTTGAAAACAGATCTCCATCCAGGGCTGCGCCGCGCGAGAGTTAATCGCAAAAACCCCGCGTGCTTTGTGCCTGAACTGAAAACCTTGGCAGCTCACCTGCGGTGCTGCTGCAAATTCAAGGTTAGTGTAGCCTAAACAGACAATTTTCCTTATTTTATTTCCTCTTAATTTATTCAATCATTCTAAATTAAAAATTAAATAAATCTGATGTACCATTGTGGAGATCCCCTTACTTTTTGCTGGTCATCATCAGGTCCTCAAAGTTCCAGATGTGAGAAGGTCACCATGGTCATAAACAATTGAGCTCAAACTCGAACCACCTAACTGTTACCGTTCCAGAGATCCCATCTGACATCAAAGATACTGCAAGATCTTGGAAACCAGTGGTCCAATTTTTATCAGGCCTAGTTAAGAACACTCTTGACAAAATTCTGTATTAGATAAAAAAAACCGGGTCCAAATCGGATCAGCCGTTGTTAAGTTATGGTGCAACAGACAAACACACAAACAGACAAACGTGTCAAACTTATAACGCGCCCTCTCTCGATCGGTCGGGGGTTAAAAGAGGTTCAACACATTTATTCCAACTTTGAGGTCAGTGAGTAAAAATCCAACATAACCCGGTCGCATCCTTAGAAGACTGATTATTATATCTTTGTAAGATTCCCTCTCCCCTAAAGATTCAGTACCATACATCTGACCTATAGCTACCTGAAACCTATAACCTGCACGCAAGATATTGCTAATTGGAAACGCTCCCTTAAAAACATCCTTCCTATTTCCGTCTCTCATACCGGTAGTACCGGTAATTACAAGTAGTCTTCCTGTAGAAAGGAAACGGGAACATAACGACAGGAATCATGCGAAGCGGTCATTTGTTAACTAAAAAAGCGTTTACTTCTATTATATGGAAAGAGTTGTTTGCGGTAACATGATTGTTCATTACAGGCGTGCTGGACGGTTTTAATCACGGTTGTATGCAGTAGGTACAGTCGACCCCAGGTTAACCTACCCAAAACGTCAAATGACATGACCCCTCCCAGGCCCACGTACGAAGAAATTCTGCCACCACGAAACAGTTTTAAAACTTTTTGTTTAATTTCAATGCGGAAGAGAAAAAAAATACGTGAAAAAATTGTATTTTATTATTATTATTTCTAGACACCTAAGGGTTTCTCCCGCGCTTTTGTCGCGTCTACATCAGCTTTTTTTCGTTGTCTTGTAAATTGTTTTACAGTAGTGCTTTTCAAGTAAGAATGGTGTTTTTTATTCGAAGAACGTCTGCAAAATGTGATTAATGTGTGGGACAGTGAAATAAAGTAAAATAAGACGCTGCGGCCCGATCCGTACTTCGCTGGATTTTGAAGAGCCATACTGCGTCCTGGACGCCTTCTTCTTTGATTTGGATGGTGCAGAAGCGTGGAAGATTCTCCCAGATAGCATTGAAATGTGTCACACCAGTATTTTAATGAAGACTTGAAAGAGTTGTTTACATCAGACATGGCTGTATGGGCTCAGTTCCCTTTACCTTAAAAAAACAAACAACAACTAGACACCTAAACTGTTGACAAAATCTTAAATTCAATCATTGTCGATTTAGGTCAAGTGAAAGTCACATCTGAGATTTTATTCATTACAAAATGATTTTAGGTTATTGGGATATTTCCCAAGATAAAGATGATAAGAAAAGGTGTTTATCTTAATTTTGGGCTATCGTATTATAAATATTTTATTTTCTGTTATGATTGTTTTTTTTTGTAATCGCTGAGCCTCACTTTGCATGGGATTGAGTCCCTTCATTTGAGAATCTGAAATACCTATAGGTACCCCTATCGCACCTGCATAAGGTTGAGATTTAATTTAATTTAATCGAAGGTTTTCGGCAGATGATTTGGTAACAACTGCATCTCTATTCATCACATCATATCATAAACAATCATATTGTGTTTTTAATACAAAAAATAAACATGCCAAAAAATAATAATTAAACTCTTTCAATGTCAATCTTAGTTAAGCACGTTATAAAGAAGAAATTAAAATTACATTTAAAAAAAATTAAAATCCATGTCACAATTATTTTTTTAAAAGTCTGAATCCAATAGTTATTGTCAAAACAAATACAATATAATAATTTAATGATATTTAGAAATCGACAATAAGAAATCAGTACCCTTCAGTACTTTGTCGCTTTAACATAATTCATACCAATGTCAAGGCATCACAAAAAAATCTTATTGCGACAGAGTTCCACAGAGTATAGCTTGATGTGCCTTCCATTGTACATCCTTAACTTTGGAAGAAACAATACAGACTCAATAACTGTAGATTTATTTCGTACCTAATTATAATACCCGTATTTAATTTCAAATACCTAAGTTGAATTTTTAAAACTGAAGAATGTTTTACATATATACATAACTTCATGCTGTATCCCTTGCGGGGCAGGCAGGGAGAATGGAGCGCCACGAATATCTGCCTTGGCACGCTTCTCTTGCTTCCTCTACAGTCATTCGTAGTTTCACACATGCTCGCCGTTGGGGTCGTCTGCTATGTACGAGTATATTTAAAGATACAAAGATCAAAGATTTTCCACTGATGATGAAGTGTCCGCTGCGGTTTTCCATTTTGAAGTCAAAACTTCTAACTATTTTTATACTGGGATAGAAATGCTAATCAAACGATCCGAAAAGTGTTGAAATAAACGGAGACTATATTGAAAAATAATAATAGTTTCATGAGCTTGAGTGTCCTTTTCTTTTCAAACTTTCAGACCTCACCTCGTATATTACGAACATATTTAAAAAAAAAGTTAAGTATGTATATACTTAACACTTGGTTACGTCATGCTTTTACAATAAATTTAAAATTCAAACACAATTCATGTTAACTATAAACATAACTGGACAGGAGCGAACAGATCAGCCGATTTACATTTAAAAATGTAGCTAAAAAAATATGATTGTAGCAGCGGTAAAGGGGATTTGTCATTTATGTAAATTAATAAATAAACAAATTACAATAAGAACAGAAATGTATTTTAATATAAAGTATTCCCCCTCCCCACTGTGTAGTTACCCCCTATATAAACATAGTAGGTACCTACGTACAACAAAGAGGTGAGGTCACTAACTTTAATAATGCTTCAACGAACTTCAGCTTATTATAGCCAATTACTTACTTTTCAGCAAGTCTACTAAACCAACAACAGAACCCAGCGGCGAAGAGTTTCCAGTAGTTTCATCAGGAAGCGCATGTCGAGACTACCTTTAATAGCCATTAAACAGCGTAGCAAACTTGAACTACCCAGCAATTTTGGTGCAGGCCCGGATTTGGAACGTTTGTCGGGTGTGGGGGGGGGGGGGGGGGTCCTGTGGTTTGAATTTGTTAGCAATGTATGTAGATTATAAGTACCCTGTAGGTAATACGTTCCGTATGTATATAGGTAGGTAATAAATAAGTTATTGAACTTTATTTTTGGTCGCCATATTTTTAATCTCCGGAATCTTTATGGGGACCTAAATGGTATAAAAATGTTTTAAAATTGTTATACTATATTTTGGTTTCGTATCTTAATGTATAGCCCGACCAGAGTCTAAAAAACCCTGTCAACCGACTAGAGTCTAAAAAACCCTGTTTTGGGTTTTAAATGGCAACAAATAGTATAGTCATGACAAGGTGAAGTGGTTATTGCATTTTTGCTAGGTAGATATTAGTATGTAGCGATTTAGTATAATTTTGCGTATCGTTCACAAGTAACAGAGGTACAGTAACTGTTATGACCTAAATGAGATCTGCGCCCGCTCTAGCATTCTCATCTAATAATCTGTGATCTGTGACAAATCCACGTCATTAACTCGAAACTCTGAGAAAAACTGAGGAGCTCGTAACCTAGTTGCGAGCACGGTCCGAAAGTGATTGTGCAGGTTAAGCGACGTTGGCGCGGTCGGTACCTGGATACCGCTACTGGCATATTTCATCTGAGCTCCTCCGTGCCTCGGAGAGCACGTTAAGCAGTCGGTCCCGGTTGTTGTCGTTCGACAGCAGTCGTTAAGCCATGTAAGAGGCCTACGTGCAGCCTGAACAACTCTGACAAATAGGTTGGCCACCAACCATACGATAAGCAAGCAAGCAACTCGAAACTGACATAGACTTTACTAGAAAACTATTTACTCACTTACTGTATATCAAAATCAAATTATAAACTTAGAAATATGTCAACTGTCGGACATATCAAGCTCAGAACTGTCGGTTCAACGCATGCAACGCAAAATGATGACGCCAAATCGCTGATTTAAGCTGTACGAAGAACACAATAGGCATTTCCTTTGAAGTCTAAACAATATTTATCTTTTAGTGGGCTCCTCGTAGCCCCCGAATGCATACCTGGACCCCACCAAACAACTATGAATAGCAAAACACGCCTATTTCCGACGTGAGGCGTTCAAAAGTCGGTTTTAATTCCGTGAAACTAGAATAGAGATGTAGGTACACTTGTATTTTAATACTAAACTACCGTTGTTATAAGTATATTATGTTTGGTATAAAATTGTATTTTAATTCTAAAAATTACAATTAATGTAGTTCAACCTGTTATATAGGTATTATGTATGGTATAAGTACCTACCATTTACATTTATAGATGTTTAGTTCTATCGATCTAATTTACAAATACAAATATACTTTATTGCACACCCGGGACATAAACAAAACATACAACATAAAGATAGGTACAATACAATGTGCAGAAGGCGGTCTTATCGCTTTAAGCGATATCTTCCAGGAAACCTTCAGGTGATGGAAAAATCATATGATACATAATATATGGGTGCAAAAGGCGTATGAAATAAATACTACCCTCAAATAAATAAATAACAATAATAAAGAATGCAAAACTTTGCAAGTTGCAATGGAGTAGTAATAATAATTAACTAATTTAAATAGTTTCCTACTTTTTATTTACGCTTATGTAATAATACTGAATTGTGATCATAACATTAATTCTATCTCTACTGAATAGGTAACTTTACCTAGTATTAAATGATAATAGGATAGTCTGTTTTTTATTGTTTAATGCATTTTAATATAGTCGCGATATGGCTGAATATGCAGGAGATCCGCGTTCGAAACCGTGCAAGTTTACGGAAGAAATTAGCATCGTTCTAGTCGGGCTTTCAAGCTAAGCCCAAGTTTAAGGATCCTTTTCCTTACACTCGCAGCACTCCTCATCAACGCAGACTGTCCAAAGCTGGCAAAGCGAGAAGTTTTAACAAGGACTTTCCTGCTGGAAACTCCCACCATACACAGATGGAAATTGACAAAGACTCAGCCAGAACAAACTACACGTTTCATAATATAGTAGGTAACTCGTATGTGGATTGTGGAGGTAATGTCTGAGGACCTAGGGATGCTAGAAACGATAGAATTCCCGAAAGAAAGAAAAGAATCGTATGTTCCTGGTAACAGGTAAGTAGGTAAATTATAGTATTGTAGTAACGGGATGGTTTCTGCAACTCGACGTTATTTTATCCAGCAGCTGAGGGGCTCTAGGCCCTCTAGAACCATTTCATTGCCCTTCTTGCCAGTGACGCAGTGTCGTCTTTATCCAGTAGAAGGGTAGGGGTATGGGCCCTATGCAATCATGTCCGATACCCTTCTTGCCAATGTCGGAGTAGTTCTTAGCCACAGCTAGCAAGAGATCCACAGACGAAGACAGTAGGCTGTGTATCAGTTACTAACCCAGTTACCGGGGTATGCCGGTGCAGTAGGTTTGTCTTCCTTTAGGGTTGTTACATCCACCAGGGCCACAAACCCACCACGCACACGTTGGCTCAGTCGCCGAATGTCCACTTCACAAAATGTCTACCGTTCGAAAACGTCTACTTATTTCTCAGACTGTTCCTATCGAAAAATGACACTTTTATCGCTTTGTACGCATTGGTTTACACTTAAGTTTTCGTGCAATCGAAAGAAATGTCCTGAAATTCAGTAAAAGAAAATTTACGTCACCAAATTCTGAAACGTCGTTCGTTTCAAGTTTGTTTGTAGACACTAACTATTATCTCCATTGTTTTACTTTTGGCAGACAACCGTATTTCGGAAAGTCAGCGTACCTACATAATTATCGGCACGACACATGCATGAGCAACTGATGTGCTGAAATTACACGCATAATAAAACCTTCTACTCCTACCTGTGCTTCTAGCAATGTCATAGAGGCGAGAAGAGCGTCGGTGGAGTAGTGGCTACGCTGGACTTCGGGAGGTCCGGGTTCGATACCATGCAATATCATTTTATCTTATATCAGTTTATCGGTTTTATTGAAGACATACGTACGTTACCCATTTTTCTAAGAGAGAAAGAAAACATCGTAAGGAAACCTGCACACTGGTGCACACTGAGATAAATGTATGAGAAAAGTTCAAGGCGATGGCAAACCCCATTAAGTCTGCCAAGAGAGTCATTATATGTGGTTAATTCCATAAAGTGATCACGACCTGAGGGTCGTAAATGATGAGTCATTTAGGAATAGGACTTAGAAGATGAGATGTCTATGGGCGACGGTGACCACTTACCATCACCAGGTATGGCCCGGTTGCTAGTCTTCTTTCCATACCATAAAAAATGTCTCTACATCCTTGTTCCGGCGGGTTCTCGCACGTCGAGACACAAAAGGCGTCTAGTTTAGACAAAGGCCTATTCACAACGCACCGCCATCCGCGTACGACTTAATTACTAAAAGACTCTGGCGAATCTACCCTAGGGGAGGGAGGGGGACGTGATTCCCCCTCCCAAACTTGTAAGATTTCGAGGCGCGAGCCTGTGCTCGCCCTTGACCAGGTATTTTTTTCCGATTTCATTAAGCGATGCCGTCGTTTCATATTCTTTTCTAGATGCGTCCCTGGAAACAATTGTCAACGTAAGTAGGTATCCAGAATGGGAATACTTTTGAAAGTGGCACGAGTTAAGAATTTTGTAACTTTTGACACCAATTTTCGGACCAATCCGGAATAAATCATATTTACAGGTTATCTAAGTTACGGTCATGTGATGCGTCTAATTTAAAATCTGTAACCGGGTACTACTCTGAAAAGTTGCCGCTGACGTCATGCAGTGCCCGTCACGCTGTGCACTGGTTCGTGTCACTCGGAGACACAACTTTAAATAACAATAGCTCGGAGACCAAGTTAGTGAGGTCAACGAGTGAGGTATCGTAGGATAGAGTAAGGTTGTCTGGTACTTACAAAATAATTTGGTCCGCTTCCCCCTCTCTATGAGAGATGGTTTTAGGATATAACTAAAATATATAAATTCAATCCGCTATAAGCAGCCATTGCTCGAAGACGAAGTGAGTGAGGTCGCCGAGTGGAATATCAAAGGATAGAGATTGTCCGCTAGTGAAAAAAAATATCTGGTCTGATGATTTCACTTCAAACCTCTAAGTTGTAGCTCTAAATACAAATTGCCAATTTTTATACTCTGCATGAGTGGGTGAGTGTAGAACTAACCTAAGGAATTGTCTGAAATATTTTTATTGACAGCTCTTTAGTTCAGTTTTATTGTATATTCATAATTTATAATGGTGGGTAGAGGTAAAAACTATAGACGTCAGTCCAATAAATATACGTTGAACTAGAAGCTGTGATTTTCACTAAGTTCCCAAATACTACAAGTTTTAACTGACAGATAGAGAGGTACAGTAGAAGACATCAAGCTATACGCTGTAGAACCTTGTCGCAATAAGTTTTTGTTATACTTCTTCTTCTACTACGGGACAGGCCCCCAGTCTACATCCGATTCTGTCCCCCGCCTTCTCCTTAAAACTCCTGGTATGGTGTAGGCACAAAAGATCCTCAAGGATCGAAGTGCCGCTGGGGTTATTCCTGGCCCCCTATCATAAGATAAGATAAGATAAACTCCTGGTACGACGAACTACCGCTGCAATCCTTTAACTGCTCCATATATCCAATCTTGGGACGATCTCTCTGTTTCCTTGATATACATAATTGAATGTGTCAAATTAATTGAACGCGACATAGTACCAACAGACCGTGGAGACCGCGTTTGGGCAAATGTAGTGTCGGACTGCTCCCTGCTAGATGGAGCGACGATCTGGCAACGACTGGATGAGAAGAGAAGAAGATCGGTCTCAATGTCGCGTTCTGGGAGAGGCCTATGTCCAGCAGTGGACTAGAGTAGACTGCTGATGATGATGACAAAGTACCAAAGGGTATAGCTTGATTTGTCTTCCACTGTACTGACTCACTTCATTTGAGACTATTTTTCTGTTTGTGTCTTTTGCTTCTACGCAATAAAGTATACCTAAATTGACTACTGATTTGAAGATAATAATGATCACAATAATAATGATGTTATCTATTGAATTGATAGAGATTACTTACTTTTGTTATTGAAAGATATATTTTCACAAACAACAGATAAACTCACAGACAAAACAAAAAGCTTACATTTCTAATATCTGCGTCTTGACACGTGATGCCCTCCTAAGTGTACACCTGCAGTACTACGTTTGAATTCCACAATAGTGTACGTACACTTGCGGCCATAACGACGCCGTGGAGCGTCAGTGGAGGCGCTCCAGCTCCTAATTGCAGACAGAACCGTTCTCCATTAGTGTCGACATGATATTTTGCTCGAAGAAACTTGGTAGATTTGGAGTTGGTCTAAGCCTCTAAGGGTTTCGAACCCTATCAGGAGATCGATTCCACTAAATACAACGTAACTAAATAGAATCCAAACTGCATCGTTATGACGTGTTTCACATGCTACTATCCACTAACAATCAAATTTCAGTTAAGTTCCGATCGAGTCAACCATCAATCGAACAGTAACGTATTTGAGCATTCTTCTAAAACGTTTAGTTTATACTGTTGAACGGTAACAAAACGCTTCAACTGTCAAATATAACGATCGAAATAAAGTACTTTTGCCCGATCGATAGTAAATCGAAAGGTGGCAGTGATAGAGTTATGCGTCAGCAGAATTCGATTTGGTGTCCAAATAGAATTGGAACGAAAACTAAATTGAAATTGGATAGAAATAGAACTACAAACGTTGTAATTTAGGCGAATTGGGCACCAGGTATAGTCCGTTGTTGTAGAATGTATCTAGATCTTTAACTGGTCCAGTTTATTTTTGTAATGCCTGCAGCTATACGTAATATAGGTAGCGACTTGGTACTGGTCTCGTTTTTCTAAGGGTCATGGAGGATCTAATCAAATACCTACTTAACTACCATTCAAAGTGTTTTAAGGTGCGCAAGATGGGGTAGAATTACATCGAGATGGAAAAGGGAATATCGAATCTTCTCCAGGCTGGATGGGAGAATTTGTTTAAGTATATGCGAAGTCCAGTGAAAATATCGTCACCGTGTATATCAAATTTGTATGCAGAGGTCGTTCAGCGCCATCTGCTGATGAATAGAGCGAAGAGTCTGATATGATGTCATCTGGTCGTTTTCCGTATTGATTGCACACCTACTACCTCTTTTTAGAAATAATTTCCTCTGCCCGAAGGTTGCCTGGAAGAGATCGCTCTTAGCGAGAAGGCCGCCTAAAGTGTCCTTCACTATTTCCTTTTCTATCTTTTGTTTGTTGTTTTCTATTTGTGCAATAAAGTGTATTTTACTTTACTTTACTTTACTTGTTTGGTTTGTTCTCAGGATTTGTTGTTGTGTAGCTGTCATTATGTCTTGAACAATTTTTGTCATAGCCATTGTTGAATTGAAATTATGAAAGAGTTCCCCAAATGTGCGTCAGAATATACCTAGAGTACCTACTTAAATTTTGACGTACATTTGTTGCTTATATTTTGACGCACAGATGTTTATTCATTTGTACATGATTTCGATCTACAAAATTGAGTACTATTTTCGAAATAAAAAAAACCATTTAATACATGTACGAGTGAAAGGGTCGCGGCCTCAGCATCGAGTGCTATTTTTCATTCCGCGCCTTGACTCTCACCGCCTCACACGCTACCTACCCTTTGTAAGTAAAAAATAACATAGGTACTTTAAATAAAAAAGCTCCTTTGACCAATCGTAACCAACCCAACAAAAACTGAAGCTATATTTAAAAAAAAACTTTATTTTATTACGTAAGTAGTATCGAAAAATCCGCCCCGAATGCTACCAATATAGTTTTTCGCAAATTCACTTGTGAAATCCGTAGCAACCAGTGGAAAACATCCTGACTACACGAGTAGAAAACACGTAAAAACACACTCGAAACGCGTCGGAGTGTTTGAGCCTTCCGCACTCAGGTGGTTATAACGCGGGGCAGACAACCTACTACGGCTACGTGATATTACATAGACTGCCTGTTGTGCGGGACGAGTTATGAGCGAAGCTGGGAGCGGAGGCGGAGTATGAGTTAAGCATGCAGCGGAGAACTGATTCAGATGTAGCGTCATTTCACTCAAGTGGTTATAACGCGGGGAAGACACAACCTACTCCGGCTACGTGATATTATTTCATATTACATAGACTGGCTGTTATACGGGACAAGTTAGGAGCAAAGCAGGGAGCGGAGGCAGAGTTTTTTTTGGTGCAGCAGAGAACTGACTCGGGTGTAGCGTAAATTTCACAATACAATACAAATATTCTTTATTGCACACAGGTCAAAAATGACAGAACAGAAGAAAAGATACAAAATACAAATACAATTGGCGCCTTATAGCTTTAAGCTATTTCTTCCAGGCAACCTTTGGGTGATGGAGTTTTTGTAAAATACAACGTATGCGGGTGCAAAATTTCACTTATCTGGGTTGTAATGTGAGGTATACCGGTAGAACCATTGGATACGTCTAGTTGTGTTATGTAGACTGCCGTTATGTGGGACGAGTTAGAAACGGAGGCCGAATAGGTATGTGTTAAGCAAGAGGGCAGCGAAGAACTGACTTGGATGTAACGTTATTTCACTGAGCTGGGTTATATATAATTATAACATCGGGGTAGATTCGTTTATACGTAAACCTAGTGGTGGTACATAGACTGCCTATTATACCGGTCAAGTTGTGAAAGGTGCAAACAATAGAGGCGGATTCTAGTGTAGACCAAGTTATGAGCACAGCGGCGAACTGAGTTGGGCGTACAGTCATTTCACTTGGATGGTTATATCGCGGTAGACACCTACGTACAACGTGGTATGACTTACGTAGACAGCCTGTTATGTGGCAGAAGTTATGAGTGAAGCAAAGATAGTTTAGACGGATTCTTGTGTGGGCCAATTCATAAGCGCAGCGGAGAGCTAACTTAGATTCAGCGTAATTTCACTTAGCTGGTTACACGGGGCAGAAATCCTACTACGTTTACATTACGGGATCAATTATGAGCGAAGCGGAAAGCGGAGGCGGATTCTTGTGTGGGCCGAGTCATGAGCGAAGCGAAGAGCTCACTTCGATTTAGAGATCGTCATTTATTCAGTTACTACAGTCTATTAACTAACGTCATACATAATGTAACGATATACTGTATCTTATGTGGGATAAGCTATGAGCGAAATGGAGAGCGTATGCAGAGGAGAGTTAACGCAAATTTAGCTTTATTTCGCTCATTTTGGTAAGCATGTCAGTGCAGAGTTCTCCTGTGTAGGTAACTTTGAGCCTTTGATGACCCTTATACCCATTTTTACCGCGAAACAGCAATGTTTGCATGACTGTGTTCCGGTTTGAAGGATAGAGAAGACAACCAAGCGTAATCACCAGACCTTCATATGAGTCCTCAAGGTTAGCAACTTTTCGAAAACCTTCTTATAACATTTGTTAGCTTCAGTGGCGTTGATGTCAGGAAAACTCAGGCGGATTTACGATTTATACACTTTATTATGTACCACACAATTTACACAGAATTATCATGACTTTACTTATCACGTTATATTTAAAATAAAATATTAAAAATACGGGACTAGGTTAGGCAAGTCGATTGTTCACTTCCGAGGCTAGTAATCGAATCCTGTCCCCTGTCAGTGCCCACCAGGACGCTTTGGCAACTCGGCTCTACTCGGCATTCTACGATCCTCCACCACTCTATCATTGACTCTACAATCAGTGTTGCCACTACGACAATACGAAATATTACCAATATCATTCGGTGTTGCTATGTTTTACTCTTAAAAGCTAACACATTATAGTTCAGGAGTCAATGAAGGAGTCCTGCTAGCGCCTGTAAGTAAAGCCCCACCCTGCAACACGGCCAGACTACGCGAGTGGTGTGTATGAACTATTCAGTGCTCTTGACATGTAGCTAATGTATTTCTTTACGTATTTACGTCTGCGCCTCCTTTGTTTTTCTTCGAGAGACTTTCTGCGGGGCTGTTTGGGAAAAAGATTTTTTAAGTAAAATGCCAACGTAGTTTTAACTCAGTTGAGGACTCAGCGACGTAAGACCGTACCTCTCATAAACCTTTCATATGCGCACTCCTTAGAATATTCTTAACTTGTGTGAATGTAATCGGTGCGCACCCTTTGCAATAACGCACCCTGACGCGGGCTTATGCACACCTCGTTTTTTATATGCACGTTTATGGCGCTGTAGAACTCAAAAAACAGAGAAGATAAAAAGCGATACAGACGCGCGCAAGAAGCGCGTAGAAGGTACGTCTGTTTCGATGGAAACACGCAGAGACGCGATACAGACGCGCGTTATCTGCGCGTTTGAATCGATACAAACGCGGATCTACGTGTGCAAAGGTTTACTGACTGCGTCTGAATCTCGTTTGAAGCGCATTAACGCGCGTCATCTGCGCGTATAAAAAACGCGGTGTGCATAAGGCTCTAAGAGTGCGCATGTGATGAGTAAATGAATAATTTTAAGATAAAAAATAATGGTCATTATGAACCAAAGGCTGTAACTGGAACGTAACGTAACGTACGTTAATGTAATTCAAAAATTTAAACAAAATTTTGAAATGTGCGCCGCACTCTTTGATTGCTCTACCTAAATTAAAACTTGAAAGGGTTCCGGAGTTAGTTTTGTACATACGTATTGTTCACATTCATGAGAAGAATCCTGAGAATCTTTTTGGTAACATTCTGTAATATTCTAATCGTTGAGTGAGCTACTGACGTTAGGGGAGTTTGCTAACCTACTCGGATAATGAACACGAAAGGAATAGGAGCTCATCGAGTCGTATTATGATTCTTAGCTAACCATAATTTGAATGAGGTCTCTTTGCTCTGTTTTTCCGATTCGTTAGACGGTGTCGTGCGCCGAATACCTGCGAAGGTTCATTTGAAAATTTGAAACAATTGAGTTTCGTTTCTATTTTTTTAAGTCAGTATTCTTTCGAGTCTCTTTTTTCGAATCAAAATCATTGTTTCAGGTGAAAAATTTCAGATGCCTTTATTGCAGTATTAGGTACTTACATAATTTTAGGTTGTAAATAGATATGTAAATAAATATAAAAAAATAAATATTAACATTCCGGAACTATTTCAATTTTACAGGTGGTATATCCTGATGTGAAGGATCGCCTAGGTTGGTACCTACCACCCTCTTATATATTTCTGCCGTAAAGTAGAAATGCTTGCATTTCTGTTTTGGTTTGAAGAGTAAGAGAGCCAGTGTAATTTCCGGCATGTTGGTCTTTTTCAAATTCGATAGTATCGAAATCTGTCAGTCGTAGTTTGAAGTTTGAAGTCTAAACTACATTATAGTGAAACAATTTCTAGAATTGGTCTAGTAGTTCTTGAGGAAAGTATCAATCATACCTACATACGGCTCTCTTTAGACGACGATTTAAAATTAATTCAAAAGACAATTATTACATATATTTTCAATACTTTATTTACTTAAAACTTCTTTAGCCGTCTTAGCCTGATAACCAGACAATGCTAAACCCGCATCCATGACAAAGTCTGAGCCAGTCACACCTTTACCTTTATCACTTGACAAAAACACAATCATATCAGCCACATCGCCTGTAGCCACTAGCTCTTTTAGAGGATTATTTTTAGCTACAGAATTCCAAACCGCATCACTGCTATTTTCATGAATACCTGCACGTTGTAATATGTTAGTCTTCATTGAACCAGGTGAAATGGAGTTCACTCTAACTCCTTTAGCAGCCAATTCCAGAGCGACACATTTGCTGAAATGACGTAGAGCCGATTTACTCAAATTATACGGTATTATGTCGGTTATATGTAGAAGAGGAGCATTGCTGACTACATTGACGATGCATCCTTTGCTTTCAACCAGTGCTGGGGCGGCATAATGTGTAACAGCTACTGCACTCCGCAGATTGATTGCCATAACCTTGTCGTATGTGGCCATTAGACTAGCATCTAGTATCCTGCCAGGTCCATATATACCAGCACAGTTAACAACGACATCAATCTTTCCAAATTCTTCAATAGTAGCATCAACTACTCTTTTCACTTCTTCGACCTTACCTAAATCGGCGGTCAATGCGAATACTTGGCTGTCGCTCACATTTTTGCACATTTCAACGGTTTTCTTCAAATTATTTTCATTTATATCGATCAGAGAAAGGTTTGCGTTAATTTTTGCGAATGTGATGGCTGTTTTTTGACCCAGGCCCGATGCTGCGCCGGTTAGAAACACTACTTTGTTATTAAAATCCATTTTTTCGTCTACAACGATTAGTTTCGTATGTACTGTTATGTTATGATTGAATGCAGTGACAATTTTTTAGCGATTCTTGTTTATGTATTAAATTGTTATCGATATAATCTTCTTAATGAAGTTTGATAACTATATCATACCTAAATGATAAGATACGTCTTGAGCAAACAACTTTCGCAATCCATTGTTAAAAAAGTCTGTAAATTACATTACATCACATCCTTGATCATTATCACGGATGTAATTTGCAAACACTTTCGCATTCAAACAAACAATCGATTAGTTTGTAACTAGGTAGTATTTAAGTACCTAGGTACCTACTTCTTCACTTATATCTCTGAGTGTAGGATACTTAAGTGATATTTCGAAAACACAGTAAACGTCGTTTAAACTTACTCAACATAGCTTTCTCCTTGAAATTAATTATTGTTGGGTTAGGTTAGTTACTTCTTGTTAGGCGTGAAGTACCTTCACGCCTCAAATCTCTTGTTGTAAGTCTTGTAACAATCAGATGATGCAGTCGGGTATAGGGAGAAATTTTATGAAATAATAAGTGAGTACTAAAACTTGTCTGGAAGAGATCGCTCTTAGCAATAAAACCGCCTAGGTTGTATAAATCGCTTTGTGCCCATTGTTTCGCACTAAGTTTTGTGCAATAAAGTGTAGGTATTCCACACTATCATTATCTTAACACCAACACTACAAAAATAAACGTTCGGAGCCACACGTTTTAGGACTGGTTATAATTTTATTAGAAGCGTTTAACTTTAAACCAAATGAGATTCCCAAAAAATCCGGCCCCCTTTTTGATTAAATGAAACCCTTTTTTTTCAGGGAATTCAATTATACGACTGTTGAAGAACGTTTTGTAAATGATTAAATACGTCTGATTGTATGCTCACAGAGAGTAATGTTTTTGGGGCTTTACTCGGAATTTTTAATCAAGAATATTGAATGTCTGCTCTGCCATAGCCCACGGGACAATCCCGTTTTCTTGGGGTAGTTTGTGTACAAAAATATGTTGCTTTAACAGAAAATTTAATGTTTTATGTACATTTTTGGAAATAAATAACTTAATAATAATTAACTGTGATCGGAGTAGGTAGAGCTCTTTCGGGTCAATGTCCTCAAAGGTTATATTAATATGGATATGATTTCGGGATCCCGTTTTAAGTTATCGAGCAAATGTTGTAAATTACTTTTATAAACCTCGCCCTTATTCGGCGGATTACGATTTTTTAAAAATTGTGAACTTACGAAGAAGTTAAAACACTACCATAGGTACACTAGCGCCATGAATCTTAAATAAATTAAATTAATTAACGCCACCAATCTTAAATGTGTATCAAAACAAATATAACGTTAAAAATCTAAATAATATATTTATTCAATCCCGGAAATCCCGGGATTATTGGGCATACTTATCCATATTATGACCGTATGTGGCAAGTACCAAAAACAGCCCTACCTACTCCGATCACTGCTGATGACGTTCCGTTCCATAGGTACCTACGCGTGGTCGTCGTCTTTTCTCTTTTGAATGATAGAATGACTCGATCGAATATCGGTGTACGTCTCATTCTGTACAAATTGTGGGAAAAACGAATTTTTTTTGCTGACCGGCTATTGTGATCTGTGGTCGTGAATGAACGTGCTACATTTTTTACTTAAATTTTACTTTTTTTTTACTTTATTAATTAACATGCGTTAGCTAAATCTAGTTTAAATTAGATTGTTTTAATTTTGAAACTGGAGATCATGTTAAATAACAAACAAGGTTTAACAAGGTTTTCAAACTTTTACGCTTTTTACTTTGTCGCATTAACTTATTTGACACATATGTCAAGAAGTCATAACAAAAACATATTGCGACAGGGTTCCAGGTTAACTCGCCGTCACACCAGTATGAAGGTTGTCTGGAAAACGCGCACGACATCTGGGCCAAGAAGAAGAAGGAGGAACTCGTTATTAACGGAGGTGATTAGAGATATGTCGTCACTAGAGCTGAGCGATGACGACATTTTGCGTAAGTAAACGTGACGTAGTAACCTCAGCTCGCTTCGCTAACAATGTATGGATACTTATTTGCTGGGCCCTTAAATAAATTAAGAGGAAAAAAATTAAAAAAATCGACAGTAGGAATATGCCACCAAATATATCCAGCAGCCTCGCAGAGGAGCTCCCAAGGTCTTCAATTCAGACACAATACACGTGGAGGGTTTGCGATTGATTCTCGTACGGGTGCATCGTATGGAGATCACTCCACCAGAAGGTTGTCTGCAAGAGATCGCTTTTAGCGATAAAACCGCCTAGATTGTATTTGTACGCATTGTATCATACTAATTTTGTGCAATAAAGAGTATTCATTCATTCATTCATTATGACTACCAGTAATTTTTATCTTCGTCACACCGCTATAAAAACTACACCTCTTACATTATTGCATTAGTGCTGGGATAATAATAAACTGATAAAAATCCCTCAAGAGCGTTAGGTCCTATTGCCGGAACATTCAGTCGGTCTTTTAGGGCTATTTCTCGGAATGTCCATTTTCCCGAATGTCAATTTCTCCGAATGTCTACTTCCCCGAATGTCCACTCCTCCGGAACGTCCACTTTCTGCCAATGTGGCTCATGCATAACGTCAAAGTGACAAATGTGAGTGATGTCAAAATAACAAATCGTTTGAGGTTGTATGAAGTTAGTATGCGTTGTATGGAGTATGTATGAATTGTATGGAGGTTGCATGAATTGTATAGAGGTTGTATGAGTTGTATAGAGTTAGTGTGCATTGTATGAAGTTTGTAGGGAGGTTAAATGAAAAATAAAAAGCTACATGCAATCAAAAATCGATAGAAAGAAACGGCAATATTACATTATGACGTCACTGTGTAATAGCGCCATACAAGCGATCCTGGCTTAAAAATAATTGTTAAAATACTCGCGACTAATTATTTAATTAATTTACCGCATTACTACAAATTCAAATTATTTATTCATTCAAAAATATAGGTTGTAAGTAGGTACAAGTTGTAACATAAATGTATGGTCCTCTATATTTGGCTATAACAGCATACGAAATTTTCTTAACATAACAATTATAACAATAGTAGTTTAAGTAATCTTTAAGTAATTAAATAAATAAAATTTTAAACACAGTTAAATTCAAAATAAAAACATAACACCTATATAGATCAAATGAGAAACAACAAACAAATAAGGCAAATAATATAAGTATTTGGTAAAGTACCAACAGAGATCAAAGTACTACTATTAGTTAAAAGGTGTAGTTTTCATACTGGTGTGACGACGTAGAAAAATTTACTGGTAGTCACACTGGTGTTACAAGCTGGTGTGACGACGAGTCGGTCGTGATCTTATTGCATTTGATAAAGCCTCGTGTTTCACAAACAGTTCTGACCTAACTTTCGTCGCGACCTGCAGCCATATACGCGTGCATCGATTGCAAAATATCAAAACACTACAATTCTTAGTTAGGACTCAAATCTAGTACTCAACTGTGAATATAACTATAAATACCTAAAAACTATTAAATATGTGTAAAACAGCTAATCAGAAGAAACCCGGCCGAGATTAGGAGTGAGCGTTCATTAACCTATCGGAAAGTAGTACTTTCCTTATGACATTGTATTATTAGGAGGTCCATAATCGTGATTTGAAAAATTGAGTTAACTACATTTCGTCAGTTGGTCCTTCACAGTTCGTCTCAATCGAAGAAAATATTGTACATTTCCTACCACATACAAAACCTGTTCTGGGGTAAGCCAGGGTAGTAAGTACCCTTGACCCTACCCAATTTCTCATCACGGTCAATGATCTCCCAAAAGTTTTATCCGAATCGGAGTACCTGATGTTTTGCGCACATAAATCGCAGTATATTGAAGTATTGAAATTACAGATTAGAAATTCAATGATTGAAAGAAATAAAATGTAAAGACTGACTGGGTCTATATGCCTCTTTATGATGTACTCCTGTGAGAGATCAAGATATAAATTTTGAATCTTTGTTAACCTTATTAGTAGATTCTCCTTTTATCAAATACTTATGCTAATATGTTAATATTTATAATATTAAACTGTGATTGTTTGTATGTGGGTTTCTGTATTGTTTTTACATGAATATTTATTATATGCATAAGTTTCCTGTTCAAATATTGTTTCGTCCGTCCATATGTGCCGTTTTATGTTCTTGTAAGTGGAGTTTCCGGACAATCTTGACAAAATGCGCAAAATTCTAAATTACGATAAACCAAGTCAACCAATAAAGTGTATTCCTCCATTCATTCAAGTCATAACCGGTCACTTTCACGATTTCCGATTCCCTTACAACCTGAATTGGCGGAATTATTGTGCCTTAAAACACAATACTAAAGGCCATAAAATAAAATTAAAAAAAATAATGACATGTGCAAACGAAAGGCAAATAGTTTGTTATTGTTTTGTTTCAGGTTTTCTTAAATAAAGATAGATAAATAAAGACCCTTACTCATTGTATAACTCAATGAAATAAAATAGCAATTATCTCGAACACCAAGCGTTTTTGAGGATCACTTCCATTGTCAATATATTATGAATGAGCTACAGAAGTGTTTGGCGAAGTTAATGCATATCCTCGGGAACACTTTGTATATTTCATGGCAATACTATGACAATAATAAATAATATTAATTTATAGTAAAGTAAAATAATATCTGCGGGAGAATCTTGAGAAAGTTGGCATCTATACATCTATACGTTTACAATACATACTGTATAAAAAAAATCACATATATACAGTGGCCAACACATACACCCTTTAGTACTTGTCGCTTTTACTAATATGACACATTCATATGTCATAATGTCAAGAAGTCTTAACAAAAACTTTTTGCGACAGAGTTCCAAGTTATATATAGCTTGATGTCTTCCACTGTACCTAGCTACACAATAAATTAAATTGCATACTTTTTGTCAAATAGTAATACTGTTTGTTGAATACAAGGCCCACTTGCACCATCATTAACTCTCGACCTAACACTAATCCGAGGTTTAGTACGAAAATGAAAATTCGCGAGTTAATCCAGGGGTTAACGAGTAATGGTGCAAGCGGTGCTATAACCCGTCGGAAATATCTGTGCACCTGGGCCTTCTGGAGCATTTGAAATTCAAAGTCGAGCGGCTACGGAATGTTTTGTTACGCTCCCACATTATGGTCGTGTCTATGTGAGTGAAATATCGATTTCGTCTTTTGCATGTCGAAGATGCCATAATCGCTACCCCTGGTCCACAGTTATTTCCGACAGGACTACTAAAATCTAGTACATTTGAAGCCTGTCTCGAAGTTTTAGTAATCGTTTGTACATTGTCATTTTGTTTGGTGGGAAGCTCCTTTTGGGGTCTTGCTCCTGAAAAATAGAATTTTGCATTATAAATATTTGTATTATTTTACTTTCTTTCTTTGACATACTTCTTAAATATAAAGATATAAATAAAGTTTATATCTTTATATGAAATATAAAGATATAAACTTTATTTATTTATTTATAAAAATGAGACAGGGCACATTGGGTGAACTTATCTATACACTTCTTTCAGCAAACCGTGAAAGTGATATCTTTTTAAATCATCTGTATGAATAAAACTATATCTAAGAGAATTAAAAATATAGTTAATTTATTAAATAAGCAAAAGTTTATAATATAACTATACCTTTATGGGTTACACTTACATATGGAAAGAAACTGACATCCAAAAACATGATTTCGAAGAATGTTGCCGCCACTATAAGTGGTCCACATTTTCTCTCGTACACATCCAATTGTACTGCAAATTTGCCATCTGGCAACACAGCCAAATTCTCAAAGATAGGCTTTATAGCTCTCTTCTGACTAGTCAGGCGGTATAACAAAATCTCCCCAGATTTAGTGCCAATGAGAACTACGTCTCCATAGAAAAATAATGCTGTTATCGGTGGAAAATCCAAGTATAGGTGTTGATATTTATCTGTTTCAATTTTGAAAAGATTCCGTGAGTAACAAACAAAATTGTTATCATCTATAGCATCGATATGTTTTATTTGCTTTATCCATTCTATAGGAATATTAATAGGTTTCACAGATACATCCACGTCTTTTTTAATGCTGACAATCTTGCCACAATCAGTAAAAATGTATAAAGTTGTATCTTGGTACTGAATTTCTTTGATATCATAATCACAGTGCAGTATCAACTTCGAAGACAGATTTTCTAATGTCAAATCACATTTATAAACATCTCTATTGTTGCAAAAATAGAGCACATCTTTGGATAATACAAAATTATCTGCTTTAAACCAAGCCTCACTCATAGAACTGGTATTGTCTACTGATCTCTGCAGTAATAAACCTGATTTCAATAAAAGTACTGTTGCTTGGTCATTGTTCGCTATTTTATAACAATTCCTTTCTGGTATTGCTACAGGTATGTATTTTAATGTACTCATGTCATATAGGACGACACCTCTAGTATCTCTTAATGGTAGAACACTATAATCTATCTTCAAAGCATGGTTTTTGTCATGTTGATTAAACTTATAGAATTCTCTTACATTTCTTTCCGTTGTAGTAATCTCGGACCACAATTTCAAATTCTTATAGATATGGTACCATTTGCAGTCGCTTCCACTTTTTCTTTTCGCTATTTTCGACGAATATTTGAAGTCTTTTTCGCAGAAATTTTGCCAAAGCAAGTCGGTTCCATCGATGCACTCTTTCCATTTTTTACACACTCTACGACACTTTCCTAGTGTGGTACCATCAGTTCGGTTTAGTATTTCAACGAAAGTCTCCAGAGGCAAGTGGTTTATATCCATAATTTCTGCAAGAACAGACTTTTGTTCGAAATTTGTTGGGTTGAAATTCACATTATTTCAGTCACTGAAATCACGAATTAAACGTTTCTAAATAAATACTAAATTTAACTACAGAAAATCCAAATTTTGAACCAGATATTACAAATGTTTCCTGTTTTTATTTAGGAAAAGCGATGAATCTTACCAATTCTTACTTTTGTTTACAATTTTATCATTTGATCGATCCCGTGATTTTGACATTTAATTTTTGTTTGTATGGTTGGCTACAATGATTTTGATAAGAAAAGGTGTCGTTCCACGAAGGTTTCATTTTAAGGTTCCGTTCCATAACGTGTAATAATTACCCGACAAATTCACCTGACAGTTTAATAAGTGCCGGTTCCAAAACCAATTCGGACAATGAGTGACATTTGTCGAGTAATAAATACCGGTTCCATAACGCTAACTATACTCGACAATTATTAGCCGACGAACCGAAATTGCCACGATATTTAGAACTTATGTGACATGTTACTTGGTCTATAAAATGTTTTTAGCAGAGAAGAAAAGCGCAAAAAATCAAAAATCATTTATAGAAAAAGTTTTTTTACATTCTTTTCCAAATAAAACCTAGATGAAAAAACTATAATTTCTTTCTTTTTTCGGATTCTTTCATAATCCAGGCTAGATGCCTTCTTGACCTCCTGACAAGTGTTGGGCAAAACTCAATTTGACTAGTGATTGAAAACTAATGAAGTAATTAATGATGACTAACGTTAGAAACGTAACCGAAAATAACCGAAAGTGACATAAAATAACCCAAAGTACCTAACCGAAATTCACCGAATTTACTGAAAATAACTGTTTGAGCAGTTATTTTCAGTAAATTCGGTGAATTTAGTAAGTAATTGTTAAAATGCAGTTTCACTTTAGCATATGATGTGTGTTATTTATTTATTTATTATATTTTTTTTTTTTTTTTTTTTTTAATATTTTTATTTATTTATTTGAGGGTAGTATCTATTTCATACGTCTTTTGCACCCGTATATTATATTATTTATGATTTTTCCATCACCTGAAGGTTGCCTGGAAGATATCGCTTAAAGCGATAAGGCCGCCTTCTGCACATTGTATTGTACGTCTCTTTATGTTGTATGTTTTGTTTTTGTCCCGGGTGTGCAATAAAGTATATTTGTATTTGTATTTGTAACCGAATTTATAGAAAGTAACCAAAAACTAACCAAAGTAATCGAATTTACCGAAAATAAGCAGTAAGCAACGTTGGGCGCGGTCAGTACAACTGAACATATTGTATTAGCTACATACTTACGTTTTAGTGGTCAATACCACGATGGGTGACAGCTAGTGGCAAGATTCATCTGAGCCTCTCTGTGCCTCAGAGAGCACGTTAAACAGTCGGTCTCGTTTGTTGTCATTCATGCCAGAGGCCTACAAAGGGCGGCCTCAACAACTCCGACAATAAGGTTGACCACTAACCATACGATAAATAAATAAAAAAGAATATAATCTTGTAAAAGGAGATCAAATAAGTACTATACATTTAATTTAGCTTGATACCTACTAGTAATATTTCTAAAATAAATAGAAAACCTACTGTTTTCTTAATTTTTCTATCTGAGACACTCAACGAAAAGAACAGTTTTTCGGCATTGAATAGTACGTTTTTAGTTATTTTACTATTTCACGGTTGGATCGTATGAAAGGAGATAAAAGAGATAGGTATTTATAGACTGTAGTCAGAAAATTCGAAAAGTAAAAAAATAAAAACCTTTTCTTCAAATATTTGGAAGTTGACAATTTGGAAGTTTACAACTCTTGTTTTTAGTAAGTTATTCATTGAGTGAAACCAACCAAATTATTGCAAACTTGTGTCTTTATTCTTCGATAGGTATGTATTGTTATTTGAAGCTCTTTGGTTAGGCTGTATAACAATAGAACAAAAAAGTTTCGGAATGCATCTTTTAGAGAACAGAAATGCCAACACAAAAGATTGAAACGCGGTAATCGATAATTCAATTTTTTTTATCGTTCGACGTGTCGTTCCAAAGAACTTTATTACCAAGGAGGATATAACACCAAGTTTATTATGTAGGTACTTCTTTGCACGATTGTCTTATTTCTGGGGTTTCCAAAGAGAAGTCAATATTTCAAATCAGTTTATCGATGATATTAGGTATACTCTGACCAGGAAATCCAGAAATATAAAAACCCTGTCAAGAGAGGCACTACTGGTATTTTTATAGGCTGAAGGAGTTTGATTTTTTTCAAAAAAAAATCAGTTCTAATTAATTCTACTATATGGCGCGGGTTTTTATATTTCTCGTCAGGGGGGCATTAAAACTAAACAAAAAAACAATAAAACAATTCAACAAATGTAATATTTTTTATTCACAATTTAAATAACAAAATCGACTCAGTTCCATTCTAATTATATAATCAGTTTATTTCTCTTTAAATACAATTAATGAATAAAATTGCATAATATTAAGTACATTTAATATTCAATATAAATATGTCTTTTATAAAGTCAAAAATTAATATGCAATAAACTGTTCGAAAAGAAAATGCACATTACTAAAACATTTTAGTAGGAATGATTTTACACCGATCACAAGTTCACAACGCAATACAAAATTATAAATAATTTTAAAGGAACAACCAATAAATAAATAAATTACTTATTGCTTTAATTAATAATTTTAATTTAATAATTAAAAAAAAACTACTAAAAACTCTTAATTATTTACAGGACTATCAGAGACAGAACATTTAGTTTCAAGGGTACAATGTAACAGTGAATGGAAGTTTACGGCTTTGGACTCTTGCCAAAGACAAACTTCGCAAAATCCTGCAGATGTAATCTCCATACATACAAGCTTCTTTTTCTTCGTGTTCTGTTTGTTTGTCATAAATAACAAAAACAAAATACGATGGAACCTTCCATTGGCGACTGTAGGACCCTTAACATGGCTCCCATACTAAAGTGTCCAGTCTCCTCTATAAACTGTACAAGTCTTGAACATGACTTTAAAAAAAAGTAAAATGTATAAGTATAAAGTGTATTTTACTTTTACTATTTATGAATCAATATCTACTTATTCAATCACTACAATTATTTCAGAGTAGAAAATAATTATCAGTATTATAGTAGGGTCTTTTTTAAATGCATGTTAATGCTCATTTTGCAACTTCTAAATGCCAGTATAATGAGTTTATAATTAGTTATTGAATCCTATATTAGTTATTGATATCCTGGTTTATATCTACTGAACAAAAATCATTTAAAAAATCCACGAGTATGTAATCTTAAACATTGTTGTCACCACCTAACTACAAAAGAAAAATATTGCACATTTTTTTAACCATGGCACAAGAACACAGGCATATCAACTACGGATTGCACGATGTTCACGTTACCGCATAAGGGTATTGCGGCACGAGTCGCGTTCCAGCACATTTTCCTAGGTATCAGCAGGGTGTAAAAGAGGTAGAGAGCGGGGCATGTCCTCCCCCACACTTCGCGGCAGCCCGTACTTATCCCTCGCTCTTCTACGCCCCATGACACCTAGAAACATGTACTAAAACGCGACTCATGTCTATATTCAGATCGGCCATAAAGATTGACACACTCTACGTTATCATACGAGTATTACGTTTGATGACGTACCCGTGTGCAGTGACGTGAACATGGTGCAATCCGCAGTCGTTTTTCCTGGTGAAGAATGAGCAGTCTTCTTGTGCCTTGTTTTTAACCACCATGACAAGAAAGATACAAACATTTAAGCCTAAATTACACTTAGCTTATTGAGTAAAATTGTAATTAAAAATCTTTCATTGATCTTAGATTACTATTGACTTTGTATAAAAGTCTTTATCAGGTCTTTATCAATTCATAAAGTCCATTTCTAATTCTAATGGCTCCTGTGTATGATGGTGCGTTGCGTGCCTGTAATCGCCCATCATGGCCGATGCATCATTATTATATGAAGAATACAGAGCAGTCTAAACTCTCCATAAAAATTGTCTAAACTCTTCTAAATCAAAGGTTGGCTGGAAGAGATCCCCATGGGAAAAATCCACCTTTGTACATGTATTAATATGTTTCTTATTTGTGTGTATTTTATATTAGTACAATAAAGAGATTACAAACAAACAAACTTTTACTTATGTACACCGATACATTGTAACTACATTGTTGTCTAAGGTAGTATAAGGAGAGCAGTCGACACGGGCCACCATTTCCCCTGTACCCTTCATTTAGTTCAGTATAATCACATGAAGAAAACTTTTACATATCAATAAATAAATAATACAAAAAAAAAATAACACTACTGAAATATATGACTACATACGGATTACTCACAGAAGAAGTCGGATGTAAATAGATAATAATGATAATCCTTTATTAATAGACCATTTATGGCTTAAAATACTACAACCATGCGAATACATTTTTAAATTGATATGGATTAATGCAGTAAACATATGATCTATTAAAAGGGCCAAGTTAAGCTGAGTGTCGCTAGATGTATAGACCTATACCTCTACCGACGCTGGTTTTCAACTTGACTCTGTATGTAAGTATAGTCCTATAAGTTTCGGCCTATTGAAGGTTTTGGTCACGCGAGGCGAGCCGCCGCCGTGTCGACAGGCGCTTCGCATTCTCCGCGACCAAGGTATTCGAAATAGGCTAAAACTAGTTACGAGGACTGACTTTCATCAGTGAGAAAAGAAAAAAAAAAGAAAAACATTTATTTAACATTGCATTATGCATACATAATTAAACTTAAAAATATTTGAAATTAAAAAAAACAACGTTAAAAGGACATGCTCAGCGTGTGCTGCGACCGTCCGACCGGTACGGCAGAACCACAGCGCTGGGTTAGCTGTGCCAGGGCGAAGGCATCGCGGGCGAAACCAAAAATATATTAGAAGTACAAATGAATACCTATAAATGAAATAGATAAGAATTAAAACTGGAGAGAAAAGGGATAGGAATACAGAGTGAGTCTGTGAGAGTAATCCGTATTGAATCACATATTTAAATATCTTTAATTTCACTACTGGTTTATCACCTTTCTTGTAGAATACTAGAAGCGACTAACATAGCAAAGCTACCTATTAAGTATAACGTGCCAGGGATCGACGCGAGTATCCGGTATCTCTCCTCTGAAAAAAAAAACCAGAAATTACTCTTTTGTTTCCTCTTATTACTAAAATTGTACAATAAATTATAATGCCATCAGTGAGAAGTATAGAGGCATTAGTAGGCGTAAATTTAAGAACTTATCTTTTGAATGAAACAGAAAATCTCACTTTGATAAAATCCGATTTTATCCATTTTATTACCTCATACCATTTTATGTGTAAATAAATTGGTGTCAGATACTAAAGTTATGTAGTTTATCGATAACACAATACAACGAACTAATATGTAAGGAAACGTAACGGCAGGGTTTGGTGTAGTTGGAGGTCTATTAAATTAGTTTAGGTTGTTTTGTTTGACTGTCAAAATTAATAAAATATGTATTGAAACTGTGCTGTGCCAAAGTGTTTATCTAGAACATCCGGTCATAGGTTCCCGGTAGACAAAAAGCTTATGTTAGAATAGCTGGTGACTATGAAAAACTCAAATACAAGCTGACAAGCCGACATAATATGTGTTTATACTAGCTGTCACCATTTCACCTCCAACTACACTTACACTAGCGTCGCAGCGGGAAAAATTGGCGAATGTTGCCTACTATACTTTACAGTTCTGATAAACGTCACGGTTGCTGATTGGCTACGAGCAACACGTCACCGCGTGGTTGGTCAATCTACGATGACGTTCACTTTTCGCACCAATCGCAAGTAACTCCGTCCTCTGCATCATGGCACAAGACGGCTCATTCTTTACCTGGCACATCGACTACGCAAATTGCACGATGTTCACGTCAGTACAAGGTATCGGGGTCAGCACGACGACGTGAACATCGTGCATTTCGCGTACTCGATATGCCTTTTTTCTTGTGCCATGCTCTGCACTGCCTTTTTACGATTCAATTGTCACTCCATACATATTAGCTCAGTGTTCTCAAAGGGTCATTTAATTAATATAGAAGTCGTAAATCAATAAAATAGAATGTAAATATTTTGTTTCAAACATCAAACTGTCAATATAGCGGGACCAGTTTTGTCCCTAGTTAGTATCCCTGCGTCCAATTCAGTATTCAATAATTACTAGTAACTTTCGTATTTTGAAAGTAGTAAATACACCGAGCAAATAGGTACTAAATGTATGTATTTCTGAACCAATAGAGGCTGTGAATAGTAACTTCGAGTGGTCCCGCCATCATGGCGTCATAATGTCGGGACCACAGTATTCTGTTTCTATTGTTTGTTCTAGGTCTGGTAATCGGTTCCGCTATTTTGACATTCACGTGCGATTTCATTTCTACAGTATTCAGAAAGCGTCAAGAAAGCAAACACAAGAAAGCCCATCAAAAATAAGATTAGAAAAAAATCAAAATACTTATATCATTCAAAAGTTAACATGCAAAAATTAATACTCCCGTAGTTAAAAATTTCATTTACTTTCATACAAGGTGTCATAAAACCCCCTATATAGCCGAAAATGGAGTGTTCAGCTTGCCTCAGCATTGTGCTGAGCTGGTGTACCCTTTTTGGCACTGTACCACACCGGATGTTTTGTGCTGCATGTATTAATCTTTGTATACTTCTGTATTGCGTTCTATGCTCTGGTGTTTAGTGCTAAATAAACTTTTTCAATTTTCAGTATCCATAACTGAAGAAACTTTGTTCTAAAACTTGTACCGATTGTACCGCTGAACGATTTGTATAAAAAGTCAAAGCGGAAATCATGACGTCATAAATAAAAGTCAACTGAACCCTTTTGGCTTTGTAGAGGGTTTTACACGCCGTATTTACGATTGCCAAAATTGGTAAAAAACTGATCGCTTATCGATCATAGTAACCATTTTAATTCCTCAATACTGTCCTTTGTATCGAGTGGTAAATAAAATAATAACTCGTTAAAGAAAAATATAACTTTTTATTCGTAGTCATGTTAAAATAACAGTCTTATTTTAGTGTTAGAAAAATAATATCTATTTCAATAAGTAATAAAATAACTAAGTTAACATACTTTTGTCTAGAGAAGATAATATAAGAAACAAGTACATTATTTAAAACTAAAAAGTACTACATGAATTACAAAAACGTTTAGCATGGACATGGAAATATTGTCTTTTAGGTAGGCGTAGGAACATAATATAATCCATTAAATTAGAAGTAAATTAGGTTCGGACTATCAGGCGCGGGGAGGGGTTCCATCCTTATGTTGTTGATATCCCATCTGCTCGTACGAAGCGATTTGCTTCTTCGTTCATTATGTGAACGGCTAAGGAATGGAACAGCCTACCGGCGTCTGTATTTCCCGAAACCTACAACCTTGGGATCTTCAAGGCCAGAGTGAATAGGCATTTACTGGACCCGCATGCACCATCGTCGACCTCATCGTCGCTTACCATCAGGCGAGATCGAGGTCAAATGCGGGTTTAGTAGTAAATAAAAAATAGAAAACAAAAATAGGTAACAAAAACATGAGGTCAACAAAGTAGGTGGTAGGTCCTGATGTGCAGAATCGCTAGAGGTTGCACCACCACCTATATCTGCTGCAAAGCAGCAATGCTTGCATTGCTGTGTTTCACTTTGAAGCAGTAAAAAAAGAGTAATTACGTTGGCTCTTTTACCCTTCCGAAACAAAGCAATGCAACTGGGTATTGGACTTTTTTTTAAATTCCATTAATCAACTTACATGAACATCCTGAAGGATCTGAAACTCGTTTTTTGATATCTCAACTAACATCAGAGATATTAATGATTTAAGTTGGTACTGTAGAGATGCTCTGTCCCTTTTTAGCAAAACAGTTCTGCTTGTAAGGCGCTATTACACAATGACGTCATAATATTGCCGTTTCTTTCTGTTGTATGATTTTTGATTGCATGTAACTGTTTTATTTTCCAACGAATTTTAATTCCGTTTTCACTTTTGACCATCAATTTATATCTATTTTTTAATCTTTAAGAAATACATTTAATATTTGTTACTTGGAACTACGGAATTGATATTACCCCAAGGCAACTCTGCACAGAGGTCATACCACCTTCGAAATTGTATGGAATTTAATTGAGAATTAACTTTGAGACTTTAATATATGAATATACCTTGACCAGAAATGTACAAGAGGGCGCTATTGGTAGTTTTATAACAAGTTTATAACCTGTGTTATGGAGTTCTCTATTAAAAATCAATAAGGCGAGGGTTTTTATTTTCATATTCCTGGTCAGGGTATAAAAAGAAAAACAATGTTGACCTCATACACCACACAAAAGCAATGAAAATGACAGCCCATAAGTAAAGCCCATTCAAATGTGTCATGTTAATCATGGCCCAAACAGAAATGTATATGACCTTCTTACAGGAGGGTACTGACCGGGAGCATTCGCGTGTAATGTAACAGATCGGATTCGAGCATTACATTACATTATCAGTGAATACGTCGCGTGTAATGTAATTCTCTAACCGCGCCATGCTCGCCATCGAGCGTCTATTTGTTACATTACACGAACATGCTCCCGGTCAGTATCCCCCTTAAGGATTTAGAGCCAACCCCGTATCCATTGTGCCGTATCCTATGACGTTAAAACTTCAGCAAACCCCGATACCCGGCAATGTACAGTGGACAATACTGATGTGTTGTCCAGCCTGTATGGCTGTACTTTGTCGCTTAAACTTTTTTGACACATGCATACGAATATCAAGGAATCATGTGAAAAATGTATTGCGACAGGGTGCCGCAGAATATAGCTTGATGTGTCTTCCCCTGTACAGTACAGTCGACCAACTAGCTAATGTATCATCATCATCATCAGCCTACTCTAGTCCACTGCTGGACATAGGGCTCTCCCAGGGCGCGCCATTGCGCCCGATCTTCGGCTCTTCTCATCCAGTCGCTGCCAGCCACCTTGCGCAGATCGTCGCTCCATCTAGCAGGGGGTCGTCCCACACTACGTTTGCCCAAACGCGGTCTCCACCCCAGAACTCGTCTACCCCATAATCAGCTAATGTATACCATCTGTCAAATTTCTTGGATCAAATCTCAGTTTTTTGAGAGCGTAATATGGTATATTTTAGTTTCTAAAGGCCATGGAACATTTTACTATGGCGCCTGACACACTTACTCTCCTTGATTTTGAAAAATATTAGGATTTCCCAGCTCGATAATTCGATAGAGGACAGCAATAGAAACATAAAACATGTCTTGAAAAAAACTCCTAAAGTATCTCTGAACCCAGATATTTGACGTTGACAGTTGCATAATTGTTTTAATAAGATTCCTGGGTCAAATATCTAGGTTCAGAGATACTTTAGAAGTTTTTGTCAAGAGATGTTTTATGTTTCTATTGATGTCCTCTATCGAATTATTAAGCTAGGATCGATCGCCAAGAAACAGTCTTTTTTTTTCGAAATGGCGGAAAAATGTGCCAATAAGGTTTCATGGCTTTTGGCGTTTTACCTAACCTGTGATCGACTGTACACTGAAAGACATCAAGCTATACTCTGTGGTATCCTGTCACAATAAGTTTTTGTTATGACACAGTACTAAAAGCCGGATGTTCAGTCGCGGTCAGAAAGTGGTTACCACCCTTAACTTACACAATCGCTTTATGTGAAAATACTGAAAGGATCTATGTAGTTCCAATAATAGTGAAAGCACATCAAAATCAATTCAGTAGTTTTAGAGAAATTTGCGTTTGTGTAAGTTGCAGATGGTACGTTCTGTTCTCCACTGAACCTATGTGGCAAATCTCAATATTTCTGATTAGACGATAAATGAAAAATACAACAGTAAAATTACGGTAAGTACAGTAAAATCCCCTAAGTATTATTTCAGGTAGCCTAACCTATTAGGAATACGATGTGAAATACTAAATGCTACTGTTATAATGCTACTACTATACTAGGTTACTTAGTAATAGCATATTAATAGTAGCATTCAGGTCTATATTTTCTACTAGTTTTTATATTTAAATTGGTCTGTAAATTAATATCAAAATGGCATCGATTACGGGATGGCCGCCAAATTTAGCGATGATCGCTAAACTCCGGAATTGTAGCTTTTGTATCGCTATCTATATTAAAATTAATAAAATGATGCTTATTGTCTGTCTGTTTGTCAGATATTTCTAATGTTCCAACGGGAAAATTTAAGGAAACTAGATTGGTCTAGACCGAAAATCTTTTTTATCACACTTCAGGTATTTTCAATAAAAAAAATAAGTAATTTAACAGCCTCTAAGCATTATATGACTACTCTAAATGTTCCTAATATTAGCCCAAAAGGACTCGTATCCAGAACCGTAAAAAACAATTTTAAAAATTATTGCTTTTGAATTTTTCCTAATCATTACTAATCATTGGAGTCTACCTCATCAAGCTTTAATTTAATAAAAAAACAGTCGAATTGAGAACCTCCTCCATTTTTGAAGTCGATTCAAAATAAAAATATCTCTACTCTTCTAACATCATGTCAAAGATGTATGAGAGAGTTTACTACAAATAGTTCTAAAAACGACTGGCAATTTTTCCAAATGAATCCTCTTTGTCAAGCTAACCCCAGTGCCCATAACAGCCGACCCAGAATCCACAATCAAATCAGATTTTTTCGGCTCAACTATAACAGGATTATCATCACAATCAAAAATAATCTCAGGATCATTCTCAATAATCTCCTCTATGGATTTCCAATTCGTATGTTTTTTCACCTCATGGCAACACTCGCACAGACCGTAATCGCATTCCTTTTTACTCATAAAATAATCTGCGTCGTCTAATATAGTATGCTCTTCTTTTTTAGCCTTGAAAGGAACGTAAAGGGAGAATTTTCTGGCTGAATACTTCAGTAACTCCTCAACGAATTCATCGTTGGAAGTTATGGAATTTACGGAATAGTCTATGCTATATGGTATGGAATTTTTCCTACTATCAGTAGGGTCTAGCAGGGAATTTTTCCTACTTCCAGGTATGAGGTCATAGGTCATGCTAGTCTTTGGTTTCTGACCTGTCATGGTGATGGACTTTTTGGTCGTCGACCATCCTAGGGAGCGCTGCACCGCCATTTTCCATTTAGTGTACCTTGCGTCGCGATCTGCAAATAATGGAATTACATATGACATAATATTTATATATTGTCTGTGTATATGTAAGCATTCGTATTTATGTATGTTTGGGCCAGAGCTGGTGGTTTTTCGTAATAGAAGAACTAATAGATATTATATTTTAAGGAACAGAACACAGAAAATAGTAAATGTAGAAAATAGGTAGTAGTAGGAGACAAAATAAAACGGAGAAACGTCCGTTCAAGAAAAAATACAGAGATAAAGTGCAAAATACAAAGAAAACAATGAAATTAATGGAATAACGGGATATAGAAATGGAATGGGAATATGACTTGAATTTTAAAAATATAGATGAAGGAATGAAGATGCCAACACGAAATGAGGTGAGATAAACGCTAACGATGAGGTTGAAATTGATGGCAAGGAGGTTGATATGGACGATGAAGTCGACATCGTTACAATATTGTCTGTGCATATGTAAGTATTCGTATTTATGTACTTAAAATTGTTATGTAGTAGCATACGTGTAGGTATATTTTATGTATTATACGAGTAGGTATTTTATAGTATATAGTACAATTAAAATAATAATTAATAGAGAAGAAAGAAAATAAAAAACACTTTATAGTAGTATTTTTTTATATAGTAACTGAATGCACAAAAATAGTACATGCGATAGGTGATGCTTAATGCGATGCGGCATTTTCCACCAGCTAACCAAGGCAGGTGCATATAAATAGAAGATTTAATTTATATGCACCTGCCTTACAATATCTGTAAGACCCAATGTTAGCTGGTAGAAAATGCCGCATGGCATTAAGCTCTCCTCGTGTACTATTTTTGTGCATTAAAGTGTTAAATAATAATAAATGTAGCCCACTCTTTACCTGTACCGACTAGTGGCGGTATAACCACTCAAATTCTGGCTGATTCTGCAATACCAGAAGCACGATGACGGGCAGCAGCGTCATCAGGGCAAGCGACCCGCTACTGCGATCGACAACTCGCAGGCCTAGCGTGGCGATTATGGCATTACCTCCCATGGATAGTGCAAAAGAAGAGCCGAAGATCGGGCTCAATGGCGCGCCCTGGGAGAGGCCTATGTCCAGCAGTGGACTGGAGTAGGCTGCTGATGATGATGACTCTTTACCTGTGGTCGTCGGCTCTGCGAGTGAGATGGCGCTATAGGGTAGTCAGATATATCTATCTCGTATTTGCCAGAAGCTTTGAGTAACGATACAGTCAAATTAATAGTAGTTTATGCAACTGTCACATAATGAGCCACAGTAACATGAGTAGAGACACGAGGAGCAGTCGAGTTTCGCAAGAGATAGCACAAGTGATAAAATGACAATTATGCATTGCTGCTTTGTGGCAGAAAGGATGGTATCCAGTTGACCCTGCCCATTAGGGTCTACCACCGTCCCGTGCAGGTGACCACGTACCGTCGTCGGTGGTGGTGGGCAGGAAGGTGTCCGAGACGGTCGCGTGTCGGCGCCACTTGTCGCAACTCCACACGCCGACCGAGCTGCCGGCCACAATGGCCGCGCCTAGGGACGTCATGTCCGGAGAGTGGGCTCGCACTGGAAAATGGAAACGTTTACGTTAGAACCGAGGTGACCTGCGATAGACTCGCCACCTATCACGTCTGTCCATCAAAACTTACGGCGAAATGTGGGAACTACCTGTGATTGAAGGTGGTTCCGTCTACCTCCTCGAAAATAATGGACGTGAGAGTTTATGTATTTTTATTTTTATTAAATAAGGAGAGCAGACGAGCAAACGGGCCACCTGATGGTAAGTGGTCACCGTCGCCCATAGACATCTCACCTCACTTATGAGAGTTTATGTATACATACTCATACCATTTATTGCTTTTCATGTGTAACAATTGGTCTTAAAAATATATATATTATATGTTCATACATGAAACCCTGAGTAGGGCACCGCAATATAAAATAAGAGATTATAATATATTATAATAGTAATAAATACTAACGAGATAAATTAAATGTCATTATAAGTTATACATAATTGATTTTATAGTTAAGTATTGGTTTTATCATCGAAACACTCCTGCAGTGAATAGAAACATTTGTTAAGAAGATATAACTTAATCGTATGTATTATGTATGATATATTTAATCTGAGAATCCTCGGAAGTGTCCGTTATTCAAATTAGTTTTCACGAAGATAGCATTCTAGGAACAAAATCATTATTTTTCTATGACTGCTTGATTTTGGGCTAACAATGTATGGGGAAAAATCCTTTGAATCTTTTCTATCTTGTGATATAATCACTTGAAACCACCGTGTCAACGAAGATATCGCGAAGCGCCAGGTCGAGGCAACACAGAACCCAAAGTTCAAGTAAATATTTTGCTATTATGTTGCTTACATAATTTATTGGATTTATCAAGTTTATTTTGTGTTAAAACTTGGTAAAACCCGATATATTCAGTAACAAACATGACATGACGAATTCAGTTTTGTTTACATAACCTTTGACGTCACAAGCACGCGCTGCTGCGGGAAATGGCTGCCCGTTTGAACTGATGTAACCAGTATCGAAACTTTTAAGTTTTTTTTCTTGTAATTAAAAAAAAATCGACATTGTTTTGTGGATTATTAACAGTTTAATACATCGATTTATAAAGGGCATGGAACTTTTTAAGCTACTTCGATCAAATCAAAGAGAAGGCTGGCGTTGCGTCGTATAAGGAGGCCAAGGAAAGGGCCCTGGACAGGACACAGTGGCGTTTACTACACCGACAAGAGCATAGCTCTTAAATTGAAGAAGAGAAGATGGAACTTTTTACTATGGAGCCTGGCACACCTACTTTCCGTGATTTTGAAAAAAAAAATACCATTTCTTGGCGATCGATCGCAGTCTGATAATTCGATAGAGGACATCAATAGAAACATAAAACATATCTTGACAAAAACTCCTAAAGTATCTCTGAACGCAGATATTTTTTTTAGTAAGATTCCTGGGTCAATTATCTGGGTTCGGAGATACTTTAGGAGCATTTGTCAAGATATGTTTTATGTTTCTATTGATGTCCTCTATCGAATTACTAAGCGAGTGTATTTTTTTCAAAATTTCGGTCAGTAGGTGTGCCAAAAAGGTTCCATGGTACTTAAAAAAAATTGCATAATGCCTGTTAACAGCGAACCCTGATACTTACACACAGGAATGCCAATCAGATCAGCTTGCAGCTGCATCAGGACATCGTTGGACGTCATCTTCCCGTCCACGTGCAATTTGGAGAGAGGCATGCCACAGTCTTTGTTCATTGCTTCTAAGATGTCCCTTTAAAAAAATATACAAGCTTTAAACAAAAATCCCCTATAGTACCAAAAGGGGGGTGTTCAGTATCCATAACTGAACAGCTTTCACTATGGAGCCAATTCTGAAATCGCGAAAAACATCCAACGGTTTCATACATCGTGTTGGTATGGAGCGTCGGTGGCGTCGTGGGTTTACCGGCTGCTCTAACGATGAAGGAAAACATCGTGTGGAAACCTGCACACTGAGATGACCAGTTTGTGAAATGGGGAAGGCTATGGCAAACCATCCTATTTAATCTGCCAAGAGAGTCGTTCTATGTGGTTAATTCCTTAGAATGATCACGACCCTTAATAATGAGGAATACGACTTAGAAGAACTATATTAAAACTTAAAATTTTGAGGTATTTTTATAGTTATTTGCATGTTTAATAAAAGTTATGTTACAATATTATTTTCCGATATTATAGAGCGTCGGAGGCCTAGTGCCTACGACGCCCGGCTCCCGTGCGGGAGGTCCGGGTTCGAAACCAGGTAATGCCATGTACCAATGAGTTTTTAGACTTATGTACATTTACCGACTGCTCTAACGGTGAAGGAAAACATCGTGAGGAAACCAGCCTCTCTGAGGAAATTAAAAGTTTCCGAAGGCATGTGAAATCCACTAATCACCACTGGGCCCGCTCGGTGTATCATGACCCGTACCCCTCTGTGCAAGAAGAGGCCTGTGCCCCAACAGTGGGGACATTAATAGGCTGCTGATGATGATACAATATTATTCAGATATACCTGGTCTGGAAACAAACGGCTTCTAAAGCAGCTCTTATGATATGGTTCTTCGTTGTAAACGCTGTCAGACCGCAGATGATTCTGAAAAAATATATTGTACATTACGTGATCATGCAAGTTAAGTATCGTTGGGCGCGGTCAGAACCAGGACATATGACCAGTGGCAAATTTTTATCTGAGCCCCTCCGTGCCTCGGCGAGACTGTTATCGGTCCTGGCTGTTATAGTTAGGCTATATGTGAGGCCAACGGACGGTCAAAGTCGAAGTCAGTTTTTTTACAGTAATTAATTTCTACAATATTTTTTTTTCATTTTTATCAAGTAATAATTAATTAATTTTTACAAAGTAGTAATTTTTTTATTCTATTCTACCACCGCTTCGTAAGGTGCTATTGCTGAAATCAAAGAAATGGCGCAAGAAAAAATCAGTAGCACATCTTTTAAAATAAATATACAATAATTATTTAACAATGGGGTCTTTGACTAAATTTTTTAATTACAAAGACTTACATGGACTGTTTCGGTCATTGCTGTATGTGAAATAAACATATTACTTACTTACTTACATCCTGAAGACGGATCTGAAAACCGTTTATCGATATCTCATCTAACATCAGCTATATTAATGGTTAAAACTAGTAGTAGATAATCAGACGGTAGAAAGAGACGGCAACAGATAATTGTGACGTCACTGTTATGTAGCGTCATACAAGCAGGTCCTTGGCTACATAATACCTGTTTGCTAGAAAGGGACGGGGATGCTCTGTCCCTTTCTATCTTTCTAGCAAACAGGTATTATGTAGCCAAGGACCTGCTTGTATGACGCTACATAACAGTGACGTCACAATTATCTGTTGCCGTCTCATTCTACCGTCTGATTTTTGATTGAATTCACACAGCCAGTGGCCGCCTGCCGTGACCGAATAGACAGTCGGTCAACGACTACAGTAACAGCGCCTTGACTCACCCTCTGGCATCCTTCCTCCAATAAGGCGCGTACAGGCCATTGAAGGCCGGCACGAAGTATACATCGCCCGTAGAGAACACTTGCCCGGCCAAGTGTTCAGTGTCCAGCGCCACATCATTGATCAGCTTCAGGTTGTCACGCAGGAACTTCATGGCACCGCCCGCCACTGCTATTGAGCCTGGAATAGTAGTTTATGCAACTGTCATGTCATTACGGCCATTATAACACGAGTGCTAGTTTGTGAACTACTGCCAGTATAAAAGAATTTAATGGTATTGAATTCAATAATGCTTTGACAAAAATGCTGAATCACAGATGTTACTACAAATTATCGGACTATTTTTCAGATAATCTAGTATAATAATCATGTAGCTAGTTTGATTTGAATGTTTAGATTGGCGCGAGTATCATAATTCCTTCTCAGTCGTGTTCCTCATTGCTGGCCGTGATCATTCTAAGGAATTAATAACATAGAACGACTCTCGTGGCAGATTTAATGGGGTGGTTTGCCACCCTCACACACTCTTAAACATTATCTTTCCTATTATCAGGTATATTCTAAATTCCTTTTGATTAACCTGTTCCAAATTCCTTGTATGTATAGTATATAGTTACTAATGTAATGTTATAAATTGTAATATGCTTGCACGTAAAGTGCGACGGAATCCCGACTTCCAAGATACAGGTTTCGACCTGGTTTGTAAGTCGGAGGTCCTATTATTGTGCTTTGTAATAAGTCCATAAACTTTTCATTTTCAATTTTTTTCATTGTTTTTGAAATAAATGAACTTGTATCGGCCAACAGGGTTCCCTGTCCAAAAGTGTTGGAACGATCAGAATCGTGAAGTTTTTTTTTCCATATAGAGGTCTCTTACCTTCTAAAGCGTACACGGGTGGCGATTCAGGGCCAAATTTATAAGCCACGGTGGTGACCAACCCGTGGGTCGAATGGACCCGCTTTGTGCCGGTGTTGTAGAGGAGGAAGCAGCCGCTTCGGTAGGTGTTCTTGGCTTGGCCGGCCACTAGGCAGTTCTGGCCTACCAACGCTGATTGCTGGTTGCCTAGTATCTGTTGGAAGAATATTTATACATTATAAAGTGAAAGAAAGAAAACCCATTTATTCAACATTGCATTATGCATACATGTTTAAACTTAAAAAGATAAAAAGAAAAGAAAAATTGAAAAGTGGGAACAACCTAAGGTGGTTCCTCTGTCTACCCCCTCGGGGATTATGGATGTGAGAGTTATGCTATACTATACTACATATACTTTCTTTTTCTTGTGAAAAACAGATAGATTTAGAGTTTGCTGGGAGAGATCTCTCTTAGAGATAAGTCACGCCCTTTGTGTTTCACATATTTTTGTATAAGTTCGTATTATATTGTGTTTGTACACACATAATAAAGAGTTAATAAAATAAATAGAATTACAATCTTGAAATTCAACCTATGTAGATTTCTCGCTAGATAAGTGTTATATGGAAACGTCGTTTGCCAGTTGGCGCATGCGATGTGTGCGTTTTCCCATATATTAGACGGGCATTGAAATGTCAAATGTATGGAACTATATGTGCATTTGCACAAACCCTTTGGCTCGCTGTCAGTGCTCACGTCATCATCATTCTGTGAAATAATTACAACTTACCCCCGATATCCTAATTCCTTCTAACACCGATCCGTCCTTCACAACGCCGTATACCTCTGAACTGCTTCGTATTTCTGGTAAGGAATCTCGGTGTACGCCGAATAGTCTGCGAACAGTTACCAATAATTAGAAGCTATAATATTTTTTAAAAAAGCGTCGATGGTCTAGTACGCCGGCCTCCCATGCGGGAGGTCCGGGTTCGAAACCATGCAACGCCACGTACCAATGAGTTTTTCGGATTTCTTCGAAGACGTACATTTGCCGACTGCTCTAACGGTGAATGAAAACATCGTGAGGAAACCTGCATGTCTGAGGAAATTAAAAGTTTCCGAAGGCGTGTGAAATCGACCAATCAGCACTGGGCCCGCTCGGTGGATCATGGCCCGTCGTTCCCCCTTGTGCAAGGAGAGGCCTGTGCCCCAACAGTGGGGACATTAATATAGGCTAATGATGATGATATTAAAAAAAATCAAGTCAATCAAGTTTTTACCTGATATGCTCATGAAATGAAATTCTGAACCTTACCTACACAGCATGGGGTCCCAATTCAAAGTCTCCAAGTTCATGAGAAGCGTTCTTGATGCATTTGTAACGTCAGTTAAATGTAGACCGACATGGGGACCGCCAGTGAGGTTCTGAAACAAGTAATAAAAATAGTTTAACCCTTTATCAGGCCCCATACACCCGCACCATGCCATCACCCTCCCACACACTCAGTACCTCACATACACACTAATATCCTCATTCATACAAACAAACACATTCATACAACACAACACGCACACACTGTTGCTTTCTTCGTCCGTGCAGTCACTGAGGGTCCAGCTGAAAATCAGCGCTGTGACTTGCCTCAGCATTATGCTGAGCTGGTGTACCCTTTTTGGCACTGTACCACACCGGATGTTCTGTGCTGCATGTATTAAACTTTGTATACTTCTGTATTCTGTATTCTGGTGTTTACAGCGCTAAATAAACGATTTCAATTTTCAATTTACTAGTTCAGATATTAAAAAATATATATTTAAATATGATATCATCCATATTTTTACCTGAGGAATATATCCCTATTAACTATTTAAAAAATAAATAATAAAATTGTTCCCAAAAAATGTGGTTGTTCTATGCCCTATGCCTGTTAGTGTTGTTGTATAGCTGTATATATCTGTTTCCATTATTACCTATGTAAAGGAAACTGCATACTAGCAGTACTTTGAACTACGCCCTCCTCAGAGATTAACTAGCGATGGCACATAACATTATTAGGTTTGTTGAAATGTTTAGTAAAAAAGTTAAAGCTTACGTAAGTTAAAACGTACTATGCCTGATAAAGGGTTAAGGGTGCGCGTGAAAGATCGTGAAATCTTCTCCCGTCATAAAATCAAAATAAAGTAATATTAAGAAATTAAATTTTATATTCCTTATCGGATAGTTAATATGAATGTTTGCATAAAGTTACTTTTTTCAGAAATTTTATAGATATGAAGAAATTAACAATCAAAATTTCACAAATCGAAATATGCCAAAACCTATGAGACCGCATTATTTTCGGCTGACGACAACGTTAGCTTCAAATGGCCTTTAACGCTCAGTTACACCTGGTCGTCCACCGATTCGGTTACCACCCTGCGGTGGACGATATACGGTCACCGATAGCCTTTGTTTACACTTCATTGTTACAGTCATCACGTTATCTTTCAACTTTAGAGCGATTAAGTAAGGAAGTGATTCCTTGATTCACCACGTTTTAAAATACTTGAGAACGTTCTAGAACAATCCAAGACTCACCCAAATAATCCACGAATCCACAGTCCCGAACAACAGCCGCTTATCTCTGCTGGCTCGTCTGACAGTCTTCACGTTATCTTTCATCCACCTCATTTTCAGAGCACTGAAGTAGGGACTGATTGGTAGTCCACATATGTTCTTCAGATAATTCTTGTTGCGGTCGGGAACTTTGGCCAAGATGGCGTCTACAGTGCTGTCGGTTCTGATGTCGTTCCATGCTAGAGAAATAAAACAAATAATTCAAATTTAAATTACGTTTCAGATTTTATAGGTGGTAGGGGTTGGTACGAGCTGGCGAAGTCGCGGAAGTTATGTGCAAGCGTTCCCGTGGCTTCGCCGTCAGGCGGTGCGCAGGAACACCGGGGGGTTTTTGGCCGGTAAAAGTCCGGCATAACCTCTTCGTCTCCCCCATGCGGCGAAGAGGTAAGCATGAGCGTTTCCACCCGAAAAAAAAGGGGGTGGTACGAGCAAAACAGTCTTTAATGTCCTCCATTTTGTTGTGTAGTGTGTGTTCAATATGAATTTACAATATGATTGACATTATGGTAATTAATAATATGATTTGACATTTGGTTTTATAAATACGAGATTATTGTTATTTATTTGATTTGGGTACATAATTTAATTTTATATTCATTAGGTATATTTGATTTGATTTAATTACTTAATTTTAATCTAATAATTTAATTTTAATAATCAAAATTAAATTTTTGTTTGCTACCGTTGGGTAAAATCGTGTTGAAACGTATGTATATATTTATAAGGCCCACAATGTACCTACACGCGATTTATGGCAAAATAAATGAAATGAAATTATTTACAAGCAAAGTGAAATCGATCGTTGGACTTGGCTCTATATTGCATCTCATTACTTTTTCCGAGTCAAGATACACGAGACTTGGCTACTTTTTACATGAAATGTTTTGATGAGATATTTTTTTATATTTTACTTACATATCGCGGGGTGTAGTGGCTCGCCGGTATATTTGTCCCACGCTATAGTTGTCTCCCTCTGGTTCGTGATGCCCAGTGTTACTATGTCTTCCTTAGAATAACCTGGAAATAAAACAAATAATAATTCACCCTCTATTGTAATAATGGCACCAATTCTGGGTGTCCTCGCTAAACGAAATATCACGGTCATTCTTAAACAATCTAGCATATTGAGCGTGAAAGATACTTTTAACTTTAATTTAGCAGTCACACCGGAATCGCCGCCCTAGCACATTATAAACGTACGTATAGATTGTGTAGCAAAAGTAGTGTGAAATCCGAAAATGAGGGTGGATTGGATCACGGTCGTTTATTAAACAGTAACAACTCTTCAAAATTCGTAGAAAAAGATACAGAAAAAGAAAAAGAAGAAGAAGATACAGTAGATCGCTCTTAGCGATAGGGTCGCCTAAATGGTACTTCACTATTTCCTTTTCTATACAAATACAAATATACTTTACTGCACACCCGGGACATAAAAAAAACATACAACATAAAGAGAGGTACAATACAATGTGCAGAAGGCGGCCTTGTCGCTTTAAGCGATATCTTCCAGGCAACCTTCAGGTGATGGAAAAATCATAAAATCAAAATAATAATCTATCTCATGTTTGTTTTATTTTATTTGTGCAATAAACTGTATTTTGCTTTTACATTACTTTACTTTACAAATGTAGGCGTTTGATGAAGAATCAAAATACCTATGGAGAAAGTAGTGAGAATATTCATGATTCGTATAACTAAAAATTCAAATCAAACTAAAAAATGTGCAAAATGATTGCCTTGGCAGATTTATTTGTATGTTCCAATATAGATGTTTATTTGCTATCGCAAATTCTTTTAGAGAAACTTCTTCATAGTCATGAATGCTTTCCCTCCATTTGTGATTTGTGGTTTGGCCTTATACGTCACTAAAATGGCAACAAATATATGACTATGTTATCTAATACCTGTACTGTAAATTAGACAAAATTTTAAATTGCCAGACCAAGAATTTGAGCTTTTGGGATAGTTAATACTTTTATACATTATGTTCATTATGTTTTGTTATGTTTATACTGTCTAGGATACAGTGGAGACTACAGCTCATTAAACTAATTATTTTTGTTTTTGGCACAATTAAATAATTTTATTAATAAAAATAAATAAATCTTAGTCAGGCAAGAAGTGGTACCTAAATCAGTCAGTTGTACGTTAGACGGTAGACTAGACAGAGGTCTAAGGGACCGTTCATTAATTACGTAAGGACGATTTAAGGCACCCCTACCCCTTCTTACAAAAGATTTTACCTAGAGTTTCCCTAAAAAGCATTAAATAGTTAAATGTCGTTAGAAAAGATTCAGTTACATTAAAACATTATTTGACATAAAACAAAGATTTTAATTTAAATTTATATTATTATTTACTTAGTCTTAGAAAAATTCGTATTATTAAAGGTAGTTTTTTCGAATCGTAGTAAAATATTACGTAAGAATGGCTTCTACCACCACTATATTGACCATGTCGGTGGTATGACGAATTAGCCATGTTTTATTAATGTTAACGACGGCGACCGTAGAATAGGTTAACATAAGTTATAATAAGATTGTATGTAATAACTTAAGTTCGGAATAAAGTATATTTAATGACTGTGTACTTACTTAGCACAATAAGGAAAGATAGAGCTAAGTAGGCAAAACATTGTGAAACTGCGTTATCACGGTATAGTATCTCTGTATAGTACTAGTTGCGACACCTCTGTCGGGGATATAAGTAGTGCATTTTTACCGTGAAAACACAGTCGAATCCAGTTGAACAGGCCGGTTGGAAAAAGGGGAAATAGGAAGAATCACAATAAAGAAGCCTTCGAGGAAACCGACCGAGACTTTCATTATACAGTCCACTGCTCCACAACAATTAATATTTCATTGTATAATGTAGTTAACTTTACATATGAATAAAAATTATTTATTTGTCAGTGAATTCCACGTGAATTAAATTATGGTTCATCTTCTAATGTGATAAAACTGATAAATCAAGGATATGTTTGTTTACATTATTACAGTTCTATTGAATCCGACTATACACTACACGGCTGAGTTCTAACAGGCATTCGCCCAAATCTTAGTTAGTCAAGATGTCACTCACCTAACTCAGTCAGTTGTAATATCGCGTTCTGAGCACAAGTTCTGATATTACGTAGGATCTCTAAGGGATTCTGCTCCGACCATCCCTCTTGCGGTTGAACTTCGGTCTTGTCCAATTGGTATGATGTCAGCTCTTGGGAGTTTTCCGCTTCGTATATCTGTAAATAATATTATTCAGAATAAAATTAAAAATTGTTCATTGGTAGACGGCGGAAGGCTTGCCACCTATCACAAATACAAATATACTTGCACACCCAGGACAAAAAGTTCAGTTCAGTTCTATTTCATCTTCATTGCTTGCTTTTTTTCCCTCTATTTTATACAATAATACCTACATACATACCTTCCTGTATTGTAATGTATAATTTAAACATTAGGTACCTTCCTTCGTTTCCTAATATTTTACTTCTGTTTATTAATATTTCCGTTATTTATTTATATGTTCCGGTAGTGTATCATTAGGGAGTGATCCCTGGCACTCAGGGGATGCCTCAAAATCAGCGCCGCAGTGCTAAAAGCGCTGCGGCAACAGGCTGAGACAGTCCCCTTTTACCGGTGCTGCACACCACCTTCATCAAACTTAATTACATGGTTAATACTTGCGGTTGTTGGTACTTGGTGAAACTTGTAGTACATGATTAGATTCAAATAATATACTATTTCACAGGTTTTTACTGTATTTTATTAATTACGACCGGTTTCGTTTACACCTGAAGATGTGTAAATGAAACCGGTCGTAATTAATAAAATACAGTAAAAACCTGTGAAACAGTATATTATTTGAATCTAATCATAAACTTAATTACATTTGCTTATTTATTTTTGTAATATATTTGTTTAATATTATTTTTGTCTTCTGTACCTAGTTGTTTGTATGTGTGTATCGGAAATACATAATCTTTCTTTCTAAAAACAAAACATACAACATATAGCCTCCATGCTGCACAGAGTGGAGGGCGGAAACTATGGCATTCTGATGATAGCGGGCAACTTTGATTGTCCTATAGTCAGACACTGAGTTCGTGTGTTGACCGGGTGCGGGTAGGTGCCCGATGAACGCACGAACTCTCTGTCCCACATACCTACCTAAAATGTTCCTTATAAATAATTACTTACATAGTGTTAAGTACCTGCATTGTTACTAACAAAAATGAATCCGTTATTCCGAGAAATAAATTGATTTATTTATATCACATATATACCTATCATGTTTGTCTACTAAATCTTTCGGCGAAAAGTGGTAACTACCTGTGATTGGAGGTGGTTCCTCTGTCTACTCCCTCGGGGATTATGGACGTGATAATTATGTTATGTTTAAAATTATTCTGACATTAAAATTTTAATGTTTTAATTTTAATGTTTCACGGTGTGATTTAAACTTTTCTTATTGTAATTACCGATGGACCAAAAAGGCAAATAATTAACTTTAATAAAATGCTTTTATTTTTAACAATATATTAATTAGGCTACGTATACATTAGAGTGCAAATAACTTGCCATATATGCGTTAGGTAATAGGTGCGAATTATTATTGGCTCAATAGTGACGAAACCAGAATAATGTTAATTAAAGAAACATACCCTTCATTTAAACAGTAATTAATAATTATCAAAATCAAATCAAATAGTTTATTTGTTAGAAGTAGATATATTACAGAGTTCTTAAATTATAATATAGTACCACTACTTTCTACCACATTGTTCAGCATACAAATATTTTTCATTTATCATGATAGAATCTTATAACTAGAAAAAAAAAGTTATATAATTAATAAACAGAATAGTAATTAATTTCATATTATTTTACATTATTTTACCACATTACATAAACGAAAGTCAAACTTAATTATATTACAGATTTGTCTTCTACGTATTCTTTTATGTCGTAGTAGCATTTCTGTTTCAGAATATTTGTTAGTTTTTGTCTAAATTCTCCATAAGTCACATTTTTAACTGTTCCCGGTAGCTTATTAAATAACTTTATTCCCATGTAACACACACACTTTTCTGAAATAGGACAAGTTCATATTTATTGCGAAGATTTAAGTAAGTAAGTAATACGTGATTTGTGATTTCTAGTGTGTGTTGAATTTTTAAAGTTAATATAATTTTGTAAAGTTAAAATAAAATTAAAGTCAATCTGTGATAATTTTGTATTCAAAACATAATCTTGCATTTACTATCAAACGTAGTATGGTATTGATATTGAATCGTGCCGAAATTGTCGTGTACGTGCAAAGTGACTCCAAACTCACAAGAATGAATTTGCAGATGTGGATTTACAAGTATTTTCCTTATCATAACTGCTAATGTTAGACTCTGCCTCGTAATTAAAGAATAATACAAAACGAATGATTTTACGATCGTACAATGCCGACTTGTTGATTTCAATGTGGGTTTTTCCGTATAGATTGTGATTATGTACTGCCACTACTCGTACGAGGCGCCTAACCCCAGTAACCTATCTGGTGGTAAAACCCATTTTGGGTCCGTTTGGCAATCTTATACAATGATATAGGGGCCGGGAATAACCCAGCGGCCCTTTGACCCATGTGAATCTTTTGTGCCTTTTTTTAAATTATTTTTTTTTGGATTACATAACCCGCATTTGACCTCGATCTCGCCTGATGGTAAGCGACGATGAGGTCGACGATGGAGCATGCGGGTCCAGTAAATGCCTATTCACTCTGGCCTTGAAGATCCCAAGGTTGCAGGTTCCCCTTTTCACACACAGGTTATCTCAATGTGCTATGCAGGTTTCCTCACGATCGCGTCCTTCACCGTTAGTGCAGTCGGCAAATGTACGTAAGTCTTCGAAATTCATTGGTAACTTCAGCAACGGTGATGTGCTCCGGCCGTGTTGAGAAAAACTAAACCCAGTGCTGTGTTCTTTGTAAACCCAGTGCTCTTTCTAAACCCAGTACTCTTTCTAAACCCAGTTTGTTCCATCTGGATCATTCTTTTTGTTTGTCTACTTATGTTAACATTTTGATTCTAGAGAACTGTGGAGGATGACCAGAGGCCAGATATCATAAAATAATATGCATATATAAAAACTTAAGTAAGATTGAATAATGTGTAATCCTGCTAGCAAAGACCTCAAACGCATCAGCAGGTCAAACGCGGGTTTAGTCGTAAATATAAAAGGTAATAGATACCTATTCAACATTACATGGTACCTATTCAATTTGTGTTGTTTCTGTAGAACCGAAATATACCTAATATTAGAATGGAAGTAGTTGTTTTACACTGATTATGTATTGAGATATGTTTATATAGTCGTGCAATGCTGACAGCTGCCTCACCGTCACGTACCGTGGCGTCATGTCGCTGGACCCTGACTGACAACCAACGCTGCGGCGGTGGCTAGCGTCCAGCTATATCGTCACAGCATAATGCTGAGTCAGGGACCCTTTTGCCACATATGCATGTGAACTTACTCTAAGTCAAAAAAAGTAACTCTTTTAAGTGGTGAAATGTAATTATCGTGTTAGGTATGTGTGTAAATACATTATAATTCATTCATTCATTCATTGATAATACTGAGGTCAAACTCCATCTTAATCATGAGTGATAAAAAAATATTAAAATGTTGAGTTCAATTATAAAGTAAGTAACGATAATGTAAAATTGGGAAAGATAAATAATATTCGTTTATTTTACAATGAATCAATTCGAATACAAAGTCTGAGATACATAGCAGGATACAAATAAGTACTAGTAATGATACAGTCTGTCCTCTTGGTTCCGGCTAGCAGGGTTCTAGGACAGTGTGCAGATGAAGTAATAGAAGAACTTTGTAATAGTAGATATTATATTTATCAGGAACAGAACAACACAGAAAATAGTAAACGTAGTAAATAGGTAGTAGTAGGAGACAAAAATAAACGGAGAAACGTCCGTTCAAGAAAAAATACAGAGATAAAGTGCAAAATACAAAGAAAACAATGAAATTAATGGAATAATGGGATTTAGAAATAGAGTGGGAATATGATTTGAATTTTGAAAATATAGATGAAGAAATGAAGATGCCAACACGAAATGAGGTGAGATAAACGCTAACAATGAGGTTGAAATTGATGGCAAGGAGGTTGATATGGACGATGAAGTCGACATCGATACAGTAGTACTAGTATAATACTAGTAATATGTAGTAGTAGTAGGTACAAGCAAAGTTTGCGGGCAAATTATGATGGTTATAGTACATACCATCATAACTTGACCTCTGCAAAACTTGGTAATGGATATTCCTTAAGGCTCAAGGGATTTCTCAACTCCTACTACGCTGATTGAAGTCATGCATGATTAACAGGGATTACCTTGGATCAGATAATCAATATTACAGTCTTCGGTTGAAAAATTCAACCGATAACAAGGGTCGATAATAGATAATAAAGAAAATGGTTTCTGTATAAAGAGATAGACAAATAAAGTACCTACTGCAGAATAAGGAAGGTCAATAAAGAAGGGTTTTGTGGTTTTTACATCAAGTCTTCTGTCATTGTCTAATGTTTTAATACTAAGGATATATCGGTCAGTTAAGTGGTGGTATGACTCTATGCGGAGTCAGTCTGGTGGGTTACTCTTTACTTTTTTTTATAGCCTATAGACTGTCCCACTGCTGGGCAAAGGCCTCCCCTCCTCCTTTCCATTTTTACCTATCCTCGGCGTCCTTATTACAGCTGTAAAACAGCAATGCGCATTGCTGTATCGGTTTGAAGGGTAAGATAGCCCGCGTAATACCCTTAGTCTATATTTATTGTTCTAAGTATAAATTTTAAGTTTAAATGGAGATGGATACCTTGAAATCACAGGATATACATTCCATTACATACTTTCTCGATCGATTCCAAAATAGGTTAAAAAGTTGTACTGTACAAATTTAAAGCAACCATTATATTAAAATAGATAATATTATAATTTTTGTTTATTAAGCAATTAACCATGCTAGGCATACAAAATAAATTAGAAGGGTGAAAAATATATATGAGAGCGGGTTTGAACCTGCGACCTTGCCTTTCCGTGGCACTGCTCTCTAAGGTTGCAGGTTCAAATCCCGCTCGCATTTTTTTTTCACCCTTCCGATTTGTTTTGTATGCCTAGCATGGCTAATTGCTTAATAAACAGAAATTATATTATTATCTTATACTATTTTAATATAATGGTAGCTTGAAATTTGGACAGTGCAACTTTTTAACCTACTTTGGAAAACGCTCGCGGATTTTTTTCCATCCTTTTTTTAATTTATTTAGGACAATAATATTCATTCAAAATGAATGAATTTAAATACATAGTTCGTAATACCAGACCCTGCTGATAATAACTATAAATAAGTACAAAGTCCTACAGACTTGGTAAGGTCACATACACACACAGAGAGAAAAGGCACACGCCCCTTACACACACATACAGACCAACATTCACATTCTCGTGTGTACAGTCGGCCTTGGTATAAAGTATGTCATCTGTCAAACGAGTTTTCTTCTTATTGCAATGGTTTGGACGTCTCACGATATTCATCTAGTTATTTTATTTTTTGGTTAGATAATTTTTTTACGTGGCAAAATAAATTCATGGCGCTCCATTATCTCTTACTACCCGTATGGGACATACCTAGCGTGAAGTAACACGTTAGTGTACTTCACGAAGTGAAGTGTACACATTGTTGTCATTAGTATATAATAAACGACATCATTGGGGGTTATATATAAATTGATTATATGTTTTTTTTAATTATTAACAAGGCATTGGCAACACAGCCCATCAGCCTAAACATTAAGCGATTTAAAACAGTTTTTAGTTTTTCAGCATCATAATGTTGTAGTGTAGACACATTTTAACACTCCTAGGAGTTATGACGGAAATTTCAACCGTCATAACGCCATTCTCATGGCCCGCCGGAGAAGAGTAAAACTACACAACGAACCACTAACGAGAAGTTTATTTTAAGAGTTCAACACATTGTCACTGTTACTGACGTTTGCTAGACAAAACTACACCGATTTTAGCTATCTAAATCACAAGAAAACATTTTTTGAGCAATAAAATAAACACCGTAGAACCTTCTCCAGCGACTTTCCCTACCCATTGATGGCGACGCGAATGTAAAACAGAGACAGAGATCGATTTTACCCGATACCCGAATCCCTTTTATGAGCTCACAGACTGTACTTAAAGAAATACGCAAACAAGTTCATTGACATATCCTACACATACAAGGCAAATACGCACAACTTGACCAAACTTGAAATACTTCAGCTAAAATTAACATTCAAAACAAATGGGGGCAGTCGCATATAACAGTATTAAAAACAAGTTATGACGTAGATGTTTTTAAAACAACAACAATATAATGACCTATTCTAGGATATATCTATTCTGTATCATTATCATATCATATCTTTCCTTTCAGCTACAGCACCTTACGAAGCGGTGGTAGAGTAAAACATGACGTTGTAAAAATGTACTATAAGGTTGCTTGCTTGTTTATCGTATGGTTAGTGGCCAAACTATTTGTCAGAGTTGTTCAGGCCGCCCGTAGGACTCTGACATGGCTTAACGAATGCTGTCGAACGACAACAACCGGGATCAACTGCTTAACGTGCGTTCCGAGGCACGGAGGAGCTCAGATGAAATATTCCACTAGCGGTCTTGTAAGTTAGTACCTTATAATAGAGGAGCTCGTAGCGTAGTTGCGAGCACGGTCCGTAAGCGACGTTGGTGCGGTCGGTACCTGGATGGGTGATCGCTTGTGGCATATTTCATCTGAGCTCCTCCGTGCCTCAGAGAGCACGTTAAGAAGTCGGTCCCGGTTGTTGTCGTTCAACAGCTGTCGCTAAACCATGTCAGAGGCCTACGGGCGGCCTGAACAACTCTGACAAATAGGTTGACCACTAACCATACGATAAGCAACCAAGCAACTAAATAAATGAATATTAAAAGTGTCAAAAATGGAATCTAAATGAATAGAAGTATTCCGCTAGAAAATGCGAACTTGAATTTAAATTCGACAATTCGAATTAAGAAACTCTCGAATTACCATTGCTCCGAGGAAACCAAGGTCTATTAGTAGCTAAGTTAAGTAGGCAGAGAGAAAGGAGCTCTACAAACAGTTACGCTAGTATTTAAATGATGAGGCAATCTTACCACAAATCTGACTGTTTTGGTTCCATCGTCTATGACACCGATCAGCGACTTTTTAAGGCCGTCCTTCACTGGCATCTCGCCGCCTGAAAATAAAGAAATACATTGTTGAGAAATACATTGTTGAGAAATACATTGTTGAGAAATACCTTGTTGAGAAATACATTGTTGATAAATAAACATATACCAATGTATGTATATGTATATATATGAAAGGTGGTATTTATGACCAATATATGCGGCATAATATATGCATATAAAATAGCATCGTGTATTTTTTGTAGCAATTGTGCTACAAAAAATACACGATGCTATTTTATTATTTATATACATATATTGGTCATAAATACCACCTTTCACCAAATAATTTTCACCGTTCACCAAAGAGGATCTCGTAGCCTAGTTGCGAACACGGTCCGAAAGTGATCGTGCAGGTTAAAGACGTTGCCGCGGTCGGTACCTGGATGGGTGACCGCTAGTGGCATATTTCATCTGAGCTCCTCCGTGCCTCGGAGAGCACGTTAAGCAGTCGGTACCGGTTGTCGTTCGACAGCAGTCGTTAAGCCATGTCAGAGGCCTGCGGGCGGCCTGAACAACTCTGACAAATAGGTTGGCCACTAACCATACGATAAGTAAGCAAGCAACCAAATAATTTCCGTTACAATTTTATTTTTTAATATTCCGTACAAAAAAACGACATGACGCTTTGATAAAGAAGATTATTTTCACTTAGATTAAAAAAAACGTAGAAACTTGACAATGTAGGTACAGTGGACAACACATCAGACTGCCCTTTAGTACTTTGTGGTATTGTGGTACGAATGCCAAAAAATCATAACAAAAACTGATTGCGACATGGTTCCACAGAGAAATCAATTTTGTGGTTTTTGTCGAAAATTTAACAAGAAATAAAATAGTTTTTAAGTAAACGTTGTTAATGTACCCTTCAAATATTTGCACAAATTAAAAATCATTTTATATAATGTCAATAAACTCAATGACCCTTAACATGTCCTAAAACCATAAAAATAAGACAATTATTATGTTTAATTAACAAATGACTCCATAAGATCAAATAAAAATATGAAAAATCTTTATAGTGTCTGCTATTTAGATAACAATAAGGAGAATTACTAAAACCCAGTCTATAATTACCTCTCACAAAAAGTTTGTTCACCTAAAGGTAACCACTACGGTCCTAGACCAAAGGTTAAAGATACATTCAAACTACCAATTCCGTATTTAATTCACTGATTTCACGACCACCGTATAAGAGTTACGAAATAAAAATTTCCATGAGACCATTATGTGTAGTATATTAACCTAATTATATATCATTGTGATAACTTGATAAGCGACAGTTATCACATATCCGTCTTCGAATAGGGCTACTCGAATTCGATTCTGAATTGAACATTTTGAATTTGTAAATGTTGAATGAATGAATGAATACACTTTATTGCACAAAATTAGTGTGATACAGTGCGTACGAAACGATTAATACAATCTAGGCCCTAGGCGGTCTTGTTGCTAAAAGCGATCTTTCCCAGACAACCTTTTGGTGGAGTAATTTTGGTAGAAAAAGGTAGGTTGTGCACCGTTTACAATAATATACACATACAAATTAATATAAATGAAATGTTCAAATGTTCTAATTCGAATTTTCGGGGACGGAGAATTCAAATAGGAGATTGGCCGTTAGGCCAATGTAGATATGTTAAGTTAGTACTTATAGTTAATTATAACTATAAGTACATTTATATGACATGTAAATTAATTTTATAAATAAAGGATTTAGAACTCATTTAATGAATAGCCAAGTAAAAGATAATGATTTTGACTCATTTCATCAATTTAGAAGTAAAATGGTGAAATCTCTAAATCCTTAAGTTTCTGCAATATTTTTTCTTATAAGAATAAAAAGATGTTAGTGGGAGTGATAGTGGATAAAATTTGCCATAAATAAATTGCACTAATTACCACTGTGATAAATATTGTGTGTGTGTGTGTGTGTGTGTGTGTGTGTGTGTGTGTGTGTGTGTGTGTGTGTGTGTGTGTGTGTGTGTGTGTGTGTGTGTGTGTGTGTGTGTGTGTACTATAAGTACTAACTTAACATATCATCTACATTATTGATATGGTTTTATTAACCCCGACTGACCGAGGCAGGGCGTGTTATAAACTTATAACTTGTTTGTAGCACCATAACTTGACAACGGATGGTCCGATTTGGACCCGGTTTTTTGAATTTATTAGAGAATTTTGTCGAGTGTTCTTAGCCAGGTCTGATAAAAATTGGACCAGGGTTTCCAAGATCTTGGAGTATCTTTGATGTCGGATGTGATCACTGGAATGTTAATAGCGAGATGGTTCGAATTTGAGCTCAAATGTTTAGGTTCATGGTGCGTTTCCAACATCTGAAAGCTTGAGGATCTGATGGCCAGGAAAAAGTTAGTGAACTTCAATTTCACAATATAAAACTGGAAGATTTGTAAGATTATCAGCCCGCCGAAATTATAATTCTTAGATGGGGTCTTCTCGAACTAAAGTTGTAGGAATCCTGAGACATTATTAGAGATATTTTTTGATGGAAATGATGTGGAGCTAGGAATTTTAAGATAGCCATGCCGAGGCCGAGGGCCGAGCTCCGCGTAGAGCGAAGCCCGGAGCCGGAGGAGCCGCAGGTCTAACCTGCTGAATGTTCTTAGCCATGTAAGATTAATATATTTAATAATTATTTAACTAATATTATACTATATTTTTAAAAGTGGCAGTAATATAAATCAGAATGAAAATAGTATCTGTCATCAGGCCTCGGTTTGTATGGAACCCGCCTGATTCCTTTGATACTTGGAAACTACCCTATTAGAATTGAACTACAGTATAGTTTAGTTCTCGTATATATGGCCTTATCAATGGATAATAACTACACTACACTACACTACATGATGTAGTGAAAGTGGACATTAATCTGAACAACTTTCGCTAAACAACAAAAAAATAAACTTCCTGTAGAAATCGATCGGTTGGTTGTTTACTTCAAGTTTGTAACATAATGATTTAAAGTTTTACCACGACATTAGAGTTTCTCTTATCTTATCATATCTTAACCCCAGCGGCACTTCGACCCTTGAGGATCTTTTGTGCCTACCCCATTTTACACACTGGTCATCTCAGTGTGCAGGTTTCCTCACGATGTTTTCCTTCACCGTTAGAGCAGTCGGTAAATGTACGTAAGTCTTCGAAAAATACGAAAAACTCTGGTACATGGCACTGCACGGTTTCGAACCCGGACCTCCCGCATGGGAGTCCGGTGTCCTAGCCACTAGGCCACCGAAGCTCTTAATCGACAATAGAGTTTACTGCAACATATCGGCTAAGTATGTCGACAAGCCAAAATATGTAAGTCGCATGAAAGCAAGTTTCGCAATATCCTAAACTTAGTTTTAATTATTATATTGTATGTTAGACTGTAAGGAACCATGGTGCAATAAACACCTCTTTAAGCTGTCCTTCTGTTTCTCTCCAACCAACGAACCTAATATTAAAAATTATTATAGGTATTTAAATTAAATTATTTATTAAATCAGACAAATGAGTCCAAATGTAAAATGCATGTGTAATGTGTGTATGTCAAATGTGTGTATGTCAAATGTGTGTGTTTTTATAATTATAACATTAAAAATTATATCAAATAACATTTAAAAAAACAATACAGAAAAAGTAGATGGTAATGGTGAATAAATAAGTAACTTTCGAATTTCGACTACCTACACTAAAATGTATTATACAAAATCAGCAATTTATTCCAAAATTTAAACATCCAAACAGTGGGTTGATATAGAATCAGGCTATTTTTAATTTTGAAGATTATATCCTTAAACCTTGCTGCACGGTGTCGGATCAGTAAAGTAAAGAATACTATAGATTTGTGTGGAATATGATATGGATAATTAGTTAATTAATTTTTATTACTATACCTCGACACAATTCAGAATAGTATAACACCTTTTGGAACTGATATGCAAATCAAAAACTGATAAAACCTTGATGGCGATTCTCGTAGTGGAATGTCGAATTCGACATTAGTCCTATCTCATTCGCTCACATTACATGTGTGAGCGTGACAAGACGTTCGTGGCGCTCGACTTTTGTATTTCGAGCGCTGCGAGAATCGCCCTTGTCGTACCCAAGTGCATAATAAACAGTCTTGAAACGACCAGTTCCATCGTGATTTGTGTCGCGCAATAAATTTAAGTACAGTGACAGGGGTTTTTGTTTTCCTATACGCATATTATTCCTATACGAATTATTTAGTGATAAAAATCGAAATTACAAAGACATCGAATAATAATGACGTCACCAATTATCGATAAGAAAATGGGTGTGTTCTTTGTCTGTCTGCAAAACTACACAAATGATTGAAAACATTACTTATCTTATTGTTTGCCAAGCGGTTTTATCTATGATCTCAAGTAGCGACTGCATTTATCGAAGATCGATATCATTAAAAAATATATCATAATACAACTTTATGTATAGCGTACCGCATGGGCAGCATTCGTTTGCCCAGAGAAATCTTGCTGAGCCAGGTCGCGCACGCCAAGAGACCTGCGGGAAGACCCACTCTGCGCTACAAGGACTGCAAGAAACGTGACTTAGCTGTGTTTGGGATTGATACCAGTCACTGGGAGAAACTCGCCGTGGATAGAGACGCATGGAGGCGTCTGGTGATCGAGGGCCGCACTTCACATGACATCGAGTGGTTCCAAAAGTTAGCTGACGACCGAGCTAACCGGCACAGACACCTCGCAACTCCTGCTCCAACAGATTCGCAGTTCCCCTGCTGCACGTGCGGCAGGCCTTGCCGCTCTCGCATCAGCTTATTCAGCCACGAGCGTAGATGCCGACACAACGCTGTGTAAATCATCTGCCAAGATGTACAAGGCCAACATGTATAGTGGAAGACACATCCGTATAGTCTGTGCAAACTAATCGCAATTTTTTTTTGTATTTTACAAAGCGCCAATGGGTACTGTTTAATTAACGTATCTTAGTTGTAATTTCGCGATTGTACAAAAGCATGATAATATTTCGGTAATATATTGTACAGTGGAAAAAGGTTTTTTCTATTCTATTCTATTCTTGTAATACTCACAGCTTTTCTTGTTTCTTTTGACAACTTAACTAAGAAAAAGACCTAACAATGTTAGCAGGTGCTTTGTGCAATTCTGGGTTAACCTTGGCGCATTATATTAGGTATACATAATAGGGATGTTACGGAGGTGGTTTTACCGGAATCGGAGTCGAAACCGAAGATTTTAAATTTGATTTATCGGTGTCGGAACCGGATTCGGAACCGAAGTCTGAGGTGGAGGTAGAAGAGAGATGTTCAGAAAAAGTTCAAATTTTAAACCGTTTTTTAATTTTTATTAAATCATTATTATTAGCTGAACTGGCCAATTTTTTTATAATGACGTTTGCGGTAATAAAACATGTTCCTTTTGAGAGTAGTGCACGAATACATAAATGTATTCCTACACTATTTAATAAAATATTGATATTTGAATATATAATATTTGCTCACAAATCTTCGGTATAACCTCCGATTCAAAATCATCGGAGCCGAAGTCGGAGTCGGAGGTGTAAAATCAATCAGAAGTTCCGACCTTTCGGAGTCGAAGTCGAAGCTCCGTAACATCCCTAATACATAATTATCTACAAGAGGAAAATCTTGTACCCATTTTCAACGATGCATTTTGCGGAAATATCTAGTTACATTCATAAAACTCTATCTGAGTATACGATGAGGAAAAACTCGGTACTTTTATGTTACTGTGCATATATACTACGCAGCAATGATGCATCAACTCTTATAGCCTTTTGTCACATAGGAAGGCACGTAGAACTTTTATGAAAACCTAAATAAAATAAGGATCCTCACTGATGAACGTTGGAAGTCTTCTGATTAGCATCGGCTGAGTCACAGAGAGTACCCATGTACAAGAAAAGGAGGAGGATATTAATATGTCACGTTTGAATGTAAAGACGACGGTGGAACACATGAATCGTCATCTCCAAACGATGATCCAGGGCAGGATTGGAGAATCGGGAGCACCAATTGAAGTGTGGTGCAAACAGTTGGAGTCCAGTATGAGTTGAAACCAGTGGGGTTTCAACTCGTACAAAAGTCGCGTTCCCGCCGAGTACCAGCAAATATTCCTCAGGGATGAAGAAATATTTCTGAAGGGGTGGTTTTTCGTCGTTATGGAGAGGCGATGGCGAAAAAAACTGTCATCATATCAAGCCGAACCAAAATGAATTCTTTTTACTTATATAATATTATGTATGTAAGTCTATAAGGTAAGGTATATAAGGTAAGGTATCTATGGGCCTATCCTATTCTATTTATTATCCTCTCTCTAGCAATTGTTTCCCTTACTCCATGTCGTTGACACGCCTTGTGATTTGAAACTAATTGCACCCATGCATGATAGTAGCCGACTACTAAGGTTTCATGAAAGGACTCCATTTGATTTTATAATATGTAGCTTTTTTTTACCCAAAACGGAACGGAGAGAGAAGACTATGAGAACATCTGGCACCTGATGTCATGAAAATAATTAGACAAATATGTAGGTAGTTAACTATTTACATTTATGTCTACGTATGCACGTGTTGTTCGCCTCAACTCTCGGTGCGCTATCATCCGTATAAAAAAGATATTTTTTATTCTTATTTTATCCTTTTTAGAGCATGTTTTTAAAATTAAAGCATAACGTTTTTATATCACTACTTTTTTACAGCTTAATATACTAGGTACTTGATACTAATAAGTTTGCAAACAGAAGTTTTGGAAGAGTATCTTTCGCCATTAATAAACTGTTCGATATTTCTAGCATTTACCCAACTACCGCTAAGGAGTTTTTTTTTCGCTATCTATAGCGTATGTATGGCATTTATTTAGCCCAAGGACTTTTAAAAAAATGGCCTGTTATTATTTTGAACAGCATACTTTTTTCTTAAAGGTTTTCGGAAAAGTGCTCAATAAATTCGAATTTTCACTCTGAGCTTTTAATGCCTCGCCTTTGACTCAGCCTTGCAAAGTCTCCTTGCCTCTACAGTAAAATACTACATATTGATACTACTTAGAACGGCGTAAAAAAAGATAAAAATTATATAAAAATATCTCCTCGTGATCATTCTAAGGAATTAATCACATAGAACGACCCTCGTGGAAGACTTAATGAGGCGGTTTGCCATTGCCTTCCTCATTTCACACACTGGTTAATTCAGTGTGCATGTTTCCTCACGGTGTTTTCCTTCACCGTCAGAGCAGTCGGTAAAAGTACGTAAGTCTTTCGAAAAAACCGAAAAACTCATTGGTACATCGTTGCCTGGTTTCGAACTCGGACCTCCAGCATGGGAGTCCGACGTCCTAGCCACGACGCCCCCGACGCTCTAACCTTTCTGTACGATCCGAGTGCTTTCTATGTTCCTTTAAAACCACAAGTAGTTTATTGCATATACAGGCTATAATTAAAAATAATACACCTAGCTATATTTTATACCTGTCATGTTATGATAACATAGTAATTCTGTAATACCAAGAACTGCATACCTATCGTCGCCATAGGTAGGTATAAAATATCGTAATAATATTGTTTACTTATAGCCACTTTGAACGGCTTATCTCTAATAAAATAATAAAGGCATTTAACCAAGATAAACTGATATTAAACTGAAATATTTAATCTTTATAATGTTAGTTTATGGACAGGAAAATTTTGCTATGTACCTATTTTATATCTACCTAATTACAATTATACTAGAGCTTATAGTATATTTTTATTATTCGAATTTATCAATTGAAGCTCCGGGATATTCTAATCGGTCATTCGCGTTGTTTCTTACGTCACAAAAACTTTGCCAATTAATTTTTTTTTAAATTATTTATACACAATCAATTACAGAAGCAAGATTTTTTTTTATTTACTACTAAAGCCGCATTTGACCTCGATCTCGCCTGATGGTAAGCGACGATGG